>CM042840.1:14950277-16325277 GCA_023653725.1 Bungarus multicinctus | reverse complement strand
TCTCAAGGAGTTGCCATGTGGGGAAATGATACTTTGTCTCTGAAAGAGGAGTTGGCCTAAGAATGAGGTAAGCAGAACCAGATGGGTAGGGCTTCACTTTCCTTTCTTTTATGCTCCTCACCCATAAATGCATGGAATGTAAGATTTCACAAGTAGAGTTCACTACCCATCTCTTATCCCTAGCTTCAAAAGCACCAGATATCTGAAAAGATGAACCTGAGAGGGTGGGGTTTTTTAAGACTTTTTAAAAATACTCATTAAAAAGTGCCCATTGGAGCTTTACAACTTGATTATTGAATGGTAATGTTGCTTGAACAGGAATTAGTATAAAGAAAGGCAAAATAAAAAGCCTGTTAGCGAACTTTTGGGGCCAATGATATGTTTAAAATTTAAAGGGAATGTTTTCAGTGTAATGAATGTCAATATGAGAGGGTTATTTTTTTACAAGATGACTTTCATATTGAGGTAAATAATCACATGGCCTATCTTTCAGACAAAATATGAGGTTCTGAGATAAATAATAATAATCATAGACTGTCAACAATTTTTTATTATTATGAAAGACTCCAATGCTCATGACCATAATAAGAGCAATAAACGCTAATAGGGTTCTGCAAATTGGAAGGGTTATATGTTGATGTCCTTTGCAATGTAGCTTATGGACCAAATTGAATGTCAAACAAACATGGCTTCTTCCTTTCTAATGAAGTGGAGTGACCTTCGTGTTTCATTTTGCTCTGCTTTACAGTTTCCCAGCAGTACAATTTCTTCATTCTGAAAGGTTAGAAGGATGACTTCTCCTTCTCCTTGCTGAGCCCAGAAGAATCTTCTTTTGGCTTGGAAACAGAGAGAAGCTTCGGTACAAGATCAAGTGCTCCATCAAAGTCAATTGTCTTTATTTTGATGAAGAGAATAACCTTACAGGCAAATAACAACATCTGAGTGACTTAGGCCATCACACAAAGCAATGACTTGCATATTTGTGTCAAACTGTAGATCACAAGAATATAAGATAAACAATTGCACAATGACATCACCCTGCTAATGTCACCATGGTTTACTTCAGGCACTGTTGCTGTTGAGATGAATTTATTTCATGACATTACTAAATACATTCCCAAGCATCTCCTTCACCCGCTTTAACTATGGAGATTCTCAGTTATCCAGGTCATGATTGTCCTTTTGAAAAAGCAAATGAAGGCAACTTGAAGAAAGACTGAAGAACCTTCTTGGATGAGAAGTGAAACATCTTCAAGGAAAAACAAGAAAAGTCCAATTGCCTTTTGAAAAAGCATTTTTAGGATACCCAGCATGGGTTCTTATCCCCTCCCCCCAAAATACATATGAGTATTTGAACAACCCTGGAAAGATCGTATATAATAAGCCTGTGTAGGTTGGCTCAAATACATAAGCACAACACATACACATTTCACAAAATAGGAATTACGCTTGGCAATATCTTGCTTTGTATTAATGACTAACTTATTTCCTGAAGGGAATTATTCCTGCTTCGCGAATATGAACAGGGTTGCAATGGCTCCTTGCCATAACCACCATCAGCAAATTAAAATAGCATTCCCTCTGCAGCTCACTGCCCTCTTCCAAATAAACATATTTTTTTCACAGTTCTCCTACTTGGAATAATTTTAGCATTCTCAACATCACAGTTTTGCCTGATGAATCAGAATAATTTCTGTGCTTTCTCACCTTTTATTGTTGTTTTAAATGATATATTTTATAGGACCTATTTACTTCATGGAGCAAGTGTTTCCTTGATCCTTATTATATACATAAAAACAAAAGCATGAATAATTGCTTTCTGTATTAAAAAGAGTAAAACTATAGTCTTAAGTTAGATATTCACCATGGCTGAATATCCTAATAAACTAACAATAGAAACTTTGAATGCAGCTGAATTTTAACACAGTATTTTCAAAGAAAAATAGCTAGGGCAGGTTTATGACTGTAATAAAGAGTTGATTTTAAAAGTGGCCAAGTTTATTAGTGTGTGTGTGTGTGTGTGTGTGTGTGTGTGTGTGTTTGTGAAGAAACCTGAGCGCAACCTGAGTTCCATTAAATGCTAGATGTGCCTTATTTATGATTGTTTAAGATTACTCTTAGTAATGAAAAATGAGATAAAAATGTTATAAACATAAACAAAAAAAAATCTTCCAAATTCTTCATATTACGGTGTATTTTTTTTTTGAATAAATTTAAATCCAGAATTTTTTCTTAATGCTAATCATTTCAATTTCAGACTAGGAGGGCTTCAAAGAGCTTTTATTATTTATTTATTTGTTGTATCCCACCTTTGTTATTTTTATAAGTAATTCAAGATGGCAAACATACCTAATATTCTTTCCTCTGATAGAAAAGAATATTTGTAGCTCAGGGTTGAACTAAACATTTTCCAATTTTCCTATTATAACTCAGTTCATATATAAGATAAAACTATGACTTAGCATCATGAGACTTAGTCACAATCCATCCTGTCTTCATATCCTAGTACGGGGGGTGGGAATCTGATTTTGTACTTTCCTGTTATATATGTTGCAATTGCTGGCAATATCAGAGATTGAACAAATGGTATTATTTTCATTATCATTTCTTGAAACCAACCACCTTCAAACCAAGGTGTTTTCAAACTAACCATATATCTATACTTATGTCCTATTTGGATTTTTGATGATGTTCTTTACTTCGAAAAAGAAAGCAATTTTCCATGGAGTTTCATCAAAAGAGAGGAGAATTATTCAAAATGTTAAGTCAAAAAAATTTCATCTAAAAGAAATTGTGAATTGATGCGGTTTGTGTGTGTGTGTGTAAATGAGACAGAGAAACAGAGAAACAACTCTGATTTTGTAAGACATTCACTTTTAGAAGGCAACATTCAGATGTAAGAATACATTATATGATTTTTGAATACCGTTAGGCATAAATCTGAAGACAGAAATAATGTTTCCCAAATATGGCAACTTTAAGACATATGGACTTCAAACTCCCAGAATTCCCCAGCCAACAATCCCCTACCACCATCACCATTGTCCTGGATATGTCTACAGATGCTAGTATTTTTTAAAAAATCCAAAGATAATTTTCTGAAAAACTTCCTCTCTCCTGTCACTTTCTACTTGGCAGGAGCAAACTCCCTTGTATGCTAATGATCATTCCATATTTTTATTTTATTTATTTATTTATTTGTTTGTTTGTTTGTCAATCATTTACAAGATACAGGTATAAGAATAAACATAGTTTTGAATGCATGATATAGATACTTATAAAAAAAAATAAAAAGAAACAATAGGACAGGGACAGTAGGCACGATTGGTATGCTTATGCACACCCCCTACAGGCCTCTTACGAAGAGGATGAGGTCAATAATAGACAGTCTAAGGTTAAAGTTTTTGGGGTTTGGGGAAGAAACCAGTCAGGTAGAGTATTCCAAACATTGACCACTCTACTGCTGAAGTCGTATTTTCTGCAGTCAAGTTTGGTGCAGTTAACCTTGAGTTTGTATCTATTATGTGCTCTTGTGTTGTTATGGTTGAAGTTGAAGTATTGATTTGCAGGTAGGATATTGCAATGTATGATTTTATATACTATATTTAGATTGGACCGAAGTCAACGTAATTCTAGATTTTCTAGGTCTAGAGTTTCAAGTCTGGTGGCATAAGATATTCTGCAATGAGTAGCGGAGCGGAGAACTCTTCTTGTGAAATATTTCTGGACTTTCTCAATTGTGTTAATATCAGATTTGTTATATGGGTTCCAGACTGATGAGCTGTATTCAAGTATAGGTCTAGCAAATGTTTTGTATGCTCTAGTTAGTAGTGTGGTATTACCAGAGAAGAAGCTACGTAGGATTAGATTAACAACTCTTAATGACTTTTTGGCTATGTAGTTACAGTGGGCTCTAGCACTTAGATTATTAGAGATGAGTACTCCAAGATCCTTGACAGAGTTTGGATTCTCAACAAGGTCTTGACTATTTAGCTGGTATTTTATTTTCTGATTTTTTTTTTTTGCCAATATGTAAGACAGAGCATATATTTGTTGAGATTTGAAGTTGCTGTTTGATTGACCATTCTGATATATAGTCAAGTTCTTTTTGGAGGGTAGTAGTCTGTGGTGTGGAATAGCTTTACATCATCAGCAAAGAGAACGCAGTTGCACTTAATATAATCACCGAAGTAATTTATGTAGAGTATGAAGAGAGTTGGTCCTAAAACACTGCCTTGGGGGACATCACAGTTGACAGGTACAGAATTTGATAGGATGCTCCCAATTTTGGCCATTTGTTGTCTGTTTGACAGGAATGCTTCTATCCAGTTATGCAGGTGTCCAGAGATACCATAAGATTTTAGTTTTAGGAGTAGTTTGTCGTGTACCACTGAATCAAAGGCTTTACAGAAGTCTATGTAGATTACATCTATTGCTTTGCCCTGATCGAGTTGTGGTAGTCCATATGTTTTTGCAGTGTAAGAGTTGCAGATTACAGGATAATCTTTCCAGAGGAGATTCCAATGTTCTTTATGATGTTCAATGGCATTATTCAAAAACTGAAAGGAAAAGAATATAAGGATGTAACCAATTTACAACTCTTTGGAGGGCCTTCCTTCAGGTGCTCATTAATATGGAGCTTGGATGTCGTGCTTGGCAAGCTGAAGAGGCAGGAAGTAAATCCCAAATGAGAAATATCCTTCCATCCACCCAACCTCCTCTATCCTCCTTTAGGTATTTTAGGCTGATTAAGTAGCCCATGAGGAGGAATGATGAACAGCCAGCCCTGTACTCTGTTTTCTCAATTTCTGCTCTCCTTGTGATTACTATAGTACTGTTTTGTTGAACTAATGAGATTTTGGCATACCTCGTTTCAGCATGCCTCATTGCATCAATTACAAAAAGTTGTGCTTCTCCCACCTTATCCCTCCAAAATTTATTCTGACTTCTACATCTGCAATAGAGTTAATAAAAAAATTTTTTGATTAATATTACAGTTTATCTTTTGTAAGGGAAAGAAATAGGATGCAGAAGTGGAAGAAAATAGCTTTGTTCTTAGAAAGCTCCATTGTTTTATGCTCTCAGGAGAAAAAAAAAATACAATAAAAGACCAGATTGCTTTTAGGACTAAAAGACAAAATCCTTTGAGGAGATAGAAGCTCATGCTGTGCAGCCTAAAATTGGGCAAGTGGCCTTAGATAGTCATTCAAGTGACCCAACAGAGAGTGAAATGGAAGTGTTGCTCTGAAATTTGATGGCTGTCATTATCTGGTAGAGGGACTAGCTTAATTCCTGGAAGAAGAAACAGCTGTTGACACAGAAACCATTTGACTCCAGGACAATTTCTATTTTGGCCCACTTCCTCTGAAACAGCAGGCTCAGAATGTGGGGATTTTCCTGAATGGACAATTCTTAGTGGAAGACGAGATGGAAGTTGTTGTCATGAGAGCCCATGGTCAATATTGGTTGAGATGCCTGTATATAGCCTTTCCTGGAATGGGAGGTGAAAACCATTGTGGGAAGAAATATCCATCTGGTTCAGTTCCAAACTGGGAGAAAGACACTGGAAACATGGAGGCTGATTGGAAAGAAGGTTTAATGACAATCAGAACCACCAAGCACATGGTTTTGGTGCAGCTGACATAAACTGTTAAGAGTAAGGGTTTTTTAAATAACTTCTTTGAGTTTTACACTTGAGTTTCCTGTTCCTGTGCAAGAACATATGTTCTATTGGCTGTTGTCAGATTTCTATAGGATCACGTAGGGGTCATAGCTGGATCTATAGGCAAAAGAGGAAGTGCAAATTCTAAGTGTTTGTCTGAGCTAGGTTTGGATGAAGTTTGGATTGCTCTGAAAAGATGTTGGGCAATTGCTGTTGTGGTTTAATGGCTTTTGCTTATGAATAGAGCTATCTAGTTCTTAATAAGCTCTTTATCTCTTAAGAGTTGACATCTGCTGTGGGCTATTAAGGAAAGGTGGGGTTTATTTTCTGCCTCTGAAAACATGTTTCCCCATTTCTCCCTTTGGAAATATAATATTCTGCCTTTTTTAATATTTCTCAAAATATTTCATTCTTCTAGAAGGAGGGTGGCTTCCCATTCCATGTTCCTACATACTTTTGGAGATCATAGTTAATCTAATACAATTTACAGACAATGGCCTATTCCACTGATGGCGAACCTTTCTGTTGTAGTTTGCCAAAAGCGTGTGTGCGCCGGCACCCACAATGCAATGTGCCCCACTCCCCTGGACATGTGTATGCAACAGCACTGCCCTGCCTCCTTACCTGCACTGTGCATGCACATGCCTCCCAGCTGATTTTCAGCCCATTTGAGGCTGTTTTCCCTCAGAAGCTCGAGGGAAGAATCTGCAGCCTCGGGAGGCTGAAAAATGAGCCTTCCTGAAATAGTGGAAGTGCCCGTTTTCAGCCTCTGGAGGGCCTCTGGAGCCTGGGGGAGGCCATTCTCACCCTCTCAGAGGCTTGAAGGAAGACTGCAGCCTCAGGAGGCTGAAAATGGGCCCATTTTGGTACTTCCAGTATTTTTAGAAAGCCCATGTTTCGGCCTCCCAAGGCTGCAGAGGCTTCCCTCAAATCTCTGAGAGGGTGAAAATGGCCTCAACGGGCCAAAAATCAGCTGGGAGGGATGTTTATGTGCAGTGCAGGTAAGTTTGGCAGGGGCTCACCTGCCTGCACAAATGGCTCTGTGTGTCACCTGTGGCACGTGCCATAGATTTGCCATCATGGGCCTATTCTAATAACCATTCATAAACTACAGCCAATGCAAAAATGCAGCTTGGTACATTTGATAACTTCATTGCAGGAGATAATTAGCTTTGGAAATTAATTCAATCCCTCTATAGCCTGGGACCTGGGACATCATCTACTACAGGATCTGCATGTTCAATTCACTCTAATGCAGTATGATCCCTTGCCAAAAGAGATACATAAGAGGAGGATGTACAAGCAAACATTCTTTGTTATGGTTTGTCTCTTTGGGAACAACTTACTTTCAAAGATTCTGAAATGCAATTAATGCTTTTCTTTCAAGTCTTCAAAAACTGCAGAATGAAGCATGTTAATGTGATATTGTTGTTGATGTTCCTGATAAGTAAGAAAAGGGTACTGGCTTATACCTATCATATATGTTAAGTTGTTTATATATTTATTGATTTAGTTGATTACAAGTAGCTCCCAATTTACAACCACAGCTGAGACCAGAATTTCTATTACTAAGCAAGATGGTTATTAAATTAATAATGCCAATTTTATCAGCTGGGGGGCAGAGTTAAATATGCCATCAGTCGTCGTCATTGTGTTCCAAGAATGTTACAAATACAGTTCCTCTTGAATGTGTGTACTGAACTTTAGTTGACCAGATTCATGTGTGTAGGCCTGAATAAATCAATGCTGCAACCCAATTGGTGGTTCTGACTCTTTGAGCATGACATTAATTTAATAATGCAGCAATAATTGCTTCCTGTCCTTTGAGTAGTTATACTGAGATATAAATCTATAGCAATGTATTTTTTGGGGGCAATGAAGTGCTTTATAATGCTTGAATAGCCCCTCACATGAACTCTTCTGAGAGAGGAGCAGAGGTGATATTCAGCAGGTTCTGACCAGTTCTGGAGAGCCGTAGTGGAAATTTTGAGTGGTTCGGAGAACTAATAAATACCACCTCTGACTGGAGACTTTACAATATCCTTTCCCTGCCACACCCACCAAGCCATCCACAGAACTGGTAGTAAAAAAATTTGAAACCCACCATTGGAGGGGATATTCTTGTTTCCCTGACTTTGAAATTTATGTTCAGATGATTCTCTGCAGAGATATGGTTGGAGCACCTTCCCCTCTCTTAGAGGGGAGTGCATGTGTCTAGATGCTATCTTCTATAAAAAGTCCTTACATCTAAAAAACATCCAAGTTACCCAGGAACTTGATCTTCCTGGGAATATCATCTGTGAACTGTCCTTAAATATCACTTTTCAATTCTTACTATGTTACAGAGACCCTGATTATGATATTGAACATGTAAACAAGCTAAATTCACTACTAACATGGGCAACATCCAGCCCACATGCTTTTATCTTTCTTGGTGACTTCAATCTACCTCATATTAACTGGACCCTAAATGAATGTACAACTGAACCCATACATGCAACCTTCTACAATGCTGTTACAAACCTGGGACTGGAACAACTAATAACCAGCAATACTAGACTTAATAACTGCCTCGATCTCATCTTCTGCAATTGTTTGAATTCAATTTATGGAATACAAATTAAAGAACCCTTTTCCAACAACGACCACAATATGATTGACTTCTGTCTCAACATACGTCCACACAAAAATCAACACAATAATGTGATCCCCAAATATAACTTCAAAAAAGGCAACTATGATCTTATAGACAACGACCTCTCATCTCTTGATTGGCAATTTCTATTCACTGAATGCAATATTGTTGAAGACCATTACAACATATTTTTACTTGAAGTCAAAAGAGTCATCAAACTATATGTACCATTAACAACTCCCAAAACCAGTAAAAACAAATTACCCATAACAATAAGGAAACTCCAATCCAAAAAGAGATCACTTTGGTGGAAAAACAAATCTGCTCACGTTGCCAACTTCAAAAGCCGATACAAAACTTATGCCACTAGATAAAGACTGAATGCACCAATTATCACATTAAACAAGAGGAAAACCTTCTACACACCAATTCTACCCGCGCTTTCTACAATTTTGTAAACAACAAATTAAAAGACTCAAGTCCATCCCACCCCTGAAAGGACCTAATGGTAAAGACTGCAATGATGACCCCATTAAAGCCAACCTCTTTAACACATTCTTTGGCTCAGTATTTGTAAACAGCAATGGATTATGCCCAGTATTTCCTAGTCAAACCACAGACAACTACAATCATCTAATACATATCGATTTTACAGAAGACAATGTTGAAAAAGCACTACACAATCTAAAACCATCTCTATCTATTGGACGGAATATGCACTTACTTCTTTAAAAAGCTATCCACTGCCATAGCCGAACCTCTAAGCATAATCTTTGAAAAATCTTTCAAGAGCAGCTCCTTGCCAAAACTATGGTCACAAACCACAGTCATCCCCATCTTCATAAACGGAGACCCCAGCCTAGTTGAAAATTATAGACCAATCTCTTTATGCTGCGTCACTTGTAAAGTCATGGAATCAATTATTAACCAATCCATTATCCCCCACTTAGAGACAAACAACCTACTCTCTAATAAACAATTTGGTTTCAGAAAAAAACTATCCTGCAATCTTCAACTCTTATGCTGCAAAAACGTATGGACTACACAACTCGATCAGGGCAAAACAATAGATGCAATCTACACAGACTTCTGTAAAGGCTTTGATTCAGTCGTACACGACAAACTACTCCTAAAACTAAAATTTTATGATATCTCTGGACACCTGCATAACTGGATAGAAGCATTCCTGTCAAACAGACAAAAAATGGTCAAAATTGGGAGCGTCCTATCAAATTATGTACCTGTCAAAAGTGGTGTCCCCCCAAGGCAGTGTCCTAGGACCAACTCTCTTCATACTCTCCATAAATGACTTCTGTGATCATATCAGGGTGGGCCTCCTTGGGGTGCCGCCGGCTGGGCAATGCCGGCTAGTGGCTCTGAGGGTATGGGCCTTCTGTGCAGGAGCACCCTCCCTCTAGAATGAATTACCCACAGAATGCAAGTCATTACTGACCTGCGAACCTTCCAGCATGCACTAAAGACCCACCTTTTCCAGCAGGCTAGTCTGGCCTAGTGTTCTTAGAAGGGGTTTTAAATTTTTAACTTTTAAATTTCTTATTGGATTTTATTGGTTTTTGTATTTTAATTCAGCCACTATTTAAATCTATTTTAACTTTTATTGATTGTATTTTTATCAATGGCTGTTCACCATCCCGAGTCCTTATTTGGGAGAGGGGGCGGTATAAAAGTGCAATAAATAATAATAATAAAATAATAATAATAATATTAAGAGCAACTGCGTCCTCTTCACTGATGATGTAAAGCTATTCAACACCACAGACAATACTGCTACCCTTCAAAAAGACCTCAACTATGTATCATAATGGTCAAACAAATGGCAACTTCAAATCTCAACAAACAAATGCTCTGTCTTACATATTGGCAAAAATAAATAAATCAGAAAATAAAATACAGGCTGAATAGTAAAGACCTTGTTGATAATCCAAACTCTGTCAAGGACCTTGGAGTACTCATCTCTAATGATCTAAATGCTAGAGCCCACTGTAACTACATAGCCAAAAAGGCATTAAGAGTTGTTAACCTAATCCTACGTAGCTTTTTCTCTGGTAATATTACACTATTAACTAGAGCATACAAAACATTTGCTAGACCAATACTTGAATACAGCTCATCAGTCTGGAACCCACAGTATGTATCTGATATTAACACAGTTGAAAAAGTCCAGAAATATTTCAGAAGAAGAGTTCTCCACTTCTCTACTCGTTGCAGAATACCTTATTCCACCAGACTTGAAATTCTAGACCTAGAAAACCTAGAACTACATCACCTTCGGTCCGATGTAAGTATAGTATATAAAATCATACACTGCAATGTCCTACCTATCAATGAATACTTCAGCTTCAACCATAACAATACAAGAGCAAACAATAGATACAAACTCAAGGTTAATCACATCAAACTTGATTGCAGGAAATACGACTTCTGCAACAGAGTGGTCAATGTCTGGAAAACTCTACCTGACTCTGTGGTTTCTTCCCCAACCCCAAAAACTTTAACCTTAGACTTTCTACTATTGACCTCACCCCTTTCTTTAAGAGATCTGTAGGGGGCGTGCATAAGCACACCAATGTACCTACCATCCCTGTCCTATTGTTTCTTTTATTTTATGTATCCATGTATTCATAATTATGTTTTTACTTATACCTATTATTGCGGGGTGCCTCAGGGGTCGGTGCTCTCGCCCCTCCTGTTCAACATATATATGAAGCCGCTAGGTGAGATCATCCGTGGCTTTGGGGTAGAGTTCCATCAGTACGCTGATGACACCCAGCTGTACATCTCTACCCCGGGCCACCCCGATGAAGCCGTCAAAGTGATGGCCCGATGCCTGGAGGCCGTGCGGTGTTGGATGGGGCGGAACAGGCTTCAGCTCAACCCATCTAAGACTGAGTGGCTGTGCTTCCTGGCACCCCGATACAGCCGGCTGGTTCCATCGCTGGCTGTGGGGGGGGAAATTCTTGCCCCCACAGAGAGGGCCCACAATCTGGGTGTCCTCCTGGATGTACGGCTGTCATTGGAAGATCATGTGGCAGCCGTCGCCAGGGGGGCTTTTGGACAGGTCCGTAGGATCTACCAGTTGCGGCCCTTTCTGGATCGGGATGCGCTTCGCACGGTCACTTCCGCCCTGGTGATCTCCCGCCTAGACTATGCCAATGCTCTCTACATGGGGCTTCCCTTGAAGAGCATCCGGAGGCTCCAGTTGGTGCAGAATGCAGCCGCGAGGGTGGTAATGGGGGCACCTAGGGGCTCCCATGTTATGCCACTCCTACGCGCGCTGCATTGGCTCCCGGTGGCCCTCCGGGTGCGCTTCAAGGTCTTGGTCACTATCTTTAAAGCGCTCCATGGCTCGGGACCAGGTTATTTGCGAGACCGCCTCCTGCCACCATCGGCTTCCCACCGACCGGTACGCTCCCATAGAGTGGGCCTCCTCGGGGTGCCGCCGGCTGGACGGCTGGCGACCCCGAGGGCGCGGGCCTTCTCATTGGGAGCACCCCCTCTCTGGAATGAATTACCCCCGGAGGTAAGGGCCGCCCCCGATCTCATGGCCTTCCGTCGGTTGCTCAAAACGCATTTATTTCGGCAGGCCGGACTGGCCTAGGGGTTTTTAAATTTTAATCGGGTTTTAATCTTTTTAATACTTGTTTATATTTTATTAGAGCCATATTGTATTTCAGTTTTTAAATTTTAATATTTTATGCTGTCTCATACTTTGTACCTTGTATATGTGTTTTTATTGGCTGTTCACCGCCCCGAGTCCCTTCGGGGAGAGGGGGCGGTATATAAATCAAATAAATAAATAAATAAATATTATCTTGTAAGCAATTGACAAACCAAATAAAATAAATAAATAGATAGATAGATAGATTCTCCAGAGTAGAAACAGAATGCCAAATCCCTGCATGTCTGTCTTTCTTCTGCATCTGGTGACTATCTAGCAATCTTTATTTGTATAGGTTCCTTTCTCCCTTTAGTTGGTTTCTATTGGCATCAGTGGAGTGAAGGTCAGGTAGTAAGTGGAAATCACTGGTAGTCTGCAAAAATTGGTTCAAACTCTGATATCTTCCACCTGAGAATCTATAATAATGCAAGTCTGGAAAGTTTGATCTGGTGTCTGTGGATCTTCTTGCCTGAGAGGTTCATTCACAATCTAGATACTTAGATGTCTTCCTGAACTATGTCATCAAAGCTATTTCCTTCCAACCCAAATCTGCTGCAACTAATTTGAAATACTCTGTGTATTGCCAGTCTTTATTGGTTTGTCAAAGTGTTCACAGCATCTCTTAGCCTTTTATTTAGAAATGAATATTCTAATTTGTTTAGGCTAAAATGGACTCTTGCAGTCTATGGTATTCTTTTTTTAAGTATATTTTTATTAAAACATTTAAATAAGAAGATGAAAGTGAATGCAAACTAATAGAAATTAAGACAGAAAAAAGAAAAAGAAAGAAAATAAAAGAAAAATATGCAAGAAAAGAAAAAAAAGGTTAAAGTAATATCAAACAAAACCAAACAAACAAAAAAGTGACTTCTGATACTTAGCGATTTCAAATACAAATAACCCTCATTCTAAAGTTACATCATATATTCCTCTTTCTACAATCTATTCTGACTAATCATCAAAATGATATGTCACAAGAATAGAATAGAAATAGAAAGAAAAGGATATAGTAAAGTAGAGTAGAGTAGAGTAGAGTAGAGTAGAGTAGAATAGAGTACAGTAGAGTAAGATAGGAGAGGAGAGGAGAGGAGAGGAGAGGATAGGATAGGATAGGATAGGATAGGATAGGATAGGATAGGATAGAGTAACACAGGACCTTGAAAAGGATCTTGGAGGTCTTCTAGTCCAAATCCCTGTTCAGACAGGAATCTGACATATAGAATAGAATAGAATAGAATAGAATAGAATAGAATAGAATAGAATAGAATAGAATAGAGTACTTTATTGGCCAAGTGTGATTGGACACACAAGGAATTTGTCTTGGTGTAAATATGAATGGATGAATATAATCACAAAGAATCAAGACCATTAGTTAGGTTTCAGCACTGAAGATTTATTCAAACCTATACACAAGTATCTGTTCAGCTAAAGTTCAACATTAAATTGGCACCAGATAAAGGTCAATAGAATTCAGAAGGGATTGGAATTGGATCATTTGTGAGAATACAATGAAGCTGATATTTCATTTAACTCCACCCCCACACCCTGGGTCTTCCTGCTATCCTCCTATAGGTTGTTAAGTGAATCATTGCTACTATTAAGTGAATCACATGATTCTTATGTGAATCCAGCTTTGCCCTTGATTTTGTTTGTTTGGAAGCTGGCTGGGAAGGTTGGAAATATTGACCACATGATTCCTAGATACTAAAACCATCATAAATACATGCTGGTTGCTAGATGCCCAAACTTTGATTACATGATCATGGGGATGCTGTGATGGTCACAAGTGTAAGGACCGGTTGTAAGTCACTTTTTTTCAATGCTGTTGTAACTTTGACTGATAATTAATTGAATAGTTGTAAGCCAAAGACTATCTGTACATGTTTGTTATATTTATATTGTATTGGATTGGACTATATAACTGACCTAAAATCATGGTAGTCAAATGCCATGTTTGCAGGGAGGAAAGGAGGGACAGATGAATGGATGGATGGGTAGATTGCTCACATGATTTTTAAAGAACTGGTGAGATGCACCTTTTAATGCAAGCAGAAATGGATACATTTGGATCAAAGACCCTGTTATTTAACTCAAATCAAGTTAATGGATTTGAACATTGAAAAACAGATGGGTGGAAAAACTGATGTCTTTCCATTTATCAGCAGAAGAGCAGAGGGAAAAAAGTAGCATCGCATTGTTGGAGCACATTAAATCTGTACCCTTTGAGCAAACATCAATCAAATAATTAATGTAGAGTACAAGATTTTACAAGCATAATATATAAAAATGAAAGCCGCAAGGGCCAAGTACTAAACTCAGGGGATTCCTAGTGTAATAGGTAGGTGATCGAATTCTCATCCTAGAAATACAACTGAACTGTTTGCTTTAAGCACCAAGAGTTTTTTAAAATATTTCACTTCTGACTGCTGGGAGAAAATTAATGGTGCTTATTTTCTGTTGAAAACATTTTCTATTATACCCTATAGCCTTCTACAATATTATATATATATAGCCTTCCACAATATTAGAAAGATAGATAGATAGATAGATAGATAGATAGATAGATAGATAGATAGATAGATAGATAGATAGATAGATAGATAGATAGACAGATAGATAGACAGCCTCCGTTCATAAATGCAGACAGAATGCATATAGCTAAAGGGAAACAAGCAAGACTACTGGTTTTAATTTTGTGCCAAAGATTAGTTAAGGCATCATTTACAGTCCACTGAAGAAGGACAGAAGGTAATTCAGGATAAAGAATTTCTAAATGCAGCTCAGCCAATAATGCGAATGATGCTGTGTCATCTCTCTTTCTTTGAAATGACCGTGTAAAAAAAAAAAGTAAACCTTCTGAACATTTTTTAGAAAGGTTATCCAGAAAATTATATAATAACATTTACCATTTAAGGGGATATAATTTCCAATGTTATCCAAGTATAACAGTGTAAGCCCGCATAAAATATTGGCCTTTAAGGGTAACCTTCAAGTTTGATATTCCAAACCTTTATTAATAAAACCTCATTATCCTTTTCCTACAGGTCTGTATGGGAATCTGATTGTGCTTTTGTTTTTCTACCATGTAGGAGCATGTAGAAAAAATTCAGATTAAACTTTCAAGGGGAAGCCAAGCTTAATCTCCCAATCATTAATATAAAAAAAATTATTAAAAATCAGAAGTGGTTTTCATTAAATAGTTTAGAAACCAAAATTTGGTGCCAGAGAAAAAGTTTTTTTTTAAATAATTTTATTGAAAGATTTAAAAAGATTTAAAATTAATAAAACTATAATAGAACAAGAAAGAAAAAAGGAAGAAATGAAAGCTAATCAAAGAGAAAAAAAATAAAGAAAAATAGAAGTAGCTTTTCATATTTGCAGCATTTATATGTAATATTGTAAATTTTCCCTTTTCTCTAAATTTCTATCATGACTCTTCCCTCCCACCCCCCTATTTCATGCAAAATGTCCATAAAGGGTTCTTAGTCAATAATAAGCATAGATATTGTCTTTTCTTTGATCAAATATGTTATAATTTATCTGTCTCCATGAGCTCTGTCATCTTCACCAATCATTCTTTCAATATGAATAATGCCAAATCTTTCTATATTTGTGTGTATAATAATTTTACTGTGATTATCATGTCTAAAAACAATATTCTATGACTTTTTTTCAAATGTTTATCCATCAGTCACAAGATGTTCTGCTTTCAGTTGTATATTACTCTTTAAAATCCTCTGAATCAGTGTATACATTTGAACCCAAAATCTCAAAAGTTTTTTTTTTTTTGGCACATCCCCCAAACATAATAAAATGAACCTTCTTGTTGGTGTGATAAAAAGTTTCAGTTTTTATGAGTTGACTGATATCTGCCCCTTGCCTTCAGTTTTGCTAAAGAACAAGTGAAAAATAATACATTTATTTATTAGTCATATTTTTAGGTTATCTACTCTAAGTGTGATTCTAGATTAAAAATATAAACCTTTTTTTGTTATTCTTGTTAAACAGAACACAGAATAACAGCCTTGAAAGGGATCCTTCTAATTCAACCACCTCCAAACAAATGGCTAAAAACCTCCAGTTATGGAGCACCACAAGTTCTGAAGTTAAGCTGTTCCACTGATTAATTGTTCTAATTGTCAGGAAATGTATCCTTTATTCCAGATTGACTCTCTTTTTTATAAGTTTCCATCCATTACTTCTTGTCTGGCTCTCAGGTGCTTTGGAAAGTAGGTTGTCCCCTTCATCTTTGTGTCAGCCTTTCCAATATCAGAAGACTACTACCACCTCTCACGTATTGGAAGACTACTATCTCCTTCTCTTAGTTTACTTCAGGGGTCTTCAAACTTGACAGCTTTAAGATTTGTGCACTTCAACTTCCAGAATTTCTCCTCCAGTCATGTTAGCTCAGGCATTCTGGAAGTTGAAGTCCACAGGTCTTAAACTTGCCAAGTTTGAAGACCCTTGCTTTACTGAATAAAGAGGGGATATTCATACAAGCTTTTCTTATTGTAAAAATCTCTTTCAATTCCCTTCCCAGAACTGTATGCCACCCAGTCAAAGTCAGATCTTGCAGCCTCATGACTATAGCAGGTTCATGAAATCAAGTTTTGATAAAAACCTTGAGGTTGTTGTTTATTGGGAGCTTCTTCATCGAACTTAGCATCAGTTATTGTATAAATTGCTTACCCTTGGATTATCTCTACTGTAGTTATAAAGAAGCTTCTTGTAAGAGATTTGGTAGCACCTTACTTGTAGGTATGCTTTTAATGTTATGTTTTAAAATCTGTTTGCTTGAGTTAATGATAAAGCTAAATTCCTTTATTTACTGGCATTCTTATTGTCTTATTGCATGAAAAAGAACTAATTGCCAGGGCACCTGATCACTGCCCAACATCAAACAGTATTCTTCATGAAGTTTCAGATTGTTCATCAACCCCTATCATTTATTATATAGAAATTATTTGATAAATATTACTTTTATTAATACTATAACAGCAGCAGCAACAACAGCCCATTAGATAGACAATCCTTGGGGGTGCCTCCTTCTGCTCCAGGCTTTTGCCTCTGCCCATTTATCTCTAGCTTTCCTCCTCAGCTGGCCCTCCCCTAGCCATTCAACCTGGCCAATGGGCCTCTGCCCTTCTGCCCCACACTCTTTGGCGCAGCCCATTCACTGAAACACTATTTGTCCTGGCCTTTTGTCCACATGGGACAGTTAGCCACCAGCCAATCAGGTGGCAGACATAAGCCATGTTGCTCCTGGCTACCAAGATGCGATCTCAAGGGCTGATGGGCTATGGAGGAGGTGCGGCAGCCAAATAGCCTCAGGTGCTTGTTAGGGGAAGGAAGGAAGGAAGGAAGGAAGGAAGGAAGGAGAGGGGGTTTTCTCTCCCTTTTTTCTTTCTTTTCTTTCTTGTCTCTGTTTCTATCTCTCTTCTTTTTTCTCCCTTCCATTGAGCTTCTTGCAGCCTTCCATCTCCTCCCCTTTCTTCCTTGGAGGAAAAGGAGGTGTGGCCTGGAGGATCCTGATAGTCCCATTCCACCTTGAATTGCATCCAGAAGACTACAGATAACTAAAGCAGCACATCTAATAAAGAAGTTACATGGGAATACCCGAGGCAGAATCATCGTTGTTCATGTTGCTGCATTCCAGATCATTTGAAGCTTTTGAGCAGCAATTCACATGGAGTGAATTGCAGTAATCCAGACAATACTACAATTTTGAAAAAAGGGTTGTTAGTAATTATTGTCAAATAAGATGTAATATAATTAAATGTTCCCCTCACATATACATGCTAGGAAGTGGTGCTCATCTCTGTTAAAAAGCCAAAGAGCCAGCACTGTCCGAAGACGTTTCCATGGTCATGTCACAACATGACTAAATGCCAAAGGCACATAGAACGCTGTTACCTTCCCACCAAAGTGGTCCCTATTTTTCTACTTGCATTTTTACATGCTTTCGAACTGCTAGGTTGGCAGAAGCTGGGACAAGTAACGGGAGCTCACTCTGTTACGCGGCGCTAGGGATTCGAACCGCCAAACTGCTGACCTTTCTGATCGACCAGGTCAGCATTTTAGCCACTGAACCACCACATCCCTTATTTCACAAAATTATTTTGTGAATAATTAGCTACACACACACACACACACACACACACACACACACACACACACACACACAAACACACACAGAGCCTTTTTTAGTTCCTAGCAAATTCATGGAAGCAAAATCTTGGTAACAGGAAAACAGAATGGTTTGTTGTACTTCCCTTCTTTTTGTTGTTTTTTTACTTTCCATTTTTTCCTACAGCTTTGGGATTTCCAATGGTCTCCCATCTTGAGGAAACTGATCCAACCCTGCTTAACTTTTTAATCTCTCCAAGGTTGGATAGGGGGTGCTGTAAAACTGTGTTTTAATAGCTGTAAGTAAAACACATGTATGCACTTTATAATATAAAGATACTTTTTTAACCACTGCAGCTATTTTGCTCAGGGCTTTTTGTGCTGAAACCTGGGGCTATCTCATTTGCTACTCACCTACCACTTATAATGGATCTCTGATTATTATTCCAAGTATTGTTCAGTTGATCTCTGGAGGTTCCAGTAGCCATTTGAGACCCAGAAAAAGTCTGTTGTGATGGCCCAGCATTGCAAAGCTGTCAAGAAAATTTCATTGCATCCCAGAGGCTGTTTCCAACCACCAAACCATTCCTGAACTAGCTAGCATTGTGGAGTATGACACATGACAGGTTAATCAATCTCATTTTTCTTCTTTTTCTCCCAGCTCAACCTGCCATGAACATAAATCATTTTAAATGAATGCAGGTTCAGAAATTGTTGCAATATTTACATTTCCGGTGAAGACAAGGTGATACCCATCTGAAGACAAGGCATGACATCTATGAAATGTGAACTGATAGAAATCTGCAGCTTGGTTTTTGTGGAGCTATTGCTCATTCAATAGTTTCTTTGCCATCATGATGGGTTTAGAGTCCCTATTTTCAGGATTGCAAGCTGCTTTATATGAACTACCTGAGAAATTGGGACATTTGTTCAAGGGTATGACTGAATTCAACAACCAGGCTGATGCATAAATGGCATAAAGCAGATTCAAAGAAGTTCCTATAATGATACAGTGTGATACAAACATACTCTGAACAATGGTATAAAATAGACATGAAAGCATGTATTCCATATTGACTTACTTGTAGGAATTCAACAACATCCACTTTTCACTAATTTATTGTACTATGCTAACAAGGCAATTTTGGCATGTGGCCAGATTAATATGTGAGGAAGTAGAATGCCCATTAGAATAGAAATCAGAAAAAAAGATGGCACATTCTGGTCAACTGATTCTAAAAATCCTTTCAATTCTATCAGGGTTTTTTTATCTGTCATAATTATATTTCCTTGTGTGTTGGGGCAAAGATATGTGAGAATTGTCAATAAGTAAGATAGCTTCTTATAAGCTTCATGCTATAGCCTAATGTAGATAATTCAGGTACTGCATAGAGCAGGGTTTCCCAAACATGACAACTTTAAGACTTGTGGACAGCTGGCTGGAGAATTCTGGGAGTTGAAGTCCACAAGTCTTAAAGTTGCCAAGTTTGGGGACCCCTGGCATAGAGTAATCAGAAGTTCTAAAAATGATTCCATCCAACGTATAACTTGAGTCATCTCTAGTTCAGATTCCAACTTGGTCATTTAACTTTATAGCATATGTTTGCCATCTAATATGATCCAGCCTGATTTCAAAGGGGTACTCTTTTGAGCAAGCATTGGAAGGGTGTCTTATGACCAAAGGATCACAACAGACAGAAGGTTGTAGATACAGAATCCATATAATGTCACTTTTGTATTTCCTTTTTTCATATGCACACAGCAGAGATGGTATTCAGCAGGTTCTGACCAGTCCTGGAGAACCGGTAGCGGAAATTTTGAGTAGTTCAGAATACCACCTCTGACTGGCCCTGCCCCCATCTATTCTTTGCCTCCTGAGTCCCAGCTCATTGTCTGGGTCTTCTTTTGTTGCCCTGCTCAGGAACTGGAGCTGGAAAGCAGGTTAGTGGGGTGTGGAGTGAATAGAGATTTTGCGGTATCCTTCCCCTGCCACGCCCACCAAGCCGCACCCATCAAGTCACGCCCATCAAGTCATGCCCACAGAACCGGTAGTAAAAAAATTTGAATCCCACCACTGGCACACAGGCCCTCAGGGAGTACAATTCCTTCTGTTATGATGCAATGAGATAGGCGCTAAGCTTTATACTGTATTTATTCTACATCAGTCTCTTTTTTGTTATAGTTATAAAACCTATTTCACTAATTCACAGATCAGATTCCTGATGTCAGGAATGCTGCGTTGCATAAATACATAATGTATCACACTGCAACAGTAATCAGGCTTAAATAAAGAAAGAGTAATACATTCTTCTGATTACAGGACAGATCATAAAGCAAATGACTAATGAAGTTCACATCACACTGACATATTGCAGCCACCCCACCCTTGCAACTTGCCATAATTAAATAAGAACAGCTGATTCAAGAGTGTCTGCAACATTCTCTTTCCCTTATCATTGTGCTTTATCATTTGATGACCAGAGCGCACATGTTGCAGAACAACAGCAAACACAGTCTTAGTATTCCAAGGAAACCTTGTTCTCTAATCAGATGGTAACTATTTGCTCTTAATCATCCCAAACCAAACTGATTGTTATTTTCTTGCTTAGTGTATTTTTAAGTGGGTGCATGCACACCCACACATCTCCTCTTCCCACACATAAATATAAAGCATCTTTAATCTCTAGAGGTAGTGAAAATAATCAAATCATAGCTTGTCATTACATTGCATTTATGATACCAGTTGATCAATATGTTCAATATTCTTTCATCCTTGTTTTTTTTTAATGACTTGAGTTATGGTGACGCCAGAGGAAAGAACAAGGCATGAATAAATTGCAAGAACACACCCCAAAATTATCTATATCTGCTGTCATTGATCTCTCCTGTAATTTCCTAACCATTGTTTTTTTCATCAACAAAGTAACTCTATGAATCTGTTTTTCTATTATATACTTTCTCAAGGTCAGATAAAATTATAATAATGTTCAAAATAGAAACAATAGAAAGCCACAAGCACCAGTAGGCATCAATGAACATCCTGATGATCAATGATGTGCTAGCATATTTGTACAGAATGGGTGTGATCTTGTCATCATAAGCAAATCCAAGGAGACCTCATCTGAGTCAGCCTCTCTCGATTGGCATTAGTTGGCGTCAGCCAAATCACTATGAAGACAATTTGCAAAATAATTACTCGATATACTGAAATACATTGAGAAGATATGTGTAAAATAACATGGCACAGTGGTTAGAATGCAGGCTACTTCTGGTGACTGCCAGCTACCTGCAACTTGGCAGTTCGAATCTCACCAGGCTCACGGTTGACTCAACCTTCCATCCTTCCAAGATCAGTAAATGAGGACCCAGATGGTTGGGGGCAATATGCTGACTCTATAAACTGCTTAGAGAAGGCTGCAAAGCTCTGTGAAGCAGTATATAAGTCTAAGTGCTAAGTGCTATTGCTATTTTTCCCCTTCTTGGGAGGCAGATTGCCCCAGAATTTTACTAGAAAACTTTGAATTGAGAAGTAGCATGCAACTTAAATATCTGTTTCACTAGGAAACTTGGTTTATGAAATGAATAATTTGGCTGATTTTATTAAAACAATTTGCAGATGATGGCAGAAATGCCTATCATGTTATTATTCATCTTTGGCTATTTCCCATGATCAATTCATCCTCTGCATTCATTGTTTGGAGATTTCAATCTCTTTTTCTATTGCTGTCTTCCACCCTCACTTTCTTGGACCCTCTTTCAGTTGATATAGAGTTTTATCAGTTCTCAACCTCTTCATTTTCAGTGGACACCGAGGTTAAGATTCATATCGAATCTCAATCACTGACATTTCTTAGGAAGCATGCATCTCAAGAAAGACATGATATCAATCATGGACAGAAATTCATGGCTTCTGTATTTCTTTTTCCTAGAAACTTTTTGCTTGATTATTTTTTCTAGGTTAGAAGGCAGTTACATAAATAAAGCTGTATATCAGAGTTGAAGTTGAAGAACTATTATGTAAGAGGATTAAATGAACACTCAGAAAACAGCAATATCACTTAGACTTATATACTGCTTTGTAGTGCTATACATCCCACTGGGTGCTCATTTTACTTACAGTACCTCAGAAAGGCAGAAGGCTGAGTCAACCTTGAGCCTGATAGGAATTTGAACTGCCAAATTGCAGGCAGCCAATAGTCAGCAGAAGTGGCCTGCCGTACTTAATTAATGTATGTAATAATACTTTATTTACGGTCACAGACCAAAACACAAGTAGAACAAAAGAAGAACATGGGAAAATTAATCATGAACAATTGGTCACCAAAACTTGACTAAGGGGAATTACAGCGTTCTCCTCTGATTGTTGCAGCTCTTAAAAAAAATTGGAAACCCTGAGAAATGATGTATGAGGAACCATCCCCTAGACAATATAAGAACATTGGTCTAGAAGAGGCTGTTCCAAGCAGAGACAGTAACTTAGATCTGCCTGCGTTATACATAGGGCAATAAAAAAGGACATGCCCCACAGTTTCAACCTCAGCTCTGTCACAGGGGCATAGCCGGTCGTTAATCAGGAGCCTCTTAAATCGCCCATCCAGTAGTGCTGAGGGTGGCCTGCAATACAACATTCTAACCACTGCACCACCAACGCTCTATAATAGCTAATTACAATAGCAGTGAGCAGGTTCACTGTGGAAATAGGAACATTTTATGTCCCGATTGGCGACTGGGGGAAAGAAGTGGATCATGCACATCAAGATGCCATCAGATGTCAGAAAAGCATGATATTTCCATATTACAATACAAACTACTTTGACTTACATCTTCCAAAACACAAGAAAAACTATGATGGGACCGAACTAACTAACCATTGACTTTCCATTTCTCAAAATACTAGCAGTGCTATTTTGGATTTTTTGTAATGATGTCTGCTTGCTTTTAGAAATAGACTTCAAAATAAAATAAATTTCAGAAAATATGACTAATTTGAACAATTTAAAGAAGTTTAAAAGTTAACATACTTGCTCAGCAGTAGCCAATTTTTGGTTAATGCATGCATTGAAGTACAAAAAAACTATAATTGTAATCAAAACACAAAGATATAAAATAATGTAACAATGGGAAGAAATAGTCCTGTTGCCCACCGTGTCTGCTCAAATAGAGTGAATAAAGATGTTTTCAATTTCTCCTGGAACAATAGCATGTTTTGTTTCTAAGGAAGTACATTTCAAGAAAGGGAACTGTCTTCCTAAAGGATGATGAAGAAATATCTACAGTTTTGTCCCAAAGTTCATTAGGGTCAGCGGATAAAGAGTTTGAAAGAAAATGTGGATCTTTTTTATTATATATGTCGACAAAGTCAAGAATCCCATATGCAAAAAGATGGAAAGATGCAAGTAATTCCCACAATGGAAGAATGTATGGTAAAGGTGATATAGCTGATGGAGATGGCAAAATTGATTGTTTTAATTAAAAAGAAGAATCTATCCTTTGTTGTTTCTACTTAGAAACTTCTATTGGAAAACTGGAAACAATAAAACTTTGAATTTATGTTTTGAAAACTAGATTGTTTTGTAGTTATAGAAATAGTTTGAAATACAGGTAGTCCTCAACTTATGACCATTCATTTAGTGATTGGAAAAAGTAACATGACCATTTTTCACACGTACAGCCATTGCAGTAGTTTCATTGGTCATGTGTTCAAAATTCAGATGCTTGGCAACTGGTTCACATGTATGATGGTTGCTGGAGTCATGTGATCATCTTTTCCAACTTTCTGACAAGCAAAGTCAAAGAGGAAGCCAGATTCATTTAACAACCATGTTACTAACTTAACAATGGCAGCAATTCACTTAACAACTGTGACAAGAAAGGCATAAAATGGAGCAAAATCACTTGACAACTGTCTTGCTTATCAACAGAAAATTTTGGCTCAATTGTGGTCATAAGTGAGACTCGTTATAGTTAGAAATGTAAAGCAAAAAGCTGAGACTGTAACTTTTTTTTTGTTTTTGTATTCTATTGCATTAAAAAAAGTTGAAAGTCACTACTTTTTGTTTCTCTTTGCAATTCTTTTTTTCTTTACTTTTCCTGATTTTTGCTTCTATTTGATTTTATCGTATAACAAACTTTAATAAGAATATTAAAACCCAAAGTTAGCAGCTTCCCAGGAGTAAGGCCTTAGTGGGTGTCTTTGCTCAGGTGTCACATCTGTGTTAGGTCTTTCTGTTATTTAGATGTTTCCTTGAGTGATCCAATCTGAATACACCTCAGATAAGATCTCCATAACAATAGCAATAGCACTTCACTCAAAAATGTTGGACCATAAGAAAGGCTGAGCACCAAAGTATTGAGGCCTATGAACTGTGGTGCTGGAGAAGACTCCTGCGAGTCCCTTGGACTGCAAGGAGATCAAACAGCTCAGTCCTAGAGGAGATCAACCCTGACTGCTCTTTAGAAGGCCAGATCCTGAAGATGAAACTCAAAGACTTTGGCCACATAATGAGAAGGAAGGACTCACTGGAGAAGAGCCTAATGCTGGGAAAGATTGAGGGCAAAGGAAGAAGGGGACAGCAGAGAATGAGGTGGCTGGATGGAGTCACTGAAGCAGTAGGTGTGAGCTTAAATGGACTCCGGGGATTGTAGAGGACAGGAAAGCCTGGAGAAATGTTGTCCATGGGGTCGCAATGGGTCGGACACGACTTCACAACTAACAACAGCAACCTTTTCTATGGTGGTTGTTAAGCCAATATAGTTGTCATTAAACAGATCCATTTTATCCAAAGGACTTTCTCCCTCCGTCCCCCCCAATCATCTTTGAGGGACACTGCAAATAGCCATAAGGGTAAACCAGTTCTTAAAATTTCAAAATGAAATGTGATTGCCAGTTCATTGGAAATTCAGGTTTAAGTGCCTTTTTGGGGGATGACTGACATAACTTCTAATGGTCATTAAGCAAATGGTCATTAAATAAGGACTACCTATAAAGAAGAAGGGAAGACTGCATACTTCTGGAGAGGTGATGATAAAGAAACATACTGTTTCTGACTATCTTATAAATGAATCAATTCAGGAATAAACTAAAAAAAAATGCAGCATTTTTCCCTTTGATGATTCTAGTTTTAGTATGAGATTTAGTAAATGGTAAAGTTGGTCCTATAGCAAATTTAAAGAACTTACTTGTAACCTGAAATATATGAAAAAAACAGTATGGCCCAGCCACAGATCAATTTTTATCATTCTGAATAGAACCTGAATATTGAATTCCAACTTTTTAAATCTGTATCCTCAGATTACTACAATATACTTTTGGAGAAAGAGAGAAGCTAAAATATGGAATGCCTGAAAGTATAAGAGATTGCAAAGATTTCTGGCTTGTTGTGGTTGGATATGTTAGCAGTTGGTAAGCAAACTAAGTAGCAATTATAAAGCTGGGAAGCTTAAAGCAGAAGTTTCTAAAGGAGAAGAAATCAGAAGTCTTTCAGACATATAAAAAATAAATGTATTCCTCCATGGAAAGAAACAAGATTATACACTCAGCAGTAAAGGGCAATCCTGTATTACTTTTACCATTTGTTGTTATTACATTGAAACTCATCTGGTGCTTATTAAGCAATAAAGGATTCAGCCCTTAAAATTCCATAGCGTTTTAGAATTTAGAATAGAATAGAGCTGGAAGGGACCTTGAACGTCTTCTAGTCCAGCCCCCTCAAGCAGGAGAACTTATACCATTTCAGACAAAGGACTGTCTAGTGTCATCTCAAAAACCTCCAATGATGGAGCTCCCACAATTTCTGGAGGCAAGCTGTTCCACTGGTTAATTGTCCTCACTGTTAGAAAGTTTCTCCTTAATTCCAGGTTGCTTCTTTCTTTGATTAGTTTCCACCCATTGTTTCTTGTCCTGCCCTCTGGTGCTTTGGAGAACAATTTGACCAGTGGTGGGATTCAAATTTTTTTTACTACTGTTTTGGTGGGTATGGCTTGGTGGGCATGGCAGGGGAAGGATACCGATTCTCCAAACTACTCAAAATTTCCACTACTGGTTCTCCAGAACTGGTCAGAACCTGCTGAATACCACTTCTGAATTTGACCCCCTCTTCTTTGTGGCAGCCCCTCAAATACTGAAACACTGCTATCGTGTCATTCCTAATTCTTCTTTTCTTTAGACTAGCCAAACCCAAAATCTTTAGCAATTCTTCATATGGTTTGGTTTTAATATTCCAGGGGAAACCATATGTATTATCTTAAAGTCCAAAGAATGGCCCAAGTGATGCTCAATATGAATATAGTTGTCATTTCAAAGACTTCTGCCCAAAGGCCTAAATGATTTATAGAAAGAACATAGAACCACAACTGTGACTATCTGGAGCCTTTGGGCTACTGGACAATGCAAGTTCCTGAAGTTGGAGCCAAATATCTTCTATAATGACTGTTTAAACCTGTCAAAAGGACAGAAAGCAGAGTCAACAAATCACACCTAAGTGGCAAGAAAGAAGGAAAATTGCAAAACTCTTGGACAGAAAGTGCTTAAATGAAGGATTTTTATTTCCCCTCCTTGTGTTTGAATACTTTGGTGACAGGCATTAGAAAAATGTCATAAACTGTTCAGGTGAGATTAGATAGATAATCAGAGCCACATTCTGAGGTTTTGAGGAAACCTAGAGAGGAAGAAAAGCCAATCTCTTCAAACAAGCTGAGCCTTGCATCACTGAATAACAGCTAGTTAAAAGAGCATCTCGGGACATTTAATAGGCATGCAATTTTGCTAAAATGGAATAAGTAGAGGTTGATGGAATATGGAAGCATTTGATGGACCTTAATACAAAGTCAACAACAGAACAAAGATAGATATGTATTATTTATAAAGATCATTATATTATTTATTTAATATAACAGATAACTTTACTAGAAATGCAGAGATCTTTACTTAGTTAACTGGATGATAAATGATAGATAGATAGACAGACAGACAGATAGACAGACAGACAGACAGACAGACAGACAGATGATAGATACATTTTTTTTTATAAAAGAAGGACAAAGATGGAAAAAAATTTTCTCCAATATATCAGCTCATCCTACTCTGTCAGGCAAAAAGGATATGCTGCATACCCCCATAGTTAAAGCATTCCTAGTGATCTTAGGAGGAGAGCTTTCTCTGCTATTGTTCCCACTCTGTGGAATGGTATATTCCCCAGAAGTGAGGCAGTCCCTACTCTCCTAGCCTTCCAGAAAGATTTAGAAACATGGCTGTTTGGGGAACACACAGCCATGGGGCTTACTAACATCCTGAAGTCCCCCTTCACTTTTTAATTAATTTTTAACTACAGAGAAAAAGCAGGACGGCTGAGGGGAGGGAGAGGGGTTAAATACATTATCAGTGTAGAGTTGTTGCATTCCTACAAATGCTCCAGGTCCAACCTCCCTTGAATTCCATTGACTTTTATCTAGCACAAATTTTGTGTATAAATAAATTATTGTGCATAAATCTTTCGTATAAATTTTGAATAAATCTTCTTTCTTTCAATTTAACCAGTAATCCTTGCTTCTTTTAAATTTTAACTTATATAGTTTTTATCTTGTAATATTTTATAGTATACTGCCCAGAGTCCCTCTTTAAAAGAAATAGGTAGTTCCAAAACGTGACACATACACGCACACAAACACAGAGGATTTGTAGAAGAGAATTGCTAACATATTATTTAGTGTCTGCCTATTTTCTACTTATCAGTCAATCCACCAACAAAAGAGACATTTATCTTACTTGGAGTAAAAGATAACTACATGTGCCAAAATTACCATGGCTTTCTTTTTTCTGACAAGAAAAAAAAAATTAAATGAGCAAAGAAAACAAAATAGTGCTCCAATACAAAGAAAATGACATGTTTATTATTCTAGAGATACCAGCATTATTGTAAGACTAAGAATAATTCTATATATCTATGTTCAATATATGACAGTAAATGTTGCTAATATCAGTAAGGATAAGAAGTCATTTAAATATTCATTATACTGGATAACTCAGGCGTAACTTCATCACTGCACAAAGTGTCATAGCCAAGCAAAATACCTATAATTTATGTTTATTTATTAGATAATGCTGAACTTGAACCACTTAAATGATACACTTGTGAGAATAATTGCAATAATTCTTAAAAAGAAATAGTATTGAAAAGATCTATTCTTTCCTATTTTGAGTTCCACAGATCTCAGCAGATAAATTGCAAATGACCTGGCAGGAACCTATAAGCATGACTATTTTTTACCTTTTAAATAACTCCTGCCAAAAGAAAGAAAGAAAGGAAAAAGAAAAAGTTATAGAAATCCATTTGGCTCTCAGCTTTCACCTTTCAGATCTAAGAATTAAGCTGGTGAATTTGTACTTATTTTGCTTCAGTCATATTTCCCAAATCTGAGTATAAGTATTAACTTGTTCCTTAAATATGCATCTGCATATTTTCAAATATCCATATATTTTATAGGATGAGACACTCTGGAGCAGAGAAGGATACTCTGTGAAAAACATTTGACAATCAAAACATTATTTTGGTTATTTATCATTAAATCTACATCCTGTTCAGTTCTTTATCTGCATATTTGCTTTGGGGGTTAGTTTTGAGATGGGGAAAAATGAGGTGCTGTTTAAGGTTTTTTTCTACCTCTTTCCCTTGCTGCAAGTCTTTCTATCAAAAAGGAAGAAACATATTGCATTGTCTTTATTAAAACCACAGTGGCTTGATAGACATCTTCATTTTTTGTGTGTGACTACACTTGTAATAGTCTCTACAATTCTGATTGCCACACTTTAAAACAAGCATAGGCCAAGAGAACATACCAAGGCAACCAAAATCAATAGGTTCCAATAATAGAAAAGATATGTAACTGAAGACTGAATTGTTGTGTCAATGGAGATTCTCAATCATCCAGGTAATGGTTGTCCCAAAAGTGCTTTTTTCCAAAAGGCAACTGTACTTTCTTTGTTTTTCTTTTGTTCATCCAAGAAGCTTCTTCAGTTCTGACTCAATACTAAGTCCAGTTCCCTTTTTGAAAAAGACATATTGAATTTGTGTTCCTGGTGTTTTCTGGGCTTGATTGGTTTTTGCGTTTCATTACCAGACTACATAACATCATCAATTATCAATATAACCAGAGAGCATCAAGTACATCAAGAAACTTGAACAATTCTTAGGAACAAAGGTTACACTATTCTGAGTTTGATGTAAGAAACATGTGGGGTTCAGGATTCAGACAGACAAAAGAGTCTGCTTTTCATAACTAAACTATGAAATTTTTAACTACTGTGATTGTCTTGATTACTATGGACATATAATGATGGGTATCACATTCAATAGCTTTAAAAATGAATGTGACAATAACAGGAATTTTTCAATTTAATCTTAGTGTTAACTCTAGTATCAGAGATAAGTGCTTGATGTCAGTATTCTCCAATATTCAAGTCAAATCCTACTAGTGGGTTTTTAATAAAATTGAACTGAAAACAGAATAGTTAGACCAGTCTTTAATTTTATCTACCATATCTTATGTGGTGCTTATATTCCTATCTTCAGTGCTGTACCTAACTTTGTCTCTTTCTTATTTGTTTTACTCTATAGTTTAATTCTGTTCATTAGCCTTTCAAAATTTGGCCTTGAAAAGAAGTAGCTAATTATTTGTCTTGATAAATGGGTAGAATAGGGTTATTCTTAAGTCCATTAAGGTCAAATAATAAGTCTTGTCTTCTAATTAAATCAGACTGGCCTAGAAGACCATTTGTTAAAGGTCATAAACTATTTGCAACCTCACTGGACCTGCCTTAAATGAATGATAAAGCTAACCTGAGATGAAAGATAAGATGAGCATTTCCTAGGCTCAATTTCATTATGTTTTAGTAGAAGTTATTATTTTTTTAACAACTCAGGACAGAATACACAATTATGTTTAATGTTTTATTTCCTTCTCCTTCATATTATGTGCTATGGAGATGCTTTGTTGCTCCAAGATTCATTCCCCCCCCCCCCCCATTCATTGTCATCAACATGCTGCTACAACTGAATTTTCAGTTACAGTGACCTGAGAACCTACATAAAAGAAGTTTGGAGTATATTGTATATCTGTGAACTAATAGCAAAGAAATTTCAGGGAGATGTTCAAATCAACATTTTTGATTTGGTACATACTGACATAGTAGGTCCATTTGCACCAACACTTGGTGGTAGAAAATATTTCTTAACAATTGTTGACAATTATTCTAGATATGGATTTGTATTTCCTATGAAGGAAAAATCAGAGACCTTTCAGATCTTTAAAGATTTTGCAACTTACGTCAACATTCAACATGGTGTTCACATCGCTGGAATTCAAAGTGATTGTGGTACTGAATTCATGTCCCAGTGCTTTCAGGACTGGATGCGTAAGAATGGAATTCTGCACCAGACCTCAGCTCCTTATGTTCCTGCAGAAAATGGAGTGGTGGTACGCAGAAATGGAGTCCTGCAAACAATGATGCGTTATCTCCTAGAAGATCTGAGCTAATCTGAGTTTCCCATACTGGGGTGAAGCAATTAAATATGCAAACTACATTGTTAATCATATCTGGAGCAGTGTAATAAACCAGACACCTTTCTTCATGTTATATGGATATAAATCTGATTTGAAAAATATCCATATTTTTGGTTCCTACGCTATGGTGAATATTCCATTAGCTCAAAGAAGGAAAGGAGGTCCAGCAGCGAAAAGACTAAGATTCATGGGTATTGATGACAATTCCAGATGCAGCAAGTTCATTGACTCCAGAAATGTAATTGTGGTTTCTCAATCCCTTAATTTTGAAGAAGATGCTGACTGGTCCAGAATTCACTCCAATGATCCCAGAGTTTATTTTCCTAGAGATGATGCAACTCAGTCTGATGATCGAGATTATCAGGCGGATGTTCCATCAACTTGTTCTTCTCAACCTGAAGTTCCGTATTCGCATGCCGTCAATGCTGAGGCTAGCAACGAGGAAGAAGACGAGGACAAAACGGAAGAAGAATGGACCGTTGTTCCAAGACGTTCCAAGAAGGTCAAGAAGGGGATCCCTCTCCAGTCATTTTCATGGCAATTGACAAAAGCAATTTTACCTTGGCATAAGGAAATGCAAGCTGAAATGGACAGTCTAAAGCAACTCAAGGTGGTTACGCCTGTAATTCTGGATGAAGAAAAGGTTCTCCAGGGTTCCGGAAGCAAGAAGGGGATACCTGGTTCTTAAGCAAAAGTCTTCGTGGTCTGAAACAGTCTGGTTTAATGTAGTATTTATGTCTTACTGACAAACTAAATTTAATGGGTTTTATTAAATCCAAAACTGATGAATGCGTGTTCACAAAAAAGATCTGGGAATGCATATGAGATAATTTTTTTTTATGTTGATGATATTGTTTATATGTTCAAATAAGCAAATGAATGAGAGTTTTGCTAACACTTTGCAGAAATATTTTATATTGCAGTTTTTAGGTTACATCAACAGACCACTTGCAGCTGCTCTGCATGAATACCTGCATGAGAAGATGTGCCTTACCTGATGTCAGCTCATCAGACAAAGAAGGGGGTGTCACTGTGTTTATTTTATTTGTCTGAGGAGCTTTCACAGAAGTTTACAAAATAAGCTGGACTGGTTATCAAAGTCTCCATAGTAACAAGATATGAGTGTCTTGTGATGTTCTGTTTTACTGTGCATGTGTGCAGGGGAGGAGTTTTACTTCCACTTCATCTTTCATTATAGCTTTCTTTTGCTTTCCTTTTGTTTCTTAGTTATTTTGTAAATAAAGTATGCTGGCAACAGAAAAATACGATCCATTTCCTCTAATTTACAAAACTGAATGTTTTCGTTTTGACACACTTCTCTCTCCATCTTCTTTAAAAAGGTAAAGATATCTCTGCCCAGTTGTGTCTGGTGTGGTGCTCATCTCTGAGGGAGCTGGTGTTGTTCAAAAACAATTTCCATGGTAACGTGGCCAGCATGACTATACGCCAAAAGTGCACAGAAGTCTTTTGCCTTCCTACAAAAGTAGTACCTATTTGTGTGCTTACATTGGCATGCTTTAAGACTTCTAAGTGAGCAGGAGCTGGGGCAGGAACGGGAGCTCCCTTTTTTGTGCAGTGCTCGGATCTGTAACCTGGGCTATTGTTTTTCCAACTGACAAGCTCAGCATATTTAACCTTGGAGCCCTTGCCCTTTCTCCTTTATAGTTCTGTAAATTAGGAAGGGTCTCTTCTGAGCCTTTTCTCCTTCCCAATGCCCAGTTGTGGCCTATTCTGTCTCTTATTCACTTGGCAGTGTCTCTTGGGTCAGTCTATCCAACAGCAGAGTTGGATTTTTATGAAAGAGTTTTATGAAAGCTCAGCAAGTACCAAGGCTATGGGATTCTACAGTCCAATATGTGACCAAAGTTCAGATGCTTTTTTTTTGCTCAGAATATCCCCTGTTAAATAACCATCAGGCATCTTTCCTGGGCATTCTAAAAATACAGTACAAATGGAAGAAAGCCAGACTTATATAAGAAGGAAACATTCATGGTTGTGAGGTTACTAAGTGTCATGAACAAATTAAGATGTATCAGAAAGGATAGGTACCTGAGAAAACATGTAGTTGAAAATTATATAAAACTATATCACAAATTGATTAAGGCTCTAATGAACAATGGACAATGCTAGATTCCATGGTTTTAACTCATATTCATTGGGGTTATATGTTAAGTTAGATTATGGTTTGCTTTAATCATTTATATCAACTTCAGAGGCTGGATTTGTATAAAAAAATGAAAAGTAGATCATAACTTTTTAAGCTCTGATGTCAAGGTTTGCATATTATGCTAATACAAAATCAAACAAGTCACATATTGATTTAATATGATGCAAGGATACAGCCAAAATTTAAAAACTTCAACACTATAAAAATAGTATTTTTTTCATTCTCCTAAATAACATTCAAAGCAAGACTACTGCTGTTAAGTATCTATGGAGATTCTCTATCACCCAGATCATAGTTATCCCAAAAGTGCTTAACAACTGGGAAGGAAGGAGGGAGGAGGAAAGGAAGGAGGGAGGTTTCTGATAATTGTTGTCAGCTTCTTACAAGGAAATTCAATGGGGGAGCCAGCAGGAAGTCAGAAGTCACCCTTGCTCCCACCCATGGATACTCTGTTTCTCTGTTTAAGTAAGGGAATATCTCTGAAATGATGATCTAACAGGGCACAAGTTGTTTAGTGTGGATATCTATATATCACCTATTTCTATCTAGACCTAAATTGCTAAATCTATCTACATCTACAAAGATCTCTCTGTTAAACTGAAAAACAAAAAAGGATAAGTACAAAAAAATGGAAAGAGGGACACATAACTAAGGCAGAATATCAGCAGATAGCCCAAATCTGCAAAGTTGAAGTCAGAAAAGCAATGGAATGAACAAAGACTTGCAACTAAGGTCAAAGATAATTTAAAAAAATGTTTCTTTCAACATATAAATAACAAGAAAAAAGTCAAGGAAGCAGTTGTTTCACTAAAAAGAGAAGATGGCAAAGAAGTAACATTAGAGGAAAGGCATTAGAGGAAAGCAGAGCTGCTTAACTCATTCTTTGCATCAGTCTTCACACACACAGAAAAAAAAACCCAACCTACAGTCCAACCTACCAAAAACATAACTATAAAAGACAGACTAGAGATAAAAATTAAAATAAGCAAAAAAATGGTAAGAGAACACGTGTCTGACTTTGATGAATATAAATCACTGGGACTGGGAATCCCAGTTCTGAAGGAGCTGGCAGATCTCAGAACCATTGTATCTTATCTTTAAAAAAAAAAATCTTAAAGCACTAGAGAACCACCAGACAATTCCCACCTTTGGGAAAAAAAAAAGGTGGGGGGGGGGGAACAGATCCAGGAAACTACAGACCAATCAACTTAACATTATCTATCTATCTATCTATCTATCTATCTATCTATCTATCTATCTATCTATCTATCTATCTATCTATCTATCTATCTATCTGAAGAAGATACCATTTGCTACTTCACTATTTAAATTCTTTTCCTTGTTTTATCTCTGCTGATACCATCAATTTTCAATTCCTGTTCTGAAAAATATAGGATAATGAAATTGCTAGCATAGTTCCAATTACCCCGAGATCTCACTAATAACTCATTTCTCTAATCCATAGGTGGCATAGATGGCTGGATTTTCATTAAATTTTCTAAATAAGAGGAAATAATAGGCTCCACTTTAGGCTGTGCTGGTCACACCTACTTCAAGTACTGTGTCTCATTTTGGCAACCCATTTTAACAAGGATTCGGACAAGTTCAAAAAATCACAGAAGAGCAAATGAAAAAAAAAAAGAGAAGTCTAGAAATTAATTCCTCTTAGAAGAAATTGAAGAAAATGGATATTCTTAACTTTGAGAAGGCAAGGAAAATTTAGCAAATATCCTCAATTATCAAAGAAGATAAGTAAAGAAGTCAAGATTTGTTCTTTATCAACCCCCAACACAAATCAGTATTCCTCAACTTTGGACATTTTAAAATGTGTGAGTTTTAACTTCCAGAATTCCCCAATGAGTGTTGGTTTTAGTTAGGAAAAGCTATTAAGAAAATCTTCCTAAATGGGAGAACAAAAATCAACACTGGAACCAATTGTTTAAAGAAACGCTGGATAACAATGAGGAAAAGCCAAATAGTTAATGTGATAAGCCAGCCACAGTAATAGCACATTAGACTTATAAACTTCTTCATAGTGCTTTACAGACCTCTCTGAGCAGTTTACAGAATCAGCATATTTCCTCAACAGTCTGGGTCTTCATTTTACCAATCTTGGAAGGATGGAAGGTTAAGTCAATTTTGACTAATCATGATCAAACTCCTGGAAGTGAGCAGTGAGTTAACCTGCAATAGTGCATTCTAACCACTGCACCTCCATAGACTACTAAACTACCCAGAGTCATGTACGTAAAGTGGGCAATTCTATAAATCAAATAAATAGAACTCACTAATGCTTTAATTTGAATTCAGACACTAAGCAGGAGGCAGATTCAACTGACCATTGTAAAAGGTGTCATTTAAAAAGAAATTGTTTATAAACGTAGCTTATGTCATGGTGCGGTATTGCCTTATCAGATGAAAACAGTTCATTTTTATTTCCAGAAATTGAATGAGCTAACTTGTTTTATTTAATCTACTTGGTTAGGTGTATATGTTTTTCTGCATGTGGATATGCAGGCAGCTATCCCAGTGAACTCTAAAAACTCGACTTAACACTCTCAATTCCTTGCCCAATCCTAACTTGAGCTACGTCTCCATATATAGACATTTTTTTTTTCTCATTTGGCTTTCATGCAAATGCTTCTTTGCCATCCTCCCACAAGCTTGTTCTGTCATGCTCTTCCCCGAATCTTGGTGAGAAAGCAGCTCAGAACCAAGGTGCATGTACATGCAAGCAAGGAATGTAACAAGTTCCTTTTTTCTCCCCAGGGTGAAAAACCAAAACCAAAATACCATTTCCCCCCCACTAGGAGATTGCACAGAGGACATAAGTCTTTCAAAATCAGGTGTGCTTTACTGTAAACATTGTGACATGGGAACTTTTTGGTAATTCAGAGGCTATAGTGTAATACTATGAATCTACATGGACAGTTGATTCTTACTCACTGGGAGTGTGTTTGAAGCAGAAAAAAAAAAGTTGGAACAGTTATTAAGATACTGATTTCCCCTCCTGGTTTGTTGCTGTTAAAAGCTGGCCAAATCTAGAATGCCACAACTCTGAAATCTTAAAAATAGTGGTTATTTTTTTGTATATATACTAATATACATTTTATATTAATTGTATATATACTAATTCTTCAGATTAGTACTAGGAACATAGGAACATCTAGCAGAACATAGGAAACAGGATAGTTCAGCAAAGATTACCAAAGGAAAAGCGTGAGAAAGCCAGAATTAATTCCTTTTCTATTAGGCTTCTCTGACATACAGGTAGTCCTTGTTTAGCGATTGCCTCATACAATAACATCTAGCAGAACATCAGAAATAATTCAGCAAAGATCACCCAAAGAAAAATGTTAGAAAGCTAGAATTAATTTATTTTTCATTACGCTTGTCTGAAATACCAGTAGCTCTGTTTAGCAACTGTCTTATGCAGCAACCATTTGCAAAGACAATGAAAAAGTAATTTTGTAGCCAATCCTTTCATTTATGACCTACATAAAGTTGTAAGTCAAAGGAAATATAAATTCAAAAATTGTGAGCAGTCTTGGTTGCATGTCTAAATTCCCAGTCCTAATTGTGATTGCTAAATGAGAAATACCATGAAACATTTGGGGCATAGCAACAGCAATAGCATTTAGACTTATAAACGACTTTATAGTGCTTTACAGTCTCTTGACAGATGACATTTGCATATTGCCAATAACAATCTGGACCTTCATTTTACCGACCTTAGAAGGATGGAAGGCTGAGTCAATCTTCAGCCAAATTAGAATCAAATTCTAAGCTGTGGAATTGTTGAGTCTGCCTTCAATACTGCAGTTTTAACCACTATACCACCAGGACTCCTGCCATGACTACTCTACTATCATACTTTCCACTTATTCTACTCAGTTTAGAAATCTGATTTCCAGAATCTTGTTGAAGGGTTTGCACTTGATCCTTCCTTCAGGCTTCCCTGAATGCATTATGACTGCCACTCAGAGTCAGCCTTGGGGATTTTCAGGTTTATTTCTAGCTTGGCGAGGCTAATTTTTACACAAGGAAGCCTCTCAGAAACAGATTTGCTGCTATTTACTCAGAGCATAAGGAAACAGCTTTCCAACAACATTCTTTTGAATTACACATTACAACTCCATTGACGGCAATGAAGGTGTTCCTTGCATAACATTGTTCTCCTCATTGCATTCAAATGATTTTGCGCAACATGCCATTAATCTGGGTGCTAAATCTCTCTGATCTTCCTAGCCCATATTTTAAGCAATTGGCAAAGCAGACATTACAAGCTATTTTATTAAATTAATTAGCACCAAAGATCTAATGAATCCATCCAAAAAGTCCTGTGCTATTCCACTTTGCTCTTTATGTTGGATCATACTAAAAAGAAAAAAAAATGAAATGAAACATTGTTAGCTCACAGAAACTACTCAGACCTAAACTGTGGCTATTCAAGCACAATATGAATCAGCTGTAAATATGCTTCATAAATTTGCTTACATTTAATCATGGCAGTTATTCTTTGGGGCTTTTCTTGTATTTGCATAAAATCACATTTCAGTCTTGCAGAAATAGATTTTAAATATATATTACATCTAATTTTAATAGACATTCAGTGAAAGAAGGAGAGGGAGGGAGGGAGGGAGGGAAGAAATGTACTTGATGAAATGCAATGACAACCATCTTATGAATATTTATTATTTAGTAACCCCTATTTCAGTGGAATCAGTGGAATTTAGAGAATTCATAGATCTGATTGCCTAAATCCATGTTCCAGGGTAGGGAACAAAAACCCTTTTCCCCAGTCATTTGATATGAATTTATTTATTTAATTGTTTGAATGATTTATATGGTTGACCAACTAAAAAAATCAGTTGACTTAAAGCAAATGGTCTATGGCTGAAAAAATAGAAAATAACAAAAATAACAAAAGATACTGGAATACAATTCCATACAGCACAACTCAGCTGCTCGCTCTCTTGTTCATCTATTCATTTTATTTGAATTATATAGCTGCCCGAGTTTGGAAAGATTACAAGATAAACACATATAAACCCACTAATTATAATAGACACACACACACACCAGGGGTCCAAAAAAAATAATGATACAACTTACAATCAATAGTAGCATCTACCTACTAAATCCAAATGCGTTTCACAAAATCATTACTAGACCAAGTCAACCAATACTCTATTAAGGAGAATCATGAGGTCTTCAAGGCTTTATAGAAGATCATTTGGATCCCAGGGATATGTGATGTTGTAAAAACCAGGGACTGAAGTGGCCCATTTCTTAGCTCCCATAGGATGTTAGAGGATCTGAAGCATTCTCCTCTTGCTGGATCTTATGGAATGCAATGAGAAGCTTATAAAGTAATGATGCTATATGGGCATATCATGATGTGTCCATCATACTCAATGTTACCAATTCTGGATCAATTCTGGATTATCTTTAAGGGTAAGTCCATGTGCATGGTGTTACAGTTGTCAAAACAAGAAATAAACAAGATGGGAAAATCCAGGAATTTTTTGCAAAAGTCCTCTTGGACATAATAACTACCTGCTGTTTAAGCAGGTGTTAAGATACTGAGAAAACCTCAAACTGCATGCCAATTATGCAACCAAATTCAGAGTTAAAAATGGAAAATCTCCAGAATCTGAGATGTGCTAAAAACCATAAATACTTTGTCTTGTTTGTACATCTAGACTTCAACTAGCTCCACGTGCTTGGAAAGAATCCTGAGGTTATCCTTTGCTCCGTACATGATATAAATGCAAAATGGAACCTGACCTTTTCTGATGGTTGTTAGATAAGGGTAAATAGCATAGAGAGCCTTGAGGAAACCCACAAAGCAGGACTAGATCTTCTATTTGGTACTTGCTCTACCTTGTTCCATGACAATTGTTCGGGAATGATTTCTTGAGGAAAGGGCAATCCTTCCTTAGGAATTGAAGAGCTATTTCTTCCTTCAGGGGTAACTTTGAGTCAACCAATACATTGTATCCTGGGAGGAGTTAACCAACTCCTATATGAGTAGTCCACTTATAAGGATTCCATCTACTTTCTGAATACTAACAGATAATAAATTTAGATCATCTTCCAAAGAACTCGCGTGCAATATTTTTAATAAGTGTTATCTTTTAATTTGCTTAAAGCATAAAGTAGAAGATCCACCCAAGAAAAGACACATCTCACCTCTGTTTGATTATCTCCCACATTTTCAGACTTCCCTAAATTTGAAAGTCTTGTTTTTCACCTCAGGCATCTCCAATGCATTTTCTTTTGTGCTCTAACAGCCAATGCCCCAGAACTTCATTATGGTTCTCCATTATACTATTTTAGAGAGCAATGTAAAACAAGCAATATCTTTTCTTTCCTGGAAAAAATGGTCTGTCCTGAATGCCTTCTCAAAGGAGATAATGAGCAACAAAGAAATTTTATCTCCTTTCCAACTAATAATACAAAATTCATTAGTGGATTAAGGCTAATCTAAATGCTTGTGAATCACACTCACGGAGTCCCTAACCTTGTCGCATGTTATCACATCTGTTGTCTCCTTGGCAATATATTTTAATTACTCTCAAAATAGTAGGATTACATTTCCTCAATTAACACATTAGCTTTATTATTTTTTACATGCATGAAAAGGAAAAAAGAAGATACTTATCCTGAATAAGGAAGGAAGAAAAGGAAGGAAGGAAGGAAGGAAGGAAGGAAGGAAGGAAGGAAGGAAGGAAGGAAGGAAGGAAGGAAGGAAGGAAGGAAGGAAGGATAGAAAGAAGAACCAAAATTCATTTCTGGAATTATCATTATGCATTGCATTACTAATTTTTTACTTTTATTTCTAGAATGGCAATGCTTACAGCTTGTGATGGTAGAAAGACAATATTTAGGAAATATTTGGAACATTAGTATAAATTTATTAGGTCTCCTTCTCAAGCAATATTGGTTTCTAAACATGATGATGATGATGATGATTTTGAAAATAATAATAATAATAATAAATTTTAAGAAATTTTTAGAGATATTAAGAGAAAGATGGTTTAGTGCCTGCTGAGGACAAGCAAACCTATGAAAGCTAAATGAGGGATGTCAAACTCAAAGTTCACAGGCCAAATCCAGCCCATTGGATACTCAGGGCCAACCAGGAAACAGCGAAGGACTGGATTGCAGTGCCATTGAAGCAAAAATAGAGTTTGAGAACCAATTTTCACTGACAGAGCTCTCGGGCCACCATAGGCAACCTCAATATTGAACTGGGCATGCCCACCTTAGCCACACCCACCCCAGCCCCCTGAAGTCAAACACAACCTTGATGTAGCAATGAAATTGAATTTGACACCCCCGAGCTAAACAAACAATATCCACAAAAGATCAGAATTGGTCATTTTGCTACTATAGTGTGGGCAGGGTAAAGCAAGGCATAATTTAATGCTTTTCAATCTACCTTTTAAAGAGTGAAACCATCCATTAAAAAATGTTGCTTTATGTTGAGATTTTTTTCTGGGATGCCAATGAGCTTTGCTAATGACCTTACGAATCCTAGGTTCACTCCTACATCTCTAGATCAAAACTGGGAGAGTTTCTGCCTGGAAACTCTGAGGTACATTCCCAGCCTATATTATTGAGCAAGATGGGTCATTGACTTGCTACGGGAGGTAACTTCCTCTATTCTAACAATTTTGAAACTGTTCAGTTTATTGACCTCTTTGTGAAGTTTCATAATGTTTCCTGACTCCAAATGTTTATTATATGGAAATGATTATATTATATAATAACAACAGCAAGAAGAAGAATTTGCATCCTTTAATACCTTCAAACAATAACATCTGCTTACCCCAGGTCCTTGGGAAAGACTTGATAGGTGAATAAAAATGCACTCTCCAGTCTAAATATGTAGCTAGCTGAACCATAATTGGAACAAAATACAAAATACTGGGACTTGCAGATTGAAGCATCAATAATAAAAAATCCATTGTTATGCCAATGGTGATTGGAACTCTCTGTCCAATATCTAAAGGACTGCCTTGATAGCTGAAAACATTGAAGTTATTAGACCTGAACATCCTAATTTTACAAAACAACAATAACTACTACTACTATTACTACTACTACTACTACTACTATTACTACTACTACTATTACTATTATGCTTAGAACTGCTGATATTCTTAAATGCTATTCTATAATTTTAGATCATTGGTTAGGACTTGAATTATTAAGTTTCTATCAATTTATTCTATAAATACTTACGGGACTGCCTACTGCCAACATCGGCCTCCCGCCAGCCAGTGTGGTCCCACAGGGTGGGCCTCCTCAGGGTGCCGCCGGCTGGGCGATGCCGGCTGGTGGCTCCGAGGGTACGGGCCTTCTCTGTGGGGGCACCCTCCCTCTGGAATGAATTTCCTACGAAGATACGGGCCATCACTGACCTATGGGCCTTCCGGCACGCACTGAAGACCCACCTTTTTCAGCAGGCCGGTCTGGCCTAGTCCCATTAGTAGGGTTTTAATTGATTTTTAAATCTTCATTTTTAACTGGGTTTTATTGGTTTTACTTTTTAATTTCAGCCGTGCATTTAATTCTCTTTTAATTCATTTTAAAATTTATATCGATTGTATTTTATTATGGCTGTTCACCGCTCACGAGTCCCTATTTGGGAGAGGGGGTGGTATAAAAGTTTTAATAATAAATAAATAAATAAATTTCAAAACTGCAAATCTAACTATAACACACAGAATCATAATCATAATAACAATTCTAGGCTGCTAATGATGGCACATGACTATCCAATTAACTGTCTCATTGCTAACTACCTCTCTTTCAAAACTAGGGACTGGCATGGAACTCTATAACAGCGACCCCAAAAGATTAATTGATGTCACCCGGCCTTATAATTTATCAATCATCACAGATTTATCAACTTTTTCAGTCCCAGCCATTTATCAATCCCTTGGATAGTCCCATCAACTTAAAAGTAGATATTAATTGGGAAGTCTTACTCTATTCCAAGGTCCTTATGAGGTATTAACAACCACTTCAGCAAATTAAAAACAAAATAGAAGAAAATAAAACCCATTCTTTTTTTTAATTGCCTTGATTGGATCAAACAAACATGTTTCTTCAAGCTATGATGGCTATCATGCAAGACTAACCAAGTTACATGGACACTTGGGAAAATCCAAGCACACCCTTGATTTCATGCCTTCCAAACATTTAATCTGGTTGATGGGACTAATTTCTTGTAGTGAAAATAATTTAGAACTATACTCGCTTTTCTGCCAGGGCTCAAAACTAGAGTGTTTAAAACAGTATTAAAAAAACTTTCTGGAATTCCAGAACTGATAGGGGGAGTGGGAGGGAGTGAAATTACTTAGGAACACCCAATTTTTTTATCACTACCATAGACGTTTGCTAATTGATTAGGAGTGCCAGGAACTTGAGATTGTTGGTTGTTGTTTTTGTTGCTTGTTTGCAGGGAAACCGTAAAGACAGATGGATTACTATTAAATTCTATGGCCTGAAAAAGTTTGAAAAGTCTTCCATTGAGCCAATGTTTTTCAAATTTGGCAACTAAGTTGTCTAGCCTTCAAGTTCCAGTTCCTGCTGGTTGGAGATTTCTGGAAGTTGAAGGCCACACATCTTAAAGTTTCTCTTTTTCCATTTTAAAAACACAGCTCCAAGTAATATATATAGCATTCTTTTTATGCTAGATTGGACCCAAATGAGATGAGTAATGACAGTGCCAAATATATTTTATATTTTGCCCTATGGAAACACTAGGCATGACAAGGCAATATTGGAGATCTCTGGGAGATATTAGTGCTTGATAGTAAGTGCAATCTGGCAGCAATGACAACTTTAATATGAGGATTTAATAGAATTTCACCATGAAGTCTGCTCGTAGAGAATTGGGTCTTTCACCTCTATCGGCTCTGCAGCAAGATGACTAGTGCTAATTGGAATAAAGTCCAACTGACATTTATGTTGGAAAAAGCTCAGAGTAGCAGCAATTTAAAGCTACATTTGACTCACTAAAATACTTCTTATACTTGGGAACTGTAAAATATGTGGACTTCAAACTTCAGTTGAAGTCCACACATCTTAAAATTCCTGAGGTTAAGAAACACTACACTAAACTGTAAAAGTTAACAGTGATCTGGTCTATATTTTTTTTAATTTTGAGGAAGCTTGACAGCATATAGCCTAACCCAGCAATACTTTTTCTTAATTTGCTGGACAATAAATCTTCCCTGAAGCCCCCAAGTGGACAGGTAAATATTGGGCCTATTCTGATCTGCTCATTTCTAAACTTAAATCCATTTATCATAATTTTCTAGCCCTTTCTCATTGTACCCATCTTCACCTTGTTCATTTTGGAAGGAATTTAGCAGGTGGAAACTCTGAATAACTTAGCTTTTCTTTATCATCTTTCAGTTCTCAACTTTCTCCCCTTCATGCTCTAAAAACACAGTTCTGAAATTCAGGATGTCATTATACATTATGATCTGGTGTTGTTGTACAGGTACTCCTTGACTTTCAACCACAACTGAGTCCAAAATTTATGTTGCTAAATAAGACAGTTGTTGTTTTGCTCCATCTCATGACCTTTCCTGCAACAGTTTTTAAGTGAATGACTGAATGTTAACATGATCACTAAATCATGTTAGTAACATGATTGTTAAATGAATCTGGCTTCCCCATTGACTCTTCTTGTACGAAGGTTGCAGATGAACATAACCGTGAGACACTGCAACTGTCATTAATATGAATCAGTTGCCAAGCCTCTGAATTTTGATCGCATGATCATGGGGATGTGTAATGGTCATAAGTTTGAAAACATGGCCACAAGACATTTCTTTTAGTACCATTGTAACTTCAAATGGTGACTAAATTAATGATTGCAAATCAAGGACTACCTGTAAATTCCATATTCGGCCTGTGGTCTGTCTATCTATGTCTGTCTGAATGTGTAATGTAGCCTTAAATAATTGCTTAAGTAATTGATAGCTGAGACATAAACAAGGAATGCCAGACTGATTCACATGTTTGAAACTGGGACAAAAATCAAAGGGGATGATCCATCTGACTTTGAATATATTTCTGTAGCACCAAAGAATGAAGATTGGGATAGCTTTCCCATTTACCATGTTTGCTTAGCTTTCCACAAAACAGATGTATTGTGCTTGCTAATTGGTTCAGTGAGTGCAAAATAAGTTTCCAGGCCTCTAGATTTTGAGAACTCAGTTTAATTTTTATTTACATCAATGTTGACTTTCTACAATTGTGCACTATTGACTATTGTTCCTTGTTGTTTAATTAGGGGGGATTATTCCCATGTTTAGATGATTATAGTGCATCTTGACACAAATGTTGTTATTCCCCAAACCACCAAACATAAATTAGCTTTGATTTCTTTCACTTAATCTTATTAGCAGAACATTATAAACCTCTTGTATTTCAACACTGTACGCTATCACCTAGAGTAATTTGATGCTTTAGCTACATGTAATGAACAAGAGTTTTGGCAGAGTGGAAAATCTCAGTGCACCATCAATGTATCAGCCTTGGAAATCTGAAAATAAACATAGAGTTAAGCAAATGTTCAGATACATACGAAAGATAGGACAATTCAGCTATCCTAAGGCTAAATAATATAGAATTACAGAATGTACAGAATAATAAGAATTAGAAGGGATCTTGGAGATCTTCTAGTCCAATCCCATGCTCAAGCAGGAGCTCTTATACCATTCCAAATAATTGACTGTCCAATTTCAAGTTGTTCCACTGGTTAATTGTTTTTACTGTTAGGAAATTTCTCCTTAGTTCTAGGTTGTTCCTCTCCTTAATTAATTTCAGTTCATTATTTGTCTAACAAATATGAATATGTTTTCAGATAAGCATTTGGAATATAATGCATACCTGTTCATCATGGAATTGCAAGCAAGATTGGACTCTAGCATTAATGGAATCATAGGAAGCCATATATAGGGAGTGCTTGGTTTATGCTTCGTTGATTAACAAGAATGTGAAGATCCCACCCCTCCAAAAATGTTATAACCTGGTTCCGAAATTCTACCTTATCCTACTCCATAGTCATATGAACACATTTTGGGCATTTGACTACTAGCCCACATTAATTATGGCTAATTGCAGCATCCCTCAGTCATATGGTTGTGATTTATGTCTTTGCTGAAACCAAACTACTAGCCCACATTAATTATGGCTAATTGCAGCACCCCTCAGTCATATGGTTGTGATTTATGTCTTTGCTGAAAACCATCATTTAGTTCCCAGCTGCTATAAACTTGCCAATAGCAAACAACGAGTTTGCTTAACAGCTGTAACAATCACTTGATAACTGTCACGTTCACTTAATGACCACAGCAAAAAAGGTAATAAAATTGGGTCAGTCATATGATATCCCACTATATGACATCACAACTTACAACCATGATTCCTAGATTCAATTATGGTCATAGATTGAGGGCTACCTGTTTCTATGCATGTGTGTGTATGTGTGTGTGTGTTTGGCAGAAGGGAAGGCTCCTTTGCACTTACATAACATCTGTATGGAGCTCATCTCATTATATTAATAAATCTGAAATCTAAAATAAACCAAGGAATAGCATCAAGTCAACAATAAGAGATAATACCACTTTGTTCTGCATTGGTGAGACCCCACTTGTCATACTGCATTCAGTTCTGGTTACCATGATAAAAAAAAAATGTTGAACCTCCGGATATCTAATCATTTTGTTGCTCTTCTCCGCACACTAAATCATAGGACTAACAGTTGAGGAAGCTAGCCTACATCCAGCCTATGGCGGGGGGGGGGGGGGGGGGGGGAAGGGTTGGGGGAAGTGGTGGGTTTCAAAACTTTTTCCCATCGGTTCAGTCTACCTGGGATAAGGTGGAGGCTGGGGCCCTTGACAGAGTCATGCCCTTGCGGTCTCTGAACCCCTGATCTGTGGGGTTCCTCAGGGGTCGGTGCTCTCGCCCCTGCTGTTCAACATTTATATGAAGCCGCTGGGTGAGATCATCCGTGGCTTTGGGGTAGAGTTTCATCAGTATGTTGATGATACTCAACTGTACATTTCAACCCCAGGCTACTCCGACAAAGCTGTGGAAGTGATGGCCCGGTGCCTGGAAGCTGTGCGGGGTTGGATGGGGCAGAATAAGCTTCAGCTCAACCCAACCAAGACCAAATGGCTGTGCTTCCCGGCACCCCAGTACAGCCAGCTAGTTCCATCATCGGCTGTGGGGGGAGGGAAATTCTTTCCACACAGGGGGCGCACAATCTGGGTGTCCTCCTAGACATACGGCTGTCGTTAGAAGAACATATAGTGGCCGTCGCCAGGGGGGCTTTTTATCAGGTCCTTAGGATCTACCAGTTGTGGCCCTTTCTGGATTGGGATGCACTTCGCACAGTCACATCTGCCCTCGTTATCTCCCGCCTAGACTATGCCAATGCTCTCTACATGGGGTTCCCCTTGAAGAGCATCCGAAGGCTCCAGCTGGTGCAGAATGCGGCCGCGCGGGTGGACGGCTCTCATGTTATGCCACTCTTGCGCGAGCTGCATTGGCTCCCGGTGGTCTTTCAGATGCGTTTCAAGGTGTTAGTTACCATCTTTAAAGCACTCCATAGCTTGGGACCTGGATATTTACAGGACCGCCTACTGCCACCATCGATCTCCCGTCAGCCAGTGTGCTCCCATAGAGTGGGTCTCCTCGGGGTGCCACCGGCTGGATTCATTTCCTCTGGAATGAATTGCCCCCAGAGATGAAGATCATCTCTGACCTTTTGACCTTCCGGCACGTGTTGAAAACGCATTTATTTTATCAAGCTGGTCTGGCCTAGGGTTTTGTAGGGTTTTAAATTTGGTTTTAATTGGTTTTAATTCTTATTTTTAAACCCTTGTCTCGTTTTTATTATTCAGCCATGATATTTAATCTTTTTAATTATTTTTAATTATTGTGTTGTTATTGTATTTTTTAATGGCTGTACACCGCCCAAGTCCTGCAGGGAGAGGGGGCAGTATATAAATCTTGTAAATAAATAAATAAATAAGTGCAGGCTTTGCGCACACACCGCATTTGCAACTCACCTTCTGATGCAAGCCCTGTGTGTAAAACCGCTGATGTGCGGCAATCTGCTGTGCTACACGAAGCAGCTGAGGTTGAAAAATAGGAAATAAAGGTGAGTATAGAACCAAGGTGGATGGCAGGGCCCAACAGCTGATCGTTGGAGCAAACTGCTTCACATATGATCCTCGGAGCTACTAGTTTGGCTGAACCATGCTGAACTGGTAGAATACTATCAATGGTTGTGGAGAGATACATTAAAGCATTAAAAGACAGTATTAAGCTGTTTCTTAATATTTGAAGGGCTGTCACAAAGAAGAGAACAGTAACTTATTTTCTAGGACATATTAGCTAGGAATACTAGCTATGGACCTTTTGTCATTTGTTTTGTCAGAATCAGCATAGAAAAATAACAATTCCCGAGTCCAACCAAAAGCATAATTAAGACATTTTCTCTCTCTTTAAGGAAGTTGAAATCTGAGAATAGAAGCTAAAGTTCTCTAAATGTATCCTCTAGAGTTCTTTAAATGTTTCCCAGAAACTATCTTTATTGTTGTTGATTGATTTGTTTTTTTTCTACAAATTTTATTAAATGTTATAAGCTGAGTATAAAAACTAACCAAAACTAATACAGATGAAAGAAAAAGGCAGGAAAAATAATAAAAGTGTAGAAAGAAAAGGTAGAAATAAAAAAGAAGTTTCTAATTTCTTTGTTAGCAAATACAAGTATAATATAAAAGTTATCACTTACTCTATTGATTCCAGAATTCTCACTTTTTTTGTATTACCTAATTTTGCCTAACTATCAAAACCACACATCACGTGATTATTTTTCTGTTTCATGCAAACAGTCTATAAGAGGTTTCTAATCTCACACTTAAATGTAGATACTACTATCTTTTTCTCTAATCAAGAAAGTCAATTTAGCCATTTCTATAAATTCTTTCTTCTTACCAGCATTCTTCTGTGGGATTAGTGTTTCCACTTTTGAGCATATAATAATCTCAGTGCACATTTGTAAGGAACTACCACATACCTGGGATTATAGCTTTTGTAATGATGGAGGAGAAAATCTTAGGGCCCGCTCTTTGGTCCTCATTTAATACATTTAACTATTACATATTGCCAGTTCCAAAATCAATAAACCCATAAAACTGTAATCTTTCCATTCAACTCTTCAAAATACATGGTTCAGTGTGTATAATCAGTGTTCTATAATAACCTCAAATATAGCACGTTACTCAAGCAGCTACCAATCAGTTCCTCTTTCTTCCAAAGTATATCTGCATGAAGGCACCTATATTACCCACAAGCAAAAATAATCATGCTGTAGAATTAAAATTGAGCAGAATAGCTCCCATTTTGCTATATTGTATACAACAAGATACAATAACAATCACTCCAAACATTCTTAAACCCCCCTAAAGCTGTACTACTTGTAGCAAGATAGGGAATCTGAAAATTTCTAATACTGCAGAACTACTTTTACCATCCCGCCATCATTAATTCTTGATGGCCCAGATAATTACTATCATTTCTCCATGCCTGATTTACAGCAAATCAGTTTCCTTAAAACTAATGTGTGACTTGCTTCTGAGTAAACTCTTTAAGGAGAATGCATATATCTAATATATTGCTGGTAAGGATCATATAGAAGTTTGCAATACAATTGATTGATTTAAAACCATTCCTGTTCAAAGTTACAACAGTACAGAAAAAAGTGACTTATAACCAGTCCTCACATTTATGTCATTGCAGCATCCTCACACTTATGTGATGTAAAGCAAGTATTTGAGACAGTTGCAGTGTCTTAACATCATATGATTGTCATTTGTCACCTTTCCAGCTGACTTCTGACAAGTAAAGCCAATGAGGGAAGTCAGATTCACTTAGTGACCACATAATTCACTTAACTGTAATAATTCACTTAATAACCATTGAAAAAAAAGTAGCAAAATCCATAGTACTGGCTCCTGCATAAGGCAATCTACACCACTGATGTCAAACTCCCCATGTCACATTGCCATCACATGACATATCGTGACTTTTTTTCCCTTCGTGGAACTGGGGTGGGTGTGGCCTGCATGTGACACATCCAGCCCGCGGGTCGCCAGTTTGACACCCCCTGATCAATGCTATGATTGGTTGCTGTGAGGTAGCCCTTTTTCCTTCTTCTGTGTGCTTTAGAGATATTTACCTCATGATGTTCCTGTGTTCCTATTATCTTGTCTGCTATAAATATAAATGTTCAATCTATTTATTTATATAAAACAAGTTCATGTTGGAGTTTCTAACTCCATTTGGACATTTGTTTCACAATTCTAATAAAGAAAAAAAAAACTGTAATTCCTGTAAATAAGTAGCCCATCTGAAGCAAGATGCAGATATAGTATTGCACTGCAAGTCTTTAATAGAAATGTGGGCACCAAAGAGGCTGCAATTCATTGGAAAGATGAAAAATGGTACTTTTCAAACACTTATTGGTCACCTTGTGGTGAATAATTGCAAGATCACCATGATCTACCTATGAAAAGTAATATGAATATTTTTTTTTGTTTTTACTTGAAAGAGTTAGAAAGAAATTTTCTTTTCTCAAAATGATTGAGAACGAGTAGGGGGGGAGGAAATCCAGGAATCCTTTTTGTTCCAGAACTAGCTTGGAGAAATTTAACAATGAATCAATTACTGTAAATTGTATATTATCAAAAGTCTAAAATATTAGAGAACTGACCATTAGTCAATTGCTATGAGTTTAGAATCAGTTCATAGTGAACAATTTTAAGAGAGGAAAAACATTATTATATGAACTTGCTATAGAAATATCTTTGCTTCCTTTTCTTTATCTATCTGTCCTTTTATCTCCCAACTGCTGTTTCTTCAAAAAAAGGACAGAATGGTACTTGTCATCTTCATTGTTTTGCCAAGTGTCAGGTCACTGATCAGTTATCCAGGCAATTGTGATTTTTTTTTTTTGATCCAGAGATAATAAGCACACTTGTGAATAAAGAGATTTTAAGTTTTATTGTTAGTTCAAGCAAACAGAATTGAAAGCAAAATATTAAAAACACCCATAACAAACAAGATAATACCCAAATCTCTTACAAGCTGCCAGGAGCTCTTTAATAATGACAGCAGAGATACCCTAAGGCCAATTTCTGCAATACCCAAAACTAGGCTCCAGAAGTTGCCCCCTAATAACAACAACCCTACAGTTTTTTTTATCAAAACCTGGCACCCTGTGCTCTGAGTCATGCAAATGGGGAAAGTTGTGAGTATAGTGAGTTTGTTGCACAACTATATGTATGTAAGGCTGTTTTCTAACTCCCCAACCCAACTGCAAGATAGCAAAGTCTGAAAGCACAGTTTCCAAGAGCAAGATCTGAAGTCCACAAGAGCAAGTCTGACATCCATGGGGCAAAAGCAAAGCCTGAAATCCACAAAGCCAGGTCCAAAGTCAAAGATACTGTGCTGAAGAAGCCAATGGTTGACTTTAACAACCCTGGTTAAATCACCCTAAGCCTGCTGTTTCTCATTAAGAAAGGACTGCTTCCTCATGAGGAGTCTCAATGATCTTCTCTTCTCCCCACTCTGCATGTCCAGCAGCTGTTCATCATTGAAACTGCTGTTGCCACTTCTCTGTGCTAACCAGTGGCAGATGAGCTTTACTTTCTTCTGTTTGTGTAGTCCATCTGTGCAACTGGTCCCCCTCCCATGCCAGACAGACCCAGGACTGCATCCTTCTCAGCTACTGAGCTCTCTAGGGGCTCATGAAGGTCAATAACAGCCAGATCTGAGGGTCTCAGTTCCAGCTTGTCATTGTCATCTGAACTGACAGCTGATGGGGCCATCTCACCATGGCCCTGCTATGGTCAGGAGAGTATAAGGGCCTTGGACACTATGTTAAGTTTTCCCCTCACCCACTTTCTCTTCTGCCTAGCAAGCAAAAGTGAAAAACAAAGAGAGCTAACTGAGAATGAGTTCTAAACATCAAACTTTTCTTAATATGAAGGAGAAATCTGTCACTAAACTCCTCAAATAACAATGGTCTTCCATGTCATATCTACAATTAATACAAACTTCAGGATTCTAATTAGGGAAGTGAACATATTTTTCCATTCATAAATAAGGTCATGGATATAATAAGATCCTATCATGAATTTCTGAGATTTCTTTCCTATTTAATCCTCAGAATCTCATAGAATTCTTAAAGAAAACTACTTCAGAAATTAAGACCGCAGGTTGCAATTGATTTCTTTGAATTCACTTGAATGTTTAAACTTGAAAGGGGGAAAAATCATTAAATCAGACAATGCCTGGGAAAAAAGTATAGTCTAGCATCACAGTAGCAAGGTATTTTTCCCTGGGGTTAATAACAAAAAGGGTTCAAAGAAATCCAAAATGATAGGTATCCAAAGCTGTACTGGAAAAAACTAAACAAGACTACTTTGGGGAAATAAATAGTATCCTGTGTTGAGGAAAGAAGGTCATATGGGCGGTCTGGAAACCAAAAAAATTACAATTACAAATAAACAGTTCCCCTACCATTTTTGATCCAAGGAGATACGAAGGTCTGGGGAACAAAGTGGAAAAACAGAAAAAGGATTTCTCTCCTTTTTTTTTTTTTATTCGAGAAATTGAGAAGTTCCTGAGTCTCATTTCTCCAACAGAGTCTGAACAACATTTCTATTATTATGTAGAGCTGGTTTTGTTTCTTGTGAAATACTCTTAATACATATAAGATAGACCTCATCTGTTGAGAGAACGGCGGATACTTTGGAGAAGCTAGACAAATGTATTGATAGCACAGCATGATTAGATCCCTGAATCATCCAAACTCTTGCCTGAAAGTAGTGTGATTGTGTTGCTAATGAGCAGATGTCATTTAAAGGGAGCACAATTTACAACTTGAATTTAAAAAGAAAATGTTCAAGTTATGCTATTGCTTTGGACAATGAAGGAATGAATGCTCCAAGTCAATCAAGTACATGATGATAGTTCCACATCTCTCAAGCATCATTTTTTCAGAGTTTTTGAGAAAAGTTTGCAGGTGCTTTATGAGGCTTTTTATTCGTTACACTGAAAAAGAAAAAAGAAAAGAAAAATTCAGCTTTTGCAATGTTACTGTTTTGAAAATGGGTTTCTCCATTCTCTCTCCATAGCAAATTGTGATAAAAATCTTGCAGTGTACTTTACAACTTGTTTTTCACTTCTCTCCTCCTTAATACATTTATAATTTGCTGATCGGTATTTAGCAATCTGGTAAGTATGTTTTGCTGGATTTCATTTAATTTGCCTCTTTCACAGAACCATTCAAGGGGGCTCCATTCACTTTCATTTAACAAACAAGAAAACTAAATGAATTAAGGGAAGTTGAAGCAAATTAATCAAAGTTTTCCAGCTTCAGTGAACTACATGAGTTAAAATAGATTACATTTTATGCTAGCATTCAGATTCATCTGAATTTAAATTTAAAAATTCATTAAAAGAAGCAATGTATTGAATATTTTTTTCTTAAATTAATGAAACTCAACAGATTTATGGTTTTAAAGCTGTACTTTGGATGTGATGGAACAAATATTTTCTTGAAGTAATTTCTCACAGATTCATTATGTGGAATTGAATTGACTTAGGTAAATAGACAAGAAGGTAATGTTATATCCACTTAGCAGAGAAGAAATTACATTAAACTTACTAGAACTTATTCTTAGGATGGTCTGAGTAAGATTATCTCTAAAGCAAATACTGGTAATGACTATTTTGAAGAAATACCTTTTCAAAAGTATTTTATGTGGCAAGCCAGTGCACACACTTTCAAGTAAAGGTAATGAGTTGTCATAAATAGTAATGCAATGAATGCTTGAGACTTAACTTTAAAAAAATATTTTGGAGGCTGCAGGTGTCTGGATCAACTTCAAACAGCTACACACCCTTTCCTGAGATAACACAGAAGCTGGGAAAGATAGTCATGAGATCACAGAAAATAATATTTGGCAATTATGAATGCAATTGATTAAAGTTATAAAGCAAGGAAAGTAAACTTTTAGGGAGTCACTCAGCCAGATTTCATGCCCAAGGCAAGACAAGAATTCCCAGTCTCCTGGTGGTTGGCCAAGTCACCCAGTCAGTTTTCATGTCTAAAGACGAAAACTGATAATCTCCTGGTTTCAACCCCTAGACCAAACACATGCTTGTTATAATTCTGGGATACATGCTTTGCAGTGGTGGGATTCAACATTTTTTTACTACCAGTTCTGTGGGCATAGCAGAGAAAGGATACTGCAAAATCCCCATTCCCTCCCCACTCCTTGAGGAAGGTTACTGCAAAATCCCATTCCCTCCCCACCCCACTAACCTGCTTTTCAGCTCCGTTCTCTTGTGCAGGACAACAAAAGAAGACCCAGCCAATTAGCTGGGACTCAGGAGGCAGAGAATAAATGGGGGCAGGGACAGTCAGAGGCAGTATTTTCTAGTTCTCCAAACTACTCAAAATTTCCACTACTGATTCTCCACAACTGGTCAGAACCTGCTGAATACCACCTCTGATGCTTTGGTCTCTGGGTTCTGTTTTCAGATTTCAACTTCCTTAAAGTGTGAGAGTCTTAAATCTGCTTTGCTTTGCACTCATGGATTGTTATACTTCCATGCTGAACCTGCCAACACAAGTGGGAGCTCAAAGCTCTTATCATTCTGAATGTGAACTCAAGGCCAACTAGTCTGGCATGCCCTCTTGTGTCAAATCAATACTTTCAAATTGTGCTTGATTGAAACATGTTAAACTCTCTTGACAATGAGTGAAAAGAAGTAAGCTAACACTTAGGCCATTTCCAACAAGCAACTGATAGTATCTTCATAGCCATCATTAAAGTGCTATAAAGCTTATCCTTATTAAAGTCATTTTGATACAACAATGCACGGATGTCTCTAGAAGATTCTGTAAGTTACTAATGCAGACAATAGGTGCTGACTCTAATAGTTAACATATTTTCAAGGAAGAGGAATGGAGTGATGGAGTTATGAATGCGACTTGTTCTCTTTTTTATTTATTTTATTTTTTTATTTTTATTTACATTTATATGCCGGAGACATTTATATTCTCCGGAGACTCAGGGCGGCTTACAGTCTTTTAGAGCACCATGCTAAGTACTTGGCAATAGCCTTCATTCCATTGTACATGCCTACTTATTACTAGGGCTTTTTGGCCCCCCAAGCGGCATTTTTTACAAAGTCAGCTTATTGCCCCCAACAATCTTGGGTCCTCAATTTACCTACCCCAGAGGATGGAAGGCTGAGTCAACCTTGAGCCTGGTGGGATTCAAATCTGCACTAATTGCAGACAATTGAGCTAAGTGCAAGATGATTAACAGCCTGCACCACCAAGGCAGTTTTATGCCTTGCCAACATATGTGTATCTTTGTGCCATTCAGTTTCTGCTGCTTCTATTAATTAACAGCAAGCCACCATCTTTGGACAACCAGCTGTGCCAATTGTTTTGACATTCCAGGAAACCCAGTGAACGAAAGTAACAAGGGCATCACATTAAAAAAAAAAGACAAGGTAATACTCATTTTAATGCCATGCTAAAATCTGATAGTTGAGAAAAATAAGCATTCTAATTTTAAATGTTTTTTTCAATGAGTTTAAATTAAAAGAGAATTCTTTCTCTATTGGTTTAACACAACTAGTTTTTTCTACAAACAACGTGGGAGCTGCTGTGCTTCGTTGTTCCTCATCCCTACTATCTCTGCATTAAAAGATGTACAAAAAGCATTTGTAGAAATTACTGCAGGAACCCTGAAGATATTGTAATGACACTTGACTAGGCTGTCTAAAGATCAACCATTGCTGCTGTTTTTATTCCATTCTGAAAAAGGGAGAGAAGGAGGCAAAAACATGTAGAAAAAAAGAAAGTTGTTGCAGGTGATTTGATAATCTATGACAAAGATCTTCAAACTTGGCAAGTTTAAGACTTGTGGACATCAATTCCCAGAATTCCTGAGCTAACATGACTGGAGTGGAGTCATGACTGGACTGGGAGTTGAAGTCCACAAGTCTTAAAGATGTCAAGTTTGAAGACCCCCTGGTCTATGACCTCAGTGAATTTCTTTATTATGATCTATGAACCTATTGAATTGCTTAGGATTAGAATTCAAATCTCAAAGCAGCCCATATCAATTCAGTTTGCCTTTAATTCTTGAATCACAGATCCAGATTAAGCCTTTTCCAAATTTCCAGTCTTCAATTCCATCTGATTTTCACAGATTGCCAATTTCATTTTGTGGAAAATGAATACACTATAAATAAATATAATACTATAAGGCTTGAAAAGAAAAATACCTAGCCCCAACTAATAGAAAAAAAGATTTAAAAAAAACTTTCAGGACCCACAGACCCTTACTCAATTGATGGCATTAATTGCTGTGACCCTTTGACACCAAAATCTTTTATCCCACTGACTAGCATTTGAGATATATGAGGTTAATCTTGGCTGCTTCTAAGAAAGTGTTGAACCAGCCCCTACCAAATGAACATTGAGCAGAATGGTGAAGCACGGATTTTGGTGCAAAGATGGAAGGTCTGTAAAAGTCTAAACCTTTGCCTGCATTAACCATGCAATATTGTGCATTTAGCAATCTCTGCCTAATCAGATATATGAGCCAAGACAGATGAAATAAAGCATTCCTCTGTCTCTGAGGCATGTGGTAGAGATCAATGGAAGAAATTACAGAGGTGGAATTTCTACGTGGGTGGAGTAAGGAAAAATTGATGGATGGGTGGATTTAATGGTAGGGTATGCCTAATTATGATGACTTCCAAACATTTATTTAATAAGAGCCAACAATATTATCTTGTTGTCACTGTTGCTATTGTTTGCACACCATGTGATATACTCCACCTTCTTCTTTTCCTCAGAAATCTTTTTTTCTCTCTAAAATTCATGAGCAGCATTCTTCCATTGTTGCTGGTTATTGACAACATATCCACAAGTTTACTGAAAATGACATTTAAGTATACAGATCTGAAGCATGCTGTGTAGTACTGAGCATTATTCCAATTTTCCCATTTCACTGACTTACAAAAATAGTAATAATCATTAACAGCCAATAATAGAGGTTAAATAAGATTTATTGTGAAGAAGACAGGACCCATCATTCAACTTCATCATTATTTATGCAAGTCATGTCCTTGTTATCCTTATAAACACAAACTATAGGAACTGGAAAACAAACTTGTTGCCTGGCTTCACCTCAAGGGCTTGAAAGTAATTCATGGGCCTAGTAAAGTATGTAAGCAGAAGAAATAAGTAAGATACAAAGGTGGAGGACTTGAAAAGAGATGGCAGGGAGCAATGTTATTGGTTCAACTTCTGGTAGGTTTATGTTTTGTGACTGCTGCCATGGTAACCATCAGAGACATTCCACATAGTTTTTTTCTGAAAGCACCATGACCCAATCTCAAAATTTCTGGTGTGTCTATTGATTTAGAAAATCCTTTGTGCTATCTGAGCTTGGTTGCTTTTCTGTAGACAGTTAATTACCCAACTAGATAACATCAACTATGCACTAATTATGTTATTAGTTGAATAATGGAGCATCTGCAAATAAAACAACTATCCCAGAGAGCACCAAGAGCCCCACAGATCAACCCTGAGCTAAAAAATTATTTTCTAAATGTACTAAATCAACATCCTTTTTTAGGTGTCTAAAAATCCTTAGTCACCTTAGTCATGGAGATATTTTGCTTTTCATCAAAGAAGCTTCTTCAGTTTTGTAAAGCTTCTTGCATGAGAAGTATAACCTTCAGAATGGATATGGACATGAACTATATTATCAATAATTATCTTTTTGTCTAGATGTTGGCATTGATAGCTTTATTTACCTCTAATCTCATTGTGACCTTCAGAACTACCACTGAGTTAGAAGGAAAAATGGATTCTAAACCCTAAAATAAGCATGCATATTAGCCATCAGTTTGGCCTAGTATTTAAGGCACCATATTAAACTTCATTAGTTTTAACTTTCATTTGCTTATGTTGTGTGAAGGTAGCTCATTTAAAAAAAAACCCAATATTGGTTTAATATATTGTATCACTCTCCAAGTGAGTTAATTTGGTAACCAGTTAAGTCAAGGAAACCATTGTGTACTGCAGTGTGCTGGATTGCTGCCTGCCTTTAATGAGTCTATTTTGCTTCCAGTACTTGTTTGAGCATCTGTTTAGCGTTCAGGAAAGATTCAGGTTTTTCTGGCTTTGCTATGTTAGAAATGAAATAAGAGATTTAATTAAGTTGGTTAGGGAAAGATATGAGGTAGAGCATTTGGCAATATGCTGAAGCCCTCTAGGGCCACTCTGCATTGCCAGGGACCATCAAATATTGCTGACATTGGTTTAAACTTAGGTTATTCAGTACTACACAGAATCTGGCCTCCAAGGAATAATACATTCCCCTTTGTGTTTGATTATTTGGTTAATTTGAATCAAGTTTTGTGCTGTGCTAACTGCTGGCTTGCATTTATCCGTGCAAAATTATATCTTGAACTCGGTTTTTTAAAAGGGAAAATCTAAAATGGAATGATAGGATGAGGGATTCACTTGGGGTCAATTTCATGCTACCACTTGAGAAAATGAAGAAATGCTCTCACCACAACCAGTCCTGCAAAATTGAGGCTCATCATCTTGACTAATGGATATTTCAGCTCTGGGATTGAATAAATGCCCAAGTTAGCATCTTAAAGTTGATATATCAATTTCCAAGGTGCAAGATAGCTAGTATCCATAACTCTACCATAGTCATTTGTCACACTGCACCAATGCTGCCTGATGCCCACTCAGACAATAGTGCATGAAAACATAATTAAAGCATGGCATGCAATGTTTACTGAGTATTTGATCTAACTGATTGCTTCACTGCCTATATGTTTAGCTAGAAGTTCATTTCATCAGCTCTCTCTACAGTATTATGGGTCGTTAGAAGGAAAAATGAATTCTAAGCCCTAAATAGACATGCATATCAGCCATCAGTTTGGCCTAGTATTTAAGGCACCATATTAGAAACCAAGGTATTTTGAATGCTAGGCATGAAAGCCAGCTGGAAGTTTGGGCATAAATCATCAGAAGATTGTGAGTTCTAATCCCACTCATGAAAGCAGTTTGGACTTTGGTCAATCACTTCTTCTCAACCCAATCTACAGCATAATTTTGGGCAGAAGGAATATTAGGTATTTTCACTGCTTTGAGTTATTTCTTTAAAAATAATAATAGAGTCAAGATAAAAATATAATGTAATAATAAAATATTATAGCAACAATTATAGGTGGCAAGCCAGTCTTTCTTTCACTTGAAGCACTCTTTCTGACAACAGCCAGTCTCACCAATTCTCTATAATTTTTCATCTGACATCTTCTTCTCCAATGAACCCAGTTGTTGTGTCTTAGTCTGACAGCCCTTCAGAAATCTGAACTCTACTACAGAGACTCCTTTTAATCTTTTCTTCTCCAGGCTAAGCAATACAGCAAATTGTTTTCTTATACCTGTCACTTATGACATTGAAGTCAACAACTATCTCAAGTCCGGAGCCAGTCTGAGCAGAATAAATCCTTTTTATACTATTTTTATCAATAATATCTCAGAGAGCTCTCTCTCTGTCTCTCTCTCTCATACTCTTTCTCTCTTTTTCTTTCTCCCCTCCACTGTGCTTAACTATTATTATTAGTATGCACAAAGCATTACTTTGTACTTATTAAGAAATAAATTTCACCTGCCTTTCCCCTCTTTTTGGTCCATTTTCTTTGTGCTTTGAGGTCTTTCTATTATTAAAGGGAATTTAATTTTTCCTTTCATTATCTTTATTTTCTTCCAGAGGATTAAAATGATTATAAATTCTCCTCAATGGAATGAACCAGAGCCACTAGCAATGACTAATTTCCAATCATTTCACTTTTCTGAGGCAAAGAATCTGCATTTTAAAAAGCCCACAAAAATGTATTTAAATAAAACCGATAACCAATGTCTGAGTACAGGTTTCTTCAAGGAGATTAAGAAAACAGATAATAAAAGAACATTAAAGGCACAAAACTTCATACTTGGAATGGAACAGCAAAAGTCAAAAAGCTTAGAGGGTAATTAGCACTTAATTAGAAATTGAGATGCTATCAGTGTAATAGTTACAATTCTATTCATTCAGTTGTGCTGGCAAATTGCATCGAACAAAGTATGGGACAGGTATTCAGTATACACCAATGGCTTATTAGCAAATGGTTATCAGAATGGATAAGATACATGCTTATATTTTGTTTTTCCTGTACATGTTGATCACTAGCTATTATTTAATCAAACATTAAGAATCTTCATGTGCATTTTTGATAAAACCACCAAGTACAAATATTGTGCCCAGGGATAGCATTTATTAGCCCCATACAGATTGTCTTTGGCTTACAACCATTTAGTGACTGAAGTTACCACAGCACTGAAAAAAAAACAATTTATGATGGTCCTCACAGCATCCCCACAATCGTGGGGAAAAAATTCAGGTGTTTGGCAACCCATATATTTGCAATGGCTGCAGCCTACTAAGTTTATGTGATTACCATTCGCTACCTTTCCAACATCAAAGTCAAGGGGAAACCTGATTTTGCTTAGTGATCATGTGATTCACTTAACAATTGCATGAAATGATTCATTTAATAACAGTGGGAAGAATAATAAAAATGGGCGTGATTCACTTAACAACTACCTTACTTAGTAATAGAAATTCTGTCCCCATTTTGATCGTAAACCAAGGATTACCTGTAATCTGAAACTGGAAAAGAAAATTTAATCTCACAAAAATGGATTTAATTGCTACCAAGGAAACATAGAACACAGAATAAGAGTTAGAAGGGACCTTGGAGGTCTTCTAGTCCAACCCCCTGCAAAAGCAGGAGATCCTATACAATAGGTTGTCTAGTCTCTTTTTGAAAACTTCCAGTGATGGAGCATCCTCAACTACTAAAGGCTAGGTGTTCCATTGATTAATTGTTCTAACTGTCAGGACATTTTAATTTCCTGATAGTTAGAATTTAACTCTAAGTTGTTTCTCTCCTTGGTTAGTTTTCATCCGTTGTTTCTTGTCCTGCCTTCAGGTGCTTTGGAAAATAGTTTGATCCCTTTTCTTTACAGGAGCCTCTCAAACTACATAAATGTAAGTGAAACTATATATATGTGTCTATCAAATGCCCAGAAATGGACCATGACTTAAGACTTTCCTTTTAACTACAGTGGTGGAATTCTCCATTCTGGAACTTCTCCCTGTTAAATTAGGCTTGTATAAACTTTAGACATCAGTTTAATATGAATCTTTTTCATTTGATTAACAGTTACACCTCAGTGTTTTCATCTGAATAGTGTTAATGTCTTGTCCTCATAAACCCCTAAGGGATTCGCCAGTTTAAGTATATATTTTAGAGTGTTCCCTAATGTATTCATGTTGGTCCCTGTTGGAACAGTTTTTTAAATTAAGTATTTTTAATTAAGTTTTTACTTCTAATTGAATTGTACTCATACTCTGGGATTGTTTAAATAATGAAATGTGGCTCATAAATATTACTATTAACAGTAAGTTTTAAATATGTTAGAAACTTTCTACATTTTAAATAACTTCATAGATCACCCAGAACACCCCAGCTCTTATTTGGCATTCTATAAATAACAACATAAACTGTGCCCATTTAACTTTGAGGGTTTAGGACAGGGATGTCAAACTGCATAGTTATGGCAGCATCATGTGATGCATTGGACTTTTCCCCCTTTGCTAAACTGGGTGGGGGCGGGTCCAGCATGTGACACATCTGGCCCACATTTGATACCCCTGGTGCAGGAGAAGAAAAGGCCAAACCCAAAGATTGGGTCAAACACAATTTGGAGTCTTTATGCTCCCATAAGAAATCTAAGTTCAGCTCTTCTTGAAGTCAATTAGCTGGCACCAATTTGCCTTGACTATTAGAAGACCCATGCTTTTTGAATTCTATCGTGGCTCCTGATTTCTTGCACCTGATACTTAGTGCTTTCTGAACTTGGTTTTCTTGCAGACATTTCATTACCCAAATTAGGTAAATGTGATCTTGTTTGGGAAGTGAAATATCTCCAAGAAAACAACCAAGTACAGAGAGCATCAAGGACTCCTCGTTTCCAACCAGAGCTACAAATATTCTCCTTTATTAGTACCATTTAACTTTCCTGAACAGGGGATACAAAGTTACACACCAGATTTACAGATTAACAGAGTTGGAAGGGACCTTGTGGGTCATCTAGTCCAACCCTCTGCCCCAGAAGGAAACCCTACACCATTCCTGACAAATGGCAGTCCAATCTCTTCTTGAAAGTCTCAAGTGATGGCACTCCCACAACTTCTGAAGGCAACTTCTGTTCCATTGGTTGATTGTTCTCACTATCAGAAAGTTTCTCCTTATTTCCAGGTTGAATCTCTCCTTGTTCAGTTTGGGTTCTTTGGAAAATAGCTTGACCTCCTCCTCTCTGTGGCAACCCCTCAAATATTGGAAGACTATTATTATGTCTCCCCTGGTCCTTCTCTTCACTGATTTGATGGACTTGTAATCCACTTGTTCTAAAGATGCTGACAGTACAATGATGTTCTGTATTTAGCATTCCCTTCTCCAATTTTTCCAACAACAGTTCTACCTAGATTGAGACAGTGTAGAACTGATCCAATGTATGGATCCAGTGTTTGACAATGATTTTTCAAGGCTTGAACCTGGGTTTCACCACCCCAGTTGCTGAAATACATAGTCATTGTCCAAATAGCCATTGATTTATGATCACAATCGGGTCCCAAATTTCTGTTGTTAAAACAGTTGTTAAGTGAATTTTGGCTCATTTTACAAGCTTTCTTGCATCTGTTAAATTAATAACACAGTTGTTAAATAAATCTTGATTCCTCATTAACTTTGCTTGTCAGAAGGTCGCAAAAGATGATTATATGACCCTAGGTCATTGCTGAATCAGTCGCCAAGCATCTGACATTGATCACATCAGCATGGGAAGGCTGTTGTAGGTGTGAAAAATAATCATAAGTCACTTTTTATAGTATCTTTGTAGCAATAGCACTTATATACCACTATATAGACTTATATACCACTTCACAGTACTTTTACAGTCCTCTCCAAGTGGTTTACAGAATCAGCATATTGTCCCCATTTTACCGACTGCAGAAAGATGGAAGGCTGAGTCAACCTTGAGCCTGGTGAAATTCAAACTGCCAAATTGCAGGCAGCCAACAGTCAGCAGAAATAGCCTGCAGTACTGCATTCTAACCACTGGGCCACTATGGCTCTGTAACTTTGAATAGTCAATTAAGTGAACTGTTGTAAGTCGAGAACTACCTGTATCAATAGCCTTGTCTGTATTCTTTTTCAAATGCTTCAGTGTTTTAAATGCATCAACATATGCTATTAAACACATATTTTGATTATATTTAAAGCATTTCACTTTAATTTATATTTAAACTTTATGACTCTCTCTCTCACACACTATCTGTGTGTGTGTGTGTGTGTGTGTGTGTGTGTGTGTGTTTGTATTTAGATATGTATTTTTACTTGTTTTAATTGCAGGTTAACTTTCACAAGAGTTATACAACTGGCAATAAAACAACCTGAAGGCATGAAACTGTGATTTCAGAACAAAGGAAAGATGTGTTAAGAGGCAAATTCAGAAAGTAGACAGGTACATTAAAAAAAAAAAGGTTACAAAACAGACATTACAATAAAATACATAGTAAAGAAAGAAAATGAAGTTATGATGTTTAAATTACACTATTAGAAAAAGAAGAACAATAGAATTCTGGATCAAGACATCACATAGATCTCAAAGGCTGGCTTATAAAAGTTATATAAGGTCAAGCTACATTGACTGCCATGGTATTTCTCTTGAGGAGAATCAGGTTGCAATGAGTAAAAAAAGTCCAGATAGGGTTTTATCATGGAAGGAAAATGGAATGAAAAAAATATTTGTAAGTAGATAACTCTATCCTATGCAATCTAGAATCTTCCAGATCATTGTGGTTAGACTCCCCATGACCTCCAACCATTAGGAAATCTCTAGGTACAACATCAAGACATCTGAAGGATGTCAAATTAGAGAAAGCCAATAAAGGAGAAGACAATCTGTAATATATCCTGGATTCAAGCTCTGGATTCGAGTTTTAGATTTTAAAACTAATCTACACTTTGTTTTGTCTTTGATCACATTACAAAATTGAACTAGAACATAGTGCAGTGAATTTAAGATGGGTAACAAATGATATTTAAACCTTTCTTGCTACATCGAGGATGCAGAAATATTCTCAGCATGCTACAAGAAGTGTTCCCCATGGATTTTGTTTGTCAAAAGATGATCACATGACATGGGACACTGCAGCCATCATAAATGTTGCCAAGTGTCTGAATTTGGATTATATATTCAAGGGAATACTGTACAGTTGTAAGTGTGAAAAGCAGTAATTAGTCACTTTTTTTCAGTACCATTGTAACTTTAAAAAATCATTAACTGTTGTAAGTCAAGGACTACCTATAGGTAATCCTCATTGAATGATCATTCATTCAGCAATCATTGGAAGTTACAATATTGCTGAACAAAGAGGACTTATGACAGGTCATCGTAGTTTTGTTTTACAATTCTATTGCTTAGTGTCAGAGTTGCCGATTTCAATTACCATTGCTAAACAAGGACTGCCTGTACTACATTATTATCCTTGAATTACAGAGGAGAAAAATCAGAAGCATTAAGAAAATGAATGTAATTCCCACAGCACACATGGCAGCCTGCCAAGAGTTGGAACAAACCTGAGTTCTTTGTTGGCAAGTTAGTAAATAGTTGGCAGTTGAAAGTCAGCTTTAAGCAATCATAACCTATTCTGCCTGGGATCTAGACACAGGTTGCGCAAAACCATCCATACATATTAGTATTTGCGTAGCTATTGTGGTTACTGTAATTTCTGTAAGCACATATATTCATTGATCGCTATTACCATAATTCCTAAACTCACTGATTATACATATATTATTTTTAGGACAACTAAGATGCAATGTAAGCATTTTAGAGTATGAACAAAGGAATCAGTGGGATAATTTGCAGGAGGCAGGAAAAAAATATCAAATTTAGAATAGAATAGAATAGAATAGAATTTAATTCTTTATTGGCCAAGTGTGATTGGCAGACAAGGAATTTGTCTTGGTGCAAATGCTCTCATTGTACATAAAAGAAAAGATAAATTCATCAAGAGTCAAGAATCATAAGGTACAACACTTAATGATAGTCATAGAGTACAATCAGCAATCAAATCATACTAGGAAACAGTCAATATAAATCGTGAGGATATAAGCAACAAAGTTACAGTCATATAGTCATAAATGAGAGGGGATGGGTGATAAGGGGTGATGAGAAGATTAACAGTAATAGTAGTGCAGACTTTGTAGATAGTTGAACAATGTTGAGGGAATTATTTGTTTAGCAGAGTGATGGCTTTCGGGGAAAAACTGTCCTTGTGTCTAGTTGTTCTGGTGTGCAGTGCTCTATAGCATTGTTTTGAGGGTAGGAATTGAAACAGTTTATATCCGGGATGTGAGGAGTCTGTAAATATTTTCACAGTCCACTTTTTGACTCATACAATATACAAGTCCTCGATTTAATGCTAGTTGTAGGTTGTATTCTATATTCTAAATTCTAAACCCATAATATAAATCCAGCACCCCCACACACACAAACATTGAACTTCCTTCCTTCCTTCCTTCCTTCCTTCCTTCCTTCCTTCCTTCCTTCCTTCCTTCCTTCCTTCCTTCCTTCCTTCCTTCCATCCTTCCTTCGTCCCTCCCTTCCTTTTTTCAGAATGAGGGAATGTGAGAAAAGAAAGCATTCATATGAAACTTTATGTTATCTAATCAGATAGAGGTGATATTCTAAGATGCTAAGATATTTCTATAATTTAAGGGTATTCCTTTGGATCAATGATAGTTTTTTGTTGTGGTGCTTAATTGCCAACTTCGACTATTACTTTTCTCTTTTTAACCAAAAACAATTTAAACCTATAGGGGCTGTAGAGTTGTGTCTGTTTTGGTCAGCATTTAGCATTTAGAGTTATATACCACTTCACAGGGCTTTAAAGTCCTTGTAAGTAGTTTACAGAGTCAGCACATTGTCCCCAATAATCTGGGTCCTCATTTTACCAGCCTCGGAAGCTGAGTTAACCTTTAGATTGGTGAGCTGCATTAACCTTGAGCCTGGTGAAATTCGAACTGCTGCCAATTGGCAGTCAGCAGAATTAGCTTGCAATACTGCATTCTAACCACTTGTGCCACCATGGCGCCACTGTGGCCAGATGCAGAAACTATACTATATGGAGCCCCAAAAACTCCAAAGAACACTATAGATTTTATACAGAAAAAATGTAAATGGGGCAAAAAAGTTATATCTGTTATCAGACCACAGCTTGCTGTCCATTTATTTATTAATAATAAATATGGATTCATTTGTTATACATGTCCAGTTTTTTTTTCATGGAATTATAGCAAATGATACGGTTACAAACCAGTATCAGATATTTTCCAACTCTTCATTGGAATCCATCTGAAACATCTCCATTTGCTTGATGGTCTAATTCCAATATGTACCAATGAAACATCAAAAATGATGCATCAAATAGCACAGGGAATAAGTGACTCCCAATATTGCTGGCTACAAAAGATCTTTAATGTTATTTATAAGGAATGGGCTATTTACATTGACATCTTACGAAGAAGTTTCTCACGTCAGGACAGAATAGCAAAATGGAAGATGCACTTTGGAGACATGTTTTACATCTTCCAAAGCAGTGCCAGGCGAAAACTGCAATTATATGGACACCAGCCAAAGGAAAATTAAAGGGAAGAAGACCATGAAAAATGGGGAGCAGAACATTCCATAAAACTTGTAGGTTGTGATGTCCCATTGGAGTAAGGAGAAAGTCAAAAACATTGGAAAGATATTTTTGTCCTATGTGCACAGGGGCATCTACTATTGCTATTACTAAATTATTTCAGTATGTCACAAATAAATGCTCTAAAAGCTCTGAAATATTAAAAGCTGCTTTATAGTAAGAGCTTTTAGCTGAGAATTGTTCAATTATTTTTTTTAAATGTTCCCAGATTTTTAAAAATGTTCATTTAACAGTTATCTCCTAGTAACTGGAACTGTAAGTGATTCAGAATTCATGTATTTTACCAGCTGAGAGAAAAACCTGATGCTTCAGAAAACAGTTCCATTTATTGGTAAATTTACTTGGCATCTGAAGTGTATTCTTTCAGTCTGGAAGACTTTAATTTGACATGTTTTGTTCATGTTTAGTGCTTTTCCACAAGGGAATATCAACATCTAAGCATTTCAAGCTTGCTGAAGGAAATTTCTTTTGACTTTTTGTGAAGCACAGAAAGTGACAGATATATACATCTGAAATATGACAGTGAATTGTAATTCAGGAAACACAAAAAGTAGCTTATCAGTCATTCTTGCAACACGCCATACCTATTAGTTCCCTCAGTAGAAATAAAGTGGAAAATCTACAGCAGCACTGTCACAAAGGAGATTCTACCATCTGATAGGAAGCAGGCATTGGGTCAGAATTTCTATGAAATTATTGAATAAAATTACCTAGGTGAAGTTAAATTAGGAAGGCCTTTTTTCCAGTGCTGGATTGCTTCAGTACATTAGATCTCAAGGAAGCTAGCATTGTCCAAAGACAATTCCCATGGTCATATGGCCAGCTATACACTAAAGGCACAAGGAACACTGTTATTTTCCCACTGAAGTGGTACCTATTAATCTACCTGCATTGTCATGCTTTGTAACTACTAGGTGGGCAAATAATGTGAGCTCAACCTGTTGTGTGGAGCTCATGTCTCGAATCTGGGTGTTAGCTCTGCAGCTGACAAGGTCAACATCTTTTACCACTGAGTCATCACCACCCCCGCCCCAGTGTTAAAAAAACCTAGCCCCTTAAACAGAACAAATATCAAATTCCATGCTCTCTCAACCTAACTCAGAGGCTTCAAAACCAAACCAAGACTGTTTTTCTACCTGATGCTAAAATAATGTATAAAAGCAGATAAGAGGTGCTTGTTCAATTCTGATTATGGCTGGAATAGAGAACCTGATGCTTTCCAGATGTTATGTATTTCAATTTCCATTACTTTCATTCAATGAAATACTTTTGCGTTTAGCACAATGCAAAGTATCTAAAAAGTTGCCCATCCCATGATACAGAATAATTATATCCCTCAACATATCTAAGATCAGTAGGTTATTTTAGGACTTGCAAAAAGTTGGTTTGATCCCTGCCTTTGATCCTTGAATTCAGGAAAAAAGAACATTTTGAGTCTCAAAGAGAACAGGTGATCAATTGCTAAAATTGCTACCTGGCATCTGCAGCCTCCAGTAATGTCTACTTTTCTTGGTGATAGAGCATCCCTGAGAGATTCCATTCTTGGTGATGTTAAAATCTTTTGCCTTTATGAAGTGATAAGGAAGGAAAATCCACAGAAGAAAGTTTCCTTAACAAAAGCTTATGGAAAGCCATGGAATAAGTCATGCTCATGTCACAAAAATATATGGGTGTTCCAAAAAACTTATAAAAACAAATTAGATTCTTGCAAGCTAAATACAATGGAGACATTATGATGACTTGAGAATAGCAATAGCACTTAGACATTTTAGATAGAGAGGACTGCTAGTTCGAAAGAGGAGTCAAAGAGGCATCTACAGGGTGTCAAAACTGAACAACCCTTTCTCAACAGAGGGGGGAGGATATGACAGTATCTATCCCCAATCTAAAACACAGTCCTTTCAATAGTTCCAAGAAGGCTCCACACCCATTTACACTACTCAGGTGACCCTTGATGACACAGATAAATCTCCAAGTGGCCTTTACAGAAGAATGCAAATGACCATATGTCTGCAAGGAATATAAATCCTTTCATTCCTCATCATCCAGTCAGAGATGAAGAAGTTTCTTGGCTTAGAAGTGAAACATCATCAAAGAAAAACAAGGAAGTTCAGTTGCCTCTTGAAAAAGCACCTTTGGGACAACTATGACTTGGATGACTGAGAATTTTCACATACATTTACATTTATGTACCGCTTAACAGTACTTGCAGGCCTCTCTAAGCAGTTTACAAATGTCAGCATATTGTCCCCAACAATCTGGGCCAAAATCATTTTACCAAAGGATGGAAGGTTGAATAATATTAAAGGATGATAGGAAATTCAAATTCATGTCCTCACCAAACCATGACCATCTCTTTGTTTTCTTTGATCCAGTTAATAAATTTAGTATGCAACTAAGAAAATTCTGCAAATTCAGAAGTTTGATTATGCATTATTTAACCCTCTCCTCCAAAAAAATATGTTACTATTTCTCTAACTTCTTTTTCCAACATGGAAAGCTATATATAGTTGACATAATTCTCTTGAGCTTTGGACACATATACAGCATTGAATTTGAAGGAATTAAATTTCCTTAAATATAATGTTCATTCTGTTTGCTGAAAATAGAAAAGCATAGGTCTATGCCATCTAAAGCAGCGTTTTCTAATTCCTAGATTTCCAGAATTGAAGATCACACATCAGGAGGACTGGAATCTTTGATCTGGATTATATGTTGCTCTTTGTTATAGATTTTTTTGCACAAAGAGAACAAAATCTCCTTATAGCATTGATGATTAGGGAAAAAATGAATACAAGGAAGTGAGCTCTTTTTATAGCTCACTTTTTATAAAAAATCATAATTTGCTGCAAAGGAAATTGGAAACTTTTTTTCTATTTCTTTTATCTTTTCTTTCCCCTTTTCTTTATTCTGTAGTAGTTTGAATTAGTTTTTATGTTCTCTTTAAATTTTAAATAAAGTTTATATTAAAAAAATAGAGTATATCCTGTTGTATTAAGTACAATCAATAACATCTTATTGTGTTAATAACTGGGAATATGTCTATTAAAGTCAATAGCAATATACAATATTTTGCTATGTTACTATAGTCAGTTCCCAGGTTTTGGTTAGAAATGCTCTAACAGGATGAGGCTTTACACATCAAGCGATTGTTTTTGCTTATTCTTGAGGGAAGTTTGCTTTGTGAATAATCTCATGAATGAAATGTGGAGACACTGCATCATCTCATTCTGCAATGCAGATCCTAGAAGTAGTGCTGTGAAATTCCTATGAAGAGATAACCGTTTCATTATTTCACCCAGACAATAATAGAAATCCTGACTGTAGACCATATTTTCTATCTCTGGAGCAGAGATTATGGGAATAATATAAGTAACAGCACAAGGATCTCCAAAGACATAATCAACAGCATTGGGATCATTAACCCATGTTACTTCCATGTCACAAGATATGCTAGGCCAGTGAAAGGTAGACATTTGATGGGATAAGCTATAGTACATCAGACTAAAAGGATAAACCTACAGACAATTACCATGATAATCACATGAGGGTTTAACATTTGTTTTTTTGTAACATAGTTAAAACTCAGCTAAAACTGCTCCTATGTGCTCTACACTGACAATTCTGACTAAAGGATATTTGAACATTATGACTTTGAATGTAGTCAAATGGAACATTAGAATTCATTTGTAGTGTCACAAGGGCAAGATTGAATCACTTATTTAACATATTTGTATTCTACTTTCCATTATTATAAATTTTGAAGGGTAGCGGTATTTTCTGGTGTTGAATAGCTTTACATCATCAGCGAAGAGTACGCAGTTGCTCTTGATATGATCATGAAGAGAGTTGGTCCTAGAACATTGCCTTGGGGGACATCACTGTTGACAGGTATAGAATTTGATAGGACTCTCCCAATTTTGACAATTTGTTATCTGTTTGACAGGAATGCTTCTATCCAGTTATGCAGGTGTCCAGAGATACCATAAGATTTTAGTTTTAGGAGTAGTTTGTCATGTACCACTGAATCAAAGGCTTTACAGAAGTCTATGTAGATTGCATCTATTGCTTTGCCCTGATCGAGTTGTCTAGTCCATATGTTTTTGCAATGTAAGAGTTGCAGATTACATGATAGTTTTAGGAAAAACCTAAAACCAAATTGTTTATTAGAGAGTAGTTTGTTTGTTTCTAAGTGGAGGATGATGGATTGGTTAATAATTGATTCTATGACTTTACAGGAGATGCAGCATAAAGAGATTGGTCTGTAATTTTCAACTAGGCTGGGGTCTCCCTTTTTGAAGATGGGGATGACTGTGGCTTGTGACCATAGTTTTGGCAAGGAGCTGATCCTGAAAGATTCTTCAAAGATTATGCTTAGAGGTTCTGCTACGGCAGTGGATAGCTTTTTTAAGAAATAGGCACATATTCCATCTGGTCCAATAGTTAGAGATGGTTTTAGATCGCGTAGTATATTTTCAATATTGTCTTCTGTAAAATCGATGTGTATTAGATCATTGTGGTTGTCTGTGGTTCGACTAGGAAATACTGGGCATGATCCATTGCTGTTTACAAATACTGAGCCAAAAATTAAAGAGGTGGGCTTTAATAGTGTCGTCATTGCAGTCTTTATCATTAGGTCCATTCAGGGGTGGGATGGATCTTGAGTCTTTTAGTTTGTTGTTTATAAAATTGTAGAAAGCACGGGTGGAATTGGTGCATAGAAGGTTTTCTTCTTGTTTAATGTGATAATTGGTGCATTCAGTTTTTATCTGGTGGCATAAATTTTTGTATCTGCTTTTGAAGTTGGCAACATGACCAGATTTGTTTTTCCTCCAAAGTGATTTCTTTTTGGATTGAAGCTTCCTTATTGTTTTGGGTAATTTGTTTTTTCTGATTTTGGGAGTTGTTAATGGTATATATAGTTTGATGACTCTTTTGACTTCAAGTAAAAATAGGTTGTAATGGTCTTCTACAGTATTGCATCCAGAGAATAGAAATTGCCAATCAAGGGATGAGAGATCATTGTTTATAAGATCATAGTTGCCTTTTTGAAGTTATAATTGGGGTTTCCGTCGTTGTGATGATTTTTGTGTGGACGTATGTTAAGACAAAAGTCAATCATGTTGTGGTCACTGTTGGAAAAGGGTTCTTTAATTTGTATTCCATAAATTGAATTCAAACTATTGCAGAAGATGAGATCGAGGCAATTGTTAAATCTAGTGTTGTTGGTTACTAGTTGTTTTAGTCCCAGATTTGTTACTGCATTGTAGAAGATTGCATGTGTGGGTTCAGTTGTACATTCATTAAAGGTCCAGTTAATATGAGGTAGATTGAAGTCACCAAGAAAGATGAAAGCATGTGGGCAGGATGCTGCCCATGTTAGTAGTGAATTTAGCTTGTTTGCATGTTCGATGTCATAATCAGGGGCTCTGTAACATAGTAAGAACCGAAATGTGATATTTAAGGACAGTTCACAGACGATGGTCTCAGGAATAGCAAGCTCTTGGGTAACTTGGATGCTTTTTAGATATAGGGACTTTTTATAGAAGATAGCAACACCACCTCCTCTACGGATTTCACGATCTGATCAGTAAACATGATAGTCTCTTACTGTGGTAATGGAGTCAGGGAGAGATGCGTTGAGCCATGTTTCACAGACAAATATGATGTCGAATTTAGCCGTATTTAGTAAGAGGAGAAATTCAGGCTTCTTGCACTGAGTAGCTTGCATTTAAGGCCAGTTGTAGTTGGGATAGAGGTAGTTAGGGGCATGCATGCCTAGTTTTGAGTGATATTGGATTGGATGGGGTGGGGTTGGATGCGGAGTTGTGGGTTGTGTGACTTTCTTTTGATGCAATCAGCTCTGTAGTAAATGTATAGGTCCTTTTCTCCATTGTCTAGGTGGTTTTTGAGTTCAGCGCGGAGTTCACAGGAGGATGAACACCCTTTGAATGGTGTGAGAGTAGAAATGGATTTCCAGTAAAAATTGCAGACTACAGGAACTAGAAGCACTACTCAGATGATCCTGAGGTTACAGATAAATCTCCAAGTGCTTCAATAGACTTTCTAAAAGGATGCAAATGGCCAGCTGTCTGTAAGGAATATAAATCCTTCCATTCCCCACTGTCCTGTCAGAGCTGAAAAAGCTTCTTGGATGAGAAGCAAAATGTCTTCAAAGAAAAAACACAAGAAAGTCGAGTTGCCTCCTGAAAAAAGTGCCTTTAGGACAATTTTTAAAATGTACTTGTTGTTTGTCATGTTTTGTTTGTTTGTACATCATGTATGATCATATTTTGAGAGTTTGGATACCATGCAATTTTTAAAATAAATAAATAAACTTAATATTGGCCTTACAGAGGGATGAGTTGTTAATATATTTTTTATCTCTGTCCTGAAAAATTCAACTTTGACGATGTAATCTGTACATGGCTGAATGATGAGCAGTCTCATTTTATGCTGCCTGATATTCTATGTCTTCATAGGTGGACTTCAATTCAATTCCCAGAATTCCCTAGCCAGTGTGTAAGTTGGAGAATACTGGGAATTGAAGTCCACCAATTTTAAAGTTGATAAGATTGAGAAACGCCATTCTAGAGGAAGTGAAACACTATAGATCCAAACCACTGTACTTAAATTAATCCAATCTTAAAAGGAAAGAACGGAGAAAATATTACCTTTATAAGCATACAAATGACATCTCCCCTGCCCCCAATTCCTAATTTAGATGTCAAATGATATTTTGCATTAATTTTTAAATAAATTTCTATCTCTGAATTTTTTGGGGCCTATCTGTAAAAATAGTAACAACCCAAAAACACATTCATACACATGCACAAAATAACAAACTGAGTTATTCCTTCCCTTTCCATATTTTTGCTGAAGCATAATAGAAATTTTTAACATTTTCTGTTGTCAAGCTTTGTTTGGGAAGTTTATTAAAAGTTATCTGTAAAATCATTGCATATTATAATTGTGCCATTATGCATAATTACTGTATACTATTACATCACATAATTTGATCAGTTGAAGTTGTAATTGCACAGATTTTTTTTGTCCTTCGATGCACTAGGATACAATTATAGTAATTTCATAATTCTGAAATGACTGCTATCCAGATACTGGGGGAGAGGATATGTTGCCATAGTTCTTATTTATAGCTAAAAGATGAGATATGGAAAGAAGAAATTATTTGTGTACTGGTGATAGACATGTAATCATTAACATGAACAAATTTTTGTCAACATTTGAAATGTGGGAAGAATAAGTTAAAATATATGTATGAAAAAGTGGCTAAGATTCTTGCAGAAGGTCCATTGGAGAAAAATATTTCTAAAAGAGTTGAAATTTACATTGTGTTCTGATCTCAAAGATTTTTTTTTAATAAAATGGTGTGTTGTTAGCACATGAAGCCATAGCAACTATCTAGAATGTATGAAGGGATTTTAAATATATGTTGAAAATGTTGACAACATGAAGTGATGTTTTATCATGTTTGGTAGATATGCAAAAAAAAAAAAAAACTAACAAAACAAGGATATAAATATATACTTTGGAACCAAGGATTTTAAAGATCAGTATTTCCAGTTGATAGATTTTGCTGAAATTAACTTCTTTTATTATAGAAATTTATCTCCATTTATTGTGGAACTGGAAGCCTTTTATGGACTGTATGCATAAATATGAAAAAAAAAATGAAAAACATGAAAAAATGAAAAACACTGGAAATTTTAAAGAAGAGATTGGACAATCATTTATCTGAAACCATACAAGGTTTTTCTCCCTGAGCAGAGGTTTGGACTAGAAGTTCTTCAAGGTCCTTTTCAATTTTGTTATTCTATTCTGTTCTGTTCTTGTGACATATTGCTTTGATGATTAAACAGGATGGACTGTAGAAAGAAGAATATATGGTGTAACTTTAGAGCAGGGATTATTTGTATTTGTATACTGTTAAGAAGAATAATTGTCACTTCTTTGTTTGTTTTTGTCTTTCTATTACTTTAAACTTTTTTTTTCTTTTCTTGCATATTTTGCTTTTCTTTGATTTCTATCTTTTTCTTTTTACTTTTTGCTAGTTCATATTCACTTTTATCTTCTTGTTTAAAAGTTTTAATAAAAATACATTTAAAAAAAGAATACCATAGACTGCGAGAGTCCATTTTAGCCTAAATAAAATTAGAATATTCATTTCTGAATAAAAGGCTAAAAGATGCTGTGAACAATTTATTAAAAAGCTAAAATTAAAAATGCTCCAACACTGGAAGTTTTTTAAAAGATGTTGGATAATCATTTGTCTGAAGTGATGTAGGGTTTCCCGCCTAGGCAATGGGTTGGACTAGAAGACCTCCAGGGTCCCTTCCAACTCTGTTATTCTATTCTATTTTGTATTTAGAATTTAGATTTTCTTTCTTCCTTCTTTCTTCCTTCCTTCCTCCTTTTCTTCTTCCCTTCCTCCTCTTTCCCTTCTTTCTTTCCTTTCTCCTTTCTTCTTTCTCCTTCCTTCCTTCCTTCCTTCCTTCCTTCCTTCCTTCCTTCCTTCCATACATACATACATACAAACATACATACATACATACATAACTATTCCATAAAAAACTATTTATTGTAGCAAAAATAGAATAGTCTCTTGCAGTTCTACAATATGCCTGGAGAGAGCAATAATTTTCAAGGCTGGGGTATTACAAGGCATAACAGAACCAGATTTGTGGGGTTCCTCAGGGGTCGGTGCTCTCGCCCCTTCTGTTCAACATCTATATGAAGCCGCTGGGTGAGATCATCCGAGTCTTTGGGGTGGAGTTTCATCAGTACACTGACGATACTCAGCTGTACATTTCCATCCCAGGCCACCCCAATGAAGCCGTGGAAGTGATGACCCGGTGCCTGGAGGCTGTGCAGGGTTGGATGGGGTGAAACAGGTTTCAGCTCAACCTGGCCAAAACCGAGTGGCTGTGCTTTCTGGTGCCCTGATACAGCCAGTTAGTTCCATCGATGGCTGTGGCGGGGGAAATTCTTGCCCCCACGGAGAGGGCGTGCAATCGGGGTGTCCTCCTGGACGTGCAGCTGTCATTAGAAGATCATATAGCGGCCGTTGCCAGGGGGCCTTTTTGTCAGGTCCGCAGGATCTACCAGTTTTTGTCAGGTCCGCAGGATCTACCAGTTGCAGCCCTTTCTGGATCGGGATGCCCTTCGCACGATCACATCTGCCCTAGTTATCTCCCGTCTGGACTATGCCAATGATCTCAGCATCTTAGCCACTGAACAACCATAGTCTTACTGTAATGTATATAGGAAGACCTTGGGGAACCAAGAAAAAGATGGGGCTCCCCTTGAAGAGCACCCAGAGGTTCCTGTTGGTGCAAAATGCAGCCGCGCAGGTGCTTTGGGGGGGCTCCTCGGAACTCCCATGTTACGCCACTCTTGCGTGAGCTGCACTGGCTCCCGGGTGTGATTCAATGTATTGGTGACTACCTTTAAAGCACTCCATAGCCTAGGACCTGGGTACTTACGGGACTGCCTACTGCCATCATCGATCTCCCATCGCCCAGTATGCTCCCATAGGGTGGACCTCCTTGGGGTGCCACCAGCTGGATGGCTGGTGACCCCGAGGGTACGGGCCTTCTCCTTGGGGGCACCCTCCCTCTGGAATGAGCTGCCCCCGGAGATGAGGACCATCCCTGATCTTTTGGCCTTCCAGCGCACGTTGAAAACATATTTATTTCATCAAGCCTGTCTGGCCTAGGGTTTTATAGGGTTAATTTGGTTTTAATGGGTTTTAATCTTTTATATTCTTGATTGAATTTTATTTTGAGCTATTATATTTAATCTTTTAATTGTTTTTAAATATAGTATTTGTATCATTTTTTAACTTTGGCTGTACACCGCCCCGAGTCCCAGTAGGGAGAGGGGCGGTATAGAAAATTAATAAAATAAATAATAAAATAAAAATAAATGTACTGTTCCCAGCCATCACCACCCAGGCTCTGTTTCTAATGTCCCTTTGATTGCCTGAAATAGTGGAAATTCACAGAGCACCTGCTAGAGAAAGTGTTAGCCCTACTGTGGTGTCCAGACAGGAAACATAGCCAAATAAACTAATTCTACTTTATTGTAAAGCTATATTAATAGAATCTTGCAAGTATGAAAGTACAATTCTGCTGTCACCTTTACAGCCTGATAACTGCCTTCTGAGCCTTTTCCTACTATTCAGCTGTGGGTTATGGTTCCTCTTATCCCTCTTATCTGACCATTTCCTAGGGCAGCATCTTTTTCCTGGTTCCCCAAGGTCTTCCTATATACATTACAGTAAGACTATGGTTGTTCAGTGGCTAAGATGCTGAGCTTGTTGATCAGAAAGGTCAGCAGTTTGGCGGTTCGAATCCTTAGCACCGCGTAATGAAGTGAACTCCCGTTACTTGTCCCAGCTTCTGCCAACCTAGCAGTTCGAAAACATGTAAAAATGCAAGTACAAAAATAGGGACCACTTTGATGGGAAGGTAACAGCAGTCTGTGCGCCTTTGGCTTTTAGTCATGCAGACCATGGAGACATCTTCGGACAGCGCTGGCTCTTTGGTTTTGTAACAGAGATGAGCACCGTCCCCTAGAGCCAGAAACGACTAGCACGTATATGCGAGGGGAACCTTTACCTTTTAAGGCTCTGGTATTCATTTTAGGGCCAATGAGGCAAAAGTATCCCCCAAATTACAATATCACCTATCAGTCATTGTTCCTTAATGACTAGTCAGTTCATAATCATTTAAAGTTACAACCCAATTTTGAAGTTCCAATGATATCCCTATTCTTTATCACACATACAAATGATCACATTTTGGAAATTTGGCAACTAACTCACCTTTTCAGCCACTTGCAGTGTCCTGCAGTCATGTGACCATGATTTTTTAAAAAAATTTTCGCCTTTCCAGTGTTTATTTCCAGTTTCAGACAACAAAAAATGCACATTGGGCAAAAAATTTGCTTGACAGCCACTTAACTACCACAAAAAAATCAAGTGCAGTCATACCTGTTTAATGTTCACAATAATTTACGACCATAATTCCAGGCTCAATTACCATCATAAATTGAGGATTACCTGTAGATTGGAAAATATACTGTATATCTGTATTGCAGCTAAAATTCTAATGTGCATCTGATACGGGCCAAATTCCTTTCATTACACAATACCAAAACACAAAACAAATACTATGTTTCATTTCAGCTTCCTATATTCAAAACCCTTTGAAGTCCAACGAGTTGCAAGTATTGGTTACCTCTTCGTTTTGCACACTTTTTCTTGCATAAAGAAATATTCCTAAAATTATAAAATATGACAGCAGGTGAAGTGCCTTACAGATAAGCTGCTTTTTAAAGAAAGCAGCAGGTTATTATCATTCAAACAAATATTAGCATTCTTAGTTATTCATACATTTATCAAGGTAGCAGTAAGCACAATCTGCCACATAGTTCATTGTATTCCAATATTACTGAATGCACATTGACAAGCAACAGATAGGAAAGGCGAAACACAGACAATAAATAAGAATTACAGGCAGCAGCAGCAGCTTCCACAGGAGGAATGAACGTTAACATAAAAGTATCCATTTTCTTCACTACACCTATTGATTTATCCATCGCTCATATTGCTGCTTCATTTCTCCATGGAGCCCTCCACATGGATTTTCAGAACTCAGAAAGCTTGTAAAAGTCCATCCACCATTCAAAATGCTGTCTCATCTCTAACCGCATCCCCTAGAAATGAAAAGTGTCTACGATAGCAATTACTTTGGATTTTCCCCCCATAAAATATATCAAGCAATTTATGACCTTGATCCATTTAAAATGGAATCTTAGGAGGGAATAAGATAGGAGTGGGACAACGAAACCTTTCTATTTGTAAGATTTCCAATTTTAATGGCAACATGGGGAAACATATACTGGGCTAAAGGGATCTCTCTGTCTGCAGAGAACCAGGGAGACAATCTTGAACAATTTGATCTGCCTCAAAGGGCTAACACTTTGACAGGGATCATCCTTAAACATATCCATCCGGATCACCAACAATACCGATGATCACAGCCTAATTCAACAACACAGACATTTGTGGGACTAAGAAATTAGGGCCATAAAAAGTCATGCCAATGTTCGTGGTTATGCATTTCGCTTTGTTGTTGTCTAGCCACTAAATAATATCTGACTCTTTGCAATCCCTGGCCCATAGCACGACAGTCCCACAACTGCTGGTTCTTGGAGTTTGCTCAAATTCATGTTCATTGAATTGATGACACTATCTAACCATCTCATCCTCTGCCATCCCCTTCTCATTTTGTCTTCAATTTTTCCCAACATTTTGCCAATGAGTGTCCTCTTCTCATTAGGTGACCAAAGTATTTGAGTTTTAGCTTCAGTATCTGTCCTTCTAAAGAACAGTCAGGGTTAGGACATTCTGGTGGAGGAATAGGATAATCATACTTTAGCGCATCAACCAAAGATACTCAGTAGTTTAATTACAATCTATTCAGGACAACCAAGTAGGTTACCATAAGTGGAAACTCCAGTAGACTTCATAACTGTAAACATCCCTAGTAGATACCTTCACCTGTAAATTAAGATCAAAAGACATACATATTCAACTTATTATCTTGCATCCTTAGCTTGTTTCCTGAAAAAGCTGCTTTCAAGAAAGTCAACCTATCTTTAAGAAAGTTAAGATAAAATTATTTCTGCTTATGCTGTGTGGTCATTAAAAATGGATGAATAAGCTGCTTAATTTGTGGGGCTGAATTCTCTTCTTTTATATTATGTGTTCCAAAACAGTGGAAAAGAGAAGTAACTTATGTCATTCTGCTAACGAATTAAAGATTATCTTGATTAGAAATAGTCATTGGATTCTGTCTGGGAAAGATGTGAATGATAAATATAAATAGACAATCTTCTGAGTCATCTTTAAATTATTCTCCATGGTAACTGATTCTATATGATGAGCTGTTTGTCTATAAAAAATGAGGGCAGTCCATAGTTGTAAAGTATATACCTCCAGATTTATGTACCTCCTAATTCTTTCCCAAATTATCAAAATTAAACACCTGCTTATGAGCAACACAGGACATACCCAAAAATAATTTGTATTTATGCTGGTGAATAAATTGATAATTGGCAAAATGTCAATTATCTGAAAAAAGAGAAAAGGATAAGAGCAACAACTTATGGACTGCTAAGGTCTTAATAATTTGAGATTTTTTTATAAGAGAGAGCAGGAGGGAGGGAGAGATCTTTATCTGTTGTAGTGGCAAGCTATCAAGTCTTCTAAGAACTTAGTTGTCTATAAGAGATAATTTGTATCTTAATCAAAAATACAAACAGTACAAACCATTTAATGAAATGGGGTATTTGCTAGCTGCATCCAAGTTTTCTAAGGCAGTGATTGAATATTAACTGAATATTAATTTTTTTTCACTCTTAGTAATTATGTTTTTCTTCAGAAAGTAAATATACATTCAATAACTTTCCAAGGAATCTCTTTAAGTGATCACATCTCACAGTAAAATCCATACATTGGCTAGACACAAACCTGTAATGCCTCTTAAACAGGAGCAAATTGGGATGTATTTATAAGCATAAATGCAATTTATAGCAATGGTCTCAAACTTTTGGCTTGGTGGACCAGCGGAAAAAGGGAGAATGGAACTGAGGGAGGGAGAGGCCACATGATTGGCAGACTGGTGCAGACACATGCTCGCAATTCAGCTTGTGCGAGCACTGGATTGGCACACACATGCATGCACACCACCCATTACAACTTCTGCAAGTTGAGCTGTGCATACATGCAGCCCAGTTGCAAATAAGCCACAGCTCTGATTTACCATATAAAAATGATGGAGTAGCTATTTTAATTGCCCTGCTTCTTATCAAGGCCAAATAATAAAAAATTCACATTCTAACTTTTTGTTTCATTTTCATTTTTTTCCAACTTAGCAGTACTTTATTAGGGTACTTTCAGGACAACTTTTGATGCAGAATTAATCCATTCAATTCATATAAACAGGAGATATTGTTGATAATATCTCACTACCAACACATCAGGGTAGTAGGAGATGCTTCTCCACTATGAACCTATTTTATGCAATAGCTTTTCAAGGAGATTCAGCTTGCCCTATCCTTTCTGGCTGATTCCAATTTCATTTAAACAAAAAAAAAAGGCCTTCTCAGAGGCTTTTAACTAATTAATTGATATAGCTTATTGAATTGTTCCTTGATAGTCATGCTGTTTTAATTTTACACATTACAATGTTTTTGTGACTTCATGATTTGAATTTATATTATTGTCCTTTGCTCTTATTTCTGTAAAATGCTGAAAGATATGAAATTATAGCGTTAGTTAGAAAAAAATCTTATCAAATAAATAAATAGCATTGCATAATTTTTATTTTCTTTATTCTTGAAATATATTCTTTATTAGCAGTAGCTAAATTGCTCCATCTGATCTGAAGGAGTTTATTCACTCAAGAGATTTTGAATCAAAACAGTAAAAAAACATGTGTAATTTAATCTGAAACCTGGAACCTTCTTTAGCAATAGAGTAAGAGTTCAGATTACATTAATTTTAATTGATTGTTTTGATATCATGGGACCATAAAGAATCTGTCTTGGGGTATGATGAATGGTTTGATGCCCATAGCAAATTTATCTTGATCTTGGTGCCACCTTTCCTTTATTTTTTAAATGCCATTTTCCATCAGGATGATCCAGAAATCAGCATACGAACACACCCTGAAAAGCTTATATATAATTGCATTGTGTAACCCATATCCCAAGGATTGAAAATGTTTAATGTAAATTCCTATTGGAGAAAATAGAGATTAAATAGAATTCATAAAATACTCCTATATTTTTATTTTTTTGCAATGTAGGAAGAATTGGCTCAAGTCCCTGTCCTGGAAAAATGAGGGTGCATTGAATGAAGAGAGAATCCAACTACTTGAAAAGAAGGATCTCTTTATTGATGGTCAGAAGTGACTTCAGTAATTGGTTCCACGACAACTGAGAAAACAGTCTGGTGAATGAATGGGTTTTTAATGTGGTTTTTGGGTTTTGGAATTTAGATGGCCAGATTCATTGTGAAATTAATCTGAGCTTGGGTGTGCCCAGTGGTGGGATTAAAAAATTTTTAGTACCTGTTCTGTGGGCATGGCTTGGTGGGCATGGCAGGGGAAGGATGCTATAAAATCTCCAGTCAGAGGTGCTGTTTGTCAATTCTCTGAACTATTCAAAATTTCCGCTACCGGTTCTTCACAACTGGTCAGAACCTGCTGAATACCACCTCTAAGTGTGCCTTTTTAATATTTTAATTGTTGTTGATCCTATTGTGGCTGAGAGGTCATGTCCTTGCCTTGGAGCTGGATGGGAAAATGTAGGTTTTAGGGTCTTTTGTCCCTCTGCTTTTTAATTGGGTCAATTCCAGCCTTCTGTGGAGACTGTAACCGAAGGCATTTTGTTTATGAATGGAACAGTTTGTGAAACTAAATATCCATTCACAGGGGTTAGCTGCTTGAGTGGTTTTACTTCAAATATTTCTTTGCTAATATGGAGGCTTTCTTATATTAAAAAGGAGATGGGGATTCTCTCTACATCAACGCTCAAAAGAAAAGAAGTTAAGCAAACGAATTCAAAGCCTAAGTATTTTACTGATTCATGATCTATTTCAGATCATGAGGTAGACAAAGATCAAAACCATATACCTACCCTCCCCACAACACACACTTACACACACACACACACACACAAAATTGGGTGGTTGGTCATGTTGACTTGCTTCCTATTGCTATAAAATCAGTATTATATACTGTATAATAATAACCATGGCTAGATAGTAATTTATACCCAGATGAGTCTTCAAGCATAAGTCCGGACTTCTGCAAAATTAGGGACAGCTCCCAGTCAGGATGGGGATTAAAAAATAAATAAATCACAAGCATTCATAGCAAATAATTCTCTACAGAGGTGAGACATCTGAGATCTTCTAGAAATGCTTATCCTTCTTTCCTGGCTAGACTGAGGTGATGGAAGTTGCTGCCTATTTTGACTCTAGACTGAACCTTAAATATGGTTGCACTTCAGGTTGAATTTTTAAACATCCATTAATTACCTGTTTAAGTAATTAATGGGTGTATGTGCATTTAAGGCACTTTGGCTATACTATCCCTTATGCAGGTATCCATAAGTTAGGAGACAATAAAAGGATGGACTTCACATTGACCAGGTCTTATGGAGGAATGCCAAAATCCGGTGGTGCTGATGATGAAGATAATCCCTTCTAATATTTGAAATCCGTGGCCTTTCCCTACTGCCAAGTTAGCTGACAGGATAGATGCAATTTTTATCATGCAAATTCATGACAGTTCAATGACATTTGCTTCCAGTGAATTTTGATAGACTGCCCAAATCAGCTCCATTTGGGGCACCTATCAGAAGAACATGCACACTTTCATAGAAAAGATCATACATTTAAATAGCCCATTTCTTTTTCTTTCTGATTATTCTGCTGAGCATGCATTGCTTACTCAGCAGAAAGCTGACTTGTGCATTGCACTTACCAAAGAATAACAATCTTGAAGAACTATTGCTCTCTGAAAATGGATTTGAGAGTTGGATTTGTTTTTGTTTAGGCTGGAAAGGCAGCAGTTGCAGCACTCTTTGTGAGCCAACTCTGTTATGACTTGTCTGTGTTTAAATGAAAGAGTTTTGGTTGCTTCATCTTGAAAATATATCTTCTATCTAGACTTATGAAGCAGAGTCTATTGCAATAGCATGCTGGTACTGAAAAAAAGAATGAACACATTCCATTCTTACTATATTTTTTAATACTTACTTATTGACATACACCTCCTAAGGTTGACTCAATTAAAGGCTCAGATTTTCTATCTTCTTTGAACAGGGTAGAAACACTTCCATGTATTTACACCTCCACAATTCAGTGTAAAGACTTAATAATTCACTTCTATCTATGGTATTTTCTAAATATAAACAAAGACTAGCTATACTCACATATAAAGGTATGTCATGCAGTGCAAAAATCCATGTATGGATTTCAAGACATGGTGGTGATATGCAAACATGACAAATTTTTATGCAGGCTGATTGGTTAAGCTGAAGAACCGTCCCTGAAGCTTCAAAGCACGCATCCTAAATTATATTTTGCAGTGAGGACATCGATCGAATGGTAGGATAAATTATTTAATAGGCTTTTTCAAGGTTCATCAAGTCAAGAATTTTGTTCAGAAGAATGATGCAATTGAACAAAGCTGTTATATATAGGTAGTCTTTGATTTACAACAGTTCATTTAGTGTCCATTCAAAGTTACAACAGCCCTGAAAAAAGAGGCTTTCTTTAATACTTGTAGCCTTTGTCTATGGAAATTCTCAGTCATCCAGGTCATGGTTGTCCCAAAGGTGCTTTTTTCAAGAGGCAACTGGACTTCCTGGTTTTTCTTTTAAGACATTTCACTTCTCATCCAAGAAGCTTCTTCAGCTTTGACTTGATGGTGAGGAATGGAAGAATTTATACTTTTGCAGATAGCTGGTCATTTGCATTCTTTTAGCCTTAAGACTCCAAACCAATTTGCACCATTCTGGTGACCCTGAGGACACAGATAACCTCCAAGTGACCTTAATGACCTGCTAAAATAATGCAATTGACCAGCTGCCTGCAAGGAGCATAAATCCTTCCATTCCCCCAACATCCAGTCAGAGCTGAAAAAGCTTCTTGGATGAGAAACAAAATGTCTTCAAAGAAAAACAGAAAATTCAGTTGCTTCTTGAAAAAAAGCACCTTTGGGACTTGCAGCGTTTACAACATTTCCATGGTCACATAATCAAAATCTAGACACTTGCCAATTTATTTATTTATTTATTTTATCATATTTTTATACCGCTCCCTCTCCCAAAAAAGGGACTCGGGGCAGTGTACAGCCTACTAAAAACATATAAATACATTATAAATACAATTAAAAATATATTAAACGCGATTTTTCCGGCTGTATCCCATCAAAACCAAATACAACAATATAAAATCAGGGATCTTAGATAAAAATTAAAAGTTAATTACTAAAACCCAATTTAAAACCAGAACCCATTCATTCGGCCAGGCCAGCCTGCCTAAAAAGTAGGGTTTTAACTGCGCGCCGGAAGGTCAGGATATCCGTGATAGCTCGTATCTCCGGGGGGAGATCATTCCATAGGGAGGGAGCTCCCACAGAGAAAGCCCGAACTCTCGGGGCCGTCAGCCGACAGCGGCCGGGCGGCGGTACCCCAAGGAGGGCAACCCTGTGGGAGCGTACTGGGCGGCGGGAGGTTGTTGATGGCAGCAGGCGGTCCCGTAAGTACCCAGGTCCCGAGCCATGGAGCACTTTAAATACCATCAGTACCACCTTGAATCGAATCCGGAAGGCCACAGGAAGCCAGTGCAGCCTGCAGTGAAGCAGTGTAACGTGGGAGCTCCGAGGAGCACCCACAATCACCCGCGCGGCTGCATTCTGGACTAACTGCAACCTCCGGAGACTCTTCAAGGGGAGCCCCATGTAGAGAGCATTGCAATAATCCAGGCGGGAGATAACGAGGGCGGAAGTGACTGTGCGAAGTGCGCCCAGATCCAGAAAGGGCCGCAACTGGTAAATCAGACGAATCTGATAAAAAGCCGCCCTGGCGACGGCTGCAATATGTTCTTCTAAAGACAGCCGTACGTCCAGGAGGACACCCAAGTTGCACGCCCTTTCCACGGGGGTCAAGACCTCTCCCCCCACGGCCAGCGAAGGAACCAGCTGGCTGTATCTGGGCGCAGGAAACCACAGCCACTCGGTTTTGGTCGGGTTGAGACGAAGCCTGTTACGACCCATCCAACTCCGCACGGCCTCCAGGCATCGGGACATCACTTCGACGGCTTCGTTGAGGTGGCCCGGGGTGGAGATGTACAGCTGAGTATCATCAGCATACTGATGGAACTCCACCCCGAAGCCACGGATGACCTCACCCAGCGGCTTTACATAAATGTTGAACAGCAGGGGCGAGAGCACCGACCCCTGAGGGACCCCACATCGTAGAGGCCTCGGGGCCGATCTCTGCCCCCCCGTCAACACAAATTGCGAGCGGTCGGAGAGGAAGGAGGTGAACCACCGCAACACGGTGCCCCCCACCCCCAACCCCTCCAACCGCTGCAAATAGGATACTGTGGTCGACAGTATCAAAAGCCGCTGAGAGATCTAACAGGACCAGGATAGAGGAACAACCCCTGTCCCGGGCCCTCCAGAGGTCATCCACCAACGCGACCAACGCCGTCTCCGTGCTGTGCCCGGGCCTGAAGCCCGATTGGAGGGGGTCGAGATAACTCGCTTCATCCAGGTACTGCGGGAGCTGACGTGCCACCACACTCTCAACAACCTTCGCAACAAAGCGAACAATTACTCATATTTATGATGGTTGCAGTGTCCCAGAATCATGTAATCACTTATTGCGCTCTTCTGACAAGCAAAATCAATGGGGAAGCCAGATTCATTTAACAATTCTGTTACTATGTTAACAACCACAGTGATTCACTTAACAACTGTGGCACGGAAGGTCATAAAATGGGGCAAAACTCATTAAACAATTGTCTCGCTTAGCAACATAAATTTTGGACTCAATTACTACATGGTCATAACTCAAGGACTACCTGTATCAGTGTAGACCATACCATCAAAATCTACACTATGATACACCTCTACAATTTACTTAGAGCCTTTGCTTGACTGGGGATCTGGCTAGTCTAAAAGAAAAATACTTCACAACAGTGAACAGTCTGATTCTGAAATATTGCTTTTTTCCTAACCCAATGTCTGAGACAACATCTGGGCATGGGGTGGCATGCTAAGGATCACACTTCAAAGACTACTAGGTGGGAAAAAAACTCAAATTAATTTCCTTTACTTTCACATCTAATTAAAATTAAAGATAGCTAATATGATTATGCTTTCTTTCATAATATTCCCATTCCATCATATTAAAAATTGCAATCTATGTCTACATAAAAGAAGCAAGTCATTACATCACCTGGCTGCACTATCATTTGAAGGCCTTCTATAGTCTACTTCTGGGTAATTACATCCTGTTTCTCTTTGATTGACTTTTTGTTATCTTAAAGAACAATGTACAACATATTCTGGGCTGTCAATGTGAAGATTGCCTTATGTATTTCTTTAATCTTCCATTAGCAAAGGATTCTGTATGGACATTATTTTGACAGTCTTTCTTCCCTGCCAAATTGGGGAGCTTGTAGACGATTTGCCTCTGTTTTTAACTCAGTTTAATAGAATCTAGTTGTTATGACCCAGGAGATTCTCCTTGATTTCATCTAATAACATAAAGTGATATATCTAGCACTGGAGAATATATGGGGATGAGAGTTGAATAGTTGAGATCTTAGAGTTCTCTGAACTTCATTGTTTTCCTGCAAACATAATTTCCAGACTAGCTAACATAATCAGTTCATGGGAGATTGAAATTTTCTGGTTGTTTGTCTGGTTGTTTATAAGCTGGTTGTTTATAAGATAAAGTAGATTTTGCTCTAAGTTCAACCATTCTCCCCGTCTTTTTTCTTTTTTGACCTATGAAGAAAATTCAAAAACCTGAAACCATTTTATAAAACCACAGTTAGCATATTAAAACATTGCCTCCATGGATTTGAGATTCTTTTTAGTATGACTAGTAACTGCTACTATTGCTTTTTAGGCTGACATGAGAGCTGTGAATGAGAAACCTGACTCTCAGAGCAACTGTTCAGGGAATTCCCTGGGAAAAAAAATGGTTATTACATGGAGTTAATTTTATAGAATAAATATAGCTTTGCAATGTATCCAATATAGCTCAGAAATCTTCAAAGCCATGTTTAGTTTTCCAAGGTAATGAAAAGCAAAGATCAATTTCTTTGGCTATTTGTCTTCTAAATAAGTCAGGCAGAGGAAGAAAAGGTCTCCAATATTTTTGCCATAGCCAAAGGAGATTGAACTTAAGAACCTGGGTATTGTCATCTCTGCCTTTCTATCACAGCTGGTGATTGTGGTAGTAAATGATCTGTCACAGAGCTGGGGAAAAATAACCATAGTTTTAGGGCCGTGCGGGTTAAAGACATCAACATTTTAAACCCTACCTGGAAGAATGCAATTTTCTCCCCCAGTAACCATTTGTACCTCAAAGCATAAAGACAAATAAACTGGGTCCCTTAAAATCTTCCTTTCTACTGGTGTTCCCTGAGAAAGTGGGAATGTGTCATACTATTTACACAATTTGCCTCACAGGTGTCTCAATGGAAAGAACCAAAGGTCAAAAACCTGGGGAGACTATTGATGAAGCTTCAGTTGGAGAGAAATGGCTTTCCCATCCCAGTAAACTATGAGGATAAAGGTCACAGCCACATGAAGATTTCAAGTGAAAGGTGGTACTTTAGGAGAACTGTCAACTCAGCCAGGAGAGGTGAATGAGAAAGATGGATGGGAAAATTTGCTGTGCCATTGTTGGAGGCCACCAAATGAGACTTGTCCTGCGTCAAACACAGGATGGGCTTTTGATTTTGATATCCTTCTTGACAGGTAGTCAGGAAAATAGGAATGATTTGAGTTTCTGCAACTGCATCTGAATGCCAGCCATTTGAGGCAGGATTGACAGAAAAGTTAATAAAACACACAATATAGAAAACAAGGTTCAGTAACCATGAATTTATTTTTAATAGGTTTTTTTGTGTATATTGTGTATAAGGTCATGCAAGGTCTGGAATCTATAATATCTTTTTGATATCTTTACCAGTTCTCCTCTCTCTTTCCCTACTGGTCTCTCATTAAAATATTATCTGAAAGAGTCTTCCCTGTTTCCCCTTCTTGTTTTTTGATACAGTTTTAAGTGTGAAACATTTCTTGTTATGATTTTTTATTAAAAGGGATCTGACCTTAGTCATAAAGAATTTATATTAAAATAAGGACTTGATAGAAGGATAAAAATGCGAAACCTAGTTTTAAAACCTGGTTGACTTGCAATGAGCTATACAATAATACTAGTAAAGTAATAGAAAATGAATAAGCTAAATTGCTCTGCGGCTTTAAAATTCTAACAATAGGCACCTGTCATATAACACTTCAGGCTTAACAATTGTTGATAAGAAAGACAAAGAAGTGTGAACAGTGAATTTGGAAGTACTGGACGTCAGCAGTATAGAAGAGCAAGAACTGGAGAAAATCACAAAATACAAACAGAAACAGAACTACGGCAAAAGAAAACAAAGGTAATTCCAATAGTGATAGATGTCTTAAGTGCAGTCCACAAGCAGCATCAGTTGAACATCATTAGTATTGATGAAATCACTGTCAGTCAATTGCAAAAGGCAGCTTTACTTAGAACAGCTTACATCCGGCGATGATACCTTTAACCTTATCAAGCAACAACTGTCTATCTCAGATCCTTGGGAAAGGCTTGATAGGTGGATAAAAACACCAGATCCAGTCTAAACATCTGGCAGATTGTGCAATGGATCATAATAATAATAGACCCACATTGAGAACATCAAGATTCTGTATCCCATTGTTGCTTCAGTGAGCTCCCAAGTTATGGATGTTGGTCTTTCAATAATAAAACTGTTTTTCATATGTCAGTTTCCCCAAACTGTCGTGAAGGTAGGAGGCTTAATTGGGAAATGACTGCTTTGCTACCTGTATTTCTGCACTTACTGCTTTCATCTGTGAACATATATAAAGCTAAATTCATCCCACAGGAAACTCTATGGATTTCTGTGATGAATTTGCCTCATTTTGTTCTATTAAATTGTCATTACATAAAATTATATACCAGCATAATGCACCTTGGGAAAATAAAATGCTTAATCATCTCAGAACTCAATTCTCATTATTGTTTCTTAGGCAGCTTCAGCATTATATTGTCATTGAATTTTAAATTTTGCCACAAGCAGTAAAAATAACCAAATCAGGAGGGACCCTATAATTCAAAAGGAACTGCAAAATGAGACTTTAGAGTTTTGTTTAAAGCAGAAAAGGAAATGAAAGCTGAAGAGGAGAAAGAGGAGAAGGTGCTTCTGTAGAATGTTATGACAGATATTTTGCTGTTTTCTCCAATTGAATTTCTAATCAGCTTGGCCATTGAAGAATATTAAATGATATTCAATATTCAATTCCTGAGAAACTATCTCATCCCAAAACAGCACCTCATCTTACCTGGTCAAACCTAGAAGGAATGCTGCGTATCATGTTGGTGAAGGAACTTTGACTGATGGGATATAGGAAGAGGCCCTTCTCAGCTGCTGCCCACATACTTTGGAACATCTTACCCACAGAGGTAAGACAATGCCCCACTCTTGTGGTTTTCCAGAAGTGTGTTAACATCTGGCTTTGCCGATTAGCATGGAAAACTATGGATGTGATGCAGTCCCAGGGATGGTTGGTGGTTTGAAAACACTCCCTGTGCCTTGTTAATCTTTTACTCTTCTGAATTTTTAACTTTGGTTTTAATTTTTACTTGAAGGTGTTAACTTGTTCTTAATTCTGTTTTTATCCTGGGCTTTTATTTAGAATAGAATAGAATAGAATAGAATAGAATAGAATAGAATAGAATAGAATAGAATACTTTATTGGCCAAGTGTGATTGGACACACAAGGAATTTGTCTTGGTGTAAATACTCTCAGTATATATAAAGAAGGAACATTCGTTAAGAATCAAGAGTCATAATGTATAACACTTAATGATAGTCATAGGGTACAATCAATATCAAATCATGCTAGGAAACAGAGGATACAAGCAACAAAGTTACAGTCACAAGTAGGAGGGGATGGGTGATAAGGAGTGATGAGAAGATTAACAGTAATAGTAGTGTACACTTTGTAAATAGTTGAACAGTATTGAGGGAATTATTTGTTTATCAGAGTGACGGCTTTCGGGGAAAAACCGTCCTTGTGTCTAGTTGTTCTGGTGTGCAGTGCTCTATAGCGTCATTTTGAGGGAAGGAGTTGAAACAGTTTATGTCCAGGATGTGAGGGGTCTGTAAATATTTTCACAGCCCTCTTTATTTATGTGTTTATATGGTTTTATTATGAAGTTGTAAACCACCCAGAGTCACTTAGGTGAGATAGAAATTTAATAAATAAATATTCAATTGAAGAGAGAGATGAATAGAAGCATTTTCAGAGATATGGAGTGTCAGGCCTGTCCCAGCTTGGGTGTTTAAGAAAGAAAGACCCTCAACTCCATTTGCAGTGAAAGTATACTTTTACTAAAGTCAAGTGATTACAGAACAGTAAAAGCCAGATCTGAGGATTCTTGTGTAAAGCTTTTCCTTTCCTGCCTCTCAGGCCTCCCCCACCGCTCCCCGATCATTCTACTAAGGTCCAATAAAGTTCAACTCAGTGTTTCAGTAACAGTTCTAAAGTTTGGTGTTTGCATTCTATATCCATGCCTGTGTCCATGGATCAATCAACCATTTTCTCTGGTTGGCATCTCTGGTTCCTGTCCTCCCCCAATCTCCCTGCATCCCCCCTTCTCCTCTTCTCCATACTTTATGGCAGGCTGCCATCAAAGTGAAGTAGGGCTGAAGTGATAAGATGGCAGATCTGACACCTGAGTTCATCGCATATGCCCTTTAGAACCAAATGAGAAAGATTAGTCTTAATTTGCTAGCATAGGTTTTCTAACACGTAAAAATGTCCACCAATAGAACTCTTGAGGCATTTATTATTTGGAAGCAAGTCTCATAGAGGAAGCAATTTTCTTCTGATGGTTGAACTAGAAGAGCAGCAGACTGACACGAACTGTCTCCAGACATTTGCAGAATCATCCATAAACACCGTTATACTGAACACCACACTTGACTCTGGAATGCCCAGCCATATCTTTTTTTTTCCTTTACCAGAGTTTTTTTTAATTCAGTCCAAAATGGATTTATAAGAACTGTATTTGGATTTATTTGAGCAATCCAACCACTGTATCTATAGAGACGGTGCGTAGCATCTATTATCTCCCCTTCCTCCGAGGCTTCTGTTAAACTAATATGGGTATTTTAAGAAGGAAGATTTTTTTTTTTTTTTTTAAAAAAGGGAAATAGCTAGGAGCATCTAACTGACATTTTTATGAAATCTCCCAGGTCAATGATATTGTTAGTTCACCAGACAATTCCATATCATATTATTTTGAAGAGTATCATTACTCATTGTTCTCTAAGACACTGACTGATCTTAGTTTTATTTAGATAAAGCCAAGATAGATTTAGATATGTGCATGGGACCATATTTTTTCCAAGATGCCAGTGGTTTCACATCTGCGTGGTTGTGATTTCATCTTACCAGTTCCTTTTGTGGCTTCATAGTCACAAAAGTTCTGCCAAGAATCCTATTGAATTAACTCACCAACCTTTCCTAGAGGACCACCTGGTGTCTTTCATATTTAAATAACACTCTTTAGCTGTATAGAAAGGGGATGGGATTCACAAAAGCAAGTGATAAAAATGTCTTGATGTTTCATTGCCACCAATGCCCAATATTGCTATCAGCACTCTCCTAAAAGCTTCTGTCTGAAATTTATGGTATATCTTCAAAAGAATTATGTTCTCCCTCTAGCACTGTTCTCTTGTTCATTATTGGTGATTATTTTTTTGTTGTTGTTTCAGAGCACAAGGAACAGTGATTAGAAATAAGAAAATGGTAACTCTAACAACAATTCCTGTTGGAAAATATCACTCTTACAATAAAGTTTGGACTGAAATTTACGTTTCTGCTAATTTTGTATTAGCATTTATTTGTCCCCCACGTTTCTCTACAAAAGGAAACCCAAGTGGAGAATATTGTCAATATTTCACAATAGAAAAGCAATAGTTCCGTTAGGAATGGTTAAAAAAATAGTCCTCTATTCAGGGTAGCCTTTGCATTGATCTGTCCCAATTTAGGAACCCCAAATAAATTATAAACAAATAAGTTATTATTCCAAATAACCAAGCTTTTTTTTAAAAATCAGCAACCCAAACATAACAGAATAACAGAGTTAAAAGGAACCTTGGAGGTCTTCTAGACCAACCCCTTGCTGAAGCAGGAAATCATATACCATTTTGGATAAATTGTTGTATTCTTAAAAACTTCCAATGTTGCAGTACCTACAACTTTTGGAGGAAAGTCATTCTATTGATTAATTGTTCTAACAGTCAGGAAATTTCTCCTTAGTTCTAGATTGGTTTTCTCCTTGGTTTATTGTTCCTGGCCTTCAAGTGCATTGGAAAATAGGTTATCCCTCTCTTTTCTGTGAGACCCTCTTAAATATTGAAAGACTGCAGGGGTGGGATTCAAATTTCTTACCAGCTGGTTCTGTCGGAATGGCCTAATTTGTGAGTGTGTCTTGGTGGTTACTTGACTGGCTGGGCATAGCTTGCTGACTGGCCATGGCTCGGTGGTCACGTGACTGACTGGGCGTGGTTTGTATGTAAATGTTGTAAATATTTATGTAAATATTGAATTTTTTATAAAAAGCAACTTTTACCCAAAATCAGGTAAAGCAGGCAGGCAGATTGAGTTGCTCACAGAATCATAGATTCACTCAGAAATATATCTTTCTGCAATCTATTGCCTAAGTCTGTCATATAAAATTTGATACCATATATGTAAATATTGATTTTTTTTATAAAAAAAGAGCAACTTTTACCCAAAATCAGGCAAAGCAGGCAGGCAGATTGCTCACTGAATCACAGATTCACTTAGAAATCTACCATTCTGAAATCTATTGCCTGAGTCTGCACTGTAAAATAGAAGCTTCATTCCTAAGAAAGGTTCAGCTCTGCTTTTAGATTAGCTAGAAAGCAAGAAATCCAATGATTTCCTGCTTTCTAGTTAATCTAAATCTCCCAGCACAGTAGAATAGCTGATAGTGTGTGGGGGGGAAGGAAAAATAGAAATTTACCAAAGGCAGGCAAGTTGGATGGTACACATGCCAGGTAAGGAGAGAGTGGGCAGGTAGGGGAGGGCAGGGTTCAGCCAGTGGAGTGATTTGCTAGTTCTCAGAACTGCGCAGAATCATAACAACCGGTTCTATAGAACTGGACCAACCAGGTAGAATCCCACCCCTGGAAGACTGCTATCATGTCTCCCCTGGTCCTTCTCTTCACTAGACAAGCCATGGTCAATTTTTGCAACTGTTCTTCATACGTTTTAGCCTCCAGTCCTCTAATCATTTTTGTTGCTCTTCTCTGCACTCTTTCTAGTCTCAATATCCTTTTTTATATCATGGTGACTAAATTGCATGCAGTATTTCAAGTGTGTATTACCAAGGCATTATAAGGTGATACTAATGCTTCATGTGATCTTCATTCTATCCCTCCATTAATGCAGCCTAAGACTTAGTTGGCTTTTTTTTTTTTTGGCAGCTGCAGCACACTAGTATGACACATATACTTGGCAGGTTTGCATAAGAAGAGAGAACAGGAGAGCTGGCTTGAAGTTAGCCACCAGCAGTTAGAATCTGTGCAATAATCTGAACAGGCATGCAATTGTCTTAATCACAACATTTCCCACTAGTGGTAAGATAGACTCTATACTTCTTTTCTTCAAATAATGCTAAGTGCTCCTCAATGTATAGCAATAATATAGTAGTACATGAGCACATACAAATGTCATATAAACATGTCTCTTCTTTTTTAATGCATTTGCTTGGAGGGTGATGCAACCATTTCCAGTAACAATTGGGGGGTGTTGAGGGGAGCAATTTCTGCAATTTTCATTTCCCAAGGAACTTTGAAAACTATTCTAAGACTTTGCACCAGAAAAATATTTTTTTTTCCTGAGGCCCTGAAATGTGGTTGGAGGACAGCACTTTGGTCTATTATGACATGATTAGGTCATTGTCATAAGTGATTGATAACAAAAGGGCAATGGGATATCTTTTGACTGGCCTAAAAGCATTATCTCCTTCCCTACTGTCTTCCCAACATTCAGCATTGCTCCTCTTAGCACTTAGACTTATATACCACTTCGCAGTGCTTTACAGCCCTCTCTAAGTAGTGTACAAAGTCAGCATATTTCTGCCAACAATTTGGATCCTCATTTTACCAACCTGGGAAGGATGAAATGTTGAGTCAACCTTGAGCTGGTAAGGATCAAACTGCTACCCTGCAGTACTGCATTCTAACCACTGCACCAACACAGAACTTAGAGAATCTTAGTGAGTTATATTTTACAATATAACTCACTCTAGTACTAAGCAAAAACAAAAACAAAAACAAAAACCACTCTTTATTTTGACCCAGGGCTTAAGGAAAAGTTAATCTCAATATTAAAATAAATGAGATAAAATCCAGACTGTAACTATTCAGTTTACACATTGATAGTACAACTCAAATCCATTATCGATCAGAGTAATCAAAATATTATGTTTGCTTGTAAGGTAAGTTTTGGAAAAAAATAAATCTCAAATCTCATTTCAATGTCAAAGATATGAACAGGCAGAGCCAAGTGTGAAAACAGATAGGAGAAGAAGTAGGAATCAAAGGAGAGAGGAAACATGTTTTCACTCAATTTTAACTGAAAAGCCAGACTGGAATGCTGAAATTGTGCAATATATACAGTACAGCAGAGGTATTAGCTGTGTCAAGAAAAATATTTGAACAAATATCTAATATGCCTTCTGCAAGTCATAGCAGCCCAATACAGGTTTTATCCAATGACTTTATCTGTTAGCAAAGACATTCTCTCCAATGGAAGAGCAAGAATATTTCATTGTTCTGATTTGTTGGCTACCCATTCCATTTCCATGGAGTTTTTTGTAGAGAAACTTAACTCTTGTTAAGTTAATTTCATGGTTGCTAAGTGAATCTGGCTTCCCCATTGACTTTGCTTGCAAAACCCTCGGGATGCCGCAACTATCATAAATATATGTCAGTGCCAAGAGTCCAAATGTTGATCACATGATCATATGTCATTTTTTTCAGTGGTGTTGTGACTTTCAATGGTCACTAAATCAGTGGTTATAAGTCAAGGACTATCTGCAGACAAGAACAGCTGATCTTAAAGACTGGGTGGTTAAAAAATTGGTAAGCAAACTAGGTTTGGATATTCTTACAACAAAGCAACCTCTTTTGCTTTATGAATTACAGGATTTCACTAGGAAAGAATATGTTTTTGTTAACCTTGAGATAACACAGAAACACATATACAGAGTGATGTAATGAGAAAATTGTGGGACAATAGGAAAATCTGCTGATAAATGGATTATTTAATGATATGTCTCATGGAAAGATACCTACCTTTTCCTAAATTTTAAGCACGGCTTACAATGAACTGAGAAACTCACTGCAATGACTATAATTTAGATATCAGCCTGATTAAGAGATTACATTTTTAAAAAAAATTAGAGGACAGACAGATTCAGAAAGATTCAGAGGTCCCTTCTTACACAAGCTTTAATCGCAAAATTAGTTTTAGATCATTCTTCTTTAGATGCATTGTTTTATAGTATCCCTATAATCTGGGGAAATTATGAGCACTGTAGTAAAAATGTACAAATCAATCTGAACATGGTAATATCACAACATTTCACTTATTACTAAGGTGTTTAAATTTTTTTAAAAAAATGTCTTTATGATAACACATATTCCTACAATTTCCTCATATATGGTTTTAGTAATATAATAATCTGTGTTCTTTATATACCAGTCTGAGAAAAGGACTAAAATGTTAGCAATGAAGTCTATTTTTGAGATACCATTTTTGGAGGGTCATGTTCATGTTACTTCTAAAATCTGAAGTGAAATGTCTTACATACCAAAAGTCCAGTCACAGAATTTTAAGGGCACTTGATTTGAAGAGCTGCTTACATCATTTTTACACAAGGTCACTTGTGTAATTAGTAAACAATGTGATCCATGGTGATATGATGTTACATATTACAACCGAATTGTGGAACTAAAGGTATGGTTTCTTTTTTGCATGGCATCTCCACATTTTCGATATGATCTAGCTTGGCTCTTAATCACATCCTAAGCTTTGAGATCTGCACAGAATCTCAAAGCAAGATTCAACTTGCAGCCTTCTTGGGCACTCATAAAATGTAAACACATAAAATCTTTCCTGTTGTACCTGATAAATTTGACTAATCTTCATCTGGGTTGCCTCACAGAAGAGGGATTATTTCAATTTGACTCTCTGAGTCACCTTAAATCTATGTGAAGAGACGTTCCTGGGTATTCCTTGCACAGATAAGAAGTCCATGAAGCATGGCTGTGTAAAATGGCACTGGGTTATCTGACTGCACTTAATCTAAATACTTATTCTTACATACTTGTCCTGGTATGCAAAAACAAATTGTAAAATGCTGAAGTGCTTTCTTTGTAGCACGTACAACAGGAATGTCTCAATGCAAAGGCTGAAAGCCAGCACATTGCATCCTTTTGACCTGTCACAACAAAAGTATTTATGGTCCACCACAGTGTATGTATTAACTGAGATGTTTCTCTTTTTCAACATTTACCCCTGCCATTCCCTAAGTGCTGGTTGCTCCAAGTGAAATCCAGCCATTTCAAATGTGTCTGATTAGGCCACCGCTAATGGATATTTTAACTAGCTGACCCTTATGAGCCTTTCAGATTTCAAGGGTTATAACCTTAAACCAGGGGTGGGATTCAATTGGTGTTACTACTGGTTCAGTGACTACGTTTTGTGTGTGAAAAATCCATCAGCTGTGCCACCTAGGCAGCTGAAAAGCGCTGCGCACAGGTGCACAGCGTTTGGAAAGCTGAGCAAAGCAGCTAAGATTGAAAAAGCAGGAAATAAAGGATAGGCAAGAGCCCAGGTGGGTGGGTGGGCCAAACAGCAGCAAACACAGAACTGGTTCGTGTCTGTTGCTCTTCAGAGAACCAGGCAGAACCTGTAGCATTCCACCCCTGCCTTAAACTTTTAAAATTTAAAGTTTTCCCAGACAGCTTCTGTATTTTTAGCTTGAAACAAGAAGGAAGGAGAAAATATATGGTTTATAATATTTTTCTTAACACTTTCCCAAAGAATGTCTTCTCCCTAATTTAACTTCCCATGTCCTTTTGTCATTTCTGAAGATTCTCAGATAACAGATAATCAGAGTTGGAAGGAACCTTATAGGTCATTTAGACCAACCCCCTCCCCAAGCAGGAGACCCTACACCATTTCTGATAGATGGGAGTCCGATCTCTTCTTGAAAGTCTCAAGTGATAGCGCTCCCACAACTTCTGAGGGCAAGCTGTTCCATTGGCTGATTGTTCTCACTGTGAGAAAGTTTCTCCTTATTTCCAGGTTAAATCTCTCCTTGTTCAGTTTCTATCTATTGTTCCTTGTATGGCCTACAAATTTCTCACTTAGCAACAAAAACTTTGGGCTCAATTGTAGGCATAGGTCAAGAACCAACTATACTATGTTTATTCACTGCCAAAGACCTTTCTCTCCTTCTTCCATTTTATACTACAGTAGGTCTGATTAAAAGCTTCTTGAACTGTTCCTTAACTGACTTTTGCTATTTGCTATCTTTACCTTTTAATGATTTTGGACATATTCAGTTATCTAATATTTTTTTAATCATCCATCCATAGAACATAAGATACAGGGCAAATGGCAAGCAAGCAAGCAAACATGCAAAAAACCACAACGCTACTACAAGATCACAAGGCAAAAAACAATGGCCATTATTAGCACTTGGCCCAGTCTTAAGAATTCAAAATGCTCTCTTGCTTCTGCTCATTTGAGGCTTTTCACATACTTAGGTAATATACTGAGTTTTACAATTCAATCCTATGCATGTTGAGTAATCAGTTGTGCAGAAGGGATAGGAAGGTGTTTGGGGATCAAGGGTCAGCTCACAGGAACCCATGGAAATATGGCAGTGATGCTTGATACCACTGAAGAATATAGATCATATTTTTTTCATCTCTTTTGGGAGGGGTGGTCCGGGGAATAGGAACTCAGTAAAATAAATACAATAACCCTGTTGTCAGGGGCAAAGCATTGTATATTATCATTCACTCAAAAACATGCAAAACGTTGCTAGAATCTTGTATTAGGAGGTACATCATAAAAATGAGGCTGAGTTTGTGTACAGTCTCTGTGTTGCAGCATAAATGTTTCTGTGCTCAACCAGTCTCGTAAAGTCAGCCTTCCATTGCTTGATATGCTCCAGATGTGATTTCAACTCTCTTTGAATTGAAGTCCATCACATAACTCCCTTAAAGCCCACCTAGCCATAATAGGAATAGCAGTAGCGCTTAGACTTATATACCGCTTTATGTTGCTTTGCAGCCCTCTCTAAGCGATTTACAGAGTCAGAACATTACCCCCATCAAGCTGGGTCCCCGTTTTGCCAACTCGGAAGGATGGAAGGCTAAATCAACCTTGAGCCGATCAGAATCGAACTCCTGAGGTGAGCAGTGAGTTAGCCTGCAATACTGCATTCTAACCACTGTGCCACAGTGGCTCTTCATTCTAATCAGGGATGTGGGAGCTAGTCTAATACATATAGAGTATAACAGGTTGGAAAAGTAACAGGTTAGACATAAACTAACCCAACTCAATGAAAAGTGGAAAAGGACACTGATTGATTCACTGAAAGCAAATAGTCCACAATTTACAATCAGAATTTTCAGTCACTAAAATGACACAATTGTTAAGCAAGATATCATGTGACTGTATCCAATTTTATAATAGTTTTTACCATGGTTTTTAAGAGAATCTCTGCAGCAGTTAAGGGAATCATGTGGTCATTAAGCAAATCCAACTTCCTAAATTGGTATTGTTTGTTGGAAGCTGGCTGGGAAGGTAGCAAATAATTATCACATCATTCACGTAACCCTGGTAAATGCAAATCTGATGCTTAGTTCCTGGATTGTGATCACACATGACTTTGGGGGTTGTGCAACAGTCATAAGCCCCTTTTTCTAAGGCTGTCATACCTTGAAGCCATCCTTAAACATTAAGTTAAGGATTACCTGTATATGCCATCAAGTTGTTATCCATTGTTAGTGACCACTTAAATAGATTTTCTTCCATGATGATTAAGCCCTAACCTGGTCCTTCATTTTTTACAATGATGTACTCATCACCACTGTAATCATCTTGCAGCTGGTTGTCCTCTTCTTTTTCCTTCTGCCTTTCCCAAAATTAAAAACTTCTCCAGGAAGCTGGATCTTTGTACAGCAGTAGTCCTTTGCATAGAACCATTTGTTTATAGACTGTCCAAAGGTGTCCACAACAACAATGAAAAGAGTGACTTATGACAGGTTTTCAACCGCAGCAACCATTGTAGAATCCCCAAGTGATACAAATTTGGGTACTCGGCAACTAGCATGCATTTATAACAGTTGCATTATCCCGTGGTCATGGGATCCCCATTTGTAACATTCTCAGTTCATTTCCGGCAAGCAAATTCAATGAGGGAATCCAGATTCATTTAACAACCATCACTTAACAATTTGGCTTAACAACTTGGCAAAAAGAAGTCATAAAATGGGGTAAACTCACTTAGCAATTGCTTTACTTAGCAACGGAAATTTTGGGTTCAACTCTAATCATAAGCCAAGGACTACCTGTAATGTGTTAGAAGTATGATAATTTGAGCCTCAGGTGAGAATTCGGAGCTGATTTATTCGATGATCCTTTGATTTCTTTTCTTGGCTGTCCCTGATGTTCCCAGGAGACTTCTCCAATATCAAAGATCAAAGGCATCAATACTTTTATGACCTTTATATCCCCAGTGACTTCAGGATTAGCAGACATACATAAAAATCAAAGATCCTTTGATTAAAGCACACTTCCTTGTTATTATTGGGCTCTTCTTTGGGCAATGGACCATGTCCTTCTAATTTAACATGATAATCCTTTGGATAACAATAAAGGAAAATATTTGTAGCTCAGTGTTGAAATGAGGCTTCCTTGGTTGTTTTTTGGCAGAAGTTTCATTACCCGAAGTAGGTGACATCATCAGTGCTAGCAAGGTGGTAGTGAAATGTCTGCAAGAAAACATCCAAGCTCAGAGAGAACTGAGAAGCTAAATTTTACAATTTGTAGTGTGCACATGTGTATGTGTGTGTGTGTGTGTGTGTGTGTGTGTAGCCATACTGACTGACTGTTTGCATTATTTTGTTCTCTCATATGATAACCACGATGAGAAAAAGCTGAGGAAAAAGGAAAAGGAAACACCACTGCATTTAGATTCACCTATTGTTCCCAATCTCCTATTATGGGAAAACAGACTGCTGGGAAAACAATTTTCTATTCTTGTCTTTAAAAAAAAATGGCTGTTCTGCTTTTCTCAGTAAGGCCATTACATGAATGTTTTCACATTACATCAATGTCAATCTTTCTCTGAGTGTCATTTATAGGGTAAAGGACCTAAATGGACCTATTATTGAGTTTTCAGCCAATACCAGATTTTGAGAACCATTTGAATTTCCAAAATTTACAATTACAATCAGAGTTGAGCTGGAAGGGACCTTAGAGTTCTTCTAGTCCAAACCCCTGCTCAAGCAGGAGACCCTATATTAGGGCTGTCAAATTCCTGGCCCACGGGCTGGATGCATCATGCTGGCCACACCCATGCCCAGTTTAATGAAAGGTTTAGTGAAAAAAGTCCCGATATGTCATGTGATGACGCCACGACACCATGAATTTGACACCTCTGCCCTGTACCATTTCAGACAAGTGGCTATCCAATCTCTTCTTAAAAACCTCCATTGATGAACTTCTAAAGGCAAGTTTTTCCACTAGTTAATTGTTCTCCCTATTAGGAATTTTTTCCTTAATTGCTTTTCTCTTTGATTAGTTTCCATCCATTTTTTCTTGTCTTGCCTTCTGGTGCTTTAGGAAATAAGTGTGGCAGCCCCTCAAATTCTCTGGAATAATACTATTCAAAGGCGCTGTGAGAAATTAAAATGGCAGTTCATGGTTTATTGCTGTTTGGATTACTGTTGTCATTGTAACTTATTCTTGCTGTGAATTAAATTTGATGGGGGATAAGCTACTAATATAGGAAAGGTGCCATCACAGGGCACTTTGCCAAATGCTCCAGTAACCTAGAGCCAGTCCTGCAAAACAGTACAGAAATAGAAAGAGCTTGGAGATTCTGAAGTGATTTCTATTCTCCTTGACTTTTTCCCTTCAGTAAGCAAACAAGAAATGCTCATTGCTTCTGTTCCTTCATCAGCCAGCTGTACCAAGGGGGCTCAGAGAAAAGGCATTTTCTCTTTATAGGCTGTCTAATCTGAAAGTAAACACGAGGATTTGAGCCAAGAGCCCAAAAAAAAAAGGACGTATTTAAACAGTAAACAGCGCCTGCAAGAGCTATGTATTTAACAGAATAGCAAACAGCAACCCCAGCAGTGAAGGGCACTTACTGTCCTATGGTAGCCTTGGGCTTCTCACAGGAGACCTCAGACATGATGAAAACTACCATAAAATAAAAATCAATTCCTCAATAGAGGAGATGCCAGTTTTGCTCCTTACCCTATTAAGAAGGTTATCCATCTCTAAGCTGGCAACTATGGGCCAAAACCAGCAGCACCAATGATCTTGACAGCAGTATGACATTCTCCTCTCCTCTCCTCTGGATTTTAAAAAAGAAAAACCATTTAAAAAACCCAAAAGTTCCAGCTGAAAGGACAAAAAAAAAAGAGAGAGAGAGAGAGAGAGAGAGAGAGAGATCCAGAATGGAAAAACTGCCCTTGGAGAATTCAAATCTATGTATGTGCTTATGCGTGCAGAGATAGGCAGAGGTGAACAGATACAGAGGGTGCAGATGTACTTTGAGCGTGTTTTAACCCATATCACAAAACACTAACCAGAGTTCCAGATGGCTTTCATTCCATCTGGCAGGCTCTGGTGTGCAAGCAGAATCAATGCGTGACATAGAGCAGGCCTTCAGTAATCAAATCGCGCCAGTGGCAACGTTAGAGAAGCTAAGGGCAGCTTTGGCAGCAAGTCTCAGCCCCTGAGAGTTTGTGAAAACCTGTAAAACTCATATGCATGGGGGGGGGGGGAGCTGCAATGAAATTTATGACCTTTAAACTAATCTTGCCTTCCCCCGCCCCCCCCAACCACTTACTAACGTAGGCCTTTATAAAAAGCCTTTTGTGAGAATTTACATTATAGTTTTGATGTAGTGGTGGACACGATTCATTTATGTGATAGTAAAATAAAATCAAAGCTCTTGATTTTTTGTTTGTTTGTTTTTTCTGTGTGTGCATGTGCGCGCATACATGGTACACTTGTTTACAAAAAAAAGTAGCATATTTTCTTGTACTTTTCAGCCTTGACAGGAAAATACATAGCACAAACACTTTATACGGTTTACAGTTATAGGAAATAAACAAATTCTGCTTGGAATACTCAAACCCTAAAATGTTCTAAGATATCTGTGTGCTCTGCCATCCAAGTGGAAATAGGAGGAACATTTTTCAAATGGGTGCACACATATGTGTGGGCAGCAGGTTTGATTTTAAAAAATCCCTTTTGAAGTAAAGTATCCATTTAATCAATATCTGAGGACATGGAAGCAAGCGAGAAGATATTTGTATATTTTATAGATCCTTTCACCTCAACCTAACCATATGTGATGACCCAGAGTGTAACACAAACATAACTAAATCCAAAACGTAAATAAATGTCCTTTAATGCTTCCAACTTGTCCCCACTGTTCAATAATTCTCAGTTGGAGATAAAACATACTCAAAAATAGTCTTCAAAAGAAAGCAATATAGTCCGAACTTAATGAGCAGATAGAAGTGAAATAAAAAACCAAACAAACTACAATGATGAAATTTCCACAACGGACCAGGATAAGTAATTACCAAATTCAAGGAGATAAAAAGGCACAGTCTGTTGGCAGGATGCCAAGCAAGATAACTTCAGCCCAAAATAACACACACTTTGCTTCTGGCAATGCTGTGTTGTCTCGCCAGCTGCAATCAATGAGGAGGATCATGGCCGCTTCCTCTCTCGTAAGGTAAGTTGTTGCCTTCTCCATTCCTCCGTTCCTGCGTGTCCTAGGATGCAGAGGGGATGGAAGAAGCAATGAGTCCACGAAGCAAGGAACAAGGCATTGAGTCCACGAAGCAGGGAACAAGCAATGAGTCCATGAAGCAAGGAACAAGCAATGAGTCCATGAAGCAAGGAACAAGGCACTGAGCCTGTGAAGCAAGGAAGAAGGCAAAGAGTCATGCAAAAGCAGACATATGCAATAGCACACAAAACTCCATTAATTCAGCATTTGTCATTGACAAATACTGCTCCCTACAGCATCTCCTTAAATCTCAGTCCCCAGGTATGCATTGTGAAGAGGGGCAGGGTGCTCTCCTCCTGAACTGTTGGGTTAGCCTGTGCTGTTCCTGACTTCTCTCCTCTCTCCATGCTTGGGAATTAGGAAGGGGTGGTCCTTGCTCATTGCCTGAGATCCATCACTCCTCATTTCCACTGCTTGCCCCTGTTTCTCCCTGCTAGCAAATCCTCCCAATCCTGGGCTTCCTCATCCTGCTCCTCACCACATTCCTCCAAAGCCAATAAAGCCACCGTGACAATTTCCATTGGCTCCAACTCCAGCTCATCCTTCTTCATAGATTCAAGGTCCAATGGGGGCATGACAACTTCATCTACTTGGTCCTCAGACTTGGAAATTTTCAAGACTTTAGATTTAAGCAATGGTTGTTCTCTTTTAAGTACAGTGGTATCTTGGCACTTGATTGCTTCAAAACTCATCGAATTGGGTACTTGAGTCACTTTGACATGAAAATATTGCCCCAGTACTCATCATTTGTTTAGTATTCAATGTGCTGCAAAAGGAAATGGGGGATAGCCGCATAGGGTGGATAGGAAGTCAGCCAGGATGGGACTGCTGACATAAGGAAAAAGGACAAATAGGAATCTTTCCCAGCCTAAACAAAAGGTCATATTGTAAGTCACATCATTTGCTTAGTACTCATTGTTTTTAATACTCATTACTTCTACCAGAACCAATTAAGGTTGAGTACTGAAGTACCATTGCACTATGAAATCTGAGCCTTTCAAGACTTTGGAGAGTTGGGAGAGGCAGAATGTTCCTCTGAGTATCATCCATCAATTATCTACATCTTCCATTGATATGAATCCGTCCATCCATTTCCCTGGTATTTTTCATCCTTGAACTCAATAACTGAATATTACATGTTTATAGAAATCTGAAATTGGGATGTAACATGGGACATTCCATTCTAACTACTTTGGGTTTTTTTAGAGTATATTAATTCAGTTGATCCTGTCAAATAATGAATTATAATTCAGATGGGACTTATTCTGCCAGCAGTTCTCTTCTTCAGCTCCTTCTTTAAAAAGAGCCTACATAAAACATAGATTTTATCTCACCTAGTTTAATTTTACATGCTTTATCATCTTTCTCTTTGCCCTTGTCTCTTGCATACTCTTCATCTTATCCCTGCCCCTCATTTAAAAGCATGTGTGCATTCATGCACACACAAACACACATACATGCACAAGCACAAGCGCACACACACACACATGCACACAAGATATATCTCCATTATTGAGTTTTTCTCTTTGTTTGAGACTTTCCCCTGGTATGCATAAGCTTTCTCTGCTTCACAAGAAATAGGAACCTCATATATTCTTTCATGAATATTAAGAAATTCAAGTCAGGAGAATTGGTCTCTCTCTCTCTCTCTCCCTCTCTCTCCACCTCCCCCCTCTTTTTCCTTCCTTTCTTTTTTTCTAAAAATGTTTCATGCCTTTAAGGGAAAAAAATACATGTCACACAAAAGCAAACTGTTGAGAAAAGAGCATGACAAATATTTGACTCAAAAAATATTTTTTGGTTCAGTTCAAAGAGAAAATGCCAGCATTTTGTTCACAGAAAAGACTCCGATGCCTCCAGGAAGGACTGAATGATGGTGTGATGTTACAGAAGATCAGAAAAGGCTTCAAGGCAAACCTTTTGAATCAAGATGGAGTCTACAATTATTTTACATTTCCATCCTCCCTCTAAATTTTGTCCTATTGGCTTCTTTAGACTAAATTATTTATTTATTTATTTATTTATTTATTTATTTATTTATTTATTTATGTCAATTGCTTACAAGATAATAGGTATAAGTAAAAACATAGTTATAAATATATGGATACATATAAGAAAAATAAAAAAAATAAAAGAAACAATAGGACAGGGATGATAGGTACGTTGGTGTGCTTATGCACGCCCCCTACAGACCTCTTAGGAAAGGGCTGAGGTCAATAGTAGATAGTCTAAGGTTAAAGTTTTTGGGGTTTAGGGAAGAAACCACAGAGTCAGGTAGAGAATTCCAGACATTGACCACTCTGTTGCTGAAGTCATATTTCCTGCAATCAAGTTTTGTGTGGTTAACCTTGAGTTTGTATCTATTGTGTGTTCTTGTGTTGTTATGGTTGAAGCTGAAGTATTCATTGACAGGTAGGACATTGCAATGTATGATTTTATATACTATACTTAGATCGGACCGAATTTTTCACAGGGATGTAATGAAGAAGATGTCATATTTATGAATTGTTAGAAGTCTAACCACATTCAAAAAGCAATTTACCTCTGAAAATTGTTTGCTACAAAAGACAAATAGAAAAGTTACCTCCTATTTGCCTCACTTGTTGGATTCTGGTATATATCCACACGGCCAGGCTGCCCTATTTTCATTGAAGGTCATCAAATCTGGAGTGCAGAAATGAATGCAATTGTTTTCTACTTAGGCACGCTAGTTGGCAACTGCCCAAATTTAGATCCCATGACCGTGGGAATGCTGAGATGGTTGTGTGAACACTGATGGTAAGTCTTTTTTTCCCTGTGCCATTGTAATTTTGAATGATCTGCTAAACAAATGGTTGAAAATTGAGGTCTATCTGTATCTAGGTAAATTGCTTTATTGAAGAGAAGTTAAAAGCCATAAAGAGACAGAAGATGTGCCTACAGTTATATACTTGTAAAGGCAGGTGTAGCAGTGAATGTGCTCCAAGCTCTGTGTTCTTTATGAATTATGATGATGGGTTGCAGAACATTCCAGCACAAATCCTGCCCTTTTGTGGTTGTGTCTTAATGTCAGATACAAGTATATAAATACGTTTGCATTGTGATGTCACAAAACATACATTTGTACTTCCGGTGGCACTTCCGTTGAGGACAGACGGAGACCGCGATCGTGCATGGCTTCAATCTGTGTTTGGAGGGGTCCCTACAGGACTGACCCATCAGACCCACCTCAGAGGGGTGGGGGAAGAGGTGGAGACCACCAGCTGGGTTGAGGGGAGCTGCATCTCCCCTCCCTGGCTTGGTATACTCCCCTGGAAGACAGGAGAAGTGGCAGTTTTAATGGCTGCCCTGAAGACGGGAAGCTACCGGGATTTAAATGTGTGTTGGAGAGGTGAAGTGGTGAGCGGCATGTATCCAGATAAGAGAAGCTGAACCTTTTATTTTAATAACCCCAAAAAGCAGAAAGAAAGATTTCTCACTTAAGAGTACAACAGCGGCAAATAGAAAACAAGAGGACAATATAAGGTAAATAAAAATCTGGACTATAAAAGAGCTATAATGAAATTAAGGACAGAATTGGAAATAATATCCAGAACCTGGCATTAATTAGGTATTGGATCAATTCTGAACTTGTTTGGAATTGATTATACTTAAAAAGAAAATTAACATTAATATAATTGAAAAAAAGAATTTTGAAAAGTGGAAGCAATATAGATGGTACAAGGCATTTTTTCTTGGATGACTTTATGGAAAATTACTGGTCTGTTAAATGTGTGAATGAGAAAAGACATGAAATAAAAGACTTTAACATAACAAGAACCCCGGAAGCTTAAAAGAAAAAAGGGGAGATTGCAGCAAGAGGACAAAGGAAGCCAATATCTTGGGACTGTCGCGGGTTGACTGAGCAAAAGAAACAGAAGGACCAACAAGGAAAAGAGGTATAAATGGAGTCTCTTAGCAAGGATTATAATTAACTTTAATAAATTAAAGAATAACACAATTGATTAAAAATGGAAGAAGCAAGCAAAGAATTTAAGTTGGAACTGCAAACTGTGAAAGAAATGATAAAAGAAAGAAAGGGTTTATTGGACATATTGGCAGAAAAAGTAATGCAATTTATAGCAGAACAAAGGAATTCTAAAGAGGAGGAGCCAAAGAAAGAGAAAAATAGCCAAGATGGACATGAAGATTCAGAGACATTGCCAAAAGACACAAAAGGAACAAAAACTAAGACATTGACGATAGAGATAATAAATAAAAGAGAAAAAGCTCCCAAGACGAAGCAAAAGAAGAAGAAGCTGTACAAGAAGGAATTTCAAAAAAGAGAAAAGGAAAGCAGGAGAGGAGATGGAGGACTGGCAGATGGAAATAAATGTAATATTAGAGGAAAAAAGAGGGATAAAGAGGAAAGGCCAGGAAAACTAAGTAAAGGGAAAACTGGCTAAAACTAAAACAAATGTCAAGGCCGAGAGATTTAGAGATAAAGGTTAGATATAGCATAAAAGGGGAATACCACATGGGAATGTATCTTTGTATTTTTTATTAGCAATGTAGACTGGGGAGATTTGAAGTTTATAACTTACTGGGAATTACCTTAAGATTACTAGATAATTATAGATGAGAAAAATAAAAATGGAGTGAATGATTTTAAGAGGGTTATATTGTTATTAATTCTATTGTTATTAAGGATTTTATATATGTGTGCGTGTGTGTATGTGTGTTTGTGTGTACATGTTCTAAAATATGCTAAGACTATTTAAATGATATTAGGAAAACAGAGAATATGATGACCTGGGTGAAAATCTGGTATTAATTATGTTTAAAAAGTGTGAATTAGGGTTATATAAATGCTATTTGTTGAAATTGGTCAAAGGGAAGTAAAAGGGGAAATTAACTCTGTTTTTATTTTATTTTATTTTTCTTTGTGGTATACATGAAATAGAAAATACAATTGATTGTACAAAGGATATGAGAAAATAGAAAATATAATGAATTAGAAGAGATTATGTGGGAATGTAAAATATTTATAATGAATGAATTATATTATAATTAAAAGCAGGGGAATAAAAATTTATTGAAATTACATAGGTAAATTTTGGAAACAAAGAAAAAATATGAAATGATTATATGAATACCTCTGGAATAGATATAAGATATATTGTAGATGGGGGGATATACCATGTGGATCCTAAATGTATTAATCTTACTTTACTTTTACTCGTTTTTTCTTTCATTGACTGTCTAATTATATATTGGTCTTGAGAAAGTTATAGATGACAGCAATACATAAAGTAATATAAAATAGGTGGTAAGCTGAAAATGGAAATAATAGTAGATAAAGAATTGAAAATATATGTGAGGATGAAATGATTTTGATATTGAATTAATGAACTGAAATATGAAAGAAAAATGTATCTAAAGATTAGTCGAATGAATAATAATTTGAAGTGATATTAATTAAGAAAGTTGAAAGTGTAACTATGACTATATATAAATATTGTAATCTGGAATCACATTGCTCATGTGAAGAGATATGTAAAAAAAAAAAACTTTGGGAAAAAAAACATACACTTGCAGAGACCTACAATTCCCTTGTTTAAATCCTAGCAATTTTCTTCCCAATTATTATTTTTTAATAAATGGAAACACAGACATTTATTTTACTGGCTTGAGATTTGGAGTCATAAATTCAGATTTTGCCTTGCCTAAAATCTGCTAATTCTATTTTGACATCCTCAGTTCTTACAGCTAATATAATGACTTAAATTAGCCTTTCTCAAGATGATGCATTCCTGAAATTAGGTTAAGATGTTCATTCTAAGCAAATAATGCCCATTTCTTAAAGGATTGCTATAGGCTTATTTTGGACAGATATAAATTGTATTTTCCCAGAAGCATTTTGCTGTCCCTAAATTTAATATGCTATTATACTTAGTCACTCCTGAACTATTTGCTTTCATTGTGGGTTTTGCTCATTGCTTGTTTTTGCTTCCAAATAATTGTATACATTTGAAATGAAGACTCAAATCCAAAGAAAAGCAAACATGATATTTCTGGGCTTGGTGGTGTTTTCTGAACAAACTATAAATAAGGGAGGAAACCCAACACAAATATGTTAATTATGGGCTTTGTGGGAGAACACTGGAACAAAAGGACAAACAATTCTTAATGGCACCTGAATAGACTAAAATAAAGTATTTAGGTAGCTAAACTAAACCTATCCCAATCCATTCAAATATATCCCAAATAAATGGTGCAAGTGATCAATTTCCACTTGGAGTCTCATATCTCTTTTACAGGTAGTCCTCAATTCCAGATCACAATTGGGAGCAAAATTTACATTGTTAAGCAAGGCCTGAGTAATAAATAGTTGTTAAATGAGCTGCACTCAATGTTGCAATTGACTCCAATTTTCTCCATTGACATTTGGTTGCTGGAAAATAGCCAGGAAGGTCGCAAATGGAGATCAAATGTTGCATTTGTAAATATATGCTGGTTGCCAAGTGCCCAAATTTTTATCATGTGACCATGGAGATGTTGTAATGGTTGTAATGGCACTTTTTCAGTACCATTGTAATTGCATCTCATGTTACCTACACAAACTGTGATGGGCAATGGGAGGAACACAATGTTTCAGAACCTTATATATTGATTAAAATATAATTATTGAAAGTCAATAGTATACCGTATTTTCCGGCGTATAAGACGACTTTTGAAACCAAAAAAAGACAACCTAAAATCCGGGGTCGTCTTATACGCCGGGTCGTCTTATACGCCGGAAAATATTATGGGCGTCGCCGGGAGACGCTCCTCCCCTTCCCGAAGAGAAGACGGCGGCCGCTCTGCCGGCTCATCATGCTCCGCGGGAGGCCTGGTCGTCTTCCGTGTGTGTGGGAGAGAGACCGAGAGAGTCGCCCTGGGGCCGGAGGAGGAAGGCTGATGCGAGCGCGAAGAAGGAGAAGCATTTACAAATCCTTGCAGCTTAATTTTGAATACCCGTATTTTCTGGTGTATAAGATGACTTTGAAAAAAGTCAACCAAAAATCAGGGGTCGTCTTATACGCCCTGTCGTCTTATACGCCGGAAAATACGGTACTTGTTTCTTGCCCATTTGCTGATTCATAGAAAGATCACATAGGTTCAATTATTATTTTAATAAATCATAAAGTTTTAGAACTTTGGTTATAGGCTAATTATTTGAAAGCTAGAAGGCTATTTTTATTAAACACAACTATTTGGCTGGTTAAGCTGATCGTATATTTCTGGGCATCATAGAACAAACTTTATGACTCTCTCTCGCGCTATCTCTCTCTCTCTCTCACTATCTGTAAAGAAAGCTGCTTGCCTATGTGATGGCTCATCCATCCACCCATTATCATCATCACCTATTCTATCTATCTATCTATCTATCTATCTATCTATCTATCTATCTATCTATCTATCTATCTATCTATCATCAGCTATCTACCTTTCTAGATAGATAGCTATTTTTATGTGCATATCCACACAATTTTATTAAATGAGATGAAATTTGGCAAACTATTATATGCACAATAATGTCTGAAAAGGGGGTTGGAAGAAATGGTTGTTGTCCTCCTTCATAGAGTGAATTAAAAACATATTTTTGTCACTTGCCCCAAGCTTTATTTGTAGGCATATTTCAACATTGATCTTTTCATTGTGGGTTTAATTAAGACTGAATCATCAAAATGATGTCAGATCATCTTAGATCCCAGGTTCACTTCCCCAACACACTTGAAAAAAACACCATTCTTGGATATTAGCCAGTTCCCCTTTAGTTTAGAACAGCCTCCCTTAAGAATACCCTAATCAGCAAAGATTCAACCTAACTTTTTTTAGGGAGTGCGAAGTACCTTTTTGTTTTAATTTTTCTTTCCCTGTCTCCAGCTCATGAATGGAATGATTATAGAAAACTTTCAACTCATCTCTAATGATCTAAGTGCTAGAGCCCACTGTAACTACATAACCAAAAAGGCATTAAGAGTTGTTAACCTAATCCTACATAGCTTTTTCTCTGATAATATTACACTACTAACTAGAGCATACAAAACACTTGCTAGACCAATACTCAAATACAGCTCATCAGTCTGGAACCCACATTACATATCTGATATTAGCTGAGAAAGTCCAGAAATATTTCACAAGAAGAGTTCTCCACTCCTTTACTCATTGCAGAATACCTTGTGCTACCAGACTCGAAATTCTAGACCTAGAAAACCTAGAACTATGCTGCCTTCGATCCGATCTAAGTATAGTATATAAAGTCATACATTGCAATGTCCTACCTGTCAATGAATACTTCAGCTTCAACCATAACAATACAAGAGCACACAATAGATACAAATTCAAGGTTAATGGCACCAAACTTGATTGCAGGAAATACGACTTCATCAACAGAGTGGTCAGTGTCTGGAATACTCTACCTGACTCTGTGGTTTCTTCCCCAAACTCCAAAAACTTTAACCATAGACTGTCTATTATTGACCTCACCCCTTTCCTAAGAGGTCTGTAGGGGGCATGCATAAGCGCACCAACGTGCCTACCATCCCTGTCCTATTGTTCCTTTTTTTTTCTTATATGTATCCATTTCATGTATTAATAACTATGTTTATGCTTATACATGTTATCTTATAATCACTTGACAAAATTAAATAAATAAATAAATAAATAAATCTTCAGCTGCCTGAGAAGCATCTGCTGTCGTATGCATTAAATCCTTTTTTTAAAAAAAACTATGTTGCAAAATAGTTTAGTCTCCTTCATCTTTTTGGTTTTCTATTTTTTCTCTCTTTTTTCCCCCCGCAATTGATAGTACATTTGGCCTCATTAAATATTTTCACAAAAGACCAGAAGGAGCTAGTTCCAGTCCATTATATGAGTGATAAACTGTTTTTAAAACATGGCCTAATTAAATAATTACTCAATAGACCACAGCTATTTTGATCTGTCATGTAGCTAATGTGCAGTTTCCCAAAAACGAGCTAATTAAAGTAATTACCCAATAGAGCTCAATGACTCTAAACAAGCCATTTCTTCTGGCTGGGTACTTAGTACCTGGTTGGGAGTTTCAAAGAATCTTCCAAGCAGATGAGATTATTTGTAAGTAAATTATTTGATCTCTGGGTAAGTAATGGTTCTGAGCCTTCTTTACATTTTTACACCAGTAATGCTCTATTGGTTTTAACTGACATTTTTCTTGTTTACAAAATCTGGACCTGTGGGGAATATACACATATGCACAGTAGTTCTAGTATTTAAAACTAGAGTTTAAAATTCATTAATCCCCCCTCTCTCTCTTTCACAAATACACCCACTGTGTTTAGGGAAATGTTCAAGTGAATTTTCAATTGTATAAATGATGTTCAGTGTAGTATCTAATGTGGCAAACAACAGCCATTTGTGTACAACCCTTCCTGTCTGAATCCCCTCTTTTTAAATGGGAATAGATGTAAATCTCTGGATATCTTGTAATAAAAACTGTTTAATAGTTGAATGAAGTATGAGCCTCTCTTGCATGCCAAATCTGAGTCAGCAAAATCTGTCTGCCAACATTTGCTATTCCAGTTTCTGATCCCTATTCTTCATCTATTTGAAACCCATCCCAGAAATGTCTGCCTTCTCTGCTTTGTCTTTCCACCAAGTGATGGCAACCTGATTGCATATTTAAAAGACATGTTAAGCAATATGATTAGGTAAATCATTTGACCTTGCTACCTTCTCCTTTCTCAGATATCATTAGGTGGTAGGAAACCATTCACCAAAAGGAGCTCCTGCTCCGTTTGTCTAAAAGATACCAGCAGCATCTCGCCATCTGTAATGGAACATGTGTATGACCTTGTGGGATGAGAAAAAGAAATTCAGCCAAGGACAGGATCAGGCAAGAAACGGAGGCAGTCACAATTTTTTAGTGGTCATAAAAAAGAAACATAGGAAAGATTTTCCCTAATCTATCTGGCCTATTCAAGTGGTAGTGAGTAGTTTGTACATCCAGATCTGCAGAATTCTGTTATTGTAGCTTTGTGGATAATGTAGATTTAGCTCATCTAGTGCTTCCTATCTGGTCTATCTAGGATGACTGACATCAATTTTGCAAGTCTGAAGATACAGACTTCTTACCAAACTTTCCATGGTCTTTTCCAGTTAGGGTGAGCCTGTCAGATCTGTCATTGCTTCAGCCCTGCTTTGTTTTGATATGCGCTGGCTTAAAAAGGGGGGAGGAAGGAGTAAGGGGACATAGGGAGGCAAGATGACAGGAAACAGAGGTGCCAGTCCAGAACAGAAGCTGGAAGATCCAAGGACACAAGCATGAGAATGAAATGCAAACGGCCACCAAAGAGGCACCAAATTTTAGGACTGTTACTAAAACACCTAGTTTGAATATATTTACAAAGGCCTGGAAGAAGGGAAAAACCCTGGTTTACATGGGAATATTCAGATCTGGCTTTTCTTATGCTATAACCACTTGGCTGTAATAAAAGTAAACTTTTTGCTACAAATGGAATTGAGGGCCATTCTTTCCTAAAGCTCAAAGCTGGGACAGACCTGCCAGAGTACTTCTTAAGTTTCTTTCCATAACTGTTTTACAACTGTGAGGTCTTCCTTCTCTTGCCTGATTGTTTCCTAGACAGCAACTCTGTCATTCATTTCCCAAGGTAATACATACATTCCATTACTCCATCACACCACAAGCTCCTACCCCTGTGTTTGTGATAACATGTTGCTTATCTAAAAGGGAGAAAGTTGCATTATTCTGGAACCACACTGACTTCCTCCTTGGATGTTTGCAGCGCCCACCAATCATGATCATGACACAAGGAAGAGATAGGGAAGATCCTGTACCTCCTATTTTAGGTCATTGGAGAGTACGTTTTTAGCACCACACCTCCCCAAATTATTGAACACATTTGGGGAAGGGTAAAATTGATTTCTTTAAATGTATTTGATTATTTAGGTCAGGTTACCCTAAACTGCTATCAAAAATAGTCAAGCTCAAACCGGGAATAGATGTATTTTTATTTATGCTATGAAGCATGTTCTATTATTCTCTGCTTTTTCATTATTTATTTGCTTCATTTGATTTGTTGCTGCCTGATTCCAAATGACTGTGGGCGACTCACAAGATACCAGACAGAAGGAAAACAATATAATAAGAAGCAATGAACAAGAACACCAAACTAGAAGAGAAGAGAATGAACCAGCTGTTTTTTGTATTTAATAGTACAGAGATTAATATTTTACATTTTTATGCTTCCAATCTGCTCAAAAAGGAAAATGTCCTTGGTGATCAATGTTTGCAAAGAAGGAAAGAAAATGTTCGATAAACAACTGGGATTTTTAAAAAAATCTGATTTGGATTATCAGATTATCCATGTAAATGAACATCAACCTGAATTTGAACTAAAATCCAGGGATATCAAATTACATCTTTTTTTTAAGATGCTGAAGAAGCTTCTAATGCATTTGGCTAATAGCTTCCTATCTCCTATTTCCACTTAAAATACTTTGTGGTTTCATTACAGTTTCTAAGACAAGATTGCTTATTAACAACATGTTCAAGAAAATGACTTGTAGGTAATTTGAAGCTCTTGAGTGTCATGTTTTTATTTTTTTTTGTTATTTCGCTTCTTAAGTTTTCTCATGGACACCTTTTAAATTCCTTACTTTGTACTTTTTCTCCCATAACTTTCTTCCTTTTTACACTTCATTAAGAAGATTACTACTAGTAAGGGAAAAAATAGTAAGTTAGTTAGGGTCACCACCAGAAAGAATAACATGGTTATCAAATATAGGTAAGTAAGATGGAAACTTTGAAGAAGGAAGATTTTGGAATTGGTTCTTATTTATTAAGTCTCCAAAAGCTTATGAACCTTCATAATTGCTTTTTATCTTACATATATATACCTCCTACTAGAAAATGGTAGGTAATTTGTTTTTTTATGATTTGATACCAAAATCTCTGCTATTGTTGTGACCCTATGTGGAAACTCAGTTATATTTCATATCTGAATTTTGAGGAAAAATCCATTGCCTTCCAGCTCTGATGATGTTACCTACTTGGGTACTGAAATGTATTCACAAAAGTAATCAAACCCAAATTAATTTGGGCCTGTAGATCCCACCATGTATCTGTTGACAATATTGGGAACACAGTAAGTAACACAGTGTCTACTGCAATACTCTCAATTATGATGATGGGTTGTATAAAGCCTTCTTTACATCCTGCAAGATGGATCAGCAGATACCATTTAACCGTAAAGCAGTTGGTCAATCTGTCTAGGAATTCTGGGAATAGCCCTCCTGATATTCCTGGAAGGCATTAGATTGGAAAGTAATCTAAACGCTTAGTCCTGTCAAGAAATATTATCCTAACTTATGTATGAAGTGATGGAAGCATTAAAACTGTCAGCGAAAGGAAGGACAGCAGCTTGTGGCTAATTCCAAACAGGCTCAACCAAACTGTAATCTATTAAGGCCATTAGTAAGATTTCTCTGGTCTTTTTCTTTTCTTTCTTCATTCCTTTTTTTTTTTTTTTAACACTAAGGTAAAAGGGGCAGTAAAAAAGTAAAGAGGAAAGGAAGTGGGAAATGCCATGCTCATGCCATTCAATCAAGGTTCTGGTCTTCTCATCTGTTTGTTTCGGTCTGATCCACCAATGTCATTATGTCCCTAGCCAATTATCTCTCTTCTTCAAGACTAACAATTGCTTCAGGATCAGAGCCTCTAAAACAGCGGTCTCTAACCATGGCAACTTTAATCCTGGAAGACTTCAATTTCCAGAATTCCCCAGCCAATTGCTGGCTGGGGAATTCTAGGAGTTGCCAAGGTTGGAGACCCCTGCTGTAAAGGACTGGCATTCCTCAGGATCCTGTTTTTAAATGTTGCTTTTTAATTGCTTTGTGGTATTTTAAATAGAAGAGCAGTTTGGATTGTTGCTGGTGTCTTTCAAACTATTTTTGCTTCCACTTCAGTTCTCAGCCTAAAGACCCACATCCCATGTGCTAAAATTCAGGTCCCTAGCCTGATGATTTTGGGGCCATATGGTGGACCTGAAGTTTCTTTCTCAGATATCTCTTGCTCGTGTTAATACTGTGGCTTCTTTGTACTTTCCCTGACCAAAATCTAGTCTATTTTGCCTCCAGATTTCTCTGGATATTGGAAAGTTGAATCAGGCCCAGAAGCCACAGGTTTCCTGCTCCTGATGAGAAGATTTCATAGAGCATTTGTAGACCATTGATGGTAATTGAAGACAATAGCCACAGCACAAAAAAAATAAAGCAATAACACAGATAGAACAAATAGGATCAGAGTTATCATCCCCAAACATTTTTGTTCCATCCACAAATAAATGTTACACATACCCAGATCTGTATGTGATGATAATCCTGGTTGCCTGATTCAGCATGCCACTATTAAAAATGTAATGGGCACCCTGCCATGTGCTGTTATGCAAGAAATTAAAGATAAGCTTGTGAAAGTTTGGGCATTTGTTTTCACTTAAGATGGAAAAAAGAAATACATACCTGCTACTCCGGTTTGTTTTGGGAGAGGAGTATTTAGCATGAGATTCCTGATGAACATGAGATCATATGTATGCAGGAGATATTTTTCTTCTCCTCATTTCAATCATCTTCAATCTCTCTCATCACTTGAAGCCCATTTCTTGGGACATTTAAATGTCCAAGACTATAGAGCATTGTGATATCATCCTTTTAAAAAAGGGCATGATTCAGTGCTCATCCATGGTTTGAGCCATATGGTAGATGGTTGTCTCAATGTCATTGGATGGCAGCCAATATCCAAATTCATTATCTCATATTTAAAATCCACAATCAGTATTAAAATCTACCCAAAACACCACTACTAGTATTTCTATATAGGTGGAAATCTGGGTTGTTTTAATGGTTTTCTGGAACATTATCGATAGAGTCAAATGTAACTCAGGGAATAAGCTGTTTCCTAATATTTGAGCTGCCATTAAGAAGGTCTACTGCTAGGCTCTTATTGTCTTGGTCTATTGTGGATTGGGTATCCTAATCCTCTTCTCTCAAATTGATTAGACAAGATGAATGGACTCAGGCTTTCTAAATGAAAACAGAAGCAGAGCCATATTATAAGGACTTTGAATTAAACCCCAATGCAACAACTGCAGCACTAGCCTTCCAACCCTGAAACTCTGCCAGTAGCATATATTTTGAATCAACTGCAGTTACCCCATCTGGCTTACAAAGAGTATATTACAATGGTTTACATAGGAAGATAAAAAAGGAATAAGAAGGTCCCAGGGCAAAAAAAAAAAAAAAGCAACTAGCATATTAGCCAAAGTTGGACAAATGATCTATGGCCACAATCCAGGGGTGGGATTCTACTGGTTCGGACTCATTTGGGTGAACCAGTAATTCTGGTGATGATTTGACCCCGCCCACCTGCCTCTGCCCCAGTCTGTCCTTTATTTCTGAGTTTTGCAGCTCAGCTGATTCATGTGGCAAAGTGGATTGCCACACCTCAGCTGATTTACTCATTGGGGCTGCAATAGAAGGTAAGTTTTAGAGCCGAAAATAGACATTTTTTAAATGCTGCATGTGCACTCAACAAACCAGTTGTTATAACAGTTGAATCCCACCCCTGCCACAATCTCTATCTGCTGCTCAGACTGGAACTGTGAATTCAGGAGGACACTCAAGGCATAAACCTGTTGTTTCAGAGAAAGTATTATTGTGTCCAGACTTAACCATAGAAATGAGACAATGAAAGGCTTATCTATATGACTCACAGTGGCCCAATGGTTAGAGTGGAGTACTGCAGACTATTTCTGCTGACTGCTGGCTGACTGTAATTTGGCACTTCAAATCTCACCAGGCTCAAGGTTGACTCAGCCTTCCATCTTTCCGAGATGGGTAAAATGAGGATCTAGATTATTGACTCTGTAAACTGCTTAGAGAGGCGCTGTAAAACACTGTAAAGTGGTATATAAGTCTAAGTGCTATTGCTATATGTAACATCTCCTTCTTATGGAGATTCAATTTAACCTTCCAAAACCCAGTCCTTCCAAAACTCCATACCATGAAAAAGGACTTCTATGGTGTCTCTAATATGGTGTGGAACCAGGATTTATAATTGAGCATTATTGATATTCTGATGATTCTTTCACCAAATTAATTGGAAAGTATTTCCAGTTGCTTTCACAGAAATGATAAATAACATGAAGGGAAAGAGCTGATCTCTTCTTGCCAACCAAATTGAAATAAATTCAGCTTCTTCAGTTTTCATTCTTCCATGACCACCAACTATAACTCTTTACTGAAGAAAGAATAGAGCCATTGTAATATAGTGTCCTTAATCACCAATTCTTGGAGTGGATTCAGAAGATCAACAGTAAGGCCTATCAAGGGGACTTGTGCAAATCTTGTACTTTGGATTGCAAGGGATTATTTGTGAAAGAGTTCTAGGTGCATGTGCTGGCAGAGACAGTTGGGAATGCTTTCCACATCTGTGTCAAATCTATGTCCTCTTTTGAAGCATGGCAACTTGCATTACAAAGTCCAATGACTTTAATTGATGTCTTTCCTTTTCTTAGAAGCAGGGATTATGTACAACAGATGTCCCCCATTATTGTTTCTCCACCACAGACTGAAGATCAGATTGTGACCTCATGTGTCACAGTATCAAAAGCAATATTTTTCATCTCAGCACCAGAATATCAGAAGGTCTGAGATACCTCCAGGTTGTTTACTAAAAATAATTGTATCCCATGAATGCTATAAATAAAATCCAAAATTTTCCTCCATTTTGTTTGGTGGTTTATGATCGGAAGAATCCACAAGTTCTTGTGGCTTTTGTCAGAATGGCAACCATGGCATTGTGCCACCAGCTTTGCCACTTTTTATACTATATGTGTAGGATGTCACAGCATGTGCAAAAACAAACAAACACTAGGACTTGTCCTATTGCAATACTTTCATCAATCTGATTCACTTTGATCTTGCAAATGTCTCTACTTCTGGTTTTATCTAACTGTGAACACCCAGAGTCATGTGAAGCATTAGCAAGGGGTGTTTCAGATGCTAATGGTCCATAAATAGCATCAATATGAGCAGAGCTTCCTTTATTAAAGCACTGAAGCAAATTCAAAAGGCTGATGCAGTTGTGTTAAAGGTTGTCTACACACTTATGTAGACTTATGTTATCCAGACACTTACGTAGCGTACACTTATGTGCACTACGTTCCCTCTAGAACATCCTGCCTTCCTGGGTGATGTCTGCCTCTGCCCTCTGTCCTTCTGCAAGAGTTTGAAGACCTGGCTCTCCTGTTTGGGCTGTGGTACCCATGTGGGAGCAACCCACAGGAGGTGGCTATTAAATTAATAGTAGACCTCACCTCTCCCTACGCAAACTGCTGCCTCCCCACCCATATTCTAATTCATATTGTTATACTTTCATTATTTATATTTATTGTTTCATGTTTTCCTAATCTTTTACATTTTAAAAATAATTTTACATTCTACTGTTGTAAGGCACCCTGAGAAACCACATAATGAGATGGGCAGCAAATAAAACGATAATTAAAATGATGACAATGACAATGACAATGACAACGACAACACTAACACAAACACTAACACTAACAACAACAATGACAACAACAACACTAACATTAACAACAACAATAATAATAGCAGCAGCAACAACAACAATAATAATAATTAGACAGACAGACAGATGATATTATAAAAAGGATAATGAGACTCTAGAAAGAGTACAGAGAAGAGCAACAAAGATGCTTAGGATTTTGGAGATTAAATCATATAAAGAACCATTGCTGGAATTCGATATGTCTTGTTTAATAAAAAGAAGGACTAAGGGAGACATGATAACAGTGTTCCAATATCTCAGGGCTGCCACAAAGAAGCTGCTACTCTCCAAAGCACCTGAGGGCAGGACAAGAAGCAATGGATGGAAACTAATCAAGGAGAGACGCAACCTAACTAAGGAGAAAATTCCTAACAGTGAGAACAATTAACCTAGTGGAACAGATTGCATTCATAAGCTGTAGGGGCTCCATCATTGGAAGCTTTTAAAAAGACACTGGACAGCCACTGGAATGGCATAAGATTTCCTGCTTGTGCAGGGAAAGACTTTCAAAGTCCTTTCCAACTCTGTTATTCTGTAAATAATAAGAAATATGTTCCTGCAGAGTCACTCTGGATTCCTGGCAATGAAGCACAAATGCTGTACTTGTATATACAGAACCAGCTGGGCTCAAGCAGCCATCAGTGATTTGCATATCCATAGTGGGCAGCCGCACGTGTCCAGATGTAATGAAGTTGCCTTATGAAGAGAAGTTTTGCAGAAGGAAAGAAAATGCTGTGAGATTTATTTCCTTGGCAGTTAATCAGAATTAGGAAGATACAGGTGGTCCTTGATTTAGGAACCTGCCCATTATTGTTGCAAGTCATGATAGTTGTAAAATAGGTTATCCATGTGACTGACCCAATTTTATGACCTTTTTTGAGACAGTCGTTGACCGTTTTGATTGTTAAATGAATACATTATTTACTATGCGGTCGGTTTTGCCAGAAACTAGAAGTAAATGTCCAGTTTTGGCAAAAATGTTCCAAAAATGAACTTATGTTCCTGCAGGATGCTACAACAACCAAAAAATCAGGCTGATTGGTGAGCATCTGATATGATGTGAGCAGAAGTTTGACACCAGCTTGCCATAACTTCAAATGGTCACTAAGCAATCAGTTGTAAGCCAAGGAGTATCTGTAACCATATCCTATTTGTATGTGTGTGTGTGTGTGTGTGTGTGTGTGTGTGTGTGTGTATATATATATATATATATATATATATATATATATATATATATATATATATATATATATATATATATATATATATATACATACATACATACATACATACATACATACATATATATATGTATATATATATATATATATTTGTGGCCAACAGATGCAAAGGAACCGTCTTACAATCGTATTTATGGTATTCCACAGTGGCAATAGTTAATCAAAGACAGCAAAATTGTTTCAGAAATGTTTTCAGGGTCGGCCACCAAGCAAGATCAGGCTATCAACAGATAACAGGGTTAAGTGTCAGAGAAGAATCTAAAGATCAGAAGCTGGACAAGAAAAAAATTAACTGAAGCTAATCTGTTAGCACATAATATCTCAGCCCCAATCTGTTCAAACAGTGGGGGTCTTTTTGCTCATACTTCAGGATTAGATTTGAGCTTTCTTTTTTTGTATCCTTCGTGGATTCTTTTTTTTCTCCTCACACAAATCATTTCCTGTAGCAATTCATTATTTATCAATTCCAAGTGCCATTGATCTAAACTCTGACTAGTTCAGATGTTATTTTTATTGTAGTGTTAATATTAATGTTGTTTGCTCAGCTCCCACATGGCTGCGTTTTCACAGTGGTGCTAATTGCAAGATTTGAAACTAATTAGCCTTCCTTTTAAACTCCAAAATCTTTAAATCCCTGCTGCAGATTTTGAATGAAGGTTTCTCACTGTTTTTTTTTTTTTTTAAATAAAAGCATCGATGATTTGGAAGCTAAGATTTCAGTACATTATTAGCTTTTTTCCCCACAATACTGTTCCTGACATAAAATCCACTGCTAAATGCTAAAAAATAGATATTTTGCTGAAAGGAATATTTGTTAAAGCCAAATGATATTGTTTCCTTTCCTTGCTAAACAAGGAAATGTGTGATCACATACCATCTAACACGCTTTGTGCTTGCAGAATGCTTGCTTTTCAAATCAGCTGATCTATCCAGCAGTTATTTAAGAGATATGTACTTAGCAAATGTAAACTATCAATATCATGTGTTTGATTGTGGGCTACAACAGCTTTTTCACAGAACTGTTGAGGCTTGAATGTGTACATAGCATGGATGCAAAAACTGTACTCTGTCAAAAATAAAAGCCTAGGGACAATGTACACTTATATGTACCATAACTCACAGTTCCTTGTAAAATTTTTTATAGTTCCTAGTAAATACCATTTCCTATGTAAACTAATCCAACCGTTATTAACTTATCAATCTTTTCCATAAATAAAACAGATGTTAATGGCTTCTCTCTAAAAGGACCGAAAATATTCTTACAACTTTATACCAATAAATAAATAGCTTTGGATTAAGATAGATTTTTTGACCTGATTAGCTGATTCCCTTCATTTGTCACTATGTTATGTTTTCTTTGTTCTCATTTCAACTGCCCTTTATTTTTATGGGTTTATTTTATTGATGTGTTGTTATCTGCTCTGGATTTATTTGGTGACATATATTTATGACAATGGTTAACTTTGCATTCGTTTTATTGTCACCAGTTCCCTTGAGCACATTTTTGTGCAAAGCTGGACTGAATAAATAAACAGAAGGACCTTAATAGGTGTGATCTGATATAAGGCAATTTCCTGTCCCCTAAGGTGCAGAAATGTTTTATATAGCAAATTTTGTGAGATTGGATACAGATTGGAATATTATCCTTTTCTTCCCAAGATATTTATTGGAAGGAAGGGAGGGAGAGGGAGGAAGGAAAGAAGGAAGGAAGGAAAGAAAGAAAGAAGGAAGGAAGATCAGTAGGTGTCAAAAATATTCTTAGGTATATGTCATTCGCTCTGTGTTTGGGAAACGTGATAAAACATCTTTTGAAAACCTAGGAAATATCATCCAGGAACATATAGGGTACATCTAATCCACTCTCTTGCAGCCATTGTGAAACATCTTCACCAAAGCCAAAATGGATAAAGAATTTCATTCTAATTTAATTTTGTCTCCTAACCTAAGATTCTCTCTAAAAATGATGTTAATATTTTGAATGTAAAAGGTTGTTTTCTAAGTGTCACAGATTTTCAGTAAAAAGATATTTTCCTGATGAACTTGCTTTCTATAGTACAGCTTTCAACATAAAGAAATCTCCCTGTGATAACCCGGAGTGTAACACAAATGTAACAAAATTCAAAACATAAATAAATGTCCTTTAATGCCTCAACTTTATCTCATTTGGAAATAAAACCTATGCAAAAATCATCTTCAAAAAAAAGTAATACAGTCCAAACTTAATGAGCAGATAGAGGTGAAATAAAAAACCAGAACAAAATACAATTTCCATACTGGACCAAGATAAGTAATTACCAACTTCAAGGAGATAACAAGGCACAGTCTGTTGGAAGGACCCAATCGAGATAACTTCAGCCCAAAATAAAACACACTTTGCTTCTGGCAACGCTGTATTTTAACCATCTCTCTTATATATTATTCTCCCCAGCTTCAACCAATGAGGAGGATCATGGCCGCTTCCTCTCTCGTAAGCCAAGTTTTTTCCTTCTCTGTTCCTCCCTGTGTGTCCTAGGATGAAGAGGGGATGGGCCTGGTTCTTCCTCTGACTGCCCAGCTGGCCTCTGCCCTTCCCAGCCTCCTCCACAACCTCCGCAGTCACACTTCCACTCCCTGTTGGCTGTTCCTCCTCTCCCCCAGAGTCCGACTCTAACAAGGGCATGACAATACCTATTGGTTTTCCATTTGGCAAAAGGAATGAAAGATGCTAAGTCTTTTCTAAACCCATGTCCAATTTAATAATTTTGTGAATACAAGTAGTTCTTGACATACAACAGTTTATTTAGTGACCGTTTGAAGTTACAAAGCACGGAAAAAAATGATTTTTTCACGATTTCTATCAAACTACCCTTCAAATCATTAATTTAATTTTTTTTGTTCCATTTCTGGGCTGGAACATCCAGAGTAACAAATAATTTGCACTTTATGAACCCTGCACTGATTTCCCCATACCTCATTTTTGGTATTCCAAGTAGGAATACATTTCAATTGGGTTAAAAATAACAGATTTCCCAAACTTAATCTGTTACATAATAATCCAAGTTCTAAGTTAAGCATTACTTTTGGCCTTTGAATGGAAAGCACAATTAACAGTGAACCTGTAATTAATAAAGACTTATTAAATGTAAATTTCTTCAATGCCGGCTTTTCTAAAAAAAGAAAAAATAATTGTTTTTGTATGAAACTTTTAAAAATACATGCTTTTTTTAAACAAACCATGTCATGTGTTTTGATTTTTGCCTCTGTATTCATAAATTTTTGACTAGAGGAAGACAGATAAGAGCAAAGCTGTTGAATATTCCTCTTCAAGATTTGACAGATCTTTAATAGAAGACAATGGTAAATTATGTTGCGTTCCCTCTTAAACATGAGTACCACAATCTTTGATAGTTAGATATCAAGACTTTGTTCATTTTCATCAGAGTCTATAGAATGAAACCATTAAAACATGCCATTTTCAAATCACTTATGTAATGACATACTTATTTTCAGAATTATGTTCTCCCAAGGCATTTAAGCATCTCACTTAAAAGAGATTAATTTACAGGGCCACATTTAACAAATAATACAATACTATAACAGAGTTGGAAGATACTCTGGAAGTGTTCTAGTCCAACCCCCTGCTCAAGCAGGAAACCCTATACCATTTCAGACAAATTGTTGTCCAATCTCTTTTTAAAAACTTCCAGTGTTGGAGTACTCATGACCGCTGGAAGTAAGTCATTCCACTGACTTTTTTCCTTTTGAGTTCAAAGGATTCTTAAACCTAATATAAAACTAAAACCAAAAGATTTTCTTTTAGATATCTTAAATAAGGAGCTTGGAAAAAATTGTAACTTTGTTATTATATATGTTGACTCTGACAAGAATTCTATAGGAGCAAGTATGGGAAAATGCGTTAATCCCACAATAGAAGAATGGGAAAAATAATGAAGTTGGCAGAGAAGGCAAAACCAACTGCTTTAATTAAAAGAAAACATTTATTTCCACTTGGAAACTGCTTTTGGATTTTATACTAGAAACATTAAAAATTAAACTTTGATTTTAGTTTTCATGATTAATTTTGTTGTAATAGAAATAGCTAGTACTCATAAATATGTAAGGCAAAAAACAGAAGTTGTAACTATATTTGGTATTCTGCTGTGCCTAAGAAAGTTGGAAATTACTGATTTTTGTCCTTTCCTTTTTAGCTTGCATTCCTCTTTTCTTCTTTACTTTTCCCTATTTCCTCATCAGCTGGATTTCTATTTGTATTTTATACTGTAATAAACTTTTAAAAAGACAGCTCAATTTACAAATTCAAATAAAGCTGCATTATTTTTTTAAAATAAGAACACATGGACAAATACTACATCATCTATCCGATTAAAAAAAAGCCTGACAGTTCATGAACAATCTGAGTGGTTGGGAGGGGGAGAAGATCTGACCAGGTATGTTATTTCAAAATGTGGGTATGGTCCACAAAGCCTTTATAATCAAGACACTAATCAGTTGAGCTTCAGGGTAGAGTATAAACAAGATTTTTTTTCAATAGATCTTAAGGAGGCTTCTTAAAACAGGAGAATTTCTCCCGGCATCCTAAAATTAAGCCATTCATTTAAAGTTTGTGCAACAATCATCAATTCTTAGAAGGGTGTTCTGAAACAAATTGGCAACTGTTGAATACATTGCAATCCAGCTATTTTTGGACAGGACTGAATCTTGAATGGTAGGTGTTGCAATTTGCTTAAGTAGCATAATTTTATTTTACAAATCATAATGAATTAATCCTTCCAATTTGTTCACCTTAAATGACAGTGTTGTTTATTCTAAACCACAAACTAATGCTTTGCTGATAGCAAAGATTACAAAATATTCTGCTCAGATGAAGATGGCTCAGGGCAAGCTATGAATGAAATAATAGAATAACAACAAAATTGAAAGGAGAACTCAATGCTGTGTACACTTGGGACACTAATGAACACACTTACACACTCATACATATATTCTGTCTCCCTCTCTTTTTCTCTCTTTCTTGCTCTCTATAGGCAGACAAACAGACAGACAGATAATAATAGATAGATACAGTAGATAGATAGATAGATTGATTGATTGATAGAAGATATTAGATAGCTAGATATATATAGCTATATGGATATATATTGTCTGTGTATGCAATGTGTATATACCACATACACATACACGCTATGTGTATATACCACATATACATACACACTATACATAAATACTTATACATGTACACTGATATATAGATGTGTCTATATGTGCATGTATAAACAAATAAACACACAAAGACTCCCATCAATACTGAGAGGACAAACCATTTAAAGAGAGAACAAATCCCACTGCCTTCTAGAACTGTTTGTTTGTTTCCTTGCTTTTATTTCACATTTTTTGAGCGGCCAATTTCTCTCAGAATGTTGTATTCTTATCAAACCTGGTCAATAGTATTAAGTCATCTCTTGCTTAGACATTTAAAGTCATCTCTTGCTTTACATTTAAAGTTCACAATAAATTAATAAAAGGAGTAAGTCCTATACCACCTTACCAAGCAAGTGATTCCCTTTAATTGGGATTCAAAAATCCAATAAGTCTTTTTTTTTTCTTATTCCACATACCTTTCATATCTTATGTAATATTTTGTGATTCAGAATGATGCCTCTGACTTCATCCTGAATTCTATACATTTGCTAGTCTGTTCCAGAGTTTGACAGCAGTTCATTCCTTGAGCATTTTTCCCCCTTGATGGCTAGTTCCCACTGAGCAAAATGAGAATGTCTTTAACAAAGAGCTTTTGACCATCAAGGACATCTCTCAACAATATGTCCTTACAGGTGGGAACAACCTTTGATGTCTGGAATAATCATAGTAATTTGTTACATGTACAGACGTCTTGCAGTCTTGTGAACCACCAAATATAACAATTTTTTTCTCACTTGCTTTTCATATATCTTCTATTTGTGGTTGATTGAATGATCAGGGTGCCCTGTGTCCTTTCACTCTCACCCATTCTGTACTTAAAAAAAGTTTTGCCTAATAATAAATGGTCAGATATGAATAACCATATCAGTGGTGGGATTCAAATATTTTTACTACTGGTTCTGTGGGCGTGGCTTGGTGTGTATGGCATGGCTTGGTGAGCTTGGCAGGGGAAGATTACTGCAAAATCCCATTCCCTCCCCACCCCACTAACCTGCTTTCCAGTTCTGTTCTCCTGTGCAGGGCAACAAAAGAAGACCCAACCAGTCAGCTGGGACTTGGGAGGCAGAGAACAGATGGGGCCGGGACCAGTCAGAGGTGGCATTTGCTGGTTCTCTGAACTATTCAAAATTTCCACCACCGGTTCTCCGGAACTGGTCAGAACCTGCTGCATACTATTGAACCATATATTTTTAAAACTAACCTCAACCTTTCTCTAATTAGATCAGATTTAATCCTAAAATCGTAAAGTCAAAAGTTAATTTTCCCCTTATCTTGAAAGAAATCTAACAACGGTCTCAAACAATGTGTATTTAATAGAATTTAATAGAATTTAATAGAAAGAATATATGGATAGAAATGGTATCTTATATATGTTGTGTGCAAAGACAACGTGACTGCAATGCATTTTTCTTAACATGTGATTCTGTTACTAAATGGTTGTTACAAATTTGTTTTATATATTTGTCAAAACTTTTGAATCAGCTCAGGAATGTGAAAGGAGGGGAAAGTCTCAGCACTGTACCTGATATGAAAATCTGACTAGAGTATATATTATAACATTGGTACTATGATCAAACATCCTCTACTCCAGTGGTGGGATTCAAAATTTTTTACTACCGGTTCTGTGGGCGTGGCTTGGTAAGTGTGACCATGTGACTGGGTGGCCACCTACCCATTTTTGGGCCTTCTGGACCTTGGGCATTTTTGCTCCCCTAAGGCTCCTCTGAGGCTCAGGAAGAAGAAAACAGAGCATGTAAGAGGCATACAGCACCCCTCCATTCTCTGTTTTGGGAGCTTCCTGGCCTCAGAAGAGCCAGGGGGAGGCATTTTTGTTCCCCTAAGGCTCCTCTGAAGCTCAAGAAGGCAAAAAATGGAATGGGAGGCTGAGCCATTTTTTGCCTTCCTGGGCCTCAAGCAAGGGGAATCCCAGCACAGCTGATTTATGTACAGCTGATTGTTGGGAGAGAAAAAATAAATAAATACCTTAGGTGAACATCAGGCAGGTAGGGTGAGTGAGCATCGGGTGGGAGGGCAACCGGGTCAGGGGAGTGACTAGCCAGAACTTACTACCAGTTCGGCGATCCATGCCAAATTCTTGCTACCAGTTAGCCTGATCTGGTGCAAACTGGCTGAATACCACCATTGTTCTATTCCATTTTTATACTTTCTAGAAGCATCTGAGATCATGTGACAGAATCCTTACCCCTCATTGGAAACTATACTGTCTGAACAAACATTTCACTATTCACATGGATGGATAGTCTTGGGAAAATTATCAAGTTCCTTTTTTTGTTGCACAATATTCTTGGCATTTAAAACCAATGTTTTAAAATAATGTTGTTTAAGTTAAGCACATGGACAAGTGCTATGATATTATAAAACACATTACATACCTTTATATTTCATTAGTAGGGTTTTATGAAGGTAAAACAAAAACAGGACCTTTGAAAGCATAGAATTTCAAAGAAGGTATAATTGCTAGATTTCCCATTAAATTCTTTCACTGAGTCAGATCCATTGCTGTTGTTGTTGTGGTTGTTGTGGTTGTTGTGGTTGTTTTCAATTGTGTACAATTCTTGGAGGCTGCCTAGATAAATCCCTGCAGTTTTGTTGGCAAAGTTTTTCAGAAGTAGCCTTCCATTGCCTCCTTCCTAGGGCTGAAAAAAAGGGACTGGCCATGGTTACCCAGCTGGTTTCATCGCTGAGGAGATACTGTAACTCACAGCTTCCAGTTTATAGCCCGATGCCTTAACCATTACACTAAACTGGTTCAACTTCTAAATAATATTGACATTAATTTTAAAAAATAACCATAGAAGCTCTGATCTTACAACTTCTGAGCTTCAAGTAATTTCAGCATAATATCCCAAAACTGAAAAAGAAAATTAAGAAAAAGAAAACAAATCTGCAAGTGATCTAAAAAAGTAAGGCCATATAATTTTTTTTTTAATTACTGGAAAGATTCTTTTTGGCAGGAACAATAACAATATAAAGATATGTGAGTTGAAGATGAGGCTCACTTCATAATTATGTAGTGGAGAAAGATTTCTATTTCATTCTCTTTTCTGTGTTTGGGTGTTATTTCCACATCTAAAGGGAATGTCTCTATAAGGATGCCATCAATAAGATGAAAAGCAATCCTGAGATGGATTTTAATTCACTGTTTATATTTGGTGCATCTTTCCATAATGAATACAAATTTTCATTTTCTGCAGCATACGCTTTAAAAATGCTTGTCTAGAGACCCACAAAAGATGATTCATAAGATCTATGAACAAGTTTATCTGCCTGCATGTGTATGTCTGGGTGTTTTGAGTGTTAATAGTAGCCACAGGGGATATAACAGCAGCAGAGAAAAAAAGAAAAAAATAATAATTAACAAGCAGTAATAGAGAGGAATACCTTCAAGTGTTCTACAGGTTAAAATCAACCATTCCAGCAAAGCTGTTTTTTGGTTTCTTGATTTAAGTGCTAATATGAATGATAAATAATATTGTTGTTTTTTCTGGGAAAAAGAAAGAATATGGGGATTGATTTTGATTGGGAAAATACAAGATACAAGATAATTCAGTGGCTTCTCTCCCCTTTCCTTTAGCACAATTTATTTCACAATTCCAAACACTAATCTAAATAGTTATATTTATGGAGGAAAATCATCTGGCAGGAATTCAGAAGTGATTAACCATAGCTTTCTCTCCCTCCCTCCTGTTGGCGTAGTTTGTAGGGTAGGAATTCTGAAGGATAAGGGGCTGTAGGCCACCCCCTCCCTACCCAGTCAAGGACTTGGGAGATTACCTGGTCCTTGGCCGAATGGGCAGCGATGTCAGCAGCGGTGACCGGCAGCCTGAGTTCGTCGATGAGGAAAACGGTAGTTGCTGGTGCTGGGTCCTCGACTGGAACTGGCAGGGGGCAACGGCTGAGTGCATCAGCATGGCAAAGGCTTTTTCTGGATTGATGGATTAGAGTGTAGGAATACGCAGCCAGAAAAACCGTCCATCTGGTCATCCTTGGGGACAAAATCTGAGGAGTTTGTTTAGTGCCGGATAAAATACCTAACAGTGGTCAGTTATGAGTTCGAAATGATGCCCATAGAGAAATTCATGGAACTTCTTCACTGAAGCCACTGCAGCCAAGGCCTCCTTATCAATCTGGCTATAGTTGCGTTCAGTGGAGGATAGTGTCCTGGAAAAGAAAGCTATAGGTGCTTCTGCACCATTAGGCAGTCTGTGGCTCAGAACGGCCCCAATTCCGAAGGGAGAAGCATCGGCTGCTAGAATTAGTGGTAGGTCTTTATTGAATTGGATTAATACGGCTTTTGACGTTAACAATGACTTGACTCCTTGGAAAGCAATAGTCTCCCTTGGTCCCCAGCGCCATGGTGATTTCTTGTCTAAAAGCCTGTGAAGGGGCTCGGCAATTGAAGCTTTATGGGGCAGGAATGAAGCATAGAAATTCAAGAGGCCCAGGAAAGCTTGAAGCTCAGTTTTGTTAGTAGGAGTAGGCGCGTCGTGAATGGCCTTGACCTTTGACTCAGTTGGGTGAATATCTTTGGCGTCAATCTTGTAACCTAAGAATTCCACTTATGGAGTGGCTTTGGTGCACTTCTCCCTCTTTAGTTTAAGACCAGATTGTCTAAAACGGTCAAGTATACTTCTGACCCTTTGTAGTAATTGCTGTTGACTGGTGGCAGATACCAGAATATCATCAAAGTAGGGCACAACGCCCGGCAACCCTTGCAAAATTCTTTCCATAAGGGACTGGAAAATTCCAGGGGTAACACTAACTCAGAATTGTAGGCATGTGCATTTGAAATCCCCTCTGTGAGTTACTATTGTTTGCAGTTCAGCAGTTTCATCATCAATAGGGAACTGTTGATACGCCTGGGACATATCCAACTTTGCAAAAATGGAGCCAGGCTCAAGGAATGGAGTAGATGTTGTACCACGGGGACTGGATATGCACTGACTTGTAAATATTTGTTTATCGAAGATTTATAATCAGAGCAGATTCTCAAATTTCCGTCCTTTTTTAGAGGCGTCACCATTTTGAAAAGTCTGTAGGTTGCAGTATGCCCTGCTTAATTAATTTGTCAAGTTCCTTGTCAAGTTTAGGACGAATTGCAAAAGGAACTCTGCGGGGCTTCAAACGTATTGGTACTGCCTGGGAGTCTACCCTGAAGGATATTGGGGTTCCCACATAGCAGCCTAGGCCCTTGCTGAATACGTCAGCATAGTCCCTGAACAGGGAATCAACTTCTGAACTTGCAATGGCGTGGATTCCACCTATGTGGAGGCCCAGGCCCAGGAACCAGTCTAGTCCCAATAGGCTTGGGAGGACGCCATCCACTATCACTAGAGGCAAGTGACCCTTAAAACCTTGAAAATGAACTAGAAACTTGCCTTTTCCGATGACAGGGATGGCTCTGCCTTGGTAGTCCCAAAGCGTTAGATTGCAGGCTGGAATCTTCTGTCTTGATATCCTGGGGAGTAGTTTCTTCAAAGTGCCCCACGAGATGATGGATAATGCAGAGCCGGTGTCTACTTCCATTCTGCAGGGTCTACCTTCTATAGAAACAGTGACACTAATTTTGTTAGATTTGTTTTTTTGTATCTTAGATTGGTAGCATGTGCAGCAGTTCTCAATTTGTCTTGGATATTGAATGAGTTTCTGAGGCCTTTGTGGCTGATTAAAGGTTTTCCCTGCCTGACATATTTTGGCCAAATGGCCCTTCTTTTGACATCTTAAACATATGACATTCCTGGATCTGCAGGATGCCCTGAGATGGTTGCCCCCACAGCTTAAACAGGTAGTTTGTATACGTGGGGTTTGGCTTATACTTTGCCTGAACTCTCTTTGATTTGGTTGGGCTGCCTGAGGCGGCTTATCTCAGTAGCCTCTTCTAAACCTTCCTCTGTGGAGGCTTCATCAAAATATACTGTTGGATTTTCTAGTCTGCTTGGGTTTCCTTGTATTTCAGCTGCTGAGAGTGCTGATAGCTCAGCAGCCTGGATTTCTCTGTGGCTTGCTTTAAGGTTAGATCCCCTTTAGCTAGTAATCGTCTTTGTAATTTGGAGTCTCTAACTCCACATATCAGCTGATCTAACAGCATTTCTTCGAGGTAATCCCTGAAACCGCAATGTAAGGCAGCTGTTCTCAGTGCTGCCATATAGTCACTGATAGTTTCTCCCTCTGACTGAATGCGCCTTCTGAAAGCATGGCGTCTAGCAATTCTGGAAGGCTTAGGGGAGTAATGATTTGAGAGAATTTCTTGCAGTTCCTCCCAGGGAATAGTCTTAATAGATCGTGGGGCCAGTAATGCTGTTGCGGTGTCAAATACCGTGGCTCCACAAAAACTTAGGAAGTAAGATTTTTTCCTATGCTCAGAAATTTCTGACAGGTCTATAGCGTCTAAAAAACAGTCAAACCGGTTCCTGTATGATTCCCATGTCTCTGCCGTCGGTCTGAAGGGCGGGAATGCAGGATTCGAAGTCATCTTTCTGTCAGCTGTGCTGCTTCTCTTGAGGCGAGTTAGAGACAGCGCTTCGCGAACAGTGACAGCAACTCTATAGCGATTTCAGCTCTTGGCTAGTGATTTCGCTCTTTCTCTCTTCCTTGCCTGGCTTGCCTTTATTTAGTATCCCGTCCTCGTCGCCAGTGTTGTGGAGCGACAGAAATACTCAGGCAGAGACCAGGGCAAGGCTTCAGCTCAAACTTTATTTCTTTGAATAAAGAGTTACCGCTACTGCCACGCTAACACGGCAGCCAGCTGGAGCGGCAACAGCTGATGCCGTTTGACAGCCGCCTTTTATAGCCGGCTGTCAAACGGCTTCAGCCAATGGGAGAGGTCCGTGCTTCCCGCTCAAAGCACGGACCTGAGTGAAGACTCAAGTCAATACACAACAACATTTCTAATTTCTTGTCAATTGAGAAGGGGAATCAATCAAGGATTGACTACCAAATGAAGTTCTGAACTGAAGAAGCTTCTTGGATGAGAAGCAAAATGTCTTCAAGGTAAAAAAAAACAAGATCCAAATTGCCTTTGGAAAAAGACAACCATGACCTAATGACTGAGAATCTTCATAGAAGTGATTATCAGGTATTTTTAAAAACCATGCCCAGAAATGTAAGATTTCTCACCAAATGAAAAGACCTGGATGAAAAAAGTTCAGTTTACCATTTTTTTGAGAAGAATGATAGGACCAGTGACAGAGGCCTAGGTGCTTAATGGTAAGCATTAGCATTTGGAAGTGTGCCATGGAACTAATGAGTCCAATAAATTAATCTAATGAATCTGTCCTTAGAACTCCAAGGCACAATTCATGAGACTGATGAAGTGTCCTTATGTGTTTATTTATCAATAAGATATATTCATATCACTTTCTTATCTATTCTATATATATACAGGTTATAAACACAATTATCTATTTTGCTTCTCATAGGTTAGCAGACAAGGAAATACACTTTCATTTTAAACCTTCAACAATTTGCCATTTCTCAGTATATTCACTTAGTGATGTGAATATTTTGGGAGACGGTATCTATACAAGGCCTCAAATAAAGCTTTGGTAAACTGTTGGCATAGCAACAGGTGTTAATGCATGAGAAGGTTTTGCTTTCCTGGAAGCCATTGCTGTCCAGAAATGATACAAGTGAATGTTGTTTTGTCTTACCATCTATGTTATTTGCTCATGTACAGTCTCTCTTATTCTCTCTCTCTCTCTCTCACTTTCACTCTCTTTTTTCATGCAAATTGGTCATTGAGAACCGAATGAGTCACCCAACAAATATGCAGAGTTACAAAGTACAAAAACTTGGCCCACCCTTGTCAACACAGTGGGATGCTGACTGGTGAAATGCCCATTCACCTCTGATTATCTAAGCAGGGAGAAAACCACACATTCACTTTCTGATGACAGTGGCTGACCTAATTAAACCTTCTGGTGCCTATGGAATCCAGCTTTTGTCCAAAGTCCAGACATCCAGCAGATTATCAGCTCTGTTATGCATATTCTGAATATGCAAAAGTGCCCAAGATTGTTTGGCCTTTATTTACTGTAACACATTTCCATGGCTGTTGTCATCAATATACTCTCCACTGACTCTAAAGTATACAATATGTAGAGGAACAACCTCAATCATTTATTGTTCTTCATGATTCCCTTGGATTTCAAAAGTGGTTCCAATAAGGCAAGTGTACGATTGCTGCTGGGTTTTAAAATCCAAACCTAGGGAGGAAAATAGATCAGTTCGCATGTCCACATATTTCTGGATAGATCCAAATGGTATTCATGATCCCCCTAAATCAGTGTTTTTCAAATTTGGCAACTTTAAGATGTGTGGAGTTCAAGTCCCAGAATTTGTCAGCCAACAAGCTGGGTGGGTAATTCTGCAAGTTGAAGCCTAGTTGAAGTTGAAGTCCATAGATCTTAAATTTGCCAAGCCTGAGAAATATTTTGTTTGTGTTAAATCATGGATGGAAGAACACAAATGAAGGACACACTTGGCAGTCATAAGCTTTTATTTAGCTCAGTACGCACTGGGCTGCCTAGCCATGGCAGCCACTTTATATGGGAGCTATCCGCAGCTTCAGCCACTGACACGAGTTTATTTTTCCTGCGCCTGACTGCAAACCATTGATTGGCATTGGATTTCTTTTAGTATTTAACACTCCTCTCTTCTGGAATGGCATTACCCAATCAGAATCTACCCAGGCAATATAATCCTGTAAGTAGGCGGGTCACTTGTGCATGCAACCTGACCTGCGCAGCTCAGTCAAGTCTTTGGATCTGTCCTGAGACGTTGGAATCTCTGACTCTCCTATTGGTACTTGTGGAATTCTCTCATTCCTGTGGCATGGCCATTTCTTTTTGGATATTACCTGCCTTGCCTTCTGGTGGTCTCTCTGGGTTATTATCTACTCTTTCACATGCCTGCCGTAATTCAGGTAACTGATAATAGGGTTTGAGTCTAATTGTTCTATGTGTGGTAGGTTATTGTGTAGAGCCTGGCATCTTTTTGGTTGATTCCTCCCCTCTAGCTCTAAGGTCTCTGCCTGTATTATGTGTTCTTTGCTAACTATTCAGTCTCAGAGTTGGTCTATGTGTCGTTTCCAGGCCCTTCCATCTTTGGTCTCGATCTGGTATGATAGCAGGCCCATGATTTGTGTTATTTGTGCTGGCAACCATAGGGGGTTCCCACTATATATATGAAGGATGTGTGTTTGTGTTTGTTTTCATGGTCATGATCATGATGTGCACTGAAAATGGTGTTTGATTTTGTTGTACAAGGTACAATGACAATAAAGTAAATTAAACTAAACAATAAACTAATTTTTTGCGTAGGCTCTGTCTCCCATTTGGAATGACCTGCACTTGCTGCTTAAGTCTACTAGGGTCTCAGTGTTGTAATGGGGGTATAATCTGTCTAATTGGTTCCTTAACTTCCTCCCTATTAATAGTTCTGCTGGGCTTCTGTGTGTGGTTGCGCTTGGTATGATGTGTAGGATTCCTTGCATTTTGTCTATTTTTTCTTGGATGTCCCCAGGGCCCATTCTTGCTAATGTTTCCTTAGTCATCCGTTCGACTTGACCATTAGTGCTGGGGTGCCCCGGCATGGATAGTGCATGTCTGATCTCTTCTGTTGCTAAGAATATTTCAAATTGGTTCACAGTAAATTGTGGCCCATTGTCTGAGACCAATACATCTGGCTGTCCATGGGTGGTGAGCACTCTTTTAACTGCCTCAATCGTGATTGATTTCATTACGTCAACCTCCAATCACTTTGAATATGTGTCTACTGTGTTTAAAAATGTATGTCCCTGGCAGGATCTTGTAAAGTCCATATGTATGCATCACCAAGGTGTCTTTAGGCTTTCCCACTCATGTGTTGGTGTTGGCCGTGATTCCTGGCAGGTGTACATTTTGCGACCCAGGTCTCAATTTCCCTGTCCATCCCTGGCCTCCATACATAACTCCTGGCCAATGCTTTCAATTTGACCACCTCTGCGTGTCCCTTGTGTAGTATGGTTAAAATGCCCCTTTGTAAAGTTCTGGGTATGACTACCCTATCTCCCCACTGTAGACAACCTTTCAGCCCTGAAAGTTCAAGCTGTCACATCTTGAATGATTAAAATTCTCCATCTAATTCTCCAACTAACCCTTCCAGACCCAGTTGAAAATATGCACCAATGTCTTATCTTTTTCTGTAGCTCTTGCGATCTCAGTGGCTGTGACTGGTATGCTCGAGAGAGTCTCTATCAGCAATGTAGTTGTCGCTGGTGCTGGGTCCTCCACAAGTTCTGGCAGCAGGAATCTGCTAAGGGCATCTGCATGGTCGATCTCCTTGCCAGGTCTGTAAATCAGTTTGTAGTTATATGCGGAGAGGAATTCCATCCAGCATGCCATTCTGGGTGATAATATTTGCAGTGTGGGTTGCCACTATTAGTCCCAAAAGTGGCTTGTGGTCAGTTATGAGTTCAAATTCTCGCCTGAAGACATATTCATGGAATATTTTGATTCCAACAACTGTGGCCAGCACTTCTTTATCTAGCTGGCTATAGTTTCTTTCTGCCTTAGATAATGTCTTTGAATAATATGTTCTGGGGGTTTCCTGCCCATTTGGCATACAATGGTTGAGTATTGCTCCTATTCCAAACAGTGACACATCACAGGTTAACCTCAATGGTAAAGTTTCACTATATTGGACAAGTACACGGTCTGATGTTAACAGGTTTTTTATTTGTCTGAGTGCATTTTCTTCTTTTTGCCCCCATGTCCACGCCATCTTCTTATAAAAGAGCTGATGTAGGGGTTCCGCAATGGTCTCTTTCTGCAGCAAGAAAATATTGTAGAAATTCAGTAACCCCAGGAATGTTTGTAATTCCATTTTATTCTTAGGGGTTGGGACTTCCCTGATTTCTTTTATCTTTCTTTTGGTGGCTGGATTCCAGAGCTATCTATCAAGTACCCTCAAAATTCCACTTTTTCCACTGCTAACTGGCACTTGTCCTTTTTTACCTTCAACCCCACTTCCTGAAATCTGCTTAATACAGTTCTTAGTTTCTATTGTAATTGTTCCTTGTTGCCAGATGATATCAGGACATTGTCAAAATAGGGAACTGCCCCATCAGACTTTGGAACAGTCCTGGTGCCATGCTGACCCCAAATTGTAGCCTCCTACATTTGAATGCCCCCTTATGAATGACTATCATCTGGGCTTTGGCTATAGTGTCATCAACTGGAAGTTGCTGATATGCCTAAGCCAGAATGAGTTTTGCGAATATTTTTCCTTGGGCCAGGGAGTGCAATAAGTGTTGCAGCACAGGTATGGGGTATGTACTATGTTGTAAAGGTGAATGTATAACCTTCACCGAGATGCACCGACCTGTCTGGCTTCATGGGGGTCACTATGGGATGGTCCATTGGCTCTAAGATGCCTTGGAGCTCATCCAGCTTATCCAGTTGCTCATCTATCTTGGGCCATAGAGCAAATGGGACCCTCCTGGGCTTTATCTGGACAGGCGTAACCTGGGGATTTAAGTTAAATGATACAGGGGACCCAGTATACTTGCCCAATTTGCCATCAAAATCATCTGTGAATTCATCCATGAGATCATCTTCCAAGGGCTTGTCCTCGATTTGGTTAATGCCAGTCACCACTAGTCCAATGGCTCGAATCACTCCAGTCCCAATAGGCTAGGCCGGTATACAATGGTGAGGGGTAATTTCCCTTTGAATCTTTTGAATGTGGTGTTGAAAACCCCTATTCCTAGCACTGGAATTATGTTCCCTTGATAGTCCTTGAGGATCAGCTTTTGTGGTTTGAGTGCTTCTTTTGTGATTCTGGAAACTAGTTGGTTGACTGTTGTCTAGGAGACCATGGAGAGATATGAACCTGAGTCAACGTCCATTTTGCAGGGTCTTCCTTCTATGTGGACTGTTGCCACTATTTTCCTTTCTTTGCAGGTGCTTGAGTGACCGACGGTGATTGTCTGGTGGGTTTCCCCCCTATCAGTCTCAGGGTCTTCACTGCCTCTCCCATGCCAGCTTCCGGCTTCCTGCTTGGTTGGCTTTGAGATGGGCTGGATTTTCTTTGTCTGCTGCCTGCTGGCTGTGATGCCCTGCATGCTCTAGCAATGTGGCCCTTTCTTCGCATTGCTGGCAGATGGCATCACGGAACCTGTATTCGGCCCTGGGATGGTTTCCTTCACATCCTGTGCACCATGCATTCTTTCTTCCTCTGTCTTGGTTCTCGGATTCTGTTCTGTCTGTAGTTGGTGAAATTCTTCATCCTCCTTTGTGTGCAGATCTGTCTCTGCATCCTCCTAGTGCATGGCGGTAGCTTCCTTTGGTTGGGCTAGCTTATTCATTTTCTTCATTGCTGCCATCAATTTCTGGGATGCTTCCATCGTGGATGCCTCTTCTGGGGCTTCCTTTAATGTTATTTTTGGCCTCGGAAGCAACCAGCTTTGGAGGATTAGGTCCCTTATTCCAAGGACTAGGTGATCCCTCATGGCTTCAACTATGTTTAGGAATTCGCAGGCAGCGGCAGTCTCCCTCAACATTGCAATGAAATCCATGATGGTCTCGCCTTCTTTTTGGTCCCATCTGTAGAATTCATGGTGGTTTACCAGGGATGATACCTGGGGCACTTAGTGTGCCTGTAGGATTCATTCCAAGTCCAGCCAGGGAATTGTCTTCAGCTCATTCAAGGATGAGAGGGCCTTGGTTATCTTGAATATGGTCAGGCCTCAATGGGTCAGGAACATGGCTCTTCTTCTCTGTTCCAAGAGGTTGAGCAAATTGTTTGCTCCCAGGAACATGTGAAACCAGTCCATGTACGAATCCCAGTCTTCTGCAGCTGGGTTGAAAGGGGCTGGAGGGATGTTGGATCCAGACATCTCGGTAGGTTGGTTGGTTCACAATGCCATGTGGTTGTTAGTGTCCTTGTTGTTCAGATCCCACCTTCATCACCAGTGTTAGATCATGTGCAGAAGAACACAGGGCATGCTTAGCAGTCAGTAAGCTTTTATTTAAGCTCAGTATGCACTGGGATGGCTAGCCATGGCAGCTGCATTGTATGGGAGCTCTTTGTGGCTTCAGCCACTGATGCAAGTTCATTTTTCCCACACCTGACTCCAAACCACTGATTGGTCCTATGTTAGGGGAGTCAAGTTTCTTTTAGTATTTAACAGTTTGTTTGTTTGTTATCTTACTTATTTGCATCCTGTCTTTATTATTTTTTCAAATAACTCAAGGCAACAGAAATATCCAACACAGCTTCCTCTTCCTACTTTCCCCACAACAACAACAACCCTGTGAGATGGGTTGGCCTAAAAGAGTGTGACTGGTCCAAGGGCACCCAGCTGGATTTCACTGCTAAGGTGGGATTTGAACTCATGATTGCCCAGTTTGTAGCCTGACATCTGAATCACAACTGGCTCTATTTTGATTGTCATGTTCACAAGTCTGTCCTTGTGCTGTTTTTTCCACATCTTCCTTATGCATATATGAATAACAAGTTTTATAAGAGTTTGATATTAGTAAAAAAAATTCTCAAAAGTATTTAACATACATTTTTATTTAAAAAAAAAAAACTTAGCCAGACCTTTCTTCAAGCTTATCCCAGAATTACATGATATTCTTCACAGTCTTAAATAAAGCACTTTGGTTTTTTTAATGCTTTATTTTCTTAATTATACGGGCATTACAGGAAAACCTATTAACAACTTCATACGTTAAGCTTATATCCAACATTATTATTTGGATTGTGCAAAACCATGGAATACAATATACCTCTTCACAGTAGCTTTTTAATGTCCCGGGATTTCTAAAGATAGCTTAAATTTTCAAGCTTTTGGCGTCTGAGGGCTTCGTATGGAATGCACAGATCCTTTGGATCACAAACATTTTCAAGTTGTGAAGACCTTGCAGGCAACAGACATCTAAAGATTTTGAAAGGCCTGTAGTTCTTAAGCTATTGAGCTGTTGATCAGTGGTGAAAGAAGAGAAGCGTGTTCTGGCAGAGTAACCCCACTGAATCACTCTCTAGGCTTCTCCTGCAGCTTCCAGGTGGTATCAATGACCAACCTGATATGAATACATTGCAACATCAATCAGTAAATGGATGGCACATGCACTAAAGTTATTATAGCTGCTGATTGAGATAATGAGAGGAACCACATAATTCTCTAGGACTACTCAATTTTGCCCATCTACTTTATTTTGTTCCCTGATTTTCCCTTCCAGTTGAGAGATGTACAGAGTGGATAAGATTTATATCCAGATTTCTAATGAAATATCTGTATGTAAATGTGTTATAATCACTGCAGAGAGAATCAATTAATGCAGAGAGGTTGGGAAGATTTGTTGCTGTGAAAAGAAAAGAATGTCTTGCCTATCCCATAAATGTAAAAAAAAAGTAGTTTTTCCATGAAGAAAACAAGCCCCATCGGATTTAATTTCCTCCTAATGTTTACTACCTTTATTCCATCATAAAGCTGCTGGGAATGAAAACTCCCAAATCCATTCCCAGGAAGGTCTATGTTTCAATTATTTTACATCCCCAAGCATTTCAGTAATTCATGATATTCACATTTATCACAGAACATTAGAGTTAAAACATTATGGGAACTCTGCAAAAGATGATGGCTCCCCTATAGAAGAGGGTGCATTGATCGTGCGTATCTCTTAAAAAGTTGTGAGGTATCAAGAGGAAACTTAGCAACTATTCTTTGCCTGACGGCTCTTTTAGTGTCTTGCCATTGCCTAGGAATTTTGCCAAATTCAACTAATGAGCCATAGGAAGTTTTAAGATCACCTCCTGACCATCCATAAAGGATTTTTCGGACATAAAGCTGAAAGAAATGGTGGTGAACAATTGATTGGGTCAATGGACAGAAGCCAATACATTGGTTGATTCTTTTAATGGGAAGTTCATTCCAGTGGAAAAAGTTTCCAAAAGGTCATATACAATATTTTTTTGCAATTCATCCTGTAATCAGGAGAAAGAGAGACAGACAGACAGAGAGACAGAGAGAGACACAGAGATGGAGACAGAGAGACAGAGAGACAAAGAGAGACAAAAAGACAGAGAGACAGAGAGAAACAGGGACAGAGACAAAGAGAGACACACAGAGAGACACAGGAACACACACACACACACAGAGAGAGAGACAGAGATGCAGAGAGAGAGAGAGAGAGACAAAGAGACAAAGAGAGACAGAGAGTGGAGGGGAGAGAGGGAGAGAGGGGGAGATGGAGACAGATGAGGGATAGAGAACAAATAAATTTAATAAATAATAATATCCCCTAATACAATAAAACATACTATACTCTCTCTATATATATACCATATCCATATATATCAACTATATTTATACTGTATATCCATACTTATATCATCTATATATTTATATATATATATATACTGTAACATACACTTTCTGTTTATATGTACCATAATCAGGTGCAAGAAACATATTCTTTTTAATGCCCTGGTTCATATGGGCATTATGGGCATATGGTTCATATGGGTGAATCGTCATTGTTCTAAACGTGTTAGAAAAATCTTGTTTGCTGTGACATTTTCCAGTAACCACCAGCTATTTTACCCAGATGCCACGCACATTCTCAGAAAATACATACACATTTAAAAATAAAATGCTTGCTTGATGTTTAAGCTGTCATGGCTCAGCCTAATAAACTGGAAAATCTAGCTTTGCAAATAATATACTTTCCAATAAAATACAAATAGGCTAAATGTATTTATTGTAATTTTTTTGCCAAAAAAAAAATACACATGAATTTAAACAACTTGAAATGAATACTTTAGTTTTATGGGCTGTAACTTTAGCGCCACAGAATTCCAAGAAGGTCAGTCGTATATACCACATGTTTGTGAAAGATCGTGCGTTGCCATGGAAACCACAGAACCCTCTATGTTGTATAATCAGCAAACTCCTGTAAATACAGATTGGATAAAATAAGTCTTTAGCCTAAATCATATATTTTATTTTTATTTTTTTTAAAAAAAAATCAGATCAAACATTTCCTCTAACCTTTCCTGCCTGCCTTTCTGAACCAGCAGACAGTATTATGTTCTTCGGACACCCCATCCTCTTTGGTTGACAACAGTTTTGAGCTTCCTTTCATTTATTTTGTGTGTGGGGAGGGGAATTAAACAGCCAGATAAGTGTGTGTTCATGAGGATAGGATAGGTAGTCCTTGACTTATGACCATAATGGAGCCCAAAATTTATGTTGCTAAGTTAAACAGTTGTTTAACACAGTGCGATTGCAAACTTTACCATTTCTATCCACAAATACCCCTAGGATGGATTTTTATAACATCATAAGCTAAAAAGCATGGAATAGTCTCCTTTGTGTTACTACACTCTGCTACTAAAGTCAAAGAATCATATGATGTAGTAAAAAAGCTATCTCACGAAAAAGCTATCTCAGAGGTGGTATTCAGTAGGTTCTGACCAGTCCTGGAGAACCAGTAGTGCAAATTATGAATAGTTTGGAGAACAGACAAATACCACCTCTGACTGGCCCTGCCTCCATCTATTCTTTGCCTCCCAAGTCCTAGCTGATCAGCTGGGTCTTCTTTTGTTGCCCTGTGCAGGAAAATGGAGCTGGAAAGCAGGTTAGTGGGGTGAGGAGAGAATGAGGACTTTACAGTAACCTTCCCCCAGGAGTGAGGAGGGAATGGAGATTTTTCAGTATCCTTCCCCATCTACCAAGCCACACCCACAGAACCAGTAGTAAAAAAATTATTCTCACCATCATGCCACCATGTGATCACTCATCTTCAGAATTGTGACTGGTGGTGACTTGTAACAGAGTAACTTACAAAATGTGATAGAAACATGGTAGCACATTGTTCAATTGTATCTTCCAGACATGTCATAAAATGATTGTTTGTGCAGCAAAGCTCAAGGTACAAGCACAGAGGACACCTGCAACTGCAGTCTGCAAAATTAGTGCACTATCAGCAATCATATGAAATCAGCTTTTGCATTCAAGTGAAGAAGTCTTGTGTTGAATTAGAAATGAATTTGTAAAGAATTGATTTTCTTTTATTTGGGGTGTATGTGTCTGTATGTGAGACCTGCTAGCAAAGTCAAATTAGGCATTTTCCAATCTTCACACGACAAGCCCAAAAGATTTGCTACCACTGCCCTACTCTTATACCAGGTAACACTATGCAGAAATACAACCACATACAATTTTTCAGTATCTCCATTCATATTATATGAAGGAGTTTAACTTTTGAAATTTCTTTTGAAAGACAAGAAAATTTCAGAGAAATGAAGTGCAATGGAGTTTGCTGTACTTATGAGACTGTAAAGGGTTACTAATAAATATAATCATTCAGTTTCTTTACATCAGTAATTATAAGGTTGTGGACTTTAACTCCCAGAATTCTCCCAGCCAGAATCCTGATTGGTGGAATTCTGGGAGCTGAAGCCCATAGATTTTAAAACTGCTAAGGTTGATGAAATTGCTCTCCTCTTGTTTATAGCCTTTTTTTTCTTCCAAGGAATAAATACTTGTCCTTTTAAAAAATGATAGCTTTGTCACAACGTTAATTTCAGGTTGTTCCAAATAAATGGATAATGTCCTGTGGTTCTGAGAATGAAAGCCAAGTCAGTACATCAGTCTCCTTCTTGTGGTAGCTATCTTTCTCCTCAAAATTATTTTGCCCTTCCTCCACAAATTCAAGAAAGCTGATATGGGGATCTTCCTTTGTTTTATCCCAACCAGACTTAACTATGAGGTGAGATGGGTTGAGGGATAATGATTACCCTCCAAATCATTCTGTGATTTTCCACATCTGACGATGGATTGCGTGTGGGTCTTCGTGGCCCCAATCCATTTCCTTAACCACTATACCACACTGGTTCAACTGCAAAGTTTTGAGGGCCACAACAAATATTTAACTGCTGGGATGATGATGCTGTACATTATAGACCAAAATGGGTTATATTATGTTCCATCATTTGCACTTTATCCATTGATATTTGTAATTAAATTTGCAGATAAAATATAACGTTTGCTAGATCAGACATCAGAGAGCAGAAGAAACTCTGGTCCTTCATTTTCAGATGTTTTACCACATAGCATTGAAAGAAAAGGCCAAAAATCTGTACAGTAAGAAGAAAAGCAATAAGTTACTTCAAGGAATGAGAAACTGAATGCAACGTATAGAAGCAGAAGTGAATGGGCATAGAACAGCTGAGTTATAACAGGAAAATGTATACAAAGGAACTGAAAAGCTGAAAAGTATGATTGTTGCCCCATTGGAGGAGGAAGAGACTCATTTGATTTAGTAACAGAGAGGGAGATGTATCTAGGAAGAGATGGAAGAAGCAAAGCTGGGAGAGGCTATGATCTGAGTAGAAAATAATAATTGGTCAATTAAGCAGGAAGAAAAAATTTTCCAGGAAGTCATGACAGCAATAGTTTTGTTACTTGAAACATCAAAGTCTAGTTACCTTCACTGACAAAAGAAATGTAGTCTACACCTATAATAGACACTGTTTCTCTTTTGAGAAAATAATAATTGAACATTTTAAAAAAACAATTAACTAAATATTAGATAACTGGAAAATGTTGTCTATAGCTGGCTGGCTGTCTAGGTATGATGTTTGCTTAGTGCTGAAATATTATCACAAGAGTCCAGGCACACACGGCATATGACCTTCCAGCTGATGCTGAATCAGAATTTTAGCAGCTGTAGGAAAGATGGCTTAAAGCAAGGAATGCTGATCATCGTACTTTAGCAAATCTAGGCCAAGAGTTCCCTTCTTGTACAAAAACTATTTCTTGAAAATATTTCACAGAAACAGAGACACCCTGATGTTTTTGGGTCATGACACCAGACAGACATGAGACAATAAATGGAAGGTCACAGAAAGTATCTTTCTCACTTTTCTTCCTGAACAGAACTATTGGCTTGATGCAAATTACACTACTTATTTTATTATTATTATTATTATTATTATTATTATTATTATTATCTTTTATTCATTAAACATGAAACTCAGTCAACTGAACATTTAAAAATGCATCACAAATACCATTGATTGGGGCTAATGGCATCCTAGGTATCAACCAAGTACCTTCTTAAGATGTATGATGTTCCGAGTAGCATAGTTTTTTGCAGTTCCGTTGGTGTTATTGCAGGAAGCTGCAATTTTTCGATGTGTTTTGCAAAAATTCTTTGATATGGTACCAAGTGCCCTGATAACAATGGGTAATTTGTAACACTGTTACATGTTTCATCCATAACCGTGTGGTTTCGATGGCCAGGTCGCAATATTTCCTATCTTTTCCAGTTCTTTTTCTTCAACTCTGGTGTAAAAAAAATATATATAAATTTTATAAATACACTACTTATTTTATTTTATTATTTTATTTTATTTATTATTATCTCTTGTAATTATTATTATTATTATATACTTTATTCATTAAACATAAAACTCAGTTAACTGAACATTTAAAAATGTGTCACAAATATTATTAACTGGCACAGATGGTTGATACAGGTTGCTGTCAGTGTCCTAGGTATCAACAAAGTATTTTCTTAAAATATACAATGTTCTGAGTAGCGCCATTTTTTGCAGTTCCACTGGTGTTATTGCAGAAAGCTGCAATTGTTTGATGTACTGTGTAAAATTCTTGGACATAGTGCCAAGTGCCCTGATGACAATGAGTATCACTGATACATGTTTCATCCATAATCACATAGTTTCAATGGCCAGGTCACGATATTTTGTGTTTTTTTCCAGTTTTCTTCGACTCTTGCATCTCCTGGTACAGCAATATCAATAAATGACAGCATACACAGCAAATGAGATAACCATGCTGGGTTTCATATCACAAATCACTAGTCGAACGCTTCCCAAGTGTTTAGGACTGCGTGATAGATGTATCAGTGGATTATGTGTGCAGATCTCAGTAAGGTGGCATTCTGCAGCTGACCAATGGTGATCTTGTCAGTACCAATTGTTTTTTAAGTGCTTGCCTAAGTCTTAAGGCACAACACCCAGTGTGCCAAGTACCACTGGAACCACCTGCACTGGTTTATGCCAGAGTCTCTACAGTTCGATTCTCAAATCCTGATATCTGGTGACTTTTTCAAGTTGTTTCTCATCGATTCTGCTGTCACGAGATATGGCAATGTCAATGATCCACACCTTTTTCTTCTCCACAATCATGAAAACTGGGGTGTTGTGTTCCAAAACTTTGTTAGTCTGTATTCAGAAGTCCCACAGTAGTTTTGTATGCTCATTTTTGACAACTTTTTCAGGCTTATGATCCCACCAGTTCTTTGCTACAGGCAGATGGTAGTTGTGACACAGGTTCCAGTGGACCATCTGAGCAACTGTGTTGTGACATTGTTTGTAGTCAGTCTGACATATTATTATTGTTGTTGTTGTTGTTGATAATGATAATTTTCAAATTTCTTGTAGTTGTTCCTCCTAATCAAGGGACTTCATTTGCAAAGTAACACACCTTATTTGAAGCCTGGTTTGTTTTCTTAATGCAGCAGATATAATCATATTTGCAGCAGATATAATCATGCTCCAAGACTGGAAGTTTTTAAAAAGAGATTGGATAACCATTTGTCTGAGGTTGTATAGGGGGCTGGACTAGAAGACCTCCAAGGTCCCTTCCAACTCTTTTATTCTATTCTATTCTAATTTTATATGGAGGGCACAAATATCCTGTGCAAAATTATGTCATCTGATTTATTTCTCATTCTGAAGGGTGGATTGCAATGGACTATAAGTGAGAGAGAAAAATAAAATTAAAGAACAATTAAAGAAAAGCTGAGTTAAGGCAAGAAAAGTCTCTTTTTTTTCCCTCTGACCTTGGGAAATGATGGTGACTATCTTCAAAATGAAAGCAAGATTTCACCATTTATGCAAAGTCAGCAAGATGATTCCTCCCTTAGGTTAAAAAAATATGGTTTTTAAGAGTAGTTTTTGATTGTCAATGAACTTGGTTTTATTTCATAAAGTTTTAAGTGTTAACATTTGATTAGCTTTTTAAAAATAGTTTTTTTAATTAAAACATTATTGTTAATATTTTTATATTTTATTAATAAAGATTAAGGAGCCGATTTTATTTAATGGTTAAGGTACTAGCCTAGAAACTGGGAGGCTTTGAGTTCAGCTTAGGCATGAAGGTTGACTGGGAGACTTTGGGCAAATCACTCAGTCCAGCCCACCTCACAGGGTTGTTGTTATGGGGAAAATAAGAGAAAAACTGCATTAGGCATGTTTTAAAATAAAAGTAAGATAAAAATCTAAAATATAAATGAGTGAATAAATAACTACTAGAAGATATGAAGAAACACAATCAAAACTATAACATTGCTAATATAACAAAAATATACAGAAAAGCAATTCATTGTAATAGTAATACATAATAGTAATTAATTGTGTGACATATGAAGAAATTAGAAATATACACATAAAGTATTAATAAAGAGTTAGCTCAACCTTTAACATTATTAAACAGATAATAAGATAGCTACAAAACTATCTACATTCCATCTTTTCAGTTTTACTAGAGTAAATATTATTTCAGTACAATAATACTTATATACTATATTTAAATTCTTAATGGTTAATTATTTAGACATCTTGTGATAATAATTATGGAGGAATGGATGTTTTCTTTTAATATTAATTAAAGTTTTGGATATTACTGTTACAAAGGTTATGATTATTTAACTTTTCTTCAAAATTAAACATAACATTTGATAATAACATTCAATTGTTCAACATAAATGGTGCATTTATTTTTTGCTCACCCTAGTGCCAATATCCAATAATTCCAATAATGCTCATATATTTAATAATTTTATGGATTACATTATCCTGGAGGAGTACCTATGGAGATTTTCAATCACCCAGTTCCCAAAAGTACTTTTCAAAAGACAACTAGACTTTCTTAGCTTTTTCCTTGAAAACTAATTAGGTGACCCTGAGGGTACAAATCAGTGGTAGGATTCAAAAAAAATTACTACCGGTTCTGTGGGTGTGGCTTGGTGGGCGTGGCTTGATGAGTGTGGCAGGGAAAAGATACTGTAAAATCTCCATTCCCACCCCACTCCTCGGGGAAGGTTACTGCAAAATCTTATTCCCTCCCTACCCCACTAACCTGCTTTCCAGCTCCGTTCTCCTGTGCAGGGCAACAAAAGAAGACCCAGCCAATCAGCTGGGACTCGGGAGGCAGATAATAGATAGGGACCGGGGCAGTCAGAGGTGGTATTTGCCGATTCTCCGAACTACTCAAAATTTCCACTACTGGTTCTCCAGAACTGGTCAGAACCTGCTGAATGCCACCTCTGGTACAAATTAAACCGTCAAGTGCCCTCAATGACTTTCAGAGAGTTAATCATCGATCTTCAAATTGCTAACAGCCAGATAGCTGCAAAGAATATAAATCCTTCTATTCCCCACAATTCAGTCAGAACTGAAGAAGCTTCTTGGATGAAAAGTAAAATGTTTTCAAGGAAAAAAATAAGAAAGTCCAGTTGCCTTTTGAAAAGCACCTTTGGGAACTGGGTGATTGAAAATCTCCATAGACTACAGACTATCCTAGATGAGGGATTTTTCTCCATTTGTCATGTCTTACACTGGGAGGTAAACTTCTAAGAAGCTTTTGTGAGTTGGAGAATTACTACTGTTCTATATGAAAAGTCATATCCTTTGACTTTAAGGGTAATGTTTATGGCAATCTGCACACTTTTCGTGCATGTGCTGAAGTTATTATGATTTATTCATTAGATTTGCATTTCCTTCAGAAGCTCATGGAAATATATACCATTTCCCATTGGGATCGACTGCATTGAGATAGTAACTGAATTTATGCAAGGTGCTTAACTCGGCTACTCCATTAATCCTTTCTTTTTCAATTTGCACAATATGTTGAACCATAAACAAACCAAATGCATAAGATTCATGTATACACATACATGCAAACAAAGAGCGTAGAAATTAATCGAGCCTGACATGTACTAATTTAGGCACTAGATCTCCAAGTGACCTAATCACATATTTTGTATGAACAGAGCTGCTGTGATTGACCCAAGGTCCTTCAGCATCTTCCTTAGTTGAAGTTAGACTTGCTTAGTCTCTCAGTTGTAGTCGAACACTATGACCAATACATCACCCTAAGCCTCTTGGTTGCAGCACATTCATTTTGAACTTTAACACTTCTGCCAATGAGTTAGTCTCAAGAGATCCAAGATCTCTGTACAACAATTATAGAAATTTGCCTTGGCAAGCATGTTATCTCTCATCTGTTAATGCACCTCACTGCCCTTGGGAGTGAGTGAATAACCTTGCACAGCCTGACAATCCCCAGCTACTTGGAGAAATCCTTCAAGCTTCATTACAGACAATGCCAATGTAGCTATGACAAAACTAAAAGCCACACAGTGTTTTGCATCCAGCAGAACAACCAAGAAATTGGCTTAGTTTCTTCCTATCAAACTCCAGAAAAATTAGTGCCTCTTGAGTAGAATTTGTTATGGCAGTCTCTGTGCTCTAGCCACTTGCAATATGAAGATCATAATTACTTGCATATTCCAATATAATTTTAAGTCCAAGCCAACTCATAGTCTGCAGTGGAAGAGATTGATCCTTATCTCTTTCTTCCTCACCCACATGTTCCATCATCAAATATTAGTTAGGGAGGAAATTCAGGCTACATATTGTGTAGGGATGGGATTCAAATTTTTTAACAACCGGTTCTGTGGGCATGGCCTAATTTGTGGGTGTGGCTTGGTGGTCATATGACTGGCTTGGCACGGCTTGTATGTAAATATTGTAAATATTTATGTAAATATTGACTTTTTTTAATTAAAAAAGAGCAACTTTTATCCAAAATCAGGCAAAGCAGATGGGCAGATTGAGTTGCTCACAGAATCATAGATTCACTCAGAGATCTATCTTTCTGCAATCTGTTGCCTGAGTCTGTCATATAAAATTTGCTTGCAAGCAAACTCATAAAATTTGCTTGCAAGCAAACTTACAAAATTAACTCACAACATACCATGTATGTAAATAATGAATTTTTTATTTTAAAAAAGAGCAACTTTTACCCAAAATCAGGCAAAGCAGGCAAGCAGATTGAGTTGCTCACAGAAATCAGATTCATTTAGAAATATATCTTTCTACAATCTATTGCCTAAGTCTGTCATATAAGCAAAGTCATAACATTTGCTAGCAAGCAAACTCACAAAATTAACTCACAATACACCATGTATGTAAATATTGAATTTTAATTTTTTTAAAAAGTGCAACTTTTACCCAAAATCAGGCAAAGCAGGCAGGCAGATTGAGTTGTTCACAGAATCACAGATTCACTCAGAGATCTACTATTCTGCAATCTATTGCCAGAGTCTACACTGAAAAATAGAAGCTTCAGTCCTAAGAAAGGTTCAGCTCTGCTTTTAGATTAGCTAGAAAGCAAGAAATCCAACTATTTCCTGCTTTCTAGCTAATCCAAATCTCCCAGCACAGCAGAACAGCTGATGATCTGGGGGAAAAAAAAAGGAAAAATAGCAACTTACCAAAGGCAGGCAAGTTGGATGGTATGCATGCCAGGTAAGGAGTGAATGGGCAGGGAGGAGCAGGGCCAGCCAGTGGAGTGATTTGCCGGTTCTCCGAACTGCGCAGAATCATAACAATCAGTTCTACAGAACTCAATCAACCAGGTAGAATCCCACCTCTAATATTGTGTAATGATCATGGCAATTGTAATATTTGTGAGGTGACAGTGAGATAACATACCCTGTTTTTTCATTGGGGGCTTATAAAATCTTTATAGGATCATCCAGCCATCAGGAATATAAAGTCTATCTGCATTACATTGTTTTGGCACCCTAGTGATTTAATGACTGAAGAAGACATCATTAATTGCTTGTGTGGCAATCCAACAAGACAGACACAGACTTCAGAGGATAATTAGAATTTCAGAAAAACCATAGCTCCCAACCTGCCTTCTATTGAGGACCTGTATACTGCATGAGTCAAAAAGAGGGCTGTGAAAATATCTACAGACTCCTCACATCATGGACATAAATTGTTTCAACTTCTACCCTCAAAATAATGTTATAGAGCACTGCACACCAGAACAATTAAACACAAGGACAGTTTTTCTCCGATTGCCATCACTCTGTTAAATAAGTAATTCCCACAACACTGTCAGGCTATTTAATAAGGCTGTATTACTATTATTCTTCTCATCTTTCCTATTACCTATCTCTTTTTCTACTTATGACTATAACTTTGTTGCTTGTATCTCTACGATTAATATTGTTTTATTTAGTTTCCTAGTATGATTTCTGTTGATTGCTTATTTAGTATCCTATGACTATCACTTGTATCTTATGATTTATGATGAATGTATTTTTATGATAACTATGATCATGATTTATCACTTACTTTTATGCACACTCAGAGCTTATACATCGAAGATAACTTCCTTGTGTGTCCAATCACACTCAGCCAATAAAGAATTCTATTCTATTCTATTCTACTCTACTATATTATATTATTCCATTCTATTTTAATGGTAGGAGTGGCCTTGGAGTAAACTATTATAATAAAAAATAAGCTCTGTTCACATATACGTCTATCATCATCTTCCTATTTTTTTACTATATTCTACTATTATTCAACTATTTCTAGTTATATGGCTCAGCAGCAAGCCCTAACCTAGAAATTTTCAAAGTAGTCAGACATTATCTAATCCACTCCAGTTTCTTGTGTGACAAAGTATTCTGATATATATGACAGATCTCCCAACCTGCCTTCTATTGAAATGATCTTTAAATGATCTTCAAAAGCTCTTCTACTCATCTCAGCATTTTAAAAAAGCTTGTTGAGAACAATGAGATGGACCCTTCAATGTGAAGGCAGTCTGACCTCTCCATTAGAAAAATAGTTTTGTTACAGTGTTAAAACTTTTAGGAAGATTCGATCATGCTTCTACAAAGAATTTTAAATATACTGACTCCACAAATTTTAAAATATTCATTATAGCTTGGCTGTTTTTCATTTGGTTGTGATCCAAATATATAAACACTAATGAAATTTCCAAATTATCTAGTCCATAAAGTGATTCAGAAATACAGTAATAGTGTAATACAGAACCATAAATCTTTATTTTTGTAGAACTCTATGGATAATTAGCCATCTCTTTGTCTGTCTTTATAGTTTGAAGATTATAATAATATTATATGGAATTCAAAACTCTGATTATACAGATTTATTTATTATCCCACCTTTATTATTTTTTATAAATAAGCAAAGCAATCAGCATACTTGTTTCTCCTATCCTCCTACCTGTGAGGTGGCTTGGGTTGAAGAGAGAATAATTGACTCAAAGTCACCCTGCTGGCTTTCATGCCTAAGGCAGAACTAGAAATTAGTCTCCTGGTTGCTAGCCTGGTGCCTTAACCACTGGGCCCACTAGATTTCCTGATCTTGTATACCAGTATAAAAACATTCTAATGAATAATGAACTGTCCAGATCCCCCATTACAGATAGAGTTTTGCAAAATGGGATGAAACTGGAAAAAAAATGTATCTCAAGCTCCCAAACTTTGAAGAAAGGAGAACATGTGCTATCATATATCAGATCTGAAGATTTTTTTTTTCTTATTTTAACTATGTTTTGCCGCCCATGGACTTCTAACACTTAAAGGTATTGCCGCAAAAGTAAAGACATATGTCCCATGGCCCTCTTCCTGGATGCCAGCTTAGACAATGGGGAACAACGGACTACGAGAACTTTGGAGAAGGTGCAGAGGAGGGTCAGGAAAATGTTATGGTCTCTGATCAGGGAATGACCAGGCCAGAGGAAAAGGAGAGGCTAGGGATCTTGGAGGGGCCATCAGGGGAACAACTGGACAAAGGCACATTCTTTGGCTCAGTATTTGTAAACAGCAATGGATCATGCCCAGTATTTCCTAGCCGAACCACAGACAACTACAATGATCTAATACATATCGATTTTATAGAAGACAATGTTGAAAAAGCACTACGCAATCTAAAACCATCTCTATCTATTGGATCAGATGGAATATGTGCCTATTTCTTAAAAAAGCTATCCATTGCCATAGCAGAACCTCTAAGCATAATCTTTGAAAAATCTTTCAGGACCAGCTCCTTGCCAAAACTATGGTCACAAACCACGGTCATCCCCATCTTCAAAAAGGGAGACCCCAGCCTAGTTGAAAATTACAGACCAATCTCTTTATGTTGCGTCACCTGTAAAGTCATGGAATCAATTATTAACCAATCCATCATCCTCCACTTAGAAACAAACAACCTACTCTCTAATAAACAATTTGGTTTTAGGAAAAAACTATCATGTAATCTGCAACTCTTACACTGCAAAAACATATGGACTACACATCTCGATCAGGGCAAAACAATAGACGCAATCTACATAGACTTCTGCAAAGGCTTTGATTCAGTGGTACATGACAAACTACTCCTAAAACTAAAATCTTATAATCTCTGGACACCTATATAACTGGATAGAAGCATTCCTGTCAAACAGACAACAAATAGTCAAAATTGGGAGAGTCCTATCAAATTCTATACCTGTCAACAGTGGTGTCCCCCAAGGCAGTGTTCTAGGATCAATTCTTTTCATACACTACATAAATGACCTCTGTGATCATATCAAGAGCAACTGCGTTCTCTTCGCTGATGATGCAACACCACAGAAAATACCACTACCCTTCAAAAAGACCTCAACTACGTATCAGAATGGTCAAACAAATGGCAACTTCAGATCTCAATAAATAAGTGCTCTGTCCTACATATTGGCAAAAAAAAAAAAATCAGAAAATAAAATACAGGCTGAATAGTCAAGACCTTGTTGATGATCCAAAGTTTGTAAAGGATCTTGGAGTACTCATCTCAAATGATCTAAGTGCTAGAGCCCACTGTAACTACATAGCCAAAAAGGCGCTAAGAGTTGTTAACCTAATCTTACGTAGCTTTTTCTCTGGTAATATTACACTAATAACTAAAATACACAAAACATTTGCTAGACCAATACTTGAATACAGCTCATCAGTCTGGAACCCACATTACATATCTGATATTAACACAATTAAGAAAGTCCAGAAATATTTTACAAGAAGAGTTCTTCACTCCTCTACTTGTTGCAGAATACCTTATGCCACCAGACTCAAAATTCTAGACCTTGAAAACCTAGAACTATGCCGCCTTCGGTCCGATCTAAGTATAGTATATAAAATTATACATTGCAATGTCCTACCGGTCAATGAATACTTCAGCTTCAACCATAACAACACAAGAGCAAACAATAGATACAAACTCAAAGTTAATCGCACCAAAATTGATTGCAGGAAATACGACTTCAGCAACAGAGTGGTCAATGTCTGGAATACTCTACCTGACACTGTGGTTTCTTCCCTAAACCCCAAAAACTTTAACCTTAGACTGTCTACTATTGATCTCACTCCTTTCCTAAGAGATCTGTAGGGGGCGTGCATAAGTGCACCAATGTGCCTACCGTCCCTGTCCTATTGTTTCTTTTATATTTTATTTTTCTTATATGTATCCATGTATTCATAACTATGTTTTACTTATACCTATTATCTTGTAAGCAATTGACAAATAAAATAAATAAATAAATGAAGCTGCAGCTGGAGGGTTCTGAGATTCAATCAGAAGCATGGAATGGAGAAGGATCATAGCTGCGGTCAGTCAGCATGGATGAGGAAGAATGCTTCCTCCACTGGATTCTAGGTTGCGCTGTTGTGGCTTGTTGGCTTGTTGGCCCTCCAACAGTCGAATCAGATGAGGAGGAGGCATGGGAGTCAGGATCAACATCAAGGCAACCTTAGAGCTTTGAGGGGGAAGAGGAAATGGAGCTGGCAGAGAGAGAAACAGAGACAGAGCCTGGGCCATCTGTTAGCCCTCAGATAGAGAGTCAAGAGCTCCCAGGTCTGGAGGTGGCTGATGAGGAAGAGGAGGGTCCAGTGCTTGACACACGGGCACACAGAAGACAAAGGAAAGGATAGCAGTGGAAATCTGTGGGCCAATTTTTGGGAATGAAGAGCCACTATTGCCAGCGAAGCCCCACCCTAGCTCTGGGGATAAAACACAGGGGCGGAGATGAATAGATGTGGCAGATAACTATTTATCTTCCTGCTGGACAGACTTGTTAGCCTGCGGTGAGAGATAAACTTTTTGCCGGGGCTGCTGGCAAGGAATAAAGGAATAAAGAAATCATTGATTTAACTTCAGAGAGCTTGTCGTGTTTGAGGAGTTAGATCAGAACATGAGCAATGAGGTGCAACAGAGGTCAGTGATGCTACTTGTGAGGAGGCAGCCTCGTCCCTCCTAATGAGTTACAACAGCAGGTGCCTACTTAGTCCGAGATATGGAGCAACATCAGGGGTAGGATTCAAATTTCTTAACAACTGGTTCTGTGGATGTGGCCTAATTTGTGGGTGTGGCTTAGTGGTCATGTGACTGAGTGGGCATGGCTTGCTGACTGAGCATGGCTTGGTGGTTATATGATGGGTGGGCATGGCTTGTATGTAAATTTTATAAATATTTATGGAAATATTGATTTTTTATTTAAAAAGAGCAACTTTTATCCAAAATCAGGCAAAGCAGGCAAGAAGATTGAGTTGCTCACAGAATCACAGATTAACTTAATCTATCTATCTGCAATCGGCTACCTGAGTCTCCACTAAAAAGCTTCAGTCCTAAGAAAGGTTCAGCTTTGCTTTTAGATTAGCTAGAAAGCAAGAAATCCAACGACAGCTAATGGTCAAGGGGGGTGGGGCAGGAATGGAAAAATAGCAACTTACCAAACTAAGCAAGTTGGATGGCCTGCATGCCAGGAAAGGAATGATTGGGCGGGAAGAGGCGGACCCAGCCAGTAGAGCGATTTGCTGGTTCTCTGAACTGTGGACAATTATGTGTGCAGCATTTGCAAGAAATCATCAGCTGTGCCACCTGGACAGCTGACAAGCACTGCCTTGGGTGAGCAGCATTTGAAAATCCTCATTTCCTGCTTTTTCAACCTCAGCTGTGCTGTGCAAAGCGGCTGTGGAGGGAAAAGCAGGGAATAAAGGACAGCCTAGAGCCCAGGCAGATGGGTGGGCAAAACACCGAACTGGTTCGGTATCAGCTGCTTTTCACAGTTACAGGTTCTATTGAACTGGGTCGAACCAGTAGCATCATACCCCTGAGAAACGTGATGTTGGAAACATTGCCCATTTTCTCTGCCGTGTGTGTCCTCCAACTCCATGACACTACTTTTTGTGAGTTCAGACCTGTGCTTTGTGTAATTGCCTGTCAGCTTTGGTCTTTATTGGATTTGCTTCTTGGACTTTGTATTTATACCTTGACTTGGATTCTGGACCATGCCTAGGTTTTGGACTCTGTGTGTATGAACTAGCGCCTTTGCCTGTGGAATTTGTAATTCTGTGCCTAGGCTAAGCAGACTTGAACTCAGTGGCACTTTGCAGTTGGTGTGAATAGGACCAGTGGTGGAATTCAAAACTTTTTACCTCCGGTTCTGTGGGCATGGCTTTGTGGGCATGGCAGGGGAAGGTTACTGCAAAATCCTCATTCTCTCCCCACCCCACTAACCTGCTTTCTAGCTCCGTTCTCCTGTGCAGGGCAACAAAAGAAGACTTGGCCAATCAGCTGGGATTCAGGAGGCAGAGAATAGATGGGGGCAGGGCCAGTCAGAGGTGGTATTTGCCAGTTTTCCAAACTACTCAAAATTTCCATTACTGGTTCTCCAGAACTAGTCAGAACCTGCTGAATACCATCTCTGAATAGGACCCAAGGAACGCTTCAAGAAGTGTCTCAATAAAGTCTTTAAAACTCCCCCTGAGTTTGTGCATGTCGATTGGGTCAAAATACTTCCTTGCAATCTAAGGAGCATCATATGGGAACATACCAGAATAAGGCAGTGGCAAATTTCTTATATATATATGATGCCAAGAAAACTTCATGGATGTCTATATTGGACCAACAATTCAACTTTGACTAATAACCAAAGAAAAATTCAGATAATGATGATGCCACAAGTTACTCTGGGAAGTAACTGGGGAAAAATTCTGAAAGTAAGAAATGAACACGAAGAGCCCTTTTAGTACAGTAAATGAACTATTCTTCTGTTCCTTGCTTTTGGCTTTTCAAACTGTTTTAAAAATAAAAAATGACAACATAAAAAAAACAAAGATCTATAATGCTGAAACTATCAATTACATGGCCAATATTTCCCTCTCCCCAAATCCTTGATCTCTGGCAAACATTAAATAATTTCCCCAATTTTTCCTCCATATCTTGCAAGAGTGAATTCCTTACACTTTTTTAGGCTGGATTAGACTAGAAGTCAGGCTGGTTTAGACTAGATCGTTCAAGTAATCCTGGATATTTAAGGTCTCCATTTTTTCCCCAATAGAAATATTATTCTATCTCTGGTTTGTTTGTTTTGCATGATTCCATAATATACTGATGTGGTGAAAAAAATACAGTCATGGCATAATCCAGTTTTGCATCTTTATCTTTTTTCTCCCTAGTAGGTATCTGTCCTTACTTCTTCTCTGTCCTGAGGTGACCTCTACACCAGAATGTCTATGCCAGTAAGCTACATTTGGCAAAACTAGTTGCTTCCTGGTTGTGGCAGAGGAAATAATATTATCTTGCACACATCATCCACTTTTCTTTGAAATTGTTAATGAATCTGGTAGAAAGGAAACTCTAGTAGAAAAAATAGAATTTGGGGTTTTCCTTCCTTCTCTTTCAGTTCTTGGCATCGTTTTCACTATGAGTTTGTGAAGGAATTACTCTGCTGAGTTTCATTTGCATGTAATTACTGAAAATGCCACTTTGGCTGGGAGCTCACACAGAATGAGGCTGTTGTCTGTACTTTGAGAACAAATAGACAGAATGGTACAAATCTGAAGACACGAAACATTCATCGCCAGCATCCTTTGATATATATATATATATATATATATATATATATATATATATATATATATATATATATATATATATATATATATATATATATACATACATACATACATACATACATACATACATACATACATACATACATACATACATATATATATATATATATATATATATATATATATATATATATATATATATATATATATATAAACAAGCCCTACAATACATTTTAAAAAAAGGGGAAGAGATCTTTAAAATCATGTTCAAAAATATCCCTTCAGCCCACCAGTGAGTCTTGGTCATCTGTCAAATTAGAAAATTCCCTATTGGGGAACTCTGATGTTTCCTGATTTGGTGGAATTTCAGCAGTGGCTTCTTCCCTGGGCCCTTGTTAGAAACCACACAGGAACCCAAAATGATGTTGTTATTGTGAATGTGAAGAAACACTCTGAAAAGGCTGCTAAAGTAAAAAAAAAAGTGAGGTCTCTGCAAGGGTGTCCTAAAAAGTCAAGATGGACAAAAAGCTTGTTGTCGTGCAATAGAAGTGATGAGGCTTTGATTGCATAGTCAGATCTAACCTTCTCACATGTAATGTATGACCAGATGTAATCCCAGATGTGAAATATGTAAATAGAAACACGTTGTCATGTCGGGTGTTCCTTAAGCTGATCCTTATTAAAGCATACTTTGTTTTCTAACAAAGGGAGATATTTAAAGAGAAGAAGAACCAGATTCTTTTAAGCTGATGTTCTTTTTCCCTCAGAACAGACCTTCTCAAAGCCCAGTTTTAAAATCTGAAAGAGACCCGGAGGGAGAATGTCCATTTAGTTCTCCATTTCTGAGCTTCTTCTCACTAAAGACCTTGCTAAGGTCATTTTAAAAAAATTGCAGAGGAAATTTGAAATTCTGAAATAACTCTAGAGAGTTACAAACATAGATGATCCATTGGATCATTTAAAATACTGAATTATATTCGAGATATGATCCCCTCCACGTGTGTGGCCTGAGCAATCATCTCTCCCACTCAAAAACATGGTGGACTTTGAGTTTTGACTGATATTTCTTATAAAAACTTTCTAGATATTTCCAGACGTGCTGGGATTCTCAACTCCCACTCTATCACTCTATCAACATAAGTGGAGAGCTTGGTGTAAATGAAGATAATTGTTCAGAACAACAATTTCAAGCTGGGAGCTTTAAGTTAGCCAATGAATTTTAGACTTTCTTTTATTGTTGAGCTTACAATATTCCAGGCCTATTATAGGCAAGGAAATTGGGTCAGCCATATACTAGGGTAGGGTTTTGTCTCCTCCTCCTCCTCCTCCTCCTCCTCCTCCTCCTCCTCCTCCTCCTCCTCCTCCTCCTCCTCCAGCTGAGCTTGCTTCTTGAATTTTAAAATGGAAGAGGAGGTAGTCAAAGAAACAATAGTGATATGGGTGAAAAATGTTGGCCACAATATAGATTTGGAAAATTTGGAAAAAATGTGGGGACTAAATTACAAATTAATCATGTCCACAGCATACAGGGAAAACCTGTATAAAATGTTCTATAGGTGGCACCTACACCCCCGCTAGATTGGCAAAAATGTTTAATTTAAACCCAAATTGTTGGAAATGTGGGGAAAAAAGGCACATTTTCATATCTGGTGGACATGCCCAGAAGTGAAGAAATACTGGAATACAATCAGACAATGGCTAGAGGAAATTATAAATCAGAAAATTGAATTTAATCCATAAATTTTTTTATTAGTTGTGCTGTCCAGCCAGTGTATGGGAATTGGATATTTAGAATAGAATAGAATAGAATAGAATAGAATAGAATAGAATAGAATAGAATAGAATAGAATAGAATAGAATAGAATAGAATAGAATACTTTATTGGCCAAGTGTGATTGGACACACAAGGAATTTGTCTTGGTGTAAATACTCTCAATATACATAAAGAAGAAACATTCGTTAAGAATCAAGAATCATAATGTACAACACTTAATGATAGTCATAGGGTACAATCAACATCAAGTCATATTAGGAAACAGAGGATACAAGCAACAAAGTTACAGTCACAAGTGGGAGAAGATGGGTGATAAGGAGTGATGAGAAGATTAACAGTAATAGTAATGTACACTTTGTAAATAGTTGAACAGTGTTGAGGGAATTATTTGTTTAGCAGAGTGACGGCTTTTGGGAAAAAGCTCTTCTTGTGTCTAGTTGTTCTGGTGTGCAGTGCTCTATTTATTTATTTATTTATTTTATCATATTTTTATACCGCTCCCTCTCCCAAAAAAGGGACTCGGGGCGGTGTACAGCCTACTAAAAACATATAAATACATTATAAATACAATTAAAAATATATTAAACGTGACTTTCCGGCTGTATCCCATCAAAACCAAATACAACAATATAAAATCAGGGATCTTAGATAAAAATTAAAAGTTAATTACTAAAACCCAATTTAAAACCAGAACCCATTCATTCGGCCAGGCCAGCCTGCCTAAAAAGTAGGGTTTTAACTGCGCGCCGGAAGGTCAAGATATCCGTCATAGCTCGTATCTCCGGGGGGAGATCATTCCATAGGGAGGGAGCTCCCACAGAGAAAGCCCGAACCCTCGGGGCCGTCAGCCGACAACGGCCGGGCGGCGGTACCCCAAGGAGGGCAACCCTGTGGGAGCGTACTGGGCGGCGGGAGGTTGATGATGGCAACAGGCGGTCCCGTAAGTACCCAGGTCCCGAGCCATGGAGCACTTTAAATACCGTCAGTACCACCTTGAATCGAATCCGGAAGGCCACAGGAAGCCAGTGCAGCCTGCGGAGAAGCGGTGTAACGTGGGAGCTCCGAGGAGCACCCACAATCACCCGCGCGGCTGCATTCTGGACTAACTTCAACCTCCGGAGACTCTTCAAGGGGAGCCCCATGTAGAGAGAATTGCAATAATCCAGGCGGGAGATAACGAGGGCGGAAGTGACTGTGCGAAGTGCGCCCAGATCCAGAAAGGGCCGCAACTGGTAAATCAGATGAATCTGATAAAAAGCCCCCCTGGCGACGGCTGCAATATGTTCTTCTAAAGACAGCCGTACGTCCAGGAGGACACCCAAGTTGCGCGCCCTTTCCACGGGGGTCAAGACCTCTCCCCCCATGGCCAGCGAAGGAACCAGCTGGCTGTATCTGGGCGCAGGAAACCACAGCCACTCGGTTTTGGTCAGGTTGAGACGAAGCCTGTTACGACCCATCCAACTCCGCACGGCCTCCAGGCATCGGGACATCACTTCGACGGCTTCGTTGGGGTGGCCCGGGGTGGAGATGTACAGCTGAGTGTCATCAGCGTACTGATGGAACTCCACCCCGAAGCCACGGATGACCTCACCCAGCGGCTTTACATAAATGTTGAACAGCAGGGGCGAGAGCACCGACCCCTGAGGGACCCCACATCGTAGGGGCCTCGGGGCCGATCTCTGCCCCCTCGTCAACACAAATTGCGAGCGGTCGGAGAGGAAGGAGGTGAACCCCCGCAACACGGTGCCCCCCACCCCCAACCCCTCCAACCGCTGCAATAGGATACTGTGGTCGACAGTATCAAAAGCCGCTGAGAGATCTAACAGGACCAGGACAGAGGAACAACCCCTGTCCCGGGCCCTCCAGAGGTCATCCACCAACGCGACCAACGCCGTCTCCGTGCTATGCCCGGGCCTGAAGCCCGATTGGAGGGGGTCGAGATAACTCGCTTCATCCAGGTACTGCGGGAACTGACGTGCCACCACACTCTCAACAACCTTCGCAACAAAGCGAAGGTTGGAGACAGGATGATAGTTAGATAACAATGCTGGGTCCAGGGACGGTTTCTTGAGGAGGGGCCGCACCACCGCCTCTTTCAAGGCGGCGGGTAACAGACCCTCTCTCAAGGAAGCATTTATAATACCCTGGAACCAGCCTCGTGTCACCTCCCGAGTGGCCAAGACCAGCCAGGACGGGCATGGGTCCAGCAAACAGGTGGTGGCATTCAGTCCCCCCAGTATCCTGTCCACGTCCTCCACAGTAACAGGATCGAACTCAACCCAGTTGACTGCACCGGTATCCACCCCTGCCCCCCCCGCCTGGAGATGCCCAGTCGGAGTCCAGCTCGTCCCGGATCTGAGCGATTTTGTCCTGCAGAAACCTAGAAAACTCCTCAGCCCGTCCCTGCAAGGGGTCCTCCCGCGCTCCCACCTCCAGTAGGGAGCGGGTCACCCTAAACAGGGTGGCTGGGTGGTTTTCCGCGGACGCAATAAGGGTGGAGAGGTAAGATCTCCTCGCCATTCTTATCGCCACTAAATACGTCTTAATATAAGATCGTAATAGTGTTCGGTCAGACCCAGAGTGGCTGGTCCTCCAACTGCTCTCTAGGCGTCTTTTCCGGCGCTTCATCTCCCTTAGCTCCTCAGAAAACCAGGGAGCCACTTGGGATCGGCACCGGGTCAGAGGCCACAAGGGCACGACTCGGTCAAGGGCCCCAGCAGCCACCCTATCCCAGGTGGCGACCAAGCCCTCAACCAAGTCATGTGTGTGAGCTTCGGGAAATGGCCCAAGCTCTGTCAGGAACCTATCAGGGTCCATCAGGCGCCTGGGGCGGTACCATTTTAATGGTCCCGCCTCCCTGCGGTCAGGGGGTGCGGAACGGAAGTCGAGCTTCAGGAGCGAGTGATCCGACCATGACAGGGGTTCTACAACTATATCCCCTATACCCAGATCACTCTGCCACTGATCAGAGACAAAAACCAGATCCAAGGTATGACCTCCCACGTGAGTAGGGTCCCGAATTAACTGGGTCAGGCCCATGGCCGTCATGGAAGTCATGAACTCTTGAGCAGTCCCCGAGGCACCGCCGGCAGATGGCAAGTTGAAATCCCCCATGACCATAAGCCTGGGGGTCCCAACCGCCACGCCAGCTATGACCTCAAGGAGCTCAAGCAGGGCCGCTGCCGCATAGCAGGGAGCCAGGTATGCGACCAGCAAGCCCACCTGAACCTTGGGACCGAACTTCATGAAAAGGAACGCACACCCGGTTATCTGAGACACAGTGGCTTCCCTCGGACACAGATCCTCCTTAATAACCACCGCGACCCCCCCTCCCCTCCCCTGGGCTCTCGGCCGATGAAAGACCCGAAACCCGGCTGGGCACATCTCCACCAAAGGGACTCCCCCCTCCTGGCCCAGCCAGGTCTCGGTAACTCCCACCAGGTCCGCACCCCCCTCACAAATCAAATCGTGAATGAGAGGGGCTTTGTTAACTTTGTTATAGCATCATTTTGAGGGAAGGAGTTGAAACAGTTTATGTCCAGGATGTGAGGGGTCTGTAAATATTTTCACAGGCCTCTTTTTGACTCGTGCAGTATACAGGTCCTCGATTGAAGGCAGGTGGGTGGTAATTGTTTTTTCTGCAGTCCTAATTATCCTCTGAAGTCTGTGTCTGCCCTGTTGGGTTGCAGAACCGAACGAGACAGTTATAGAAGTGCAGATGATAGCCTCAATAATTCCTCTGTAGAACTGGATCAGCAGCTCCTTGGGCACTTTGAGCTTTCTGTGTTGGCGCAGAAAGAACATTCTTTGTTGTGCTTTTTTGATGACGTTTTTGACGTTAGGTGTCCATTTTAGGTCATATGATATAGTAGAACCTAGAAATTTGAAGGTCTCTACTGTTGATACTGTGTTGTCTAGTATTGTAAGAGGTGGTAGTATGGGAGGGTTTCTTCTAAAGTCTACCACCATTTCTACAGTTTTGAGTGTGTTCAGTTCCAGATCAGTTACACCACGAGGCAAGTTGTATAACCTCCTATCTGTATGCAGATTCATCGTTGTTTCGAATGAGACCAATCACTGTTGTGTCATCATTTAGATAGCAATTGTGAGCTGTCCCCTTAAGGGAATGCATCATAGTAAATGTAGTTAAGGTATCCCAGGAAATGTATCACGTGACCATATCTGTATTCCTGACTGGTCACTAAATTGACCCTTGAGGAGGTTGGGGGAGTTTTCCTCAATCTTGGCTGAACTCATGGACTCGTGGCAACTGTTCTATTTCTACCACTACAAGATGAGAGAAAAAGAATAGCAGATAATCATCTTTTTACCTATAAGGCAGATATGCAAAGGATTGGTCATTAAAGAAGATCTTGTCACAAATGTGAGTTATGAGGATACCTGATGAACTAATAAATATACTTTGTTATGGACATCTAGTTTATCTAGCTACATCTGTACAGAAGACAAATCCACCATTGTACAGAATACAGAACATTAGGTATAATAACACAAAAATGCAGTAAAAAAGATAGGTACATTATAATACATATACTAACAGCTGCAAAGATTTCATATATGCAACTTTGGAAGAGAAAAGGATACCATCAGAGGACCTGGTTATAAAGAAAATAATAGACTGTATAGAGATGGACAGGCTAACGTTGAAATTAAAAGACAAAGAAGATTCAATATATTATAGAGCCAGGGATGCCTGGTATCAGTGGTTTAGAAATAAAAAGAAAATAAAATGGCAATTAGGAAAAGAATGAAGAAGTATGTAAATATTATATATGTTATAGAAAAGATTGAATTGTAAAATGAAATATATTGATTTGTAACAAGAGTAAGATGTAATGGTAATGGAATTGAAAAATGTAAGGAAATGTAAAAGATGTCTTGATGTTGATAATAATGCATATAGTTTTATTTTATGTTTTTAAACTTTGGAAAATTAACAAAATATTTTTTAAAAATATAGCTTTCCAACTGAATACTAACTAGGTTCAATTTGAAAACAAAGCACGAAGTTCTAGTTAGTCATCTATCATTTTTAATTTTCTAAGCAATTCCTGGATGTTGGCTCAGCCTGTATAGACATGATCCAACACACACTTACAGGTAGGGAATCTGTCATGTGTTAAGGGAGTTATTAAAGGTCACGTTGAGACACCCAGTCTTCATGTTAGAAACTTCAGTGTCAGGGGGTTTATGATATTCTCCAAACGAGTTTAAGAATTTACTGGTGCATGATGCAGGATGATGGTTTTGTTGAAGACCAAGAGAAGATAGATTCTTTCTTCCACATCTGGAAGTTAGAGGAAAATATTCAGAGAATGTCAAAGAAGCAGAAATTCATCTTGCAGTTAGGACTTTTGAAACAACTGGGACACTTGCCATATGGATTATCCCCACTTGAAAAATTCACTATGTACAATGTGAGTCTCGAATGCCAGAGGCTGTTGACAGTTGAAGATGAGCCACACAAACTGAAGGAGAGGATCCATAGTTCTGTTGCATACCCTGTGACACCACATCACTTCACTCAGCTAAAATGACTAGAAGACAATTAAACACAGTGTAACGTGAGTCAGAAGTCTCACCAAAACTTCAAACGGTCTGATTCATTTTTAAAAAAAAAAGAAGAAAGAGAATTGATTTGCAATATATTTGTGCAATTTATTTATTCAAGTTGAAGGAAAAGAAATGATCTTGAAATGAAATTAACTGTTATTTTAAAAATGTAAAAGAAAGCCTGTAGAATCAAAGGAAGAATCTGTAATTAGTGGTTATTTATTGAAGAAACTCATAAGTAAAGGAAGAAAACAGTCTCCATTTCCTGTTATTACACTCCAGTAATTGATATTCAATCATGAGAAATGAACATTACATTGAATAATAGTATAGACTCACAGTATGCCTCTGTGAAATAAAGGATCTTTTCAGGTGCCCACTCTGGAGCACATACTCTGGTATTTCAGATATTACAGATTAGGGCAGATTGTTTTCCAGAAGCCAACATTCAACAGAGCCATACAATTGTAGTGAAACACCACATTTCAATATTGAGGATATAGTAACATACATACATTGGGCAATTTTAGTCACCCCTTTCCAGGTCAAACCAGACCCTCATCTCTGTTTTTGAATAACTAACTACATAATGGAAGAGGTAGCATTTGTAGCTTTATTTAGGGGTGTAAGTCCTTCAAGATAGATCAGACTTGGAATTCAATTTATGTAGATCAATACTACTTTTATTATAAAGTTGTGGTAACAGAAACTTACAAGTGTGATGTGTTTCCTCCTTCCCTCCCTTTTTCTTCACAAGACCTAGGGAGGGTATTGCATAAGAATTTGACTTAGGATACTATTCTCTCCTGGACTCAGTTTACAGTTTCATTTTGGACTCAGTTCCCCTTTACCTTAATAGTGAGTTTTTTTCCTCACCCATTCCTCCTTCTGACCAGTGAGTCTGACTGCAGAAGACCTTTAGGTGTTAAGAGATGGATGAAGGAATTCCATATGAAGTATCCTGTCCTCATCTGAAGAGACTATGTAGAGCTTAATTTCTAGTCCTGAGAATGTAGATTTAGAAGCTCAAAAGTTACCTTTAAAGTAAAACTTGGGGGTAAAGTCTGCACAAACATATTAGGAATTCCCCAGTTAAAGAGTTGAAGAGGAATGGCACTATAAACAAACAGAATTAAAACTGACTTTGTAGATTCACTTCTTCATAGGTGAGAGCTTTATCTATAGTATGTGCTAATTCTTGTTTCTTCCTGCCTGTAGGTTTCACAAATAAAACCTCTTAGGTTTTCAGCATTTGTTCTTTTCCAGGTCGGAATCACATCCAAAACTGACAGAGGGGTCGGTTTCAACTAATCAGCCAGTCTGTCAGAATGTCAATTCGAGGCATGACATTAACTTCATGCTGGATATTTCTAAATGTTCAAAAGCAGGATATGCTACACTGAGATTTACAACACTCTACAACAATCTCTGTGGCAGCATGCACAAGATCTAATACAAGCTTTTTGTAATTAAGACTCTTAATTGCTTATCCATTAGCATCATCATCATCATCATCATCATTGGCTCCATCAGCATAGGGAAGGCTCTGCAGAGTGAGTTCCAGACTGAAATTTTCATATTCCAAAAGCTAACAATGCAATTTCCTCAAGTTGGGGCAAGAAGAATGTCTTATGCCATGCAAAGGTATTAGCAAAGCTTCCTCAGTCCAAGGCAGTGACTTGTCATGATGAAAGAGTTTGTGTGTCCCAACTATGACAATTGAGAATTGTGTGAGAAGGGAATAAGAGAACACATGGTTATTTATTTCCTGCCATCTTTGCAGGAGGAGATCTGAGCAAAATCCAAACTCATTCTGATTTAGAATGAGAATCAGACAAGTTAGGATTGTAAAACAATCTGAAAAAGATTTGGGGGAATGTGAGGAAAAATATATAATTCATATGTAAATTACTGTTCCATCTCTCCCTCTCTCCCATCTTCCCTCCCTCTCTCTCATTACCCATTAAGAGTTTTATCATTTAATTTGATATTGTGCCCTCTGGAACATAATTCCTGCCAAAGATATATATAGTCCATAACCTGATCTTTTTAAAATGACTTCCTAAAACCTGCCTGTTCCTCCAGGACTTGGATATGAGTGGGATGAATGATCACATAGAATTTGTGCTATTTTTCTTTAAAAATATTTTTTGTATCACTTTATACTGTATTGCTTTCAACTGTGTTGGCAATCTATAAACTGAATGCATAAAAAATAAATTCCTGAAACTCTTAATTTTATAAGAACTTCACATGTATATGTTGTATTAGTATTCTTCTGTAAAAAAAAAAAAAGCTGGTGCATAAGCATATAAAACAAAACAAAAACTATTGAGATTCCTGCGCTTTGATTTCTGTATTTTAAAGTTACAACAGTAACCTCATTTAAGCTTTGCTGTGGCTTATTTGTTATTAATTCTATGGTGGATGGTTCTAAATTAAAAATAGGGTGAGAAGAAATGAATGCAGAATGAGTGGGGGGGGATATATCTTAGCCCACAAAGTGTCATTTTTGGTTTTGTTATAAAAAGCAACCAGCGGCTGTTTGGGAGAACTCAAGACATCAAAAATGTGTGAACAAATTTAGTTCTTGGCTCCTTGACAACTTTCCTCTAATTTCATCTGTTAATGAATACAACTTATTCTTGGATGAGTCACTGTGTTATCAGGAGATACAGCCAACACCAAAGATGATGAAGAAAATTTGTCTTTCTCTATCTAATCTTCCACTTTAATATAAGTAATGTTTTCTTCTGGAACTCATTATTGGATAAAGCCTAAACAAATACTTAAAATCATGAACTAAAAGCAAGGTCTCTCTTTGAGCTGTTGAGCTTGACTCCTAGGGAATACTTAGTTGTTCCCTTGTAAGTGGTTTTCTAATGTCCTTCTAAGATAATGTTTCAGCTTCCCGCTCTCTCCTACAATGTGGATTTTTTTTTTCTGGGACTTCCCATCCATATATAAATAAAGTCTGAGTTGGCAACCAGCAAGGACAAGGCAATGGTAGTTCAGCAGTAAAATCAGTTTGCTTGTTTTTTCCTGCCCCAAAATTATATTCCACTTGAATCAATGTGTCAATGGAAGGTGGTAAGCCCAGTGAAATGAGTCCACTGTTTGTTGATCTCTCTCTCTCTCTTACCTTCCAGAAATCTGAACAAATCATTTGTAGAAGAGCTGCAAACCAAGAGCTACTGTAATTGTACTCCTTCTAAAGAAATCCTGTACAACTTGTGATGATTTAATCAAGATGAATAACCAAATATTGGCTACCAAAAATCAGCCAATATGTGAAGTTTTACTATTTCAAGCAGAAAACAAGAACAGAGCAATCCCTGCATCCTCAATGTAAAAAGAAACTGCATTCTCCTTTCTGGGTTACAAACAGTGACAATGTGGTTCACTATGGTAACATCTGTGAATTAGAGAAATAGTAATTATTTCAGGAACAACACAGGCAACTGAAGAATAATTCCAGAGAAGGTACAACATGAGGCATTACCACTATTAATGAAGCTTTCTTATCTAGTTCAGCAATGGAATTGAAGGAGAAAAGTCTCTTTATAGGCTCAAAGTCTGTACTCTTAGAATGTATTACACAACTTCTTGCCTTAGATCAGTTTCATGATGTGGAATCCCAGAAGTACTTGTAATGTTCAGTATGGTATCACAGTGATCGTAGGAAATGCCACATCAGCTTGGTTTCTAGAATAAAAGAACTGGACCTTTAAAAAAAAGGGGGAAGCCAAAGTGATAAATTCATTCTTCTCTTCCATACATGGAAACAGGAAAGAAAAGACAGCCCTGAGGTGCTCCAAAAAGGACTCCACGTTCTGATAAATGACTCTGCCCTCAATTGCATTTTTTTGCTATGAACTATATTGCCTCTGCTCCATTCCATTGCTTCATTTATAGGTAACAAGGCAGCTATTATCCCTAAGTTCAGACAATTACCTGAATTTCCCCACTGAGAAACCAAGACGTTGATTAACCAACAGAAACAATGCCAGTGTTGTTCTTCTTGACTGGGAACTCTGTCTACAGGGTGCTGGAAGGAAACCATCTGGGTATTTGCTTTTTTCCTGGAAGAGTTTGGTAATAGATGACAACATTTATTGTACTTCTCAAAGCTAGCACTTGCTTCCTAATCTACAATGATGAGGTCAGCTCTTGGCAGGTGACTGCAACTGACTAAAACTGGTTTGTCCCTGGAAGAAAGCCCAGGTGGGCATGTGAGTTGCCTTCCTTTTATAGCATAATCCTAGTTCTCCTTTTGAGCTAAGTCTGTCTCTGGGCTGATCATATCAACAAAAGTGGTTTCATACCAAATGGTTCAAATGTCTCCTGCATTTATCCTCCACCTTTGGTGAAATTCAAGCTTCTGGCCAAGCCTAGAGAAATCCACATGTCTATTCTCCCATCATATCATCTCTCTATCTGGACCAAGTTATGAATGCCCACCATAAGGCTGCACCTTCCAGCTCAATCTGGCCAGGGAAACAAAGCCAGCAAAAAATTGTCCTTCACAGGTGCTCTCTATATAAAGATACAGCTGCTGACTTCTTGAAAAAGCAGCCACCCTCAACTTTGGGATTTCCAGAATCATATCTGAGGGGCTAATGTTGTCCTGGAGTTATTGACTACAAGCGAAAGGAAAACATTAACTAAAAAGAATTGTGAGGCACTTCAAAGGTAAAGGTAAAGGTTCCCCTCGCACATACTAGTCATACTTGCAATGACTAGCAATAACATGCTAGTCATTTCTGGTTCTAGGGGATGGTGCTCTTCTCCATTACAAAGCTGTAGAGCCAGCACTGTCAGAAGATGTCTCCATGGTCATGTGGCCGGCATGACTAAATGCCAAAGGCACACAGAATGCTTTTACTGTCCCACCAAAGTGGTCCCTATTTTTTTACTTGCATTTTTACATGCTTTCGAACTGCTAGGTTGGCAGAAGCTGGGACAAGTAATGGGAGCTCACACCATTACACGGTGGTAGAGATTCCAACCACCTAACTGTCAACCTTTCTGATTGACAAGCTCAGCGTCTTAGCCACTGAGCCACCGTGTCCCTTCATTGGCATAGAGACAGACATCAGATATGTGGTATGGACATCTTTTTGTGCCACCACTGTTTCCTTATCCTGAACCTGACACAGGGATTCAGAATACTTTATGTAAATATGCTTTACATCTCTCCTGGCATGGCCACAAACTGAAGGAAAAGCTACTTTGGTCTAGTGATTGAAGCATCAGGCTAGAAACAGGGAAACTGTGAGCTCTAGTCCCATTTTAGGCCAGCTGCTCTCTCTCAATCCAACCCACCTCAAAGGAGAGGAAAACCCCAGTTGGCCAGCTGCTCTCTCTCAGTCCAACCCACCTCAAAGGAGAGGAAAGAGGAAGAGGAAGAGTATTAGGTACTTTTGCCTCCTTGAGTTACCTATAAGTAATAAATGTGGGATAAATATGTAACATAGGTAAGCAGGGGTAGTGGTGCTAGATAATTAAAAAAGTAACTTCTCCTGCAGTGGCCATTATCCAAACTTAACAAAATTTGGTCACCAAAATTAACAAAGCGTTGTTGTTGTTGTTGTTGTTGTTGTAATCTCCTCACCTAAAAGTCCAGATTCCATCATCCTGAAAAAAAAAATCTCTATTTCATTATTGTCATTTGTCTTATTTAAGACCTTAACCTTTTGCAGAAATCAAAGTAAAAGTATTTCAAAAATATCCCTCTCTTTCTCTCTCCCTTTCTCCCTCACTAACTCACACACACACACACACACACATACACACACACACGCGCGCACACACACACACCATTCTTATCTTGTTTCTAGAGTTAAAACTGATATAGGGCTTTGTCATTAAAAAAGCATACAAGATGGTATTTATTTATCTAATTGCCTTTTTCAGACGGATGTCTCCCATAGGATTCTTCCATGACATATGGAGCTAATCTTATTCACATTTTAAAGCAAGGACTTTAGGAAAACAAATGGCATTTTATGTGAAAAAAATCCCCCATGAGTCAGAGAAGTTTAAATAACTCTGGATCGCTTCCTCTTTTCTTTTTCTTTTTCCTTACAGAGATGTGGTAGGGTTAGAGTTTCCTGTATCCAAAAAAGAAAAAACAAAAGTAATTGAAGGTCCTGTTTGCTCTTTTGTTTAAGTACAGTAAAAAGCTCAGTTCAGTAGAACACTCTTCTTATGCAAATGTTTGTGTCAGTGTATTGACAGAAACCTTGGTCATACCTTTCATTGGTTCCATGACCAGAATCAAGTTTTTACTGAAGCTTTTAATAGTCTCCTGGGCTGGAAGAATGCCCAGATGGTCACAGGATTATCTGACTCATGATGAGCTTCAAAAAACATAAAACTGAAAGCAATTTTAAAAAAGAAAAGATGCTGTTTACCAACATATTGATATCGCAATAATAATCCTCCATAGAATCCATTCATTTTAGAAGTGGATTTCAATGCACATTACACAACTATGAAATTGTTTACAGAACACACAAAGATCATTTCAAATAGCTGAAATTTCTGAAGTGTTTGGGAAGCTTGTTCAAAGTCGCCTCTGCACCCAAACAAGTGGGCTGTAATATTACTGGTTCTGCTATATTTACTGGGACAAAGTATTTTGCACTGTCACAGGGCAAGTATGACGGCTTGAGGACAAAGGTAGAGATAGGCTAAAGTACTGGGAGTAGCTTTTTGAGATGATTCATTTTGCAACTTTTGCAAAATGGAAAAATTCCATTTTGCAATTTAGGAAAATGTGATTGTTTTTTTTTTTAAATATACTTTGAGAATTTCATCACAGAGGGACAAAGGAGAAATTAAAGAAATGGAAGAAAAAAATACAGTATGTAGAACGCAAAATCCTTTTCATTGCTGTACAGTTTACATCTAGGTACGATAGTATTTAGAGGGATTTTTTTAAAAAGACAAAAATCATTCTACCTTCCTCATTTAATTCTTTTTGTTCCTAGACAGCTTCTAAGCAGATGATGTTAAAGAAGACAAGAAAGAACAGAGTAGACAGGCAGAGGGAGAAAGAGAATCAGATTTAATGTTAAGTTTTTCTAAGTGATTCACAGATCTCAATGTCCAAACTTGGAATTCTGTGCTGCAGGCAGTTTCGGTATTAATCAGATAGCTGTTGCCAAGGGCTACAATCTGCTAACATGCATATACAAAGAAACTTGGATTACTCATGCATTAGCTGTCACAGGTGTTGTTTGCTAACAATGTTTTAATTTATCATTCATTCAAGGACTGGCTGAGTGAAAGGAAGTTTCTTCCCATATGCAACCTCCCCCCACACACAAAAACATAGTCTGGAGGAATCCATTTTATTTTGGAGCAGTGGCAAATTTCAGTATTTCCCTATTTGCTGGAAAGTGGACAAAATAAAATCATTGCAATCAGAAGGCAATGTCAAATTATTTCCATAGGACACAAATACACACACACAAAACCGCTTACCAAGACTTTGTTCAGCTCAAGAACATCTTTAGAAAAAGTTAGGCTAAATATTTGCAACCAGGGGCTGTATTTGAAATGTAGAATTTTGCTGGGGTCTCAAACTTCTGGTCCATTATAAACAAGTCTTTTGTTTTGTGCTGGTGTATGTGTATGTGTGTATATGTGTGTGTGTGTGTGTGTGCTTTCTACAGTTCTTTATTTTTAAATATTTAATGACTGCAAGCTGTCCAAAGATGTTAGAAGTTGGGTAGCATACTGTATAAATGTAATAAATTATGGTTGGTCGCAGAGTCAAACAGATGTTTAGACTGGATTTGGCATTTTTGTTCCTCATTTCAAGTCTTTCCCAAAGACCTGGTATTGGCAGGTTTTTGTTTGATGATAAAGGTAATGTTCTAGGATGCAAGCAGCTCAAATTAAGGATATCTTTTGCAATTGATTGATTTTGTCAATGCCAATAGTGTTCAAGTGGTGCTCCAGATGTATTATTATTATTATTACAATTATGAAGTTAATTCTGAATGCCAACCTAAGTTTAGAAAGCTAACTTAAATGTTGACTATACCGAGGCCTCGCTGCAATAATTCTTCTGAAATCTATTAATTATAAATAATGTTTATCATACCTGCACATGTTTAGACACATATATGTTAGATGTATTTATCTCACTTGCACATGCACAAACACAGGCTGACACACATATATACAGACAAACAGATACACATAAACATAAACTTGGCTTAATACCAGTAATTGTGACAGAGATCTTGGAGTCCTACTGAACAATCTCTTAAATGTGAGCCAGCCGTGTGCTGCAGCAGCCAAAAAAGCCAATGCAATCCTAGGCTGCATTAATAGAAGAATAGAAGCAAGATCATATGAAGTTATAATACTGCTTTAAAAGCCTTAGTAAGACTACACATGGAATACTGCATCCAGTTCTGGTAACCACAATATAAAGCAAATGTTGAGAAACTGGAAACAATGAAGAGGAGATAACAAAGATTTTTAGGTGGCTGGAGGTTATAACATACAAAGAATGGTTATAGGGATTGGTCTTATGAAAAGAAGGACTAGGGGAGTCATAATACCAGTAGCAGTGTTCCAATAAGACGAGGGAGTCAAATTGTTTTCCAGAGCACCATGAGGCAAGATTATAAACAATGGATGGAAACTAATCAGTGAGAGAAGCAACCTAAAACTAAGCAGAAATTTCCTAACAGCAAGCAATCAACCAATAGAACAACTTGCCTTCAGAAGTTACTGGTGCTCCATCACTGAAGGCTTTCAAAAAATCTCCAGTGATGTCAGTCAGATAAATGATTGTCATTTCAGATAAATGCAGTCATTTATCTGAAATGGTATAGGGCTCCTACTGAAACAGAGGGTTGGACTCTATTGTTCTATTCTATGTTCCTCATACATATATCTACATAGCTAGATATGCATAGGCATAGAAAAATCACTGTTCTAGTGTTCAGAAGATAATTAAAGTGCTACCATTCTGAATCATGGGCTGCTTTTTCTCCATTTACATCATGCCTCCTATGATCTGTAGCACAGAAGACAGAAAATACTGTGCAAAAGTGCAACACGTATTAAATATTTTCTCTATGTGGTATTTCTCTTTTGCCTTTGCTCCATGCAAAAATGTAGAAAGCACAAATGCCATACTACTGTATAATATTTCTGGCAAACTACATGAACCCTAATAGCTACTAATAGTCTGGCAATTGTTATCTGTGAATGTTTTCCAATTTTCAGGAGTGCTACACTATAGGTCACCAGATTTGAAACTCTAATCATTAGGTTGAGTTCTAGGGATTAATCTAGATCAGGGATATTGAACTCAAGGCCCAGGGGCCAGATCTAGCCCACAGGATGCTTAGATCTGGCCCACAGGTCTACCCAGGAAAGAGTGAAGGACCGACCCGCAGTGCCTCTGTCAGTGAAAACAGAGCTTACAAAGACCACATGTGGCTCTCCCGACCTCCGTTTTCGCTAGCAGAGGATTGCAGGAGGCCGTCACAGCCAAAAACGGAGCTTGGGGGCCTGTTTTTTCTGGCAGTTTTCAGGCTACCACAGATGCCCCCTAACACGAGTGACATCATGCTGGCCATACCCTGGCCATACCAATCCCCCCAACCCACAAAGTCAAACACAAGCCTGATGCATTCCACAATAAAATTGAGTTTGACACCCCTGCCTAAATTGTAGTATGTTGTTGATACCAAATTATATATCTATGTCCCTGCAAATGAAACAATGGCATGAATGTTTTATCTTGGTGCCTGGGGATTATGAAGGTCTGGATGGGGAACAAACTCTATACCACCAAGAATCCCTTCTTTTGAGATGGGCTGCCATGTAATATTTAATAACTAAATATGTATATCAAACTAATATTATAACGCAAATGTCTGTCCCATTCAAAGTCATTTCTCTTCTTAACATAGTGCTTAGTATCAAAAATGCTTGTCAGAAGATTAATCTCATTCACTCAACAGTATGGAGGAATCATAGAAGTAGTCCTTGACTTATAACCATTCATTTAGTGAACATTGGAAGTTCCAACATCACTGAAAAAAGTGACTTAGGGACATTTTTCCCAGTTATGACCTTTGTAGCATATCCATGGTCATGTGATCAGAGTTCAAGTGCTTGGCAATTTTTATGACCTTTGCTTTGTCCCAAGGTCATGTGATCTCCTTTTTTTGTCCTTCTGACAAACCAAGTCCATAGGGAAGCCAGATTCACCTGGTAGCCAGGTTACTAAGATCACTTGCAGTGATTCACTTAATAACTGGGTCAAAAAAAGTCATGAAACGAGGCAAAACTCACTTAACAAATGTCTCGCTTAACCACAGAAATGTTAGGCTTAGTTGCAGCCATAAGTCGAGGACTACCTGAACTTCAATACTTTGGTGTTGACTCATTTATAAAATAGCCAGTTATTGTTGTTTTAATGAAAAGTTGGCAAATGGAATTGGTCACAAAGAAATGAAGATGTGAGGAAGAAGAAGATCATGTATGTCTCTTACTGTTGCAGTCTAAGGAAGGAAAGAGCTTCCTACATCATCATGGTTGTAAACCTAGAGAGGAATTATGGTAGGCATGGAAGAATGTCTTCTAGTGAATTCTTTGAATATCAGAAGTGCTTAAAGAGCTGTGGTACTCTTAGTCAAAGAATGCAAAACAGACAGACCCTGATGCTCAAAGTATTTAGAAAGAAAGAAAGAAAGAAAGAAAGAAAGAAAGAAAGAAAGAAAGAAAGAAAGAAAGAAAGAAAGAAAGAAAGAAAGAAAGAAAGAAAGAAAGAAAGAAAGAAAGAAAGAAAGAAAGAAAGAAAGAAAGAAAGAAAGAAAAGAAAACACAAGCTATGTAACTTACACAATCAGAGATTTAGCATTGCCAAATCACTAATGTTATGAAAAGTGTACTCACCCACACTTCTAACTAAATTGTGGATGACTTCTGTCCCCACTGAAGAATTTGAATTATCTTGATGGCTAAATGAGATGAGATGTTGGCAGACATCAATCCTGTTTATATATCAAGTGGGATAGGCTACTTAGCAGAGAGAGAGAGAGAAATGAAAGCATTTCCTTGTTGGTCTGTGTTGCATTTTTCTTCCCAGCCACAGATATTTTTTGTGATGCAAGCTGTGGTGGGAAGGCAGAGATTTAAGGAAGCCTCCACAAGATGATGGTTGAGAACTTTGCAAGCTGTAAACCTAACAGTTCTGCTGAGGTTTGGAAGGGCTGAACTATAGGCAAGCTATTAATTTAAAAATACCCCAAAATTGATTGATTTAATACATAATTTCATAATTTTGCATTTTCTCCCCCCTCCCAGTATAATAGTTTAATATGACTTTTGCAATATGTACAAAGACAGTTACATTAGAAAGAAAATATTTTTACTACTATAAATTCTGACTACATGCAAAATCTTTATAATTTAACTTTAATGTTACAGACATTTTACATATAGTATAAGTACAAATGTTTGTGGAAAACATAGCTAGGACATGATTAAACAACATAGCAGAGCAATAGCACTTAGACTTATATACCACTTCATAGTGCTTTACATCCCTCTCTATACAGTTTACTGAGTCAGCATATTGCCCCCAACAATCTGGGTCCTCATTTTACCAACCTCAAAGGGATGAAAGGCTGAATCAGCCTTGAGACTAGTGAGATTTGAACTGCTCAAATTGCAGGCAACAGGCAGGCAGCAGAAGTAGCCTGCAGTACTGCATTCTAACCACTGTGCCACCAAGGACAGTGGTTAGAATGCATAATTTAATATAATTACATAATCAAACTTCAATCAAATCTGAATTTCTTTCCCCAGCATGAAAGCCATTTTTTAAAATTTCTCTTTGTGTTGGGCCAAGTATATTTTAAGGTCTTCAGCTGATGATGAAGCCTTAATTCTTTAACAGAGTAGTATTAAAACAGAACACAGTTTTTGCTTTCAAACTATATATGCACTACAAAAACAACAGCTGATTAAAGGACTATTCAGAAACCATCTCTCTCCTTTAAAAAAAAAAAATTAGTCCCTGAGATGACAAAAATAGTGTAGAGATGTTTAAATCACTGTACTAAATGCAAATAATTTTGCATTTTCTGATGCAGGATACAGGGCTAATCCTAAAATATTATCCCCCCACCTGCATAATTTCTCTTAATATGTACTTTTTAAATGCAACTTCATTTTTTTAATGCTTTATTTAAAGACACTTTAACCTTGGCATCCTTTTTTTAAAAGCACACTTGCCAAAATACATTTACCGAAAAATACAGACTTAGAATTCAAAAGGATGCTGCCAATGCACTGAAAATTTATACAGAAAAATCATAATCATAATCTGCCTCTACTGCCATATTCTCAGTAAATCTAAGATGAATTAAATAAAATTATGGAGATGGGAGGGAGCAGACTTCTTTTGAGTAAGTTATATTGTACAATACTGGCTTCTATGCATATTTCCCAGAAATAGTGATTTTTATCAATGCTTAAATTCATGCATGTGTGACATATAGGAGAGCCAGTTTGGTCTAGTTCAGGAATGGGCAATTAATTTTCATAACAGACCACATGAGAAACTGGTATTGTTATGGAGGCTGCTGTTGCCCCTCCATCACCAATCTGTCCCCTGCCACCACCACCCATCAATCACTATTGCTGTTGCCATTTCCCAGATAGGAACGGCCCACAGTCTGGATGTGGCCCATAAGCCCTAAAATATCCAGGTCTGGTTTAGTGGCCAGAAACCAGGAGATTGTGAATTCTGCTCCCACCTAGGATGAAAATTGACTGGATGAGATGGAATCACCAGGAGATGGAACATTCTCCAACCTATTGGAAATGTAAACAATCACTTGGTTCATTAACCATCCTCCTTTAGAAAGGACAGCCCTCCTTTTGTAAGTTCTGTCCTTCCTCGAAGAGTGTCCTCCTACATGTCCTCCTTTTTGATATTTGAAGACTAATCTGTAAATCTCCGTATTTGATCTATGCGAGCCAATCTGTTGTGTGTGTTGTGACATATTTGTATTTGACATGACAATTCGTCAAGGCTCAGTACAGTGCGGCAAGACACGATTATGAGATGCATGCGCTCCACACAGGAGAATTGTTTTGAGAAAGTGAGTCGCACGCAAGAGTGAGCCGCGCACAAGTGGCCTTGTTTTTTTTTTCTTCAATTTATTTGTGTCCTGCTTCTCATTGTAAAAAAATTGGTCACCTTAGGTTCATATCACCACATATGGTGGACCTGTATAAAGGCAAGGAAATTTTGGACTCAAATACATATGTGCCTAGAAAAAAATGACCAAACAATATAGATTTCAACATATAGATTTCAAACCAGAATTGTTTTTAGTAGGTATCACATCAGAAGGTTATGACAAAGGGACAATGTATTTAATATTACATGTTTTGACTGGAGCAAGAATTGTATATGCATAGCAGTGGAAGAATAAAAACACCCCGTTAGAGTATGAAATGATAAGGAAGATACTAGACTGTGTGGAAATGGACAGATTAAAAATAAAAGATAAAGGAGATACACAGAATACTCTTTAAAATGGAATAGGTTTTATCAATGATTAGAAACATGAGGTAGAAGTTGGAAGACAAAAGAATCAGGTGAGGGGGACTTGGAAAGAGATACTGTTTATATAATTGACAGAGGAATGTAAGTATTGGAATGATAGAGCAATTGACATTATATGATGATCAGAAATTTTTGTACAAAAATTTGTATATATCAATTTGCACATATGTTATTTTGTTTTTACTTGTGTTTTATGGCAATTGGAATGTTATGGCCAATTACACTGTATTCAATACATTTATATGTAAACAATAAAAAATATATTAAAAAAGAAAAGAAAATTCTAGTCCTGCTTTAGGTATCAAAGCTGACTGGGTGACCCTGGACTAGTCACTCAGAATTAAATCAACTCATCTGGCAGGGTTGTTGTGAGGTGGAAATAGCAGCAGGAAGGAGTATTAGGTATGCTGCTGCCTTGAGTTGTTTATAAAGCATAATAAAGTTGATATAATATAAATAAAATAAAATAAATACTACATCCATTGCTGCTATTTGTTCCGTGACTTTGGCAGATCATGGCCTTTTTAGGTTTAAAAAAAAGAGAGAGATTAGTTAGGACATCAAATAGGAATGAACTAGATCTCTGCAACTATTTTGAAATTTGACCGATGTTCCAGAAACCAACAATTGCAAGTCTCAGCTAAAATTAATTCTTGGCCAACTGACCTTACAAACAGCAGTCTGAGTTGGTGGAGGATAAAATCCCTGAGTAGATGGATTTTTTTTTTTAACATGAAGAAAAATAACTGTGATCCAAGGGGGAAAAAAGTGCAAGAAGATTTGGCTGCAATGCTCTGCAATTCACTGTGTAGTTTCAGAACAGGAGGTAATCTTGCTGAGGCAGGAAAAAAACCTCAGCAACCACCTTGCTATTCCTGGATTCTGCCCACAAGCTCTTGAAAAGCTAAACAAACATAATGTCTTCCTTTAAGGAAGCCACTGCCCAAGAATATGCTAGAGTTGGTGCTTCCTGCTGAAAAGTTTGAAATAAATATGATTCAACTGGATATCTGCTCTTTTTTTTCTCTCCTTGGCAACTGGGGGCCATGTAATTAAGCCTCATTATCAGACTTGAAATAAGTTTCATTGGAGTATAAGTAGTGGTTAATTTACAACAATTCATTTAGAAGCCATTTGATGTTACAATGGTACTTCCTAGAATGGAATGGAATGGAATGGAACAGAACGGAATAACAAAGTTGGGAGGGATGTTGGCAGTCTCTTAGTCCAACCCCTGCTCAGACAGAAAACACTACACCATTTCAGACAAATGCTTGTTCAATCTCTTCTTTAAAAATGTGTTGGAGCATTCCCAACTTCTGGAGTCAAGTTGTTTTATTGATTAATTGTTCTAACTTAATGCGTAATAATCACATGATTCACTTAACAACTCAGTATTGAACAAACTATGTCAAAAAAAAGTCATAACGTTGGTCATGATTCACTTAAAAACTTCCTTGCTAGCAATGGAAATTCTGGTTCCAATTGTGATTGTAAGTCAATGACTACCTGTATTGGTGAATTACTCTTTCTCCTATTGCACAGAAGTCATCCTATTTTGACACGTAGCACAATTATTCTTTCACAAAGTGCTTCAGCACATTTATTAAGACAAGCAAATCAGCTCTTTGTTAAAGAAATCTTTCATGTTCCACCAGGAAATCAAACTAGCCCTGAATAAAGCAAAGCATGGATATTTATTGTGACATCTAACGCTGGCAAAACTCTAGTTGAATTTACCAGTTCTGCTGATATGTAATGATTCTTGATCTACATAAGCGCCCTGAAACCTCAAGGCAGAGACCATTGCAACCATGTGCTCCAATTGCCAAAAGCAACCTCAGGGCAAAATAGCTAATAAAAAGATACTCAGATGCCTGTATCTATGACTATAGGGAATGTGGGGGGATACTAATGAATCCTTAGCCCCAGAACATTTTTTTTGTTTGTTTCATTTTCTTTCCCACATTACAGTAATTGTCTGATAATTTCCTCTTGGAGGTGAACAAACATTAGCAATGACTGAATGCTGTGAATCTGAATTTTAATGAGGCAGGTATGTGTGTGTTGGGAATAGAGAGAAAGAGAAGAGTAGACAGCTTGCTTTGCTCTCCCTGAGCTACATTATTAAAACAACTGGGCAAGCCATATTCTTCATCCCAAAACCAGACACATATTTCTGGTTGCCTCCTGAAGCACAAATTGTTTTACCAAATTGTGTTACTATTCAAGTTCTCATCTGTGTGTCTTTATACTGAAATAATTAGAGTCCCTTTTAATTAAATTAGCATAAAACCAATGTTATTTAGGTACAAGAAAGCATTATGAAACAGCCTGACACTGCTATTGATTTCCAAAGTAAAAACAAGGTGAATGGTAATCATCATATGGAGATCCTGAAGAACCAATTCCAATCAACATATAGGATTCCCCTTATTCTATCTCTCATTCACTGAGCAAGTAGCCTTCATGTTTGATAAAACATCAGGAACCAGAAGTGATTTGGCCTTGCTTCCTTCCCTTAATTTCTTCAGTTTTTTTTTTCTTTCTTTGTTGATTGCAGTCAGCCAAAAGTTTAGACTGGAGTCTTTCCCAAATACCTCGGATAGGCAGAAGTTGTTGTTTAATGGGGCTAAAGAAAGTGTCACTGGATGTAAGCTGTCCCAAGTAAAGCTGCCTTTTTTGCAATTGACAGGTGGTGATTTTGTCAATGCCGATGATGCTCTAGAATCTAGATGTTTTGGGACTGCACTTATTACTATTGCTAGTATTTTTGCTTTCTTTTGCCAGAGTCATTCTACTTCTATTTCCAGATCTTTATGCTTTGTGATGTTCTGCTCCCTCCAGGTATTTTCCATGTCCATTACCCAGAACTTGTTTGCCTTTTTTTTTTTTACAATTGTTAAGTCTGGGCATTATGTAGCAGGTGCTTGTCTACTTGAATTCTAAAGTAGGCACATGGTATTTTTCATTATCCTGATTGTACACACAAAAATGTGAAATCACAACCACCAGTTCTTTAACTGGTTTGGCCTTTATACAGTAAAGTTCTTCCCAAGAATCTAGGATATTGTGATATATCTGTGTAATATATGTGCAGATCCAAACAGCATGGTCTTTTGTAATTGAAATTTTGTCAATGCACATATTTAATAAGTTTTATCCAAGATTTATTTTGGGTATCACACCCAGCATGCTGATAACCACTGAAAGTACCATGGCCTATTATCTACATGGGTAAACCCTCCCCTCCAAAAAAGCTTTGTTTCATGAAAACAAGATAGAAATGCTAAAAGTGAGAAGAAGAATGGAAATTAATGCTTTCTTTAGATGTCATTTCTCAGATTGAACAGTGCACATTGGAACAATGCTAAATCACCACCCTGGGATCTAGGAAGCAAATATTAATAATAACAGCAGCAGAAGTAGCATCAACACACACTAATTATACGTCAAGATCTACTATTTACCAAATTCTTTAGATAGAAGTATCCTTATTTCTTTTTACTCGTAAAAACTGTTAAGTGGGATCAAGGAGAATACATTATACATACAACCAAATCTATAAAGTAGCAAATAGCAAGATACCAATTATCAAAATTAGACCTTATACATTTACAGGTAAAGGAGCACAATTTCCAAACTGAAAGCAAGAAATAATATATAGGAAGTAAATCACATGAAATTCAGAATAAATACTCATAAAAGACATAGGTTTCCTGTACATATCACAAGCATCTAGCTCTGTAATCCCTGAAAGGACCTTCCTACCACATATCTGTGTGTGACAGGGACAAATTAGAACCGATTCTCCCCTCTTCAGGCAAACCAGGAATTTCCCACTGGTAAATTGCTAATTCCAACTATCAGTGAAAATAGGATACCATCTCCTCCTTCTCTGATTTGTGCTGGGGATGTGGTTTTCCTACTAAGAGACAGTCCCTCACATTACCAGATCAGTAGTTAAATACCCATGAAGTCTAATGCTATTATTTGGCTTTCAGCTGCTTCTGATCTTTGCAGATCAGATGCCTGGTTCATCAAAATTGTTTGAGGTTAATTAAATGCTTATAAGTTCCTGCTTGTTCCATCACCGATCATTTTAACTATCTTGTCTTCTGCTACCCTATTTTATATGTGTCCTCAATTTTTCCAAGCCTAAGGGTCTTCTCTAAAAACTCTTTATTTCAGCATTATGTGTCTGGAGTATTTAAGCCTTAGCTTCATTATTAGTCTTTCCAGAGATTTACTGATTTACTTCATCTGAGAATAGAATGGAATGGAATGAAGTGAAGGGAAATAAAACGGAAAAGAACATAATAGAATTTTTTATTGACCAAATGTGATTGGACTTGTGGACACATAAGGAATTTGTCTCTGGTGCATAAGCTCTCGGTGTACATACAAGCAACAACTGATAAATCATTATCATATTCATAAAATACAATCATCACTTCTAGTTGTCCATAGAATTCTCAACAATTTCTAAACACAGCGATTCAAAGATCTTGTATAATTATTAAGACTAATGAATAATAATAATTTTGTTGTAGTAAGGTATCAAGATGCTAAGGGCATGTGTACAAGGAAGATGTTGACATTTCTTATGAGCAGATTAATAGAAAGTCCAGATTACGACCAGATAAATTGTCACACCCAAAACAAAGAACGACATGTGGTGATTCTTCCAAGTTGAATTCTTTACTGTTTCACACTTATAGATAAAATCTACTATCTACTATAGATAGTAGATAAATCTACTATCTGCATCTATAACAGGGGTGTCAAACTCAAAGCCCGTGGGCTGGATTCAGCCCATGGGATGCTTAGATTAGGCCTGCAGGGCCCCCATGGAAACAGCAAAGGACCAGCCTGTGGTGCCTCAGCCAGAAAAAAATAGAACTCAGGAGGGCCGTACATGTCTGCCCCCCCCCCCCCTGTTTTTGCTGGCAGAGGGGTGCAGGAAGCAGTCACAGCCGAAAACGAAGCTTGGGAGTCCGTTTTCGCTGGCAGAGCACCCAGCACCAGTGATGTCAAGCTGGCCACACCAACCCTAGCCATGCCCACCCAGGCCCCCCACAGTCAACCCTAATGTGGCCCTCAATGAAATCAAGTTTGACGCTTGATTTACAATATACTCTGCAAACTATTAGGGAGGTGCTGTCTTTAACCTCTTTCTTTCACATGTAATATCAGAGCTCAGTTGCTTCTAGAATGCATTCCCTCCCTCCTGGGATCCACTCCTCACTACACTCCATCACAACAATATGGGGATTCAAGCCAAGGAGAGTTTCTCTAGATCAAAGCCAATGAACACAAAGGAAAGCTTTTATAAAGAGGCTATCTCCATAATCATCCAGTATAAACTATGCATTATTTGTATGTTGACAAATGGTCTTGTGATGTTATTTAATGTCCCATGAACATCAATGGGTGATTCATATAGTATTGGATTTATTGCTATTGTTAAATAATGATATGTATTGATGAAATTGTAAATCTTTTTGCATTATTTTTTTTCTCAGTGGGAGAGCAATGTATTATTTCTGGTCTCCAAATTGTATATGATTCCAAACTAATACCTGAATTTCAAAACCTGAAACAAAACCCATATTGTTTCAGACCAAACAATACTGAAATTGCAAATATGAGCACCATGCCTAATGTCAAATTAAAGACCTCCCATTCCCTCACTATGCAGTTAATGCTGCATTATTTAATGAAACTTACATATTCACTCTTATATCTCAAAAATGCAAATGGATAACAATAATATTGATCTGTATGAAAATATTCCATTTATATTTATTTCATTGCCAGCCTTCATTAATTTCAGTTTAAAATTGCTAATATGTTTAAAGAAAAAGAAATCTTCTCTAGCTCATCTAACTCATACAAAGGATTTTATGAAGTGAAATTGTATAATGTAAGAATCTTATAAAACTCCTGTCAAATATATAGCTTAATCATAGAATTATATTTGAGGATTAAATATTTGCCATTTGGAAACTCTGGGGGAAAGCTGAATTACATTTTTCCCTCATTTAACTAAGCATTGTATTAATTAATGCACTTCAAAGTGATTAAAAGCATTTTTTAAATAATGAGCAATACTAAGACTGACAAATTAATTGATTGATTGGTGCATGAGCACAGTCCTAAATGGATTAAAATTTGCATATTAATACAGATTCAATCTTTTGTCTATAATGAGCCACTTGTTATATTTTATCATCCTTTGAGTAGACTCAATGTAAGATAAAACAGTGGATTCAATAGACTAGTGCTACATAGGAGAGAAAAACAGAAAAAAAAGCTATTTTTATTAGTAGTAATAGTAGTAAAATGGTTAGTGCTCTTGGAGAACTCAGTTCCACAACTGAGAATGTTCTGAAGGTATCTTTATATGTTCAGATTACATCTAATTGTATTAATTAGATAATTGTGGATAGATTTGCATTTTTGTAATCTGCCAGATACCTAAAGCTATCTTGGACCTGGTGATTAGAACAGTGGGAATGTCAATCTTATTACCTTTCAAGGAAATAGGTAAGGAAAAGTTTATCTAAGCCATGACATGAAGCTTGAAATTCGGATAAATACTGAACACTCTTTATTCCAGCTCAGGAATACAATTTAAAAAGCATTTTAAAATTATTCTCGCTAACAAGGGTATTTTTCTATACATATTATGCAGAATTCTGCAAAATAAGCAAATGGATTGTGAAACAAATTGATTCAGAGTTCTCACTAGAGGCACAAATGGCCAGACTCAACTGTCCTACTTCAGACACATTATGCAAACAGTTAGCTCTAATGCCAGAAACAAGTGTGGGATTCTACCTGATCAGACTGGTTATATAGAACTGGTTGTTACTAGTCTGCGCATTTCAGAGAACTGGCAAATCGTGCCACTGGCTGGCCCCTTCCCTCCCCATCCTGCCCACTCACTCCTTACCTGGCATGTGTGCCATCCAACTTGCCTGCCTTATGCCTTCACATAATTTTTGATAATTTGCTATTTTTCTTTTTTTCCCCAACCATCAGCTGTTCTGACTATCAGTTCTGTTGGGAGATTTAGATTAGCGAGAAAGCAGGAAATCATTGGATTTCTTTCTTTCTAGCTAATCTAAAAGCAGAGCTGAACCTTCCTTAGGAGTAAAGCTTCTACTTTTCAGTGCAGACTCGTATAGCAGATTACAGAAAGATAGATCTCTGAGTGAATCTGTGATTCTGCGAGCAACTCAATCTGCCTGCCTGCTTTGCCTGATTTTGGGTAAAAGTTGCTCTTTTTTATAAAAAAATAAATATTTACATAAATATTTACAATATTTACATACAAGCCATGCCCAGTCAAATGACCACCAAGCCATACCTACAAATTAGGCCACGCCAGAGGTGGTATTCAGCAGGTTCTGATCAGTTCTGGAGAACCAGTAGCAGAAATTTTGAGTAGTCCAGAGAACCAGCAAATGCCACCTCTGACTAGAGATTTTACAGTATTCTTTCCCGGCCATGCCCACCAAGTAACGCCCACAGAACCGGTAGTAAAAAAAATTGAATCCCACCCCTGGAAAGGCAGAAGGAAAGAGAAGAAGAGGAACACAAACAGCAACATTTTGGGACTTATTGGCAGATGCATGTACCACTGGGGGACTTGAAGGAGATTAGGGACAGATCACTGTGGAGAAAATGTAGCACACAGTCACTGAGAGTTGGCAATGGCTTGATGGCACTAATAAATCAATCAACAATGATTTTTAGTGCATAGTTTTGCATGTGGAAGAAAGAGAAATTTTGGGCAGATTTTAATACACTGCTGCTGAATTTATTCCCTTATCTGAAGGTCTGGATATTGTGTTTTAATTTTTTTCACAGGGTTTCTGCTTTTTGATAAAGTGTCAGGCTTTTGAGATAGTCCTGATAAGAAGCAGAAACCATGAATATTATCATATTAAAGGCAAAAAGTAAAAAATTTCCCGTCCAGTCATATCTAACTCAAGGAAGTGGGACTTTTCTCTGTTTTCTAGCTTCTGTTTTCCTAGCATTGTCTGAAACCCTTCTGTGGTGATGAGGCCAGCATGGCTATACGCCAAGGTGAACAGAACACTCTTACCTTCCCATCAAAGCAATATCTATTTAACTATTTGCATTTGCCTACTTGTGAACTGCTAGGTTTGCAGGAGCTGGGGTAAGTAACAGGAGCTCATCCCATCATGTGATGCTCAGATCTCGAACCCAGGCTGTCAGCATTTCAGCTGACAAGCTTAACATCTTTAACCACTGAGCCGTCATGCTCCCCTATGCTCCCCTTGCAGGTATCAAAGCACCTCTCCCCTCATTTACTTTTACTTTCCTGAAATCTAAAGATGTCCCTTCTGAAATGTTTTCTCCAGCCTATGCTTTTTCCATCGTCTATGCCAGGGCTGTCAAACTCGATTTCGTTGAGGGACACATCAGGGTTGTGTTTGACCTTGACGGGGAGCAGGAGAGGTATGTCCACAACATTACTTGGTGTTGGGGCAGCTATCATGGCCATGTTCTAAGGCAGGACTTCCTTCAGACCCTCTCTCAATCTCTTTATAATCTCCTTCCTTCCTTCCTTCCTTCCTTCCTTCCTTCCTTCCTTCCTTCCTTCCTTCCTTCCTTCCTTCCTTCCTTCCTTCCTTCTCCTTTCCTGTCCTTTCTTGCATGCTCAAATGCAAAAGGGGAAACTTTTCTCCTTTTGTTTTGTTTTTAGTTTGTTTTGCTAGCCCTCTGCCAGCAAAAATGGAGTTCGGGGGAGTTGTGCACAGTTCCCCTGCCCTGGGCCCCATTTTCAGCCGTGATGGTTTCCTGCAGCCCTCTGCCAATGAAAACCAAGCTTGGGAGGGCCACATGCTCTATTTTTATTGTCATAGGCATTGCGGGCTGATCCTTTACTGTCCCTAGGGTGGCCCTAGATCTAATCACCCAGTGAGCCGGATTCAGCCTGGAGACCTTGAGTTTGACACCTCTGGTCTATGCTATGATTCTTCCTGTTGTCTCCCAAGGTCATTCTCATAACCATTACAAAGTGATATCACTTTAAAAGGTATTCATCTATCCATCCCTCCATCCATCCATCCCAGCTTAGGTGCCAATTTAATTATCTGTAGCAGCTGGCCCTTAGTAGGTACAGTCCAGGTTCCTCGAAAAAATCTATGAGTGATATAATATTACAAAACACATGGCAGAGACTCAGATTCCATCAGGGATCTGTCATATTTCTGCCCTTATACCCCTTATAGTGCAGTCAAAATTGGGAAACCCAACTATAAATTTTGCAGAAAAGCAAAGGTTATTGTTATAAAACAAAAAACAATTCCCTTTTCTCCACTTTTTAAACATTGGGGCATCTTCTCTCCAAAAAATGAAAATGTGGGGGAGGGGGGAGGGGGGAAATGTAGACCTGGCCTTGCAGATGGGGAAGGGATTCACTTTGAAGAGAATAGAGAAAAAGTCTGACAAACTTTTATTTTAATCAAGAACATTAAAAACATATCAACAGAATCCCCACCATATCTGTATCTTTATCTTGCCTACCTCAAAGGATTGTTCTTTTTGATTTGGGGTTATCTTTTTTTTCTCCACCCACATTTAATCCTGATCATCATGTCTTCCGGCCTCTCTAGATATAAACTGTAAAAATATCAGTGATTTCTACACCAGTATTTTTCAGCTGTGGCAGCTTGGAGATGTGGGAACCTCAATTCCCAGAATTCCCCAGGTAGCATGGTTGGCTGTAAAATTCTGGAAGTTGAAGTTCACAGACCTTAAAGTTGCCAAGATTGAGAAGCATGTGTGGCAAAGAGACCACTGCCATCAACTATTCGTTAGAATTTTCACTATCCAAATCTACTATCTTTTCTTGCTTCAGATTTATGCCTGAATTCTTAGATGTGGAAAAGAAGAGTTCTAAACCTAATTTCTTGCAACATGACATTTTAATCTTGGATTTGTAGCAAAAGGGCACGTCTTATATTTCTGTATAAGTGGCACCAATCAACATTAATTTATAGGTATGCTCCAAGATCTCTTGGGGTTATTAAACCAAGAAAGGTTTGGAAATGTTTGAAAAATGGTTGCAAGACATGCATACTGAAAGTACACTTCATGTTGGATCATTTTTCTATTGTTTAGAAGTACAAAAAGAACAAAAGTTGAATCAGTATTTGTTGGGGACATTTTTAACTGGTTTCATAAACCATTAATCAGCTACACTGGGATATAGATAGTCCATTCCAACTCCAGATTCTGATGGTTCAAGAAAAGAGAAGCAGCAAAATAATTCGAATATCTTACCCATTCTTCCACCATAGAATCTTAATCTTCTTATGAACCCTGTTGTAGAAGAAACCTGCAGAATGTGTGTATAATGTTGAAAACTTCCTATTATACTCAAAAGGTGGCTTGGGTGGAAAGGAACTGGCCCAAAGGCACCTTTGATGCCTAAGGGATAGCTGGAACTCCTGGTCTCTCAGCTTCTAGAGAGCTTCTAGATGTTTATACTTTAAACATTTCATCAATCTGGTGCTCTCTTAATATTTTTGCATAACATCTTGTACAGGTAGTCCTCAACTTACAGCTATTGTTTAACTGTTCAAAATTAGAACAGCACTAAAAAAAATCTTTGCACTTATGACTGTTGCATTATGATCATGATCAAAATTTGGTACTTGGCAACTGGCATGCATTTATGATAGCTGCAGCATCCTACCATCTTGTGATCACCATTTATAATCTAACTCCCAATAAGCAGATTCAATGGGGGAAGCCAGACTTACTTTAAGAATGTATGATTTATTCAACAATTTCAGTGGTTGCTTAACAACAACGGCAACAAAGGTCATAAACTCAGACATGGCTCACTTAATACTTGTCTTGCTTAGCAACAGAAATTCTGCTCCCAGTTGTAGTTATAAGAGGAAGACTACCCTATACACACATACACATCTATCTATCTATCTATCTATCTATCTATCTATCTATCTATCTATCTATCTATCTATCTATCTATCCATCCATCCATCCATCCATCCACCCACCCACCCACCCACCCACCCACCCACCCACCCACCCACCCACCCACCCATCCATCCATCCATCCATCCATCCATCCATCCATCCATCCATCCATCCATCCATCCATCCATCTATCTATCTATCTATCTATCTATCTATCTATCTATCTTAGTACCCAAGCCAACAAACATTATGTTATGTTATACATAGATATTATACCAATGTGCCATTTTCTGGTTGAATATAGGTAGGATATATAAGATATAAACTAGCAAATCTATCCCTAAAAATGACACACTCCTTTTCAGATTGGTCTTTTCTGCCTTTGTTTTTTTTTTACCAGGTTTTGTATGCCATCCAAACCCATTGCGTTTTCTGTGCCTAAAAACCCATGCCCTTGTGATTTAATAGCCTATGGAATCCCTCTCTCTGTTCCTCTTCAGAATTGGTAGTTCTGTATCTCCCAAAACTCTTGAAGAAGAAAATATATATCACAAAATCTAAAAACAAAATTCACGAAGCAAGCTTTAATTTTGCCCTCTAATGGTGTGTTCTGTAAGAAGAAAGTGAATAATTAAGACAGCTTGGCCAGTTCCCACACTTTCTTCTACCAATCCTCCTCTTCCCCTTTTGAGCAGGAACAATGCAAACAAGGCTATAATATATGAAGACAGCTATTTCAGAACAAAGCACCATGTAAAACAACCTTTTTTTTTTTTGGAAGGGGGGGGGGGTGCAGAGACTTTAAGGATTTGTTTATATTTGAATGCAAATGTGTGTCCAAAAGGAATAGCAGAAAAGATGCAGTGTAGATCCTATAGGGTCCTTTTGAGTTTCCATAAAAGTGTAGTGTGTGTTTGTGTATCTGTATGGTGCCCCTTCCTTGGGTAATTTCTCAACTATTATACACCATTGTGAGAAGACTGGCAGAAAAGAGAATAGCTCCAATTTTCACTCTAATGTGTTTGGCACACTTCCAGACGTTGAAAGGAACTGTTTGTGTGTGTGTTTGCCACAAAAGTGAGATTAGAAGCTAGGGCCTACATGCTTTATGAATAGCAGGATTCTTTTAAAAGGGGCACATTTCTGATTTCATTGTTTTTTAATTCTGTAATTGCATGTAGTATCAGGGTATAAGTGAATCTGATATATAAATGAGTATATGTCATTTTTACACACACATAAAGAGCAGGATTAAATTAGCTGATACTATGTGAGCTCTTTGGCTTGATCTAGGAGACAATCATTACTTCTTGCTTTCTGTTGATAGTTGTAATGATAACATATGATTGGGAAAAGATCTTATTAGTAAGGTGTTCCAATAAACACAGTGAATCCGATTACTGGGATCCGATTGCTCTAAAATGGGATCCAGTAACATAACAGAGCATTTGTTTGTCAGTGTCTAGTAGTCTTGCCATGGAACTTTGTTGCTGAGTTACACTTCATTGAATTTTATTTATTTATTTATCAAATTTCTATACCCCATCATACTTGCATCACTCTGGGTGGTTTAAAAAGAATATGAAACAATTATATAAAAGCTATAACTAAAAAGAAAGTTAAAAACAGAATTCAAGCAGAGTTAAAAAGTAACAATTGAAAAGTTAAAAAGGCAGAAGGAGAGTTTTCAGTGCACCAATTGCTTGACCCTCTTAAATGCCCATACTGTTGGTCAGCAATCACAAAAAAGCATTTTTATCCCCAGGATCTGCATTTGGGCTCTTTCAAAAACACCAGGTGAGCTATTCTGGAAAATAAAATTCTAAAACTTGATGGACTTCTTTTTGATTTAATAGCAGAGTACAAATTTTTGAATTGTGAGATGCTGAAATCATTTGAAGAAATAATATTTTTTTTGGTTGCATTTTTTTGTAGTAATACGTTTCAAACATTATTTAAAAGCATCAGTGTTAGACAATCAGCTGTGAAGCAGGTTGAACAACAGAAGAGTCAGAGATAAAGAGACCGCTGAAAAGCTGAATACATTTTTAGCTGTAGAAGATGCAGCCTAGATAGCTATGAATTGAAATTTGTATAAAGGCACTCTGAACAGAGTAAGAAGTAATAAAATAGTGAAAAGAGAAATAGTTTTAAGCTTTGCTGGCAAGTTTAAGTTGAATGTATCACTGCTTATAGCCACTGTCCACCTAGAAGCTGGAATTTGAATGTGAAAATTGTTTAATTATTTGCCCTCAAATTCATGTCAGCTCCTAGTAACTACAAAGGTAGCTTTCGATAGAAGAGAATATTTCTGGCTCAGCTTGATCTGTGAGGTGCTTGGTGCTGTCTCAACTTGGTTGTTTTCTTATAGACATTTCATTACTCAAGGAGGTAACATAATCAGCATTATTACCTCGTTGGGCAATGAAATATCTACAAGAAAACAACCACACTCAGAGAGCACCACGTACCCCAACCCAAAGGCAGATTTTTTCTCTCTCTTTACAATCTGTTTTAAATTATGTATCCATTGTCATTATAATTGAGTCTATTCACCTTGGTCATCCTCTTCTTCCTTCCTTTTTCCCCAGAAAAATCAGAATCTTTTCCAAAGAATTGGTCTTCATATAATATCTCCTAAGTAGGATAGTTTGACCCTGAGCACTTGTGCCTCTTTTAATAAAAGTATGTATCAATCCTTAAATGTCATGCCAGAATGCTAGAAAGTACCCAATGTATTAGCAACAATTAAATTATTAAGAAATAGAAGAACATGTTTTCGTCAAGAAGAATCAATCCATTTTTCTACAAAATAGAATAAGTGTTCCTCACTAAACTCAGAACTCTTTGAAATTGTCAATAAGCATGTAAATTGGAATGATATGGTAGACTTTATTTACTTGTGCTTTCAAAAAGTTTACAGTCAAGTTTTTCACCCAAGTCTCCTGACTAAGCATAGAATTTGCAATTCATGAAGAAAAATAGGCTTATGTCTTGATAAATGCTTAGAAAATGGAAAATATATAGAAGAGAAATAAATAGGTGTCTCCCACAAAGGAGGCATGTAAGACATAGAGTCTTCCAGGGATCTGTAACAGGACCAAGAATTAAGAGAGGAGTGAAGCCACTTCACCCCTTGAAGATGTGATTTTTTAAAAAAGTTTCAAAAAATCAGGGGTTTGACTCAGTTTCCCCTAATCCATTTGGAATCATTGTACAGATAACGTTGAATTCGTTTGTTGTAAGCTAGCTGGGAAGGTTGAAATGACAAACACATGATCCAAGAACATTGCAATAGTCATAAATTTATTTATTTGTTGCTTTATATTTATATCAGAAAACTTGTATGACTGCCAAATTTGACTCTGGGCAGCTTACCAGGATAAAAGCCCAATACAAAAACATTAGGAAAAAAAAAACATGCCAGTTGCCAAGACCTGAATTTTGATCATATAACCATGAGGATGCTATGATGGTCCTAAATGCAAAGTAGTAAATCATTTTTAGGGCCATTGTAATTGTGAAAAGTTGCTAAATCAATTATTGTAAGTCATGGATTACCTGTTAAGAAATAAAACCACATTTTAATAAATTTGTACAGAGGAGATTTGAGAAATCTCCATTCTTCTCAAAGCCCATTTCCTTGGGAAGAGGAATTAAAACAAATTATAAAATATTCATGAAAATAAGAGTATAATGTTCCAATTCAATCAGGCTCAGTTGTGAGATTTTTTTCTTAACCCTGTAGGAAGTTCCCCACCCCCCAAGGGGTAGTCTATGTTGGAGAAGAACTCCAACAAGTTAGACAATATAGGTAGATGCATAGAAACTGGGAAATTGTTCCAATGGATAAAAGACAAATATACAAGTAGCGTAGAACTCCAAATATATTATTATCTTAATCTATCCTGCTTAATCTATCCTAATGGTACATAAACTATTAAAAATATTATTATTATTATTTCAGTCAAAATATGTATAGATCCAAAGGTTTGTGATCTAAGTTAGCCTCTTTTAAACTTCTTAAATAGAACAAATGTTATAATATAATCCAGTCTAGTAAAATAAAATGGATGTTGATATACTTTACCAATGATACGGATGCTTTGAGATACTTGAGAAATATATGTTTCTCTAGGTACAGAATTTAATAATTTCCAGGCCCACTGAAAATACGCTGTGCAAAAGAATTAACCTACTTTTATTCATTCCGTAAGAAATTATTCTGAAAAGGAAGTGGAAGTACAGGATTAATGTCATTTTCTGCCCCAGTTTATGAAACAAGAAATTATCATACCCATTTTACAGAGAGGAAATTGAAGCTATACATTGTGGTTTGCCACTGTATGCACCTTTTTAACATCTGATATTGCAACCTGCTTATCTTTACCATCAAGAACTCAGGGCAAGGGGAAGGAAGTCAAAGCAGGATAAAAAAATCAATCTACTTTGTTTTTAAAATATAGCAATTTCATTCTAACTTTAGCTGAGGTATAAACAGTTCTCATAAGAAAAGGGAAAAAAAACATGCAAAAACATACTCTTCCAGCCCTTGAAAGATTACAAAGATTACAAAGCAGGTCTAAGTTAACAAATTACATGTTTCATTTCTTTTATCTCATGTGCAGATTTGCATTCTTTGGTATCCCAATATTTGCTGAACTATAATTCCCACATGACAGGTAGGATTGCTGGGTGATATATTTCAGGAATATATATGGAAGAGGACTGTAGATTACTTATTCATATAGCCTTGGTCATTCCCATCTAACATCTGCTTCTAAATGTTTGGATGTTTTATTTATTCATTTATTTACTTAAAGTATCTTCTGAATATTTGAATGACAGCAGTAATCTGTAATAAATCAGAGCCTGATTATTGTAATTCTGAACAGAACTACATATGAAAAAAAAGGACATTCCAGGCAGGATTTCCCATATGTATAGAGATTTAGTATAAACAATTCTTCTTTTTGGTGGCAATGTTCCCTGTTTTTTCTTTTCCTTCCTCTACATGACAGTCCTTGTTTTCTGTTTTTCAGAACACACTATGAATCTTTTGAAATCCACTATGTTTTATTCAACTAGCTGGGGTTCTTTGAAAAAATAATCTAATTTCAAACAAGTTAGAAAGTCAGTGCCATAACTTTTTCCTATTAATATAGTTTCTTACTGAATCCCTCCTTACTATTGTCAATCCAGTTAAAGTTTGCATTTAAGTTTGAATGTTGTGAGATCCCAGTTTATGAGATGAATTAAGTCTGCTCTAAAGGCCACCAACTAACATTGTCTTCCACAGTTTGCAACCATTTTTAGAAGGAAGTGGTTTTTATATAACTGGGTTTCAGTTAACATTAGCATTAGTGTGTCTGCAAAAAAAAATGTAAGCACTGCCCTTTGCTAAGTTTCTGTGGCCCCACATCTTTTTGTGAGTGAACATTCAAGGCAGCTCACCAGTAGAGATTAGAGGTGAATGCTTTCACCAGCTGCAGAAGCAGACGATCACAGAAGTCAAAGGTTATATTTATTAGTCATGCTAACAGCACCAATAGCTCAATCTTCCATGGATTTTCCCAATATTCTCTTAAAATTGTTTAACCATTGAGCTTCGATATGTCTCATTATAGCACATTTCATTAACAAAAATGCATATTGTGTGAAGAAACTATCTAAATTTAGTTCTGAAACTGAAAAAGAGAAATGTTAGAATGAGAGGATAATATGGCATTTTGAACTAACCATATCAAGTAAAAATACTTGATATCTGTAGATTTATCAGTTGCATTTTTGCATCATAAATAAGCCATAATGTTTTGTACACCCTACTTCCAGCAGCCTCAGCAATAGTGAAGGAATTGATGCAAGTTATATTTCAGAAAGATCTGATGGAACACAGTTCCTTCATTGTGTTGAATTTCTACCTTAACTCCATCATCCTTCTTTTTTAACTTTTGGCCACCCTTACCCCAGTTTTATTCCTTCCCTATACTTGGGTTTTGTTTTCTTTCTTAGCAGGTGTTTTTAGGCAGGTATGGAAGACTTTTTTTTTTTTTAGAATTAACCTTCTGGAAATCCTGAAAAGTATTTGGCTCCTCGTTAATGTTGGAGTATTTCCAACGGTTTCTAGGTTGAATGGGTTCATTAAATTATTGAAAGAAATCCTTGAATGTCCTCCATGAAGTCAAAGAGATGAATAATGTACATATTTATCCATAAACAGGAGATAAAATTCAACAGGGGAATGGTTTACAGTATATAGCAAAGTAGAATTCTAGCCAGTTACTTTGTGTGAGGTGGCTGGTTTGTTTTGTGAAGAAAAGTAAAACATACAAGTCTTGCTAAAGGTTCGTTTTAATTCTTTATAACATGTTCCTCTCAATCATCACCCCCCCCCCTCCAAAAAAAAGATTCATTTTTCTGGCCTTTGGAGACTTTTGCTTTGAAGCTTGATGCTTTTGGGGCTTGCGATTGCAAAAAATATTGTATTGTATTGTCATGCAATTGCGCTGAAGTAGTTTGCTCTAAACCAGAGTTTTTGAAATTTGATGACTTAAAGATTATGGACTTCAATTCCCAGAATTCCCCAGCCACAATGTTACTATGTCTGAAAAATATATATTTATCTAAACTGATTCTAAGATCTGCTCTTCCCTAATGGGATAAACAAAAATAGATGCAATCTTTTTTTGCCTCACTCATCCCTATGCCAGCAGGATTGGTTGTCACCCAAGTTACAATTTTACAATGGGATGAAGTTGGCTGAATTTCACCAAGTTGGTAGAGAGTTTTTCAAGTCATGCTTTTTTTTTTTCAGTCAGAATTTTATTAGCCGAAATGAAATTTTGCATGTATACATTAGTCAATTGCAATTGTTGTAGTTGTTGACACTCCCCTCCTTTTCCAGGTGAGTGGAAATCCTTTCCAAGCATTGCAATTAGTCCCTAATAGCTAATCCCCACTTTAATTACACATTCATGTGTGGGAATGCCAGACCTTCATAATATAGGTAGTTCTTGACCTATAGAACAGAATAGAATACTTTATTGGCCATGTGTGATTGGACACACAAGGAATTTGTCTTGGTGTAAATACTCTCAATATACATAAAAGAAAAGATACATTTGTTAAGAATCAAGAATCATAAGGTACAACACTTAATGATAGTCATAGGGTACAATCAGCAATCAAATCATACTAGGAAACAATCAATATAAATCATGAGGATACAAGGGACAAAGTTACAATCCTACAATCACAAGTGGGAGGGGATGGATGATAAGGAGTGATGAGAAGATTAGCAGTAATGGTAGTGCAGACTTTGTAATAGTTGAACAGTGTTGAGGGAATTATTTGTTTAGCAGAGTGATGGCTTTCGGGAAAAATCTGTTCTTGTGTCTAGTTGTTCTGGTGTGCAGTGCTCTATAGCATCATTTTGAGGGAAGGAATTGAAACAATTTATGTCCAGGATGTGAGGGGTTGACTACAACCTGAACTAGAATTTCCATTATTAACCAAGGAAGTTGTTAAGTGAGTTATGTCTGATTTTACAACCTTTTTTGCAGTAAATCACTGCAGTTGTTAAATGAATAATGTGGTCATTAAACAAATCTTTCTCTCCCCAAGGGAATGGGTGATTGTTACTTCTTAACTTTCTAGTGCATCCATTCTTTTGCAAATACTTTTTAGGACAGGTTTCCTACACAGAAAGCTTTAACTGGTAAGTTGGAGGAAAATCGTTTTTAAAAAAGAGATATTTAAGCTCCATAATCAAAGAGAACGACATGTAGCAAACCTTCAAAATAAGATTGTAAATATATATATAAACCGAAGGTGATATTAAATAATTCCTGCTTCAAGGTCACTTCAGTTCATTATCATCTGATACAGTTACCTCTAGTTTCCTCTGGAGTGAGAAATCTTAAAAAACCACCACCTACATGTACTTCCTAGCACCTCTGAATATATTTCATATGGGAATCTCTTTTTTTTCCTGCTCCATAATTAATCATCTGTTATTCTACTGGAATACAAGTATGGTGCCATTTACAATTGGTTTATTCATTTTCTCCATCAGAATAGCAAGTGAAGCTTTGGATAATTAAAATAAAGTATTATGGGTTTAGATACAAATAGGAGCTAAAGCAAATGTTTACAGTCCAGGAAGAAAAGCAACTACACCTTCTGAGCGATCAAGCCAACTAAACCCTTTGTCAACAGCTCAAATGATGAACCTGTGGCAGTAAAATGATAAAAAAAAAACACTCAAAGGAATCACCATTGTCTTGGAAAGATCCACTTCAAGGGCACAAAAGAAAGATAACTCTGCAAAGAATCTCTTCACTATTTCCCATCCTGTGTGTATTGTGTGTTGTATAGATGTTAGATGTGTGTTGTAAATGTATTTACAAGTCTACATTTCGTGTGTGTGTGTGTGGTGTTTTTCAGAGCCCCTGAAAACAGACTGCATGCCTATAATACATAGGGCAATTAAAATGAATTGTTGAGAAGGCACTTTAAGATTCCATTTTTTTTATCTTTTTCTTTATCAACCAGTGCTTATTTTTCTTGTCTTTGTTGTTTCTGCTTCTGGCAAGCTTTGCTCTGCAGATAAAGCAGCATGGTGCCCAATCTGAAATGTAAACCAAACCGAGGTGTGCTTCAAAAATTTTAGCAAAGGATTCTCTGCCCGGTGACTGGATGGCCATGGCCATGGTGGGCATGGCCTAGTTGGCCTCCTGCACCATGGCAGGGAGGAGAGCATTTTTGCTCTTTCTGGGCTCTGGAGGCTTTTCTCAAGTCTCCAGGAGGGCGAAAACAGCCTTCCCGGGCTCCGGAGGCCTTCTCGAAGCTGGAAATGGCCCATTTCCAGCTTTTCTAAACTTCCAGAAGGCCTGTTTTTGCCCTCCCCAAGTCTCCGTGTGCAACCTGCACTTACCTGCATCCAAAACGGGCCATGTGGGGACTCCTGGGAGGGGAGGGTTAAGGTGGGAGGGGCCAGCCAGGAGTGGAATTTGGGGGTTCTCCAAACTGCACATAGCTAGGGGCTCTCCCGAACCCCTTTGAACCCCCAGCAGCTCACCCGTGAAACCAACACATAAACTGGCACAAAGCTAGATCTGAGCCGAAGGGGACAAAAAGTGGCTCTCCGGGTGCTCATTCATTACTTGCAGGAGCCTCAAACTCATATAGTTAATAGCCAAGGAAGCTGACTGTTGGGCTTCAGCAAGATACGTATAGTGGCACACTTCAAAGTAAATTATATAGGGAGGGTGATCACCCTTTACTTGCCCCAATGATTCTGTCTATCAAATAGACACCAGCTTTGGCACGGCTGCACTGTTTGAGATGTGCTAAAGTTCCTGTTAAATCTGAACCAGGAAACTCTGCTTTAAGATCAACCACTCAAAATGAGATGCAAGATTCCTCATGATAGGTACCTAGTAGCAATCATTCTATTTCATTCACTGCATTGTATTCATCCCAATTCATTGCATTAAGATCAACTCATTAGACACTGATGGCTACACCTGCATTTTCTTTCTGTTCCTTTTCCTTATGTGGTATACCTTTGCAAACCAAAAGCCTGTGGCATACATCCTGCTCTTTTTCTAGGTCCATTCTGACATCATATGTATACCCCAAAGCAATGGGGCACTGGTATAAGGTTGTTTTGGTCACTTTGATTAAACCAGGAAGTTTCTGGAGTTACCCGTATCTAATAAATATGAAAATAAGATTGCCAGGATTGTTGTAGGAGATGACTAGATTGAGCCTGAAGGAGGAGTCAACATGTAATCAGCCTCAAGTCCCTTCATGCCCACAAGAGATCTTAGTCTAGCTCACCTTGAATTCCATTGAATCTTATCTACCACCAATTTGCTTTGACCATTAATGATTCAGATTCTTGTAAAGAACTTAAGTTCACAATAAAACTTTATATTCATTTGAATTGCCTGGATTTTCTGATTTGTCTGATTTCCCTGGAGCTAGATTGTGGTTTTTCCCCTGTTTCTCTGTTAATAGAATTTCCACTTGTGGGGGTGATCTTCATGCAAGATAATTTACTTGTATTGAAGAAAGGAAAAGAGAAAAAGAAGGCAGGATTTATATTTGGTCCTGACCTTTATGAACGATGCATTATCGATAAGGAAACCTTGCTACATTGGTCAAATGTAATAATAAGACAATACCCTTAATAGAATCAGAGGGTGGCAATTAGGAAGCAAACATTTGCACAGAAACCTTCTTCCGATCTAATCTTAAATTAAAAAGAGGATATGGTTTTAAAAAGCTATAGACATTGCTTTTTTAAGCATTTAATGAAGAACTGGAGAAGCACTGTACTAATATAATTGGACTAGTTTGGAACTTAGGACAAATAAATGTAAGTGTTTGTTCACCTTTGTGAGACTTTAAAAAAATAGGCAGCAATTATGAGCTGAATTTGAGTCTTGATTATTTCATGAACATCTTCCTTTTGTTTTCTTGCCAAGAGGAAACAAGAATCTTGAAGACTGGAATAAAAACTTCCTTTTTATGACCCTATAATCCCTATTCAAGGTAGAGTTAGGGCAACTGAATCGAGATGAGCGTTTACTGGCCAAATGCCCTTCCTGATGCCTATGAGGAGTTTGCAACAGACTTTTTTTTCCTTATACTCTGTTAGAGAAACATCTGCCATTATCTAGGATTGAACTCTCAACCTTCCGAGTGGGAAGTGCATTCACCTCTAAGCCACCATACTGTTCTTTCTTGAAGACTGGAATGATCTCCAAAAATAAATTTCTTGCAAACTAGTGTCCAAGAGGAAAAGATTGCATACTAAGGAAAAGGGGGTTTGTCTTTAGAAGATACATAATTGTTCCTCAGAACTCCACTTCTTGCATATGTTATCTAGAGAGCAATATATCAGGAAATGATTGAAGATGAATTTCTGAGGCTTCCATTTTTTTAGTGTCATCAAAACTATGGTTTCACAATGAAATGGAAACTCTAAAAGTCTGCAATTAGGCATGAGATCTAAGGCAAGGATATGGAGGACTCATAAAGATAGATCTAAACTTTTGACTCAAAATTCCAATGTCCAGACCCACCCCATTGTCATATGACAGCTTTTGGGGCATTCAGGAACTGGTCTGCTGTTTGTCATGCCCCTGTTGGAATCTGATTTGGAGGGGGAAGCTGAGCAGCTGACAGGAAGTGGGAGTGTGGCTCCATTAACTGTGGAAGAAACTGGGGAAGGGCAAAGACTGGCTGGGCAGAGCAGGGGAGAGGTAGAGCAAAGGAGAGGAAATTCAGGGGAAGACCCAGGCCCACCCCCTCTTCATCCTGGGGCACACAGGAAGGAACGGAGAAGGGAGCAACATGAGTTCTATGGCTTACGGGGAGGAAAGAGCCCTGATTCCCTTCATTAGCTGCAGCTGGGAACACAGTGTTTAAAAAGGGAAGCTGCAGACAGCAAAGTTGTTGAGAGCAAATCGTGAATTATCTGGTATCTTTGAGGCTTATTGGGTTCCTGGCATCTTCCCAGTTGTGCATATTTTGCTGGGCTTTCAGATCTGCAATTCCTTCTCTGCTCTGTCAAGATAATTACTACAGTGTGGATTTTTATTTACAGTTTGTATGTACTTTGTTTTCAGACTGAATTTCCTCCACTTAAAGACTGTTCTTGGGGGAGTTTTTTCTCCAGCCAAAGGTAACCTGGACATTGGGGGTAAAGTTGGAGGTATTAAACGGACATTTCTTACTTATTTGACTGTGTTGCCTTTGTGCCACACTCCAGGTTATCACACTGTCATCTGTCCAACTAGTGAACCCAAAATAAGGAAACACTGTCGAGAATTTTAAATTCCCCATAGTAAAACTTTATTGGATAAACCATTTTTGTACTGAAGAATCAAAACCAATTCTGGTTTTCTCACACAAATGCTTGCTTAATTAAACAATAGCTTCCCTTTATCCCCACCCCTGAGTAATCATATTTGTCCAATTATGACATATCCTTTTGTTATGGGAACAGTCCATCTCTTTCTCAAGCACTTGCAGTGATGACCTTGATGGTTGCCAGGCTCTCACAATCAGTCTCAGCATTCTATTTCACCCTTCCTTCCCCCAGTTCATTGCCAAGTTGAAAAGCATTAAGATTTGAAAGAAGCAAAGCAGTTCAATTTGACACCTGCATTTATGGTCTTTTGCAATACACTGCAGTCATGTGACCATGATTTAAATGTTTGTTTGTTTGTTTTTAAAGGAAACTGATACTTACTTCCAATTTCCAACAAAACTGCCTCACAGTGAACCATGGGTTGGTTCAATGACCATTTTACAAGTATTAAGTTTACAACTACTACATTCATTAATGACCACTGCAAAAAAATGGGCCCAATCTTGTGGTGCCCATCATGATCATGATGCCATAATTGTGAGGCTCAATCACAATCATAATTGCAATCATTAGCCTCCAAATAAAGAATATACTGCTCAGAGTATCAATCATATAAGGTAAATTAGATTGGGAGAGAGCGATTGTCCAGAATCAATCACTGAACTTCCATGGCTGAGATTGAAGTTGAGCCTAGGTCAAAGATCAAAACCATTATATCTCACATGAAGACATTAGCCAAATATATTGAATTTATTTAAAGCTCACAGATTTGCCTGTATTACGCTGCTTCTGTTCAATTTTCCCCAGTAGGAGGAGGCAAGACTGGATCAGAAAGAAACAACAATCAAATTCTAATTAAACTCAGGCCTGTTCATTCCTTCAATAGCAATAACCATCCAGAGCACAAATTGAGCTACATTTATAGGATAAGTGACTACAAACAGATTACCCTTCTGATCACATAGTTGTAACTCATTACAAATCAATAGGTGCTAAATTAAAACCTGCTCATTTATATCTGACAGATTATGTCCTAGGACAAAAAGAGGCAATATTAATCCCTTCTGGCTATAATAATAATCAACAAATGCTGATGCTTTTCCCCCCCTTTCAGATCATAAATCGCTATGACATGAACGAAAATTTCAGAGAAACGTGGCTTGAATAGCAGGCAGATGCTGTTATTTCTAGGGATATCTTAAGCAGAATGGAGAAAGAAATTTGCTGAATAAATAAAATTCATGCTGATGATGCAACTACTGAATAGTGAGGTGTACGTGAACACTTGCACAAAGCAACACACACTTACATCATTTCAAATCAGCTGCTTTTGAAATTGAGAAACTTCCTTCTCTGGTACTGTAGAAACCAGTCAATAAGACATCTCCAGTAAAAGTATAATTGATCGGATAAATTTTGTGCCTTAGGCATGCTATGTCTCTGCTCTGGTTTTTAACTAGGTAAATGGGCCTCGTCAACATCTCTCTACAAGAGGAAATTCAAGTGCTCCCCTCTTTAAACCACCTTCACATGTAAAAGCATGCAAATGTATTAGATTCAAATTGTTCTTACATATAGTTGAACATTTTAATACGCGGGCAATATCCAGCTAGAATTTTCATTTCTACCTTTTGGGGGGAAATGTGTTGGTTCATTCTTTATTTACTGGCCTTGCTTCTAACTCCCAGAAGTTTACAGAATTCCACAAAACTATAACGATACAAAAGCATAAAACACTGTATAGGAAACATCCTCACTCAACAAAACCAGACATCGTATTGGGACTTCTTAAAAACTCTGCAAAAGAGTTCAGTCCAGAAGATTGTTAAGGATCATTCAGATCTCAAAGGGCATATTCAGACAAGAAGTGAGTTCTAGCTCTTCTTTGATCTTATGTTATGGACATTATGACACGTCCCTTCCTGACTGAAAGTAACAGATGTTTTGGTTCCACCTGGACTGGACAATCACCCACATACCAGGGCTTGAAGCAATGAAATGTCTTCCTAGGCTTCTGATCAGTACTTGGAAGTTTGCTGGTAACCATTGCAAGGCTCACAAAATCGATATTACACAATACTATCAATTTGCATTGGCCAGCAGACAAGCTCTAGGAAGAACTGCATCTGGCTCAAGCTGAATAAAAATTTCCCATATCATAGTCTTAAAAATTAGCATTCTTGTAGATATAAAATGAAGATTCCCATCTTGAGTGTTTGGAATAAAAATAAGATAGGAATTTAACAAATAGAGAAAGGAAAATTTTTTAAAAAGGAATTTCATGAGTGGCACTTCTAATTTATAATATGGTGACAAATCTGTTTTGCCGACAATCTTTTATTGAGAATTTATCTCTGAATAACTGGGAGTCTTTCAGCCAGGTCTTCTCTCAAGGCAAAGGGTGACACACAACATTAGAATAGCTAACCTTGGGGATATCTTTGGAATTTGATCATAGAACCAAACTACCTGGTACGAGTCTTCGATATATTGGCTGACATCATTTCATTCAACTGTTTATTGGAGGAACTTGTTTCTCTATTGCATTCACAATTGCAGATGAAACATTGGGATTAGCCCAGTTAGATCATCCAGAGTCGATGGACAGAAGCTTCATTGTGTTAAATTTATTGGCTTTTGTCATAGCCTCTCTGAAGCTGGAGGCATTTTGTAATAGGGCTGCCTCAGCCCCCATGAGCAAAGCAGTAGACAGAATTCTCTGATCACATGAAGTAATGAAAAGGTAACTCTAGAACTAGTTCTCAAATTTATGACCTTCATAGGTCTATAAAGTAAAGCAAAGCTGAATTAAGATCCTAAGCAGTTTCATTGATTGGCTGCTTCACTTAATGATTGAGTTTTCAATTCCAGTATTGGTTGTTAAACAAGGAAAATATGTAAAACATGTAAAGCAAAATCTGTACCACAAAGACATCAACTGAAAAGTAGTTACCAGGATTGGAATTAACCCACAAAATCCAAGGGAAGGCAACATGTGATGCAGAAAATATTAGGAAATGGGGTGATTTAGAGCAGCGGTCGCCAACTGGTGGGCCGTGGTCCAGAGAAAATTTTGGCTGGCTGCAGAGGAATCTCACCCCAGAGCACCCCACCCCCAAAGCAATTAATCCAGGCTGTGCAGAAACACAAGGCTGCACCGCCCACATGGCCCATGGGAACTCTCCCAGTCACTTCTTACCCGGCAAACTTGCCTGATAAATTGCTATTTTTCCTTTTTGCAACCATCAGATGTTCTGCTGTGCCAGGAGATTTAAATTAGCTAGAAAGCAGGAAATGGTTGGATTTCTTGCTTTCTAGCTAGTTTTAGATCTTCGGCTCTGCTTTTAAGCATAGCCGAACCTCTCTTAGAACTGAAGGTTCTATTATTCAGTGCAGACTCACGGCAAGCAAATTTTATGTGACACACTGAGCTAGCCAATGGCAGATAGAGAGATCACTGAATGATTCTGTGAGCAATTCAATCTGCCTGTTGCTTTGCCTGATTTTGGGTAAAAGTTGCTTTTTTTTATAAAAAATTCAATATTTACATACATGGTGTGTTGAGTTAATTTTGTGTTTGCTTGCTAGCCAATTTTATGAGTTTGCTTGCAAGCAAATTTTATGTGACAGACTGAGCTAGCCAATGGCAGATAGATAGATTTCTGAATGCATCTGTGATTCTGTGAGCAACTCAATCTGTCTGTCTGCTTTGCCTGATTTTGGATAAAAGTTGCTCTTTTTTTATAAAAAAATCAATATTTATATAAATATTTATAATATTTACATACAAGCCATGCCCAGCCAGTCACATGACTACCAAGTCACACCCACAAATTAGGCTATGCCCACAGAACTGGTTAGTGGTTCCTGGGATTTAAAATTATGAGTTTAGTGGACCCTGAAGTCCAAAAGGTTGGCGACCCCTGATTTAGAGCAGAGCAGGGCAGGCTGTCTGGAGAATTCTGGGAGTTGAAGTCCAGACATCTTAAAGTTGCTGAGATTGAGAAACATTGGTTTAGAAGGCGGTTTTGTTTTTAATAGACAGGAAACACATGTTGGACAGAGTGTGACTGCCTGCATCTCTCAGTTGCTACCGAACTACAACTCTCATCTCATGTTATCACTCATCTGAGATTTGGAGCTTAATAAGAGAAAAGTTTATTTCTCCCCCCAAAAGAGAACAAGTTATAAAAAAAAAAGATGGAGAAATTTTTGAAATGAAAAATGTCATTGACAGTCTCAAATTCTAAGTCACTTTCAGCAGATGGACTTGGGGCACATCATTTTCTTAGCCTTATTTAGCTTGTAAAGTAATTTCTCTGGGGGAATAATAGATCTCATATCTGTCCTTGGATATAAATGCATGCTAAATAAAAATATAAATCATCATTAATTCTGCTTGCTCTGGGGCGTGGTTGTGTGATCAGAAGGCATGGGGAGGGCAAAAAGCCAAAATGACAGACTCAATCACATGACTGAAGATTGCTCTTATGTCAAAGAGACTTGGCATTTCAATCATGTTGTTATAAATGGTGTCTTGGTACTTTTTTGGCATATATCCACCCTGTGGATGCTCTGCTCTGTATATATAGTACAGCATTTTTCTGCAAATGATAATTTCCAAGGAAAAAAACCCCACTGTATCATTTATTTATTTAATTAAGGGAATTTATACGGTGACCCAACTCATTCATGATGGGTCTGAGCAGCTTGCAGAAATGAAATTCAAAATTCAAAACCAAACTATCACTTTCTCCATCAACAACAAACCAACCAAGCACTTGATAGGTTACAGATCAACTTGGCACAGCCCATTGGCAAAACCATGTCTTCAGATTCTTTCAAAAGATCAAGGTGGAAGTCATTTTTATCTCCAATGAGATGGTGTGGGAGGGAGACACTATGGAGATCATCCTTCTTCTTGGTACCACTTGATGGATCTCCTTAAATAAGGGGACCCATATCACATACTGCAAGCTACTCCTACTGCAATTTGGCAGATCGAATCCCATCAGGCTCAAGGTTGACTCAGCCTTCCATCCTTCCAAGGTGGGTAAAATGAGGATCCAGATTGTTGGGGGCAATATGCTGACCTTGTAAACCGCTTTGAGAGGGATGTAAAGCACCATATAGCGGTATATAAGTCTAAGTGCTATTGCTATTGCTATATCCTGCTTCTTCGTTCTAGGGTAAACTACTTTTTCCAAGAGAAGAAGAAAATGTATGTTTTGCATTCCATCGTATGATTATTGAAAGTAATTTTAATATTCATGATGGCGTCCCAGTTTGTGAAGATACTTTCAGTCTTTTTTTTCCAAAATGGGTAATGGGTGTCTTCTTGCTATTATGTTGAATTACACTGTAAGCTGTCTAGGACCTGTGCTAATTGAAAGCGGTTGGTCAATGTTACCTATGTAACTCCTTCAGATTATTCTAGCAGTTTATATTATTTTCACTTTCCCTCTGTTATTTCTGACTCTTCCTCAGAAGAGAGGTATGATTCAGGACTTTTCACAACTTTCTATTTCTACAACAGCTAAAGGTTTGGATGAAAATTCTCCACTGCATAAGTCTTCAGGAATGGTTGATAGTAAATTTGGACAATTACTCAGTAGATTGACTCATCTATCCCCAAAAAATGATACCATTGCTCCTTAATCATTAAAGATCATTTGTCCTCATCCATCTCTACTTTTTGTCAGCTCTGAAAAGCAAGGACAAAGGCTTATAGTGCTGAACATAAATGATGGGAAAACCCTTATGATCTACCTGCTCCTATTTGCTACATTTACACTCAACCTTGTCTAATTGCTATCATCTGCTGGATGAGTCAAAGCAATTTTTTTTCAATCTGTCATCTGATTTTGAGTCCATGTCCCAAAGGAGCTCCTCAGATTTCTTAATTTGCTTTTATCTGGTGACTCAGGCTCTTTTCAAGAGTATAAATTGGCATATAAGTTGAATATGCTCTCTGTTGCCATACAAAATGGTAATATGTTGATCTTTTTGCTCCTATTTTAACCCTCCCTCCTTTGTGTTCTTTAGATTTTGTCAAACTGATCTTCTCATCTTCTGCTGTATGATCCCTTTACCTATTACTTTCCCTATTTTCTAATTTCTTTCTCTTTTTTGTTTTAGCTTAATTGATCATTTTAATTGTTGAGTTCCCTGGTGTGGTTACATAATAAATATTTGTTTATTTCTTCACTATTTTTTAGGTCTGTATACATGCTTTCCCCAATTCTCAATTTATTTACATAGAAACTTTTTAAGAGAAGTGTTTGTGTGTGAAAGAGAGAGGGGTGGAGAGACGGAGGGTGGGGAGAGAGAGAGAGATTCATCCAAGCTTCCTAAAAGGAAGTATTTGATTTTAGTAATTCCTACCAAACCCTTCCCAGAGACCAACTGAAGGTATCTATAGAACTGTTCTCTTCTACTCTAATCATACTTCTCCACAGGAAATAGCCCTAAAATAAGTCATTTTTCTTTCTGTTATGTGTTTACATTTTTGTGGACTCAAGCGTTCCCCTCACATATTGCTATTCTGATGTTTTTCCCCCTTTTCTCTGCTTTCAAAACTCTTGAAGAACTTCCCAATTTGCTTCAGTTTCCCTGAGGTTTTAATCACAAAAACATGTGGGCTGTTGCAGAAGCAATTTGTCCATTATAACAAGAATAATTTTAGCAATAAGGGAATATTCATCACAAATATCTGAGAATATGTTTCTTAGTACAGAGACTAGCTCAATGTCTGTATGCTTGTTTACAACTTGGAAAACACTGGATATTGTTAAATATTTCCTACTTTAAAATCTGAGCCATACTTCTAGACAGCAATTGGAGAGTTCATCTCATGTTAACTCTCCATTTATTTCTGTCTCTCAGATGCCTTTCTTCTGAAAGTATTACTAACTGAATAAGTCCATTATTTCATTCTTGAAAATCACTTTCCATTTCCCCAGTTCATCACATCTTGAAACCATAAGTAGCTCAAGATCGTAGAGGCCAGAGGGAAATTATATTGTATAAGAAATGTTTAATGCGCTGCACTAAATTACAAGGATGGAATTGTGAAGAATTTAAGTTATAAAGGAGATGGGAAAGAATAATATTTTTACACTTTGCTTTACTAATGATACAGTGTTTTATTGCCTGTGGTGAAATGTATTTATCGTTGCAACATTTAGCTGGGTTGAGAATTCATAATTCAGGTAGCTTGTTATATTGGGCTTTTGCAGATACAAATTCACATTTGCTCAGAATACTAAAAATATTAGAGGTTGCAGTGTTTTAGCCACAGGAATAGGGCAAGGCTCAGTTTACACACATTTGCTCTATGTGAATACTTAAAATAGCAATAAGATGCCCTTTTGCCTAAAAACTCGCAAAATAGCTCAGTGAAAAAGCTACAGTCAAGCACATTAAAATACAAGAAAAGGCCAATGGATTAATTGAAGGAAATATTAATGAGACAAAAATTGCCTGTTCAAGGGTCTTTGAAAAAGTTTATGATTCAAATATCTTTCTGAAAAGAAAATAATGTGAGTATTAGAATAATCCCAGGGGGGGGGAAATATACATCCTAAGTACTGGTTTTCATTATCTCCATGTTTAGTTATGGCGGTGAGATCCAATATGAGACTTCATTAAAGGATTTCTATTGGTTAACATATTCATGCAAAGAAGGATATAGAATCGAATAGAATACTTTATTGACCAAGTGCAATTTGACACACAAGGAATTTGTCTTGGTGCATATACTTTATTTTTCTTGATTCAAATGGTAAATGGTAGCATAAAAGGTTTCATTCAATTTTAATGTTGCCACTGGAGATAACAAATTGTCATTTTGGACCTGATTTCATCCTTTGTTCATTTTCTTGTTGTCAAGAGGCATAGGTGGAAGGAGACATAATTCAGTGGACTTCTTAGAACCTAAGGACACTTGCAATCTGGAGGTAGTCTTCTGCAGGTTTAGGATTTGAGGTGTGCCAAGAAAATAAACTGAAAATCATGGTGATTAAATAATCTGGAGTTAGAGTTAGAGTTAGGATTTCCTGGACTCATGACTCCTCCTCACAAAGCAGATGGCAGTTGTGCCGAGGACACAAGACCTGTTCATAGTCACCTTCCATCTTGACTACTGCAATGCACTTTACATGGGGCTGCCCTTGAAAAGCGCCCAGAATAGCAATAGCATACCACTTCATAAGGTTTTACAGCTGTCTCTGAGCAGTTTATGGAGTCAGTAAACTGCCCCCAACAATCTGGGTGCTCATTTTACTGACCTCAGAAGAATGGCAGAAGTTCTAATTAATTTAAAACAAGGGCCTTCCAACTTGGGAAGTTTAAGACTTGTGTACTTCAACTCCCAGAATTCCTGAGCTAACATGACTAGAGGAGGAATTCTGGGAGTTGAAGTCCACAAGTCTTAAAGCTGTCAAGTTTGAAGACCCCTGGTTTAAAATGTAGCGATCTTCATGGCTTTATGCAAGTCTACATTTGCACCATTCATGTGTGAATTGCATTGGTTGTCATCTTTCTTCAAGGTCCAATTCAAGGTGCTGGTTGTCATATTTAAAGCCCTACAGGATTGGGGCCAGATTATTTGAGAACTGTTTGTCATTTATGTCTATCCAACTCACAAGGGTAGGGAGGCAGGGTATATAACTCCTCCTTCTATTAAGGAAGACCACCAAGTAGGACCAAGAAGAAAGGCCTTCTTTGTGATAGCATCTTTCCTTTGGAGATAAGGTTGACTACCACCTTGACACTTTTTTGAAAGACCCCAAAGAAATGGTTTTGTCATTTGTGCCAAAGTGTGTGATGTCAGGGAATTGTGCAGCCAATGTCCAAACGAAACCAAACATGCTGATACAAACTTGTAGTTTTATATAAATGAACAATTTTTACATCAACATATACAGCAAACCAGATAGTCAGGCAAACAGGAACATCATGAGGTAAATCACAAAGGAAACACAGAAGAAAAAGGTGGGAAAAGAGGGAAATTCCCCTTGTACACCCATATTAACCAATCACAGCAGATTGCCTCACACAGGAGCCAGTACTCTGCTGCTAATCAACCACAACTGTGTGTTCTGGCTCACAGCACAACCCCACTGCTCCAGCTACTAAATTTAAATAAGTTAACGGTGTGTTGAATGGCCATAAAAAAATTCTAAATAAATAAACAGTAATAAGCAAGCAAAACCACTATTATTCCTTGAAGTGCAAAACATCTAAAGTTTTCTATTTCAGTTGCACTTAGTAACTTGCAGAGCATTGTTTTCCATCCTACAATATTTTCATCCTCATCCCTATTGCAATTTCAATTATTCATTTAAACAGAATCATAAATGTTGTACTATGACCTGGAGACCTGCAAGCCAAACAGTATAGTAATCAGTCCTCTTGTTGACCTGTCCTGACAATGTATTACCGCTGGATTGTTCATCTGAACAAGAGCAGACTTGTTTGGAGAATGGATGGGAGATGCAGCACTTCTACATGCAAAAACTGAAAAACAGAAAAAAGCAGGCATACACTGTTGGGACTGGTAAGAGAAAGGAGAAACAAGTCAGAAATAGGAAAACTTTTATCATTGGCAGCACAAAAATGTTTAATGTTGGAATACTGTTTTATTACAAGAGATAACTATGGAGTGGATTGTGCTTTCAGAAGATAAAACAGCATTTTTCCCAGTTATCCCAGAAGTGTTTTTTTTTTTTCAAAAGGCAAGTAGACTTTGTTTTTTCTTGAAGACATTTCGCTTCTTATCCAAGAAGCTTCTTCATTTCTGAACAATGGTGGAGAATGGAAGGATTTATATTCCATGTTGAAACATCTTCTTGGAAGAAATGTCTTCAAGGAAAAACAAAGAAAATCCACCTCTGGGACAACAATGACCTGGATGGCTGAAAATCTCCATAGAGATTTTCCCAGTTAAATGCCAGGAAGAAGACAAATAAAGGTCCTTCTCTATTATTTCTTATTAGTGTTTCTCAAACTTGGCAACTTGAAGATGTGTGAATTTCAACTCTCAGGATTTCCCAGTCAATATGGCCGGCTGGGGAATTCTGGAGTTGAAGTCCACGCATCTTCAAGTTATCAAGATTGACAAATATTGCTCTAAATCCATAGGTTACCTCAAGGAAACCATAACAAATTAGAAGTTATGTCAGGATATTCTAAGAAGGGAAAGTGATACTATTTCAAAAGTGTCTTTGCGTGTGCAAAAAATGATGACCCTTAACCATATTTCTAGCTTAATGAAAAGAAGGTGTGGGAGAGACATGATAGCAGTGTTCCAATATCTCAGGGGCTGCCACAAAGAAGAGGGCATCAAGTTATTCTCCAAAACACCTGAGGGCAGGACAAGAAGCAATGGATGGAAACTAATCAAGGAGAGAAGCAGCCTAGAATTAAGGAGAAATTTCTTGACAGTTAGAACAATTAATCAGTGGAACATCTTGCCTCCAGAAGTTATGAATGCTCCAACACTGGAAGCTTTTAAAAAAATGTTGTTTGTTTGAAGTGGTGTAGGGTTTCCTGCCTAGGCAGGGGGTTGAACTAGAAGAGCTCCAAGCTCCCTTCCAGCTCTATTATTCTATTCTAAATAAAGCAAAGAACATATTAAATCAATGAGGATTAATTGTGCTGTGTGTATTTTTTAGGAATGTGATCATCCTAATGCTGCTCCTGTGAGATCGATCCAACAATTGTTGCTGAATTGACTTTATTGTGTTCGCTTCTTCTACCTGTTGAGATAGAATGATCATTCTAACATACCATGATATCAAAATGGCCCAGCCCAATTCACTGAGCTATCTGACACTGGCATCAGAATTGCTCCCTTATGAGAGATATGTCAAAATTTACCATTACATAAATTAATTTGTCTTTACCTTGTTGTTTGATTTACTGCTATGGGCTGTCCTCTTTAAAATCAAGGACCCCTACAATTATTTAATCCAATAAAGGTGAGATTTGCTGTGATACATAGCCTTTTCTACAGCCATGAAATGGTGTGAAAACATTTGGTCTCTCCAATATTTAGACAACTTTAAACAGAAATCAGAAAGTCTTCCATATAGTACACAGTATGTCACATGGAATGAGACAGCTTGGTGTGTCCAACTTGGTACAATAAATTCAGCATGACCAACTTACCACTGTCAACTTAACAAGGCCAGCTCACCATGGGACAACTTGCTGTGGCCAACTTACCATGGGACAACTTGCTGCAGGACAACAATTCAATTAAAATATTTAAAATAATTAAAATATTATTTTAATGCCATTCACTTTTATTTTGTCTCTCCTTTTGCATCCATTCTTTAATTATTCCATTCCATCATTTCTTCAATGTTAGTGTAACTCTTGCTCCATGATGAATTGTCCTAAGACAAGTTGGCTGTGGTCAGTTGTCTTGCAACAAATTGGCTGTGGTGAGTTGGCCATAGCTAGTTGGCCACATCAAATTTGCTTCACTGCGTTGTCCTAGACCCCATGTCACATATCCTAGATTGCATGTCTTGGGAAACATATGTCTGAATTTGTGGACTATTGCTGGATGATGCTCATATTTTATTCCTGCTGAGACAACTGGTCTCTTTTCCTGTACTCAAGTAGTCATTAGCTTGCAGCCATTATAACTGCATTCTATGCTTCTATTTCTATCAGGCTGAAAATAAAAAATGACACATGATGATTCTTCCAAGTTGAGTTCTTTATTATTTCATACCTATAAGTGGAGTCCTGCAAGATTGAGCATTCTACTATCTCTATTTACAATACACTCTGTGAACACTTAGGGAGAGACTGTCTTCATCCTCTTTCTCTCGCACATAATATCTAGACTAAGTTGCCTCTTAATCCTCTGAAATGCACCTCCTCCCTCCTGGGAATCCAGCTCCTTATTACGTTTCATCACAATTGTTCAGATTATGATATTGCATCAATTATACTAGGGCTCCCCCAAAGCCCAGAAGCAGATGTTTGGCTACAGCTGGTTGTCCCTCTTGATAGAAAACTTTCAAAATATTATCTGGAAATAAATAGAGCCACTATAAGTCAACAAGGTGGGGATTGGAACCTCTTAGTCTCAATCCTGTTCAAATACAATACATACATATCACCTTAACATATATTATGTAGTATATATCCAAGAATCTAGCCTTCTTCAGTTTTTCTTAACCTGGACACCTACCAAATGGGCAGATTTCAATTCCTAGAACTACCAGCAATGGAAAAATGTTTACGAAAAAGTCAAAAATCTACATATTTAGAATACAGAATAATAGAATTGGAAGGGACCTTGGAAGTCTTCTTCTAGTCCACCCTCCTGCTCAAGCATGAGACTCTATACCATTTCAGATAAGTGGCCATCCAGTCTCTTTTAAAAGCCTTTAGTGATGAAGCACCTACAACTTCTGAAGGCAAACCTTTCCACGGATTAATAGTTCTCACTGTCAGGAAATTTCTCCTTAATTCTAGGTTACTTCCTTCCTCTTCTTCTCATCTTGGAAGATGTAACTTATGGAAAGTTGGCCCATGTTATAATTGTACTTAGGATATGGACTTCTAGATCTGCTCCTGAACTAAAAGGTACTGCAGGGTTTCCCAAACTTGGTAACTGTAAGATGTGTGAACTTCAATTCCCAGGATTCCCCTGCCACAAAAGTCTGTTTAAAAATAACTGAAAGGCAAATAACCAAGCCAAGAAACTGATCATGTCAACTGATGATGGTTTTCCTGTTACAATAACATCATTTCTGACTTAGTTTTTTATTATGCACAGTGATGCAAATCAGGAATGGGATTCAAATTTTTTAACAACCGGTTCTGTGGGCGTGGCTTAGTTGGTGGATGTGGCTTGGTGGTCATGTGACTGGGTGGATGTGACTTAGTGGTCATGTTATTGCTGGGCATGGCCAATATCACTTACATCAAGGCACGGATCTCCTCGCCAGGCCTCTCATGACTGTGGGGATGCTGCAACAGTCGTAAGTGTGAAAAACGGTCATAAGTCATTTTTTTCAGTGTCATTGTAACTTTGAATGGTCACTTCACACAAGCAAAGTACCAGCAAAGGAGGGGGAAAAAACTCCAGAGAAGTTCCAGAGACAGGAAGTCTAGTCCTGCCAAGAATGTAATAAGGGTTAACGGAGAGGCAGTTTCTGTAAGCAACACCAGAATCTTTTCTTCCTGCCTTCCTTACAGGATTAGGCCAGTAATTTCTTCTAACAACCAGTTCTCCGAACTGCTTAGAATGTTAACAACCGGTTCTAACGAATAGGTGTGAACCTGTAAAATCCCACCCCTGATGCAACTTTTCATTCCTATAGATCCATGATGGCAAACTTATGGCATGTGTGCCGGAAGTGGCATGCAGAGCCATCTCTGTGGGCATGCGAGCCTTCATCCCAGCTCAGTTCCACTGTGCATGCATGCGCGCTTCCCACCAGCCACCTGATTTTCAGGTATCTGGCGCGAATGCATGGGAGGTGGGGTGCATGTGGGAGATTCTTGCTTATGTACAGGGGTGTGTGTGAAGTGCGGGGGAGCTATGTGTACGTTCAGGGGTGTGGGGGAGTGCTGGGGAGTCCCACATGCATGCACGGGGGGCAGAAGGAGGGGGAGTGGGTTGCACATGCATTGCATTATGGGTGCAGGCATATGTGCGTGCTGTGCTGTGCATGCACACGCACTTTCAGCATGCAACGACAAAAAGGTTAGCCATCATTGCTATAGATAGTAGGGAGTTCTTCTGAAGATCACAAAGTTGTAGAATCTGTCAGATCCTGTATAACTGGCTAAGTCTAATCTAATCAGTTTGGCAGATAATACTTGAATGACTTCTTTGAAAAAAAAGGCATAATGTTATAATTGAGTGTTTCTCGGCAGTCTTACATTCCATCTCTTTCAAGAAGATTCACAACCAAACAGCAGAACTGACCTTCATTCACTGAAGTTGACAAATGGATCTTTCCTCAGCAAGTTCTTCTCTCTACCCAGCCACTCACTCATCCCAAACCCAGCTGTTTCCTAGAGGAATGATGCTACTTCACTTAGTTTCCTTTTTTGTGTGGATAACTATTGAGAAAGTAAATAAACATAGCAGCAGCCAAACAACTGTTCAAATAACAGGGTTTCTTTCCCCATTTTAAACAAAAAAGGCAATTCCTAAAGGAAAACTCTTTTTTTTTCTCTTGCCACTCAAAGGATGGAGAGATGCAATTTGATTTCTTGCTACACAAACTGGCAGAAAGGTATAATTTAATTCCTTTCACAAACTGGCAGAAATATTATTGTTAAGCATTTAGTGAATAGAAAACCAGAAAGCTTATCGGATAAACATATAAACCATGTTATCATTTCAAGTCGAAAATGTTTGACTGTAGGAAGAAAAAGTAGTTGCATCATGAACTTGTTTTTCACACATATCCTAGTTAGCCTTTTTCAACTGTCCTCTAACTTTAGCGCAGAAGTTAATATAGGGCATCCCCCATGGCTAGCTAGGGCATGCTGGGAGCTGACACCCACATATCTTAAAGCTGCTAAGATTGTGAAACAATGGTCAAAACAGCATCCTCACCTTGGTTTCTCCTAAGTGGGAGGGCCCTTTCTCAGTAGTGTGATTCAATCGGTATAACAACTCGGTTCAGTGGTTGTGCGTTTTGCGTGTATGTCCACCCTTTAAAAAGACCCATTTTCAGCTGTAATACCAGTGGTGAGGTTCAAATTTTTTTACTACTGGTTCTGTGGCCATGGCTTGGTGGATGTGGTGTGATGTGGTGGGGGTGGCTTGGTGGGGATGGTAGGGGAAAGATATTGTAATAATCCCTCCTCATTCCTGGGGGAAGGTTACTGTAAAATCCAATTCCCTCCCCATCTCACTAACCTGCTTTCCAGTTCCGTTCTCCTGTACAGGGCAACAAAGGAAGTCCCAGCTGATCAGCTGGGACTCAGGAGGTGGAGAATAGATGGATGTGGGGCTAATTAGAAGTGGTACTTGCCAGTTCTCTGGACTATTCAAAATTTCCATTTCCAGTTCTCCAGAACTGGTCAGAACCTGTTGAATATCAGTGTCATGCTCTGGGAGCTCCACGGCCCGGCGCGGAGATCTACACATCTGAGGGGGCTGATCAGGGGTGCCAGGCATGTCAGCATATGAATGACAGTGTGGATAACACCACTACACATTTCCCGATCGAGTGGGATGGAACTAGCCAGGATTCAGCGAGTGCGCACCACATCATACAAGACAAGGCTTAGGAAACTGAACTGCCACATACAAATCTCAAGAATAGAGTCAGAATGTCAAACTGCTGCATACGAGCCTTGAGAGAAGAGAAAGGATGGGTGCACAAGGGGGGAAGTCAGATGATGGGAAACACTCAAGAAGTTGAAATAGGGAAAGATTAGACATGAGTTGGAGGTGTGGGAGGATGTTAGCAACTTTAGGCAGATGTTAGGTGACCGGAGGTAAATGGAAGGGGGTGGGGCAGTACAATGCCCTGAGAAGCAACCGTTCTCAGCACTAACTTTATCTGGGCTACCCATTCTTGCTGATTGGGACTGTTTTGCTGTTAATAAACTGAGCACGACAACTCAAATAAGTGAGTAATGTTTTGTTTCTTCAGCACAAACCCTCCAGTACCTATAGGATGCTTAGAACCATCTTTGTACAATACTTACCTTCTACTGAAGTCCTGGTGAATAAAACAGCTGAGTCGCGGCAAAACCGCTCTGCCGCATGAATCAGCTGTGCTCAAAAACAAGGAAATAAGCACAGGAAAAGGGCAGGGGTGGGTGGGCAGGACCAAATGCCCACCGTAACTAACCGTTCACCTGAACTGGTCAGAACTGGTAGAATCCCCCACTGCCCTTTCTTAATCATTGGTGCCATGAATTCTGGGAGACACAGTTTTGGGGAAGCCATATTGCAAACAGTTGTTAAAGTTGAGTCCATTGGAGTTGAACAGCTATAATAAATTCAAACAAACGGATGAAAATATTCTCATTCCAACTAGTTATCATAATAATTGTAATTTCAGTGTAACTGTCAAACTCAGAGTTCTCCAAACTTGGCAGTTAAGACTTGTGGACTTCAACTCCCAGAATTCCTCAGCCAGCCAGATAATCAGAGTTGGAAGGGACCTTGTAGTTCATCTAGTCCAACCCCCTACCCAAGCGGGAGACCCTACACCATTTCTGACAGATGGGAGTCCAATCTCTTCTTAAAAGTCTCAAGGGGCTCCCACAACTTCCGAGGGCAAGCTTTTCTATGGGTTGATTGTTCTCACTGTTAGAAAGTTTCTCTTTATTTCCAGGTTAAATATCTCTTTGTTCAGTTTCCATCCATTATTCCTTATCTGGCCTTTAGAAAATAGCTTGACCCCCTCCTCTCTGTGGTAGCCCTCAACTATTGGAAGACTGCTATCATGTCTCCCCTGGTCCTTCTCTTCACTAGACTAGTCATGCCCAGTTCCTGTAACCATTTTTCATATGTTTTAGTCTCCAGTCCCCTAATCATCCTGGTTGCTCTTTTCTTTACTTTTTCTAAAGTCTCAACATCTTTTTTTTTACTGTGGTGACCAAAACTGGATGCAATACTCTAGGTGTGGTCTTATTAAGGCTTTATAGAGTGGTATTAGTACCTCCCTTGATCTCGATTGTATCCCTCTGTTAATGCAACTTAGAATTGCCTTAGCTTTTTTGTCTGCTGCTGCACACTGCTGGCTCATATTTAGCTGGTTGTCCACTAAGATTCCAAGATTCCTCTCGCAGTTACTGCTATTAAGCCTGGTTTAATATGTGTGCTTTTGGTTTTTCTTACCTAAGTATAGGACTTTACTTTTCTCTACATTGAATTTAATTTTATTAGATAGGAGCCAGTGTTCTAGTCTGTCAATTCTGATAGTTGGTCACAAGTCTTAAAGTTGCCAAGTTTGGAGATCCCTGGTCAAACTGTCTCTTCTTCCTTCTTCTCTCTATTCTTTCTCCATCAAGAAATTTAAAATTGTAAGACTAAGGCAGGAATTGCCTCACTACCAATCTTTGGAAATGTTTTGGGAACAATTTTGACTCAAATGCCTATGTTCATAATAACATTAACAATGAAGGTTCACCTTAAGGATCAAGTTCAAGAATCAATGATAGTGATCTGTTACAGCAAAACAGCAAAAATACGATGACACTTTAAACATTAACAAATTTGTTCTGACTTGAACAGACGACAGATATATCATGAAACTGAAGGATTTCCATACCTATTAGCTATAGTTGCTGACAGTTGTTGAATTTACAAACCTACAAACCTATTATCAATGAGTAGTGATAATAATGCTATAACTATTTGCAGTTGCCGATCTAATTTAACATACATAAATATGACAGGAACAGCATAAAAGACAAAATAAAAAAATAAGTTAGTTAAATCACTAACAGAGACAAGGAAAACTATATAAATCTAATAATATAGGAGAAAGAAATCACTTTGGGTTGTATGGGATTTTATCTCTGGGCTTTGGGAAAAAAACTCACCTTATATATATTATGTATATTATGTACTTATATATATTAGTACACATATATATTGCCATGTTGTCTGGAATTGGATAGCTGAGTATGGAATAGAGCACTTTTTTCAAACTGGACAACTTTAAGATGCATGAACTATGATTCCCAGAATTCCCCAGTCATCATGGCTTGGTTTGCTGGAAGACACCTGTCTCCATTTAGAGAAAGGATGGGGAACTATGGCCCTTTCATGACCTGTGGACTTCAACTCCCAGAATGCCTAAGCCAGCATGGAATTCTGGGATTTGAAGTCCACAAGTCATAAAGGGATCATAGTTTCCCACCTCTGATTTAGAGTAGTGTTTTTTCAACCTTACCAACTTACAAGATGTATGGACTTCAACTCCCAAAAACTGTGCTGGCTGGAGAATTCTGGGAGTTGTAGCCCACTATCTTAAAATCACCTAATTTGGAAAAAAAAAAAAACCACTGGGCTACACTGTTATTTACTGAAATATAGAAAATACCATTTCAGAAGTAGGATTCTTTCCTCCCCACCCCCAAATCATCCAAATGCAATTGTTATAAATTTGTCCTGGATCCCAGCAAATTTTATTTAGGTATCTATGGTTGCTTTTTTAAAATAAGAACTAAAATGAAAATGCAAGACCAGACCATTTTTAATATCCCTAATTTGTAATTTTGTCTCTTTGAACAAACTAAAACAGTTAGGCTTTTGGAAAATTTCAAATGACATAAGTGCTCTTCTACCCCAATGCTCAAGTTTTTTTATGTACCAGCCAAAACTATGACAATTCATGATTATTTTTCTCTTAATTAGGTGTCAAAATCTTCATGAAGGAAGATCCTAGTGTACTGCTATCTGTTTGCCAGTTGATAAAGTCATTTAAGGGAACATCTTATCAAGCCTATCAATCTGCTCAGGAAATTAATCTTTCTTTTAAAAAAAATATCTTCCAAAATCAGGGACATCCCACTCAACATGGCAAACCTGCCAACTGAGCCTGTAAATGCTAACGCACAACTAATTTTCCCCTCCTGTTTATACCTTCTTAGGAAACATCTGTTACTTCCCTGTTCTTGTTCTCTTCGTATTTATTTAGGCTGCTCAGAGCAACTGGAAGGTTGAGACAAGTTCCTATTCTTTACAAGCTGGCTAATTTCAGGTTTGAGGTGAGGTCAGCAAGGGAAAGCAGAAGCCAACTGCAGTGTAGAAAAACGTCAACATCCCACATATTTTTTTACCCCCTCGGGAGAGCTGAACTCCTAACTATTTACACAGCTCAAACAGAGGTTATTTTTAATACTCCAGCAATGGAGCAAAGCCATCAGACATAGAGACATATACAAAAATATTGATTTTATTAAGTGATTAGTTTCAACAAAATAAACATGCCTTTTTTTAAGAGAGAAGGAGGAGGAGGAGGAAGGGGAAGATTAGGAGGCACTGAGGACAGTGACTCATCTTTTTCTCCTCTTTCAGCTTAACTGCTGCATTTTGCTCCATGTAGGTCCGACCTTGAAGAATTTGGAAACTGTGGACCATTTGTTGACTGCCATTAGGCCATTCAGCGGAAAACCCTTTGTTCTGAGGGAGCTGCCTTAACAAGGGGTGGGCCTCAAATTTTTTAGCAATGGGTTCTCTGCCTGGTTGCTGGGTGGGTCTGGCCATGGTGGGCGTGGCCTAATTGGCCTCCTGCACCACAGCGGGGGGGGGGGGGGGCATTCATTTTTGCCTTCCCCAGGCTCCAGAGACTTTCCTCGAGCCTCTGTGAGGACAAAAATGGGTTTGCTTGGCTCCAGAGACACACTGGAAGCTGGAAACAGGCCTATTTTCAGCCTTTCTGAACTTCCAGGAGGCCCGTTTTTCACCCACCCTGAGCCTCTGTGCATACCCTGGGCTTACCTGTATCCAAAATGGACCACATGGGGACTCCTGGGAGGGGTGGGGTGGGGTGGGGTGAATGGGGGCAGCCAGGAGTGGGATTTGGGGTTCTCCAAACTGCACAGAATCTGAGTTAAAGGCTCTCCCAAACCCCTGCAAACCCCCAGCAGCCCATCCCGGGCCTTAACTACCATTAGGTCCATGTTAAGGCACTGTTGCTTGCACTATGTGTCCTCTGTGCTTGCTACCTTTTGAACCATATTAACCAGGTAGAATGTCCCTGAACAGTAGGTCTATTCTACAGAGCCTAGTAGGGAAAGATTGCTCCAGATGTCTACCCAAAAGATATCAGGAAGATTACGCTTCAGAGAATGACATTCTCAGGAACACTCTGTCACTCTGAAACAACTTGCCCCATAAAACTAGAGGTGCCCTTACTTTATTGTCTTTCCATGAAATAGTCATTTTTTGAGGAGAGATTCTCCTGTGAAGATCTAATAGGGTAATAATGGTGAATATCTGTAGCTTGGGTGTAGGATGAAGGTGGAGGTTCTTTCTTCAAGCTTGTAGGTTGGTTTTCAAACATTTCATTAACCAGACTAGAGAACATATTCAGTGGAATGTAGAGATCTAATGGTAGCACAATTGTTTCAACAATATAATTTGTTTTATTTATGATTTTTTTAAATTGTGATTTTATGTATATTTAGTTTCATATTTAGTAAATTACTGGACTTACTAAATTTGTATGTGGCATAAAAATGGAGGGATTGATGGACAGATAAATTATTTTCCACTTGTTTAGGAGTCTGCAATTTCCTGAATTCACAAGTAATCTCATCACATATGAAGCTATTGCTGGGTAACTCAACCAGATGTCTTCACTTAGCTATTCATAAACTGTGGAATGTATTCCCAAAGGAACCAGCCACTGTTTCTGCCTTCAGAAAGGAATCCAGACTTTACACTCTAGCCAAGGCTTTTGATTTAGATCAATAATAGTTTGAAAATTTCCCTGGTTTTAACTTTCTCTTTCTTTTCTTTCTCTTTTCTTTCTCTTTTCTTTCTCTTTTCTTTCTTTTCTTTCTCTTTCTTTTTTCTTCTTTTCTCTTCTTTCCTTTCTTTTTTATTTTCCTTTTCTTCTTCCTCCCTCTATTCCTTCCAGATTCCTTAAGTGTCCCATGTATAGAAAGGCAAGATATAAATGGAATTAATAAATAAGTACTGAGACACACATATCCCTAAGTTCAAGGTGGCATCATTGCACATCAAATTGTAATGTTAGGCTTTGTTTCCATTTATTTATGACATTTATTTCCTGCCTTTCCTCCAAGGACCTCAGGTCAGCATATATGCCCACACCCCCACACATATTTTTGCACATATAACAAACCTATAAAAAGGCTTAGGGTGTGAGAAAGTGACAAGCCCAAGATCAACCAGTGAGATTTACGGCTGACTGAAGATTAGAATCTCCCTGTTCCCTGTCTAAGAAAGTAGAATCAAATAAGAGGTCCTGGAGCATCTTTCAAAGTAATAAAACAATATATGGTCAAATAGACAGACAGACAGAGGTTATGAGAACAGCTTCCTTCTGGTATCTTCTTGCTATGCAGATGAGATACCTAAAGTCCTAAAATAATGGAGAGCATCAGCTTGGGGAAGATGACTTAATGGATTTAAATATACAGAATATAAATTCAACAAACTCTTTCCAGGATAAATATTCTGATAATTATAGGCTTAGAAAGAAAAACACGGATACAGGACTCGGTTTAAAGGAGAAACTTAGGAATGTCTGCTAATCTGTAACAAAAGGACAAGAAGTATATGTACAACTATGGTTTAAAAATAAGTTCAATTCAACTCCAGCATGAAGACCCAGAATGAGAAAGCTCAGCATAACATTGAAAGTTGAAATTGCTTTTATTTTCTATTACTCAGCATGTAATCTACTTATACAGAGGATAAAGAGGTTTTAGGAACCAACAAAGTATTTGCCCATTAGTTGTGCAAGAGATGACCTATAGATAGACATCAAAAGAACCAAGACAAAATAAACTGCTTAAACAGACATCATAGCAACAGAGATGCCCATGTTCTTAATTTAGGGCTTCCAATTTTGGTTGAGGATGTGGTTTAGTTTTTAACAATGCTCCTGCTCTTCTTATCTTAACAATAGTTTGTTCTCCAGACATTCATAGGTTATGTTTATCTTTTCAGTGAAGCTTATTATGGATGCAAACAGTTCAAGCTGTCACCGGACGCCAAAGTAGATACAAATGATCAATGGGAAGCATTATTAAAATAAAAAAGATGTTATTTATAACTATTCTCATATAAAGTTCTTCTCTGTGAATTGTAATAACCCACCAGACACTTTTCATAGATCTTCTAAGAGCCAATGAAAGCTAAGCATTTCATATAGCTTCTCCAACCCTTTGGTTCTAGGTGTATTGGATTACAAATCCCCAAAAATCACAATCAGCTTTGCTACAAGTGGCCTTTTGCAACTTGTGAACTTTCCAAGATAGGCTGAGCGAGAAGTTGTTCAAACTGCAGCCTGCTCAGATGTGGAGGGCATCCAAGCGTAGACACTTATGTGACTTATGTACAATCACTTATGAGATGTTTAACATGGAAAGTCAAGGAAGATTTTTTTTTTCTACTACTTGAGCAGCCTGTCCCTTTATGCAGTCCCAATTCAAGTTGGGACTGCATAACTGAATAACAAAGTTAGAAGAGATCTTGGAGGTCTTCTGGTCCAACCCCCTGCTTAGCCAGGAAACTCTATACTACTTCAGACAAATGGTTATCCAATGTCTTCTCAAAAACTTCTGGTGTTGGAGCATTTACAACTTTTAGAGGCAAGTTGTTCCACTGATTGTTCTTACTGTCAGGAAATTTCTCCTTAGTTCTAAGTTGCTTCTCTCCTTGATTAGTTTCCACCTATTGCTTCTTGTCCTCAGGTGCTTTGGAGAATAGCTTGACTCCCTCTTCTTTGTGGCAGTTCCTGAGATGTTGGAACACTGCTATCATGTCACCCCTAGTCCTTCTTTTCATAAGACTAGACATATCCAGCTCCAGCAACTGTTCTTTATATGTTTTAGCCTCCAGTCCCCTAATCATCTTTGTTGCTCTTCTCTGCACTCTTTCTAGAGTCTCAACATCTTTTTTACATCATGGGGACCAAACTTAGATGCAGTCTTCAAAGTGTGGCCTTACCAAGGCATTATAATGTGGTATTAACACTTCATGTGATCTTGATTCTATCCCTCCATTTATGCAGCCTAGAACTGTGTTGGCTTTTTTGGCAGCTGCAGCACATGGCTGGCTCATATTTAAATGATTATCCACTAGGACTCCAAGATCCCTCTTGCAGTTACTACTATTGAGTGAGGTAGCACATATACAGTACTTGTGCATTTTATTTTTCTTGTCTAAATGTAGAATCTTACATTTTTCACAACTGAATTTCGTTTTGTTAGATACTGCCCAATGTTAGTCTGTCAAGACCCTTCTGTATCTGAGTGTTCTGAGTGTAGGCTATTCCTGCAAGCTTGGTGTCATCTGCAAATTTGATGAGTTCCCCATCTATACCCTCATCCAAATAATTGATGAAGATGTTGAAGAGTACTGGGCCTAAAACAGAGCCTTGGGGTACCCCACTGCATACTTTCCTCCATGTAGATGCAGTTCTATTGAGGACTACATATTGAGTGTGATTAGTCAGCCAGTAAGAATCCATCCAGCGGTGATGCTGTCTAACCCACATTTTTCTATTTTATCAAGTAGTAAGTTATGATCTATTTTATAAATGCCTTACTGAAGTCCAAGGAAATTATATTAACAGCATTCCTCTGGTCCGCTAATTTTGTCACTTTATCAAAGAATGCAATAAGATTAGTCTGGCATGATCTGTTTTTGGCAAACCCATGTTGGCTTTTGTTTCTAGGTGTTCACTGATTCATTGCTTGATTATCTTTTCCAGAACCTTCCCTGATATTAAGGTCAGGCTGATAAGTTTGTAATTTCCTGAATCTATTTTTTTTCCTTTTTTGAAGATGGGAACTACATCAGCTCTTTTCCAGTCTTCTGGTAGTTCCCCGGTGCTCCAAGATCTTTAAAAGATATAATTCAGTACTTCTGAGACCTCGTCTGCCAGTTCCTTCAGAACTTGAGGTATAATTTATCTGCTCCTGATGATTTGAACTCATCTAGGGTAGACAGGTGCTCACTTACCATTTTCTTCCCTATTTTAATTTGTGTTCCTAATCTGTTTTTTGTGGTGCTGTTTTTGATAGGTTAGACTGTTTTTCCATTTGTGTAAGGACAGATGCAAAAAAACAAGTTAAGTAGTTTTGTTTTCTGCCTGTTGCTTGTTCACCTTCTTGCCACTTTCTTAGGAATACCCTGATTTTTAAAAAAAGTCAACATTACTCTAGGAAATATTCAGATGTTTCCACTAACCACATTTCCTGGGATTTGCTATCAACAGCTTGATGTTGACTGACAATCGTTATCTATAGTAAATTGAAATTATGTCAGAATGATGACTGGCATGTGATAACATCCTGATGCAAACTCCAGCCTTATGCACTTCCATTCTGATATATAATGCTGCAAAGAATTGTGGGTTTCAGTGACACACACACACATTTACATTTTGACAGATGGCCCTTGCAACAACCAAAGTGGCTTTTTATATATGAGTACACATGATCATCCAAAAGCTATTCCTCACCAGAGATAATTTTATATTTGTCATGAATGTTATTTATACCTACATCAAGAATGAATGCAATATTTATTCTTTACTGCAGCTTGTTCATTGACTATGATTTACTTCAGTCCTGGTGTGAACACTTTTTCCACCTGCTGGAATTGCTGCAGGAATCCTCAGAAGTGACACAAAATGAAGCAAGGATGACAGCTCACATTACTCTGAGAAATAAGGAATGGGTAGGGCAATATTTTGGGGATGTTCCTGCATTTACAGCTTTATTTTTTTAAGATTTTACATAGTCCTGTTCCTTTAGAACAATGTTTTTCAACTTAGCAACTTTAAGATGGGTGGACATCAACTCCCAGAATCCTGTAGCTGGGCAATTCTGGGATGTGAAGTCTCACATCTCAAAGATGCCAAGGATGAGAAACACTGGATTAAGGGAAAGTCTCTTAAGCCATGTATGTGCATTATTTTGGCTAGAGTGTGGACATAGTCGGCCATTTCTTCAGTCATGACTCCCTGACTTAATTTCGGCCAGGCATATCCAACATTGGCAACTTTAAGACCTGTAGACTTCAACTCCCAGAATATCTCAGTCAATATGATTGACTGTGGAATACTAGGACTTAAAGTCATTAGCCTTAAAGCAACCAAAGTTGGACACCCCTATTTTAGGTCTAAGATTTTCTGGCACTCTCTAACAAAAGACAAATCCATTTTAACCCTGCTGGGATTCAGCTAGATGCTCCTATCTATTGTGATAAAAACTGTCTAAATGAAATAACTCTATAATTGGCAGCCCAGTGGATTTTCATAGATGGTATCAGAGTGAACAAAATAATCAGCAGTAACTCACCTCTCTCACAAACTATTTCTTGCCCTGCCTTCACAGAGAGCATGAACTATCTCACCTGCTTTTCTTCCCTGTAAATTTCACCCTGCCACCAAAGTGTCATCTGCCCCCAAGATAAATAGAATAAATAAATATAACAAATAGATTCTAGAATGGACATTTCAGGCTGCACAGCTATCTATCACTCTAGGCCACGGGCCTATTTTAACTTTGACCCAAAGTTTTGAAAGCTTTTTACCAGATGTTGAGCTTACAGTTTAACTCCAGACTTGACTAAACCTGTCTAACAGGTGAGCTCCATGCAACACACATCCGGGAATGACATCACCTACTATAGTCTGTCTGTTCCCATTCATTGCCCTCATTAGTCCCTTCGTGTTAATTTACTATATGACTTGGACAAAGAGAATTCCAGTTGATAAAGAGGCTGTTTTGTTGGGGGTGAAGGTTAACCCAGCCCGAAATGTGTCCTTGAATCTTATCTTACAGGAAATGTCTCATGGAGTAATAGAGGTAAAAACTGCATCAACTTTATACCAGAATTAATTATAAGTCCCATTTGGATCTGATTTAAGAAGCTCTACTTTATTCCTAATTTATCAGAGACCTTCAGTATTCTTTGCCCTTAAGCATTTACTCCTCCGCTTAGCTGTCTATGCCTTTTGTTATAGAAATCAACCTCTGTAAAAATGTCAGTGTCCCTTCCACTATTATCTAGATCAGAGATGGCTAACCTTTTTGGCACCAAGTGCCCAAAGCACAAAGAAACTATCCAAGCTCAGAATGCACATGTGCATGAGAAACCCCAAAATGCAATGCATGCACATTCCCCATGCAGGGGTGGGATTCAAGTTTTTTAACAACCGGTACTGTGAGCGTGGCTTAGTTGGTGGGAATAGCTTGGTGGTCATGTGACTGGCTGGATGTGGCCAACTCAACATCACTCAGATCGAGGCACGCATATCCTCGCCAGGCTTCTCATGACTGGGGATGCTGCAACAGTGTAAGTGTGAAAAATGGTCATAAGTCACTTTTTTCAGTGCCATTGTAACTTTAAATGGTCACTCCACATACCAAGTACCAGCAAAGGAGGGGAAAAAACTCGAGAGGTTCCAGAGACAGGAAGTCTAGTCCTGCCAAGAATGCAATAAGGGTTAATGGAGAGGCAGTTTCTGTAAGCAACACCAGAATGTTTCCTTCCTGCCTCCCTTACAGGATTAGGCCAGTAATTTCTTCTAACAACCGGTTCTCCGAACTGCTTAGAATGTTAACAATCGGTTCTAGCGAATAGGTGCGTACCTGTGGAATCCCACCCCTGTCCCCGTGCATGCACCCTGCCCCTGCATCCCCCATGCATAAGCACATGTCCCCTGCATATGTGTGCGTACCACATATGCATTTGCTTCCCCACATGTGCCTCACCCACGTGGCAGAGACCCAAAGACTAGCTGCCCGATTGGAGGCGCATGCACATGCACAATGGAGCTGAGCTTGGGCAACTGCTTGCATGCCCATAGAGAGAGCTCTGCGTGCCACTTTTGGCATGCATGTCACGGGTTTGCCACATAGATCTAGATCCTCCCTTTGTCTTATGATGCATTTTTGCCTGTACCAAGCAAAAGAAAGATGAGCAGTGCTGTTTGTAATGCACTTGGATGAGACATTGTGACACAAGATAGGTAGTTCGCAACTTACAACAGATTTGTTTAGTGACTGTTTGAAGTTACAATAGCATTGAAAAAAGTGACTTGTGACATTTTTCACACCTACCACCATTACAGCATCCCCATGATCACATGATCAGAATTCAAGTGCTCAACAATTGATTCTTATTTATGATGGCTGCAGTGTCCTGGAGTCACAGGATCACCTTTTGCAACCTTCTGACAAGCAAAGTCAGTGAGGAAGCCAGATTCACTTAACCATGTTACTAACTTAACAACTGCAGTGATTCACTTATCGACAGTGGCAAGAAAGGTTGTAAAATGGAGCAAAACTCACCTAACAACTATCTCTCTTATCAACAAAGATTTGGGGCTCAATTGTAGCCACAGGTTGAGGACTACCTGTATAAAAAGTGTGGGCTTTATATTATGATGTCATAAAATCCAATTTATTATTTGCATCTCTTTGCTTCCTGCTGCAGATGCCCATTCTGCCCTGGAGGCTTCACAGTAGTCATCAAAAAGAAATTCCAAAAACCAGGGCTGAAGATGGGCCAGCACTGGTATCTGTCCAAGTATTCTCACAAACTACCCATGGATATTGCCTGCGAAAACTGGTCTTGGGTGCAATGAAGATGTAATCAGGAAGATTCAGTATTTGTCTAGCAACTCAAGAGTTTAGATTGAGAAAAGTCTTGGGCCTGGCTTAGTGACAGAATTGATTTTTATATCCATCCTTATCACTAAACATTTTCTTCATCCAGTTGCTCATTTTTACAATGGATTAAAAAATCAAATTAGGCAGGACTAGCATTAAGTTAAGAGCAAGAAAATTTTTGTTATACCAACTGCCATAGCTTAGAGGCAGATTACTTGCTTAACCAAAACATTTGCATTTTCCTATTGGTTGGCCAAAAGAAATATTGATTAGTTATTGGTAAATCTTCTCTGTTCTCAAGTACTTTTTCATTCTTCAAGACAGGAATGTCTTGAGGGCATGACAGGAATGAAAAAGAGCCTACAGCCACTCAAAATGTTTTGAGGAATAGGAGTAAAGAAGCATCATCTGTGGAAATGCCTCTACATTACTTAGCACTGGGAAAATGACTTCACAATATTTTGCAAATGAGATAGACAAATCTTAACTTGCTCACGTCTGAATAATCTAATGATGATGATATTAGAAATGAAGCAACAGGTGTTTAGATTACATCTGATTTTAATAAATTGTTTAGTCACAAATGTGAACTCCAGTTGGAGCAACTGATGCCTACAAAAATTTGCTCAGGTTCATGCCTGGTTAGGACTTAGACAGAAAACTCTGCAGGAAATCCCACAGTTCTTGATAATGTTGAAGCCACAAAAAGACACAAAGAAGCTGAAGTGAACCTCTTTCATTACTGCTGGTATCAAAACAACATGGAGATGTCCACAGAAATACCAAAAATTGAGAAGTTGTTGTTTACTTAGACACAAAAAAAGAGCAGAACAAAACAGGAGAGAGAGAGAGGGAGGGAGGGAAGGAAGGAGAGAGAGAAAGAGGAGAAAAATATGCATATGCTCAATTTTTTTTTTCAATCTTGGAAACTTTAAGATGCATAAACTACAACTTCCAGTATTCCCCAGCCAGCATGCAGAGTGGGGAATTGTGGGAGTTGAAGTCGATGCATCTTAAGGTTGCCAAGGTTGAAAAACAGTTGAAAAATAAATAATCGGGTATATTTAAAATTGCATAAAATTTGTAGATACAAAATCTATGAAACCATAAAGAAAAGGCTGATAAAATTGCCTAGCTCAATTACTAAACAACAGGATGAATCTGAATTATATATTCATGCAATTTTTTTGCCTTATTTCAAATAGATAGCATCAGATATTTAACAAAGTCTTCATTTCATTGTTTTTACTGCTTCAGTTTTTGAGGTGCAATTCATATTTTCAGCTGAGCTTCTGGAGAGCTTTGCCAAAGATATGAAGTGGTTTGGGGAATAGGGTGAAGAGAAAAACAGCTCCAGATTTCTCATGATGTTATTGTGCATCTTGTGATTTATTTTTGAGTTATAAGATAAACCAGCAAAATCATGAGATGCATTGGGAAGAATCACAAGACTCAAATTTTTGCATCTGGGGTGAGTTATTTATCTGAATAGGTTTGTGTGTGACAATTGACAATTAAAATTCCATTACACAAGACAATCACAAACCCATTAACCATCTATTTTGCTAACCATTTCAAATCTGAAAATATGGTGAAATTTGACCAAGATTTTCTCAATTTGCTTCCCTCCAGATGTATAAGCATTGCAATTCCCAGAATCCCTTGCTTAGCATGGATACATACTACTGCTTCTGAAACATCCATGAATAAATCATGATTACTATCATGTAGAAAGTTTCTCATACTAAGGAACTTCCAACTGTGTAGCTTTCAACTCTCAGAATTCTCCAAGCAATAATACCAGTGATGAAATTCCAGTAGTGATATACACACATCTGGAATTTGCTGGGAGGAATATCAGCTCTCCTCCAGAAGTGTTAGATTATAATTCTCATGTTCCACATCTAAAGAGCTGATAAGAATCATTAAAAGATGCCAGGTGGAGAAAAGCCACCAATTTATGGTTGCATTAATTAATTTGGCACATACTGGAGGCTTATGCCAAGGAACTTCTAATCCTGGATATGCAAGAATGTCCTCAGCATAGGATCAAACAAATTAAAGTGATTGGAGCTTCATTCACACTATCATGGTCATCACCTTGACTTATTTGACAATAACTTGTGGATACTACTGGGGGTACTACTGAGGGTACTCCTTATTAGATAATGTAGACTTCTAACAAATCTCAAAGATAAGGAGGGGTGGGAACTGCAGTTCAAAACACACCTGGCATATACTGGTTGCCAACTTCTGCCTGAGGGTAGTTTCTATCTGGGCAGAGGTTGGCAATTCATGTACTATATAGTACCTGTCTTTATAGATAGAGAAACTCCAAAACCATCAAGGCTTCATAATGCCAATGGAAAAGCAAGCCAATCCTTGGATGGGTATTGCTTGGAAGAAGTTCCAACACAAAACCAGACTCTGGACTGGAGCACATAGAAGGGTATTTTCCAGATGAATGAGATACCTGAAACTCTTTACAGTAAGAGTGAAAGAGTTGTTGTGCAGGCTTTTATTACAGGGTGTCTGTTGTCATAATTTGGCAACCTTCTCCAAGAATATGTTCCAAATATGACGCAAATCCATGTAATGAAATTGAATTATATAAGGAGAATCCCCAGACGTGGATGGTAGTTACTCAGCAGCTGTTGGTGCAATCTTATGTTTGTAAGATTTGACTCCTATCCCATGTCCCAGCTTGCATTAAGATTGCCCCCTTGCCTTTTTCTCTTTCCCTGAATGTGCTTTTTTAATCAGGTAACTGACTCAAGACACATGTGAATTCCAGCCATTTTTCTGTGTCTCTCCAGCTGGCTTCCCTTTGTAAGCTTCCAGAGCAAGTGGATATGTTTACCCCCCTGATCCCTTTGAAAATATGTTGAACTGTTCCATGTGAAGGAGGAAACATGACATCACTGGACATTATTTTGGGAACAGCCCATATATAGCACTGTTTCAGATGTCTCCTTTTCGTAATCCATCCAGACTGCCTCCAGGCGTATCGTCCTCATTGTTTCACTTCACTCCTGTAGCTGAGTTCAAGATGTAAATTATGAATCACCTGCTGAGAATTCACAGAAAGAAAGAGAGAGAGAGAGAGAGAGTAATACCTGGAATATATCTAATTCCCAGGTAGAAATCTATATTTTCTGAAGGGAATTACATGACCTTAATTTCTCTCCTCTAGACACCATCTGCAAGTTCACTGTCCCACGTGCTCTGTTTGGATTAATCTTTCCAAATAAGTATAGGCACTCCTGTATGTTTACTTAATGCACTTCTTGTGTCTGAAGAACAGCTGATTCACTGTTCCACCACTATCATTCATCCTGCCCCAACACATGACTTCTGTTAGCATTTTAATCCCTGCAACAATCTGAATGCTGGCAAAATTAAGAGAGAAACAGAAAGAGAAAAGTGAAAAGCAAGGAGGCAAGAGAAAAAAGAAAGAAAGGAAAGAAAACTTCCTGTTCTACAGGCTACAACAAAGAATTCCCCACTCCTGCCACCCACTTTCAGTTTTCCAGGCCTTTGAATACCCTGGAGAAAAACGCATCCATTTCTTTTAAAACGAAAAGAAATAGCTTTGCTATGACATCAGTTTCCCATTCACTATAACTAAGTACTCACCAGTTCCCTGAACTGAAGTCTTGAATGCCAAAGGTTTTGCACAGCAGTTTCATTTCTGACTCAAAGGATATCGAAAGAAAAAGAGGAAAAGGGAGGAATGGAGAAATGGAATCAAACAGTTTAAGATATAAGGAACCTGGGTTGAAATTTCTTCAAACTTTGATTTAACCAAAGGCAAATATTCCAGCTCAATCTTTGAGTGATATTCAAAGGATCATATGCCCAAACTTAGCAAGGTTAGAGTTTAAGGCAGCGGCCAAAACAAAGTTAAACTTAAATCTGATATTAATATCAAAGATATAGGGATAGTTATTTTCCTCTCTGTCCTATTGCACATTGCAATTATATATCAACTTTTGAGGGCTTCTGAGGATTATATCCCAACTTGGGAAAGATGGGATACAATAAGTGGTTCCTACCATTTATTCTGCCTGCATCTATCCTTGATTACTTCTACATTTCCTTGGTTTACAATAGTTTTGTCATGCTGTTTGAACTTTGAAAAATCAGATTTTTACAATCTGTGATTTGCCTGTAAGCAGGAAGAGAAAAATAGTTTAAGTATGCTCCTCATTTGGAGTTCCAGAACTCTTTGACATGCTAATATTACACAAATGACAGAATAATAGGTTACAGGGTAGTCCTTGATTTGCAATCATAATAAGGACCAGAACATTCATTATTATTTGCTGTGGTTCTTAAGTGAGGCATCCCAAGACCAAACTGATTTATGATATTTTCTTTTTTGCTGTGGTAAGACATCACATGACTATGACTTGTGACCTTTCCTTCTGGCTTCCCCATTGACTTTGCTTGTTGGACATTGCCTGAGAAGGTTGCAAATGGTGATCACGTGACTATCAAATAAATATGTGATGGTTGCCAAACTGTCAAATCATGATCATGTAACTGTGGGAATGCCATGAATGTGAGGACCTGTTGTAAGTCACTTTTTTCAGCAGTGTCATAGCTTCAAAAAATTGCTTAATGAATGGTTGTAATGGTTGAGGACTACATGTACCTTGAATGAATAAATTAAGAAAGAAAGGGGGACAGGAATGAAAAGAGTTGACCAACTTGATTCTTTGTACTTAACCACAGTTTAGTTTACTTTTACACATTGACTGAATTCAAACACACATCATTAAGATTTAGACCTTTCTGTGCCACGTCAACTAAGCCAATTATTTATGCAACAAATTATGATTAAGTAAACAGTAGCTTAGCAAAAACATGTCACATCCTATTCTTAATTCATGCCAATTGCAATGATTTCTTATCCATAAATTGGGAGGAATGCTTTTCTTGATTTACAAACTGTAACACCCCATGAAAAACATCTTGTGACACCTAAAAGAGACTTTGAATTTCTTCCACCTGATGCTCTTTCTAAGATTCTACGCCAGCATAGATTAGGGGCCCTGCATTTGGGAAATCTGGATCTAGTGCATTCAGAAGGTATCATCAGATTGTGGAAGGAAATTATCATCAAAGGAGTGGAATAAGAAAATTAATGGTGGAAAAAAAATCCCATCTGCACCTATTCTGCTCATGGACATCAGGCAGAAGAGGATAGGAGACCAATGATGCCATTCATTTGCATGTTGCCATCACAATGCATGTGATGACATCACAATACATGCACTGATGATATCACAACACATTAGGTAATATTGAATGTTCCGGTGGAACCTTCTGATCTCAGACCTTGTTTCTAAAATATAAGTGATATCTGGTTCATTTATATCAGAGAAACTGAATAGTTCTTGATTTCTCTTTGCTTAGGCTGCCCCTCTTAAATTGATCCAGTTTTGTACCTCCTTAGATTATTGCAAGTGAATTTTATAAAAGGTCAGGGCTTTCTTTATTGAAGCCTTTTTGCTGCCCTGCAACTGACAAATTCACTTGAATGTATTCCCCAAAGGATGGTAGACTAAGATCCCCATTCAAGTGATATGTGACCTTTGAAAAATGAATGCCTCCTTCCCTTCTAATACTCAATTGAAACTTAAGATATAACTATATTTCCAGGTGGACCAGCGGCAATGGAGGCATGGGAGAATGAAAACGAACACTGTTAAAGATAATGAATTGCTAGGCTGCTGCAGAACACTCCAGGTATGTGGCAGGCAGTATAACCCCAACAGCAAATAAATGTACCTCTTGATAGCAAGAGTTGCCCTTTTCCCCCTGCTTTCTTTCTGATGTGAAATAATGCTTGGTTAGCAAATACAAGTTCTTTGCATTTAAACAGCCTGGAAAACTACCTATGCACCTTTATGGCCGACATTTGTTTTTCTTTAGCATGGGGAGAGTTAAATAACCAGCAGTATTTTTCCATCCCCTGCCAGGAATAATGGAAGAATACACAAAGGTTTCTACACAGCAGCGGGTTTTTAAAGGTGGATCTCCATAGCTGCTTATAAGGCAAGCAAGTATTGAACCCTTTTAATGACTGAAAATCCCTCCCCCTACCCCCCATGGTTGACTCTCCTGGGCTAATTGGTGGCTTTAATCCAGAATTCCCAAACTACCATAAATTCCAACTGCAGCAGCATGGCTGTGTAGAAATAGAAAGCCCAGCTCATCCTACATGCTTGCATGTTCAAACAAACAGGATATTCAGAGAGGGACTTCACTGTTTGTGGAAGAGAAATGACAGGGCAGGTGAGGGACCTCATAAACTTCAAGGGCTGAAGAATTAAGACAATGCTCATCTTTGAGGATGAGAAGCATGGAATGAGGCCAATCAAAGAAAGGATGGACAGAGAGGAATTTTGTCTCAAGAGCCCTGTATGCTTGGCCAGCAAAGGATCCTAACCAATTCCCTTGACTTTTTCATTTAGAAATATTAGCGAGCAAGTGATGGACAAAACTCAAAACAATCACAAAGGAAGGAAGGAAGGAAGGAAGGAAGGAAGGAAGGAAGGAAGGAAGGAAGGAAGGAAGGAAGGAAGGAAGGAAGGAAGGAAGGAAGGAAGGAAGGAAAATGTATAAAACTAAATCTAAATGATGATTTTTCAAAAGTGAATAAATAAATGTAAGATATTTGACATTAAGGTCAGAATGGCCTCAAATGCATATCAAAATTAATCTACCAGCAGTGGCTGTGATAATATTCAAGTGATGTTGGATAGTCCTCAACATACACCCACAATTGAGAACAGAATTTCTGTTGCTAAGAAAGGCAGTTGAGTTGCACCCAAATTTAGCCTTTTTTGTTATGGTTGTTAAACGAAAATCACTTGCAGTTGTTAACACAGTTTTTAAGCAAATCTGGCTTCCCTCGTTGGCTTTATTTGTCAGAAGCTAGTAGGGAAGGTTACAAATGGAGATCATATGAACCCCGAGTCATTGCAACTATCATAAATTGCCAAGCACCCAAAATTCGATCATATAACTCTGGGGTTGCTTTGAATGTTACAAGTGAGAGTACCGGTTGTAAGTCACTTTTTTTCAAAGGCTGTTATAACCTCATACAGTCACTAAACACATGGTTGTAATTAGAGGACCTCCTATATCAGTGGTGGCTAACCTTTTTGGGCTCCTGTGCCAAAAATTGTGCACGCACTTGCATGCTCGCGCTCACGTGCCAGCACCCAGATGGCCCCCTCCCCATGCCCCCTATGCATACACACGCAATCCCCACCCACCCACCCCTGCCACCCCCTTATCTGTACTGCGCCTCACAGCTGATTTTCGGCCAGTTTGAGGCCTTTTTCGACCTCCCAGAGGCTTTAGGAAGGCTTCCGTGGGCTTCTGCAGGCTGTATTTCCGGAAAAACAGGAAGTGACAAAACGGGCCTAGTTTTCGTCCTGCAAAGCCTGCAGAAGCCTTCCTCAAGGCTCTGGGAGGCCGAAAAAGGCCTCAAAATCAGCTGTGAGGTGTGCATATGCGCAGTGAGATAAGTTGTTTGTGTGTACCCAGTTCTAAAGACGAAATATACTGTTGTTTCTTCTTTTTAACATTCAGCCTATGGATTATTTATTTATTCATTTATTATTTATTTGTCAAACATGTACAAGATAACAAGTATAAATATGAATATAAACAAGAACAAGGAAGTAAATACAGATAAATGGGGACAGTGAGACAGGGACAATAGGCACGCTGGTGCGCTTTTGCACGCCCCCTTTAAGGACTTCTTAAGAATGGAGTGAGGTCACGATAGACAGGTTAAGATTGAAGCTGTGAGGGGTTGAGGCTGTAACAACAGAATCGGGCATTGACCACTCTGTTGCTGAAGTCATATTTTTGGCAATTGAGTTTGGAGCGGTTTACTTGAGTTTGTATCAGTTGTTTGCCTGTGTATTGTTGTGATTGAGGCTGAAGAAGTCATTGACAGGTAACAGACAATTTTGTATACTATGCTTAGATCAGACCGCAGGCGGTGCAGTCCTAGATTTTTCAGGCCCAAAATTTTGAGGGTATAGAGTATTCTATTGTGAGTGGAGGAGTGGAGGAGTGGATTACACAATGGTAGAGGAATTCTGGGAGTTTCGTGCCTATGGAGATTCTCAGTCATTCAGGACATGATTGTCCCAAAGGTGCTTTCCCCCATCCCACCCCCAAGAGGCAACTGGACTTTCTGGACCAGATGGTTCATTTAGGGACTTCTGTGATGATTGATAATTGAGTACCTTCACACCCCTGGCCATAATGTGCTATCCCAAAAAGTGCCGGTTTCTTGATCCCAGTTTCTGTCTTCATCTTTTTAGAATTAGAATCAGAATAGAGCTGGAAGGGACCTTGGAGGTCTTCTAGTCATCAGAACCTATACCATCTTAGTCTCTTCTTAAAAACCTAGAGTGATAAGAGCGTCCACAATTTCTGAAGGCAAGCTCTTCCACTGGTTAATTGATCAGTGGAATTAGAAGTTTCTCCTTAATTCCAGGTTGCTTCTGTCCTCCATTGCTTCTTATCTTGCCTTCTGATGCTTTGGAAAACAAATTGACCCCCTCCTCTTTGTGGCAGCCTCTCAAATACTGGAATATTGCTATCATGTCCCCTGTAGTCCTTCTTTTCTCTAGACTAGCCAAACCCAAATGCTGCAACTGTTCTTCATGTTTTAGTCTCTAGGCCTTTAATCATCTTTGTTGCTCTTCACTGCACTTTTTCCAAAGCCTCAACATCTTTTTTTTTTTTTTTTGTAATGTGGTGACCAAAACTGGATGCAGTATTCTAAGTATGGCCTAAAAGTTTTGTGTTACTCTCCATCCAATGGCAATCTTCACTTTTTAACCAAATAATTGTGGGCTTTCTGATGTAATTGCATTATGTCTTCTGTGCAGAAACTCAGGATTAGAGTGAAGGGAGAGAAAAACCTGCTCTTCTTGCTTCTCTTGGTAATAAAGACATGTTTTAGACATTTTATTTAACACCACCTGTCAGAATCTGAAGGGAGGCGAGAGAGAATACTCTGAGTTCTTACAATCTTACAATGTTTGCAATCTAAGGGGGGAAGGAGTTAAAGGAGAATAAGCACTGTGGAAGAAGAATTGGTTGAAGCTGTCCAAAGATGGGGAAGCCAAAAATGTCACCCCCACTGTTCAATTAAAACCCTAAGAGAAGTAAGGGATTTTATGAATCAGGTCAAATCCAATTCCCTAGAAAATTCCCTATGAAAACATAAAGTTAGTACTCCTCTTTCATTTTTTTTCTTCCTGCCTATTATTCAAAGGTAGACTGCCTTGGGATCTGGAGGCTTCAAATAGTTATCATGCCCAACAACAGCTAATGGTTCCTAACTACAGATAGTCCTCGACTTACAACCACAATTGAGCCAGAATTTCTGTGGTTAAGTGAATTTTACCCTAATTTGTGGTCTTTTTTTGCCACATTTGTTAAGTGAATCACTACTGGTGTTAAGTTGGTTATATAGTTGTTAAGTGAATCTGGCTTCCCCATTGACTTTGCTTGTCAGAAGTTCGTAAAAAGGGAACACATGACTGCAGGATACTGCAACCATCACAAATATGAGTCAGTTGCCAAGTATCTGATTTTTGATCACGTGACCATGGGGACGCTGCAATAGCATTTAGACTTATATACCGCTTCACTGTGCTTTTATAGTCCTCTCTAAGCGGTTTATAGAGTCAGCGTATTGTCCCCAACAATCTGGGTCCTCATTTTACCCACCATGGAAGGAGGGAAGGCTGAATCAAATTTGAGCTGGTCAGGATCGAACTACTGGCAGTGGGCAGAGTTAGCTTGCAATACTGCATTCTAACCACTGTGCCACCACGTCTCAATCATGGTCATTAGTCACTTTTTGGAGTGCTGTTGTAATTTCAAATGCTTACTAAATGACTTGTTGTAACTCGAAGAGTACCTGTACTAAATCCACTTAGGCATATGGTTCTGTGGTCACTGGATGACTCTTGGATCACGCTCAAGCATCCCTGGCTGACGTAGAGAAGGCTGTTGTTTTGCATGGGTTTTTTTCCTTCTAGATGAGTCTTGTTTTTGTAAGAGGAAATGACTCAGCCTTGGCAACAAGAAAGCAGATACAGCAACATTGGTGGTCATCCCTTCTTCCTCTTCCCCTTCAACATCGCTGCTGTAATGCAAAAACATATACGAACAGCAAAAACTTTTCTTCAAGAAAATAAAATACTATGAACTCATGACTGATGGTTTTGATGATTAGAGACTAATGTTGTAGCACAGAGCAAGAGGTAAACTTGTAATCGTACTTGTGATTATCAGCAGAATTGGAACCTTTATTTTCTTTCTTTTCTTTTTTATACTTTTTTTTTACTTTTTCTTTGATCCTTACTTTCTTTTCTTCTTTCCTTTTTTTTTTACTATATAGCAGTTTGTAATGTTTTTAATTTTCTTGTTAAAAATATTTAATATTATACACACACACACACACACACACACACACACTCCTCTTATTCTGTACATACATATACATACATACAAGTAGTGCCAAAATAAGATAATATTTGCCCTTCTGGGTTGAACTATGGGCTCCTTGGTGCTTTCTGAACTTGACTGGTTTTTTTTGCAAACATTTCATTACCAGATTAGGTAACATCTTCAGTGTAAAAGAGAGTAGGGTTTGCTCTCTGGCTTTCTCTGTCAATGTTTGTAGGAATGTTCTTGGATAGGCTGTTGTTTACTGTTTGATTGTTTATCTGAATTGAATCATGCAGTCAATTCCCTGAACTGATTTTGTTTGTTGGATGCCAGCTAGGAAGATTGCCAATAGATCACATAAAATGGGGAAGCTGCAACCTTCATAAATACATGCCAATTGTCAAATACCAACATTTTGATCATATGACCATGGCGATGCTGTCATGGTCATAAATGCAAGGATTGATTGTGATTTAAGTTACTTTCTTGCAGTACCACTGTAAAATGAAATAGTTACTAAGTAAGGAAAGGTAAAGAAAGCGGGAAAGGAAAAAAGGGAAAAGAAAGGAGAAGGGGAAGGAAAGAAAGGAAAGGAGAAAGGGAAGGAGAAAGGGAAGGAGAGGAGAAAGGGAAGGGGAGGGGAGGGGAGGAGAGGAGGGGAGGGGAAAGGAAAGGAAAGGAAAGGAAAGGAAAGGAAAGGAAAGGAAAGGAAAGGAAAGGAAAGGAAAGGAAAGGAAAGGAAAGGAAAGGAAAGGAAGAAAAGATTATTACTCTGATCCCATTCCAGGAAGGGATTACCAACTAAGGTTCACGTACTGGATCATCATTTCTCTTCACTGATTCCAGGTTTCTCCTTTTCCCCTCCCTTTTCCAAAGTCTGCCCAACTTCTACCTATGACTACAAACTGACAAATCTGTCCATTTATTTCTTTCTCCTTCCGTCTTCCATCTACTGCCAAATAAGGAAAGGGTTCTCAAATTTCCCTTTCTCTCTACCCAAAGATCTTTATTGCCCTTCTGGCCAAGATGAATCAATAGGGCGTGTGAATTCACTGGGTAAACTTCCTCCGCAATAATGTAATGATGATGTCAATATTTGAGAAATTATGGCTGCTAACTTTGCACTGCCCATTGTAAACAGTTATGACTGCTTCTTTGAAGTGGCTGTTATTTTCAAACAATTCTACACAGGGCAAAAGCAGATCACCCAGGTTAAGTGCAGTGCTTTAGTCCTTAAAGCTTAAGTATTGTTGCTGCTATTGCCAATGTCTATTCTCACTCAGCATCGATGGCCTGAAATATGTTGACTACTCTGAATACTCAGCTGCAGGTGTGGAAATGCTGTGACCTATCAGATAGGCATAGCTCTATCTGAAAATGGATGGTCTAGTGATCTTCTGAAAAGCTGATAAACTTGTAAAAAATAGTCATGTTCATAGTTATGAAGAGGCCTTACAGGATGAAGCAAAAGAGGACAATCAATAATGACAAAACTCTATCCTTGATAATTGTTGCAAAGGAATGTCTGTTCCAGCACAATATGACCTAGAATATGACCAACCTCATGGAAAGCAGCATCTACTACCTATGATGCTGTGCAGGGCACAGAATTGTCAATGATAGATTAAATGATAGCCTGCCCACCTGCCTTCCAAATAGTAGAAGTGTCATGAGGATGCCCTGAGGTAGATATATTACTATTCAAGCCACTGAGCTCTGGACTGAGCTCTAGACCAGATTTAGCTTTTCAATGTTCTTCAAGAACAGCCCAATATGGAATATGTTGCATTAGTCCAATCAAGAGGGATCTAACCTATCCCTATAAGTGATAGGAATAAATGCAACCTATTAAAAAGGTAAGATCACAGTTAGAGACAAGGAAAAGCCCTCTTGGTCACAGCTGTTAGTTGCTTCTCAAGCAGGAGCTGGAAGTCCAAGAAGACCTCCAAATGGTGAACCAACTCCATTTGGGGAAGTACCACCAATTTTCAGAGTTAACAATAGACTACGACGATTGGACTTGGTAGGCCGTCAAACTAAAACTAACTCCATTTTGCTGGAACTGAGCTTCAATCTGTCCCTTCCCACTTGGGCAACGTCCAGCACTTTGACCATATCACTTCATCCATCAAAAGTTTAAATTTACAATTAGGTGGCCTCAGCATATTATTGATTCCCACCCTCCAAGCAATGGTGGGATTAAAAAAAAATTACTACCGGTTCTATGGTATGGTGTTGCTCGGTGGGCATGGCTTGGTGAGCGTGGCAGGGGAAGGATTCTGTAAAATCTCCATTCCCTCCCCACCCCACTAACCTGCTTTCCAGCTCTGTTCTCATGGGCAGAGCAACAAAAGAAAACCCAGCCAATCAGCTGGAACTCAGGAGGCAGAGAATACATGGGGGTGGGGCCAATCAGAGGTGGTATTTGCCGGTTCTCCGAACTACTTAAAATTTTCACTACTGGTTCTCCATAACTGGTATAAAACATGCTATAAAAAAGACAAAGAACAATTTGGCTTTTATACAACTCAGCAAGAGTTAGACAAAATATTACAAGGGATGGAGAAAAAATGACTAGTAAAATATATAATTACTTATTGGATTACAAAACAAAGGAGGAAATTATTAAAGAAAATATGATAACTTGGGTTAAAAACGTGGGCCATAGCATTAATCTAGATCAATGGGAACGTATTTGGCAAGTAAATTATAAATTAACAATGTCAGTTTCTTACAAAGAGAATATATACAAAATGTTTTACCGCTGGCATCTACCCCCAGTGAGACTAGCCAAAATGTTCCCCAATATGATACTTAAATTGATGAAACTTTGAATAAATAAATTTATTAAAAAGAATGTGGCTTGTTTTTCCATTATATCATACGTCTGAACTCCTGCTTTAGAATACATTCAATAACACGTTCAGCAAGATCTATAGATATGACGGTCTGCGTAAGCCAGTGTCTCCTTTTCTTGCTTATGCACAAAGATGGTTTCTTTTGCAAGTAGCAAGATCAGACACTTTTACAACTTACAACAGTTTCTTTAGTGACCATTTAAAGTTACAACAGCATTGAAAAAAATTGACTTCATCGTTTTTCACAATTCCGACCTTTGCAGCATCCCCATGGTCATGTCATAAAAAATGCAGGTGCTTGGCAACTGATTCATACTTATGACCATCGCCGTGTTTCATTGTCTTATTGTGCAGGAGTAACAAAGACCTGCTCATTTATTAATTTTTAGTCCATTCTTCCATCCCAAAGTCTCTTTCCTTTTATTAGTACAACAACCCTGGAAGGGGAGAAACAGCTCAGCTATGTTGACTGTCTCAAGACGAGCTGTGTATTTAATTGCATCTTAATATAAATTTTCTTGGTCTGAATTACAGGCTGAAAACTAACACCATGCTGCCTTTCATAGACTGGCAATCAATCTTCCTCTTCTTTGGTTTATCTATTTAAAACTGGAGCCCACACTAACTGAACTCTTTGAGAATGAGTCCATTGCAGACAGAAAATCTGCCAAATCGGGAGGTTTGCTCTAAAAATGTATGTCAAACAAAATGAATGAAGGTCAAAAACCTGTGCTAATAGCATTATACAGCCACATATAATCTATAAAAGGAAATTGGGTGAATTTCAGTCTAGCAGTGTTATAACCAAGATGAACTGGAAAAGTCTATAAAACTTTAGAGCTAGTTTTTTCCCCCATATTTTTACCTTCGTATATTTTTGGCTTTGACCTTGAGTAACTCTTGAGCCTGAAAATATTGTAGTATTTTTTACCCCTTTCCTTTAAAAAAAAATTAAAGTCAAGGTGAGCCATACTGTTTTTTTCTCCTTTTTGCCTAATATTCATTGTGCATTGATACAAATTTATATAACTGAGCAACTTTTACATTTCAAAATCTGCAAACTATACATACAGACTTTTAAAAAAACAACAACCCTGAATCTGCCCTTGTGATTGTTCATATCAGCCACAATTTGTGGCTTATGCCACGTGCTTCCACTATGAACTTAAGTAACAAGAACAGATATAATCTTTCAAATTTCTCCAATTCTATATTTATCAGTGCATTAGCGCTAAGATATGGTAGCTCTTGACTCTGTTAAAAGTGAAGCAAATTCATCATTCTAGGTCCAAAGAGAAGCAATTTACTTTGCAAAAATAAAGGCAGTAGTAGGTCAGAAAAAAAATAAAAGGTCTGAATATAACTGCTAACATATTTTTGTCTGAAAATCAATATGGCATTCAAAACCATACCTTTTTCATCCACAAGGCAAAAATGAGATTTCCAGAGTAAGTGTGCCTGTCATTTATTTTTTATTTTTATTTATTTTATTTTTGTCAAGCGGTTATAACAGGTATAAGTATAAACATAGTTATGAATACATGAAATGGATACATATAAGAAAAATAAAAAGAAACAATAGGATAGGGATGGTTGGCGTGTTGGTGAGCTTATGCACGCCATCTTAATTTTTTTTTGCCCTCCTCTGCGCAAGCACCTTAAAACAGAATTTTGGTTAGTTGTGTAGATTTTAAAACCTCTGTTGTGTGATTCTGAGCAACATGGATTTTTTGTGTTTGTTTAACTTTTCACAGATTTGGAAATGTCTGCATATTTGGCAGTCTTATTTGAGACTAAAATAAAAATTTAATCAAAACAGAAAAAGACTTTGAAGTTTTATTATAAAAGCCTTGTTTTTTACTCATCATCCCCTTAAAAGTATATGATTGAAATGCTATGTGATATTCATGAACAGCTGACAAAGTCTGGGTGTGTGTGTTTGTATATATTTATATATATCCAAGACATGGCAGAAAATATTTAACATCTGATTTTCTGTCTTGTCATCCTATACTAACAATCCGGTTGCTAAGTCTGGACTTGCAATGTCATTTAGAATATATCAGTGTCACTGAATGATTACAGCTTTATCCTAAGCTTCAATGGATGAATGCAGATTCATAAGAAACTAAATACACACTTGCTAATACCAGCTTGAAATTGTAGTCAGATTGTTACCTAGAGTGATTGCTTTGGAGCATTAAATACTAAAAAAAGAAAAATCCTTGATGTGTGACATTTATGTAGAAATCTGGGCATTCCCTCTGAGATCTTAGGAAAAGCAAAATAGAATATGGTTCATTTCTTCTCTGTGATAAAATACTAAACTGGTGCCATGTTTGTCATAATTAATGCAGAGTAATAGTCCTCCCTCATCTGGGAAAGGAAACACAGATTAATCTGTTTGGTTGATGGTTAGTATTTGAAAGGGTGTGAGGAAAAATGGATGTCAGTTTTAGCCATTGCCAGAAGAAGAGACAAGTAGAAAATTATCTTTTCTTCCCAAAAGAAAGTGGATTCCAAATTATTGAAAAATGAAATGTGTAGAAGAGACATAAAAAATCTGAATCTTTTTTAAATTATTGTTTATAAATAGGACTGAGTCTAATACTTCCCTGAAATTATTTTGTTAAATTTCATGACTATAATATTGTTGGGTTGTTGGATTCTGGTGTGTCTGTTGACTCTGCTAGGGGTCAGGCATGCAGGGGGTGGGAATCATATCCTGAGATCCTGCATGGAAGTAAAAAGATCAGGGACAAAGGGAAAAACCCAAGAACCAGTATCTCACCTTTACAGAGTTGAGATTGGAGAAGATCTGTTAAAAAAAAAAAACACCATGTTTTACTATAACTAAAGGATTCAGGGATATTGACAGCTGCAAGTAGGACTGGAAAGTTGGTTGTTCTCAATCAAAGTAAACTATTATGTCCTATAACTGCCTGGATGGAGACTATAAGTGTTTTTAACTATCTGTAGCTTGGCTGGCTGAGGAATTCTGAGAGTTAAAATCCACACGTCTTAAAATTGCCAACTTTGAGAAGCAGTGAAGAGTGCCTTCTCTCTAACCTCCATGACTGAAAAGGAGAGTGGACCCTATTGTCATTGTAAATTCTCATGGTAGACTCCCTTGGATCCAAAGAGCTTTTGAGGACTCCTTTCCTTTCAGAGTAAACCTGTTCTCACTCTTAAATTTCAGCCCCTTGACCAGGGATTTAAAATATAACTGTGCAGATGGACTGTTTTAGCTCATCTAAATGATCTTTTTTTTTTTTTGGAGGGTTGGATGAGGCAGAGCTGTCTAACTATAACCATGTATTTTTCAGAGTGCTGACTTGCATGGAGAACCCCAATAAGACCTAGTAGATATTTACAGCTTATTTTCAAAGATAGATTCTGACTAAAAGGAACTATCTAATTATCATGTGATTCTAATGAGATTCTGTTTACTGGTTGTTCACTTATCTTAGAACTGAAGCAACTGCTGACAAGGCAATTGCTGAGAAAGAAGTCCTCTCCTCATAGCTCTTTAGGGACTAGGGAAGAAAAGAAATCCAGCACAGCAGTAATTGTCTTATTAAGTTGAAAAGATGACTTTTAAAAAATCTCTAAAACTTTCGCAGAAGGAAACATTTGCACTTAAGAAGTTCTCTTGGGAATAAGATGCTGTTTTGCAGCTTCATTTTAATCTATGTGTAAAAAATTTTGGCAGGTTTTTTGGTATGGGGAATTCAGGGCATACTATATAGAGATATAACCATGCAATCATCACTTTTACATATGTACCACAATATGGTTATGATAGCCATTTTGACTTTTTTAACCTCACTCCTTCCTGACATTTCTGTGTTTAGAGGGTGAAGTACCCAAGATTCATCCAAATATTAGGAGATAAAGTCATGATATGAGTGCTTTGTTGTTCACATGATATCTTAAGCAGGTTATGGCTAAAATGCCCAAATGTGGATCATTATTTCTGTTTCCTTATTTAAAAATAGTAGCAAACTTGTTCTCCATGTTCAATGTGGGCCATGAAATCAGGTGCTAATTGGCTGTCAGTTCTCTACAAGCACCACTACACCTTTATGTGTTTAGAAATGAACCCGCAACTATTAGTTGATTATTTATTTTACCTATCCTGTAAGGCCTTGAGGTCAGGAAAGTCAAGAGTGTTGATAAATCCTGGATATATTTTTAAGTGGGATGAAAAAGTTAAGAGATATGCTCAGAGAAAAATAATTTTGTGGCCTAAAACTTTTGAATAATAAAAATTAAAGATAAAATATTCACAAAAATTATACAATAGAAATGACAGACAGACAGATTATGGATGGACAGTAAGACAGACAGATAAAATGGCTCAATTGAACTTGTCAATCGGAAAGTTGACAGCCTATGTTTGGAACCTAAGTGCTGCATGACAAGGTGAGCTAACAGCATGGAAAGCATGGAAATGTGAGTAGATAAATAGGTACCACTTTGGTGGTAAAGGTAACAGCTTTCCATGTGCCTTGTTGTCATATAGTCATGTTGGCCACATGATCACAGAAGTGTCTTCAAACAATGCTGGCTTTCCTTAGCTCAAAAACAGAGATGAACACCACCTATAGAGTTGGACATGACTGGACAGGAGAAATGTTTACCTTTACCTTTACCTTCACATTTTTCTGTGTAGCTAGCAAGATGATAGATAGATAGATAGATAGATAGATAGATAGATAGATAGATAGATAGATAGATAGATAGATAAAGAGAGAGAAAGAGACAGACAGACAGAAATCGGAATCTATAGACAGTATTCATTTAATGACCAATTGCTTCAAGACCGGTCAAAATTACAATGAAACCCATTCCCCAAAGTTACTTATGACCCGTCCTCAAAATTATAGCTGCTGTATCACCATTAACCCTGCATCAATCAGCCCACATTTAAGGATCACAATAGCCTATGATGGAATTTCTGGGCTGAATTGTGGTTGTTAAGTGTGGGCTATATATTATCTATTTATCATCCATCTGTCTGTCTGTCTGTCTGTCTATCTATCTATCTATCTATCTATCTATCTATCTATCTATCTATCTATCTATCTATCTAATCATATATCTTCCTCTGTTGCATCCAATGGCTTCATTCCTTTTGATCTAAAAGATAATTCAGCACAGTAATAATTCTTTTTAATATATATATATATATATATATATATATATATATATATATATATATATATATATATATATATATATATATATATATATATATATATATATATTAATGAATCACAGTCTAAATAAACACTGAAGTCCACTTAGGCCTTCCTGGATATAATCCATTCAGCCATACTGCTGCCCTCATGTTATTCTAACAGTTATTTTTACAAAATGTACATGTTTAAAGTTACTTTCATGGTTTATTTTAAGGAGGTGACAAATTTGTGGCTTGCAGTCTTCAGACCTCTGATGGATTGGCACGGTTATAGGCTAAGGTCCCATTGACACCCAGCATTTGCTAATACTTTAACGAAGATTTTTTTTTTTTTAAAAAAAAGCAGTAACAACAGAGACATCTCTCTTTCCTGTCTGTTCCTTACTGGAAGTAACCTTAAGGCTTTTATCACTAAGTATTTTTGACATAGTGGAGATGCAAGCAACAATTTCACATATGACACATCTCTTTTGTTTCTTCCTTCACAATGAAAGCAAACAAAAGGATGCAACCCAGTTCAATGAGGAAACTGCTCTCCTCAAACCAAGCCAGACTACAGATACATAAACAGGTCGGTCAAAAAGTCAAGTTTTTGAAAGCATATCTAGACTTGCAAGATTGATGTCAGCTCCAGATCAGACTAATGTAATATAGAATAATTCCAAACAGAGTTGGAAGGGATCCTAGAGGTCTTGTAATCCAACCTCCCTACTCAGGCAGAAAACTTTATACTATTTCAGATAAATGGTTGTCTAATTTCTTCTTAAAAAGCTTCCAGCCTTATAGGTCAATGCTACTTTGACTGTAAAGCTTTAGTAAAGAGTCCTGCAAATATTCATGGGTATTATAAAGATTTTGCTGAAATGTTTACTCATGTTACATTCCTGCCCCAGACTTCATCCTCTTTTATCAGATATGTCTTGAAAGCTCATTCCTTCTTCACTCTTCATTTCATTTTTATGATTGCAACCACAATCTTGACTTTCTTAGCATTCTCCCAAACCCAGGCATGTTGGTATCTAAGCCTTGGTTTCCTCCAAAAGAAGGAGGATTCCCATCATCCAGTTAAGGCTACCATCTTGGTTTCTCTCTACATCCATGTAGATCCTCATGATTCTTTATTTCATTTGTTCCTAGTCCTCCTGATTTTTTCTTAAAATGAGGGGCTAAGAGCTGAGATTTTAAATAGCATCTGATGAAGGCAGAGCCTTGTGGAAAAACTTTTTGCTCCTGATTGGGAAAAGCTTTTTCTTCAAATATGTCTTCCAAGGGGTCTGCAATTCATAAAGAGTAACTTGGAAAGCCTCCTGTAACCTTTGAAGAAACTGCTTGTGGACAAAGCAGCAGAGTATTTACTCAACCTTGCAAATCTGTCCATCACTAGCAGGGGTGTCAATCTCAAGGCCTGTGGGCCAGATTTGGCCCACAGGATGCTTAGATCTGGCCCTCAGGGTTGCCCTGGTAATAGCAGAGGACTGGGTCGCGGTGCCTCTGCCAGCAAAAATGGCAGAAGCCTCCCAGGCTCCATTTTCACTGGCAGAGGGCTGAAAGAAAATCCCTCCAGCCCCACCTAGGCCACCATAGGTGTCCCCTGACATCAAGCTGGCTGAACCCCCCCCCCCGGCCACACACACCTCTACCATGCGTATCTGGCCCCCCAAAGTCAAACACAACCCTGATGTGGTCCTCAATGAAATTGAGTTTGACACCCCTGATCTATAGTAATGGAATGGCCAGCCTTCAAATGTGTTATTTCAACAAATGCAACCAGTCTGACCCTATGCTAATTTTTCCACTTTCTCAGATATAATTAATTAATAATCACTGAAATAATTTTTTTTCTTAGATAGGACAATGGAATTATTTACGCTTTTGCACTGATTAAGTGACAATCCTCATAGGTGTTAAGTTACCCCTATGTGGGAGCCTCACCTGCTGACTCGGCAGCCTTTCCTTTCCTCCCTAAAGCCTCCCAGAACAGATAATTTCATTATGAATGCTGATGGATTGCATTCTCAGGCACTAAATATGCAAGCGGGGATTGGAACATTCATACAAACAACCATCTTGTTTGCCTGCAAATGTTCCTGGTCATTAAAAAATATATACTGAAAAATGCAGCCTAGCAAATCTACATTGAGAAGGTGGTCTCAGAACAGTATGCCTTTGCCTTATTGTTGTAATCTTTCCAAAATGCTTTCAATGTCTTTTAAGAACAGAACTATGATTGAGCTACTGTATATTCAATGAAAAAAGAAAACAAAAACAGCTGGTCAAAGCATGCTTCCCTCTCTTGGTAGCCTGGCAGTGTTCTTCAAAAACTGCAGTGAATTTACTTTTCTACCACATATCTCAAAATTAAGGTCAAATTATGATTTTAAATGTTATATATTCACATAGATATCTCCTAAAGGAATATTCTTCTATACTGTAGTAGTAATAATGAGGTAATTCTTTGCTATGTGAAATTTGAGGAGAGACACGGGGAGGGAGGGAGAGGGAGGGGAGAAAGAGCGGGGGGAGAGATAGAGAGAGAAATTGATAGATTTGTGAGCTTGTGTATGTGCTCAACAAATGCTGACTGTGAATTTCCACAATGAAGTTGTCGTATGTTTTCTTCAAGAAAGAAAGAATGTGTGGAGGAAGGAGAGAATGTCTGGGGCAAGGAAAACTGACATTGCACATTTTTCTTTGCTGATAGAATGTTTTTAACATCCGATATCATGCATGCTCATTCCGTAAGACTGAAGGCCTACGTGACTGTAGACCAAAACCCCATGGGTTCTTCCAGGAGTGGGATTCAAATTTTTAACAACCGGTTCTGTGGGCATGGCTTAGGTGGTGGTTGTGGTTTGGGTGGACATGGCTTGGTGGTCCTGTTATTGGCTGGGTGTGGCCAACTCAATATCACTCACATTGAGGCACACATCTCCTCACCTGGCCTCTCGTGACTGTGGGGATGCTGCAACAGTCGTAAGTGTGAAAAATGGTCATAAGTCACTTTTTTCAGTGCCATTGTAATTTTGAATGGTCACTCTACACAAGCAAAATACCAGCAAAGGAGGGGAACAAAATTCCAGAGACGTTCCTGAGACAGGAAGTCTAGTCCTGCCAAAAATGTAATAAGGGTTAAAGGAGAGGCAGTTTTTGTAAGCAACACCAGAATGTTTCCTTCCTGCCTTTCTTACAGGATTAGGCCAGTAATTTCTTCTAACAACCGGTTCTCTGAACTGCTTAGAATGTTAACAACCGGTTCTAGCGAATAGGTGCGAACTGGTAGAATCCCATTCCTGGTTTCTTCTTTTTGATAACTTTTTGTAGGACGATAATTAAAAGTTATCCTAATTGTGCTTTGAATCTCTTGATAGTCTTTAATATCATACCTCATGATATCCTCCTGGTTTGGTTATGCAGGCATTGTTCTTCAGTAGTGGTGGTAGAAGGTCAGACCTTCAGCTATCTTCCTTAGGAGACGTCAGGTAACCGTCCCTTTCCCCATTTCTATTTAATATCTACATGCAGTTGCTGGGAGCAGCTGCTGGCTGGGAGAAGTATCATAAATTTGTTGAGGATAACCAGTTACTTTATACCTGTTACTGAGAAGAGATGGGGTGGAAGTTCTCATAAGTCCCTGAAAGCTGTCACATTGGATAGAAATAAGCAGGCTTAAACTTGAATTTTACCAAGACAGAATGTCTGTGGATTTGAAACCGACTTGACTCTAGACAGAATGTACCTTTGATACTGGATGACACAGCATTTCTCCAGGCAGAGGTAGTTTGCACATTGGTGGTCTTTCTGGATTCACACCACTTGTTTAAATGGTGGGGGTCATGACCATCCTTGAGTTTTAAGTTCTGTGGTAAGACCCAGGGCTGGGCTGCTGGGGATTCACAAGGGTTTGGGAGAGCCCCTAGCTAAGATTCTGTGTACTTTGGAGAATCCCCAAACCCCACTTCTGGCTGGCCCCACCCACCCCACACCTCCCCTCCCAGTCCTCACATAGCCCGTTTTGGATGCAGGTAAGCGCAGAGCCAAAAAACAGGCCTCCAGGAAGTTCAGGATGGCCGGAAATGGGCCTGTTTCTGGCTTCCAGAAAGCCTCCAGAACCCGGGGAAGCAGTTTTCACCCAGAGGCTCAAGAAAAGCCTCCCGAACACAGAGAGGGCAAAAATGCCCCCTTCCCCCCTGCCGTGGTGCAGGAAGCTGACTAGGCCATGCACATCATGGCCACGCCCACCCAGCAACTGGGCAGAGAACCCTTTGCTAAACATTTTGAAGCCCACCCCGGTGAGACCTTTCCTGAACCAGCTTTTATTCAGTAACTCACTATAGATAGTAAGAAATACTTGATCAAGATATGTAGGAACTTTTCTACAGGCTCAAACATTTTTAAATACAAAAATATGAGATAATATTCAGAACACCATCACAACTTTAGCTGATGCAGTGCGAAGAGGTGGACCAAGTATTGGACCAAGAACGTTGGATTTACTAAGGTTTGTCCATGTGACACAATTACTACAGGAGCTGCATTGGTTGCATTTTTTTCTTCCATGACACTACAGAGCTATTGGTTATCATCTTCCAAGTCTTATCTGGATCAATAACATAGGCATATATCTCCCTAATTCAATGAACTATATGGAGGAGATACAGCGCAATCAGACATCTATTATAGTAAATCTCAAAACAATCAATTTTAGTTTTCCCATACAGTTGATTTCCTGATCTACTTAGTGTGGATGACACTCATGGCTCTGTCATTTTATTGCTAGATTACTGCAATGTGCTTTACGTGGGACTGCTCTTGAACACTATCCAGAAACTTTAGCTGATACAGTGTGAGTAGGTGGACCAAGTAGTGGACCAGGAACCTTGGATTCACCAACGTTTGTTCATGTGACACAATTACTATAGGAGCTGCATTGGTGGCATTTTTTTCTACCATGTGGGATACAAGCTATTGGTTATCATCTTCAGAGTCTTACCTGGATCAGGTCATGGATATCACAAATCAAACTTCTCAAGTTGAATCCATTCAGTACGATGGAGAAGCAGAAGGAAAAAGGAAGATGTCATCTTCAAGGACTGTATGCTCAACCTCTGTGTGTGATGGCCCCTTTCCTATGTAACAACTAATTTCCATGACATTCTAACCCAGGGATGTTAAACCCGGGGGCCAGATCCGGCCTGTGGGGGTGCTTAGATCTGGCCAGCGGGGCCACTCTGAAAATAGCATTTTCACCTCTGCCAGTGAAAACGGAGATCGCGAGGGCCATGGACGGCCCTCCTGAGCTCCGTTTTCACTGGCAGACCATTGCAGGATGCCATCCCAGCCAAAAATGGACCTCTGGAGCCCGTTTTCACTGGCAGAACGCTGGGGCCACCGCCAGATTCCTCGACATGAATGATGTCATGCTGGCCATGCCCACCCTGGCCCTTCAAGCTCAAACACAACCTTGATGTGGCCCTCAATGAAATTGAGTTTGGCACCCCTCTTCTAACCAGTCTCTTTATTGTACATTAACCTAACCATAAAAAAAACATTGCTCTTCAGAATGGCATCTGGGGATATAAGTGAGTTGATGCTAACCTTAAATAATGATGCCTATAGATTAGCTCTACAGGTATTAATGATTGTTATTTTTAATCTTCTGTTATTAATGCTTTTAAGCTCATCAGTCATCAGAAATGAAGACATGTATAAATTGAAGTAATATAGTAATAATTATTAATAGTGTAAAGCCACATTTATTTAAAAATGAATTTTATATCAGTGGTTCAGAAAATTGGGTATCTAAATCAGCTTATTGATGAAATTACGTTTAGATTCTGTGGCTTAATGTACCTGACTTACTGCCAGGCACAGAAATTCTACCTTTTTACTTGCTAGTTCTTATTCAATCTGATAAAAGAGAATTTGCTTTTTTACAGACTGTTTACCTACTTCAATCAATAAATAGCATTTGGATTAAAATGTGCCATTTTGCACACTATTTACATCAGTACCAGCAGTTTCTTGTCCTTAATGCAAACTCAATATTTTCACTTTTTTTTCAAAATGAAACCAATACTGTCCCAGTGAAAACATCTCATTTGTACTAATTGAATAGCCAAACAATCTCAGGTAGATCTAATCTAGGGTTTAAAGGCTGCACATTGATAAATGGCCCTGCTTCCTGCAAGAACTATACAGTTTGAAGTCCAAGTGAATCTTCATTTATGACAGGAAAAGCTGCTAAGGCAACTACCACAACTGTTTTATAACAGGAGCTATTAACAGTCACACATTTCCAGAGGCCTGGCTTGACATTGCTAGTGGCATTGCTAGTGCCTTGAAAATTGCCTTGACAACTTTCCAATAGTGGTGTTTCACCACTGGCCCAAGTAAACCATTGTTCTATTGTCTTGTCAGCATCTCTGGAAGGATGACTCACAAGGGGATCAACATTCTATGCACTCACTAGATAATAATCTATGTTCTTCCTTGTCTGATCATCTAGGTCGCCATCTCATTTCAATAGACTTTCCCCTTTGAATTTCCAGAAAGTGCAGCAACCCAACATTTAATCAACCCACACAGCACACTGGTTCCTTGAAATTTCTAGCTTTGCACAAGTACCAGGATGAACCCTCTTCAAGACAGCTCTGGAGACAAGCATGGAAACCCTTTCTTGGTGTTCAGAAGAGCATTCTTTTCAGACAGAATTGCTCAAGGCAAAGAGAGATGTCGAATCAGAATGGACTTTTCTGCTTCTGTTTGATTTGCAGAAGATGTGTAAGGGCTTTGGGGTGATGGTTGCTTATCCACCCACCTCTTCAGTTAGGCTACTGAGATGAAGAGTGGGTGAGATTGACATACTTTACCTACCTCTGTCTCACTTCCAGTTCACTTGAGGCACATCCCAACTTGTCAGACTGTTATGATCTGCCATCTATATCCTGTTATTTTGCTCTGCCTGAGGCACAACAACTGCTGTTGTGGTTTGATGTATTTCAAAGTTGTACCATTTCTATTTTCTGGCAAGAGGGGGGTTTCATCACATAGAGGAACACTTCCTCTAAACATCAGAGAGGATGCGGTGGCAAGGGAACTATCCATGATAACAATAGTATTTTTTTAAAGCAAGAGAAATGCTACATAATTAAGATTTGTGAAGGTTTAATTACTTCAATAGAAGTCAAATGCTCAGTAGCGATAGCAGGAAATGCTTCCTTTTTTACAGTAATCTTTCAAAAGTGTTGAATGTCTGGTAACTAGGTAGACATGACATCTTCTCTTGGCATTTTCTTCTTTCCTTCCTCTTTCCCTCCTTTCTTTCTTTTTTTGTCATTGACATTTCTAAGGTATCGTGTTGGTTTTTTTTTTAAAAAAAAACAAATACAAACCAGCACTGACCCTATTTGGGGTTTTTAGAGTTCAGACAAGGCTAGCTTAGAGCTGCCACCACTTATGCAAACACAACTGGATTTGTTTGAATATACATAAAAGCATGATTTGTTGCTGTGTTTAATGTCAGGTGGATATAGGCCTTAAATTGACAACACAGTAGCAAAGAGATGCCTTAAGTTGAAACATTTATTGTGACATCACAACCGGCGTTTTGCCCTTTTGTTCTTACATGACTCTGCACCTTAAGACATAAATTGTAGTTTTGTATTGTGACTCATGTTGTGACAGTCTCCTCCTGCAGGATGCCTTGCCTAGGTTTTTGCTCAATTACTATATTTGGGATATGATGCAAGACATGGAAAAAAGAAGATATTTGCATGAAAAAAAATCTGTACAGTTACACAGAAGGAATACTGTGCTCATATTTATGTATATTATGTATCCATACTGATATATCACTGTGCCCAGTAAAATTACTAAACAAGACTGAATCAGAGACAGCATACTGAAACATTCAGAAAGTAGAGTTTCTGTTTTGGTATATTTGTACAAGAAGACATTCCTATATATGAATCAGTGAAAGATATTTTGGGACAATTACAGAATAGATACATACAACTGTCCAAAGAATCACAAAACCTAACACAGAAATGTTCAAGCCATAGTAAGACCACACTTGGAATACTGCATTCAGTTCTGGTCACGACAATACAAAAACGATGTTGAGACATTGTAAAGAGTGCAGAGAAAAGTAACCAAAATGATTAGGGGGCTGGGGGCTAAAATGCATGAAGAACATTTACAGGAATTGTATATATCTAATAAAAAGAAAAGTGTCTAATAAAAAATGGAGACTACAGCCAAGAAATTAAAAGGCACTTGTTCCTGGGGAGGAAAGCTATGGAAAATCTACGCAGCATACTAAAAAGCAGAGACATCACCCTGCCAACAAAAGTGCGAATAGTCAAGATTATGGTTTTCCCAATTGCAATGTATGGCTGTGAAAGTTGAACCATAAGAAAGGCTGATTTCCAAAGAATTGAGGCCTATGAACTGTGGTGCTGGAGAAGATTCCTGTGAATCTCTTGGACTGCAAGGCAATCAAACCAGTCATCCTAGAGGAGATCAACCCTGACTGCTCTTTAGAAGGCCAGATCCTATAGATGAAACTCAAATACTTTGGCCACCTCATGAGAAGGAAGGACTCACTGGAGAAGAGCCTAATGCTGGGAATGATTAAGGGCAAAGAAAGAAGGGAGCAACAGAGAATGAGATCACTGGAATGGAATCACTGAAGTGGTTGGTGTGAGCTTAAATTGACTCCAGAGGATGGCAGAGGACAGGAAGGCCTGGAGGAATGTTGTCCATGGGGTTGCGATGGGTCGGACACAACTTCGCAACTAACAGCAATAAAAAGAAGGATTAGGGGAAAAATGATAGCAGTGTTCCAATATTTGAGCAGTTCCTACAAAGAAGATGGGGGTCAAATTATTTTCCGAAGCACCAGAAGTCAAGACAAGAAACAATGGATGGAAATTAGCCGGATCAATTTTGTTTAATTTGTTTTTAATTGTACATACTGTTCGTTTTTTAGTAGGCTGTCCCTTTTTGGGAGAGGGGGCGGTATAAAAATTTAAATAAATAAAATAAATAAATAAATAAATCAAAGAAAGAAGCAACTTGGAATTGAGGAGAAATTTCCTCCAAGGTCCCTTCCAACTCTTATTCTATGTTCTAAAGAGACTTATGTTAAATAATTTTCATGGCTTAATGCAGAAATGCAATATAATGCATTTGTTCTAATTTCTATTTTCATGTATGATCCACCCACATGAGAAATTCAGTTTATTCCTGTAGGCAAAAGAAAGAAACAAACTTGGGGGGTGGGGGAGGGAGGGAATCCTCACACATTAAAATAGGCTTTCTTTCTTTGTATGGCAAGATGTAAAATGATGTAATTTCACAGATTTGCCAGAACTATATGTTTTTATATGTCAAACCATAAGCATAATATGGTTATCTAATGTAACTGAATTGGGGGTGGGGAGGAGAGATTTTGTGTTTTTACATACAGTGCTCTATAAGTTTTCAACGTGGTGTGCTCCAGATGTTCAGAAATTGCACACATCTGAAGGACAAAGGTCAGAAAGGACTATTCAGAGACAAAAGGAAGTATTTTTCTTTGTCTTTTTTTTTTTCATTTTATGCAACTGAAGCATGGATGACTTGCAACTTCAGTATTTATGTGGTTACATTCAACTTGTATTGAAACCAGTTCCAAGGAATGCATGTTTCTCCCACAAAAAGTTAAACATTGTAAAATCTCCTTGTAACTCACTTCTTTTTGTGAAAAGGGACATGCTTGGAAAGATTGTGTCACCTTCAATGAAGTGGCTTTTTGTGGGTTTTTCTGTCCAAGAATGCTTTTGGATTTCCTTCCTTATAGATTCAAAACAAACATTTCTGCTTAATGAGGCTGTACATGGAAGGAGTGTTTTTCCCCTTTAGATACAAAATATCCCCCAAATGTCTAGATTTTTCACTCATTGTTAAAAATCAGAATGTCTGGGAGGGAAATAAAATCTGAAAGAATAAGGATTATTTAGTCACCAGTGTAAAAAGGAGGAGGAGGAATAGCGGGGGGAGAGGGAGAAGGAGAATTTTTCCTGTATTTGATCATTACTGATCATAAAAATGGAGAAAGAATAAATTAAATATTCAAAACTCCTAAGATGGATAAATTGATTATCCAAGGGTAAAAGATTAGGAGCTGTTCTTCACACACTTATATACTACTTATCAATGGATTTTTGTAGTACATGCAGCTCCTTCCTTCTATATTTGAAGGGGTACAACAGGTAGAAACACTTAATGTGGATCTTTTATTTCATCATTACTGTATCTCCCTTTCATATTCATCTGAACACGTTATTTTTGCAACCATTTGAACATTTAAGCACATATTTTCTTTATCATTAGACTTCCACTGAATTGCACTCTGTGATTATTATCTACTAGTTGCTTACAGAAATTCTACAGAAAAAGCAAACCACATTTTAAAAAAATTAAGAGCAGTTAAAATATTATTGCAAAGCCTGCATTCATTAGCGGATGGATTTTAATAAAAGAGAGAAAGAGATTCCTAGTTTCTTCCAGATTTCCATCACAAGGACCAGTAAGATTTTTTTTTTCCTAATTAAGAATCAGACTTTAAGGAATTTCCAGGTGCTTTAGGTTAAACAAATTCAGAAGAATGATAAAAGAAAATGAAAGTTAAAAAAGTTAACGATCAATACAGCTGACTTCGAAAGGAAAGGAAAGGAATAATGTGTTTTGTCTGAAACTCAAGTCCTTTTGACTTTATGGACACATGCATAATTCTTTTTTTCCCTTCAAAATATGAAATAAATGCTTTCCATCGCTTTATAGGATTTTTTTTTTTTAAGTTCTAGTCTAGGTTTCAGAACTCAAATCATGGTGTTCTCCCATCTGAATATTAACCAGATCTATTCCTGCTTAGCTTCTGAGCCTATAAAAATAAAAGCTAAAAGGCAAGAGAACCTCAACAATTATGTAATTTCTGAAGCTTTTGGCTGTCTTAGAGAAATGCAAAAAATGAGAGAATGTGCTATCACCCAGAAACAAGGAAGGATTGACACAACAGTCCTGAATACTTTGAACAAGCCAGTACCAACAAGACATTACTTTGCCTCTTTCTATACCATTAGCAAACTCACTTGTACTGTTACACTTTTCTCTTATCTGTAATGTGCACAATGTTTTTATTTCAGGGAATACTACAGTTTAACAATGCCAAGAATTAATTTCCGTCTACTTCCAAACTCATTCTGTGAGATGGGCACTACCTAAATTTGTTTGATAAACAAAGAAACAAACCAACTTCCAGAGCAACAATGCAACCAGATGGCAAAATTATTCTAGAATGTCACTTGGATACAAAAAAAGGGAAAAAAGAAAAAGAAATATAGAGGAGTGATTTAATGTCTTCCCTTATGGTTTGTTTATGTTACAACTGGTGCCTCTGGAAGAAAATCAAATTATGAATGCAAAAATGAAAGCATAACAATTCTAATAAGTAAGATCAGGTTGGTTAAATATACTTTCTGTTCAAAATATGTCCTTGAACATCAGTCTATTTTTTGTTTTTAAAGTCAGGAAGGGGGGAGTTAATGCACAGGCTGTTCTCAACTTGTGACCACAACTGAACCCAAAATTTTTATTGCTAAGTAATACAGTTGTTAAGTTTTGTCCCATTTTATGACCTTTCTTGCCACAGTTGCTAAATGAACCTCTGCAGTGAACCAACTTTGTTTGTCAGAAATTCTCCTCCCCCTGTATTTATCGTTATCTTGCCATCTTTGCTTTGACCTTCACATAGGTGCTAGCCATCTACATTAAAATGGAAGGTGATCCATTGATGGCAATGGATTTTGCATGTCCCCATTTTACCTGTTTTTTGTTTGTTTGAATGTTGCAGGGGATAGTACCACTTTGCCTATCCCATTTCAACTTCAGTAGCGCTAGGTACTAGGGTAATGGTTATAAATCACAACTTTATGTTCTCCATGAACATCTGTTGCCTACTTTTGAATGCAATGAAGCTCCAAGTATCACTCCTTTGCAGAAGTAGTCATCAAGCAAGCTCGTTCATCAAATGGTTCTCTCTCACTTCACCCTAAGACAGGGATGTTACAAACTCAATTTTCTTGAGGGCCATATCAGGGTTGTGTTTGATCTTGGAGGGTCGGGGTGGGTGTGGCCAGAGTGGGCATGGCCAGCATGACATAACTTGTTTTGGGGGTGTATGCCTGTGGTGGCCTGAGCGCTCTGCCATTAAAAACAGAATCCTAAACTCCATTTCGGCTGTGACAGCCTCATGCAACCCTCTGCCAGCAAAAACGGAGTAGGGAGTGCTGCCTGTGGCCCTTGCAAGCTCCGTTTTCAGCTGCGATGGCCTCCTGCAACCCTCTGCAAGTGAAAAGAGAGGTTGGGAAGACCATACAGAGCCCTCCCTATCTCTGTTTTTGCTGGCAGAAGCACTGTTTCTAACAAAGGACTGTTGTTTCTTGCTGTAACCCTGCAGGCCAGAACTAACCACTCCAGATCTGGCCCCCAGGCCTTGAGTTCGACACTCCTGCCCTAAGGAATCCCTGTAACTTGCCATCCAGTCTAGATTTGGGACACGGTTTTAGCTCTCATTTAGAGGGACACTAGACTCCATTATTTAGTAATGTTCTGTTTTTACATAGATCCAGCCACCAACACTTGTCTGTCACCTCTCCATCCAACTTTACACCTTTCCAAGACTGGAGGAAGAATATTCTTTCTGCACCAACTCAGAAAGCTCAAATGGCCCAAGGAGCTGCTGATACAGTTCTACAGAGGAATTCTGTCATCTGCACTTCTATAACTGTCTGGTTTGGTTCTGCAACCCAACAGGAAAGACACAGACTTCAGAGTATAATTAGGACTGCAGAAAAAACAAATACTACCAACCTGCCTTCAATCGAGGACTTGTATATTGCACGAGTCAAAAAGAGGACTGTGAAAATATTTACAGACCCCTCACATCCCAAACATAAACTGTTTCAACTCCTACCCTCAAAACAATACTATAGAGCACTGCACACCAGATAACTAGACACAAGGACAGTTTTTCCCGGAATGCCATCACTCTGCTAAACAAATAATTCCTGCAACACTGTCCAACTATTTGCAAAGTCTGCATTACTATTACAATTATTATTAATCCTCCCATTCTTCCTTTCACCCATTTCCTCCCACTTATGACTATATGACTGTAACCTTGTTGCTTGCATCCTAACTATTTTTACTGACTGTTTCCTAGTATGATTTGATTGCTTATTGTACCCTATGACTATCATTAAGTATTGTACCTTATGAATGTATCTTTTCTTTTATGTACATGGAGAGCATATGCACCAAGACAAATTCCTTGTGTGTCCAATCACACTTGGCCAATAAAGAATTATATTCTATTAAGAGGGTTTAAGCAGAGCAGCTAGTGGCTGTTTTCCTGAAACTCTTAGTAGGAAAACAAAGCCAGGGAAACCCAGCACTTCCTTTCCTTAACTTGTCCCACATTAAGAGCACTACAAGTCACAGCCGTGACAATGAAGCAGAACAGAGATCAGCAATGAGGAGAGTTTATCCCAACATATTTTTCCACTGCCTCAAGAAAAGAAAATAGCACTTTAATGCAGCCATCTGGTTTTGCTCATAGTGATGCTGCAGAGCTCTCATGCTTCGGATCTCATGCTTCGTTGATGGCTCAGACTGATGTACAAGCCCAGAAAACTCGGTTAATTCCAGAGAAAACAGTTTTAGTCAATACTGACTAAATGCTGCATAAAAATGATTTCTCTCTCGGGTGTCTCAGCCTAAATTACCACTCCTCTCCCAGGATCTTTAAGGATCTGATACACCTTTGGTTTCTAAATTTTCATCCCTGCCCTTCTGATTCTATGCTCTTGTATGCACAACCATCCCTTCTTCCACTGCTTCTGTTCTTTTGGGGCATTAGTGATAAATCATATTGTCACACCATTGATGATAACTCCCTGTTGGGAAGGCTGACATGATCAAGCACTACAGGACATGGAAGTATGATCCAATTGCTTTGCAGCAAACAGTGACATGGAGAGAAACTTCTCCATAACCAAATGCACTCAGAGAACACAGACTATTTGCTCTGGGAGATCACAAAGATGATGGGGCAGAGAAGTTCACTTCCACAAGCCATTTTGCAAGATGGTGCCTGTTGCAAACACGAGAAAGGTATTTGTGGTTTCTTCCTATCACAACCTTTGCTTTTTAGTAGGCTCCCACCAGGATGCAGTTGCCACTCTTTATTTATTGATTGATTTGATTTGTCAAATGCTTACAATGTAATAGAAATAAGTCTAAACACAAGTATAAATACATGAAATAGGTAGAAACAAAAGATATGGACCCACAAAAGATGATAAGCTCTTAGAAAATTAACTGCAAGATTTTCGTTTTCTTCTGGCTATCAAATCCTGCATAATACATTATAGTTGTTAAGTCCTTAACTTACAACCATAACAGAGCCTGCCCATTAGCCATTAAGTCATGATAGTTGTAAAGCAGGTCATGTGACCAATCCAGTTTTAAAAACTTTTTTGCACTAGTCATTAAGAGGCATTAAGTGAATCTGTGGTTGTTAGGCAAACCTTTTGTTTGCTATGCAGTGTTTTTGCTGAAAACTGGAAGTTAAGTGTTGGTTTTGGCAAAAATATCTTTGATTTGGCTCACATGACTGCAGGGGACCAATGCCTAAAATGTGGTCATGTGACAATAGGGAGGGGATGTTGGATCATCAGAAAAAGTATCTTTTCAGGGGGTCTCTTGTGACTTTGAAAAGACCGCTAAGCAATGAGTAGTAAGTCAAGAACCTTGTGTGTTCAATCACGCTTGGACAATAAAGAATTCTATTCTATTCTATATCTGAATTTAGCTAAATTCATTGATCCTGGTAAACTATAGAGGCATTTTATTGGTGGAATTCTAGAAACCATATTTAACAACTTGCAATAAAACGGGACTTGGTCATTATGGTTTAAGAATTAGCAAAATTGGTGCCCCAACAATTCCTGTATGTGAAATGGTTCGTACACAAGTAGTCCTTATGTGATCATAAGTCCTTGACTTATGTGTCCTTGATTTATGACTTATGATCACAGTTGAGCCAAAAAAAATTATGTTGCTAAGTAATGCATTTGTTAAGTTAGATTTGTCTCATTTTATGATCTTTCACGCCACAGTTGTGAATCATTACAGTCATTAAGTGAGTAATATGGTTGTTAAGTGAATCTGGCTTCCCCATTGGCTTTGTCGGAAGGTTGCAAAAAGTGATCACATAACCCTGAGACACTGCAACATTTATACATCCATGGCTGTTACCAAGTGTCCAAATTTTGATCATATGGCCAGTGGAATGCTTCAATGGTTGTAAGTGTGAAAAACGGCCACAAGTTATTTTTTCAGTGCCATTGCAACTTAGTTATTATTACCTTTATTGTCAGAGTACAACATGTGTACAGTGAGATTGGCTGAGCCTCCTTTCGTGCACCTTCCCCCAACACACAACTCACAATGAGGACAGAAATCCCTAATCCAGACCAAATCTTATTACCCTATGTCAGGGGTAGGGAAACATGGCTCTTTTATCAATTATGGACTTCAACTCCCAGAATTCCTGAGTGAGCCATAAAAGGTTCCTCATCCCTGGCCTACTGATTTTTCAGTTGTGAGGGAAATCAATTTTTGACTTGAATGGGACTGCTTACTATACAAATGTAGGACGTATAAATAATATAAAGAATATGTCCTACATTTGTATAGTAAACAGTCCGATTCAAGTCAAAAATTGATTTCCCCACAACTGAAAAACCAGTAGGCCAGGGATGAGGAACCTTTTATGGCTCCCTCAGGAATTCTGGGAGTTGAAGTCCATAAGTGATAAAAGAGCCAAGTTTCCTTACCCCTGCCCTATGTGATCTTGTTGCACAACACATTGGCCCCACAGGTCTGTCATACTATGTTGACATGAAATTATTTTCTGTTCGTCTGACAGCCCATAGGTAGAAACTGTTCTTCAGCCTGTTGGTACGGCTGGCTATGCTTCTATATCTCCTACCCGATGGTAGGAGAGTGAAGAAGTGCTGACCAGGAGGTGAGTCATCCCTGAGAATTTTCTTCACTCTTCTAAGGCAGCGAGCCCTAGTGAGATCATCTAGTGGTATCAGGGAACAGCCCACGATGAAAGACATTACCCTCTGTAATGTCTTTCTATCCATGGCTGTCAAGCCAGCATATCACACCGTAATGCAATATATGAGGATGCTTTCTATTGTGGACCAGTAAAAGGAGATCATCAGTCATTGTTCCACTTTATTCTTTGAACAGTTGCTAAACAAATGGATGTAAGTCAAGGACTACCAATATGCAAAATGACAATTTTTAAATCCTTGACTATAAGACATGTTGGTTAAGAGTTATTTTTAAACTACTGGCCAGAATTTATAAAAAGCAGCAGAATTATGCCAAAGCTCATGTCAACATCTCAGCAGCTAGCCAACTTTGCCTGATCTTGAAAAGCTAATGAAGGATCTGATTTGGTGATACATTGGGTGATTAACTCCTGCATTTATCTGCAATCATGACAGAAACACATTTTTAAAATGTGCGCTTTAAACAGAGTGCTTCTTGATTGTTATTCTTTTACTTCTGAAATGCCAAGAGTTTCGTAACACAAGCTTGTCCCTTGCAGATCTTGACAAAACTGAGATGACCTATTTGAGACCATTAGGAAACCCCAACTTTTAACAAAAAAAAAAAAAAACCCAGAAGACAATGGCAAACCACTTTTGTTGCCAATAAATTTAATCAGGCATAACCATACCATCAGCAGGAGCCAGGACTGGCTGAAAAGAGATGTCTTGGAGTCTTTGTGGACAACCAATATGAGCTAGCAGTGTGCAGCAGCAAACAAAAAAGCCAATGCAATCTTAAGTTGCATTAACAGAGGGATTCAATCAAGATCCAATGAGGTACTAATACCATTCTACAAAGCCTTAGTAAGACCACACCTACAATACTGCATCCAGTTTTGGACACCCACATTACAAAAAAGATGTTGAGACTCTAGAAAAAGTACAGAGAAGAGCAACCAGGATGATTAGGGGACTGGAGAGTAAAACATATGAAGAATGGTTACAGGAACTGGGCTTGGCTAGTCTAGTAAAGAGAAGGACCAGGGGAGACATGATAGCACTCTTCCAATAGTTGAGGGGCTGCCTCAAATAGGAAGAGAGGAAGAGGTCAAGCTATTTTCCAAAACACCCGAAGGCCAGATAAAGAATAATAGGTGGAAACTGATCAAGGAGAGATTCAATCTAGACATAAGGAGAAATTTTCTGACAGTGAGAACAATCAACCAATGGAATAGCTTGCCCTCGGAAGTTGTGAGAGCATCATCACTGAAAGCTTTCAAGAGACTACCTTGTCAGAAATGGTGTAGGGTCTCCTGCTTGGGCAGGGGAGGGGTTGGACTAGATGACATACAAGGTCCCTTCCAACTGTTATTCTTTTAAAAAAAAAGCCTTGTTAACAATTGGCATGTATAGATGTGACAAAATGGGCTTCAGGATGAGATTGTCTCATTTCTGACTAAACTGAACTGTTTAAAAGATCTTTGGACTCTGGGCTCATACTCTTAATACAAAAGTGTTCTGGTCAATTAAGTTATATATGCCTAATCCTTGTTCAGGTTCTCCAAAACTCTCATGTAAGCTTCTTTTAATAGAAGCAGACTGTCAGCCAGTTGATGGTTAACTTAAGGAGGTGTGTGTGTGTGTGAAAGAGGAAATATTTCCTAAGCAATTTTTTTTCCTGTTATTGTACGGTAATGTTCTATGGAGCTCCAGAAAGAGAAAACTCCAAATAAATAATACACACCTCCACGAAAAGAAAGGTTATTGACAACCAGGATTAAAAGACACACTTGGCACGGGTACATTAAACGAAGAAACTGCTTTCAGTCACTTAGTGTACATCGTCATCCAGAGGGGAAAATGGATCCCTAGATTCCAGTTAAGCTACTGAGTGAAACACAAGTTTTTTTGTTGTTTTTTTTTGAGGGGATGGGAGGCGAGTTCTCTTTCTGCTCATTGCGGGGGGATGGGGGGAGTAACAGAGGGATTTTTGTTGTTGTTGTTGCAACCTGAAAGAAACCGTGCAAGAGCACAAGGCAGATGTGAAGAAGACAGGGTCGAGCGAGTAGGGCTTAAAATCGGGGGAGGGGAGTGAGGAAAGGACACAAAAAGAATTCCTTTCCTGTCCAATTTCGGGGTTTTGGTTGCAGGATAGAATGTCAGATCAGCTGCAGAAAACACACCCCAGGGTATTTTTTTTTTCTAAATCACAATCGCTTCCAAAATCCGGACGGCCACTAGATGGCGGGGGGGGGAATCTTCCCGTATATTCTTCCCGCTGTGATCTAACAACCGTCCGGAATTTTGCAGACCAAATAAACCCGCTTAGATATTACGCTTGTTTGTTGCAACTTGGTGAGAGTTGCTTAACATCTTCAGTTATACTCCATGCGCGGCTTAACAGCGCCTACCAATTTCACTTTCGGTACTACAGCGCCTCCTTTCCCCTCCCCTCCCCCCTCCCAAAACCCCCCAGCAACGACAAACAAGCAAACGCTCTCACTCTGAGTCGCTTCTCTAAAACGGGTTTCCAGTCTTATATACCCTTCTAAAAATAGCCTCTCGCTCCCAGGGCCAATCAGGACGGGTCGAATTTCGAATCGGACCAATGGGGTGAGGCGTCACGGAGAAGTTCGGTCACGCCAGGAGGAGCCGAGATGCGCCGCGCACGGCCATTGGGCTAGTCTGACATCATTGGAACGCGGTGTAACGAGTTTGTTGTTATAGATTGGGCAGCATTCAGAGCCGGCGTAATGGGATCACGAGGTGGCGGAGGGTGGGGGGCAGAGGGAGAGGAGTAAAGGGGAGGAGCGAGTGTGGCTTTCAGCAGAAGGGGAGGGGGAGAAAAGAGGAGGGAGTAGAAGGAGGGGGAGGTGGCGGCCAAGGAGAGCTTTTGAAAGGGAACTTTTGCAGCGGGTTACATTTGCAGTCACCTCGGTGTTTGCAAATATTGAGTAGGCTTCTCGGCAACTATCTTCTGGAGAGAGAGAGAGAGAGAGAAAGAGAGAGAGAGAGAGAGAAAGAGAGAGAGCCCCAGGAGTGGAAGGCAATCTCAACAGCAGCATCGGGGAGACTGCAAAAAGCTACAGAAAAAGCGAAAACAACAAAAGCCAACCAGCCAAAAGAGAAAGGCCAAAAAAAAGAACCTTTTGATCTATTGCTGTGCAATTAAACTTTGCATGAAACTTTGCTTTTCTATATATTATTTAAAATATATATACGTTTATATATATATTTACCTATATATATAAATATATACATATATTGAAAAAAAAACTTCGTCTGAAATTCTAAACAGGAATTTAATATATATAAATTTAGCCGTAGATTGCTATTTTTTTCCTCCCCTTTTAAGGTACTTTCTGCTGGGTGATATTTTCCCCTCCTTTTTTCGTGATTTTTTTTTTTTGCTTTGATTTCGGTGGTCTTTGGAGAAGGAGGAGGAGGAGGAGGAAGTGAGACTTTTGTAAATAGCCGGTCGTATTTCTATCACCATCACCTGCTGTGGCAATTACAGCCGAGAGCCGGAGCCCGAGACCTCTTTCGTGCTGCTCCGCTCTTCCGACCTGCGGGGGGAAAAATAAAAACCCTGAGCGATCGGACGCTCGTCTCTGCCGAAGGGCTCCCGGTTGCAACTTTTCTTCCCTACCGACCGTCCCCTTTCCCCCGCACGAGAGGCATGGATGTACTTCCAATGTGTAGCATCTTTCAGGAACTCCAGATTGTTCACGACACTGGCTACTTCTCCGCCTTGCCATCTCTGGAGGAATACTGGCAACAGGTAAAGGAGGAAGGGCTGTGTATGTTTTGCAACCGTTTCGGGATTTTAAACGCTGGGGGACCACAGGCATGAATTAAGCTTCAGAGCTCCTTTAAAAAAAAAGAAGAGAGAGAGAAAGAAATTATTATTATTTAATTTGCCCGGATCAAGAATCTTTGCTTCAGGGCAAAGATCGAAATGCAAAGAAAGATTTGAATGTCATTGAAGGGGGGGGGGGAGAGAAAGAGAGAGAGAGAGAAGCTATTTTAATCTGTGCTGTTTAGCAAGCGAAGGGCATGTGTTATATTTATTTATTTATTTCCTTTTTTTAATGCATGTATGCTGGTTCTCGTTTCTGTCCCCCCCTTCTTCTCAGTGGACGTGGCTGTCAGAACTTGTGAGCAACCCTTGTGTGTGTGTGTGTGTGTGAGAGAGAGAGGGAGAGAGGGAGCAACCCCTCTGTGTGTGTGTGTGTGTTTGAATGCTTGTTTGCTCGCGCTGTGACCGGCTCTCACCGATACAGACTTCAAAAACCCCTGAGAATGAAAAGCTGGCTACTCTTAAATAAAACCATACCATGGGATAGAATTGGGTTGCTAAGTTTTCTGCCTTTTCTCGTTTGCCTGTCCCGGCTCTTTGGCCCAAAAAATAATAATAATAATAAAAAAATCCCCCCCTTCTCCTCTCTGTTTCCACCCCCCCCTTTTTTTTTTTGAAGCAAAGCCAATTGCTATAAGGAGAACTTGTCATCCAAACAGTTCTGTGTTTAGAAATAGTTACTCTCTGTGCTTCCCCTTTCAACCCCCCTTCCCCACGAATATCCTCTCACAAAAATGGGGGGGGAGGTGTCCCTTTCTTTCAGTACTGTACTATTTTTATGGCAGGATCACAGTACAGCTTTTTTTAAAACACCCCCCCTCCAAGCAGAACGAGTTGTCAGTCATATGACAATGATTCCCCCCCCTTCATCTTATGAATCCTAATAGAGGAAAATCTGAAGCATGTTGCCTTTAATGGACAAGGGTTTTTTTTTTAAGTCCATGTCATTGGATTCCAAACACTGGCAAATGTTTTTTTTTCCTTTTCTTTTTTTGCCTTGCTTGGGATTTTCCCTCGAATGTTGGATTGAGAAGACATGTTTACTTGCCTCCATTACTGTAATGATTGCTCTCTGTAACCCAATTTAATTCATCTGGGTTTTCATTTGAAAACCTGACTCTGGAGCTTGAAATATGAAGCTCTACCAATCTTTTCAGGGGGCTGGCATTCTACTACACACACATTCTACTCCCCCCCCCAAAAAAAAAAAATATAATAGGTTTGACAAGGTTTTCTGGGGGTGATTTTGCTCTTTGGCTCTTTATAGACTTCAGAATCATTTAAGCCACCATCACTTCTTCCCCCTCCCAGGTGATTCTCAAAATTAGTTTGCCTAATAAGAGAAATTTTAAATCTGTTCCTGAATGTCAAACCTACTCTTTCCATACATTTTCTTCTGTGGTCAGTACCTTTGCAAGATATTGGAAGGTTGCTACAATCATTATAGGGGGAGGACCAAAAAATACTGACCAGAGAGAAAATATTTTGCTTTCTCTTTCCCTGTGTACTCCCTCCCCCAATAAGCAGAGTTGTTTAGCAACATAGAATTTATTTTTCTGCATCTTTACTTAAGAGCAAGTATCTCGGTTTAATGAAGTTTATAGGTATGTTTAATTGTCAGGAGAAGGAAGTGTGGAAGTCAACAAGGCACTATGACCAATTTAAATTGATCCTGAAAGGGTGTGTGTGCATGTTTGTGTGTAGCATTTAATTTCACTTACACAATTGTGGAGGAAGGGCTCTTGCTTGAAAACCACACAATTCATGCTAGAATCTGTTTATTAAAACAATACTATTAGAATGGCCAGTCTTTCACTAGGCTGTGCGAAGTCCTGTTGGTATCTTGGATTGGAGGATTAAAAAACAACAACAACCTGTCCTGTTGCATGTAGATTTGAACCATAAGCATTCTTGGCAGAGAGTCATAAATTTTAAAAGGAAGTCTCTTTTGGCATTGAGTTAAAGAAACAAGGGAATGACTCATAACCAAGCCACTCTTGTCCAGCAGATAAAGTTCTCCTTCATTGTTGAAACCTTAAAAGTTGGAGTTTTCTGTGCTTCTCCCTTTTTGTTTTTTTCATTCAATGTCCTGTTAGAAATGTGGGAATTTTGCTGATGATGTGCCTACTGTCTCTGCAAAGAATTCCTCACTTTACAGTTGACTCATACCTGTATACTGGGACATTTTTTCAGTGTCTCCTTCAGGCTGAATTCTCATGTGCAGGAAATGATGTCTTGGCTTGGGAGATGTAAAATCAGCCACAACACATATGACTTAAATTTAGAGTGTGAACCATAATTTTTGTCCATTTGATGGAAGTTCAGTTGAGGGTTTTTTAAAAAAAAAATTCAAGTCAACATTACTTGATAAAATAACCTAAATAAAATTTGGAGAAGGTAGCATTGACTTTAAAGCTAATCCCACTGAAATCTTTCTCTATGGGATGCCTGTTTAGTTAACGCATTAGGGAAATGCCTAAGGAATGTAGCTGGGTTACTATTCTTGACTCTGCATTCTTGACAAGTTCATGAGAATTACACTGTTTTCTTGGAACATTCATTAGTTGAAACTTGAATGGCCTTTAACTTTAAAACATTCTAGCAACCAGAAATAAACTCCCCCCTCTTTGAGTCTGCATGGCTTCCTGCTAAATTTTTCAGAATGTTCTAAAAAGTGAATGATTTTTTAAATATCTGTTTATGTATTTTTAATTCTGTAGACTTGCTTAGAGCTGGAGAGATACCTTCAGAGTGAGCCCTGCTACGTGTCTGCCTCTGAGATAAAATTTGACAGTCAGGAGGATTTGTGGACCAAAATTATTTTGGCACGGGAGAAAAAGGAGGAATCTGAACTAAAGACAGCCAGTGCTCCAAAGGAGGACAACCTTAATAATCAGACTTTAGAGACTAACAGTTTGAATTCTGATATCAGTAGTGAATCTTCAGATAGTTCCGAGGAACTTTCTCCTACAACAAAATTTACCTCGGATATCATAAATGATGTCTTAAACTTGGCCAGTGCTGGAAACTTGAATTCATCTGTCACTTCTACTCCTCCTTCTTCCCCTGAGCTGGGCAAGGAGCCATCTTCTCAACCATGGAATTGTGCCCCCAGTGAATTGCATTCACCTGGCAAAATCCGTACCAGTACTGGTGGAAAGACTGTGGAAAAAGGTACTCTGGTCAGCGGTGATGCCTCTCCTGATGGGAGGAGGCGAGTTCATCGCTGCCACTTCAATGGGTGCCGGAAGGTTTATACCAAAAGTTCACATCTGAAAGCACATCAGCGTACCCATACAGGTGAGTATTTATACAGCCTCTAGGACTGATGAACGTGTCTTGCCTTCTATACTGTGTTTACTGACCTTAGAATAATCTCTCATAAATGAGATGGTGTCCAGTTGCATCATGTAGGATTTCCATACTTCATGATTTCGTGACTCTTGGCCAGGAAAGGCCTAGAGTCACGAAAGACTAGAGCAGGAACTGAATGCATGGTGCAGCTGCATGTATTCCCTGTAGAACGCCTCCATAGAAGTGTTGCAATATCCGTTGTGGAGAAAGGCAGGAGATGAGTATAAGAAGGGAAGTTCATTTGTTCCCAGTTCCTATTTCCTTTGCAGTCTATTTCCTCTTAATATATTTTTCAGTGTCTTGCACCTTCAAAATGTGGTTTGCTAGTGGTTGTTTCCATCCACTTGGACTTTCCACAGTCTACGCCAGTTGTTTGCTGGTTCATACTTAATGGAATAACCCTTCTCTCCCTTACCCTCTTGCTTTTCATGATCAGCATACCCCAAATATCATAAGGAAGGATCTTTTGGACACAGTTTCCCCAAAATACTGGTCTTCAGATGACCATTTCGATTTGGCTAGCTTCCAAACGGCCTGTAGCAGATAACTCTGAAGAAGACTTTGATGCTTCAGTGATATAATCTTACACATTTTCTGGAGTAAGAACTCAGGCCCATTAGATAATGCAATACCAGCTAAAGTTTCCCAGAATGCAACTCTTCACTTCCTCATTCTTTTTCCATAAGCCCGTTGCAAATTTGTATCAGCTGAGTAGTTTGGTTTGTTTGCTAATGGCTGGTTTCTGTTGGTTAAATAACCCCATGCCTAAGAAGGTGAACAATTACTTCATTTTTTTTAGATAAATCTAAAATTAGACAACAAAATGGAAGACCCAGAATTTAAAAGTAAAGAAGAATTTAATTTTAAAATGGGTTGGATTCCATATCATCTTAAACTTTCAAATGGTTAGTAGGTTGTATGATCCAAAGCAATTCTGGTTTAGTCAGTAAACCTTAATTAAAATTTTGCTTAATTCTGGTTCACTTTATGGTATTTGTGCTGGAGATTAACTTTCTGCATGCATCATTTACAAAGTACATCATATACTCCTTGAAAGATTAAAGTTGATTTTTGACCATATGATTGTGGTACATTTCCATTCATGATAAACCTAACCGAGTTTTATCCTGGTGAAACTCAAATGTCAAAATACATTCCTGTTCCCTAGAGCAGCCTGAAAAGATGTGGAGTGGAATCAGAGCTTGTATAAATTTTTTATAGCATAAGAAGCTGCCATGGTTGCTTTTTACCATAAATATTCTCCTGCTTTTAATGACTTCGTGGTTAGATGCACCAAATCACTTATAAATGTACAAAGCAAAGCTGTACATTTTGATACAAGCTAAAAGGATTCCTCTTTCTCATAAATGTTGTTTTCACATCTTATTCTACTTCACCAATTAAACCTTGAGTAAACAGAGGAAAGAAGAAAAAAAAGGGATGATTGTGTGTTCTATAGCCATTTTGCTATCAAATTGAAAGTAAATACGTGTGATAATTATCAGGGAACCAACATTTAGTCAGAACCTGTAACAAAAATGTATTTTGGGGGGGGGGGGGGTGGAATTTGTGGCCTGTCACTTCAGTGCTAATGTTAAAGTCAGCGTGCTACTGATTTTATCCATTGTTTTTCTTCTTCACCCTCCATTCGGCCATGTAAAGCTTCTGCAAAGCTTACTGGATATTTACAGAGAAAAACAAACCATGCAGGAAACATAACTTGTAGGGTAGAGTTTACAGACCGCTAATTTTAAGTTCAGTGGTAAGGAAGTATTCCGAAGGAAGATGGAAATGGTTGAAACCAAAACCATTGTTGTAATAAAAAAGTAGGCAAAATGTGTTTATTTTTTAGTTTTATTAGCCATCTCAGTCCAGTGGACTGTCAAGATATGGCTTTCATAGTCTCAATGACACCTCTCTCTTAATTAGGACCCAAAGAAACAATGAAGCATTTTTTATAAAGTGTTTGTAAAACCTGCTAATCTAAAAAGCAATTCTTAATTGAGCCAAGATACATGGTGAGTTTTCAGTTCCTTTTTAAAAAAAAATCAGTTTCAGAATCAGGATCCCCGAAAGTTTAGATTATTGGAATCTTTTTGTTAGGATGGAATGCTTTACTGTTGGAGCAAAGATGTCAACAAAAATAAAAAAATTCCATCAGCATTCTTGGAAGTGCCTAGTAAACTATAGAATGAGCAACTTTGTTTCCTATGTTTTTTTCTTTAGAAAAAAAAGAATGCTCAGTTAGTCAACATTCTTCTTTGGAGGAGGAATATTGTATGCATTCTGTGTAACTGAATAATGACCATGTTTTTTTGTCTGTCTGTTTTTGTTTTGTAGGAGAAAAGCCTTACAGATGCTCATGGGAAGGATGTGAGTGGCGTTTTGCAAGGAGTGATGAGCTAACCAGACATTTCAGAAAGCACACGGGTGCAAAACCTTTTAAGTGTAATCACTGTGACAGGTATGTGGATGGAATTTATATATATTTTATATATATATATATATTCGAATCCCAGTAAGGGTATGGCTAGTGACAAGAGCTAAGTAGCTCGAAATAGATCTATCCTAGTCTCCCTTGTTTAATTATTTATCAGCTCAAAAACCTAACACACACACACATATATAATATATTATTTTGTTCCCCATGCTTAGAAAGCATCAAATTTCATGCAACTCTGTTGATGACGATGGTATAGTTTTATTTAAATATAAAAAGTTGAATTGTCCTGTTTTAACCTTACCAGAAACATTTCAATGGTGTTCCAACTTTCCTGGAAGTGTTCCAGATTCGCAATGCAGTTGGAATGTTTGTATTTGAAATAATTTCTGGATAGTTTCTGGATTAATGAAAGAACGTTAATCAAGAAAAGCAGTAGTATAAATTGATAGGAAGCCTCTATGGGATTTCTAGAGGAGAGATTAAATAATCATTAAGTCATATAGCAATGTTGCCACCAGTTCAGTTAGATGGACCCAATGACATGGAGCACTTTAAAAAAAAATTGAACTTTTGTCACTGGCTGTCTCTTTACACAGTGCCCTAAGCAGAGATGTAGAGAATCTGTGGCCCTCCAAATTGAACTGAACTATTTCTGGTATCACTCTGGCAAGATATGGAGATAGAGAGTCAGAAAAGTTATGCAGTAGTGACTAATGTGCTGCATTTGAATAAGTTAAAGTCGCTGATCACCTACGCGGCTACAGGGATGACCTCCACTGCATTCCTTTTACCATGAGTTGTTGCAATGTTAACATGCTGATCTCAGCTTCTTCTAGTAATAAAGGTAGATGTTTACTTTGACTGACAAGATCACAATCAGTGGGCTGAAGTGTCAGCTCACTTGCAAAACCTTTAGTTATAATGCAGTATCTTGCATTCCAGACATGTAGCGGAGTGATCCTTCCGCGGCTGTGCACTTTTAGCTGCGCAAGATTTAATAATCTTAAATCCAAATGACTATGGAGGTCATGGTACCATAACCAAGACATTTCTCGTCTCATCCAAGAAGCTGCTTCAGGTCAGACAGCCAGAATTGAAGAAGCTTCTTGGATGAGATGCAAAACGTCTTCAAGGGAAAATGGCGAAACTCCAGTGGCCTCTTGGGGGAAAAAAAAATGTTCCTTAAAACCAGCATATTTCTTGATGCCCCATTGAAACCCGAGTTTGTGTCTTCTCTTTGTTTGGTGGGCAGGTGCTTCTCCAGATCTGACCATCTGGCTCTTCACATGAAGAGGCATCTCTGAATGATTGGAAGCTTGAATCCTGTGGGCTAAGAGGCTTCGAGGTCAAGATGGCCTTGGACGAAAGGATGCATATTCCAGCCAAAGCATGCCATTTTGCACCCTAACTCAGTGGCCTCCAGGTCCTCTCTTCCTTGGAAGGTCTTTAGAGGGCTAGTTAAGTCATGTAAGAAATGGCTGCAGTGACCATATGGTGCAGGTCTCCAGCCCAGGGGACCAAACCTTCCGAATGGCTTCCGACGCCTTCTGCCGTGAGCGAACTGGGAGTGTTAATGAATGGACAACTTGTGTGTTATGGAGGATCTACTGGATGACTGGATGCTGAGGCACATTTTTTAAAAAGAAAAAAAAAAACATTTGTTCCTTGTTTTCTAACCCGTAAGAGAGAAAAGGCTGTCTGAACGTGGGATTGTTATTATTATTATTTTTTTAATTTTTATTTTTTTAACTTGGGGAGAGGCGAATATGTGAAGAGTGTTATGTAAGGTGGAAGGATGCGCATCCTTTGGACAGGGGAGGGGGAAATGGTGTCTGCACCTTTTTTTTTTTTTTTAATTTAATTTTTATTTTTTTATTTTTTTGGTTTCTGAAGGGGGAGATAGAAGGGAAGAAAGGAAAATCCGAATAGAGAAAGGTCCTGTGTGAAAGGAGCTTTTGGTGTCTGGTCCAGCTATTAAATGTGCAATGTCTCCCGTAGCTTGTCTGACTTGCTACAGAGCTCATTTGTAATCCATTGTATAAGCTGTGTATTTACAATATAACACAACCTATAACTTTTTTTTTCATTATAATACAAAGGTTATTGCATGGTTCTGGAGAACTAGATGCTTTCCCATTCTGTAATCAGGACTGCCATTTCTCTCTTTCTCTCTCTCTCTTTCTCAATTCCGATTCAAAGCTGCTACACTGCAATTGGTTTAATGTTACATAACATACCAAACCCAAATAGTGTTTTTTTTTTCTCCTTGAATTACTTTTTGCTTTGTCCTATTGGGTGGATAAAACCACTATAGGTTAGAGATGGATATTTAAAAAAGAAAAAAAGGAACTTGGGCAGCTGTTTCTCCCCTTCCCCCCCCCCATTGTGTCCAACACCTACCTTCTTTTATTTATGCCTTGAGGTCTAATTTCTGGTTTTCTACCTGTTAATGCACTGTTGACCTTAATAATGGTGCCTTATGCAAATTAAACTTCTCTTTTGGGAGGTCTTATACAGGGGTATGAATGATATATGCTTTATTAAGGCTCTCTTTTCACCTGACACTTGTACTGTATCAAATGTACATTATGAAGAGGTGGGAAGACCATCAGCTGGTATTCTGGGTGATCCCCCATATAAACATCTGTACTGAAAATTTCATGGCATAATCCAACAAAGAATGCATCCCTGAATCCATCTTTTCACAAGGTTGATCTTGCACAACCTGCCCCTGAGCTGCATCCATCCTCTTCCCATTCAAGAAATTAATGAAAACTAATCTACCAGTTCCTCCATCCACCAAAAAGATCCTGTATTCAGGATGCTGTGTTTTGCTCATGCATTTTTAAAGCCGCAGGAGTAACTACAAGAACAACAAAATTCTTAAAAGGCACAATGTCCACACCTGTGTATGTAGCTTCCCCTTAATTAAAATGGAAAGTAAAGAAAAAATACAAAAAAAGCAAAAAAAAAAGTAATTATCAAGTGGGCAGGATATCTATAACGTATGTATATATCTATTTGTGAGTATAGTATCTGTAGCTGTGAGTGTGCGTGCATGTAAATTTGTGAGTGGGTGTGTTTGGGTGTGTGTGTGTGTCTTCATCTATAAAATATATAGATAATATATTATTTTTAAGGATTGTATTGAGTTCTTTGCTGTAAAGTGTCATAGCCTGTGAGGAGTCTTCCTCTTTTCCTGCATTTCGTGGAGAAGAAGCAAACAAAAGTCAGCTTATTATTAATATTATTATTATTATTATTACTGTTTGTAAACTTCTTTTAGCAGGGACCTGAAAAGAAGGAAGGAGCTTCAATCAGTGTGCACAGTTAATAACAAGAGAAGACAGTTACTTCCCTATCGATAGGCACTTTTGCACACTCAAAAGTTTCTTGGTGTTCAAACAAAGTGCATTGGAGTCCCTCTGGAGAAACAGGATTTAAATGGTTTCTGTTGGTTTTCCTACATTTTTTTTTAATGCAAGACACTTGGCTGCTTCTAAAGAAGAAGAAAAGTTATTTTAGAAGCTCTTAAGAAAGTTAACTCCTTTCTCCTATGTTCTCCCCAAAATCCTCCTTGGGCCTTTTGTCTGTAGGTTTTGGTTTTTGCTGCCCTCTGCTTCTTCTCTTGCTAGTTCGTGCTTTCCTTGATGGTGGTCACTGAGCTCTTCATTTCCCCCCAAAAGGGCATTTAATTGGAACACCAAGGGCTAAGAATGCCTGCTTAGCCATTTCTGTATCATATGGGAACAATCTATTGAGGGCTACTTAAAAACGGACACTTTCCACTAAGACTAAATAAATGAATCTCAACCTCTCACTTTCTGTCCTCTAAGCTTATTGAGAAGATGTAGAAATGTGCTTCTTGATAGTGAATTTATTCCTACGGGTATTTTACCTTTTAGCTGAATTCACAAGGCAGTTATATGAGATGTTAGAAATAGTTGTTCCCCAAACATTAAGCCCAATGTGTTTTCCAAGCTGCCTTCCACAAGAACTTGACTTGTTTCTTGCTACTTGGGGCAGCTTTCCCCTACCCTGAAAATGATGGTGAAGATTAATAGTCCTCTTAACCATGTTCAAATCCAGTTTATCTGAGGCTGAGAGATATATAGGCCTACATTTATCTGCATTGTGTTTTGAATTATATGCTCAAAAATGCACTTTTTAAGTTTTTTTTTTTTAATTATCCCAAGAAACATTATCTACGGATTACGGAAGTCTAAGAGATGTGTGGCGCTTCATACATGCAGGGCACTTTTTACCGCATTCTTGAGAGATGCCATTTCATAGACAAAATATATATATATATACCGTAGATCGGGAAATTCCTATCTTGCATGTATGAATTAAAATATTCACCCTTTGATCAAGGCATTCTGCAAGTTTTTCTGCTCCAGCATTATACTTGAGAGGGTAAGATTGCAATGATTTCTGCTTAGCCATAATCATTTGCTACTTTAAAAAAAAATCTCTTGCAGTAGTTAGAAATCAGTTTTGTAGTTAAATAAGTACATTTTGTTCAGGTGATAACTGAGCCTCAATCAAGCTGAAAGAAAAAAAAATTGCTTGAAATTTCAGAAAAAAATTTCTATTCGTAAAATTTCTTTTTATGTTTGTTTGTTTTTTTGTTTTTTTTTTGGAAGCACCCTATTATCTAAAGAATCTCTTTGTAAGATTTTTGTAAAAAAATTTGTTTTACAAGATTTTATTTGAAATTGTTTTTTGCAAGATTGTTATATTTCTGTATGAATGTATTTTTTATTGGAATAACATAAAAAATTCTTATCAGCGTATCTGGCCTTCCTTTGTTTTTCTTTATGCGGAATTGAATTTGTGCAAGTATTTCAGTCCTTTGGACTTGGGTTATTAGGATAACAATTAAAATGATTATTCTAATTCATTATAAAGATTGAAGCTACTTAAGCTCTGAATACCATTAATGGTAAAATCAATAGTTTCCAAAGGACCGTAGCCAGAATTTCTAAATCAAGAAAAAGTTGAAACAGCTTTTGATTCTCCATTCACACCGCATATGGTATAACCAATCCAAGAAACATATAATAGTTCCTAAAATCTCATTGTAATCAAGGTTATTTAGGAGAAAATATTTCAGGAGATCTAAACCAGCGGAATCAAGGCTATAGGAAAGTGATGACTAACCTTTCCATGTTGCATGCCAAAAATGTGCATGCATGTAATGCACGCACGACTCCTGCTCATGCACGCATGACCCTCCCGCACTGCACACCTGCGCATGCACACGCAACCCCCTTGCATGCCTCTGCATGCATGTGGGTCTCCCCACATGTGTTTCCCCGTGCTTGCACAGCAGATACCCGACAATCAACTGGCTGGCGGGGTGCCTGCGCATGTGCAATGTGCCAGCAGAAGTGGCTCTGTGTGCCACTTTTGGCATGCGTGCTGTAGGTTCGCCATCACGGCTATAGGGCATGGGTGTCAGACTCGAGGCCCGCGGCCCAGATCCGGCCCACAGCGTGCTTAAATCCGGCCTGGAAATAGCAAAGGACCGGCCCGCAGTGCCTCTGGCAATCAAAATAGGGTGCAGGGGGCTTCACACTGCCCTACCCTCATGCCACGAGGAGCCCTGTTGAGTGCTGCAGGAGAGGTCCATCCAGTCTCATTCCCCCCCCCCCCCCTGCAGTCAGCCTTCAGAGGAGAAATATGCTGATCTGGCTCTCAAAGAAATCCAGTTTGACATCCGTGCTATAGGGCCTTCTAGAAAAATAAAATATTTAAATCCATTTCCTATATACCATAAAGCAATTTTGACCCAGTAACAGACCAAATCTTCATGTCACGACCTTCAAAAAAAATGTGGGAGCCCTATTGGGCTGGTGTCCATCCTGCTGGTAGTCCAGATATCACTAAGCTCTCTCCATCCTGTAACATGGCAGCTTCCAGCCTAAATTTGCCAGTTATTCCCAACTTTTGTCTTATGTTAATTCCTCTCAATTTCCTATTCTGAAGTATCAGCCTGACAGATTGTAAAATGCAAACTTATCATGGTGTATGCTGAAATTCTATGTTTTTGAAATTCCATAGAGGAAAGTAATAAAAGCATCTTGCTTGAAACATTTCTGTGCTACCATTAGAGACTGCTAAAAATTCTTGCTGTAAGAGAAAAACAATGGTTCTGTGAGATTGTTGCTTCAGGAGTACAAGTCTAATGAGTACCACGCTAGCATAATCAAAGGTCAAGTGTCTTGGGAATCATAAGGCAGTAACCATCTGCAAAGCAACATGTTGCCTTCCCTTGAACATCCATCTACAGCATTCATGTCTTCCCATTGATTCAGAGACCAAGGTTGTATATATTTTAGCTTAAATAACATGCTGGGGGGAAAAAAATCTAGCGCATACATTCTGCATTCCCTTGTTTATTGGTTTTGCTCAACAATAAATCACTTATTAGTATTGGTCAGCAATAAATCACATGGAACCTTTTGGAAGGTTTGTGGAAGTCCTAGTGTACGTTGTGGTTTGTGATGGTTTGTGAAAGTCCTAGTGTATGTTGGTGAACATTTGGCTGAAAATAACCTGTATATATATATATAACCTTATATAGCATTGCTGAAAGCTGATTTTAGTTACAAAGAGTTAAAGCTCCTATTAATTGGAGCAGAGTCCATTCAGTTTTGGCGAATACAACTTGTAAACACAGTACTGTAAATACTGTAAATTTGGTGAATACAACTTGTAAATTACTTGTAAATATATTTATATATATAAATATATTTACAAGTAATTTACAAGTTGTATATATATAAAAGATGAATTGACTTTGTGGAATTATTCTTGTGTAGTTGAGAGCAACTAAATAGATACATTTTGTCACAGATACAAACTAAAGCATCACACAATACACGTTCTGTCATTCCTCATCTTGCAGTTGGTGGCCACTAGGGTTTTTTTTCCCTCTCTATTTTAAATCTTAAGAACATGCTGCTGATTTATAAATACTTAACTTAGAAATCAATGGAAGAATAGAAGGTTTTACATAATAGATCAATTTAGTCTAAAGGTTATGAACAATTCATATGAATACAAGAAAAACCTGGGGAAAAAAATCAGTGTCATTATGTTCAAGCTGGTGTGTGTGTGTGTGTATGTGTGTCTGTGTGTGAACACTGATTTGGCCTAAGGAGAAGACTGACCCAAAGATATTCAGCTGGCTTCTCTGTTTAAGGGAGGATTTGAACCTAGGTCTCCCTACGTCTAGCCCGGCACTGTAACATGCTGGCTGTCTTAATGCTTGCATTTATGTATACCATATGCAAGAAAGTGTATTTCACAGTTTCTGTATACTGCCACAGTCAGTAGACCTTAGGCAACATATGACATAATAATTAGGAAAATAAGAACAACAAGGAAGACAGTACTAATAGATAACCCTATAAGAAACATTCGGTCCTGATTAATAGTACATAGTATTGCTGTAACATTTTTCACAGAAGCCCAGGAAAGAAGAAATTCTTCAAATGTCCACAAGGTAAGGAGTTCCAAAGTAAAGGGGCGACCACAGAGAAGACCCCTAATCTGGTCCCTGTTCACCACATCTCAACCAGAGGGTGGATTCTAAGTAGATTTTCTCAACATGTTCTTTCCGGTTGAGAAGATTCAACCTGGATAAAGTAGTACTTAATGAAAAATGGTCCTATACCATATATGACTTTAGAGGTCATCACCAGCACTTTTAGTTGGGACTCAAAGCTTGCAGGACATAGTAGAGTAGTTTTAGCAGTGGTGCTCAGCTAGCATTAGATTATCCCATCAACAATTTATCTGTTTCATTTTAAGCCAGCTGCAACATCCAGGTCAACTCCAAATGCAGCATTTTGGAGGAAAGTTAAAAGCATGAGCTATAAAATAGGAAAATCTGTTATTTTTTTTTTAAATAAATCCCTTAACCTTATGCTGTAATCATAATCCTTGCTAAAACATTCAAGGTGGGTATTTTGAATTCTATACCCAAAGGTGCTTTTTTCAAAAGGCAACTGGACTTTCTCTGTTTTTTACTTTGAAGACGTTTCACTTCTCACCCAAGAAGGTTGCAGGAGCCCATCGCAGCTGAAAATGGAGCTCAGGAGCCTGTTTTTGCTGACAAAGCAATAGAGCAACACAGGCGCTGACACGAATGACATTAAGCTGGCCACGCCTACCCCGGGCCCCAAAGATCAAACACAACTCTGATGCGGCCTTTCAATGAAATCAATTATCATTCTGTTGGATTCTTCACACTTTAAGCCTATGGCTGTACTGTACAAACATGGGAGATTGTTTATTAATCTCAAAATCCAGGACATATTTTCACTCTCTATCCTCGGCTTACCAACCACAAATGGAACCAGAATTTCCATTGCTGAGCAAGACCAGTGTCAAGTGACTCATACCTGATTTTATGACCTTTTTTGTCACAATTGTTAAGCAAATAACTCGTTACGTCATTAAGTGAATCTGCCTTCCCCTATTGATTTTGCATTCAGAAATAGTTGGGAAGGTCACAAATGGTGATCTCATGACTGTGGAACACCACAACCATCAAAAAGATATGCCAGCTGTCAAGTGCCGAAATTTTTTATCAATTAACCACAGAAATTCTGCAACAGTCGTAAATACAAGAGCTCATTATAAATCTCATTTTTCAGTGCCGTTGTAACTTTGAACAGTCACTAAATGAATGGTTTTTAAGTCAAGGACTATTTTTATGAGCTCTATATACTTTTGAATATTCAATTTCTAGAGGCAGGGGAAAGTCTGAAATTAGACAATTAACATTGAGAAGGTATCATCAAGTCCTTTCAAATGGTGGATTGAAATAATCGGAGCATCTAAATTACTATTTTACTTTTCATTACCTTGCAGTTGGAACATTGCTCTTGAAAGATAAGAAATGGATCCATTTTGAAACAGCCTGTTGTTTTTACAGACTTGAAGTTTATTTGAAAAGCCTGCAATAAAAGTGTTGCTTCAGAGAAGCTGCAAAAAAATTGTCTGTCAAAAATTGTGCCTATGACCTCATTTAAACACATATACACAAAAATCTGCTTCAGATCCTTTGTTGAATAACTGAAGGTAGAACAAATCAACATTAGCTCTGCTTAAATAATGCCACAGATGCATAATCCATCAGCAAATCTTTATATTTACTGATTCCAAAATTCTAAAAAAATCTTGCTTTCATGTGCTTGTGTGGCATGCAGTCATAGCATGGGAAAAAGTACATGCATGTACATTCAACTAGTCCAACAACTGAATCGAAAAATGAAACAAAGGATTTGAATGTTAAAATTTAGGGCATCTGCTCCTTCAAATCCATTTTTAATTACATCTGACTCTGAGGAGTTTCCAAGGAGACCATCCTTCCTCCCTCTTTGTCTTATATGTAATATTCATAAAATAATAATAATACATGACAAAGTAGCAATGATAGCACATTGGAATATCTGCAAGGAATAAAATTTGCCTGCAAGTAAGAACTGGTGGAACAGAAAATGGACAAAGTATAGAAAAGGAAAAGCTAAAATACTGTGGGAGTTTGGAATTCAAATAAGCAAGTACCTATCATATATAAGCAGTCCTCATTTAGGAACCATTCACAGTTACGATGAAAAATTAACTTTATAATCAATCCTCACATTTATGACTTTTGCAAGTCTGTAAAGAAGTAGAAACCGATGCAATCATATGCACAATCATGGTTTCTGTCAGCGACTATCGTAGTTATTAAACGAGGATTACCTGTAACACCCCAGAGGTAACAATTGCCAGTAAGAAAGACAAAGTCTAGATAGTGGTTATGTTTTTAATTGGTTGTATTGCATTTGATGAGAGCAGATTTTGCTGTCTTAACTTAAGGACAAGAAGCAATGGATGGAAATTAATCAAGGAGAGAACCAACCTAGAACTAAGGAGAAATTTTCTGACAGTGAGAACAATAAACCAGTGGAAAGGCTTGCCTTCAGAAGTTGTGGGTGCTCTGGAGTCTTTTAAAAAGAGACTAGACAGCCACTTTTCAGAAATGGTATTGGATCTCCTGCTTGAGCACGGGGTTGGACTAGATTACCTCCAAGGATCCTTCTAACTTGGTTATTCTGTTGTTATTATGGAAGAGAAAGAACAGGAGAAAAATCACAAAATACTAAAACTGGCAAATAGAAGAACAATTAAACAACAGAATAAGAGTTGGAAGGGATCTTTGAGATCTTCTAGTCCAACCCTTTGCTCAGACTGGAAACTTTGCCTGTCCTAGTTCTTGGGAAAGACTCAATAGGTAGTTAAAATACCAGGACATTAAAGCACAGAAAGATATGCTCCAATAAAGCACTCTGATGTCAACTCCTTAAAAAAAGCCTCAATTAGGTACAGAATGAACAAGGTTTATTACGTCAATTCAGTTTAATTTATTGGATTTTTAAGGCTGCTCAATTCCTAACAACACCATCTATCAGGATTATCTTGGATTCTGCATGCGTCTTGGGAGCCATGGGAATGACATCTTGCATAGGTAACTGGGACCTTGCAGATATTTTGGGTAGGAACTAGTACATCTAGCACATGCTTTGAACTTAAGGAATCAAATGCAGTAAATTGATGAGAAGATATTCTAAGCTGGTTTCTAGATCATTTGTTGATATGAATAAGAGATTCAAGAGATTTGAGGGAAAACAGAAAAGGGAAATTGAAGTCAGAGATCATAGCAATCATCACCAGAGGTTGCTCTTTTATTGGTTCTTAATTTGTAACTTTTCTTGGGGTTACCATTAAGCCATAAACCACCATGGATGCTTTGGCAGGAAGTAAGTCCATAAATATAATCAATGAAACCAAGATCCAGAGCTATGCTCATTTTGTTGGGCTGTGCTGAATTTTTTAGCTTCCTATGAATAGTGGGATTGCTTCAACCACATATCTTAAATTAAGGCTTGCAGGAATGTTTGGTTCTGCTGACCAGAGTACAGTACTTCCTCTAGTCCCTCTCCCCATACACCCCACTTTGTGTTGCAGGGCTCAAAGCAAATAATGTTATGCTCAAAGCAATGTGTGGCGCAAGAGGGCTGCCGCACAGCATCAGAGCAATAATCTTTGGCAGCGTGTCCATCAGGCATTTCAACATGTGCCTTGTACCATAGACTTGCTTCATGTCTGGTTTTGAAATCATGGGGTTGTAAGAAGACTGAAGAAGAGGTAGCAGTCATAGGAACATACATTCTCAGCGATTCCATTCTTGCTTTCTGAGGAAAGGCTATTATATTCTGTTTATATTAGCTGGAAGATGAGAAAGAGCTGGTGCAAGATCCAAGTCAAATCGGAACTATAGGATCACTGAGGTTAGGAATTTAGAAACTTGCCATCTGCCACAGTTTCTCAAATTTGGCTATTTTAAGGTCTGTGGACTTCAACTGCAGGAATTCCCCAGCCAGCATGCTAGAGAATTCTGGGAGTTGATTCATAGAAATTAAAATTGCCAAGTTTGAGAAATATTGAATTCTAACCCAGCCCAACCAGGTAGTTAACATTTGTCGCTTTGAGAACATTGTGGAGTTATAATTTGAAGTATTTTGAGAAAAATTTTAAACATATTAGAAGACATTCCTGCAAGTGATTAAGCCCAGCCCTTTGAGGTTTTTTTTATGCATCATAGGTCAGTGTGTATCATCAGGAAATTCAGGGTGCAGCAGTAATTTTGAAATGCTCCTTGTAAGACTCAGAGTATGTTTCTATGTGTGTGTGATAAGAGGGTATCCATGACAGCCTATCAACCCACACAATATATACCTCTTCATACATGATAGACTGTTCATCAGAACATAAAAGCAAGAAAGCCAGTTTGATCTAGTGATTAAGACATGAAGCTAAAAGCTAGGGGGCTGTAAATTCTAATCCGGCTTTAATGATGAAAGCCAGTTTCATGACTTTGGACCAATCACCAGGAAACTGTGAATTTTAGCCCCACCTTAAGCATGAAGGCTAGCTGGGTGACTTTAGGCCAGTAATACCCTCTAAACCCAATACACCTCACAGGATTGCTGTGAGAAAAGTAGAAAGAGAAAGGTGCTTTATATATGTTCACTGCCTTGAACTACTTATAAAATAATAAAAGCAATATTGAATGAATGAATGAATGAATGAATGAATGAATGAATGAATGAAAAAGAGAAAGGACCATTATATATGTTCATTGCCTTGGATTACTTATAAAATAATAAAGGCAGGATAAAAATCAGGAAGGAAGGAAGGAAGGAGTGAGGGAGGGAGGGAAGGAAAGAATGACACACACACTTGGGACTCCTGGCCCAGAATCAGAGCCAGGTCTAAGGCCTTAAGAAAAGCCAGGCCATTCTGATTTCTGGAAGGAGAATGTTCCAGAAGGCAGAAAGGAACAAAGGAGAAGGTTCCATTACAGCAGAAAAAAGCACATCTTCTAGCCCCCATGAACTAGCATTATTTAACCAACTGGCCCTGAACTATCTGAAATATAGCATTCATTTTCCACAATGAAAAATCTGCAGCTTTTATTTCCAGAGAGAGGGAAAGAGAGGGAGGGAGGGAGGGAGGGAGAGGGAAAGAGAGAGAGAGAGAGAGAAGCTACACTATCAAATGTTGGAACTAAACAGCAAGCATGAATTTTAAAAGGGGAGAGATCATATGCATAACAAAATTTCACATCAGAAATGTATGTGTCAAAGGATGAGAACTGGGGGGATTACATTTGAGTAGGTTGACTGTTGTGTAAAAAGTGCATAGAAAGTCTCCATTTATGATATGTGGATAAATTTCTATCTGTTGTGAGCCTTAATGAGATAGGCAGCCATACAAATAACAACAACAATAATAATAAGCTGATATCTAGGATGCTGGCAGCAATCCGTATCAACCATCAGAGCCAGTCAATAATATTTGTGATAATTTTTAAATGTTCACTTGACTGAGTTTCATGTTTAATGAATAAAAGTTTATAATAAATGCTCTGGGACTTTAGAAAGCAAACAGATAAGCCCCTGTCAAACTCTGAGTTAGGGATGAATGTTGGCTAGGTGACTTTGGGCCAATCACCAGGTGACTATAAGTTCTAGTCCCACCTTAGTCATGAAAGCCAGCTGGGTGACTTTGGGCCAGTCATTCTCTTTCAGTCCAATCAACGTCACAAATGATGTGGGGAAAATAGAAAGAGGAAGATGTACTATGATGCTTTAATCCTATAATTATCAATTATCAGAGTCACTTGGTAGAGAGATGGATAGCATACAAATTAATGAATGAACAAACAAACAGAAATGTTTTCCACCTTGAGTTATTTATAAATAATCTAAATAAATACATAAATATCCTTTTACAAGTTTTATTATCAAGCCACATATCTTCCATCTCATACCTGTGCGTTTGATTTTTGTTTTCTACTGGAATAGCTTTCCACCCACCTCTGTTAAATTGTATTCTGTTACTATCAGCTTATTTCTCCATCATATCGAAATCATTTGAATTTCATTTCCATTTTCTAAAGTATTAGCTACCCACTCCGTTTTTTTATTAACTGAAATTTGATATGGCTTCCATTCACTTCCTCATCCAAGTTCAGCATTGAAGAGTAGAATGCCTAGGACTACGGCTTGCAATACTTACTTCATACTTCTCTCCAATTTGAGTGTATTTATATGATCTTGTCTTCAATGAGCTGAGCCTTATTTGAGAAGGAAAGATGGAGCTAGGCAGAAATAAAATACAGAGGAGACCAAATATAATTATTATAGTTTAATATAATCTGCATCCTGGATCTCACTTATAAATGTTAGTTTTATAAATATATGTTAATTCTGTATTATACTTTATTTTATCATTTATCGGTAGAATATATTTATAACAAAAGAGAAAAGCAACAAAGATGATTAGGGAACTGGAGGCTAAAACATATAAAGAACAATTGCTGGAATTGGGTATGTCTAGGCTCTAGTTTAATGAAAAGAAGGACTAGGGATGACATGATAGCAGTGTTCCAATACCTCAGGGTTGCCACAAAGAAGAGGGAGTTAAGGCATTCTTCAAAGCACCTGAGGGCAGGACAAGAAGCAATAGGTGGAAACCAATCAAGGGGAGAAGCAACTTGGAACTGAGGAGAAATTTCCTGACAGAACAATTAATCAGTGGAAGAACTTGCCTCCAGAGATTGTGACTACTCCAACACTGAAAGTTTTTAAGGAGAGATTGGACAGCCATTTGTCTGAAATGGTATAGAGTTTCCTGCCTGTGCAGGGGGTTGGACTAGAAGACCTCTAAAGTCCCTTTCAACTCTGTTATTCTATTAAGTTCTGCTTGTGTTATGACTGCAATACAGGTAATCCTTAATTTAAATCACCATTGGTGATTTAAAATTTCTGTTGTTAAGCAACACTGTTGATCAATGAGCTTTTCCCCCTTTCTTGCCACAATTGTTAAATTAATCTGAGCAGTTATTAAGTTAGTAACAGAATTGTTATTGTAAATCTTATTTCACCATTGACTTTGCTAGTGAAAAAGGTGATTACATGACCCCAGAGACTGCAATTGTCATAAATATGAGTCAGTTTCCAAGTGGCTGTAAACGTGAAAAAGTGTCATTAATAATTTTTTTCATTGCTGTTGTAACTTCAAACAGTCACTAAATGAACTGTTATAACTTGAGGGTTACCTGTTGGTAAGAAATCTAATGAACATTGTACCCTTTTTATAACAGACTCTGATGAAGGGACTAACATGTCTCTGAAAATCTGAGGCTGATTTGCTGTGCTAGTGATTATGCTGAAGCTATTTCTTCCCCATAAAAATGGATCGTTTCATTCTGTCAACCTTTTCATGAAATAAATGTCTTGCAATGTTTTTTTAATTTGGAAATAAGGCTCTTTCCAGGCAGAATTAGAGATTAACAATGCAGCCTTTTCTAGACTAATTAGAAGTTGATTGGCACTTACTCTCAAGTAACACTTTGATGAACCAGATAAATAAATCAGAGAAACAATTGGTTTCTTTTTAAAATGTTGGACCATTTTCATCCTTTGTTGGCCAAATCAGCACTTCTCACCATTTCTAGCATATAGCTATGGAAAAGGCATAAATAAGATGAACACAACAAATGCAAAAACTGAATTTGAACCACAGACAAGACTAAAGTCTGACAATCTGGATGGCTTTTCCCCTGGCCTCCTGTGGAGCTTAAAAACATGTGGAACAAAATATCATTTTGAGGAAAACACACCAGAGATTTGTCATAGCATTTCAGCACCACTGGGACTGATAAATCACATTGAATAAAAAATCCACCTCCAAACGCTCTCTCCATATTCATTCACAAACTATCTAAATGCAATAAATTATGTGGGAATGTGGCCATAATAAGAAGCATATGGTTGCAACTTTTAAAATCAAAGTTGGCAGTGATGTGAGTGCAGTCGGAAAAAAGAGGGATTTTCTTCTTGGGTGAGAAGGAGATAACCTCCCACATGCTAAGCAGTAAACAGCATCTCTTGGTCACTTAACAGACAAACAAGGGAACAGAACCAAAAAAAAAATCACAGAAAGGCACAGTAAATTGCCTCCACTTTACCCCCCCTCACCTTTTTTTTCTTTTTAAATATTGCTAAGGCTCTTCTCTATCTGGTTCTGCATCATTTTACCAGAATAGCCTCGTGCTCTGTTTGACTTTTATCAGCCCCTTTGAGCTTATTTTTGCTTTGTTCACTTGAAAACCAAACAGCAAAGTATGTTTTTTTAAAGCGAGATAAAAGAGGGAGAAAGGGATGCCTGGTTCCCAGATGTCTGCATGTCAACCAAATACATTAATTAATTAATTAGTTAATTAAGGCTTCTGAAACTGTCAGTTCCCCTCTGGACATCTCTTTGGGCATCTTCAAGAGATCTAATACCTAAAGACCTAACATTTCTAGAGGATTGGAAAAAAGTAATAATCAACCCAAATAATAACCAGAAAGCAGAGTTCCACTGATCTGGATTATAATCTGTTTATTTGGAGGCAGGAACAAGTATTTGCTACACTCAGTGGTTACAATAGCCAGCCGCACCCAAACCCAGAACTGTTTGCATGGAGAAGTGTTAGTACTCCTTTGGACTTCTGCATTTTATCTGCTAGTGCAGATTTGGCGAGAACATAATGTTCTGAATATTTGCTGCATGCAAATGTTGGCTAAAGTATGTCATACTTTCTCCTGTTTCTCCAGTTCTCAAAGTAAGAATTGCCCCAATTCTTCTGGAGGTTATTCTGATGCACAAAGAGGATTAGGGATGAATGATACAGAATAGTAACACTATTTTATTTTAATTATTTATGTTTTTCTAATGTCTTGCCCAGAGTTCAAGCTGGTCTAGCTACAGGGGTTGGCTGCTACTGGTTCACTCCAGTTTGGGCGAACCCGTAGCTAATTTTATGGCTGTTTTATGGCCAGTTCAGTGAATTGGCAAATCCCACACGGCCCATTTTGGATCCCAGATAAGTACAGGGCCTGTGTGGAGACTTCTGGAGGCTCTAGAAGGCCAGAAATGGGCCAGTTTCTGGCCTCCAAAGCCCGGGAAGGCCATTTTCGCCTTCCTGGAGACTCAAGAAAAGCCTCTGGAGGCCAGGGAGGGCAAAAATGTTACTCGCCACCATGGTGCAGGAGGCTGACTAGGCCACACTCACCTAGTCAAGTTCACCCAGCCATCCCCACCCAGCAACCTGGGCAGAGAACCAGTTGCTAAAATTTTTGAAGCCCACCCCTGTATAAGTAGTACTTCTCCCGTGTTTTCCTTCAAAAACAGCAAAAACAGCAACTTTGTGAGCTAAGAAAGTAGTTTGCTTGAAATCAGGTTTCTATGGCCATAGGCAGACTTGATCCTGACTCTCTCAACTTCTAACATCACATCGTAATTCCTATAGCATAGTTCCTTTATAATTTAATAGAATATTTGTAGGAAGATTGTAGGAAGATTGACCAAAAGGGAAAAACACCAGGAAAAAAAAACCTCAAACATTATCCTGTTCTTCAGTACTTCCCCACCCCCCCCAAATCTTATCTTTTTTTAAAAAAAAAAGATTTGCTCTAAAGAACTATAACTCAAATTGCTAACATTTGTAGTGCAGTGGCTTTGAGACTGTTTCTATTTGTTTATTTAGTTGTTTGTTTGTAACCTGCCTTTATTATTTTTATAATTAACTCAAGGTGGCAAACATATCTAATACTTCTTCCTCCTTCTATTTTCTCCACAACAACAATTCTGTGAAATGAATTGGACTGAGAGAAAGTGTCTGGCCCAAAGCCCCCCAGCTGGCTTTCATAATAAGGCAGGACTAGAATTCACAGACTTCCTCAACCTTAATCCTAACCCTAACCACTAGACCAAACCAAATATTAGCAAAATGAAGCACAGCCTAAGTCACCGGTGTCTTATTCCTGCCCCACATACATAGATAATCCATGGACTATTGGTAATTTTTTCGCACCCTATGATCATACTCCAAGTTTTGGTAGCAAAATGGCTAAATATGAGTAGAATTACTTCAATCCTATTTTGAATAGTTTTAAGGGTTGGAATAAAAATAGTTTACTCGCTCCATCCTTGTACTTAAACCTTCTCTCAAGCAATGACTAGATGAATAATTTTGGCTACATTCTTTCCGATATATGATTTCAATAGAAGTCCTTTTTTTTAAAATAATCTGGAAAGGTAGTAGCCACCAACTATTCAAAGACTTGTCCATTCTTTGTCCAAGCCAAGTTTCTCTTTGTTCTTCTTTGCCATTGTCTTTTTCTGTGTCCTCTCTAAATAACAACTATACTGGAAGAAAAAGGAGAATCAGCACCCTGAAAAAGAAAAGAATCATGACATAGGCAGGAATTAACAAGAGGAATAATACCAGACCAATACCAATTACCAAGCAGTAATTAATATCCCAATCAAGGCACTACAAACTCAGTCAAACAACAGCCTACTGGAAGTACTGATGATGTTACTGATGATTGATAACGAAATGTCTGCAAAAAACAACAACCAAGGAGCATCAAAAGCTTCAATGGACAACAATTGGATATATCCAGTGGCCATCTTTTTACATTCTTTGTCTGTGAAAATATTTACAGACTCCTCTCATTCTGGACATAAACTGTTTCAACTCCTACCTTCAAAACGAGGCTATAGAGCACTGCATACTAGAACCACTAGACACAAGAACAGTTTTTTCCCCAAATGCCATCACTCTGCTAAACAAATAATTCCCTCAACACTGTTTGCATTACTATTACTATCAATCCTCTCATCGTTCTTATCACCCACCCCCTCCCACTTGTGACTGTATGACTGTAACTTTGTTGCTTGTATCCTTACGATTTATATTGACTGTTTCCTAGTATGATTTGATTGCTTATTTATACCCTATGACTGTAAATAAATGTTGTACCTTATGATTCTTGACAAAAGAAAAAAATATTTTTATGTACACTGACAGCCGATGCACCAAGACAAATACCTTGTGTGTCTAATCACACATAGCCAATAAATAATTCATTCATTCATTTTATCAGCAGCAATTATGCTAACACTCAGTCTTTGATTGGCAGTTGAGTCCTACGGCCACCCTTTAATGGTCACACTATGGGAATTGACTTTGTAGTTTCCTTAGAATCAGCCTTCCTAGTCAGCTCTCAGTGCTCATGCTGAGGAATTACTTACAGCAATATCTATAGGATGAGTGATCAGAACATCAATATGAGTGGAACTTGGTCAAATACCCTGATTGTTCTTCCCAGCATTAGAAGAAGTGGCTTCATTTTTGCCCAAGGATACTATTGGCCCTGTTCAATAGCTGCATATCTACTTATCCCGAAAGGCAGAAACCTTTGTGATCACAAGAGTGAAAGGTATGGGAGATATTTGTGCGAAGATCTGAGGGTCCTGATAGCCTGCAGCCAGTATTCATTTTGGAGAAAACATGGGAAGGATCAGGTTGCCCAGAATGAATAAAGCTGAGCAAATTGTTCCAAGAGCACAAGCTTCCAACAATTTTCCACTTTAGCTTTAAAAGCTCCATTACCTAGTTCATGGATGAGAACTTATAGAAACATTGCTACAAATTGACCTTTGGCAGTTCTTCATTTCCTTCAACTTTTCTTTTTTAATCTGATAATCCTTAGCAGTAAGTAAGCATGACAGGAAGACCAAGTGGAAAATTACAGATTATGAGAGCCAGCCTATTCCAAAAGGATCATGTCATAAATGTGCCATTATTTTGAACATTATGAGAGGCAATTAAGTGATCAGGCTAAAGATGCTCTGAAACAGGTTTTTCCTGGAACAATCTCTTTGTCAAAAACAAAGATGCATAAATTCCTCAAAGCTGTTTTCACTCAGTTTCTCATAAGTTCATCCTAAAATCCACTTTTACATTCACAATTTTTCTTCCACAACATTTAGCTGGAAATCAATGTATATTTCCATACATTTTTACCAATGTTTTAATCAATGCAGACTTGGCAAACTACTGCAAATCTTTCTAAAAATCTGCTAGCAGAGGTGTTTTCTACCATCACTATTCTAAATAGAAAAGATTTTCTACACTGACATTACATTTGTTTTTGGGATGTGATTTTTAATAAACAAATAGCATTGCTGTTAAATTTTGCTGTTTTGGAGTGTCTTTCCTTTACACAGTATTAGGGTAATGTCTTATTGGATAAGTGATGATTCTTCTTTTTTATTTCTTATAAAACCATAGTTGGTTTAGAGCTAGAACTTTAAAAAGATGTTTCCTTCTCCATGGATTATTATTTATGATCACATTGTGGCCTGCCAGTGGCCAGCAAAGCTGGAAGCAGACTCAGACAGTGAGAAGGTTGGGGAGGAACATGGGCCAGTCCTGGAGTCTGGGGAAGACTCTGATGAGTGCTCTGCATCGGAGGCAGAGATGGGGCCAGAACTGTCTGACAGTTATCAGCCTTTAGAGTCGGAGATCAGTGGGGCAGAAGAACCCCATTGGAGCTTATTCCCAGTGTGCACATGCACAGAGCTGCCAGAAGAAGGGAATAGTTAAGGAACAAGGGTCGACTCGGGAGTAAAGGCTCAGGTGGACTGTGAATGGCCTTCCCATAGGGAATAAAGAGGAGCGAAAGGTGTGTGGGGGGGTGTTTGCAGGAGGCAATTAGTTCAATTCATTAGAGTGAAGATTTGTTCCTGACTTCTTGTCAATTAATTGCTGCTACAGCGTGGCGTTTGGAAGATATCGACCTGGCAACTCTCCAAGCCTGATAAAGGTCTGTAGTTGTGAAATCTCATGAAAGACTGTTTGCTGGGATTTTGCTGGAGAGAAATTCACTTTAATCTAAATAAAAGGGGTTTTTTTCGGGACAAGGAGTTTGCTTTATGATCTTGGGAAGCTTAGGTCAGAACAGATCATTACAGCTAGGCCTTGAATTATGACTGTAATTGGCACCAGAATTTGTATTCTAAGCGAGGCAATTATTAAGTAAGTGATGCCTGATTTTACAATCTTTTTTGTACCCTTATAAAACAAATCACTGGATTTGTTAAGTGAATTCCACACTTGATTTAGCTTGTCTGAAGTTGACTGAATAGCTCATAAGCAGTGATCCCAGGAACTCTACAATCATTGTAAATACATACTGCTTGTAAAGCACCAGAATTTTGATCTTTTGGCTGTGGGGATGCTACAACGGTCTTCAGTGTAAGGACTGGTTGTAAGTCTCTTTTTTCAGTACCATTGTAACTTTCAATAATTGCTAAATGAGTGGTTGTATCAGAAGTCCAGTTTAATGATTAAGCACACAGAGAAGGTAGGTAGATGTGGAAAACAGACAGGGTCTTTACTGAAGTGGCCTCATGGTTATGGAATTCTTTTCTGAGAAACTTAGGTTAATAACTTGGATTTGTTGCGACATAGATAATCAGCTATGATTGCAATGATTTCTAATGATATTTAATGTTCTTTGCATGCACCTGTTATTTTCTGATTATTTCAGTCTTGGCTGGTTGCCTCCAAATCTCACTTCACATTTTTGGCATCATATGGGATGCATTCATTTAGTCAAATCCATGGGCAATGCTTAAATAATTGCATGATTGGCACCTCCATTCACAGCCACACATGATATCTGGGTGAATTTTTCCACAATTTTTACCTATAGTTCTTCTAAAACCCTACATACATGTGGGAAAGGTTAAGCTTGTGTGTATTGAGGGTGAACTCCACATGGAAGAGCAATATTATTTATTATTTACTTAGTAGCCTACTATTTAGAAATGCAGTTCACATTATGCTACTGAACCTTTATCATTCAGTAGCAGAATCTTCTCAGTGGGATACGATTCTTCTCTGCTACAGTGAATAGCTTCAGGGCTACAGGATCGACTGAGACAGATGAAGGAATCAATGTGAGAAGAAAAAGGAAAAAGAGGAGGGGGAAAGGAAGGAGGAGGGATGAAGAAGAAAAAAATCCATGCAGATAAAGAAGAGTGAAATTAACATTCATTTTTTTCATTGTGGGAGATATTTCCTTTCTGTTTATTATAATGCAAAATCCAATCCCTCATTCATGTATTTAGTATTCATCATTTAGATTTTAGAATTCAGAAATCCTTGAGTTAGCCTGGCACTAGCTCAAGAGTTTCAATTGTTTGGGGTAAGATTTTAACCTGGAATTGTGTGTGTGTGTGTGTGTGTTTGTTTGTTTATCTATCAAATTTAGATAAGGGTTTACAACCAGAGGTGGTATTCAGCAGGTTCTGACCAGTTCTGGAGAACCAGTGGTGGAAATTTTGAGTAGTTTGGAGAACCGGCAAATATCACCTCTGACTAGAGATTTTACAGTATCCTTCCTCTTCCATGCCCACCAAGCCACGCCCACAGAATGGTAGTAAAAAAAAATTGAATCCCACCACTGCTTACAACATTAAATAAAACAGCCAGTATAAAACTGATAAAACTTCATAAAAACGGTGTGAAGTAGTTCCAAGTTGCACTAGCAATTGCACTTAAACTTATATACCACTTCATAGTGTTTTACAGCACTCTCTGAGAACTTTAAAATGTCAGTATATTATCTCAACAATTTGGGTCCTCATTTTACCAACCTCAGAAGGATGGAACGCTGAGTCAACCTTGAGCTGATCAGGATTGAACTCCAGGCAGTGGACAGAGTTTGCCTGCAATATGGTACTCTAACCATCACATTACAATGGTTCCTATAGCCAAATGACTTGCAGGCCCAGAGGATACAATGAACTTGTGTTCAAACCATGGTCAGTCACTGAAATGAAATTACCAATCTAAACACATTTACCAGAGAGTAGGGCCTAGGAGGTATATTTCTTTATTTCTTTTTTTTCTTTCTTTCTTTCTTTCTTTCTTTCTTTCTTTCTTTCTTTCTTTCTTTCTTTCTTTCTTTCTTTCTTTCTTTCTTTCTTTCTTTCATAAGTTTTTATTTTATAACATATAAAAAATCCAATTTCAATTGAACAGTGTGCTGTCTGGGTACAAATCATTTTAGGAAATAATAATCACAGTATTTACAACAATATTAATTGCATTAATATCAATTGTATTAATGTTAACAACCATAATAATCATACTATTTGTTTAACCAAGTTAACGTATCTTCCTTATATCACTAACCCTTTCATATATTTCCCTGTTTCTAGCTCCTGTTTTTGTCAGCTAATCATTGATAAAATAAGTCCTAAGTCAAAAAATACTCAGTTTCTTCCTTTTCCTTAATTTTAAGTGTTAGCTTATCCATTTCTACACATTCTAACATTTTTCTAATCACATCTTCCTCTGTTGGGACCTCTTCACTTTTCCGTTGTTGTGAAAATACTATTTTCATTGCAATCATTACATGTAAAATCACATTTCCTTTGTTATACCTATCTGGTAGAATGGCCAGCAAAATGTCTCTGGTTTCAAATCTATATGTTGTTTTATTATTTTTGTAAGCCATGTATGTATTTTCGTCCAACATTTTTTTGCTTTTTGACATGCGATGTCAAAAAGTTGGAAATGCAACTAGATATCCAACATTTTCAGATTTATCTTTAAACATCATTGCTAACCTAGCAGGCAGGAAATGCCATCTATAAAACATTTTATAAAGATATGCAGCAGACATTGTTGATTTATAATTTCTATCCCATAATTTCTGCCCAGGAGATGTATTTCTGAGGAGCTGTGATTGCATCCTACTTTAACCATGCAAATCTATGTGACTATGATATTTCTTTGCAGGTGAACCTTTGGACATGGTTATGGGAATGCATTTGGGAACAGTTTGTCATTGCTTTCTTCAAGGATGTTTTTTGACTTCCCAGTCTAAACTAGTCTCCATATTCCCATTCAGGTATCAATACAACCCAAGTATTAATAAGATCCCATCATGCTTAGCTCTTGAGCAAGACAGGATGAAACAAGTGCAGCTTGTGCCTCTGTATTTAATAGAATAGAATAAAATAGAATACTTTATTGGCCAAGTGTGATTGAACATAAGGAATTTGTCTTGGTGTAAATACTCTCAGTATACATAAAGAAGGAACATTCGTTAAGAATCAATTTAAAAGAACTCATTGGACCAGTGGTGGGATTCAACAAATTTTAACTGCTGGTTCTGTGGACTTAGCTTGATGGACATGGCAGGGGAAGGAAAATCTCCATTCCCACCCCACTCCAGGGGAAGGATACTGTATATTCCCCATTCCCTCCCCACTCCTGGGGGCAGGTTAATGCAAAATCCCATTCCCTCTTTACCCCACTAACCTGCTTTCCAGCTCCATTCTCCTGTGGAGGGCAACAAGAGAAGACCCAGCCAATCAGCTGGGGCTCAGGAGGCGGAGAATAGATGGGGGTGGGGCCAGTCAGAAGTGGCATTTGCCGGTTCTCCAAACTATTCAATATTTTCATTACCAGTTCTCCAGAACCTGCTGAATACCACCTCTACATTGGACTCTCTCTCAAAGATGTATCTCAATTCTTCTTGTGGTCCCAATGAGTCTCTGTCTCCTCCAACATCCCTAGGCTACTTGATTTTGGGATGTCCCCCATGGAACCATGCCATGTATGCACAATGCAACTGTTTGCATTCTGGTCTTTGAACATGCCACTGAAATAAAAGATTGAAAATGACTGATGTGTACAATGGGTGGACAACTTATCATACAAGACAGGAAACGGATTGCCAGTTTCCTACCACAAGAGGAAAACAACAATCTTGAGGGCATTTCTGAGTAGAAGAGGAAACTCCATTATGTTTCCTCTCTTCCCCTAACCTGACCTTTAACAGATTTTCTGGAACCCTTAATTAAATAAAAAAAATGTGGAGAAGCATGGCATTAATCCTGAAGAAAAATGCAAAAATTGTTAGTTAAATATCTATTTAGCCTTCGAAAGGAGAGAAAGGTGGAGAAAGAAACTGAAGGTAACCCTACCTTGCTTCTTTTTACTATAAGAGGGAGCAGAAGGAAAGTTTTCAGGATTCTTTTGTTATACCTTACAACAATACAGTAATCTTATTTCTTAACCTGGCTGACCTTGAAAGGCTGTCACACTGCTAAAAATGGCTATTTAACTACAATATTTCAGAAATGGATGCTAAGGGGCCCTAAAAGCTACAACAATTGGACTGGGAGGCATTTTAGCTGCAGATACTCAGATATTATGATACTATACTTGTGTTCTGATGTAGTCCCATTCTTTCACAACATTGGAAATAAAATCCCCGAATAGGTACAACGAACAACAGCAGCAACAGTTTAAACTGAATAATTTTATGAACAATGTTATACTTTGAGAAAAGGTGCCCCTAAAGCAAAGAGCACCCCAAGGTTGCTCTCTCATCCACACCCTATCAGAAAACTATCACCAAGGTCAAAATACGGAAGAGAACATTTTCATTGTGCCTTGTAGTATGAGCTGGCTAGGATGTATCCATGGATGTAACATTTCCTGGACAGAAATCATTGCCTGAAATATCTAAGATTAACAATAACTTCAAACAGTATCTTTAGGAACAAAGAATAACCCCAGCAGCCCTTCCAGGGCAGATGTAGAAGATCCTAAAAGGAAATGCCCACCAGGACTCTCATCAGCATATTTTATACTAACTGCAACTTCTAACATATCTTCCAAAGGGTGCTTACAAAGAAGACTGTTCTCTGGAGATCCCGTAAGTTACAGAAAGTCCTCCATTAAAGTTTTAACTTTACATGTTAATTGTACATGAGCAAATCTAAAGCTAGATTTATTGAGCACTATTGCAGAATTGAGATAGCACTATGACTCAATCTGTACAATATAGTAAATCCTCACATGGGTGAATTAAAAACCATTTGAAGGCTTGTATGTGCTCAGTCAAAAGAATAGCTTAACATGATGATCTAGTTTACATAAAATGCCCAAAAAAGAGAGAAAATCTCTGAATTCCCCTTGTTGCAGAAAAACAAATCTTACTCAATTCAATTTTTTTCATAATCTAATGTATTGCAAATCTAAACTATGACTTGTCCAAGTGAAACAAATTTGCTTTACCAATAGTTCAACAAAAAATGGTTTTATCATACAGGAATATCAAGTTTAAATGATATTAATGTTTCATTTGGGTAGTGAATATAAAACAAAACATAGCCTACAAAATCAGAAAAATATAGGTCTATTTAAGGTCACCAGTTCTAGATATTTTGTTTGTTTTTTATTGGTATTAACATCAATTGGAAAATCACAAATGTTTAAAAATCTCAGGACATCATTTCCTTGTGTTATAGAAAATTTTCAAAATGCGGACTGAATCATAAGGTCATGAACAACATTTGCTTCACTCCAATGTGTTCAGAGAATGGATGTTGCGTTATAATGGAGAATTTATTTCCAGTAATGAAGATTTTATATTTGATAGGTGTTGAATATAGGATGGGATGAGAAATGTATGAAGATCAGATTTCTTTAAAGAGCATTATTAAATAGAAACACTAGAAAAAGGATTACAAAAGGATTACAAAAATCCTTTCATTGGATATAGTACTATATCTTTTCCTAACAAACATACCTACCCACCCACCCACCCACATGTGTATGTATGTGTGTGTATGTGTGTGTGTGTGTGTGTGTGTGTGTGTGTGTGTGTGTATATATATATATATATATATATATATATATATATATATATATATATATATATATATACACATATACATATATATACATACCAGTCCCAACCACAAAAACCAACACTGGACCCAAAACAACACATGACGCCACCACCAATCTCCCTCACCAGACTCAAACCCAAACCCACCCCATAGACAAAAGGCAACCACCATCCAGAAACCAGACCACAGCTGCATCACTACCTGCCACACACCCCAACCCCCAAACCAAGCAAACTAACACACACCATGAACACAGAGCCAGGCCTCAAAGACAGAGCCAAACCAAAACCCGGAACGTCACATCACAGCTACCCACTCAGGATATCACATCACAGAACTCAGGAGGCTACATCACAAAACCTCAGGATGTTGCAACACAGCCAACGACCCAGGAGATTACAATACAAGACCCAGGATGTCACAAGATTAGAACTCAGAAGGTCTTCATACAGCCCATTATCCAGGTCGTTACGACCCAGAAGATTACAGCACAAGACCCAGGATGTCAAAACAATAGAACTCCGAAGGTCATCATACAGCCCATTACCCAAGTCGTTACAACACAGGAGGCTTATAGACACACAGCCAATACCTCTACCATACATGTTCTTAAGAAAAAACCAGCCAATCTGCAAACATCAACTCCATCAACCAATCAAGAAATGACAACACAGCCAACTTCCCCACCAGTATATATAGGGAGACAGCAGCTCAGATCACGCTTTGCTTGCACAAGTACAAAGCCGAAAACACCAACCTGAAGATGGCGAGTGAGATCTTGTTGAAACGTTGCCAAGATAGTCTCAATTTTACCTGGGAAAAGACCTGAACACGCCAAGTCCTGCATACCTGTACCCGTGAAAATCTACGAAAACAAACACACACACACACACACACACACACACACACACACACATTCTGCTTGTGTTCTAAATTAATAAATGACTGTCTCCAAGCGGTAGCACGCTCCGACCCTCCTGACCTGTCTTGCAGGCCTGGTTGTGCAGAGTCTCAGGCCCTGAGTACCTAGTTGATGTTGTGTAATGCCAGGTCCATTGTTAACAAGGCCCCCCCTGATTCACGACCTTATCCAGAAGGAGGGCGTGGACCTGACTGGTGTCACCGAAACCTAGTTGGGCCCAGAGGGTAGTGTTCCTCTGGTAGAGATGTGCCCACCAGGTTTCCAAGCATTTCATCGACCAAGGTCTTAGGGAAGGGGTGGTGGGGTGGCGGCAATTATTAGAGAAGTTCTTTGTCCTAGGGAGGCCACTGTACCTCAGACAGCTGGTTGTGAGTCGCTCTTTCTGAAGTGGGGCCAGGGGGTTCAGATGGGCCTTTTGATAATGTACCTGGCTCCCTGCCACTTATCATTGGCCCTGCCCGGACTCCTTGAGGTGATAGCCGGGCTGGCGATAGAGACCCCTAGGCTTTTAGTCATGGGTGATTTCAACCTGCCTTCGCTTGGGGAAACCTCTGGGGTGGCTCAGGAGTTCCTGGCTTCCATGATGGCCATGGACCTGACCCAATTGGTTTCTGGCCGTATTCTCACAGGGGGACACACACTGGACTTGATCTTTGCTCTGGTCAGTGGTTGAATGATTGTTCTGGGGATCTAGTCATAAAGCCCTTGTCATAGTCCGATCATTCTCTTCTTAGACTTGACTTCTGTGCCGCCACCCCCCATCACAGTGAGGCAGAACCGAGGAGATGGTTCTGCCCCAGGCGCCTGATGGATCCTGAATGGTTCCAGATGGAGCTTGGGCCATTTCCTGGTTCATAACTTGGCCGAAGACTTGGTGGCCACCTGGGATAGGTTGGCTGCTGAGCCTCTAGACCAAGTTGTGCCTTTGCAACCTCTGACTCAGCACAGATCCCGTTTAGCTCCGTGGTTTACGGAGGACCTGAGGGAGATGAAGTGCCGGAAAAGACATCTGGAGGGTGTCTGGAGGACCAGTCGCACTGAGTCTGATCAGACACAGGTGAGCTCCTATATTAGGACCTACCTAGTGGCGATAGAGGCGGCGAAACGCTCGCACTTCTCTGCCCTTATTGCATCGGCAGAAAATCAGCCTGCCACTCTGTTTAGAGTAACCCACTTTCTGCTTGAGCCGAGAGCGCGGGAGAACCTCTTGCAGGGTAGGACAGAAGAGTTTTTCCGATTTCTGCACAATAAAATTGCTTAGATTCGGAGTGGGGTGGACTCCAGTTGGGTGGTCCCGGGGGAGGTTTCCGGGGAAAGTCTTGAGATGGTTATCTGCGAGGAGTTCGATCCTGTGAATGCCAAGGGTGTGGACAGATTGCTGGGGAGGCTGAATGCCACCACATGTTTACTGGACCCGTGCCCCTCCTGGCTGGTTTCTACCTCCAGAGAGGTGACACTAGGCTGGCTCCAGGGGATTGTCAATGCTTCGTTGGTGGAGGGGGTGCTCCTACCGCCCTGAAAATGGCAATGGTGTGACCAATCCTCAAGAAGCCTTCCCTGGACCCGGCTCTTTTAAATAACTATTGTCCTGTCTCCAACCTTCCCTTTATGGCGAAGGTTGTTGAGAGTGTGGTGGTGCGTCAGCTCCCTCAGTACCTGGAGGAAGCAATCTACCTAGATCCGTTCCAATCGGGCTTTAGGCCCAGGTACAGCACCGAAACAGCATTGGTTGCGTTGGTTGATGATCTCTGGAGGGCCCGTGACAGAAGTTATTCCTCTGTCCTGATCCTATTAGATCTATCAGCGGCTTTTGATACTATCGATCATAGCGGCGGTTGGAGGGATTGGGAATTGGAAGCACTGTTTTGCGGTGGTTCTTCTCCTTCCTCTCAGACCGCTCGCAATTTGTGTTGATGGGGGGGAGGTCCATCCCTAGGCCCCTCGTTTGTGGGGTGCCTCAGGGGTCGGTCCTCTCCCCTCTTTTGTTCAACATTTATGTGAAGCCGCTGGGAGAGATCATCCATGGTTTTGGGGTGAAATGTCATCTTTATGCTGATGACACTCAGCTTTACATCTCCACCCCAAACCACCCCAACAATGCTGTGGAGGTTATGTCCTGTTGCCTGGAAGCTGTGTGGAACTGGATGGGCAGGAACAGGCTTCAATTCAATCCTTCCAAGACTGAGTGGCTGTGGTTTCCGGGGCCCGATATAGTCAGCTGACTCTGTCTCTGGCTATTGGGGATGAAACCCTTAACCAAACAGAAAGGGCTCACAATCTTGGTGTCCTCCTGGATGTACGGCTGTCTTTGGAAAATCATATCACGGCCGTCTCCAGGGGGGCTTTTTATCAGGTTCGCTTGATATGCCAGATGCGGCCCTTTCTTGATTGGGATGCCGTATGCATGGTCACCCATGCCCTGATCACCTCCCGCCTGGACTACTGTAATGCCCTATATGGAGTTCCCTGCGGGGAGCACCCAGAGGTTCCAACTGGTGCAAAATGCGGCCGCGTGGGTAGTTATGGGGGCGTCGAGATATTCCCATGTGACGCCTCTCCTGCGTGAGCTGCATTGGTTGCCGGTAGCCTTCCGGGTTCACTTTAAAGTATTGGTTTTGGCCTTTAAAACGCTCCATGGCATCGGACCAGGATATTTACAAGACCGCATTCTGCCAGTAGTCTCTCACCGACCGGTGCGCTCCCACAGAGAAGGTCTCCTTCAGGTCCTGATGGCATCTATGTGCCACCTGGTGACCCCAAGGAATAGGGCCTTCTCTGTGGGGGCACCCACCCTTTGGAATGGGCTTCCCCCGGGGCTATGGACAACCACTGACCTGAGGGCATTCAGACGTGATCTGAAAACCTGGCTCTTTGAGCAGGCCAGCCTGGGCTGACTTCAAATGGGATTTTAATTGAAGGGTTTTAGAATTGATTTTGGTTGGGGTATGGTAATTTTAGCTCATTCTTAATCGGGGGTTTTAACTTTTTTAACGGCAGCCTCATAATTTAATCTCTTTTAATCTTGTAATTTATAATATATTTTAGTTGGCTGTTCACCGCTCTGAGTCCTTCGGGAGAAGGGCGATATACAATACTATTTAATAAATAAATAAATAATAAATAAATGAAAGAATATTGATGATTATGGCATGTGTTGATTGCACATGGACTACCTGCTTGAACATGTTTATCTTTCAAAACTTCATTTCTTCAAATATTCCACTCTTCTCCCAAAGAACAATTATCTTAAAGTCATTACAAATTTTTGAAAACGTTTTGAAAACTTGCCGTTCTTCTTTCTGAATGGTTAACAACACAAAAGTTGAATAGAAGCTCAATGAGCTGAGCTCAATTTGTGATATGTACATGTGCATATAATTTTTTAAGCAAAAATATGGAGGCAAACATTTTTGTTCTTGTTTCTCCTCCTCCTCTTCCTCCCCCTCTTCCTCTTCCTCCTCCTCCTCCTCTTCCTGTCTACATTCTTTAGATATTCTGAAAGTGTCCCATCTAAGTATTAACATATGTGATGTTTTCTTAATTTTTCAAGATCAAACAAGGTATATGGAGTGATGTGTTTCTTTATGCTCTTAAAATGATTTTGGGAATCTCAAGCTGCTAAAATAGCTACTCCTTATGATGAAGGCCATAATACATCACAGTGATCATGGGCATCTGGTTCTCTTCCTTCACACAAATATCAGTTTTGAAGGAAAAACATTAAAAATCGTGTCACTGTAATTCCCCCCCTCCCCTCCCCCCATTGTAAGGATTTTCATTCAGATAGAAAGCTGGGGATGGGGAACACTCTTCTGCATTACACTCTGTCTCCATGCTAGCTGACATCAAAGAGATACCCAAGGATCTGTCAGGTCTTATCTCTCTTCACAGAGATGTATTTTCCACTGTCTTCCAGGCCAAAGTGCTGAATGTAATCAAATCTGCAAAGTAGATACTTTGCATCTGATGATCTTCTTTACACAATGCTGCTTCAGCATTCAAAGATGACAAATTATCAGGGTTAGTAGCAGAAACCAACAGCTTTCAAAGTTCACCCTGTCACAATTCCTTTTGGTCAGAAAAGAAACATTCAGGTCCCTGATTAGTAAATGCACCTCAAGCATCCCTTTTTCCCTCTATAATTATTCTACAAAAGTTAATGATGAATCCTTTTCAAACATACCAACCAGTGGCAAATCTCTTGAATTAGGGGCATGGCTAGGTTGAACACATCTTGAGCAAATGAATTGTTCTTCAGTTTAATTTACCATCAACCCAGATCCTCAAGGTCCTGAGGAATTAATTAGAAATTGGAGTTGGGGCTGACCACAATGGACTCAATTCTATCGATATAAAATATTTAGAAAGACCTTTAACCAGGTTATTTCCAGACTTCCATGAAGCATAAAAGAAGTAATGTTAGGCCTTGAAACAAAGGTAAATGAAATCTATCTTATAAATGCTAATTTCAAACCAATATTATACTTTGGGGTAATGGGCCTATTTCAAGGTTGTTCTCTCAAAATGGCTTGGAACAGTCAACAAATATTCATGAAAATATGTTTGTGAGGCTTTCTCTATCAATCTTCTAATCTCCTAGAATATTTCTACCAATCAAATTTACCTTTATTTTTTTTCAGTGAGCAGCAAATCATTGGGTCTCTACCCTCTGTCATTTTTATTTTTAAATTAATCTTAGGACATTATTGGAAATATACAATGCTGGAGGTTGGTGTTTTCTTTGGCAGTATCCCTCCTCCTCCTCCTCCTCCTCTTCCTCCTCCTCCTCTGTTTTATACATAAGAGGACTGGTAGTCACCAAGGAAGTTCCTCTGATTTACAAACATCTCCGAATCAATTGCAATCAAGGATTCTACAGTTTGGCTGGTTAATCAAAACAATGTAATAAATATATTTCCCGAAATGGGTAGACTGCCATTGTTTATTTCCCGCCGCCAGTTCAACATTCCAATCACATTTGACAAAATCTAATGTGCAAATCTGCAACTCTTTCCCATACTTCATCTTCAGTCTATATAGTATGCAGTTTTGTATGTGATCCTTATGTTCTTTCTCCACACCAACCTTCTTGTTTTATTTATCATCTTGCCACATGATGAATTCTGGAGAACCCAAAGTCTTGTACATGTTTGGCGATTTGGCTATTTTTCTCTATCCAACATAAATATTTTGGTTTATTCATCTGATATTCTTTAGGTATTTAATTGTGTCTTTTAAAAAATGCATTTGTTAACACCATAAGAAAGGAGTTTGCTTCCAACTTTGAAATTGAGGAATATATTTCACTCTTTGATTCATCTGAAAACTATACAGCACTTCCACCAACCCTTTCAACAAGAAATTCAGATTGCCCAATAAAACTTGATGTAAAAAACACATGTCTTCATTCTACACAATGCATTTGTTGTCTTTTAAGGGTTATGAATAGACAAGGTTGTAGATGAAGGCTGATTTGTGGGTTTGTGACTCAGCATGGCTTATTCCTGTGTGATTGTATATGGATTATGGGTCTTTTTGTATCTGAGAGAGAACCTCCTATATCAAGGTGAATGATTCAGCTTAAGTATGGGAAAGAGTTATGTACAAAATCAACTTTTGAATAACACAGACAAAACCTTAGGCAGAATTCATCACTCACCAATCTACCATCAATGAATGAGTGATTATCCTCAGACAACCCTGTTTCTGTCTCCATGCATCTCTGTGTTTCATTCTAACATCAATGGCACTGATGCACAATATTTAATATCAAAAGCCTATGGCCATTGTAGAGCTAGGGGGAAACCATATGCAACCCAAAAATAAGACCACCTAATAAATAGGTATGCCCAAAACAAATAACAATTGATTCATTTTTTTTAAAATGGAGGATTATATAAGGATTATATAAGTCTACTTTTATGGACATCTGTAAACCACCATGAGTCCACATGAAATCAGCACTATATCAATATTGCAACTAATGATTTCTAAATATAAATTAATTTCAAATTGTTAATTTTATACAGTTAGATATTATTACAGATAGTTCTCAGATTACTGTGATAGTTACGATGATCAGAAATTCTGCTGTTAAGTGATGTGGTTGTAGAGTGTAACCCATGTGATCACATCATAGGAGCAGCAATTCCAACAATCCTAATTGCCATTATTAAGTATGACTATGACCTATGATTTCCTGCTGGTGTTCCATAAAGTCAATGGTGAAACTAGAAAGAAGTCAAAAGCTACAGGGTAGCTTCCAAGCAGGGCAGCAGGGAAGTGAATGCTATGGAATGCAGGTGGACAAAGGAGAGGTGCTATGATATCAAGTGAGCACCAAGTTGGTAACCATTTTTCATGCAGACCTACTAAATACCAGATGACACACCAAAAGTAGAGAGATATTTGTTGTCATACCAATCTTCCTCTGAAGTTAGCATTTGAAGAAAGGGTTGCCCCAAGACATGCCTTGAAGATATTCAATTTCCTTTTAAAGCCTTCCAACTTAGTGGCCATCACCATATTTTCTGATGTAATCCAAGGGTTAATGATGTATTCTACAAGAGTATCAAAAGTTTTGGTGTTTGGCTGGAAGAGAAACTGAAGCTTTGTAATAAATGAATTTCTTTTTAGATAGTCTGTATTTATTTCCATCATGATCATTGCTGTGGATCATGTAACTCTGCCTCAGATAGTAGATACTTTTTTTTTGAAAGTTTGGAAAGGCCTCCACATGTTAAAAAGAAAAAAGAAAAAAATACCCTTCCTTCTTCCTTCTTCATGTGAACTGATTTAGGCAATTGCCGCTATAGTAATAGCTATTTGTAAAACCAAAGGCTTGTTTGCAGAATGGAGAGCAAATGGATGAAACAATGAGTTATGCAAAGTGACTGCCTGTTTTGCTGTCCTTTATGGACTTGGAGTTTGTGTAAAAGTTTTTAGTTACAGGAACATTATTTATTTAGAATATACTGTATCATACATGGACCAGTAATATGCATTACATTTTTGATTAGTAGAACCCAATAAAATATAAATGTTAGAAAGATCTATGTTCAAATACCAATGCCATCTAACCATTGAAGTGCAGCATAGTTTATATGAAAAAAAATCAGATACTGGACCAGTATATGCCCTCGGCTGGTCACGATGTGATCTACAGTTTGAGGTGAGACTCCACATTTGCACTGAGGGGAATGCAAATGCCCCATTTTACAGTGTGTCCCAGCAGATGGGATAGGAATCCTATTTCAGGATTGTGCATTGCTGACATAGTAGTTCAAAGCCTTTTTTTTTTCAGGATCCTTTATACGTCTTCCTATAATGGAGAGTTCAGTGACCTATTTGCTTGGCAGACAGACTGTTCTTTACATTTTCCTGGCTTTCAAAATACATGGCAAATGAAAATGAAAACAAAAGAAATAGTTCATTTCAGGCCCAAATGATAAGGGAGATCAGAATACATGAATGTTATAGTTCTTATAGTTCTTTATTTATAAGAGTATGCAACAGAACACAAGAAAAATGTTGAATCAAAGTAAAGGATTTCATTTCATCCAACTTGTAACTGACCCAATGACAAACTTGTAAAACTCATAAACCTGGATTGGGGGATGATAATATATTCCACTGTCATTTTCTAAAATCTCTTAATTAAAATATGATGCTTGGGTTTTAGCAGCCATCAAGATTAATAGCCATTGATGGTCTAATCTTTCATGACTTTAGCTCATTCTCCTTTTAAAGTCCTCCTCCTGCATATTCCCCATCATCCAGACCACGTGGCTCATAGGCTACATGAATTAATGTATTCAAATTCTGTACTCATCATTTAACTTTATAGGTCATAAAGCTAGGATCTCACATAACTGCCTGCCCCATTTCTCTGATATATAAGTGCTTGTCTTGTAGTGTATCCAAAAGATATACTGTACAAACTTCCAAAGAATTGCTTCAGATATGCACATTTGTCACAAGATGGTTTCGTCATCAATGATGTGACTGAGCCATAAATGGACCAAAGGTCACAAGTAATACCATCCCCAAGCACACAATTTTTCCAAGGAAACAGTGCCCAGATTGAGATGAAGTGATGTGTGGGCATAGGTGAAAAACTGGGTTATTGTATACAGGGCAATTCATTAGAGGAAAACATTATTTCTGCTGCAAGTGACATAAAAATGAAAATAAATATTGCAAAGTGGCTTCTTTTCCTCCCTTTTTCAAAAATAGCCCTTTCCTGTCTCACTGTCTGCTTCAAGAAAAGATCCTGTTGTCTTTTTGTCTCTCCTTCATTATAAAAAGATGTCACCATCTTTGCCTCAGCCAGACCTTAATAATATTGGTTGACCTTTTTTCTTACTCCATATCTTTCAATATATTTCAGTGTAAAATTAGATTTGACTTTTCTGTAGAAGGAACAGATCCAGTTTGTGCCCTTTGGCTAGTCAATATTTTGCAAAAGGTAGCAAATTTGAGGCCCACCATTAGAATTGTAAGCCAGAGGCATCCTGGAATGAAAGAACAAGGAGTGAATATAATACTATAACACCTCAAAAGTTAGCCCAAAGCAATGAATGTTTCCTGTTTTCACCCTTCTTGCTTAATATTTCTCCACAGTGACTGAGATAACTTTCTCCCATGACTTTAGGATGGATGCTGAGAGCCTCCACCACAGGCCAGAAACATGGGATTTCAAATCACAGGTTATATACAGGAAGCTGAAAATGAGGAAGAAGAGAGTCATTTTCAGGTGATCATTTTCATTTAATATTCAACAGGGATTGAGACTGGATAGAAGAAATCCTTCACATGAACCAATTCAACAGGAAGTTTCATGACAAGCAAAGAACATGACGGGAATTGTGACATCTAGATCTGTCTCAATATGCTCATGTTTGCCCAAACCTATGAGTAAAGCTGAACTTTTAGACAGAATAGTGAGTAGAACTTCGTTACACTCACCCAAAGCTTGGGACATCCAATTGATGATCACTAGAGTTTAAGATGTAGGACTGGGATGAACCCAAGGGAGGGATCAAATGCATCATAAATCACAAGTCCTTGCCAGGCCTGCAAAAGATCTAAGTCCAACTTACCTTGAATGCCCCTTAATTTCTGCTCATTTCCCTTGACCATTAGTAGCTCAGACTTCAGAGTAAGCTTAAGCTTGTAATAAATATTTATACTCATTTGAACTGTCCGAATTTCCTGATGTTCCTGGCATTTGACATTTGTTTTCTCTCTTTTAACAATTAGTTGTTAAAATAAGCAATGGTCTCCAGTATGAGTTTTAGTTCCACAAAATGAGTATTCTGAAGGAATAAAAATGGTGAGAAATTACACTCTAGTGGGTTTCCTTTTTGCCCCCAAAACAAAAGAGAACTCAGGGAAACTTCACTTCTGTTTGCCTATTTATGAACAGATGCTTGGTATCTGAATCATGCCAACATGGCCATTGTTTGGTTTGATATGGTGATGAGCCTCTCCCATCAACAGGATTTTCTTGACTTATTCTCGTTAGCTTATAAATGTCTTGTGTGCCAGTGTAGTCAGTTGGTCATGTGATTGGTTGTTTGTTTGGAATTATATTTAAATTCTGATTGGTTGAGACTGCTGGAGATTTCTGGGCTGAAGAAAGCTCATCTACCACTGCATTGACAGAAGTAAACGGAAAGTTTCCTTTAAGGACAAATTTATTCCTAATGTCTCCCTGAACAAAACACATACAGTTTTTGTAGCAATAATAATGAAGCATTCTGCATTGATCCTGCTTAATGACCAGCTGTTTGAGGTTATGATGGCCATGCTAAAAGATTCTAGTGACCCAATTTTGAAGTTTCTGATAGCCATGCATACACATACTTGTAGCCAGATGATTGTATTTTGGGCACTTACCAAGTTACTTGCTTTTATGGTTGTTTGCAGTCATATTATCATTTTTACACTTTTTGCCAATTTCCAATATTTACTTCTGGCTTCCTGGAAGAGGCAGAAAGAGGTTTCCAGAAAATAAAACTGCCCATTGTATAAAACAGATTCCTTTAAGGACAATGTTTGCTTAACAACTGCCATGTTTATTTAATGACCTCCACAAAAGGTCATAAAATCAGGTGTGATCACATGGTGATCTGCTTAACAACTTCAATGACTTGCCACTTTAATTCTGGGCTCCAGTATGTTCATAAGTCAAGGAACTACCTATACTCTTTTCTGGCTATTTATGTCAACTTTCCATTATACCATAGTACAATGTTTCACAACCTTGGTAGAATTGCTGGCTGTGATATTTTGGAAGTTGAAATGCAGACATCTTAAACTCATCACAATTGAGAAACACTGCCATAGTCCCTGAAATTTCCTGGTAGTTCCCCACCCAAGGACTAATCAACATCAAAGCCACCGGAGTGTCTCTTGGACAGCGATGGCTTCGGCGGATGTGGTCTCCTGATGCTTCGCTGATCCCGACGGCAATGGAGGTGGCGATGACTGGGTGGCCATGAGGAAGACGACGTCGGAGGCGGCAGAGTCAAAGTCTGGGGCAGTCGCCTGGTTTGGCAGGGGCGCTGACCTCAGCAATGGTGGTCCCGGAGTCGGAGGTGTTGGTGTTGCCAGAGTCGCGGCCGCCTCGATGTCACCAGTGGAGACGGAGATGGTGGCTGAATGAGCCGCAGATGTGGGCTGGCCATTTTTGGGCCCAGCCCTGGTTTTGATCGGAGGGGCCCTCGCGTCATCGGAGAGCAGAGACATATCCCTTGGAGCCTTTAAAATAATCTGCTAAAGACCTCTGGGTCTTGAGGAATGTCCCCCTTTCCCTCAAGTGGCCCTCAAAAACTTATCTTAATGACGGATCCTGGGATCCCGAGAGATGGTACGGCGACAGGAAACATTTTGGGGAGGGTTCTCGGGTGTGTAAATTTTTAGATAGGTTTTTAGTGGGGTTAGGGAGATCTGAACCGGGTTTGGGGGACAACTCGCGGGGGTTTGGAAGTAACCAGGCTGGCATGCACGTCTGGGAGGGATCAGAGGATCATGGGTTGAGGAGGTGGATAGAGAGGGGCAGATATGGCGAGGGTAGAGGGTCATACCAGGTTATGGGATCGCGCAGCCGCTGTCTTCAAGCGATAGCACACTCCGACCCTCTTCACCCATTTTGCAGGCCTGGTTGTGCAGACTCTCAGGCCCTGAGTACCCGTCTGATGTTATGCAACGCTAGGTCCATTGTCAATAAGGCCCCCCTGATTTATGATCTTATTCAGGAGGAGGGCATGGACCTGGCAGGTATTACTGAAACCTGGTTGGGCCCAGAGAGTGGTATTCCTCTGAATGAGATGTGCCCACCAGGTTTCTTAGCATTTCATCGGCCAAGCTCTCAGGGAAGGGGTAGTGGGGTGGCGGTGATTATTAGAGAAGTCTTTTGTCCTAAGGAGGCCACTGTTCCTCAGACGGCTGGTTGTGAGTCTCTCTTTGTGAAGTGGGGGCAGGGGGTTCAGATGGGCCTTTTGATAGCGTACCTGGCTTCCTGCCACATATCATCGGCCCTGCCCAGACTCCTCGAGGTGATAGCCAGGCTGGCAGTTGAGACCCCTAGGCTTTTAGTCATGGGGGATTTCAACCTGCCTTCGCTCGGGGAAACCTCTGGGGTGGTTCGGGAGTTCATGTCTTCCATGGCGGCCATGGACCTGACCCAATTAGCTTCTGGCCCCACACACATGGGGGGACACATGCTGGACCTGATTTTTGTCTCTGGTCAATGGTTGAATGTAGCTTTGGGGACTTAGCCATAAAACCCTTGTAATGGTCAGATCATTCTCTTCTTAGGCTTGACTTCTGTACCTCCACCCCCCACCGCAGGGAGGTGGAGCTGTGTAGATGGTTCGCCCCAGGCACCTCATGGACCCTGAGCAGTTCCAGAGGGAGTTTGGGCCATTTCCTGAGACTCTGGCTCATAACTCAGCTGGAGACTTGGTGGCCGCCTGGGACAGGTTGGCCACCGAGGCTCTGGAACGAGTTGTGCCTTTGCGACCTCTGACCTGGCACAGATCCCATCCACCTCCGTGATTTACGGAAGAGCTGAGGGAGATGAAGTGCCGGAAAAGATGTCTGGAAGTGTTTGGAGGACTAGCCGTGCCGAGTCCGACCGGACACAGGTGAGGTCCCATATTAGGACCTACCTTGTGGCAATAGAGGTGGCGAAATGTTCGCATTTCTCCACCCTTATTGCGTCGGCAGAAAATCAGCCTGCCGCTCTGTTTAGAGTGACCCACTCCCTGCTTGAGCCAAGAGCACGGGACGACCTCTTGCAGGGCAGGGCAGAGGAGTTTTCCCGATTTCTGCACGACAAAATCGCTTGGATTCGAGGTGGGCTGGACTCCAGTTTAATGGTCCTGGGGGAGGTGTCCTGGGCAAGTCTTGAGACTGTTATCTGGGAGGAGTTTGACCCTGAGATCGCTGAGGGTGTGGACAGGTTGCTGGGGGGGCTGAATACCACCACATGTTTGTTGGACCCATGTCCCTCCTGGTTGGTTTCAACCTCCAGGGAGGTGAGACGAGGCTGGCTCCAGGGGATTGTCAACGCTTCATTGAGAGAGGGATTGCTTCCTACTGCCTTGAAAATGGCGGTGGTGCGACCCCTCTCAAGAAGCCTGCCCTGGACCCAGCTGTTTTAAATAACTATCGTCCAGTCTCCAACCTTCCCTTTGTGGCGAAGGTTGTTGAGAGTGTGGTGGCATGTCAACTCCCTCAGAACCTGGAGGAAGCGACTTACCTCGATCCTTTCCAATTGGGCTTCAGGCCTGGGCATAGTACCGAAACAGCATTGGTCGCGTTGGTCGATGATCTCTAGAGGGCCCGTGACAGGGGTTATTCATCTGTCCTGGTCCTGTTAGATCTCTCGGTGGCTTTTGATACTATCGATCATAGTATCCTATTGCGGTGGTTGGAGGGGTTAGGAATTGGAGGAACTGTCTTACGGTGGTTCTCCTTCCTCGCAATTTGTGTTGATGGGGGGGAGAGGTCCACCCCTAGGCCCCTCATTTATGGGGTGCCTCAGGGGTCGGTCCTCTCCCCTCTTTTGTTCAACATTTATGTGAAGCCGCTGGGGGAGATCATCCGTGATCTTGGGGTGCAGTGTCATCTCTATGCTGATGATACTCAGCTTTACATTTCCACCCCAAACCACCCCAATGATGCTGTGGAGGCTATGTCCCGGTGCCTGGAGGCCGTGTGGATTTGGATGGGCGGAAACAGGCTCCAGCTCAACCCTTCCAAGACTGAGTGGCTGTGGTTTCCGGCGGCCCAATATAGTCAGCTGACTCTGTCGCTGGCTATTGGGGGAGAGATCTTAACCCCCACAGAGAGGGCTCTCAATTTGGGTGTCCTCCTGGATGCACGGCTGTCTTTAGAAGATCATATTACGGCTGTCTCCAGGAGGGCTTTTTATCAGGTTTGCCTGATATGCTAGATGCGGCCCTTTCTTGATCGGGACGCCATACGCATGGTCACCCATGCCCTGGTCACTTCCCCCCTGGACTACTGTAACGCTCTCTACATGGGGCTCCCTGCGGGGAGCACCCAGCGGCTTCAACTGGTACAAAATGTGGCCGCGCGGGTGGTTATGGGGGCATCAAGAAACTCTCATGTAACGCCTCTCCTATGTGAGCTGCATTGGCCGCCGATGGCCTTCCGGGTTCACTTTAAGATTTTGGTTGTGACCTTTAAAGCGATCCATGGCATTGGACTAGGCTAGCTGCAAGACCGCGTTCTGCCGGTAGTCTCCCACCGACCTGTGCGCTCCCACAGGGAGGGCCTCCTTTGGGTCCCGACGGCATCTATGTGCCTGCCCAAGGAATAGGGCCTTCTCTGTGGAGGCAGCCACCCTCTGGGATGGTCTGCCTCCTGAGCTACGTAACAACACCGACCTGAGGCATGCACTGAAAACTTGGTTCTTCGAGCAGGCCGGCCTGGGCTGAAATGGGAGTTTTAAAGATTAATTTTAGAATTTTGGATTTTAAATTTCGGGATTTTAAATTTGGGGTTTTTATTGTTAATTTATTGGGGTTGGGCTATATTTTAGTGGCAGCCTTAGGATGTTTAATCTTGTTTTAACTTTTATAATGTGGAATGTTTTATAGTTGGCTGTACACCGCCCTGAGTCCTTCGGGAGAAGGGCGGTATATAAATGTGCAAATAAATAAATAATCAAGTCCAACTCTACTTAGCTTTCTGAGATCAGTTAAGAGTTGCTACTAAACCACAAGAATATTTCTCTTAATTGATTAATAATGTCTTCCAAATACTTACTGAGGTATTCATTTTGCTGCAGAATATATTGGTTATACTTGAACACTAATAGCTACATGGTCTTCAAAGAGCTTCCTGAAACTATTAAGATTAGAACATATTACAGAACCGTGTTCATTTTCTAGCACTCCTTTTACATGCAAAAAATATTTTTGTTCCTTTTTTTCCCTTTACTTTTTCTTAGAATCATGGAAGAAGAGTTATATGAAATGAGAAAACTGGCTTTGCTTCCTTTTTTAAAGTTATAATATATTCATTACAACATTATTTTCTTGTTCCGTACCATTTCTAAAGGAACTGAAAATCAGGTTAATGAAACCAAAGTTTGTATTTTATTCCCTTAGCAACCAATGTTTCACAATACTGGCATATTGTATTCAAAGAATTGCATTAGCCAAGTGCTTAATATTTTATAATTGCACTCATATTTTACATCCGATTACTTAATCGGGTTTCTTCAAAATGCACTGTATAATAAGCTAATGTTCAGCCGAACAATAGGATATGATAGTCATAACAATAAAACATTTCTCATTTGTTTTTTCTCCTTTCTCTCAAAGGATGCAGCTGAAATGTAAAACTTCCTAATAGGTTACATCCCTAGTCCCAGGTTTTAAAATTAGAAAGTGCCATAGCTCAAAACAGAAAGAGATCAAAGATAAGAGACAAACCAAAAGATAAGGGATTTGTTTTGCCCTTACTTTGTACAGTCACAATATTGTTTTATGTTCTGAATAAATGTATTTGATGCTCCCCACATCCAACTGATTAAGTGTTTCTGGTCCAGGTGACGTATCTCTAAAGCATGTGATTAATATACTAGGTGTATGTGTTTTGACTCAGTACTGGCTATGAATATGTGGTCATTTCTTTTTTGCTAAAATGAGATAATTTCATATGCCCATATTCATCAGCCATATTCTGACATAATTAGACTCTCTAACTTGCTTTCTTTATAATTGCATTTCTGTATTACTTGCTTTCTTCACCATAATTCATTCAACAAAAATTTTAGAACTGGAACAACAAGTACTCTTAACCCTAGTAAAGAATTAGTCAAAGAGCAGAAGACAACTTCTAGATACGATAGATAGCAACTCTCAGAATTCCCCAAAATACAGCCCTATGTTAGAGAAAGTATTAAGCTTAAAAAAGCTCTGCTGATATGAGAAAAACTAGATAGAATAAAATATCACTGGGGGCTCTGCCACTACATCTATGGCTCTCTTCTCCAGTTGAGCTATATGAAGATCTGCCATTGTAGGCCTTCATATGAATCCTGAGACTCCACCTGGTTTATTTTGATGCATGGAGAGATATGGTCATATTTCAGTAGCATGATATTGAAACCTTACATTCAATCCCCAACCACTTTTGGTAGGCCTGGTAACATTGTGGATTAAGGTCTTGGAAATCTACTTCTAATCAACATTGCCTATGTTGGCCTAAGATGGGCAATGAGATAAAAAGTGGTTGCTTTGCTATCACATATACCAGAAGGGTACCATAATAAATTTTGTTAACGTTTGCTTAATTGTATGTCTGCTTGTTTTTTTAGCATTCAGTTGTTACTAACTATCAGGATATTGCCTTTTCTCTATTTTTATATTTTACCACTATGCATCTGTTTGACCACTATGCAATATAGGATGTTAGACTTGATGGGACATTGACTGATCCAACAGCCATCTTCTTATTTTCTTATACTAATTTCAGCAAAGCATTTGACAAAATTCCACATGACAATCTCATCAGTGAGTTACTTAAATTCCAGAAGCTAAAAAGATCTGGCTTTTCCTTTAAGCCTAACAGAGCCTACTATAGATGCCTTATAGTGCTATCAAATAGTTATGAACTGCTGTGAACTGCCTCTTTCAGTTGGTAGTATCCAAGGTGTAGACTATGCAGAGAGGTCTCAGAAATAGTCCGACGTGTATTAGTAGGTTATAGGCAGGAACAGCATACACTGAATGGCACAACCTAGTAGTTGGCATTGCGGATAGGAACATCAACACAGAAAATGGGCTAGACCCTCCTAAGTCTAGATGGGAAATCTCAGAGAAGATTATGGAGAATAAGAAAGATAAAATCCTTCCAGACAAACAGGTAGGTACTAGTCAATCAACAATATATTGTGGTAGTTGACAAGGACTAGAAAAAAAGGTCTTCAAACTTGATAGCTCTAAGACTTTTGGACGTCAACTCCCAGAATTCCTCCTCCAGTTATGTTAGCTCAGGAATTCTGGGAGTTGAAGTCCACAAGTATTAAACTTGTCAAGTTTGAAGACCCTTGTACTAGAAGATAGAAATGGCAATAGATGGAGTATCACTAGGAAGAAGGAGCATAAGAAGTTGGAGAAGTAAGGGAAGAACTAGAAATAAGAAAGCAAAGGCCCAAGTGGTTCTAATAATGGTAGGAGCATTTGGGGCCATGACTTCTAAGCTGGGAGAGCAGCTCCAACAGACCTCAGGAACAACTACAGGGCTCTGTCCAGAAGAATGCAATGCTAGGAATAGTAAGTACTGTGCATAGCCCTCACATTTTCAGGTCTCTGGTAGAGAACTGAGACTGAAGAAGACACAGAACATCCAGAAGGGTGAGAAGGGTATGTGTATGTGAGAGAGAGGCGGGGAGGGAGGGAGGGGGAGAGAGTGGATAAGAATATTTGCCTGTTTTTATCTGCATTTTTTGTTAGCTGCCTAGGATTATTTTTTTTAAGATGAGGGGAAACATTTGCTGAATAAATAAATAACTTTTTGTTGTTTAAGCACTGATGGAACTCCACAACATACTCCATTGTGTTCTACAGGGTTCTGTTTTCTTTTTCCTATAAAATTCCAGTTAGGCTTCTGAGACTCACCTGCTTAGGTACAGATTAAGCAACTATCACATTGTTCATTTTTTCCTTGACTGCTTTCTTATCTTTAGGTTAAAAGAGGACAAACTATAGCCCATAGGTCAACTATGACCTTTGGTTACATGAAATGCAGCTGTCATGTTCCACGATAGTTCACTTACATTTCTTGTGACATAGCTAGAATTCTGATTTTTTGTGAAATATAGTACATCTAGTAAATGTACTATATTAGTAGTTGCACATAATCAGAAATTATCCAGTCATAGCTTATTACATTGTGTGGATTCATCTTGTGTAGTCCATTTATGGGTCAATGAGTTGTATGAACCCAGAAAATTGGATTCATTGGAAGAAGCATGGTCATGAGAACTGTGCTTAAGTTTGTCACAAACACTGTCAATCTTGACAGATAGCTTTCTTGTGATGATGTGTCACATGAATTACCCAATTTAATTTGCCAAAGTGGAGATGTCTTATTTTGCCAAGGTTTTCAATGCATACAGATATTATTCATATCAGAACATGCTTGCAAAATTATTGGGAAATATTATTCATTCATTTATTAGATTCTTCTACTGAAGCAAACTTTGTTACACAATCTTAGGGAGTTACCTTCCAGCATTCATTAATTTTTTAAAGAGATCATCCCTCCACTACTTAAGTAGCCCACCATGACTGATCTCAGAAAAGCTAAGCATGGTCAGGCTAGATTAATACCTTTATGGGCAGTCACCTGGAAATCTTAGAATGGAAAGTTAGAATGGAAATTTATAAATAAATAAATAAACCCCTGAAAGCAAGAGATAATTACTTCCATTCAATTGCCAAGAAAATGTATGTAATAATATAAAGTTGCTGAAATGGACTGACCATATTCACACGTGGAGAATAAAGTGTGATACACAGAATACTCAATCCAAATTCATCCATCTAGCATCATTTAAAGGTAAAAGATGATGGTTCCCCTCACACATAAGTGCTAGTCATTTTTGACTCCAGAGGGTGGTGGTCATCTCCATTTCAAAGCTGAAGAGCCAGCACTATCCAAAGATGTCTCTGTGGTCATGTGGCCAGCATGACTAAATGCCGAAGGCACATGGAACGCTGTTACTTTTCCACCAAAGGTTGCCCTATTTTTCTACTTGCATTTTTTGCATACTTTTGAACTGCTAGGTTGGTAGAAGTTGGGACAAGTAATGGGAGCTCACTCCGTTACGTGGCACTAAGGGTTCGAACTACTGACCTGCTGACCTTTCTGATCAACTAGCGCAGCATCTTAGCCACTGAGCCACTGCATCCCTAGCCACAAATATGACAATGGCAACCTTCAATCATATCATACCCCAATGATTTTCTCCCTAAGTGGGCAGCCCCAGTTCCTTGACAGCTGCAACTGAAGTTTCTCTTTACAGTTAGCATTTGTTTGTATTTCCCTTAGATTTCTATACCAGCCACTTATTTCATTTTTCTTGGTCAGGAAATAAAATGGTCTCTTTTGATGGAGTGGAACAACTCATGGCAGCCAGCTTGGTGTGGCTAGCTCACCATGCCAGCTTCCTACTGCCAACTCACAGATGCCATGATGCTATAAGACAACCTAGAACTTCCGCCTACTGTCTAATCTAAGCTTCGTACACAAAATTGTCAGCTACAACATCCTACCTGTCAATGACTATTTCAGCTTCAACCACAATAACACATGGGCAAACAATAGATACACACTCAAAATAAACTGCTCCAAACTCAATTGCAGAAAATACGACTTTAGCAACAGAGTGCTCAATGCCTGGAACTCACTACTTGACTTTGTTGTTAATCCTCAAACCCCAAAATCTTTAACTTCAAGCTGTCTACCGTGGACCTCACTCCATTCCTAAGAGATCTATAAAGGGACATGCGTAAGCGCATCAGCGTGCCTACTGTCCCTGTCCTACCGTTCCCATTTGTTCATACTCATTTATTATGTGTATACTTATACCTGTTTATACTCATATGTTTACATGTTATGTTCATACTTATACTTGTTTTCTCATACATGCTTGACAAACAAACCTAAATAAAAATAAATAAATAAATAAATAAAATCTCCACATCGCCATGGGGACAACTCACCATGGGCAGCTAGAAGGAGAGTCAGGCAGGTGGGCAGAATGCATTGGGATGGGCAGTGGGTGAGACTCTTTCTATTTTCATGCCCTAGTCCTCAAGCTCTGATGTTGGTCCACATTGAGCTCAAAGAGCTTGCCAGTCCAGATGCTGATCTGCACTGGGCTTGGAGGCCAGTGTGGCTGTAGTGATGGTGTGTGAAAATGTGAAAACCCAGTGTCCGCCTCCCCACCCCTCATCCTGACTGCTGCCGCCATTGTCCCCAGCCTCATTTGCTTGGAGCCAAGTGTGATGACAGCAGTAGCAGTGGATGTGAAAATGGGAAGCCCCCGGTTACCATTGCCTCTCTGCCACTTCCTTTGATGCACTCTGCCCACCTGCTCATTCAGCCACCCAACTTTCCTGTGTGCATTGATTTGCTTCTGCAGTGAGTTGGTCATGTGGAACTGTCCTATGGCAATTTGGTGGCTTTGAGTTGGCAGAGGTGATTTGGTGGTGGTGAACTGACGGCAATGAGCTTGTCACACTGAGCTGACCACAGCAAGTTGTCATGAGTGAGCCTATGAAATGACAGAACCCAATTCAACACAACCATCTCCAAATTGGGAGAACATTGGGTCCGATGGCAACTTTCTGGTTAACCAATTTGTAAAAAGTGAGAGAGTGGAATATGTTTTGGGATTTCAAGAGCAGAAATTAAAATATCTGCTCAAGTAAATAACACAAGCAGGAAAAAGAGAGAGGGATGAGACAAAGAGAATGCCCTATTTAGTTTATTATGGCTATAGAAGCCTGATACTTTGTGCCACCTGGACAATATCAACGTTGCTTTAGAGACAGAAAGAGACAGTTGAACTTCATTGTCCAGGACTAAGCATCTACTCTCTTGGAGCCACAAAAATCCATACAATCACAAAAGACTTCTATGCATATGGTCTACTTGACCCGCAATTGTCCAAAGCAAAAATTCAGAGAATATAAACAAATCCAACAAGGTAAATCATCCAAGCATCTTTGCTCAAGGACACTGAAATTGTATCGCTGTGCGGAGAATGGAAACAAAAATAATGAAGGTATAGTTGTATACCTTCAGAATCCTTTCTCTACTTCCCTTCATATTTTTCCTTATTTACCTGAATTACAAGCAGTTCAACAAATACAAAGAAAAGGCACAATACAAAGGATTAACCACGATTATACTTTTATTTCATTCACATAAAACCCTAACTCCCTCATAGCTCTTTACCATTCCATCTGATAACCCAAAGCCTTGTTAATTAGGTCAATGACTGCCATTTGGGAAAAATACAAAATGCACTTTTCCATTTCCTAGGTGACATCTCAAGATGTTTGCACCTGAAGAATTCCATTCTATCAAGGGCCTTCTTTTCATTAATCAAGCAGATAGTGATGGTGATAGTGTGGCCTTTAACAGCAAATTTTATTTTGTCAGCCATTCTTTAACTTTACCTTCTTCTTTCCTTTCTATTTGGATAGGATTTTGACTTAATTGGCTTTCTCAGTTTCAATAATACAAATAGCTAGCTAGCAGAAGATATCTCAATTGCCCAAGTAGTTTTGGATTTAGAACTTCCTTCCTTCCTTCCTTCCTTCCTTCCTTCCTTCCTTCCTTCCTTCCTTCCTTCCTTCCTTCCTTCCTTCCTTCCTTCCCTCCTTCCTTCCTTCCTCCCTCCCTCCCTCCCTCCCTCTCTCCTTCCCTTCCTTCCTTCTTGACTGCCATAAATGTGAGTGCATTATTTTAAGAAGCATTAATAATTTCCCCCTTTTCACATATTAAAATTTGAAAGGCAAATGCATAAACTTTTGGTGGGCTCTTAAAAGCTCTTAGACTCTAACCATTGTACCCTGTCCTGTATGGCAAGTATAAAAAGATACCATTGACTGAAAGACTGTTCCTGTGGCTCAGGAGAGGTGGAGACTGTGGGTCATATACTCCTTCAATGTTCCTTTTACAGAGAGATTTGGAAGAAAACATATTCTTCCAATAATTGCTAGGTATCCTGAGTATTGCGACACTGCTTATTTCCAGTGGCTACTTAAGTATGAACAGTCTATAACTACAGCAGAGTGGCTAGATTCAGTGTAGCAGCACTGTATTCATCAGAAACATGTGGATTCATCAGAAACACGTGTCTAATCCATCGTGGTTATTTTTTAAAACAAATGTGGTAAACCCTTTGCACTGTTTATTCCTTTCCCTTTAGTATTAAACTGACAACAGGCCACACAATTTATGGATTGTAATTTTAGTAATGTTGGTCCATGTATGATTGACAGACTGGATTTTATCATAGATTTTAGTTACTATTTATTATTTTATACTAGGAGATTTAATTGTATATTTACTGAGTGTTTTTATTTTTTCTGGTCTCTGGTCTATGACTGTAATAAACTGAATCGAACCATTGTACCTCAGCATTCCAAGCAAAGAATTGGTAGAGCAAAAATATGTTCCCACTTTCCCATATGCTTGGGTGAGTCATGACATTTTTTATCTCCGGCATATATTTGACTTCTTAATCTACATCTGTGCCAGTATTGGATGCGAGCTTTGTGGTTTCCATTGTGTGGATGGTGGCTGAGCAGCTTTATTACACTATTGTCTGGCTTTATGGTGATATATTGGGTGATTCATACAGTAAATTCACTGTTAGACAGAGCAAGTCTAGAAAGGAAGCCTGTTGTTATTCTTCTATCTCCTGCTCATCTTACCTATGTGGTTTACAGTTTGGAAACCAACATATTTTTAGAAATGCTCCTTGATAGGACATCAAACCAACTGTGTATATCCAACTCCTGCCTCAAAAATTTCTTAATAGATGTTTGGCATTTTAGAGAGTCTCTCTCTCTCTCTCTCCCTTCCTCCTACCCTCCCTTCCTCCCTCTCTCTCTTCCTCTTTCCCTCCCTCCCTCTCTCTCTCAAACACACCACAGAAGAATAATGTCTACCCATATTTTCATTTTCCAAACAAAACCCAATGTTTTTGATTTATTCATTGATACCCAGTCCTAATACCTAACAAGAACATTTCTGGCTGTTACTGCCATCCTTTTTGTTGTAAAGAATATATTCCTATGCTATCATTACTGTTAATCTACCACAGAGGCCATGAATCCAGTTTTGACTCCTTAATATTACTTCTTCAATTTCTATTTCAAGTAGTTAAAAATAATCATAATCTCATTACATAGTTTAGGCCTCACTTTGTTTCTGTTCCTATTTCACATTTGTAAATGATTCTCTGATTACCACTGTTATTACTGTTGCTAATAGCAGGACTGATACAGAAAGGCTAATCTTACTATGCAGGCTTAAGTGCCTCTTTTACTTGCATGTCAATGACTATTACTAGATAATTATGGTTGTTACTGATCATATTATTATAAATTCATGTTCAATAAGGCCAAATGCTACCTTTTTTTACAGAAGGAGGAAGGGAGGCTCTGTAAGCCTGGTTACCTACATGCCACTGCTGCCGCCAGCCCCAGTTGAATCCCAATTCCTGGGCCAGCCTAGGCTGCCACCACTGTCCCACCATTGCCACCCTCACCCTTGCTGCCACCGCCGCCATAAGTCCCGGTTGAGTCCCGACTCCAATCCTGGGCCGGCCTGGGCTGCTAGCACTACTGCCACCCTCGCCCTTGCTGCCACAAGCCCCAATTGAGTCCTGACTCCCAGACTGGCCTGCACTGCCACTGCTTTGCCACCACTGCTGCCCTTGCCACCACAAGCCTTAATTGAGATCTGACTCCCAGACCTGCCTGGGATGCTACCACCACTCCACCCTCATCCTTGCTACCACTGCTGCCATAAGCCCTGGTTGAGTCCTGACTCCAGTCCTTGGCTGGCCTGGGCTGTTGCCACCATTGCCACTCTTGCCCTTGCTGCCGCAGGCCCCAATTGAGTCCTGACTCCCCGATTGGCCTAGGCTGCCACCATTGCCATGCCATCGCAGTTCTCTCACCCTTGCTACCACTGCCACCACAAGCCTCAGTTGAGTCCTGACTCCTGAGCCAGCTTAGGTTGCCACCGCTGTGCCGCCACTGCCTCCCTCTGCATTCACAGCCTAGATAAGCTTTCCCTCCCACTGTCCCTGGCCTCCAGTTTGCCTGGCTTGCTGGTGGCGGAGAGGAAGGAGAGCCAGGGCTGACCTGCCACCGCTTTGGTCCCCACCAGCCTGCATCTCGCCCCCACCTGGATTCTCCGCAGCTGATGGGCCTTGCCTGCTAGGGTTGAGGGTGGGTGGGTGGGGGGCAACCAGGGAGAATGACACTATACCGCCCACATCGCCCCTTTGCCTGCTGCCCCTTCCCTCTGCTGCCCATTGGCCTGTGCACTTTTTCTGAGTGTGGGCACCACTGTGAGAATGGTGCGAGTCAAGCCTTGCCAGAGTGGATCTTCCCTCCCGCCATCAGCCTTATCTTCCAACCCATGGAGTTTGCACCGTTCTCACAGCAGCAGCCCACACTCAGCTAAAATGCTCAGCCCAGTGAGGGAGGGGCAGCTGGCAGAGGGGCGATGCGGGTGGCATAGCCTCATGCTTCTTGGTCACCTCCCCCATCCCTGGCAGCTGCAAGCCCTAGCAGCTGTGGAGAATCCAGGCAGGGGACAAGATGCGGGCTGGCAGGGACTTGAGTTGGCAACGGCTCTGCCCTGGCTGGCTCACCTTTCTCTCTGCTACCAGCTGCAGCAGGAAGGTAAGTTTGCAGGCATTTGGGAAAGCCAAACTGCTGCATAGCCCAGAACTGCTAGTGGGGTGCGCGAGGCTGCAGCGTACACCTCACTTGAAGTTCCCAGCCCTTTCCTTTCCCCAAAAGAGGGCAGGGAGGAAGTCTTGCCTGCAGCCCCTTTGTTGGACACAGAAGTCTTGCCTGCCAGCTTTTCTGGGCAACGCGGGACCGGGTGCGAATGGATAATTGTGCCCGATCCCTGGGATTCTGGGAGACTGGCCAGGAAGAACCCTCATAACAAGCAATGCTGCTGGGTGCTTGAAAACTACTTCATTGAAAGCATGTGTATGTGTGTGTGTGTGTGTGTTTGTTTCAAATGGGTCTCCTGAAAACCATGAAAACCAATATTTTACTATCCTCATGTGTTACATCCATGGTGGGAGGACTCCATTATGGTTGCAACGCAACAACTCCTTGTATGCATGTTGGCCGGTGTCTTTCATAATATACACTTTCTTACGAATTCAGAATAGCAATAGCAATAGAACTTAGACTTATATACCACTTTATAGTGCTTTACAGCCCCCCCCACCCCCAAGTGGTTTACAGAATCAGCATATTGTCCACACAGTTTGGGGCCTCATTTTACCCACCTTGGAAGGATAGAAGGCTGAGTCAACCTTGAGCCTGTTGAGATTCGATCTGCCAAATTGCAGGCAGCTGGCTGTCAGCAGAAGTAGCCTGCAATTACTGCACTCTAATCACCGTACCACCAAGGCTCATAATGGAATAACAGAGTTGAAAAGGACCTTGGCAGTCTTCTAGTCCAACCCCTTGCTCAAGCAGGAGTTGCTATACCATTCCAGACAAACGGCTGTCCATTTTTTAAAAAAATCTCCAGTGTTGGAGCATTCACAACTTCTTAAGGCAAGTTGTTTTACTGGGTAATTGTTCTCCCTGTCAGGAAATTTCTTTTTAGTTCTAGGTTGGGTTCTCCCCCTGATTAGTTTCCACCCACTACTTTGGAGAATAGATTTACTCCCTCTTCTTTATAAAGAAGATATTGGAAGATCAAGTCTCCCTAGTCCTTCTTTTCATTAAACTAGACATACTCAATTCCTGCAACCGTTTTTCATGTGTTTTATCCTCCATCCAGCAATCATCTTTTTTTCTCTTCTCTTCCCTCTTTTTGGTATCTAAACATCTTTTTTCAACATGAACAGGAGTTTATGAAAATTAATTCAATCTGTTGAGATCCAATCCACCCCCCCAAGCCAGTCTATGATTGCAATGGAAGCAGGCCTTCTGAATTCACAAAGTGATACTATTATCCTGAATTTCTGGCAAATTTCTATTCTCTTCTTCAAAGAAAGCAATATTAGAAACCTTCTGGCAAAACCTTGTGTTTGTCATTTTGCTGTCTGCTTGCATCTCTGTCCTGTGTCTGTGATTTCTCCTTCACAGATTGCCCTTCTTGCAACAGACTATAGGATCTCCCCCACCCATATACATGTACACACATTTTTCCCATCATGCTAACTGTAACTACTGCCCTTTGCTTGCCCTAAAGATATTTATCAGAGGAGGAGATGATATTCCTCAAAGCTGCCCTTGCTTCTTATTCTCAGTGAAGAGCAAAATGGGTTAACCCTTCACTCTTTTCTTTTAGTGAATGTTTTTTGTTCTCCTTGAGTGCGGCAAAGGAATACCAGTTTACGTAGCATCACAGGGCCAAATGGCAATAGACAAGACTCATAAAATCTGAAGATTTTAAATGACTCTCAGGCATTCAGTCTTGATTGAAGGGAAGTAAGAGGACAGGGAGAAATTAGACTAGGGAAAAAACATTCAACCAATTAGTAGATCAGAACTCTGCCTTGTTTCGGTGTTGTCGAACTTAGGCCTCCCAGAGGTTTCTGGATTTAGCATCTTTTCCCATTGGTAATGCTAGCTTGAACACGTTGAAATTAATGGCCCAGCTCCAGCCATTCCTCCATGTTTATTTGACCCAACTTTAACAACTTTCTTTGGATTATTAGGTGCCATTTTTTAAAAAAAGTAGCTTCAATTTTTTTCAGCTGTTTCCCAAAAAAATCCAGGTAATTTGGAGCTAATAACTATTGAAGTTACTGAGCAAAACTGTCTCAACAGATGTATACAAGCAGTCCAAAAAAACCATCTATTATGATTGCTTTGATTTAGATGTCTTCACTGTACAGAGAGCTGAGCTTGATGGCTTAAGAGAACTACTCTAACTCTATAATCACATTATTTTTACTCTAACTCTATAATCACATTATGTAAGCCAATTCCAGGTGCCCAGACAGAATCTATATTTATACAATGTATAAATTGTATAAATTGTACTAATATGTGAGTCCCAAAACATATTAGTAAAATAAAATAGAAGGCACTTCCCGGGTCACAGCACATGTCTACTTTTGGTTGTTAAGGTCAGGAATGGAACTAACAAAAGGTAACCCAAAAATTTTTGCAATAAGCATAAAATAAAAGTTTTGTTTGTGCTTAAATAAATATCTCATCTTCACAATCAGATTTACTATTTTTTTCAAATTTGAATGGGAGATTATCAGGGGAGGTTAGGTTTATCTTTATTCTAATCTAATTGAATTAGAATTAAGCCAGATTTCTATTTACTTTGTATCAGTTTCACTTCTTGCTTTTTCACTAGCAATTTAAATTGCTCAGGGGCTGTTATATCAAACCAAAACATTCAGAATTTTTGCAACATCATTCAGTTAATTTAAAAATTATTATATTTTCATTTCACATCCAAAGGTAAAATGCTTAAGCCTAAAATGAATAAATGAATTAATGAATTGCACTTCAATCTACCCTTCAAAAGAAAGGTTCCCAAAATGGCCCATAACTGATCAATTAAAGCAAGTCCAAGGCCTACTTCCAGAATGCAAGGTAAAAATTATAACACACCAGTAAAAGAGAAGAACAGCAAACTAAGGTGGATTTCATCAGTTAAATAATAATTGTTGCAAAGTTCAAGTAAAAATACTGCAGGATGGAAAGTAACAAATGAAACTCTGTCCAGTTGATGGTATTATTTGGCTTCCTATCTCTTTATGCCAGTGAATGAGTAAATATTAAAAATTAAGCTTGTAAGTGTTCCTTATAAATGTTCTAAAGAAAACTTCCATCATTCCAAGAATTATAGCCATATGAACTGACCACGAAAAAAACAATAATATTCTTCATAATGTGAAGAATATATCATAGAGAAGAGTATTCTAGATTAATTTCAGCAGATTATTGTAAGGACTTCAATTCCCAGAACTTCCCATATTGGCATCTTAAAGTTTGAGAAACATTGATCTAGATCCAGGTTTCCCACCCCTGGGCTACAGCCCATTACAGAGCCCTGGCCTATTTGGAAATCAGGACATGCAAGTGGCAAGCTGGAATGCATGCATGTGCTAGTGGAGCTGCACATGACATAATGTTCACACGGAGTTCAGTTTCCTTCTCCCCCCGCAAGCTAGGCAACCAAACCACAAAGTCTGGGGCCCACTGATCTAGATAGGCCATTTTAAAAATGTGTTTCTTTATTTGCAACCATTGGAGATGAGACATTCTCCGATGCTTTCTGAAAGCTTGTGGAGAGACAGCATTGCTTTGCAATGTCTCGGTTTCTAACACTCATGACTCCCCAGGTCCGCATGCTAGTTTGCCATTCCAAAAATCACCATGGTGACTGAGCTGGGAGCAGCCTTGTTTCATTGACAGTCAACATTTAGAGAGCATCAAGGGAACATCGGTGGATGAGAGGGAACTATAGACAGAAAGCAACACTGACTATGTTCAACAGTGGAATCTTTGCCAGCTTTTGAAGCACCATTAAAGCTTTAATCTAAATGTGGAAATAAAGGAGACCATTAGAATTTAGATTTGTGGAAACCTCAGTCTGGCAGCTACCTACCTCTCAGTTTTCTTGCTGAGGACACATGGCACAAAAGGGAAAATGGCTTTATTATTTATTATGCAATCAAAATACACAAGCATACAGGAAGATGAAATGAAATAACTATTGCATTTTATAATTGAGGATAGCAAACTAGCATTTTAGGATGTGAAACATTTGCCATGTTTTTTTTTTTTAAGAAGCTGAAGTATTATCACCCTTAAAAACTATGTCAGAAAGAAAAAGAAAGAGGAATATCAGAGTAATAGTTCTATGCCCATTTAGGTTCAGTTTACATTTTCAAAGTAACATTATTTTTTCCTACTGATTAATGCATTAATATTATTTTTCCTACTGTTAGTTTTTATACCAACCCTTATCTTCACCATCAAGGCATGACTGGGCTAATATTTGTTCAGAAAGGTATACAAGTGACATGCTTTGATAATCAGGCACAAACTGAGTAAATATGAGCCTATGGACAGGTTTTCTGAAAGTCAAATCTTAATTTATTGTTACATGAAATAAATACAGTATGAGCTCTTGAAAATCAAATGTTTTTGACTTCTGCTGAAGATCCTGTTTCAATCCATTTGAGAGCTGGTTAGTGCCATCTGGGCAGGGATGAGCAAACCATGCTTGAATATAATCCTTTAAGTATACATTGTGTAACACAATGCAGAAAAAAATGGTCACCTATGTGCAGGGCAGGCCATTTCTAAGAAACAGAAAATAGTAGCCTCAAAAATGTATCTGGATAAATGGAAAGGATGGGATAGTTATCTAAGTTACAAAGATCTTTTTAGTTTCTGAAGCTATGCAGATTTTGGCATACTTAGCATTTAGATAGGAAATCTTCAAGAAATACTAGAGCTTTAGGCAAGGCTAGAAAGTTGTAAAAATTCAGAAAAACAGAGTTGGAAGTAACATTGGAGTGTTCTAGTTCAACCTCTGCTCAAGCAGGAGATCTTACACTATTTCATACAAGTGGCTGTCCAGTCTCTTTTTAAAAGCCTCCAGTGATGGAGCACCCACAACTTCTGAAGGCAAGTCATTCCACTGACTAATTGTTCTCACTTATGGGAAATTTCTCCTTAGTTCTAGACTGGTTCTCTCTTTGACATTCATTTCTTCTTGTTCTGCCTTCAGGTGCTTTGTTTGGAGAATAGGTTGACCCATTCATCTTTGTGGCAGCACCATAGATATTGGAACACTGCTATCAGTTCTTTTTTTCATTAAACTAGCCATATCAATCCCTGCAACAGTTCTTCCTATGTTGTAGCCTCTTTTTAATATTGTGATGACCAAAACTGGATGCAATATTCCAAATGTGGTCTTACAATAGTAATATATTGTCAAATAACAGTGACAAGAAGACAATGAGCAATCACTTTTCAATTTCAATTGTAATGAAATCTGCATGGATATGTTCCTAAAATCTGGATAGAAGCTGAAATGTATGTATGTATGTATGTATGTATGTATGTATGTACGGATGGACAGACAGATGCTACTGTAGCGATAGGTAATGATAATCTAGTGTCCTTCCTGGGTATTCTTCCTGGCTCATTCATGTAGAGATAAGTCCTTCTGAATGACAATGTATGATTCAAACTGCATAGCTAAGATACCATAGTTATTAACCAGCTGTCAATCATAAAACAACATATATCTTGAGAGTTCATGCAAAGGACACTTTTGTGATGCATTATCATGCATTGTGACATAATGTGGAAATATGAGGGCATGGATCTTGTTGTACAATGGCACAAGGATGCTTTATTCATTTTGATTTGATCCTGTGGATTCCCCTGGCACGTGTTAAATCTATATCAAGCATAGTCCAGATCTTACAGCTTTGCCTACTTTTACAACTAATCATTTTTTGAATATAATTGTTTTGCTGGAATCCAGAGGTCAATTTACTTTAAGGAAACCAGAAACCTCTGAAAGTTGAGAGGCTGCCACAAAGAAGAGGGGGTCAACTTATTTCCTAAAGCACCAGGAGGCAAGATTAAGAAACAATGGATAGACTTCTGTAAAGCCTTTGATTCAATGGTACACAACAAACTACTCCTAAAACTAAAATCTTATGGTATCTCTGGACACCTGCATAACTGGAGAGAAGCATTCCTGTCAAACAGACAACAAATGGTCAAAATTGGGAGCATCCTATCAAATTCTGTACCTGTCAACAGTGGTGTCCCCCAAGGCAGTGTTCTAGGACCAACTCTCTTCATACTCTACATAAATGACCTCTGTGATCATAGTAAGAGCAACTGCGTCCTCTTCGCTGATGATGTAAAGGTTTTCAACACCACAGACAATACTACTACCCTTCAAAAAGACCTTGACTATGTATCAGAATGGTCAAACAAATGGCAACTTCAAATCTCAACAAATAAATGCTCTGTCCTACATATTGGCAAAAAAAATCAGAACATAAAATACAGGCTGAATAGTCAAGACCTTGTTGATGATCCAAACTCTGTCAAGGACCTTAGAGTACTCATCTCTAATGATCTAGAAGCCACTATAATTACACAGCCAAAAAGGCATTAAGAGTTGTTAACCTAATCTTACATAGCTTTTTCTTTGGTAATATTAAACTACTAACTAGAGCATACAAAACATTTGCCAGATCAATACTCAAATACAGCTCATCAGTCTGGAACCCACATTATATATCTGATATTAACAAGTTGAGAAAGTTCAGAAATATTTCACAAGAAGAGTTCTCCACTCCTCTACTCGTTGCAGAATACCTTATGCCACCAGACTTGAAATTCTAGACCTAGAAAACCTAGAACTACGCCGCCTTTGGTCCGATCTAAGTATAGTATATAAAATTATACATTGCAATGTCCTACCTGTCAATGAATACTTCAGCTTCAACCGTAACAATACAAGAGCAAACAATAGATACAAACTCAAGGTTAATGTACCAAACTTGATTGCAGGAAATATGACTTCAGCAACAGAGTGGTCAATGTCTGGAATACTCTACCTGACTCTGTGGTTTCTTCCCCAAACCCCAAAAACTTTAACCTTAGACTGTCTACCATTGACCTCACCCCTTTCCTAAGAAGTCTGTAGGGGGCGTGCATAAGCGCACCAACGTGCCTATAATCCCTGTTCTATTGTTTCTTTTTTTATTATTATTTTTCTTATATGTATCCATGTATTCATAACTATGTTTTTACTTATACCTATTATCTTGTAAGCAATTGACAAACAAAAAATAAAAGTAAACTACTCAAGGAGAGAAGCAGCCTGGAATTAAGGAGAAACTTCCTAACAGTGAGAACAATTAACCAATGGAGCAGTTTGCTTTCAGAATAGTGGGTACTTCATCACTGCAGGTTTTTAAGAAAAGAGTGGGTAGTTAGCCATCTGTCTCAAATGGTATAGGGTCTCCTGCTTGAACAGGGGTTTGAACTAGAAGTCCTCCAAGATTTTTATTTTTCTTATAAGTATCTATCTCATGTACTCAATACTATATTTATTCTTATACCTGTATCTTGTAAGCGATTGACAAATCAAATCAAATCAATCAATCAATCAATAAATAAAAAAGATCCCTTCCAACTGTATTCTGATTGATTGGTTAAAGTTAGTAGAGCTATTGTTTCTTTTCTGAAGATGAGTTTCAGCAACGATTAGTATGTTGTGAAAGGTCTCCTCCCTTCTTTCCCATCCCAATCAAGATAATGTGAGGTACAAATACCACTCTCTAAATCCTTAGTAACACCATACCTAGAATACTGCATCCAGTTTTGGTCACCACACTATAAAACAGATGTTGAGACTCTAGAAAGAGTGCAGAGAAGAGCAATAAATCTGATTAGGGAACTGGAGGTTAAAACATATGGAGAATGTGTCAAGGTTCCAAGTAATATGTCCCAGAAATAAAATCCAAGACATCCATCTTTCTTTAAAGTCTGTTTATTAGGAACATATCAAATCGACAAGGTCTTGATGTAATTCTGACTCTGGCCAGATTCTGGAATTACACCCAGTAAAATGAAACTTCCCCCCAAAGTCACAATCTCTAATCAATTCTCAGTCCATCAGTCTGGTGACTCCAAACTCCACCTTCCTCAAGTTGCAGGCATCTTATTTGTTCCCATGGGAAAGAATGCCATCTAGACATAACCTATCCCCTTTAGCTCTATAACCTCCCTTTCAACAGCTAGAGTGTGGTGAGCCTAAAGTACCATTAAAATCCTTTGCAGAAACAGAAATAAAGCTAAGAAAAGAATAGACAAAGGGTACAATAAAAGATGGCTATACATATGCCATCTTTAGGGTCGACAAAATAGTTACAGGAACTGGGCATGGCTAGTCTAGTGAAGAGAAGGACTGGGGAGACATGATAGCAGTGTTCCAATAATTGAGGGGCTGTCATATAGAGGAGGGGGTCAACCTATTTTCCAGAACAACTGAAGGCCAGACAAGGAATAATGAATGGAAACTGATCAAGGAGAGATTCAACCTAGAAATTGGGAGAAATTTTCTGACAGTGAGTACAACCAACCAATGGAACAGCTTGCCTTCAGAGGTAATGGGAGCTTCATCACTGGAAGCTTTCAATAAGAGACTAAACTGCCATCTGTCAAAAATTGTGTATGATCTCCTCTTGGGTGGGAGCAGGGGTTGAACTAGATGACCTACAACAGAGATGTTAAACTCAAGGTCCATGAGCCAGATGCAGGCCACAATGTGATTGAATCCAGCCCATGGGCTGTTCTGGTCTACCCAGTGTGAAGAGGAATGATCAGGCTAATGTAGCTTCGGTCTGGTCTATCCAGTACAAAAAGGAAATATCAGGCCACTATAGCTTCGGTCTGGTCTACCCAGTGCGAAGAAGAAAGATCAGACCAGCGTGGTTTCGGCCCAATCTACTCAATGCAAGGAGGAAACATACCAGCAGTTTGGCGAGTGGCGTCAAGCTGGCCAGCCCCATCCAGTCGACCATGCCTGCCTGGACCCCAAGGTCAATCACAGCTCTGATGCGGCCCTCAATGAAATTGAGTTTCACACCCCTGACCTACAAGGTTCCTTCCAGCTTTGTTATTTTGTTCCATCTTTTTAGCTATGGTTAAGGGCTGAGGATGGCTGGAAGAGAAATATGAGGTATTATCTTAAGGTTAACCTTTCCTGGAAGATAAATGAATTGGTTAAGTCTACAGATAAATGTACAACATTCCAGTATACAGTAGATATGACAGGATTAATGATGAATAGAAATTTGCTTTTACCTTCTGACATAATTAAAATGTTCAGCACATTAAAGTGTTGTGTCAGACGCACTACATATTTTCATTTCAAACTTCAAATTCATTCTCTGTGGCAATTTTTCTTGCTACTCCAGGAACAGGATGTATCTTCTAGAAAGCACTTAAAGAGAAATCTAATAAAAACATGGCACTTTTTTTGAGATCATTGTGTATATATATTTTTACCCTTTGGGGCAGCTTTATCTTCCCCTTGAAGATAAAAGAAAGCATAGGGCCTTGGAGGATCAAAAGAGAATATGAAAATAAATTTCATAATGCTATACAACCAGTTGGCTGTTCTGGAAAAAAATGCTATCAGCTTCAGAGATTCTAGTGTTGGTCTTAATAGTATAATCATCCTGAACCTTCTGTAAACTAAACAATTGGCTGAACCTCGAGGAAAACCTATTCTAGTGAGATAAAATTAGCACCTGACAAACAGTGCAAATTATCAACCATTATTTCATAGTCTTGGGATGTTGATTTCCATATTGAACAAAATGGAAAATGGGATATAATACTCCCCATTTTGTAATGAAATATTTAGTTCACATAAGACATAAATCAATACATTGGGTGTTTATTTAACATACTAACTAAACATAGCATAAACCATGCTTGGATTCAATACAAATCAATACATTGGGTGTTTTATTTAACATACTAACTAAACATAGCATAAACCATGCTTGGATTGAATGATGTGTTTGATGTGAGCTCCAAAAACTGAAGCTCTCATGGTAATGAACTGCTACAAGTCAACACATTAGACGAGAGAACCAACCTCAGCCCAGACCAAATACTGTAATTTTTTTTTTGCACTATAAGATGCTTTGGAATATAAGATTTATTTTTTATTTTATTTTTATTTTTTTATTTGCATTTATATGCCGCCCTTCTCCGGAGACTCAGGGCGGCTTACAGTCTATGGAGCACCATGCTAAGTGCTCGGCAATAGCCTTCATTCCATTGTATATGCCTGCTTATTATTAGGGCTTTTGGCCCCCCCAAGCGGCATTTTTACAAAGTCAGCTTATTGCCCCCAACAATCTTGGGTCCTCAATTTACCTACCCTGAGAGGATGGAAGGCTGAGTCAACCTTGAGCCTGGTGGGATTCGAGCCTGCACTAATTGCAGGCAGCTTGCACTAAGTGCTAGATGATTAACAGCCTGCACCACCAAGATCCGAAAGCAGCTAGCTTTTGGGGAGGAAAACAAGAAAAAACGAATCTGCTTCTGCCTTCCTGCATCCATCCAGTATTCATCTGGCTAGCGTCCTTGTAGCAAACAGCAAAAAGCCTGGTCAGCTTCAGCACATTATTGCAGCCCCAGCATGTGGCTCGTCATGGCTCCACTCCGTTGCTCCCACCACCAGTCAACCATTCCACTGGTCAACCATTCCACTGGTCAACCATTCCACTGGTTAACCACCATTTGGAAGTGGTGATCAACGGCAGCGATTGGTGGTGATCGATGGTGATACGCGGCAGTCAGTGGCAGCAGGCAGCGACGATCTACGCTGCTTAGAACAGCTGATCAGCAGTATCCTGGGAGGCCAATCCAACCACCAATCACCTGTTCAGCAGCAAAGGCTCCACTATTCTCCAGCGGCAGCAATAGCGGTGACAGGCAGCAACAGTGACAGGCAGCAGCAGTGACAGGCAGCAGTAGCAAATGCTTCCACTGCACCAACCCCTTCCCCCTGCCGAAATATCAGCTCTATAAGACACACAGACATTTCCACCCATTTTTTTGGGTGGGAGAAAGTGCATCTTATAGTGCGAAAAATATGGTGTCATGCTAGACCTTTGCCTGACCACTACCTATTTTAAATACAATGATGGTTTCTACAGATAAAAACACAGCTGTGCCATGGATTCACCTGTGTCTTCCATTGTGGCCAATCTGTACATGGAACAGGTAGAAGCCAAAGTCCTAAACTACTTCCTAGAAACTATGAAAGCTTTAGTTGTTGAAACGTAGGTGAACAGTGAAATCACATCATAAGGAACCATTGTCCTAAACTCCTTCCCAGGAATTCCACCCATTCATATAGATATAGATATGTGAATAATGCTTGGGTAAAAATTAAAACACAGGAAGTGGAAGCCTTCACCAAACATTGTGGACAAATGCATTAAGTCTCTCTTCCTCCCCATCCCACATCAAGTCCGTTGATGGAGCTAAGCTTCGTGCTATGCTTGAAACACCTGATACTACTATAGTGTCAGGGAATTGTGCAGCAGATGTACAAATGGCGTCAAAGATGGTGACATGAACTTGTGTACAAACACACACACACACACACACACACACACACACACATGTACATATGTATGTATGCATGTATCTATATACGTATATGTGCAGGTCTTGGTGTGTTCGGGTCTTTTCCCATATAAAATTGAGACTATCTGGGCAACGTTTCGACGAGATTCCACTCGCCATCTTCAGGCTGGTGCTTTCGGCTTTCAAGACCTGCATACCTGTACCCGTGAAAATCTATGAAAACAAATATGTATATGTATATATATACACACACAGAGTCTCCATCCACCCATCCACCTATCTTTATTTTATGCTACATATTTGGTCCATGGAGTCACAGAAAGTAAGAGATTACTTACTGACCAAACAACAACAACAAAACACACACACACACATATACACACCAAACAAGATAGCCAAGCAGACAGGAACATCATGAGATAAATCACAGGGCACACAGAAGAAACATGGGAGAAAACAGGGGAACTTCTCCTTCATACCCACAGCAACCAATCACAAACCACATTGCCTCAGGTAGGTGCCATCACTCTTCAACCAATCAGCTATAACTGTGTGTTCTGGCTCATGGCACAACCCCGCTGGTCCAGCTACTACCTATCTTAAACATGTAGCTGTAAATCTTTTCAATGTTCCTCATATCCTTAGGTAATAATGTGTAATTTTGAAAATCAACTCTTATTTTCCACCATTAAGAAAATTAATCAATTTCTTTCAAGCAAATAAAAAGAATTGTTGCACTTATCGATGGACAAGGACTAATCCATATCTCTTTATTTGAGAGTCATTCTGACGAATATACTCTTAAAGTGGGATTCTTTGAAAATTTATTTTGAATTGTGTGAATTTGTAACAGGAAGTATAGGCTTGAATTTTAGGAACAATGAGCAGAAGGAAGCTTAACAAGCTGATTTCTCTTCCCATCCTTTCAACTTCCCTCACAGTCCCTTTTCTCTCTGGACTTTCCCTTGAGAGTAGGTAGACAATCTGATACAAGATAGACTATATTGGAAAGAGGAAATTGAACAGAGGCATCTTATTTTTTTTTTTTTAATGAATGGAAGAACTCATGTTGTGAATATATTAAAAAAAAACAGTAAAACAAGAAGGGAACCAATACTCATAGCAGTGTAAATACTGTATCAGCAAGAACAAACTAAATCAATAAAAACTTGAAATTTAACATCAACGCAAACATTTTTAGGAGAAAATAACTGTAACTTGAGATTGAACTACGGTACCCTTGATGATCTCTGAGTTTGGTTGTTAGCTTGCAAAAGTTTCACCGCCCTACTAGATGATATCATCAGTGTGTGTGTGAGAGAGGTTTGCTCATTGTTTATGTACAGAAGCTTGCTTTGTTACTGTTGATGAGGATGTGGTTTGTAAGTTTCTTGATTAAAACATTGTTTTTAACTTGATTGCTTGCCTGGTGCTAATCCCCACTTATCTGGGTATCAGCTGCTGGAGGGGATGTGTTCTGTTGTTTTTATTTCCTTAATAGCTTATTTATCTATTAAAGCAATAGCACTTACACTTACATACTGCTTCACAGTACTTTACAGCCCTCAATGTATTGCCCCCAACAATCTGGGTTCTCATTTTACCTATCACAGAAGGATGGAAGGCTGAGCCAACTTTGAACCATTCAGAATTGAACTCCTGGAGTGAGCAGGAAGTTAGCCCTGCAGTACTACCTTCTAATTACTGTGTCATCACAGCTCTTAAAGGAATTTATATGGCCATCTAACCAGAGGTGGCATTCAGCAGGTTCTGACCAGTTCTGGAGAACTAGTAATAGAAATTTTGAGTAGTTTGGAAAACTGGCAAATACCACCTCTGACTGGCTCTGCCCCTATCTATTCTCTGCTTCCCGAGTCACAGTCAATTGGCTGGGTCTTCTTTTGTTGCCCTGCACAGGAGAATGGAGCTGGAAAGCAAGTTATTGGGGTGGGGACTGGGAGGAAATGGGGTTTTGCAGTAACCTTCCCCCAGGAGTGGGGAGGGAATGGATATTTTACAGTATCATTCCCCTGCTATGCCCATCAAACCACACCCACAGAACTGGTAGTAAAAAAAATTTGAATCCCACCACTGCATCCAACTCATTTTTTGTTATTCAAAGCAGCTTACAGAATTAAAATCTCAAATATAACACCCAGCAATCTTCCTCCCCTTTTGATGACAATATTGAAACAAACTGCTGGAGAGAAATTGGCTGAGCCAAGGGAAGGAGGCTGAAGTCTGCCCTCTGCCCTTCCTGAATGCCATTGAACCTTATCTAGTCTTACTCAGATACAAACTGTCAGCCTAAGAAGATTCTTATGTTTAGGATTCAGCAATAAAGCAGCTAGGATCTTGTTGTTCAAATCTGACAAAACCACCTGATGGTCTTCCTATCAATATTTATTGTCTCTTTGGAATGGTGTACAAACGTAGTTTCTCTCTATGTTTCTATTGATGGCTGATTTGTCAGAATGCCAAGCTTTCTGGATTTCCCTCACATTTTTGGATTTGGCTTGGTCTAAGACAGGGATGCCCAACCATGTCTCACTATTGAGGTATAGCCCATTAGGAACTGGGTTGTACAAGCAGTGAACAAGCACACAAACTGCATTTGTGCAAGCAGCACACACATACTACACACATATAAAACCATCCCATCTCCCCCTCCACTATCACTGCCACCAATCTGCAGAGCCAGAAAAGTCTAGGATATATAAAGATTCCCAGCTGAAACTGTGGTTGAGTCTGTCCATGTGGTATGAGGAGTTTTCATTGTGCTTTTGAACATTGAACAAGTCCTAGGAAACACTTTTGCCTAAAACAATTAGTTATCTGCCAATTCTGAATATGATGGAGCAGAAGGAGATGACTAGAAAATGTACTTAGGAAAAACTATAAATAGAGTACAGAATATATGTGTGAGTATATACTATCTGTCTGTCTGTCTGTCTCCATCTACCCTTATTTTTACTTTCTGCTACATATTAGCTTCACTATGAAACTATGTGATCTGGCTTAGTTTTTGGGGAGGAAAATAAGGAGAAAAAAAATCTGTCTCTGCTTACCAACGTCCATTGGTATTCATCTGGCTAGCGTCCCATCAGTGTTTGAGAGATTTGAGGGCTGTTTGGAAACTGAAGCAGTATTTGCTGTGTGAGCAAGGAGACAGCAAGGAGCCTGGGTGTGGCTTAAGTCAACTGTTCTGTACTAAAGCTGCTTGCGGCTGTGAAACTAAAACTCCTCTCCTCTGCTTGTGTTTTGCAGGTGGGGAGGGGAACTAGAATTCTTTAGCATCAGAGCGTGTTAATAATAATATATGAAATACTAATGCTCTGATGGTCTTTTTGAAAAATCCTTTCTTAGTGAGCACCTAGAAGCTAAGAGGAACATACATTCCAAATTTCAAGTTTGTAGACTTTACGGTTTTGGAGATTTTGTGATGATGCATGAGTGGTATTTTGCTTTTATACATATAGATTTGGTCCATGAGTCACAAAAAGTCAGACACAACTTAGTGACTGAACAACAACATATTGGACAAATGTCTCACTGAGCACTTTCATTAAATTCTATATGACAATGCTACTTAGGATCTTTCCAAAACTGATTTTAAGACAGAGGAGAAACATTAGAAATAACATCACATTTTTATTGTATTTGGAGGCTGAATTATTACCTTTAGATTTAATGTAATTCATGGGAGCCCACAATCCATCTGGTGAGGGTTTCCCCCCCTACTTTGAATTATAGCTTTATTGGGAAAAAACAATTATTACCAACCTGCCTTCAATCGAGGACCTGTATACTGCACAAGTCAAAAAGAGGGCTGTGAAAATATTTACAGACCCCTCATATCCCAAACATAAACTGTTTCAACTCCTACCCTCAAAACGACGCTATAAAGCACTGCACGCCAAAACAACTAGACACAAGGACAGTTTTTTCCCGAACGCCATCACTCTGCTGAACAAATAATTCCCTCAACACTGTTCAAGTATTACAAAGTCTGCACTACTATAACTGTTAATCTTCTCATCGTTCATTATAACCCCTCCCCTCCCACTTGTGATTGCAGTACTGTAACTTTGTAGTTTATATCCTTACAATCTATATTGACTGTTTCCTAGTATGATTTGATTGCTTATTGTACCCTATGACTATCATTAAGTGTTGTACCTTATGTTTCTTGAGTCTTGATGAATGTATCTTTTCTTGTATGCATACTGAGAGCATTTGCACCAAGACAAATTCCTTGTGTGTCCAATCACTCTTGGCCAATAAAGAATTCTATTTCTATTCTATGCAATTATTTCAATTATTCTACCTACCCCAGGAGAATAAAATTTGGATTTCATAGGAAATTGGTTTCATGTATGTTTGGACTAGACTATGTAAGACTCTTTGACAAATAAATTGATTATAAATGAGCTGCCTTGGAATATAGAATATTTCTTTTAAACCAGGAATTTGAAAAAACAATATTGACAGTATGTGTTTCATAATGTTAATCTCTTATTTTTTATAAATACATTTGCTGTAAATGCATATTAAACCTTTAATGAATGTTCTTTTAGTGCACTAACTGATGTAGTATCCTATGTGTGGTTGCCAACTCAAATCTTCCACAGACTTCATAAAATGAAACAGCATTTTCTACATTAATATGGGTATACTGGGATCACAATTCTCAGAATCCCCCTTGCCCAACTCTGTCCTTTATTTGGGGGCTTCAAGGTTTCAAGTTCAAAACATATGAGAACATTTTAAAATAAGTAATAGTGAATCCCTAGACAAAAACCACCTACTGCCACCATCGGCCTCCCGCCGGCCAGTGCACTCCCACAGGATGGGCCTCCTTGGGATGCCGCCGGCTGGACGATGTCGGCTGGCAGCCCCGAGGGTGCGGGTCTTCTCTGTGGGAGCACCTCCCTTTGGAACGAACTACCTACGGAGATACGAGCTATTGCTGACCTGTGAGCCTTCCGACGCGCACTAAAGACCCACCTTTTCCAGCAGGCCGGTCTGGCCTAATGTTATGAGAAGGATTTTAAATTTTTAACTTAATTTTTAAATTTTTATTGGGTTTTATTGGCTTCGTAGTTTTTAATTCAGCCATTTATTTAATAACTTTTAAATTTATTTTAACTTTGCTGATTGTATGTTTTTATCATGGCTGTTCACTGCCCCAAGTTCTTTTTTGGGAGGGGGGGTGGTATATAAACTTGATAAATAAATAAAAATAAATTAAAAAAAAAACATTAACAAATTTTAATTAAAAAGCACAAAAACCCAAAAACATATAATATCTCCTGTAGTCGAACATTGACAAATCTATTGCAACAATAATAATATCCTGTGTTTTTGGTCTTTGTTCTTTTTAATTCACATTTTAATCTTCTTCTCTAGTTTTGTTTTGTTTTCTTAATTTTGCTTCTTTTGGATTTCGTATTTTAATTTTTTGAATAAAGTAATAATAATAAAGTAATAATGAATACCTAAGTCAAGGTTTGATCTGAGTTGAGAGCTTCAGCTCATATCCTCCTTCCCTAAATCTCTTACGACTTTCCAAATGTGTCCTTTTTCAAGTTCTCAATCTGGATTGTTCTTACAAGAAAATACAGTTAGCATGGAACAATAACCAGGGGCTCACATTAGCCATCTCTTTCTATTCTCTGTGGTTTCTTTTCCAACTGTAATTGAGATTTAACATTTAGCTTGTAAAAGCCAGCTGAAGGAAATGGCCCTTTCTAATCATGTTTGCTAGCTCTGTTTTTCCAGCCATCATGTTGTTATTTCAAATGCTTTTTCTATTGACATTACAATCAGCAAAGTAGCATACAAAAGGATAAATGGTTCAGGGGTATTGAAATTGTCATTTCATATCACCATGAAGGGTTCTTCTTAAGTCACAGCAGCTGCAGTTTAAAACAAACAGAAACCAAATATTTGGATGCAGGGAAGAACAAAAATGGATGGAAAATAATATGGAAGCAATTTTAGTGCCCTGACGTAAAACCACTGTGGGCTCTCATCTTGAATGCTTACCGATTTCAACAAATCTCAAAAAGTCTTTTCAGTCAGAGCTTCAGTGGCATCTATTCAGGATTAAGCAAAGAGCAAAATCTTAACAGAAAAGGCCAAGAATGCTGGGGTTTAGGAGACCTATCAAGAAACAAATTTTTACTTAAGTTCACTGTAAATATGCAGCATCCTGAAATATCCATTTCACACAAGTATACAGCCTCCCCCAGAAAGTTAAATTCAATGAATGAATGGCAATAATCAGGACTGTTCCATCAGAATAGGCACAGCTTCTGTGCCTATAAAACCTTCATTTTTATAATGATGTGTGCATTGGGTTCTATATTAGTTGTAGCAAGACTTCAGCCTCGCATGAAAACTAATACATAACTTATTGCACAAGGAAGACATGTCAAATCTTGTATCATCAATGTGTGGTTGAGGACATGATTCTATTCTAATGAATGTACTATATTTGTGTGGGACATGGTGGCTCAGTGGCTAAGATGCTGAGTTTGTCAATTAGAAAGGTCAGCAGTTTGACAGTTCGAATCCCTAGTGCTGTGTAATGGAGTGAGCTTGTGTTATTTCTCCCAGCTTCTGCCAACCTAGCAGTTTGAAAGTGTGTAAAAATGCAAGTAGAAAAATAGGGACCACTTTGGTAGGTAACAGCGCTCTGTGCACCTTCAGCATTTAGTCATGCCAGCCACATGATCACAGAGACATCTTCGGACAATGCTGGCTCTTTGGCTTTGTAACAGAGATGAGCACTGTCCCCTAGAGCCAGAAACGACTAGCATGTATATGCGAGGGGACTTTTACCTTTTTACTTATATTTGTAATAATGTTTGTTATCTCTTAAATATTATATGTTCTGGTCCCCTGAATCTTCTGGCTGCTCAGTCATTCTATTTGTTGGTCTATTCAAAGCAGCTGTAGATTAGTATTTCTGCTGCTTCAAAATAGATCTAATTTCTGAGCAAAGTTTTGAAGGGTGCTATCCTTGGGGAACACTCTTTTGAAACTGTTTTATGAAGTAACTGTAGATATGCATAAGTACATATAACCTACTGGAATGATCAGATGAGACATCAGAGTTATGTAATATCAAGCAACTTTGCTATTTGCTTTGGTTACTGATGGTGCTTCAAAGAGTGCTTTGCACAAATGTTTGTCATAGCAAAGTACCTTTCAAAGTTTTGTTACAGCCTGATCATATTTTATTACTGTTTTATTGCTGTCGTAATTGAATATTTTAGTTTTTGCATAATCAAGGCCAGTCTCAAACCTGCTGTTACAGGGCAGCTTTTTTAATTAAAAGGAAGTAAGCTACAAAAGGAGAGAGAGAGAGAGAGACTGCCTGAACAAGGCAACTGCAGAATTTGAAATTAGAAATCATTTTTTGCTGGAGTTAATGAATAGGACTGATAAAAGAACGCATGCAGAACATTAACTAAATCAGAATTGTAAAAAAATATGACAGAAAACTGAAAGAGGTAGAGTTGTTGGTTGGTTGTGTACGTAATGACAATGTACTCAGATGTGGTTCCAATTTAGTATCTACAGCATAGTGACTTCAGTACAGCAAAATAGTCTTTATTTATTGTACAAAAATTGTACAATGCCACAATCAATTAAACAATTAAATAAACAATAGATACAACCTCAAGGTTAATTGTTCCAAACTTGATTGCAGGAAATACAACTTCAGCAACAAAGTGATCAATGTCTGGAATACTCTACCTGTCTCTATGGTTTCTTCCCCAAACCCCAAAAACTTTAACCTTAGACTGTCTACTATTGACCTCACCCTTTCCTAAGAGGTCTGTAGGAGGTGTGTATAAGTGCACCAACGTGCCTACCATCCCTGTCCTATTATTTCTTTTCTTTCCTTTTTTAATTTTTCTTATATGTATCCATGTATTCATAACTATGTTTTTACTTATATCTATTATCTTGTAAGCAATTAGCAGTTTACTTAAAGACTTTTCCCCAGCCTTTTCATATATGCAAACACACATATACACAAATGGGGGGGGGAGAGAGAGACAGACAGACAGTCAGACAGAGGAATACATGAGAGCTAAGAGAGTTGATATGTAAGTTTGATCTTACTGAAATGAATGAGTATTACACAGCCAACCTGGATCATTTGATAATGGAGGAATGTCTGAGTGAATTTTAATCACAATGCTTAGATGAGACTTTTCCACATGAGTATTCTCTAGAGAAGCTGAGATTCCAAAATGCATGGCAATAATAAATACTGTATCAACATTTAAAATGTGCTTAGTAAAAGTTTCCATATATTAACTGATTTACAGTTGCTTTCCTGAGCTTTTATCTTTGGACTTTGGCATGTGTCCCTTCTATATCATCATCATTTTCATGCCATCAAACCCTCAGAAAAATTTGCAAATCATATGCATTTCTTCTCATATCTTCAACATATTGGGGAAAAAAAGAGCAAAGAGCACAATACAATAACAGTCAAGACCATTCCCAGTCTGCCATAAAATGAGATGGAACCAAAATAAGGGCATAATTCATGCTAGTTTACAGTCTTCATGTGGATATGCTTATCCATTTTTGCTTCCTTTTGACGATTCCTTTCATTATTAAAGATTACTATCTGTCCAGATTTATCATATGGAATCTAAGAAAACTGCTTTGTCTAACTAACGTAATAGATTCCATATGATAAATCTGGACATGTTTTGGTGCATCTTTAGATCTGAGTCATGAATTGGAAGATTAAGAAAACTGCTCTGTCTAACTAGCATAATAATCTTCCAATTCATGACTCAGATCTAAAGATGTACCAAAAAACATTCTTGAACTTGTCAGAAGCTAGACTAGAGGTAGTTCTTGTTTTAACAACAGTTAGTTAGTTTAGTAACTGAAATTACAACAGTAGTGAGAAAGTGACTTATGGCTGTTTTTCACACTTAGGACCATTGCGTCACCCTCATGGCCACATGATCATATATATGACAGTTGCAGTGTCCTGGGGTCATGTAATTACTTTTTGCAACCTTCTGTCAAGCAAATTCAATGGGGAAGACAGATTCACTTAATCATCATGTTACTGCAGTGATTCACTTAACAACTATGGCAAGAAAGGTCATAAAATGGGGTAAAACTTACTTAACAAATGTCTTAGCAATAGAAATCTTGGGCTCAATTGTGGCCATAAGTCGAGGATTATCTATAGAGAATTTCAAGGTCACATCCATCAGTTACAATTTATGATTCATATATTGTAAGAATACCCATTTGGACAATATAATATGTATTGTAAAAAGAACATACATTCAAAATATTATTTAAAATGATTTATACAGATTTTTTCACATTAATTGTTTTTAAGGCAGAAAGTGAACAAAAATGGATTTTTATTTATTTGTCAATTTGTCAATTGCTTACAAGATAATAGGTATAAGTAAAAACATAGTTATGAATACATGGATACATATAAGAAAAATAAAATAAAAGAACAATAGGATAGGAACGGTAGGCAAAGGGGTGAGGTCAATAGTAGATAGTCTAAGGTTTTTGGGGTTTGGGGAAGAAACCACAGAGTCAGGTAGAGTATTCCAGACATTGATCACTCTGTTCCTGAAGTCATATTTCCTGCAATCAAGTTTGGTGCAATTAACCTTGAGTTTGTATCTATTGTTTGCTCTTGTGTTGTTATGGTTGAAGTATTCATTGACAGGTCATTGCAATGTATGATTTTATATACTATATTTAGATCGGACCGAAGGAGGCGCAGTTCTAGATTTTCTAGGTCTAGAATTTCAAGTCTGGTGGCATAAGGTATTCTGCAATGAGTAGAGGAGTACAGAATTCTTCTTGTGAAATATTTCTGGACTTTCTCAACTGTATTAATATCAGATATGTAATGTGTGTTCCAGAATACATGTGCACATTGGCCATTGAGAAAAAATGTCATATTGTTAATATTTTTTATTGTTGTTTACCTCTTTTAGAATTTCTGATTTATCCTTCAATTTTCAATTATAAAAACATACTTCCCTTAATAAAATTAGGCATGAACTTTTAGCACATCACAAAATAATTATTTATTTATTATACTTATATACTGCCCTATTTCTCTGACAGGACTCAGGGCGGTGCACAGCCAAATTAAAATACAGAGAACAATACAAAATTAAGAACAGTTAAAAGACCAATTATGAAAGGCTGAAATTTATAAGAAGTTTAAAAGCCAAACTAGATAAAAACCAAATTAAAATCCTAAAAATCTCTAAAAACCCCTAGGCCAGACTGGCTTGATGAAATAGATAAGTTTTCAACGCGCACCGGAAAGTCAGAAGATCAGGGATGATCCTCATCTCCAGGGGTAATTTGTTCCAGAGGGAGGGTGCCCCTAACGAGAAGGCCCGCACCCTCGGGGTCACCAGCCGTCCAGCCGGCGGCACCCCGAGGAGGCCGACTCTATGGGAGCATACTGGCCGACGGGAGGCCGATAATGGTAGGAGGCGGTCCCACAAATATCCTAGTCCCAAGCCATGGAGCCCTTTAAAGATGGTAACCAAGACCTTGAAGCGCACCCGGAGGACCACCGGGAGCCAATGCATCTCATGCAAGAGCGGTGTAACATGTGAGCTCTGAGGAGCCCCCAACACCACCCTTGCGGCCGCATTCTGCACCAGCTGGAGCCTCCGAGTGCACTTCAAGAGAAGCCCCATGTAGAGAGCATTGGCATAGTCTAGGCGGGAGATCACGAGGGCGGAAGTGACCGTGCGAAGCGCATCCCGATCCAGAAAAGGCCACAACTGGTAGATCCTACGGACTTGACCAAAAGCCCCCCTGGTGACGGCTGCCACAGAATTTCCCCCTCCCCCACAGCCAGCGATGGAACCAGCTGGCTGTATCGGGGTGCTGGGAAGCACAGCCACTCAGTCTTAGATGGGTTGAGCTGAAGCCTGTTCCGCCCCATCCAACACTGCATGGCCTCCAGGCACCGGGTCATCACTTCGACGGCTTCATCAGGGTGGCCCGGGGTAGAGATGTACAGCTGAGTATCATCAGCGTACTGATGGAACTCTACCCCAAAGCCACGGATGATCTTACCCAGTGGCTTCATATAGATGTTGAACAGAAGGGGCAAGAGCACCGACCCCTGAGGCACCCTGCAAACAGGACCCTTGGGGCCGATTTCTGCCCCCCCCACCAACACAAATTGCGAATGGCCAGAGAGGAAGGAAGAGAATCACCGCAAAACAGTGCCCCCCACTCCCAACCCCTCCAGCTGCTGCAATAAGATACTGTGGTTGACAGTATCAAAAGCCGCCGAGAGGTCTAATAGGACCAGGACAGAGGAATGACCTCTGTCACGGGCCCTCCAGAGATCATCTACCAATGCGACCAATGCTGTCTCCATGCTGTGACCGGGCCTGAAGCCTGATTGGCGTGAATCCAAATAGACAGCTTCATCCAGGTGCTGGGGGAGCTGCTGTGCCACCACACTCTCAACAACCTTCGCCACAAAGCGAAGGTTGGAGACCGGACGATAATTTGATAACAAAGTTGGGTCCAGGGACGGTTTCTTGAGGAGGGGTCTCACCACCGCCTCTTTCAAGGCGGCGGGCAGATATCCCTCACTCAAGGAAGTGTTAATAATAACCTGGAACCAACCTTGTGTTCCCTCCTGAGTGGCCAACACCAGCCAGGAGGACACGGGTCCAATAAACATGTGGTGGCATTCAGTCCCCGCAGCATCCTGTCTACATCTTCGGGAGTCACAGGATCAAACTCTTCCTAAATGACTTCTCCAAGTTCCACCCCCAACCCTCCGCCCAGAGTTGCCCATTCAGAGTCCAACCCGTCCCAGATCTGACCGATTTTATCCAACAGGAAATTCAAAAAGTCCTCAGCCAGTCCCTGTAAGGGGTCCTCCTGTGCTCCCCCTTCCAAGAGGGAGCGGGTCACTCTAAACAGGGTGGCTGGGTGATTTCCTGCGGATACAATAAGTGTGGAAAAGTGAGAATGCTTTGCCACCCTTATCGCCACTAAATAGGTCTTAATATAAGACTGCAATAGTGTTCAGTCGGGTCCGGAGCGAGTAGTCCTCCAAATACTCTCCAGGCGTCTTTTTTGATGCTTCATCTCCCTCAGCTCCTTGGAAAACCAAGGGGCTGAGTGAGAGCGGCACCGGGTCAGAGGCCGCAAGGGCACGACCCGGTCAAGGGCCCCAGCCGTCACCCTATCCCAGGTGGTGACCAGGTCCTCAACCGAGTCGTGTGCTCGAACATCGGGACATGGCCCAAGCTCCGTCAGGAACCTATCCAGATCCATCAAGTGTCTGGGGCGGTACCATCATATTTGGTCCGCCCCCTGCAATGGGGGGGGGGCGGTGGCCTGAAAGTCCAGCCTAAGGAGCAAATGATCTGACCATGACAGAGGCTCAATAGAAACATCCCCTATACCAAGATCATCCTGCCACTGTCTAGAGACAAAAACCAGATCCAAGATGTGACCTCCGATGTGAGTAGGGTTCCTAATTAGTTGGGTCAGGCCCAAGGCTGTCATGGAAGCCAAGAACTTCTGAGCAACCCCCGGGGCCCCTCCAGCCGACGGCAAGTTGAAATCCCCCATGACTATCAGCCTGGGGGTTTCCACCGCCAAGCTGGCTATGACCTCGAGGAGTTCAGGCAGGGCCGATGTCACATAACAGGGAGCCAGGTATGTGATCAAAAGGCCTATCTGAACCCCAGAGCCACATTTCACAAAGAGGGATTCATATCCGATCGTCTGAGGAACAGTGGATTCTTTAGGATTTAGATCCTCCCTAATAACCACCGCCACTCCCCCGCCCCTCCCCTGGGCCCTTGGCTGATGAAAAAACCCAAAATCTGGCTGGGCACATCTCCACCAGGGGAACACTCCCCTCTTGTCCTAGCCAGGTCTCGGTAATGCCTGCCAGGTCAACTCCCCCCTCCATAATAAGATTGTGAACAAGGGGGGCTTTATTAACTACAGACCTGGCATTGCATAGCATCAGCCAAAGACCCGGGGCCAAAACATCCGAGCAATCCAGGGAGCGGGATGTGACATGGGGGTTGGAGCACGCCGCCACATGTAAACAGTGGGGGCGAGCTCCCACAACATAATAAGGCCCCTGTCAACGCCATACCTGCCCCTCCCACTAATCGTAGTAATGGCCATCCCCTCCCCCTCCCGAATAAAAACCCCCCTCCTCGATATGGTCTCCCCCGATCCCAAGACCTCCCGGTCATGTAAAAACCCCAATCTGGCCTTTTTCCCAGGCGGGTTGTCCCCCAAACCCAGCCTGGCCCCCCTCCCTAACCCCAATAAAAATTTAGAAATAAAAGAATGTAATCGCACATGCTTCCCACAACTGTGCCATCTCTCCGGGTTCCAAAACCCGTCCTCGAGATATGCCCTGGGAAGAGCGGGGGCCACCTCGAAGAAAAGGGGACTTTTCTGAGTGCCCACATATCAGCCTCTAAGTATGTAATCAGGCAAGCACGCCCGTGTCCAAACACGGTGCTTTATGGTGCTTTATCTACTGTCTTCCCATTTTATGTACTCTTGTCCTTTACTCATACTCCTTGATAAATATTTCTGGGAACTTTACTTATCAATATTGGCTATTTGAAAAATTAAACTTGATTATAGTTGTTGCATTTGGTTATTTTTCATCCTCAAAAGTCCATGTATCTGTATTTTTTTTCTTGGAATGAGGCAGCTCTATTGTAAAGGGGCTATTCTATTTATTCAGCAGCTTTCTGCCAATTTTCTTGGCAAGAGTCTTAAGTTCCATAAGTTATGCATTTAATGCACTGCTCTGTTCACCAAGTTTCTATTGCAATTGACTGATGGATATTCTGACTGTGCTGTTAAAAATCTGCAGTGCAGAACTATAGGACATTAATTGGACTTTCAAAAAAGATATCTTGGAAGCAGGATTATACATACTGGTGCATTTCTTTAAAGCAGTGTTTCTCAACCTTAGAAATTTTAAGCAATACAGGTTTCATTTTCCTAAACTCCCCAGCCAGTTTGCTGGCTGGCGCATTCTGGGAATTGAAATCCATACGTCATAAAGTAGTCAAGGTTGAGACATTGGTCTAAGTTATTGGGATGTCTTGCCTGACATGATTAAGGTTGAGTTAAACTTGAGTGCAAGTGGCACAGTGCTTAGAATGCAGTATTGAAGGCAAACTTTGTCCATAGCCTGGGGTTTGATCCTGACTGGTTCCAGATTGGTTCAGCTTTCTATTTTTCTGAGGTCAGTAAAATGAGTACCCAGATTGTTGGGGGCATTATTGGGAGTGAGTCCAGAGGTATTTCGCGAGAAGAGCACTACACTCCTCTGCTCGCAACAGAATACCCTATATCCCCAGGCTTGAGATTTTGGACTTGGACAACCTTGAACTACGCCACCTATAGCACACAAGCTATAGCACAGAAGCATATAGTTGCAAAGCTGTTGGTCTAGAAATCCATCTAATCATGGTGATAGGGGAGATCAGGATTCAGAACTTGGTAGCATGGTGAAAGTTACCAACTAGATTTACAGTATATTGTACTCTTAACCTGTGCAAAACATTGTTTAGCCTTCTCATCTTTCTTTCCTTTCCCTTTCCTTTTCCTTAACATAGCATCCATCCAATCAGTTTGTGCTATAGCATAGCACACAAAATTATCTGCTACTATGTCCTACCAGTCAATGACTACTTCAGCTTCAACCACAACAATAGAAGAGCACACAACAGATACAACTCAATGTAAACTGGTTCAAACTCGATTGCAGAAAGTACGACTTCAGCAACAGAGTGGTCAATGCCTGAAATGCACTACCTGACTCTGTTATTACATCCTCAAACCCCCATTCCTTTAACTTCAAAATAACCACTATTGACCTCACTCCATTCCCAAGAGGTCTGTAAGGGGCGTGCATAAGTACACCATCATGCCTACCATCCCTGTCCTATTGTTCCCATTTATTCGTACCCATTTCCTGTATTCTTGCTCATTTTATACTTATACTTATTATCTTGTAAGTGATTGATAAATCAAATAAATAAATAAATAAATATAAATAAATAAATAAGTATGCTGACGTTGTAAACTGCCCAGACAGTGCTGTAAAGCACTATGGGTGGTATATAAGTCTAAGTGCTAGTACTATTCAGTATGTGATAAAATAATCTAGTAGCAGATAAGCCAAGAATGTGATCGAATGCCTTCACCCCTTTGTTTAAAAAACAGTGCATAAGGAGAAGCTTCACTGTGAAGATTCTGTTTCTGTATTGCTCTTTTTAATGTGGAATGATTTTATCTCCCTTGAGAAGCCCATAATGCAGGGAAAGATAAAAGAAAAGACATGGGGATATGGCCAGCAGCAAGGTGGATGGAATCAAATGCAATGGATTCATTGTTGATCAGGCTACAGACAGATCAACCTTTCTATATGATCACTGTGAGTCAACATTGACTTGATTGCACATTGCTAATCAACTATATTTTTTCTACTTTCAAGACAAGTACAATAATAAACAATTATACTTAGGTATTTCCATTGAATATATAGATTGGGTAAAAATAAAATACAGAATTCTAGTATTGAAAGATTCTATGCAATGAGTTAATCTAGTTTTGATTTGAGATGAATCTCTGGGCAACCTAAGGAACTTGAAATTTCGCAACCTCTTGATATATAATCTTAAAGGATCATAATGCTGCAGATTTGTTTGATGGTTGGATGTCTTTGGGAGAGACCCCACTGGGGACAATACTCATGTATTCTGACTGGCCTGCCTGATCGGTTTGATCAGTTTGCTTGATCAATACAGGACATTCTTTCATTAAAGAAAACCAGAGTCTCCCAATCCTGCATGATCTTCTCCAATACAGAGTATATCTATTGCAAAGCAATCTCCCTTCTAGGTCGTTCTGAATAAGTCTCACAGAAATACATTGTGAAACATCTGAGCAGAACTGATCTCTCTTTGTCAAGAAAACTTTCCCTAGAAATATTGTAATATATAGGTCCATTGTTTCTATGGGTTGGTAATCTCAATTTGAACCTTCAAGATTTGGCATATGGGGGGCAAAAAGCTGGTGCTCTGCATACTCACTCGTCTCCTGGAAAAAGAAAGAAACTTCTTTTTGTCCTAGTTGGATGAAAAAGAATCAGTCCATGAAAGTTTATTTCACTCCAGTTGGTCTTTGCCCAAGCTATTATACACAGAGGAAGATTGCAAGGGAAGGAAAGCAAGGAGTAGTTTCTCAAATAGCAAAACAACAACAACAACCCGATCAATCTCTGATGCTTTTATACTATAGGTAATATATTTTCTATAGGTAGACGTCAACTTATGGCCACAATTGAGCTCAAGAGTCCTGTTGCTAAGACATTTGTTAAGTGAGTTTTGTCCCATTTTATGACCTTTCTTGCCATAGTTGTTAAATGAGTCACTGAAGTTGTTAAGTTAGTAACACAATTGTTGAGTGAAACTGGCTTCCCCATTGACTTTGCTTGACAGAAGAATAGGCAGTTGCAAAGCTGTTGGTCTAGAAATCTATCTAATCATGGTGATAGGGGAGATCAAGATTCAGAACTTGGTAGCATGGTGAAAGTTACCAACTAGATTTACAGTATATTGTACTCTTAACCTGTGCAAAACATTGTTTAGCCTTCCCTTCTTTCTTTCCCTTCCCTTTCCCTTTCCTTTTCCTTAACATAGCATCCAACCAATTTGGTCAGTTTGTGATTCAACATATTGCCTGCGCCTAGAAAATGGGTTAATTCAATAACAATGTTAAGCATTTCATACACATTCATCCTTTGGGTTCCCTTGAGAAAGACACAGTCTTGCAATTTTACAGCATCTTTGAAGGGAAGCCTCAGCTGATGTCATTCTGAGCTCTTTGGAAAGTGAGAAGAAGAAAAAAATCCCTATAACACTGAATAATTCATTGTGCTGAACCCAACACATATATTATGCCTTTGATGGCTGTCTCATCTGTGCCTGAATCTCAGGTCAAACTCCACAGACATTTTTTTTCCTTATCACCCTAAATGCAGTGGCTGAAATTATACAATCTATTTAATTGAGTTACTGAAAAACCTAGTAGGCCCTCATGTTCACACAGCACATTTAATATCTAGCATTCACAAAACATGCCAAAATTGCTTTATTTAGTTGGATTTGGTGAATCCCTAACATTTGTCTTTACTTTAGTTTAAGATTCGTGTACGTGAAACCAAGAAATGGGTTAATTCAGTAACAAATGGAGTGCTTTGGATGAACCTGGTTATATAGATAATTGTAGAAAGCGAGGGAGATGACTTTAGTGGTATATGCAGGAACCATACCCCAAGAAAAAAGAGCATAAAGCATTTTTTAAACCCAGGGCAACCAGATAACGTTTAAGAACAGCTCAGCCACTTCCCTAATATGTTAAGCTAGGAAGAGGAGGAGGAGATTCAGGAGACTGGAGCATTCACGACTTCTGGAGGCAAAATTATGCTATAATAACCAGGGGTGGGATTCAACCAGTGTTACTACTGGTTCAGTGACTAAATTTTGCGCCTGATGCCTGCTGCACACGCGTGTAAAAAAACCTTAAGCTGTGTTGCCCGGACAGCTGAAAAGTGTTGTGCACAGGTGTGCATCATTTGAAAAGCCTCTTCTTTCCTGCTTTTTCAACGTCAGCTGTGGCGTGCAAAGCAGCTGTGGTTGAAAAAGCAGGAAATAAAGGACAGGTAAGAGCCCAGGTGGGTGGGCAGGCCAAACAGCAGCAAACAGAACCAGTTCAGTGTCTGCTGCTTTTCAGAGCTACCGTTCTTTAGAACCAGGCAGAACTGGTAGCATCCCACCCCTGATAATAACCAATCTCAATAATGGTAGTTTTAATATCCCCTTGGAGTTGATTTTTTCATCTTGTCCATCTAGTAAGACTGACAGGTCCTTCAGGCTAGGTTCATTGCCACAAATAATCTAAAAATACCCAGCATTAATCACACCTTCCTCTGTATAGTCACATTATTCAAGTCCGGAACAAGAAGTTTAATATTGGAATAAGTGGAATCTGCAAAAGAGTGTGCAGCTATCAGTTCTGCAAAGTAGCCCAGGCAAGAAGCGCACTCTGGAATATTAGTTCTATTTTTAATTTAAGGTTGCATTAACAGAAACTGGCAAGTTTGAAAGTACATCTACTAAAGCACTTTACTGTCCCAGAAACAAGTGGGAGCTCTGGAACATTTGCCATGTCTCCATTTCTTCTGCAGGCTTAGATGTCTCTTATCTGATCATTGACTAGTTTATGGCTCTTCCTCCTGACTCCCAAAATTATTCCCATGTATCATTTTAACAGCCCAGTAGAATGAAACTTCTCTATATCATATTTCTCTTGTTATTGTTTTTCCTATCCTCTACATGGAACTATACTTGGCTGGAACTAAGACTTCTTACAACCTAACTATGATGGCTACACCTGATCAGTCTCCACCGATTTGTCATTATTTTGTTCAAGTTTTTTCATCCTAAAGTTGGCAATAACAGCAGGATAGCCTTTATAACAAAAAAAATAATAATAATATGGCTGTTTTCAATAAAACCAGAATTGCTTCATGTTTCTTAAATTGTCTGTTGTTTCCTTGGGAGCATCAAAAATTTAATCAGCTATGTTGCAGGAATGCAGCCAGCCTCTCTTAATAAAGTCAACTTACACCCTGAGCTGCCAATCATCAGGATGAAGCTATTAAGGGATTAAGTAACCAAGCCATGTGTAGCATTCAGAACTGACTGATTGCAGATATTCCTTAAGTTTTAATTATAATGCAATCTGGTCCATTAAGACTGCAAGTTGTGACTTAGTAAATGGATCACTCACATGACCAACTTGATTGTATGACCTTTTTTTTTTCAAGTGAATGCCATGGTAATAAAGTGACCAACATGGTTGTTAACTGAACCAATGTTTTGCTATGGACCAGTTTTACTGAAAACTGGAGATAAATGCCAGGTTACAGTCATCATTAAAAAAATGATGTGACTTCAGTATGCTACAAGTGGCCATATATGTGGTATAACTGCCAAGTGTGTATTTGTGTAATGATAACATGGTTGGAAAGGATCTTGGAGGTCTTCTAGTCCAACCTCCTGCTCAGGCAGGAAATTCTATACCATTTCAAACAAAGGTTATCCAATCTCTTCTTGAAAACTTCCAGTGTTGGAGCATTCACGACTTCTGGAGGCAAGTTGTTCCACAGATTAATTGTTCTGTCAGGAAATTTCTCCTTAGTTTTAAATTGCTTCTCTCCTTGATTAGTTTCCATCTATTGCTTCTAGTCTTGCCTTCAGATGTTTTGGAGAATAGGTTGACCTCTTCTTCTTTATGGCAACCCTTTAGATATTGAAATACTGATATCATGTCACTGCTACTGTAATAATTAGATATAAGTTGTTCACTTCCAGACTTTTAAAACTGAAATTCCTTTCTCATGCCCCATGGATCCATTATCTATCCATGACAATCACACCTGCAGTTTTTAACTGTTGAAAGACTATTGCAATTAGAAAAACAGTCCTCCAAAAAATGAGCAAGTCTTGACAGCATCCAAATGCAGAGCAAAAGTGATAATCTTTCAGGACTATCCAATAAAAACAAGGGAGAAGAAAATCAAACGTTATTGCCATTTCATCATAACACTGTAGCCCAGTTCATCTATCAAAAGGTCAAACTAAGGGGAATGTTTGTTTAATTGCTGTGATAAGGTTTCTTCTTTTTCTTCTTTAAGGGATATATTGTATGAATTATATTTACTTTTCATCAACTATTCAGAATGAAAAATCTTTTGATTTTCAAGCATAATATAAGACCACAGAAAGCTGAGCCAAAGCATTGCTCCATCTAGCTATGTTGTATTAATCTAGCTGGCAAAAACCAATCCATCTGTAGTGCTTTCTAGTTAGAGTATTATTTCCATTGTTAGGTGTCCCAGTCCTGACCCCACTGAATGCGTACAACCGGGAGAGTCAACCTTCTGCCTGATCATTCCTTCCCACCAATCAGTAACTCATTACTTCATGTTTAAACAAGGTATGATCTGATTGTATTCAAACTTGCACATGCATGTACAAAATCCATCAAGGCCTTGGATTATTTAATACGTTAAATAATCCTTAAGAGAATCAATGGCATAAAAGCCTTCCATGCTATGTGTTGAATATATAGATTGAAAAAACCTGTGCTTTTATGATCCCTCCCTCCCTCCCTCCCTCCCTCTCTCTCTTTCTCTGTTTCTGGTGTTTTCTGGGTGTTGCTTGACTCAGTTTATCATAGCATAGTTTTCTAAAAAAGATTGTCAGAAGAAATATCCATCCATCTGGTTCAGTTCCAAGCTGGGAGAAAGGCACTGGAAACTTGGAGGCTGATTGGAAAGATGGTTTAATGGTGAAGCAGAACCATTAAACACTTGGTTCTGAGCAGCTGACTGTTAGATTGCGGGTGGAGTGAAGATGCAGGATGCTCGGATCAGTAACACTATTTATTTGCTTCCATGCAGGACTGACTAATTCTAGCCATGGCAGCCCCTTTTAAAGGCAGCTGTCTGTGGCTTCAGCCATGGACAGACATTTGTTTTTCCCACTTCCACAGTTCAGCCAATCACAGGTTAGTATGCACATATCTAATACTGACCACATGGATTTGAAATTGGGAGTTTTTAATACCTTTTCTTGGGCTTTGAACTTGAACATCCTGTTCCTGTGCAAGAATATATATTCTATTGGTTGTTGTCATGTTTTTGTCTGAGTTCCCAGGCTTGGTTGAAGTTTGCTGGGTGATGAAATGTCCCTAGAATATTGTGCAATGCAGTGAGCTCTGTGTCTTCTGCTAAATAGTCCTATTAAGTTCTGAAGGACCATGTCTTGATCGCATCACCCCGGAGCTGGAAACCCTTTGTCTTGTAGATAGGTTGGTTGGCCCAGTCTTTCTTAATGGGTACCAAATATCTGCTGGGGGCAAGGAGCTGCTTTCTATCTTTAAAACATGTTTCTTCTTTTATCATCCACTGACATATAATTTTCTGGCTTTTTAAATATTTCTCAAAGTATTTCATTCTTTTAAGAGAGGTGGGTCCTAACTTGTGCAAGATTTTTCCATCTAAGTAGAGATAATGTTCATGATCCATAACTCAGGTAGGATTAGGATATCTGCTAATAAGTGTCTGGATGAGTATTGAATGCCAGCAAAAGGATATAGAAAACTTTTTGTTGTCATGTTTTAATCATCTGGTTATCTTTCATTAACGAAGACAAATATACATGCCCCAAGATAATGTTGCAAGATCCAATCTGGTCAATTATTGGGACAAGTAATCAGGTTGTTTACTGGGACTACATACTGGAGCCCATCCCCATGGAACTTCTCTCTACCAGAATATATATTTTGGGTTACTCTATGTGTCATGGTGCCTTCCTATTGATTGTTTGGTGTATTAAAGGCTGGTGATTACCATTGTTTTCTTGTGCTGCCAAGTCCTTGGATCCTAAGTATGTAATAAATTAATGATAAATCAGCACTCCTGTTGACTGATAAAGGGTCTGCATTCCAGACTTCAATCATTTCCCTGGCTATCTTTGTATCTGCACAGCCAGCAGTCTTAGTAGTTGCGAAATTGAATGTATGTTTTTGTTCATTACAATGTGAAGCTACCAATGAGTTTGAGTCTCCTTCCTGACCACTCACTTGTGTTCTTGTGATCTGGTGATTAGCTTCCTCTTCATGTGTCCTATACAGTCAGAGGGGCAATCTATGCAGGGGATTCAGTAGATTACATTAGAAGTATCTCCCATCTCCAAGTGATTAGTGCAATGCATGATTATCCTTAATAGTTTTCAACCCAGACAGGTCAATTCAACCTGGGTCACATATGTAAAGAAGCTAATTGCAGAAAATTGCTCTGGTCTGAACAATAAAGTTTAACTGAGATCTTGAGATGAAATTTGAGGGCAAATAGGCTGAAAAACAGCTTCTATCCCAGAGCAGTAATTCTATTGAATTCTACTGTATAGAATTGTTGGTGCGGTGTCAGGGGTTGGTATTAGTATTGGTATGGTGTTGAGGGTTTTCGATTCAATGTGTGGAGGGTGAAGGATGTGTGTTTGTGTTTATTTTCATGGTCACGATGTGCACTGAAGATGGTGTTTGACTTCATTGTATGAGCTGCAATGACAATAAAGTAAACTAAATTAAAACTAAACTAAACGAGATCTTGAACTGGCTCTATTGCTGGTCAAATCTCTTGTGTATGCTTTTTAAAAAATGATTGTTTGACACGTTTATTATTTTTATTCTTTCTTGCTCTATGCCGCTCATTTCTTGTGAGATGGACAATCATATAAATTTTATATATAAAAATAAATAAGTCCTTGATTTCAAACTCACAGAAAAGCTGCAGATACAAAATTAAAAGGAAACACTGTGTGGCCTTGATTTCACACTGACTTGCAATTATGACCCACGTCATAACTGTGGGTTGATGAGAAACCGCACAAAATGAGATTCAAAAGTCAGACAATTATGAAACATCTGTAACAAACAGCTATAAAGAGATTGATTGAAAGGAATGGTTAGGAGAAAAATATCACCAAATATGACAAACCTCAAATTGGCATTTTTGTTTTGTTTCTGTGTGTATTTTGTTTTAGATACAAAGAACATTTCGAGGAACAAAAGAGTCTCTACTTCTAGAGTAACTGGCTGCGATTTCATGTTGAGTCTAAGAAAAGAACTGTAAAAAGATTTGGAACTCCCTCTAATAGCGAATTTATTCTAGATAAAGTATATGTGTATATCAAGTGAAAATGCAATTGTTGTTCTAGATCGGTATTTCTCAATGTTAATAACTTTAAGACACATGTGTTCACCTTCTAGATTTTCCCTTGCTGGCTGGGGAATTCTTGGAGTTGAAGTGCACTCATCTTAAAATTGATAAAATTGAGCAACACTGATCTAGATAAACTGAGCCAAATGCAGAAACATATTTTCAGGAATGTGATTTTCTGATTAAGGATGTATCTTATTTTTTTTCCTCCCAGAAGCTCTGGTTCAAAGTTCTTTTCAAAGGAAACTCCTAAAAACAAACTGTTTCTCCCTTTTTGAGAGCAGAATTGCATTGCATCTTTGCTTCAATTCATGCATGTAAGCTTCTTTTACCTGTTTGTCATTGCTTAAATAAGGCAGATTGTTCATGTGCAGAGATAGGATTCTACCTGGTTGGTCCGGTTCTATAGAACCAGTTGTTATGATTCTGCGCAGTTCGGAGAACTGGCAAATCGCTCCATTGGCTGGCCTCTCCCCTCCCTGCCCACTCACTCCTTACCTGGCATGCACATCATTGAACTTGCCTTCTTTTGGTAAGTTGCTATTTTTTCTCCTCCCCCTGACCATCAGCTGTTCTGCTGTGCCGGGAGATTTAGATTAGCTAGAAAGCAGGAAATCATTGGATTTCTTGCTTTCTAGCTAATCTAAAACAGAGCTGAACCTTTCTTAGGAATGAAGCTTCTATTTTTCAGTGCAGACTCTGGCGATAGATTGCAGAATGGTAGATCTCTGAGTGATTCTGTGAGCAATTCAATCTGCCTGCCTGTTTTGCCTGATTTTGGGTAAAAGTTGCTCATTTTTTAAAAAAAAGTAATTATTTACATACATGGTGTGTTGTGAGTTAATTTTGTGAGTTTGCTTACTAGCAAATTTTATGAGTTTCCTAGCAAGCAAATTTTATATCACAGACTCAGACAATAGATTGCAGAAAGATAGATCTCTGAGTAAATCTGTGATTCTGTGAGAAACTCAATCTGCCTGCCTGCTTTGCCTGATTTTGGGTAAAAGTTGCTCTTTTTTTAATAAAAAAAAATCAATATTTACATAAATATTTACAATATTTACATACATGCCATGCCCAGTCAGTCATGTGACCACCAAGCCACGCCCAGTCAGCAAGCCATACTCAGCCAGTCATATGACCACCAAGCCACACCCACAAATTAGGCCATGCCCACAGAACCAGTTGTTAAGAAATTTGAATCTCACCCCTCATGTGTGTCTCTCAGTGAATGTGCTGTGCTGCATCTGTGTGTGAAAGGCAAGGTGTGGATGAAGAAAGTATTAAAACATACTTTTGTTTCGGCTTGTCTGGGAAGTTCAGTCATAATTTTGGAGAAGTTCGTTTCTTCTGTAGTTTCCAACTCTGAAAAATACAGAATAGAATACAGAATAACAGAGGTGAAAGGGAACTTGGAGGTCTTCCAAAACCTTGTTGAGCTTTGGGATTTTGATTCACAATGTCACTACAATTGGAAGAAGGTTCAGTTCTTGCTAATGCCATACAATAATGAAGGAGATTTTTTTTACATCAATTATTATATTCAGGAAAAATGGATGGGAAGGAGGGGGGAGTCAAAATGGCTTGTTACTTCCTTTTTTTATATGCATCAAATAGCACCATCTTGAGTTTTTAGACATACAAATGGGAAGCCTGCTTAGCTATGAAACTAATAACTCACTTATCTACAGTAGACTAATACTTTCCAATTTTACAAGCATTTATGACATCCATAGGATCTCTAAATGATACCATTCACATGAGGCAGACATTTCAAACAGATATTGGTTTGGCTAGCTTAAAAGATGCTATGAAAGTATGCTTGATTAAGTATGACATTAATGCCTTCTTTGAAAAAATACCAACAACTACAGTAACAGCTGTTACCACCATAAATCGGCCAGTGGCCTTTATCCTTTGGGTGCTATTTTAGGGTTCATAACTAACTTTAGGAGTATTTTTTGTTTTATTGTGCTGCTAACATAATAAATATAAGCTCCAAGCTTGGACATCACATGATGTTATACTGAGTATTCTATTCCAACTTAATGGTGGCATCTGCTGGAGAAAGAAATGCTAAGCCAATCTGATTTAACCACATGATGGAGAATCCCACTACTGAGATGGTGTTTTGGGCAATGTTGGTGATGATTTTGTAGTTTTCTCCCTGTTGTCTTCCAGCACAAAATCATTTGATTGCTCTCAGGAAACCTGTTGTATTCTCTGAATTTCCAGAAAAATGAGGCAAGGAAACCATTACAGATGTCCATTACTATTAAAAAACACTGGATGTGACTCTAGTGCTATTCCTTAATGATGCAGTTCACAGTTCTGGAGAGAAGCCATGCGTCCACATTCAATCCTCATGAAACATTAACAGAGAAAAATGTGCTACAAGCGATAGAACTATGTCAGTGCCTTTAGAGACTCATGAAAAGGGCTTGTGTTCTGATTAGGAAGGAAGTCTAAAGAAAAGTTGGACAATTATAGAACTGGGTAATTCAGGGTAGATGAAAAGGTCCTATTAGGTCATTAGCCTGATACAGAATTTTCTTCTGTTCATTTGTCCCTAATTGGTCAAATTTGGAACATTCCACATAAAAAGAACTCAATATGCTCTCAGAGAATGTGATTGTTGGAGCCAATAAAATAATGACCAATTAAAGTTCATGATGGTTGTATTCTACAACTTTCCTACGTAGATTGATCCTGGGACTTTCTGCAGGGGGTTTCCTCTCAGGGATTTAATGTGTCATTTATACAAAAATCTTGCATTATCAACATGCTTCCTGTGATACCAATGTTGAGGGGGGGAGGAGGGATTTTTACTTACTTACTTGCACACTGTAGCTGAAACTCTTCTTCCACTTCAAAATTAGCTAATCTGTTGACTTTATTATTTCCTCTCTTGAATACTGAATAAGCCTTCCTGTTCAGCTTTCTAGCTAATGACGACCATTGTTTTCAGCAGCAAATGTTTTCCAGAACAATCCTGTAGATGAACCTTTTATTTTACTTATCATACTTATTAATACATTTTCATCTGTAATATATTAATACATTTTCATCTGTAGTCCATGGCATATTTAAAGCACCAGGATATATGCTGCTTGACAAGAGGAAAAATGTATGGCTGTGCAGTGCTACATGCAAAATTAGTCCTGATACACAACACCATCATGTTAGAATGAATCATTTTATCGTTCCCAGAGGTTATGTGTAATTGAACTGTAAATATTCTGTGATTATTCCAATTGGCATTTGGCAACCCCTAAACTGAGTGGTTCCACTGCTAGCAAGAACATGAAGGAAAACACCCTATAATTCACATCTAAGTACCACTGAGAAATCATATGATTATGTACTGAAGCAATTTCCAATTTCAGAAACTCATTTCTGAAAAAAATTATACCTTGCTTTTTAATTGGGCCTTTGTTTTCTCACTTCCCTCCTGCCTTGTTGCCTGTCTGTCTCATAAGGCAATGGAGAAAGATAGATGGCTCAGATACTGAGCTCCACTTAATTTTAACCAAAATAAACTTTGGAATTGTATGGCCCTCATATTATGACCTTAATCATGAAACATAACTTGATACACACCCTGCCCCCTATTGAACTATTTAAGTCCTTCTGAAACTGTAAATTTTAATTCAGCAGCAGGGAAAAATCATGAACACACATGGAAAGACATAATATGATGTATATTCAATTAATTGAACTCAATTTTAATTTAGTTTTGCTGACCCCACACACTTTTATGCACCATTATGTATAATGCTCAAAGATCAAGGGCAATTTTTCTGCTTTGTTATACTTAATTATAGAATGAGATAACTTCTTAAAATCTCCTATTCTGAAAGAAGCTAGAAAGCTATCAAACTTTGTTGCCTTTCAATCAATAAATCCATAAAAAAAATCTATTTTGGGGGACACTGGGAACCAAAACAAAATGGCAGTGGAAGTTACTCAGAACCACAAGAAGGAGAAAGTTTTATTTGATTTATTTTACTTGTATTTTGAAGTGCTGATTTTAGGCATGCATGTCTAGTCTGTTGTTGTTGTTGTTATTATTATTATTATACACAAAAATGACAGTATACACAGCAAACGAGATAACTATGCTGGGTTTCATATCACAAATCACTAGTCAAATATTTCCCAAGTGTTTAGGACTGCGTGATGTATCGGCAAATTATGCGAGCAGATCCCAGTAAGGTGGCCTTATGCAGCTGACCAATGGTGATCTTGTCAGTGCCAATTGTTTTTAAGTGCTTGCCTAGGTCTTTAGGCACAGCACCCAGTGTGCCGATTACCACTGGAACTACCTGCACTAATTTATGCCAGAGTCTCTGCAGTTCGATTCTCAAGTCCTAATATCTGGTGACTTTTTCAAGTTGTTTCTTGTCGATTCTGCTGTCCCCAGGTATGACAATGTCGACGATCCACACTTTTGTCTTCTCCACAATCGTGATATCCAGGGTATTGTGTTCCAAAACTTTGTCAGTCTGTATTTGGAAGTCTCACAGTAGTTTTGCATGCTCATTTTCGACCACTTTTTCAGGCTTATGATCCCACCAATTCTTTGCTACAGACAGATGGTAGTTGTGACACAAGTTCCAGTGGACCAGCTGAGCGACTGTGTTGTGATGTTGTTTGTAGTCAGTCTGAGCTATTGTCTTGCAACAGCTCAGTATGTGATCAATGGTTTCAGCCACTTCTTTGCAGAGTCTGCAATTGGAGTCATCAGCAAATTTTTCTATTCTGGCTTTGATTACATTCATTCTGATGGCTTGTTCTTGGGCTGCAAGAATCAGGCCTTCTGTTTCTTTCTTCAGTGTTCCGTTGGTACACCATAACCAGGTCTTTTCCTTATCCATTTTTCCTTGGATCTTTTCAAGGAACTGTCCATGCAGTACTTTGTTACACCAGCTGTCAGCCTGAGTTTGCATCGCTGTTTTTCTATATTGATTCTTGGTTTGCTGCACTTTGAGCAGCTTCCTCTTGTTGACCTCCATCAAAGCTGGTTCAACACTGTCTTTCACATAATCAGCCAGAGCACGCTTCTCTTCTTCAACTGTCTATTTCACTTGCAAAAGTCCTCTGCTGCTTGCTTTTCTGGGCAAATATAGCCTGTCAACGTTACTATGCGGGTGCAATACATAGTGTAATGGTCATCAGTTTTCTTGTTTTCCTATCCAAGCTGTCCAACTCTGCCTGTGTCCAGTTTATGATCCCAGCAGTATATCTGATGCCAGATATTTATAGCCTTGATAGTGTTACCGCCATTCAGTTTGCTTTTTAGAAGTTTTCTAACCCTTTGTGTGTTTTCTTTGCTGACCACATTTTTCACTTGCCTGTGCTTGATATTACCCAGCTGCAGTATGCCCAGGTATTTGTAGGCTTTGGGTTGGTAGCACTTGATGGTTTGTCCACTGGGCATTTCAATTCCATCACTTTCTACGATCTTCCCTTTCTTCAGTGCCACTGTGGCACATTTGTCCAGGCCAAACTCCATGCTGATGTCAGTGCTGAAAATTTGAACTGTATTGGTCAGTGACTGACCAATACAGTTTGAATTTTCAGCATTGACATCAACATGGAGTTTGGTCTGGACATATCAGTGCTGAAAATTCGAATTGTATTAGTCAGTGGTCATTATTATTATTATCATTATCATTATTATAGTTTTGTGGAAGGGTAACAAATTATTATTTAAATATTGTTGTATTTTACAACTAGAGAGATGGAGGTTCTTCATAGAGCAGCCATATATCTCCTTTAGGGAAGTGAACCAATGATATAACAGTGAGATATTTTTTCTAGATTTTTAGGATAATGTCATGATGTGTGAGATATTGTAGCTTCTCCAACCAAATCACCTTACAGTTGTGTGCCAGCAGTACAATGCAACGGAACTGAATTTGTCATTAACTCATTTATTTACTGATTTATTTATTTGATCCTTTCAGATGCCACAATTTTTCTCCCCATTTCATGCCTGTTGACTGAGAAAATAAATCTGTGTAGTGTCACAATGATCAAATTAAGGGGTCTTGGTCTACCAACTTCCTTTCTTCTCCTGGGTGGTTGAAATCTGAAATGAAGGTAGGAGTTCCTAGAGAGAACTTGGTTTCACAAGATCTTTTTAGGGCATGAATCAACTAATTCCATAGCAAATTTATGAAATATGAGAGGACCTAGTTGGTTATGGGAACTATTTTAGCCCTAAACAAGGCCAGATTTGCTTGGGGCTACCAACATCTCCTCTGGGTTACTATAATGTCTGTGAGATATTCCTTGAGGCACAGAATGAGGAAAAAGCCACAGTCATGGCAATGGTCATATTAGAGATAGCTTAGAAGAAATGGGGGCATGGAAAACAGTTCAGAAAGACCTCTCCCTTTACTGGAAAGTAATAAGTAGGGAGAAATGTATTTTCAGTCTTGTAAGATTCTGTGACAATAACTTTGCAATAGAGATAGTGTTAATACTCATGGTTTCTTGTCTGAACTACTTCAAACAATTGACATTTATATCAATGGATCATTTGTATGAGTTGTATGATGCACTTACCACCCTCCAACACAGTTTAGCATGCAGCACACACTAGGCAATGTTATGGGATTTGCAGCCATAGATACCCTGCAAGTCTTTGATCAGGCACTTCACTTTTTACTTGAGCTTGCATAACCTAAAGCATACTTTTTCAGATGAATGAATCCTAGATCTTCCATAGGCCTCTTTACTCATGATAACTAGGTATAAGCTCCAAAGCTGGGTATAGTGTAGCTTTTAAATGTTCTGCACACAAATTTATGGGCAAAGGAGCTGCATGAAAAATTCAGTTGAATTTGTGAGAGGAAGGAGAACATTTCTCAGTAGCCACAAAAATACATTTTATTGATTAGTCATCTGACCAAATCAAAAAGCTAATTAAACGGTACAAAGAAAACAATAGGATATATTTATGATAAATTGCCATCCCTGCAGTCAACTTTAATCCATTCAAGGTAGTCCACCTTCTTCAAAATAGTCTTTGATATAAAAATTGCTAAGGATATGCAGGCTTGTTCCCTGCAAGAAATAACACCCTATCTTCTGAGTATTCTGATTTTTTCCCCCTTAATTTTCAAGGCACTAGGGTAGAAAATGGGAAACTATGAGCTCTAAGTCCTGCTTTAGCATAAAAACCAATATTCGGCTGGTTGATATTTGGCTGCTTACTTTCTCTCAGTCCAATTCACCTCACAGGGTGGGCAAAATAGAAGGCAGAAGGTATGTTGTGCATGTCCACCATCTTGAGTTATTTATAAAAATAATAAAGGCTCGATATAAATAAATAAATGCTTTCTCTGCAGAATATAGCTTGCGATCAAATAGAATATATACTGTCATCAAAAGTTGGTGTACCATATTTCCACAATATTTCTTTTATTTATCAATCGCTTACAAGATAATAGGTGTAAGTATATACATAGTTATGAATACATAAAATGGGTACATATAAGATAAAAATAAAAATAAAAGAAGCAATAGGACAGGGACGGTAGGCACGTTGGTACGCTTATGCACGCTCCCTACAGATCTCTTAGAAAAGGGGTGAGGTCAATAGTAGACAGTCTAAGGTTGAAGTTTTTGGGGTTTGGGGAAGAAACCACAGAGTCAGGTAGAGTATTCCAGACATTGACCATTCTGTTGCTGAAGTTGTATTTCCTGCAATGAAATTTGGTGCAGTTAACTTTGATTTTGTATCTATTGTGTGCTCTTCTGTTGTTATGCTTGAAGCTGAAGTATTCATTGACAGGTAAGTCATTGCAATGTATGATTTTATATACCATACTTAAATCAGACCGAAGACGCTTGATTCATTCAAGGTTTTCTAGGTCTAGAATTTCAAGTCTGGTGGCATAAGTATTCTACAATGAGTAGCGGAGTGGAGAACTCTTCTTGTGAAATATTTCTGGACTTTCTCAACTGTGCTAATTTCAGATACGTAATGTGGGTTCCAGACTGATGAACTGTATTTGAGTACTGGTCTAGCAAATGTTTTGTATGCTCTAGTTAGTAGTGTGATATTACCAGAGAAAAAACTATGTAGAATTAGATTAACAACTCTTAATGCATTTTTGGCTATGTAGTTACAGTGGGCTGTAGCACTTAGATCATTAGAGATGAGTATTACAGAGCTTGGTTCATCAGCAAGGTCTTGACTATTCAGCTTGTATTTTATTTTCTGATTTTTTTTTGCCTATATGTAAGATAGCATTTATTTGTTGAGATTTGAAGTTGCCATTTGTTTGACCATTCTGATACATAGTCAAGATCTTTTTGAAGGGTAGCAGTATTGTCTCTAGTATTGAACAGCTTTACATCATCAGCGAAGAGGACGCAGTTGCTCTTAATATGATCACAGAGGTCATTTATGCAGAGTATGAAGATAGTTGGTCCTAGAACATTGCCTTGGGGGACACAACTATTGACAGGTACAGAATTTGATAGGACACTCCCAATTTTGACATTTGTTGTCTGTTTGACAGGAATGCTTCTATCCAGTTATGCAGTTGTCCAGAGATACTGTAAGATTTTAGTTTTAGGGGTAGCTTGTCATGTACCATTGAATCAAAGGCTTTACAGAAGTCTATGTGGATTGTGTCTATTGCTTTGCCCTGATTGAGTTGTGTAGTCCATATGTTTTTGCAGTGTAAGAGTTGCACGTTATAGGATAGTTTTTTTTCTGAAACCAAATTGTTTATTAGAGAGTAGGTTGTTTGTCTCTAAGTGGAGGATAATGGATTGGTTAATAACTGATTCCATGACTTTACAGGTGATGCAGCATAAAGAGATTGGTCTGTAATTCTCAACTCATCCCCATCTCTCTGAAGATGGGGATGACCGTGGCTTGTGACCATAGGTTAGGCAAGGGGCTAGTCTTGAAAGATTTTTCAAAGATTATGCTTAAAGGTTTTGCTATGGCAGTGGATAGCATTTTTAAGAAGTAGGCACATATTCCATCTGGTCCAATAGATAGAGATGGTTTTAGATTATGTAGTGCTTTTTTCAACATTGTCTTCTGTAAAATCGATATGTATTAGATCATTGTAGTTTTCTGTGGTTCGGCTAGGAAATACTGGGCGTGATCCATTGCTGTTTACAAATACTGAACCAAAGAATGTGTTAAAGATGTTGGCTTTAATGGTGTCGTCGTTGCAGTCTTTACCATTAGGTCCTATCAGGGGTGGGATGAACCTTGAGTCTTTTAGTTTGTTGTTTACAGAATTGTAAAAAGCATGGGTGGAATTGGTGTGTAGAAGGTTTTCCTCTTGTTTAATGTGATAATTGGTGCATTCAGTCTTTATCTGGTGGCATAAATTTTTGCATCGGCTTTTGAAGTTGGCAACGTGACCAGATTTGTTTTTCCACCAGAGTGATCTTTTTTTGGATTGAAGTTTTCTTATTGTTATGGGTAATCTGTTTTTTGTTTTGTTTTGTTTTGGGAGTTGTTATTGGTACATATAGTTTGATTGACTCTTTTGACTTCAAGTAAAAATATGTTGTAATGGTCTTCAGCATTATTGCATCCAGTGAACAGAGATTGCCAATCAAGGGATGAGAGATCATTGTCTATAAGATCATAGTTGCCTTTTTTGAAGTTATAATTGGGGATTATTCATTGTGATGATTTTGTGTGGGCGTATGTTGAGACAAAAGTCAATCATATTGTGGTCACCGTTGGAAAAGGTTTCTTTAGGTTGTATTCCATAAATTAAATTCAAACTATTGCAGAAGATGAGATCGAGGCAGTTGTTAAGTCTAGTATTGTTGGTTATTTATTTATTTATTTATTTATTATTTATTAATAAAATTTCTATACCACCCTTCTCCCTAGGGACTCAGGGCGGTGTACAGCCAATCTAGACCCCAAAAACAATACAAAAGTTAAAAAGAATTAAATTAGATACTGGCGATTAATAAGAAAACCCACCACCCCCCTGTTCCAATCCCAGATTTGTAACAGCATTGTAGAAGGTTGCATGTATGGGTTCAGTAGTACATTCGTTTAGGGTCCTGTTAATATGAGGTAGATTGAAGTCACCAAGAAAGATAAAAGTATGTGGGCAGGATGTTGCCCATGTTAGTAGTGAATTTAGCTTGTTTACATGTTCGATGTCATAATCAGGTGCTCTGTAAGAATCGAAATGTGATATTTAAGGATAGTTCACAGATGATGGTCTCAGGAAGAGCAAGCTCCTGGGTAACATGGATGTTTTTTAGATGCAAGGACTTTTTATAGAAGATAGCAATACCACTTCCTCTATGAATTTCATGATCTGATCGGTAAACATGATAGTCTCTTACTGTGGAAATGGAGTCAGGGAGAGATGCGTTGAGCCATGTTTCACAGATAAATATGATGTCGAATTTAGCCATATTTACTAAAAGAAGAAATTCAGGTATTTTATTCACAAGGCTTCTTGCATTGAGTAGCTTGCATTTAAGGCCAGCTATAGTTGGAATAGAGGTAGTTAGGGCCATGTATGCCTAGTCTTGGGTGATGGTGGATTGGTTGAAGTAGGATTGTGGTTGAAGGTTAAAACTGACTTGCGGGTTGGGTGACTTACTTTTGATACAGTCAGCACAATGTCAATGTACAGGTCTTTCTCTCCATTGTTTAGACATTTTTTGAGTACTGTGCAGAGTACACGGGAGTGGGCACATTGCTATATGGTTAGGTCAGGGTGAGAACGGAAGTTCTTATGGTTGGTGTTGCTTTTGGCAAGTGAATTTATGATATAAATGAATTTACCTTTGCTTGATTCATTTTTGCAAATGATCCTGCAGAAGCATGGGGCCACAGAGCCATCTCTGTTTTTGAGCTCTCGGCCAATGTGGGAAATGTCAAGTATTTCATCAGGGGAGATGGTTGATGCTTGATAATCACTGATGATGTTTTGGACATTTGTGATGTCATCGCTGTCATTGATGTCCTCTAGACCAAATAACATGGCGTTTGGACATTTCCGTTCGCGTTCAACAGCTTCTCTGATGAGGATTGTGATATCATTATTTGTCTGATTTATGTTTTTTTGTGGATTGGGTTGTGGATTGGGTTGTGGTTGTTGGGTAGAGATGTGGTTGTAGCTATTGGATGTTCAGGTTTTTGCGTTGTGTCTATTTTTCAAGGTTGGATAATCTTTCTTTTAAAGTGTCCAGGAATGCTACTATGGTGTCAAGGGATGTTATTTGTGTTTCTATGGTATCAACTCTTTCAAACAGATCCTGCATGATTTGCAGACATATGGAAACTCATTGGATGATTCTAGGTATTGAATCATTTGCTTGGGTAATTTCAAGCAGTCATGATGAGTGTATTTAATACATTTTAATTTTAATACAATTACATGGAATCTCTTATATCTTACCATGGGATCTTGTTGTTCAAAATATACTCTAGACATCATTTCTCAATCTTGGTAACTTAGTCTAATATATGGACTTCAACTCCCAGAATTCCCTAGCCATCATAGGGAGAATTCTGGGAGTTGAAGTCCACAATTTTAAAGATACTAAGGTTGAGAATCACTGCTCTAGAGAAAGCTCTTCTAATATGCTGCAGTATATTAGTTGATGAATACTTCTTAAAGAGGACAATAGAATTATTCCCGAAAGAAAGCCTTGTGGAAAAGTCATTGACAAGCAAGATGTTACAGCAGATAATTTTGTGAACTATGCTTGGATCAGATCAGGCAATATACAGTGGATTCAAAAACTTTTACTACTGGTTCTGTGGGCATGGCTTGGTGGGCATGGCTACGTGACTGGGTGGGCATGGCTTTTTTTGCAGCCCCCACCCATTTTTGGGAACTTCTTAGCCACAAGAGGAGCCTCTGGGGGCATTTTTGCTCCCCTCTGGGGCTCTGGAAGAAAAGGAACAGAGCATGTGAGGGGCATGTAGCACCCTTCCAAGCTCCATTTTGGGAGCTTTTTGGGAGCTTCCTAGCCTCAGAAGAGCCTCTGGGGGGGGGGGACGTTTTTGCTCCCTTAAGGCTCCTTTGGGGCTCTGGAAGGCAAAAAATGGAATGGGGGCTGAGCTCCTCCCTCCATTTTTTGCCTTCCTGGGCCTCAGCCAGGGGAATCCCGGCACAACTGATCTTATCTACAGCTGATTGTCGGGAGGGAAAAAAAAAGAAATAACTTAGGCGAATGTCAGGCGTGCAGGTAAGCGAAACATTAGGGAGGAGGATGACCAGATTGGGGCTGTGGCCAGCCAAAACTTACTACCAGTTCAGTGACCCATGCCAAATTCTTGCTACCGGTTTGCCCAATCCGGTGCAAACTGGCTGAATACCACCACTGGTGGTGCAGTTCCAGATTGTCCAGGCCCAAAATTTCAAGCCTGGAGGCATAGGGAATTCTATTTTGAATGGAGTAGTTTTCTTGAGAAATACCTCTGAACTTGCTCGATGGTGTTAATGTCTGATATACAATGCTTTCTTTTGATTTCTTGGAGTCAAAGCTGAAGATCTACATTTTCTGTAGTTTTTGAATATCTTTCAGGTTATTAGAAGAGGACTCCCCATTGTTGTGGGGAATATGTGGAAATAAAGTTTAGTTGCTAGCCCAATTGGCCCATAAAATGGCCCACTTCAGTTCTTTTGAGCAAACCCACTTGATCCAAGTAGCATCCAAGTAGCATTTCCAATCATTTTGTCTGCCACTGTCAGCTTCAGCTCAAGGCTTCTGGCTGGCAACTCCTTTTGTAAACAAAAGATTGACAGGATGGTTCTTTCTCTGGCCCAACAAGAACATGTTTATGTCCATATGGAACACATTCAGGAAATGAGTGGAAAGGAGAAGCAAAGAATCAACCATCAGGAGCTGTTAATTAGAGTTCAAGCATGTAAAAGACAAAAGCCTAATTCAGTCAAAGAACAAACAAGCTTGACATTTTACTGCTGAAAGGATTAGTGGGGAAGGGAGAAAAAAGGAAAAAATCCACAATATTTTTCTGTCCTTTTTGTCTTTTTTTTTTTAAACTCTATCTTATAAAGTAGTGATTCCTTTGTCTGGTAAAAATGCTAATGTTTAAGAAGCTGAATCTGCAATTCTGAATAATTTTAATCCAACGTATTTCTGTATAGCCTTTATTAGTCAGGTTGGACTAAAAAGCAGAACTTCTAATCAAGATGTCATTTAAGTTCTAGTCCATGTAGTTGGAGGACATCATTTATAGAAAATTGATTTAGGACATATGTCTGGGAGAGGATAGGGTGAGGTAAGGGATACTAACTTATAAAGAGCATCCTTATTAGAAAAAAAAAATTTGTTCACCAGATAGTGCATCTTTTAATTGACAATGTTGTCTGCTATATCTCCTACTCTTGGGGGTGATTTCAATTGTTGCAAATGTTTAAGGCAAATATTCAGCTGGAGATTCATTTGGAGATGAAGCTCATCAAATCTCCAAATCCATTAGTTTTTCAATTAAAATCCTAAGTTGTTTCAGACTGAACAGAGTATTTATAAAACAGAGTAGAATAGAACAGAATAGCAGAGTTGGAAGGAACTTTTGGTCCAACTGCCTGCTCAAGCAGGTGGCATGCAGAGTCATTTGTGCCGGCACGTAAGCTGCAGGCAAACTTACCTCTCTGTGCATGCCCATGCCTCACAGCTGATTTTCAGCTGGTTTGAGGCCTTTTTCGGTCTCCCAGAGGCTTCAGGAAGGCTTCTGCAGGCTTTTCAACTAGGCCCATTTCATCACTTCCTGTTTTTCCAGAGACACCAGAAGTGATGAAACTGGCCTAGTTTTTGGCCAGAAAAGACTGCAGAAGCTTTCCTGAAGCCTCTGGGAGGCCGAAAAAGGTCTCAAACCAGTCGAAAATCAGCTTTGAGCCACAGTGCAGGTAAGGAGGCAGAGGGATGGGGGGTGGGGATTGTGCGCGCATGCGTAGGGGGTGTGAGGTGTGTGTGCATTGCCTTCTGGGTACTGGCACACAAGTGTGCAAGTGCACACATAATTTTTGGCACAGAAGCCCAAGAAGGTTAGCCACCACTGCCCTATACCAGTGATGGCTAACCTTTTCAGCACTGAGTGCCCAAAGCGTGCATGTGCAATCCTCCAAAATGCAATGCACATGCATCCCCATGCATGTCCCCTGCTCCTATGCCCCCCATCCATGCACCCTGCACCCCTCGCACATGCATACTCCCCAACTTGCACCTTACCCCCCACATGCACAGCAGAGACCCGAAGACCAGCTGGCCTGTGGGAGATGCATGCCCATGCACGGCAGAGCTGGGGCGATGGCTTGCATGCCCACAGAGAGGGCTCTGCATTCCACCTCTGGCACATGTGCCATAGGTTCACCATCACAGCCCTATACCATTCCAAACAAGTGGCTGTCCAATCTCTTCTTAAAAGCCTCCAATGATGGAGTGCCCACAGCTTTGGAAGGCACATTGGTTTTCTAAATAATTTTGGGGAAAAAAATCAAAATCAATTCAAAGATGTGACAAGCTTTTGCACATGATCAAATGTACATTTTCCACACTGAGTTCAGAACAGGATCAATTCACCAAGTCAGCTAAATGAAATGCATGCTAATTGGTTTGAACCTTGAAATGAAGGCTGATTTGCAGGTTGTTGAAAACTACCCTGAATAGTTTATAGGGATTAGAAAAGAAGGAAATATTGTTTATTTAAGTAACAAATAAATATACTCTTTGTGAACAGATGCCATACTTTTTCATAGTATGTTGAATGAATATTGGTATTTCTGGCTTAAACACATAGTAGACAAGGATTGTATTTAGGTAAGGAAGAAGTGAATTTTTAATTTAGAAGCAGTCCTAGATATATTTCTCAGGAAGTTGCAGTGTATTTACTCAGTTGGATTCAATGGACCTTGTTTGTGAGTAAACTCGGATAGAGTTGATCTTTGTGTCAGGGAGAATGGTTGAAAGGAAAAAATAAATTAAGTTTCTGATCAACCATGGTTTATGCTGGATTAGGTAATATCAAACCATCCTCTCATTTACACCGAGGCATAGAAGTCTGATTAATTGCAAATGGCCAGAAAAAATAAAGATAGAAGCAGAATTGCTTCCATCATTCCATCATTCTGAATTGTCCAAATTAGGAAGTAGGTTGGGGAAAGATTTAATGTTTAAAGTCTAAATCCAAAACTGAAATACCTATCATTGTATTCCATTTATTCCCAAGAGCCCTGAAAAATTATTATTCTGTTGAACTTGACCTTTAATGTCTTGAACAAAAATAATCAAATGCTTTTATCAGAATCCCGAAGAATTACAATTATAACAAAAAGCAGCTGCAATTTTGATTAAAATCTAGTAAATGCTGATTTGTAGATATTTTATTTGTCAAAGCAAATTATTTTATCATTTGACTGGAGCTGTATATTTATCACTGGTTTAATTTGCAAGACAATATCTAATGAATTATTCTTCTTTAGCAGCAGAAAACTCTGTCCTTTCCCTTGTGAATTAAGGTTAATAGTTACTTACCATACTTACATTATGTATGTCCAATTCATTCTCCTAATTCTCCTCCGTTTTCCATAAATGAAACTAAGAAAAGAAAAGGGAGAAATGTTCTGAGTATTGTTTTGGATTATGCAGATGCAAACACATCAACCAATATAGGACCAGATTTAAATCACATCTAGTATAAGACTTTAGCAATATAGTGATTTACCAGAAATGGAAGGACAACATTAAGCACTGACAACAGCATATGGAAAAAATGAGTCAGTCCACTGCATCTCTCTATATCCAGTTATGAAGAATTAAAATAGAATTGTTGTTCTTTTTTATTCCATGGGGAAAAAGACTGCTCATCAAGAAGAAAGCTAACAACTAGCCAGAAATGTCAAGGTTTTGGAGATCTTTATCATGAGCTGGTGAATCTCATTAGCAACATACAATTATGTTCCGGTTTCTACAGGAGCCAATATAATTGGTGTACTGACCCTCATTTCTATTGTAAAGAAACATTCCAGCATGTTTTCAGATTTGCTGTCCATCTCAACATTGAATTTAGTTTAATTCAGTAGTTGGAAGTCTGATGATCTCCAGGATGGATTGGGTTCTTATTCAAATCTGCTTTGTACATAACAGATAACAAATAATCAGAATTGGAAGGGACCTTGTAGGTCATCTAGTCCAATTCCCTCCCATCCAAACAGGAGACACTACACCATTTCTGACAAATGGCAGTCCAATCTCTTCTTGAAAGTCTCAAGTGATGGCGCTCCCACAACTTCCGAGGGCAAGCTGTTCCATTGGTTGATTGTTCTCACTGTCAGAAAGTTTCTCCTTATTTCCAGATTAAATCTCTCCTTGTTCAGTTTCCATCCATTATTCCTTGTTTGGCCTACAGGCACTTTAGAAAATAGCTTGACCCCTTCCTCTCTGTGGCAGCATCTCAAATATTGGAAGACTGCTATCATGTCTCCCCTGGTCCCTCTCTTTACTAGACAAGCCAAGCCCAGTTCCTGTAACTGTTCTTCATATGTTTTAGTCTCCAGTCCCCTAATCATCTGGTTGCTCTTCTCTGTACTTTTTCCAAAGTCTCAACATCTTTTTCATATTGTGACCAAAATTGGATGCAATACTCTAGGTGTGGTCTTACAAAGTGTGTAAGATTTAGAGTGGTATTAGTACCTCACTTGATCTTGATTGATTGATCCAGCAGTTGAGAAAATTGTAGGCAAAACTACTTGGAGGGCTCCAGATTGCTTAATCAGAATCTGATTTATAACATATTCTTTCATTGGAATGTTTGGATGTTTTTGGTTTTTGGTTTTGATACTTTTTGGGGGGGAGAGTCTTCATGTCACTGCAGATTTTTGGCAATTGCCTGGACATATTCCTTCGGTTTTCTTGGCAAGATTTTGGAAGTGATTTGCCATTTCCTCCTTCCTAGGGTTAACCCAAGGTGACAGGGTACTTTGTTCCTCAGGTGGCACTAGAACTTATGGTCTCATGATTTCTAGTCTCATGATTTAACCACTATACCAAATAGATTCCTGGAATTACTACTGATACTATATCTCTTTGCAATTTTTCTAGAAGCAGGTTTCATATCTCCCTAGGAAAATGAATCATAATTCCTGTTTAGGCATATATGTAAAACATATCAGGTTAATCCTTTTTTGAAAAAAGATGCTGGATTTGATATAACATACCACAAATTAACCAGTAAAACATCAGATCAATCTGAATAAATGCAATACTTCTCAGTTGGGTCTACTGGCCACCCAGTGGAGTCCAATAAGAAGTATCAAAGAGTTCATGAACAATTAATTAAGTTCCAAAGAGAGTGTAAAAAAAGCGTTGAATGAGATTATCAGGATTGTTACACACATATTATGTTCATAACATAATACTTAACCACATTATTTAATCTCATATTTTTTGGAGCCAGGGGCAACAAACCAGAATCAGATTTGTAAATGAGTAAAGCAATTACTGCTTACTCATCCAAACCTTGTTTCTTTTCTACATTTGTAGTACTGCCGTCTTCAATGGACAGAGCAAAAAACAACACCAGGAACAATCTGTGCTGAAATAAAAACCAGAATTCATAAATTAATAGTGATCTGTATGTATAAAATTGTGGGTCATTGCTAGCATTTTTTTAAAATGACATTTCCCCTATTTCTGATGTGCCTGCTGATCATACTAAACACAAATCAACTCATATTGTGGCTTAGCATTGCCATGCAAATCAATATATAGATTATACATTGTGAATTATCTCCATGTGTTCATAGGGTCTGTGTATTAACTCTTTGTAAACCAAGCTGATCTATGCCTTCTCCAGCTTACTATCATCATGAAGCTGTGTGAAAAAGTAACCCAATATCCAGGGTACTCTAGTACTTGATTGCCTACCAATATTTATACTACTATTGCTATCCAGTTAAATTAATTCCACGCTAGACTGGCTGTAAAACCCACCAGAGGTTGGATTCTAAGCTTTACAATGAATTTTGTCTATCCTTTTATCTAGTAAAATGTCCTTCTGCTCTGAATTTAGACTGTAAGTCCATCAAAGGCAGGAGTAGGGCAAGGTGGAGGCAGATGCTTTTATCTCATGGGTAAATAATTGATTAAGTGGACTGATATATTTGTGTTGACAGCAACAGAGTTAGTTAAGTGGCAGCTCAAAATGATCCAGCATGTGCGCGGTGACCTAGTTGGTCAATGTTATATAAGTTAAACGTCCATCAGTCACTTTGAGAAGTAATCTTTTGGTGTATATTTTCTTTCCCTTCTGTTTATTCTCCAGGCCCCTATGTAACATGCAAAATTTAATGTCAATTTATTTATTTGTTTTAGATAATTGTTTGGAGTCAATTCAGATGTTCAAACTGAATCATTACATTGGGTCAATTTCATTCAGCTTTCAGAATCAAATAAAAAGGCTAGTTTTTTCACTGAATTATCTGTAATCATATATGCCAAGTCTAAATAGACTTTCCAAACCTAATGTTTGTACAGTCTTACTTGAAGTCTGTTTGGAGAATTATGTTCCAAGAGCGGCTTGTAATAATGAAAAGAACAGATGACCCTTAACTCTTCATGACTCAAATGTTCAAGAACATCGTAATGCTTCGATATAATTCAGCTCTATTACCTGTATAACATTTAAATGTCATTTGCATCACAATTTTTAATGCAAGAAAATTCACATACCTAAAAACATCTATGCTGTATGAACTGGTGTTGATGCATAGGGTTCATGTTGAAAATACTTGTGCTAAATTACCATTGTGCCTGAACTGTGATATGGTTGCTACATGCTTGTTCTCTAAGGAAATAAATGTTCACTGAATGGAAACCCCACCCCCCACCCCCCAAAAAAGTACTTTATCTGGGTCAGGCATGTCATTCATACAGAGCCAAAACATGGGAAAAAACATGAGCAACTATTGTCATCAAGGCATGAAAATTCTCTTTGAGACTCAAATGCAACCTGCTGAACATTATATATCCACCTATATTTTGAACAGAAATGTTAAAATTTAAAAGGGGAATCTAAATGACAACCCAAGAGTGTGGCCTGTATGTACTTTTTCCCCTTCTGGTTTTAAAAAAGAGGATTGTTAAAGCCTTCAAGAAGTTTGTATGAGGAGAGAAAAAAAGAAGAAAAATGAAATCCATGACAATATTGGACTGAATTAAAGATTTAAAGTGTTAGAAGTAAAAGAGATGTATACAAAGTTGGTTTAATTGATCAAGGCTGTAATAAGATACGTAGTTAGTTTATGAATATTCTGTTGACACACTAAAAAGATTATGTTTTATAGATTTATAGATAAAGCATGGCTATGGGATGAAGAGATAAATGTTTGTAACTTTCAAAGAGTGAAGAGTTACTAAATTTCTTTTTACTTATTATGATGGTTGGAAATTACTTCCCTATATATTTCTTTCCTCTTTCTTTATTATAATCATACTTTTCAGTTTGGACTCTTTTCTATTCTCTTTTTTTTTAAATTTAGTTTGCATTAAATTTTAAAATGATAATATTCTATTTGTATAAATTGAATATAATGTAAAATAAGAATAAAAATGTTCTGAACATAATAAGGTGACCAACCGCCCTATGTAAATATATAGTATATGATGCTATGATCATTTTCATCACATGGTAATAAATCTGGAAAAGGAATTTTATTGTTACCTGCAGAGGTGGTATTCAGCAGGTTCTGACCAGTTCTGAAGAACCGGTAGCAGAAATTTTGAATAGTTCAGAGAACCGGCAAATACCACCTCTGACTGGCCCTACCCCCTGTCACTGCGTTGTTTTGATTTGTCTGCTGAGCTCCCAGAATGGTTATTACATTACTATAGTAACAAAATGTGAGTATCTTGTGATGTTTGATTTACTGCACATGTGTGCAAGGGAGGAGTTTTATTTTACCTTTTACTTTACTTTTGTTTGCTTCTTAGAATGTACTGTTTTTCTTTGTTCTTCCTAGTTATGTGTAAATAAAGTATACTGGCAACAGAAAAACACGATTCATTTCCTCTAATTTATGAAACCGAATTTTTTCACTTTGACAGCCCCAATCTATTCTCTGCCTCCTGAGTCCCAGCTGATCGGCTGAATCTTCTTTTGTCCTGAGTCCCAGCTGATCGGCTGAATCTTCTTTTGTTGCCCTGCACAAGAGAACGGAGCTGGAAAGCAGATTAGTGGGGTGGGGAGGGAATGGGATTTTGCAGTAACCTTCCCCTGGCATGCCCACCAAGCCATGCCATGCCCACCAAGCAATGCCCACAGAACCGGTAGTAAAAAATTTGAATCCCACCACTGGTTACTTTCACTATCAGTGTATAAGTTCTTCAACCCTTGAGCTAATCCTGGGCATCTTGATAGGAACATTCTTATTTTTTAGCCTTGCAAGGTAATCCTGACAAAAAACACAGCCAGAAGACCTCATAAAGTGTAAGTCCATCTTTGACTGCTAGCTTTGTTACTTATTAGAAGATTGGAAGGGATAAGGAGAAACATGCCTTTGAGTACCAATGACCAGGAAACAGCAGAAAGAAGATACAGTGTCCCACTGTAGTAGAATGACTACTATGAAAACATAATACTATCCATATAATGAATACACAGTATCAAATGTAAAAGTGAGTTGATTTGTATCTCAGTGTTTATCAATTATGTAGCATCAATTGTGGGGGTCATCTTTGGCAAATTACAAACAACTCACAAGAGTGATGGGTCTTTCCAAGGTACCATGCATCCTATGTAAATGTTCTGACCCAAGCCTTGTTCACATTAAACAAACACAAACTGTATATAAAAGCAAACCTTTTTTTAATGAGGTGCTGGGAATTCTTTGCATTTCCTGCCAAGAATCATTTAAACCTAATTGTTCGAGATAAAAGCAAGCCCTTTCAAAGTTGTAAAAGGCTGCCAAGAACAGAAGTCTAATTACTGATAAATATCAATGGACAGAAGTTTCAAAAATAAACCGGAGTTCGCAGGGCTTCAATGTCTTCAGACAGTCTAAAGAACTTCTTTGCTTCCTGCAAAGAGCACATCCCCGAGGGCTGGTTTTTATCCCTTATGGGAGGGACCATCACCTTCCAGCCTTACTCATGAGTCACTATTGCTGCTTTAGCTATTATTTCCTTCAAGCAGCCCTGCGCACACACACACTGGGCACAGGCTCCCTGGGGTCCTCTGCTTCATTGTTGCCAGACTCCAAAAGCTCTGAAGGCAGCACCCCACTCTCCAATAGTCCTGGCCCCATCCCTGCATCAGATGCAGGACCCTAATCTAAGTCCTCACCAGGCTCTCTGACTGGTTCCCTTTTGTCCTCGCTGTCAGAGACCTCTGCTGTCCGCACCTGCTACCAGCAAACCACAACAGTAACAGATGGTGGTGGTATAAGACATATGCTGCCAATTTATCTCTGGGTCCAATTTGAGGTGTGGGTTTTGAACTTTAAAGCCTTTCACAGCATGGGTGAAATAATTCCCAATGTACATCTGCCCATCCCTATCTTGCAGCAGTGAATTCTGCAGGTCCTGTTTACTAAAGACTTACATCTGACAGAAAAAAATGGGTCTTTGGTCATCATTCCTTGAAAGTGAAATTGGTTTCTTCCTTCTCATCCTTCCAGAAATCTCTCAAACTTGGCTCTACCAACAGTCTTGGAGGTCTCAAGGGAATAGTGGTTTCCTGAGATGGCTCTATTGTTTATAATATAGCAATAGCACTTAGACTTATATATCACTTCATTGTACTCTAAGCAGTTTATAGAGTCTGCATACTGCCCCCCAATAATCTGGGTCCTCATTTTACTGACCTTGGAAGGATGGAAAGCTGAGTGAACCTTGAGCCAGTGAGGATCAAGCTCTTGGCAGCAGGCAGAATCAGACTCGAATACTGCAATTCTAACCACTACATAATGTTCATAGTATCTAAGTCTTCTCGGTTAACCCTCTTTGAAAGAAAATCAATAACATTTGGTTTTAATATAGCTATCTCATAGTTTTACTTTAAGTTGCCCAGAATCACATCTTCTGAGATGGGTGAGGGCATTATAAATAATATTAAATAAATACATTTTCAATTTTCAACAAACCACAATTGAATTGCTATTTCTAACCTGTGGGAAACTACCATGGACAGTACTCTAAAATAGAAATTGTGTTCATAGCAGCTATATTCCACAGAATATCACAATGTCACCAGAATGGCATCCTTTGCTCAATGCCATAACAATATAAATCGTAGCCTTTTCAACTAATATCCCAATATCTGAGCCAGGTAAAATAAGTCACCAAATTTCCATCACTTCTTTTCCTTTGCCCCTATCCTACAAAAAACATTAACCAAGTTTGTCCTAGAAGTTCGGTCAGAAACACACCTGTCATTTTACATTTTGATTTTAGAACATCCCCATGTCAACATTTCCCAAAATGTAGCCATCTGAAGCATATGCTGGAGATGGTTTGAAACAAGTGTTGCTGTGTTTAAACTTTCCCAGGAGATGTCAGCAATTTTTAAGCCAAGGCACTAATGACATGAGAATAAATGGCTTTTCTTGTTGTTTTGGTAAAGGGTGCATGTAAAGGATTCAAAAGATCCTATCCTCTTTAAAGCCTGTATGTTTTCAGTGAATTTGAAAAGAACAAGTGTTCTCAATGTGTATTTATGTTCTCCTCCTATATAGCTCTAAAGGATTCCTGCCAGCACATCCCATTACAAAGACAGATGCTTTCCCTAAATGCAAATAAAGGCCGTTTGGATGTGGCTTAATTAAATTTCCTTTCTTCTCTCTCTCACCCTCTCTCTCTTTATAAATTAGCTGCAGGGCTTTGGGGGGTGATGCTGACTTTCCCAATCTCTTCCCTTGAGCCATTTAGCACATGGCCATGTTTATCTTGGCCTGAAGGGCCAAAGCACTGGGGCATTTTCTGAGGCCCTGCAAACAATACAAGTTGCCTAATTAAGTAGGCATGTTGAATGCTTGTGACAGCAGCAATTCAAATCAGAGAAGACCTATTTGCACTCTCGGATACTTCCCTTCCTGGTCCAGCCAATATCCAGGTGAGATGATCCATCCCCCAATAGCCTTCTGCCTTCTTTAGCAGTTGGCAAGTTTCACCAGGAACTCGATTTGGGAGAGATTTATTTGCATAGTAAAATCAAAATGGACATAGACAATCAGGAGCCAGGATGAAATAGTTTGGGATAATAAGGAATAGTTTGTGACTTGCAAATAGAAACAGAACTTTCTTTTTTCTTTTGCATGACAATTAAGATTTCCCTGCAAGGTTGCCAGTTTTCCAACTAGTCATTGTAGCTGTATCTTAACTTACAGTCAGAGTTCCTTTGTTCTATCTATAGCTCATCAATGTCTCTATGTAGTATAGTCAAATAGCCAGAGAATTCTGGTTAAGTTTCCTAAACTTAAACTTGGACTTTAAATATATTGTATAATAATTATTGAAACTATGTTGTTTTCTCAAGGCTTATTTTCAGTATTTATCATCACAAAGCATTCAAATGTAGCTGAATAAGAGGCATTTCTATGATCCATGAAAATTTGGGATATGGGATCTGTTAAAGGATCTGAAGCATAGATTCACATTCAGTCACTAATGTGTGTGAGGAGTTGGCAACCATAGGAATAGCAACTATCATGGCTCTATGGCTGTCCAGCTGTTGTTGGATTCCAGCTGTGATTCTCTTCCTCTGTTCCATAGAACAATACTTTTTCTTCCAAAGGAATTAAAATCTAAGCAACCTTGTCCTTGAATACATTGTCCAAAGTATCAAAGGGAATGTCACTATAGCAACCTTTCTGATAGGACTTTTTCAGGGCCATCTAACAATTACCATAGGAAATTGTTTGGCTAATGATAGCATTTACAACTTCACCACCTATGTATGAGCATACAAAAGTCCTTCAAAGCTAACTATCAACAGGCAATTTTAGAAGCTGTGGGATACTAGTATATTTCCAGGTTTTGTTTATCTTTCTTAATCACCTTCTTAAATATGATGACTAAAATCCTTGGCTTAGTTAATAAGTTTTTGGTAAAGACTTGTTATATTTGTAAAGGCATGGGGGAATGGCTTTTTCCTAAGCCATTCCCATGAAAGAGTTATCTTGAATATGCTAATCTATACCTAGACTGGGAACTAAACATAAAACATCTGTCACTATTGTCTTGGACAAGATAGACACAATAGTTCATTACCTGTTTGTGTGAAACTAATCTCAGCCAACCATTTACTCAATTGTTGATTCTGAGCCCACAAACAAGAGACACAGCAAGAAATGTGAGCGTACAGGGAAATTATTCTTTATTACCAGCTGGAGCAGAGGGAAAATTGATTGCCAGCTTCAGTTTATTTGGAGCACTGCTACAGAAATGATGAAACTTTTTTTCCAAGTATCCCAGAGGTAGAACCTATGCTAACAATTAAAAAAAGGGGATTGCAACCAAATATTGGGGAGAAATTCCACATCACACAGGATATCACAGCTGTTTTTCCTTTTAAAGCTTTTCCGAGCAAAGTTTGTATCAATAATGTCAGTTAAAACAATCTAGGTTTCTTTTGGTGGGTGGAATATGGATAATTTATTAAATCGTATTAAAGTTAATTAATAATTAAATTTAGCCTGTGATCTGTAAGATAGTCTTACAAGGAAATGCTGAAATCAATATACAAAAATAAAGCAATAAGCATTCACCTAGTGCCATATAAAACCTTTTATCAATCTGACTTTCTACAAAGGGATCAACATCATAGCAGTAACAGATGCCAGATTATAAACCACCCTGTGAAACTGTGTACCCATGATTTCATTACAAGTAATCCTCAATTTACAACTATTCATTTAGAAATCATTTGAAGTTACAATGACATTGAAAAAAGTGACTTACAACCAGTTCTTGCACTGTTGCAGCATCCCCAAAGTCATGTGTCCAAAATTTCAGTGTTTGGAAAGTGCCACATATTTATAATGTTTGCAGCATCCCAGGGTCATATGATCACCTTTTGTTACCTTCCCAGATGGACTCTGATAAGCAAAATCAATGGGAGAAACCAAATTTGCTTCATAATCATTTGATTCATCTAACAACCATTTAACAACAAACAAGGTCCTAAAATTGGACATAACTCACTTAACAATAACTTGGCTTAGCAATAGAAATTCTGGTCCTAATTGTGGTCATAAGTCAAGGATTATGTGCATGTCAGAATATAGAATAACGGAATTGGAAGCAACCTTGCAGGTCTTGTAGTCTGCTTAAGCAGGAGTTATCAGTTCTTCAAGATGGCAATGGTAGAAAGGAGAATATGTTGGAAACCGCAGGCACCTTAATTCCTCTTCTCCATATTTCTAGAGGTTCTTGTCTTTCTGTCCAATGTACATGCGTGCCCATAAAATAAAGACAAGAGACTGAACCACTCATTAGGAACTTGGTAAATTAATGATTTTACAGCCCAGTTTAGATCCTGGCAGAAATAAAGACATTTAGCCAAATTATATGTTATGAAATTCAGCAACGTAATTTTCTATAAAGAGAAAACTTACATAAAAGATCAATTCAGCATCCTAATACAATATTCCACAATACTGGGAAGAGAAATTCTACTGAACAAACAGACAAAAGCATTACTCTTCTGGAACATGAACATGCATCCCTCATTATTTTGTTGGATGGTCTGAGACTTCTATATGCTAATTCCTTAGAACAGGATTGTCCCAGCTGAAAACAGTGAAGGACCAACCAACAATGCCTCAGCTCCATTTTTACTGGAGAGAGTTGCAGGAGGCTATCTCAGTCAAAAACAGAGCTCAGAAGCCCATTTTCATTGGCAGAGCGCTTAGGCCACTACAGGTGCCCCCAACATGAGAGATGTCAAGCTGCCTATGCCACACACTCCACACCCCCCCCGCCCGAGGTCCAACACAACCCTGATTCAGTTTGAGCTTACCATCCTTGCCTTAGAAGGACTGTTTCTTGAGGTCTTCTCATAATGATGTGTTTTAAGCCATCTTACTTCCCTCCATGCAGATGTAGATTATACTTTGAGTCAGCCAGTTATGAATCTATCTGGTGATGATGCTGTCTAACCCACTTTCTACATGAATCATGTACTGAGTATATGAGTCTACCTTTGAATCTGAAAATAGAGTAAAGAGTTTTATTCTTTCTCACTGAGAATGTAATTGTGACATGCTTTTTAACATTTTTGCCATATGCTAAAAAAATAAATAATTCACCCCACACTTAGGACTGCACAAGACATCAAGATTTGAATAAACTGAACACAACAAAGCATACATAGTCAAAAGTGCATTACAGCCAAAATAATTGTTTATTTGATGATAATGCAATTTATAGAGCCTTCCTTAAGTTTTTACAGGGTTTTATAGTGCCTTTCTTGGGTTTTTACAGGATTTATTATATAATTTAACAGTGTGGTTAATCTGATTTTATTTGACTACCATGCATTATTATAGGTTGTGAAATTTGGCTGAGAACAGACTGAAGAAGGCAAGCTCCAACCTCCCTCACTTTGAAATCTAAATTTAGTTCACACAGATATGATATAACTGGAGGAACATATTAACTCCTACTTCTCTTCTTCCTCCTCCTCCTCTTCCACACATCTTCATAGTGGTGAGTTTAGTTTTGATAAGAATTATGTTCCTGATTAATCTTTATTAAAACACTTCCCAGAGCTCTACAGATTTCATATCTCAGTTTAAGGGAAACTCTAAGAGATGCTATCACAAGTTACTTGTATTGGCATAATCTAAGGTAAAGTTTCTGTTAAGTCAAACTCAATTCCATGCAGTTTTCTTGTCATGCAGTATGGCAAATATTTTATCATTGGTTTCTTAGAGGATGTTTTTCTTCCTTACCTTTCAGTCTAGGCTATAGATAGCCCTGCTATTTGTTGACATGACTTGTGAAAGGACTAACCAAGATCCAATCCTGCTTAGGTTCTCAAGGCAGAGAAGATCAGCAGGCTGCTGCCACCTGGTGAGGCAGAGAAGTAACAAAGACAAGTGGTAAGGGATGAGTAAAAATGACACTGGTTTGTATTAAGATAATGGATAGACCATTTATCTACCCAAATGAACTTCTAAAAATTGACAGGAATATGATGGTTCATGTATCAAATTGATGCATATCTCTGATACTGGACATTGATAGGATTCTTTAGGATGAAGCTCTCCATGGACAAAATGTCCAAATTATTCATTCCTGGCTGGTGAGTTAATACCATAAACCCTCAGGAAGATAAATATCATGTCCATATTTAGACTTTCAATCTCCCTCTTTAAATTATGAAAGGACATGGGGAAATACACAGTTCAAAGCTTCTTATTTGTTACGAAGAAATCAAGAAAAGCATTACTGTTTTTGAAGCAAGGAATTTCTAAATTGCATTTTTAGACTTTTATAATTTAGATAAAGTTAAGATGGAGTCATAGTTATATTTTTTCGAACCCAGGCATTCACCAAACGTTTGGTGAAAATCATGACATCACATTAAACCATAATAATATTCATTTGTTCAACACGAGTTTAGGATTTAGTGGGAAATGGGAAACCTATCACAGGTAGTCCTTAATTTACAACCACAACTTTTTGTTGCTGAGTAAGATTGTTGTTAAGTGAGTTTTTTCCTATTTTATTGCTATGGTTGTTAAGTGAATCACTGCAGCTGTTAAATTAATAACACAGTGCTGCTTGTCAGAAGGTCACTAAAAATGATAATATGACCCTTGGACACTGCAACCGTCATAAATATGAGCCAATTGCCAAGTATCCAATTTTGGTCATGTGATCACAGAGATGCTGCAATGTTCGTAAGTGTGAAAAATGATATAAGTCATTTTTTTCAGTGTCACTGTAACTCCGAAGGGTCAATAAGATGAATATTACCTGTACAGTAGATAAGAAATCTAAGATTTTACTGCAAGAGTGGCAAATTCAAGGCCCAGGAGCCAGATTCGGCATGCAGGATGCTTAAATCTGGCACATAGGCTGCCCTGAAAACAGCCAAGGACTGGCCCATGGTACCTCTGCCAACAAAAAATGGAACTTGGGAGAGCCGCATGCTATGCTTTTGTTGACAGAGGGTTGCAAGAGGCTGTCTTAGCCAAAACAGAGCTCATGAGGGCCATATAAAGAATTCTATTATATTTGCAGCCCACCGAGTTCCATTTTTGCTGGCAGAGGGTTGCAGGAGGCCATTCCAGTCAAAAACGCAGTTTGGGAGCTCATTTTCACTGGCAGAATGCTCGGACCACCACTGGTGCCCCAACATGAGTGATGTCAAGCTGACCACACCTACCCCGGCCCACCAAGGTCAAACACAACCCATCCCTCAATAAAATCGAGTTTGACACCTGTTGTACTGAATCTGAAGAGAGTCTGAAGAAGAGACTAATATTTATCTTCAAATCTGAGGCTGATTTGTTGTGCCAGTGATTATGCTGAAGCTATTTCTTCCCCATAAAAATGGATCGTTTCATTCTGTCAACCTTTTCATGAAATAAATATCTTGCAAACACTCAGATGTTTTTATTTGGAAACAAGGCTCTTTCCAGGCAGAATCAGAGATTAACAATGCAGCCTTTTCAAGACTAATTAGAAGTTGATTGACACTCACTCCCAAGTAACATTCTGATGAATCAGAGAAATAAATCAGAAAAACAATTAGTTTCTTTTTAAAATGTTGGACTATTTTCCTTTGTTGGCCAAATAAGTACTTCTCAACATCTCTAGCATAGAGAGGCATAAATAAGATGAAAACAGCAAATCAAAATCTCCCTGTAAAACTATTCAGATGAAATATTTTCTGTTCCCATGAGTTGTGTTAACATTTGTGTGTTGCATATATACTTGTGTGTTGTTTAATTGTAATAAATTTACACACTTTCCTGAATTCTGAGTTCCAGGTATCTGACCAACCACATCTGTTAAGTAAAATGAGTATCAAAAATATCTACTTTCTCTGTAGCTTGGTGAAATTCACCTGAATATTTCTGACTCTCACAAACGTTTGTCTGTGGTTGTAAATATTGACACCACAAGGCTTCCTTGGCTTGAAGCCCAGGCAAGAATTAGGAGCCAAGTCCAATTCTTAAAAAAAAAAATCTTCCCTCTTCCATAAACCTTGAAAACATTTGACTTTGAACCAGTTTTTACATTTGCACTGCTTTTATGGATTGCAATCACTTTTGACATAATTTTCTTTCCGGGTAGAGAGACAAGAAACATAGTAAAATGAAATGGATTGTTTGGGCTGGTAGGGAACACCCATCATTTTCCTTATCTGTTCCTGTTGCATTTCTTTCGCTCTACATGTTTTTCTTGCATCTCATTAAGGTGTGTGTGTATGTGTATTTTGCTTTCCCATGATTATACCTTACACACCCATGTCCTTGCCCTTTTTATCATTATACAGTTGGTAATGATGACAATTATTGATTTATTATAAGTACTACCAAACATTGACTAAGGCTCAGTCAGCATCAAGATTTATAGATGAAACAGTCAGTATTTACTAGAAGTGAATTATTAGACTCATGAATCACAAAGTCAGGAAGAAAGGTCAACAGATATTTAGGTTTAATCTGTAAATTTTTGGGCAATTTTTTAAGGTGTTGGGTGGTGGCTCTGCTTCTTGAAGTCCTTGGCCATGATAGGAAGTTGCCTTGTACTGAGCAATCTAGCAATCTCCAGGATTTTAAATTTTGCCATCTCTCCACTTGGGATCTTCTGCATGTAGGGTAAATAATCTACCACTAATGATAGTGTTTCATCCAACCTTGTCCCATAATGCTTAAAATGACATTAATGATTCTTGACAATTTGTGGAAACGGGATTGTACTTATTAACTAAATCCAGAACACTTAGAAACTTTTCCATAGTCATCAGCTGAAGTTGATACTTCTCTGTGTAGGACAAGTATTTATTGCTCTGACCTGATTCCTAAAAGCTGGCACCATATGCAAACATTATAAAATTTATTGCTTATGAGTTTATGTGACAGTCATCCTCAACTTGGTATTCTCCAGATATCTTGGAACCTGAATTCATGGAATTTCCAGAATTTGTACTTCCTATACATCTGGAAAATATCAGATTGGAGAAAGTCTTCTAAAAAAGGAAGTTAAAACCACAGAACAAGAGTTTATTCCTAAATTGATTCTTCTGAGGATAAAACCATGCTGATAGGAATACTTTTGGACACTAGAATTCCTGGCTCTCAGAGAAAATTTTCTCTCGATTTGTCAACAAATTTTCTGGAGCTATTTATATTGGTTGTTGCTAATACACATTAATTGGCCTGGGTTATTTGCCACTAGTTTTTGTCTCTTCATTTCCCTTTGCTGATGTGTTTTATAGCTGACCATGTTAGGTTAGAAGAACAACATGGAAAGAAGAACTCAGAATAACATTCTTTGCAATTCCTAGGCAAGTTTATATCTACAGGGGAAAATTCTTGTGATTAAGTTAAAAAGAAATGGATACATTCTGGAGTTTATGCATGAACTGGTTACTGAAGTAGATTACATACCGACAATTGTAATGAAACATGATCATTCTTTTTTGAAACTGTTCTTTAAAATCTTTTTTTTTTTTTAGATATATTCATACGAAACTTTTCTGCATAGGATTTTTGTCATTGTATTACTTTCTTCCCTTGTTCTCTTTTTATTTTAATGAAGAAAATAAAAGCCAAAGCAAAGAAGTGAAAAAAGTATCAGTTTGCAGTTTCAACTGAATCCATATTTTATGTTTTTAATTATTATAAGGAACATCTGTAATTAGTACCATTGGTATTTCCTTACAAATGTTTTTTATTTATTTATTTATTTATTTATTTATTTATTTATTTATTTATCTCTATCTATTTATCTAGCTAGCTAGCTGTCCACTTGCCATGAACAGTAAGAGAGGCTCAGTTTTCTAAAAAAAATATATCAAAATACAGATAGTCCTCTACTTATAATTATTTATTTAGTGACCATTCAAAATTACCCTGGCATTGGAAAATTTGACTTACAATCAGTCCCTGCATTTACACCCATGGCAGCTTCCCACCTTCATGTGACCAAATCAGTGGTGGGATTCACATTTTTTTACTACTGGTTCTGTGGGTATGGCTTGGTGGGTGTGGCTTTTTACTACCGGTTCTGTGGGTGTGGCTTGGCAGGGGAAGGATACTGTAAAATCTCCAGTCAGTGGTGGTATTTGCTGGTTCTCTGAACTACTCAAAATTTCCACTACCTGCTAAATACCACCTCTGGAGCAAATCAGAAACTTCACAACCAGTTTGCACTTACAATAGTTGCAGTGTCCTGACTCCAGAGTGTCATGGAAACACCATTTGTGACTTTTCCAACTGGCTTTTGACAAGCAAAGTCAATGGGGTAAGCCAGATTTCTTAATGGCTATGTGATTCATTTAACAACCATGTAAAAGAAACATAAGGTCAGGTGTGACTTACTTAACAATTGCTTTTCTTAGCAATGCAAATTTTATCCCAAATGTGATCATACATTGAGAACTACCTGTATACAAGATACATTTACATGCTGCAGATTTAATTTAATTGGTGATCCAAGAGAGGGTGTCCCCAGATTGAAACAATATCATGCACATCATGTTATCATTGTATACATGGCATGAATCAGATAATTTATGTCACATGTGTTATGAAATTGTGATGCTATTGCAGTTTGCATTGTATATTTACATTTTCAAACACATATATTCTTTGTTGCATATTCCTCAGAATTTTTCTCTGCCTTTCTGATACTTCTGTTTTAGATACAGATCCAACCTTATTTTCCATATATGCCACTGCTTCTTTTTTAACTTTAATCATGCTTTTACAGACAATAGGCCAATTAAGAGAGAATCTTGCTCAAACACGGGAAGACATATTTTATATGTTGAAGTTCTAATTTTTAATTTCTGGCATTTCTGGTTTAATTGGATTGCAAGTCGGTGATTCAAAAGACCTTTCCTTGCGATCCTGGAAAACACTTTTTTTTAAAAAAATGTTATATTGGTTTGAATTTAGTTTATTCATTGTCTCCAGCACATAATTTTGAGTGGTTTGTTACTTCTTTAGTTTTGAAGTCTATTTTCAGCCTTATTTTAAGGAATAGGCTATAGAAGCCAGTGAGAGTTGGCTACACTTGAAGCATAATTTACATTCATGCATGCATAAATATATAGATATTTATGACATTTTGCATGCATAAACATATAAATTTATTATTTATTTGTTTGTCAAGCACGTAAAGATAACAAGTATAAATATGAACATAAACAAGAACAAGGGAATAAATACAGATAAATGGGGACAGTAAGACAGGGATGGTAGGCATGGTGGTGCACTTATGCACACCCCCTTTAAGGACTTCTTAAGAATGGGGTGAGATCCCCATGATCTCACCCCATGAGATGAGTTTGAGGTTGAAGCTGTAACAACGGAGTCAGGTAGGGTGTATCAGGTGTTGACCAGTCTCTTGCTGAAGTCATATTTTCTGCAATCATGTTTGTATTGGTTTACCTTGATTTTGTATCGGTTGTTTGCCCAAGGTCTTGGTTACCATCTTTAAAGCACTCCATGGCTTGGGACCAGGATATTTGCGGGACCGCCTCCTGCCATTATCGACCTCCCATCGGCCAGTACGCTCCCATAGAATCAGCCTCCTCGGGGTGCCGCCGGCTGGATGGCTGGCGACCCTGAGGGTGCGGGCCTTTTCGTTGGGGGCACCCTCTCTCTGGAATGAATTACCCCCAGAGATGAGGGTCATCCCCAATCTCCTGACCTTTCGGCGCGCGTTGAAAACTTATCTATTTCATCAAGCCGGTCTGGCCTAGGGGTTTTTAGGGGTTTTTAGGATTTTAATTTGGTTTTTATCTAGTTTAGCTTTTAAACTTCTTATAAATTTCAGCCTTTTATATTTGGTCTTTTAATTGTTCTTAATATTGTATTGTTCTCTATATTTTAATTTGGCTGTGCACCACCCTGAGTCCTGTCAGAGAAATAGGGCAGTATATAAGTACAATAAATAAATAAAATAAATAAATAAATATTGGTATGAATGAGGCTGAAGAAGTCGTTGACAGGTAAGATGTTATAGTAGACAATTTTGTGAACTATGCTTAGATCGGACCGTAGGCGGCACAGTTCTAAATTATCCATATTTATATTTATGACATTTTTAAAATCACAGCTCAAGAGTGGATGCTTAAGTTTTATTCAACAAAAAGGCAAGAGGACAGAAATAACACCACTCACCAAATGATGTCATTGTGACAAATGTTTACAAATGCCACCATCTACCCGTAATCATTTTCATGAAGATGTCCTGACTCATATGACACCAGTGTGTTTCTATCATTGAAACTATCATAGATGAAGTTAACAAAGACTAATAGAAGTAGTTGTTAACTTACAACCTACCACTTGACCATTCAAACTGATGAACAACTTTCCTGAGGGTACTTATGACCTGATTCTGAAGTTATAGCCCCGCATAATCACAGGTGATCTCATTTCAGGTGCTCAGCAACCACCCTGCATTTTCAGTTGTTTGCAGTGTCCTCTGGTCATTTTATAACATTTTTTGCAGTATCCTCTGGTCATTTTATAACATTTTTTGCCAAAAACTGGCATTTGCTTTCAGTTCTTGGTAAAACAAGCCCATAGTAAACAGTTAATTTGCTGAACCACTACCACAAAAAAAAAAAAAAGATTGTAAAATTGGGTCCGTTGTGTTGGTGACTTCTTTTGCAATCATCATGATTTATGACTATAACAGGCAGGTTCTACTACAGTTGTGAGTCAAGGAGTACCTGTAATTAGAAAAGGGTTGATCTGTAAAGATTCTAAATAGCTGCCACAGTTGCAGTTCTAGGAAAGACAACAAAAAAATACAATAGCTGAGGAATGGGATTAATTTTAAGACAAAAAGGGCCAAGGAGGATGTTGTCACAGATTGTTGAATCCTTGCACAGGTTGTTCTTCTCTCACATCTGTTCTTTTCGCAGACTCCTCCTCTCTTTGGCTGCCCGCATCTCTCCAGAAACTGCTGGTGAAGCTTTCAGCTAGCAGTATATTTGTGACTTTGAAATAGCTTTTTTGGAAACTGTTGTCTCCTCTGAAACCTGGGTGATTGTTTTGAAAGCATTTCATAGGCAATTAAAAACTGTACATCAGGAAGCACTTAAAACTGAGCATTTAGAGACAGACTGAAAATGGATGAGATTAAATAGATGAGGTAAAACACACCCTGCAGTCTCTAATTAAAATCAATACCAAGTTATGAAAAGATCTGTATACAGAAAGACTTTAAAATAAAAACCTTGACAATAAAGTTGCCAGTCTTCCTTTCTCTGGGAAAGAAGGATTTAAAAGTTGGTAATTATTTCTCATTTTTATTGTATTTACCCCCTGCCTATTAAATGTTTAATATTTATTGTATAGACAAGGTCATAAATACAATAATTCATATTCCATGGGGAAAGATAGGGAGATTTGTGGGCATGCTCACAAAATGACCCCTGTGGAGGACATATCTGGAGGACAGCAGGATTGAAAAAGAAAGCTGCTGCATGTTGATTTCATTTCATTAGCACCAGAAAGGGCAAAAAGTTTTTGAAGGGAAAGTTCTGAAAGTGGAATGGATGGTGAGATTCAAAATTTCTTACTACGGTCCTGTGGGTGTGGTTTGTTGGGCATGGCTTGGCTTGGTGGGTGTGGCTTGTGGGTGTGGCAGGGGATGGATATTGTAAAATCTCCATTCCTACCCCACTCCAGGGGAACGATACTATAAAATCTCCATTCCCTCCCTACTCCTGGGGAAAGGTTCCTGCAAAATGCCATTCCCTCCTCATCCCACTAACCTGCTTTCCAGCTCCATTTTCCCTTGGAGGGCAACAATAGAAGACCCAGCCAATCATCTGGGACTCTGGAGGCAGAGAATAGATGAGGGTGGGGCCAGTCAGAGGTGATATTTGCCAGTTCTCCAAATTACTCAAAATTTCCGCTACTGGTTCTCCAGTACTGGTCAGAACCTGCTGAATACCACCTCTGTGATGGGGTCATCATCTAGAGCAGTGTTTCTTGACAACTTGAAGATATGTGGACTTCAACTCCCAGAATTTCCCAGCCATTCTCCTGGCTAGCGAATTTTGGGAGTTGAAGTCCATATATCTTCAACCTGTAAAGTTGAAAAACATCAGAGGTTTTCAATTTCCATAATATCGTAAAGCTTCTGTGGTGTAAATTTCTCCCCTCCCCCTGTTACAAAATCTTGGAAACAATAGTAATTGTTTCTTGTATTGTAATGTAGACTTTGCTCACAAAGACTTAGGGTTTTTTTTATCCTTGGAATAACCATCGAAGTAGGTTTTAGAACAAGTAAAAGCCTTATGAAGATATGAACCTTGAATTCTATATCCTAATCTGACCTTTGTAACCACAAAAGCATTCACTGATTAATAGCATATCCATTTTAAGCCAAACCAAAGGACAACTATACTGTCTTTGTATCCTCTTGTAAAATCATCCCAAAGATTTAGAATGAGGTAAAATAAAGTATCTCTGGAAAGATACATTAATAAACACAAAGGACCACCTAATCTAAAACAGATTTTCTTCTCTTTTATTTTTATTGTACAGTGTTATAACTCATGCAACTCCAATTTTACTAGCAGGATCCAGACTTCCTGTTCTCCCTCTCTCCCTTCCTATTAAATGACACTTTTATTATCCTTTTTCTTTTCTTCATGAAACAATCTTTTTTTTATTTGCATGTACCGTATGTATGTACTATTATTATTTTATTAGCCAAGAAGGAAATTGCAGTGAGCTCCAACTTGTTCTGTTCATTAAGTGAAGAGATTTGAAATGTGTCCTCTATGTCTCCTATAACCTGAAATGAACATCACCACAGAAGGAAACATTTTATTATTTTTCCAAAATTTCTAGAGGAAGGAGTGTAAAATAGAATTTTCTCTCTGCAGTCCAAAGTGGCCCAGCCTTTCTTAGGAACCTCTCTCATTTCTCTGTGACTCACAAAGACAGTGCTAGAATCAACCTATGGATGACCCCTAGGGCAGGGGTCGGCAACTTTAAACACTCAAAAAGCCACAAAGATCCTAACCGGAAGCCCCCCATTCAATTCTGGAGCTGACCATACTCTATGGCAGTTCCCCCACCATGGAGTCTTCTCCTAGTGTGGCGTCCTTTTTCCTCGACCTGTCCTAACCAAAAGCCCTATCAATTGTGGAGCCGACCAGCAACAGGGAACTGCAGCATAGAGATGAAAGAGCCACATGAGCAATAAGGGCTCCAGAGGCGAGGTTGCTGACTCCTGCCCTAGAGCAGTGATAGGATAGGAGCCTTGGTGCTGCAGTGGTTAGAATGCAGTATTGCAGACTAATTCTGCTGATAGTCAGCAGTTCAATCCTGACTAAGATTGACTCATTCTTCCATCCTTCCAAGGAAGGTCAGTAAAATGAGGACCCAGATTGTTGAGGGCAATATTCATTTATGAAGTGTTGTATAAGTCTAAGTGCTATTGTTATTAGGAAGAAATGTAGAATCCTAATGTGGGAGAAGTGAGACTTGTAGCCTAAGCATATTTCTGCTATTCATGGTGGGATGTTGTATTGTTTAAAGGGCAAAGTATGGTGATAGACCTATTTGAATGCTGTATATGACCATAGAAAGAGCCAGTTTAGTGTAGTGCTTAAGGCACTGGGCTAGAAACCAGGAGACTCTGAGTTCTAGTACCAACTGAGGCACAAAGCCAACTGTGACATTGTGCCAATCCCTCTTCTCAACCGTAGTAACCAGGCAATGACAAACCACTTCTGAACAATATTGCCAAGAAGACTTGCAGAAACTTGTCCAAGAAATCACCAGAAATCCAGACAGACTTCTCCATGCACAGATATACAGACAACACAAACACAACCATAACAATTACTCAAAAACTTTTGCATGGAGATATATGTGAATTAGAGATCAGTTATATGGAAGAAGTATTAGTTCAATGGTTGATATGGTCAGATTATTTCAAAAGCAATACAAAACATCAATTCATTCTATATCTTACTCCTGGCAGTGATTTCCTTCAACAGTCCTGATGTTCACAAGGAAGTAAGTATAAAATTTGGCTTATAATCTTGGTGATAAATGAACAAAATGTAGTGGTTTGTGATTTGCTGAGATTATTTGTGGATTCCCCCTAAACCTACCCCCACCAAAAAAAAATCCTATACTCAGAAAGAAAGTGTGTGTGTGTGTGTGTGTGTGTGTGTGTGTGTGTGTGTGTGTTAAATGTAAAAGCTGAGCAAACAGGAACACTAAGCATGCTGAAATTGTTACACTGGATATGGTGAGGATGCCTGGAGCCATGACCTTGTATTTAATGTATGTGTTGATCTGCTCTGCATAAATTTGCTTCTAAAAAGAATGTTTAAATTCAGCCTGCATTCTCTTGAGAAGCTTTATGACCTTATGGACATGTAGTATTTAAATTAGAAGATGTGGGTTGTGGAAGGGGGAGGAGAGAAAATTCTGGCAGAAGTGAGAATAATGATAACTTTTCAGGACTATGTATCTGCCTGTAGCAATGCTTTATAATTTGCAGATCAGGAATGGGAAGTATGATTTATCCTCACCACTACCTGCAATGCACATTATTACTATCATTTGCTACCTTACCTTGTGGTACCAGAGTTTCTGGTAAAAGAACCAGAATTGAATTAAAGATGATTCAAAATTTCCATTTGGGAGGATAGGCAGAGTATTTCTCATAGATCCTCTTTCCGCTTGTTTCCATTCCATTGGACAGAAGGGATGCTCTTATTGGAATGTTATGTATTAGTGGAGTGTTGTGTGCTTGTATTTACTTAACCTTCCAGTTGATCTTCATGGAGGTGTTTTCCTTCTTTAGGAAAGATGTTGTGTTTCAGACTGTTCCCTTCACAAAAGCGTCTTTCCCTCATTTTGGGGAAGGCTAGTTCAGAAAGTAATGTGCCTGTTTTATTTTGTTTTCATGCAATTAATGGCCTTTGGAACTGAAGTCCACTTTCACTAAAGGTGAAGGTTTTTCCTGTCCATGTCATATGCAACTCTAGTGTTCCTCTCTATTTCTTGGCCAAGTGAGTCAGCATTGTCCAAAGATACTTCCATGGTCATATAGCTGTTATCTTCCCACTGAACATGCTTTCCAACTGCTAGTGCTCAATGAATATCCCCCTTGCCTCTCACCATTCCTTATCATAGGAAGCCTGCACTTGCAAAGGAATTCCCTGCAAATTTACCATCTTTCCTCCTTCCATACCTAACCAGGTGTTAATATACTGTCTTTTCCTGATGCTGAAAACATACACTAATGAAGTAGTACCCTTCTCTTTTTTTCTTATTCCCTTCTATTCTTTCCTCACTTATGTCACAGTCATCAGATAGGCCAGACAACTAACATGACCAGATAAACTAACTCTACTTTTTTATAAAGCTACATTACCAGAATCTTACTAGTCTGAAAGCAAAATTCTCCTGCTGTTACTTTTATCACTGGAGAATGTAGGGAGAGTCCTTTCTGAGTCTCTTGTTCTGCCCATTATGCAGCTATGGGCTATGTGGTCTCTTACCTCACTGTTCCTTAGGCAGTATCCCTTCACCCAGTCTCCTCTAATATGCCGTTGCATCTCATGCTCTCTCTTTCTCTGCCTCTGTCTCCTTTCTTTGTCCAAAGATGGAAAACCTTCCACATGGTAAATATGCCTCTGTTAAAAAGTGACTACAGAGCATGCTGGATAAGGAATTCTGGGAGTTGAAGTACACACATCTTATAGTTTCCAGAGTTGAAAAACATTGCCACAAAGGCACACAGTCCCATAGCTTCTGATTTTGCCCCATAGCTATGGGGCTGTACTCCTCCTAATGTGAACTGGAATCAAAAACGTGGATCCAGATGTGTTTTGTGTCCCCAGAGAAAACATTACTTTCCTACTGGATCATGTTGAAACCATGTTGAACTGATTTCAGCTTGGTTGGCACCAAGAAAGCTCTTTTGAGGAAAACTCAATAAACAGTAAGCAGACCAACTTAGCGTTGGGCCGATGTAAATAGGTTTTCAATTTCTATGTATTCAACTTTTATGGATGTTCTGGTTACCAGATCTGAAGATTATAAAGTGGAAGGAGTGTATAAAGGGAGGTTACTTACAAAACGCAACATATTACAATCGCAATACAAAGAGAATGCGTAGCAATGGTGCTGTTTTTTCTTTAGTCTCCAGTCCTGTGGACTTCTCTACTGAAGATTGATAGAGAGGTGATATTGGGAATAAAATGGATGGTATTTTGCTTGTCATAATTAACTAAGAACAAGTACAAGAATCCAGATAGCCCCACCAGAGAGGTCACTAAAAATGTCTTTCATGTGATAAAATAATGATCGTAATCTTGAAACAATATTCTTCCTATCAAATGAAAGATGAATTGTAAAATTAAAATGCAGGATAAATTTTCAGTACCATACTATTAAAACACTTCCAACATTTTAAGAGGGGCAGGGGAGAGGTGTTCCTTATTCGTTGGTGCCTGTTACCTTGTCTCCAGCTGGATATGTGAGAACACACAGTTAGAAGAATCTCTGAGGATGTTATCCATCTTGCAAAGAGGCAACCTTTGAATTACTCATTGCTTCTAGTAAAACTAAAAGTAGGGAAAAACTCTTTTGATTGCAGCCAAAAGTCTATTCAAGCTTGCACTTCAGACAGAGAAGAAGAGCCTCTTTCTTTCCATTCTATTTCAGTTTGTGTTTCAGCTTGAAATTGGCAATTTTGGACAAGGGCTATAAGAGGCTTAATATGCTGTGACTCAGATTTGAACATCTGCATCAAAACATCTTTGGAGTTTAACTACAAGGGCTGGAAGCTAGAAAAGGTCACAGAGAATACTTTGGCAAACATTGAATAAAGCAATAAGCAGATGGATTGGGAGGAAATGGAGCAAAACAACCCAGCAAATTCTTCAACCTGGGCAAGTGAATTAACTCTCTGACTTGATGATGAAAGCTTGACATTTACTTCTAACTGTATATTTTTATGGATTGGTTTTAGATCAAGTGTGCCCAACCTTGGCAACTTTAAGACTTGTGGACTTCAAGTCTCAGAATTCCCCAGTAAGCCATGCTTTAGATCCTATGATCTATCTAGGAACAACAGCTACTAAGGCACTATAAAAAGCACAAGATATTTGTGTTGAGTGAAAGTAACGTTGCCTTAACCTCAAAAACCTAGAAGCCTGGGATTTTCCAGTTTAAAATTAAGTTGATCAATCTACTCCATTCCATTAACACTAGAAGTGCTAAAACATGAAGTAAAGAAAAAGAAAAACTGACTTCATCAATACCTTAATTTTCATATAAAATCTCCTGCTCATAGACTTATGGTGAAGATGTGAGAGGATTTATTGTAATGGGGAAAAGTCCCTAACTTAATTAATCCCTAAAGCTTATCTTAAACCCTATTAGGAGATGAATTTGATTCATCAGCAAAGTATGTCAGAGAAATGGAGTGTCTTGTTAACTCTTGGGGATGATTGTATTGTATATATAGTACCATGTTGCAGGAAAACTAAATTAATGTTGCTTTAGTTCAGACTTGAAGCCCTCAGGATCTTCTCCTGGAATATAATTCCCAGAATTTGTCATATTTACTGAATATACTGATTGTCTTAGTGCAACACTTTATTTTAAAATTTACATAGCCACCCACTCAACATGTGAAACAACACATCATAACTATAAAAAAAAATAGAACAAAGCACCTAATGCAACTTCACTTGTTTAATCCAAAATGATTAAACAATACCAGCTTGTCAAGATTGACCAAAACCCTCCTCATTCTATGCCTAAAGGGAAGAATATTGGTCTTAAAAGCCACTCAAAAAAACCTGTAAATCAGAACCACATGAATCTCGGAAGAATGCTGTTCCATGTGTCAAGTGAAGTGACAGAGAAAGCACATCTTCTAGAAGATCCTATCAGATAACACTGCTTAAGTGATGGCACCTTACCCAGTAGGTGCTGAGAGCTGAACTTCTCCCATTGCTATCACTGCCAATTGGAACCAATTCTGAAGGAAGGAGGAAAGTATTGCTTCCCACTCAACAGCCTCCTGAGCGAGTTCAGAATGAAAGTATCATTTCAAAGACTGTCAAGGGGGTCAAGGAATATTATAATGGATGCATCACACCGTTTCAATCCCTCTATGGTCATTGATATTGTGTGCAGGCCTAAAATCCAATAGAAAGGGTTCAGATAATTTTCTTCCTCTCTGAAGATGCAGTCCAAACACCATCTCTACCATCTTCCCTTTCAAAAGGTTGGGCAGGTTAGAAATTGTCCAACATTATTGGATCTATCAATGACTTCTTGAGGAAGAACATTGCCTCTTTAAAAACAAGCAGAATCATTCCCTCATTCAAGCATATATTCACCACTTCTTGGACTTCTCACATATCACCAACTAGGAAGTCCATGTGGCTGCACTTGGCTTCAAGAACCTCTGTACTTTCTGGTAGGCAACAGTATCAAAGTCTTCCAAGATAATCTTGCCAGAGCATATCTCAGCCAATCACCTGGGCTATACAGCTGAGGCCAAATTAGAGTAAATCCATGGAATGACAGGTGCCTAAAACAATCTTCACAGAAGTTGTTCAGATGGCTTGTTTCACCTAGACCTCCCTAGAAAGGACTGTGTCACCTGTAACAGAGCTGCCCAGGTTACGTCCCCAAATGCAATAAGAAAGAGAAAATAATTACATTTTGCCACATTGATTGTCATGATATAATCATTAATAAAAGCTCTTACCATGTTCAGTCAGGGTTTGGAAAAAGCTGGTCAAATTGTAATCATTGTGGCAAATAAGTCATTCCATTGTTTTCCATGGGACTCAAACAAGACTTAGAGCAATAGCTTGACAGGAATGCTAGAAAATGAAACACTGGAAATTAGAGCTACACCTTTCATGTTTGGGAACAGATGAATCAGCTGATTTGTGTCTTTTTACACAACTAGGGAAAAAACAAAACAAAAGAATCCTCTTTCAACATGTTGACACAAGGTGCTGGCATTCAGTATTTACCTGGTTGGATGTGCTCTGTACAATGTTGCAACCAATATGAATTTCATTATGTACAGTTATCCAGCACAGCCTGTTGGTTTTCCTTTGCAAGTTCAGCAAGGAACTGTGGTCCAAGGCAGTACAATTTAGGTTACTACTTGAGAGAAAATAGCCTATTGTCAAGTGGCATTTAAGTGTTTTTTTTTTTTTTTTGCAAACTGTGTTGGTGGAAAGATGACACAACTTCTGTGCTGATAATCTGCCATGCAGTGAGAATGGTGATGAAATGGCAAGGAAGAATGAGCAGTTATGTCTGGGAACTCCTATGTAACTAAGTAAACAAATAAATCACTCCAATAGCCACTCTTCAAATGAATAATCACTTGTACATTCAGAACTGTGGGGATTGCTTTCTGAATTTTTTCCCCCCAGGTCCTTTTCATTTTGATAGACAGAATTCCTGTTTGTTATGTATCTCAAAAGAGACGTGAATTTGAGTGAATTTCCCATGACTTGAGGATGAAATAGCTAAGGAGTGTATGCAAATGTCCTACCTACTTGTTGGCAAATCATTCAGCAATCTGCAGCCGCTTTGGCTTCTCAAAGTCTTTTATTAAATCATTTCATGAAAACTGCCCATCAGACCTTTTGAAGATGAACAGAGCAAGAGTGATCATAGAGAGATTGTAAAATTGATGAACTTAGCAAACTTTAGAGCTGCAATAGCCTCTTCTACTATTTTCCATAATATAAGAAGGTCCAAGATATCACTATAATTTTTTTTTAAAAGCCCTCAAGCATTCCCAACATGTGGTAGAAGACAAGACATCTCTTATGCAGGGAAAGAAAACATTTAACTAACTTGAGTCAATAATTTTAGCGCATAAGCTTCTGTGCTAAGATATATGAATTTCCCCTTCATCAAATTTCCCCTTTGTTTCCTTTCACTTCATCGAGATACAATTCAATTTGCATTGGGAACACATGCATATGGAAGAAAGTGTTGGTTAAGGCAACTTCCTTCCTTCCAAATTATGTAGCACTAGCACTTAGATTTATATACCACTTCACAATGATTTACAGCCCTTTCTAAATGGTTTACAGAGCCAGCATATTGCCCCCAACAATCTGGGTCTTCATTACCTCAGAAGGATGGAAAACTGAGTCAACCTTGATCTGGTCAGGATCAAACTGCTGGCAGTCAGCATAATTAGCCTGCAGTACTACATTCTAACCACTGCTCTACCATGGCTCTTATTTTATATGTATTTATATATGTATGCATGCATTTCTATTCCAATTTTTATTATTTTTATAAATCATTTAAGGAGGTGAATGTATCCAATACACCTTCCTTCTCCTATTTTCCCCATAACCCTGACAACCCTGTCAGGTGAGTTGGAAGGAGAGAGAAGGAGTGGTCTAAAATCAACCAGTTGGCTTTCATGATTAAAAAAGCTCAGCCTTTCATTGAGCTTAGACTGGCTTATATGGGACCACTTGTCTTTCACATATTAAAATTCCCATAAACCCTAATCAGAACTGCTGCACAAAAGTTCCAAGCTTTTGAAGGCCCCTTAGTTGCCCATCTCTGATTCTAATTGCCTGGCAGCAATTTTACAAGGTTTTAGGCAAAAGCTTTTTCCAGATTGATTTAGAGATGCCAAGGATTGATTATGCAGCATCTTCCACCTGCACTTTAGACTTCCTTCAGCTGGTTCTCAGGGATTCATCTGACTTACAGTTGTCTAAAATTCAACCCTTGTGTTTTTTCACCTGAATTGGGAGAAAGAGGCTTTGGAGGCAGGTCAGGAAGGAAAAATCTCCATTTCATGAACTACTTTTTATTCATGCAACATTGGATATTACACTATGAGTCATTCTTAGTTCTGATCTTATAAATTGAACTTCTTTGATGTAGATAAAGAAAAAATTCTTTTCTCCCAGAACAAACATCTAATATAGGGAGAAAAGGTTATAGAAATCTTTTTTTGCATATGCAACAGTAAGAATGGAAAAGAGCTAGAATGCACACATCTAACTGTCTTGTAGAGACAATGCTAGATGTTGGCACACTGCTTTGCAGTTTTTTCAGGTTAATTAATTTTAATTAGTTTAATTAATGAGTTAATTTTTAATTAATAGAATCCAAAAAAAGAGAATTAAATCTAGGACATATAAACACACTTGGGTAAAAGGAGTTGCCGATGCTAATGGGTCCTATTTGACTTTCTTTTATACTGGTGGATCTAGAAGGTGTGTTCTTGATAAAATTGATTCTATGCTCTATAGCTTACAATTGCAATACTTTGCCTAATTCTGAGACCCTTCTTCTCTTATCCTTGGGCTTATAAGCTCTGGGGAGACAGAAAAGATGAGATATTCTTTTTGCCATGTTGTGCTTGATCCAAAGAAAGGGTTAGTCCAACAATAGAAATGGGACATGTTTTCTTGTTACTTTTTTTCCATTCAGTCTTGAATTTTGAATTGAATTACATCAAAATGGTGGCTGAGAAGTAAAATGATTCTTGCCTTGTGGGCTGGAGGAAGCGAAGGATGCTTTTTAAATTAGTTGTTTTGTTGTAAACAATCTGGAAGACAATTTTCTAAATACAAAATGTATATAAATAAATGCAGTGGCTGACTAACTAGATTAAAGATATCTACTGGGAATTTTTGTAGAAGTTCTCGTTGTCTTAAGATAGAGGTGTCAAACTCTATTTCATTGAAGGGTTGTGCATCAGGGTTGTGTTTGACCTCGGGGGGCCAGAAGGGCATGACCACCTCAACACCTCTCATGTCAGAGGACACCTGTGATGGCATGGATGGGGCTGAGGGGATCCACTTTTGCTAGTATTTTGCAAAAGGTAGTAGCACTCTGCCAATGAAAACAGAGCTCAAGGGATCACATGAGACCCACCCCAGGCTCCATTTTCAGCTGTGACAGCCTCCTGAAGTGCTCTGCCAATGAAAACGAGATGGGGTCCTCCCAAGCTCCATTTTAGCTGGCAGAGGCACAGCAGACCGGTCTTTCACTGTTTTCAGGGCAACACCTCAGGCCAGATCTAAGCACCCTGTGAGCTGGATCTAGCTCCAGGCCTTGAGTTTGACACCCTTGTCTTACGAGTTAACAAAATCTTATATAGCAATGATGTCAACCCTGAAGTGAACCTGGCTGAGGCCATCTTGGGTGCTTCAGAGTTGCCACACAACAGGGAAGGGGGAAATAGTTAGATGGAGTTTTGTAGCCAAAAGAGTAAATATTTCCTGTGGGAACCAACGACGTTCTCACAGGTGGCTGGCCAGAGAATAGAATAGAATAGAATACTTTATTGGCCAAGTGTGATTGGACACACAAGGAATTTGTCTTGGTGTAAATATTCTCAGTATTTACTCAGGAGGAGTGAAGTAACCAAGCAACCATCCAGCTCCTGGATTGGACAGCGTGACCAGTGACTTAGGAGAAAGAGGAAACTTTTACTTTTAATTAGGTGAAAGCCACAGGTTTTAGAGTTGGCTTTCACTAGTTGGGCCATTACGATGTATCCAATAAAACTGTTCTTTGAGGAATTTGCCTGCCTCAAAGTTCTACTTTCTATGGGTCCATTGTTTGGAACCCTGACATCAAGCTAACTCTGACAAATGGTTTCAGTCAGTATGACTAACAATCAGGGTGTGTAACAGGTTGCAATTCATTGGTAACTTTTCTTGTCATGGAAAAGAGTGAAGGTTTAAGCAACCGAAACAAGGAGCTTACGTGATTCATGGTATATATGTTTGCGTCACTGATATCATGGGGACATCCAGCCTCTCAACAGTTTTCTAGTAGCAATCTAGAAGTTTGAGACTTAAAGAAATAATGATAAATCTAAAGCCTATTTTTAATCTGTATTGAAAGCTGCCTTGTGAATTTTCAAGTGTTTTCTTCCCTAAAAAAAGTGGTATGGGTAGTCCTCGACTTAAGTTTCTGTTGTTAAGTGAAACATTTATTACCTGAGTTTTGCCCCATTTTACAACGTTTCTTGACACAGTTGTTAAGTGAACCACTGCAGTTGTTAAGATAGTAACACAGTTGTTCAATGAATCTGGCTTCCCCATCAACTTAGCTTATCAGAAGGTCACAAAAGTTGATCATATGAGCCCGGGATACTGCAAAGTTGATAAATCTGAGTCAATTGCCAACGTATCTGAATTTTGATCATATGACCATGGGGAGGCCTCAACCAGTATAAGTGTGAAAAGCTGTCCTAAGTCACTTTTTTCAGAGCCATTGTAATTTTGAGCGGTCACTAAATGAACTGTTCTGAATCAAGGATTACCTGAATCTTATTCTCAGTAAGCTTTAAAATTCCCTTCAAGCTTCAAGAGATGGCAAAGAGGCTATGGAGAGTATTCGATTTTGATGCATCCACACATCATCTTTTCGAGGACCAGACTTTTTTAAAAAACACACTTCTTTTGGGGGGTGGGCGGCAGCATTCACCCAACCTCTTTGGTCTCTTTGTAATTAAAAAATACATTAATTAAAACATTAATTAAAAACTGTGTAACATTACACAAGACTTGTGTCAGGATTAGAAGGGAGACAGTGTGATTTCTAGGCCTCCCTTAGGCAGGAAACAATCTTGTGAGGAGGATTAGACTGACTTTGGGCTAGTCACTTTCTCTGTCAGCCTAAACCACATCACAAGGTGGTTGTTGTGGGAAAAATAGATTGAAGCATTAGGTATGTTTGAAATGGCTTGCCTCCAGAACTTGTGTGGGTTCCAACGAGGAGTGGGATCCAACTGATGTAACTACCAGTTTGGTAATTTATGTTTTGCTGTGCTGCCCGGACAGCTGAGCAGCGCTGTGTGTGGGTGCGCAGCGTTTGAAAAAGCCCCTTTTTCCTGCTTTTTCAACTGCAGCTGTGCCGCACAAAGCAGTTGAGGTTAAAAAAGCAGGAAATAAAGGTCAGGTAAGAGCCCGAGAGGGCAGCTTGGCCAAAACAGCAGCAGACATTGAACCGGTTCTGTGTCCGCTGCTCTTCAGAGTTACCAGTTCTACAGAGCCGGACAGAACCGGTAGAATCCCACCCCTGGCTCCAACACTTAAGGCTTTTAAGTAGAGATTGAACAACCATTTGTCAGGAATGGTATAGGATCTCCTGCTTGAGTAATGGGATGGACTAGAAGACCTCCAAGGTCCCTCCCTACTCCCTTTTTCTGTTACTCTGTAAAGTTTGCCACCGTGAATTGACCAGATTAGTAGCTCCCATTGTAAGAAGCTTTTTAAGTTGTCTTAAAAGTGCTGAGCAAGGCAAAGAAGACAACTATCTTTATGAATATGAGATGTTAAGACATTACCGCACACAGGTCAAATTCCAGCTCAGCAAACCCTCTGGGTCCCAAGTTTTGATGTGCATCCAAACTGCACTTCTTGGGATAAAGTTGTGGCAGAGAGACCCTTGCAGTCAGACAGGGGGGAGCTGACTAGCATGTAAAGAAAAGCAAACACTGGACTTGGGAGCATCTGCTCAAGTTTATCCTTCTCAGTCCCTTGAGCCATCAGAAAGTAGAAACAGACTCTTTGGAGCCTATATAGTCCCAATAAAAGCCTTAAAAGTAATGTTTGGAGTAAAAAGTGAGGAAAAAAAGCCTAACCAAGGAGATAAACTCTTACGGGTGGTACAATAATTTATTCTCTCCAACAGTTTCAATAATCTTTCCAACTTGGGTTGAGGGGAATGAATGTCAAAAGGACCTCACTTTTTCAGTGCCTGTCTTCCTTTCTACCACTCCTCCCCAGCTTGGGGGAAAAAAACATATTTTCCCCCTGCCTAATCAGTAGGTTGCTTCAAGCCAGGCAGCACAGATAGAGAGGGAAGTTGTACAGGTCTGATAAGGACAGTCCAGCAGCTTCTAATCTATCATCTTCTTTTTGCCAGTCTTTCAATCTTATATCTTCCTTTCTTTTTTTCCCTAACCTCCTTCTAAGTATTCTATATATTCAGCAGGCACCAGGCCTGCAAACATTTCTGCCGCTGTGCTTTATTCATATGGAGGGTTGGATTTGCTCTGTATAGATAAAGATAGTAGCATGTCTGCCTATGTATGTGTGCGTTGGTGTGGTGCTTTAGAACAGGGGTCTCCAACCTTGGCCACATTAAGACTTGTGGACTTCAACTCCCAGAATTCCTCAGCCAGCAAAGCAAAGCAAAGCTGGCTGAGGAATTCTGGGAGTTGAAGTCCACAAATTTTGAAGTGGCCAAGGTTGGAGACCCCTGCTTTAGAACATCTAGACAGCATAATAGAATGTTCTTCAAATGAAAAAAAATTCTGCCATACTTAGATATTTTTATTAGAATTGTTCAATGTAATAATATAATATAATAAAGATATACAGAGGTATACAGAACAAAAAAGATGGAAAGTAAGAAAAAGAGAAAAAGAATGGGAAAGGCAAAGAAAACGTACAATTTATGCCTTCCACTTTTCTTTCTATTGAGTAAACACCATCTTGTTCCTTCCTCCATTTTCTTCATGTTTTTTTAATCACCAAATCCAGCAATCATTTATTTAAACCTTTCTTCTTTCAACAAAAAATCCTAATACACTAAGGATTCCAATAATCCTCAATCTACATGAAAGAAAACATGCAGTGGGGTATCCTAATGTTCTTTCTTAGTCCTGGTCCTTTTTACAGCTTCATAAATAATTTAGAGGAAGGGAATAGAAGGGGAACTCATTAAATTTACAAGTGACACCAGGAATTAATATTTATTTATTTAATGTATGATGAGAACATCACAATGAGAAGTAACCATGTTCACACAATCCACATAGTCACATTCAAAACTTCTGCAGGGATATGGCAGTGGCTTCATAACAACATGTCCATTTCAGCTATCCAGTGATTGTCTCTGTCATTGCTTTATGCAGGTTTTCTAAGGAATTGGAAAACACACATGTGGACAGTCTTGGACAATTGCTTAATAGGTTGCATATCGGTATCACAGTTGCAACAAATTGAATCTTTCCAGTCCTATTGATATAGGTTGAACAGATCATAGAGGGGAGCAAATAGTCTATCCATTTCCAACTACAGCTGCCTCCAGAAAATTTTAAAAAAATCTAAAAATAAAATTATTATCATTTTAGCAATATCACACAACAGTATCCATAGATCCAGAATTAGTGAAAGAATCCACGAGAGCACTACTGCAAAACACACCTAGCCAACTACACTAAGATTGCAATAGTAAGAATCTCTGCTTCACTGTCTACTTTTAGTTTGATGGACAGATGTACCAACAAATCAGAAGAACAACCTGGTTATTGTAAGTTGATGATAATGATATAATTGGATGAGGAGGTATTTTGGGCTTGTCTATTTTTGGACATCTATAGAAGTGTGGGAGGACAGGTTTAGAATTATTAATAAGAAATCTGTCTCCTGGTTTAAAAAAACAACCTTAGAGCTTATAACTTCACACAGAAATTACACAACATAGCTAACGGGAAATGCTTGTGAAAATAAGAAAAAGACAAGAAAATATTGCTGGCTTTTTCTTTTTTAAAAATTGTTATTCAGCACCTTTGATGTCTGAAGCCATGTTGCAGAATGCTGAACAAGGCATTTTCAGGATATGCTCATGATGACAAGAAAAGTTTCTTTGTGACTCAGTGCTATTGTATACAATAAGAAAATCTTAGAAAAGGTGAGTCACCCTGGAGTTAGAAAATATGTCTATTGATTTTGTTAACAAGTCTTGAGAACATTTTGTGAGGTCATAGATGGGGAAGAATTGTTCTGAGAAAATAAAAAGAGGACAAACTAGATATTCTACTTCTATGGAAAGCAATAAGAAAGGTTGGGCAAGGGATCAAATTAGAATTGTACAGGCATAGGGAATAATGAGAGGGGAACAATCTTTAAAAGAAGAACTCTAGAGAGACACTTAAGAAACCAAGAATCAGGGAACTGTCAGTTCTTGTGATAATCATAATCTGGATTGAATGACACCCCAGCCCTTTTGCCTAACTATTACAATTCAGACTGGACTTTTAAGAAAGAGATGAAGAAACAAGATGGGAGTAGTATGGGAGACAAGCACTTTTGACTGCAGTGCAAGATTGTCCTTAGAATTGAATTATACAAGATGCACACTCAGCTGGGTATGACTTTCCTATTTGATGTTATCAAAATAAACGCAACATAGAAATATGTGTATTACAGGTAGTCCTTGATTCACAGCCATTATTTAGTGACCACTTAAAGTTACAATAGCACTGAAAAAGTGCTTCACACTTTTGCAGCATCCCCAAGGTTGTGTTGTGTGCTTGTGCAACCAGCCTGTTGGTTTCCAACTTTCCCAGGCAGCTTCCAACAAGTAATCAATAGGGGGGAAACAAGTTTACTACTTTTGTCAAAACTTTGGGAAAAGAGGTGGTAAAACTGGTCACAATTCACTTTACAACCACCATGCTAAGCAACAGAAATTATAGTCCCAATTTTGGTCATAAGTCAAGGACTATGAGTAATATCATTAATTCATTACTCTTATTGTGTTATTCTTTTTCATCCTGATGTCTAAGCCACTTAGAGTTGCTTTCATGACTAAAGAAATATCCAAACTGAAATAAATAGTAAAAATTAGCTATAATTTTGATCTATTATTGTCTGACAGCCCATTGAAACAAGGTCTTCAAAAATTATCTAAGGATGAAAAAAGCCAGGCTAATCCAAGTTCTGGAGAGAACATATCTTAAGTGTGGGGACTTTTACCAAGAAGTCTTGTGTTTCTTTCAATCCCTTGTGCCTCCAATGGAGAAGACTGTGAGATGATGTGTGATCTGATACTTATCTGGTAATTTAAGATGGATAGATATAATTGTATTCACCAACAAAAACACCTTCAGTGATTTTGTTAAGTAATACAGGAGTTTGCATTGGCTAAGATTAACATTAAGGACTATATTACCATCACCATAAACCATGCAGAATAAGATAAATGTTACTAATCAGTTGAACATTGATGTATTTCTTCCATCATTGAGTAAAAAGAAAATACCTCGTTTTTCTCAACTTTTGCCTTTCTTATAATAATTTAGATTCATGCCAGGCTTCTTGAAAGAGAAAACAAGTAAAAATATACTTAATCCAGAATCCAGATTTTAACACAAGGTCAACCAAATATTTCCCAGATCATCTAGAGAATTTCAATATGTTTCTACTGTTGCTCTATAGTAGTCCATTGTCAATGGAATCTTGCCTAGGATCAGATGAAGAAATGTGGTTGACTCAGAGCAGTAAATAGCATACATCCCCATCATCAAATAAGGATCCAGGGCTAGAGAAGCTATTATAGCAATAGCACTTAGACTTATATGCTGCTTTACAGTGCTTTACAGCCCTCTCTAAGTGGTTTACAGAGTCAGCATATTGCCCTACAAAATCTGGGTCTTCATTTTACCCACCTCAGTCAATCTTGAGCCTGGTGAGATTAAATCTGCCAATTTGTAGACAGCTGGCAGTCAGCAGAAGTAGTCTGCAGTACTGCATTCTAACCACTGCACCATCATTATAGCACCTAGAGCAGAATAACATAAAAATGCTGTTCCCTGAAAATTAAACAAGCAAACCTACCCTAATTAAGTGTGTGCTGATATGCTGTTCTTTTAGGACAGCCAAAATTAGTAGTCTAATTATTGAACACAGGGCACTTTCTGTACCTGTTATTCAGACTGGGATTCTCTGAATAGTCCAGCTGTCCATCCATATCTCCAACAAACAAACTTACCAGTTCACTCTATGAGTTTGTCCTATCCACTCAAAATAATTCAGCTGGACATGTTGAAAATTATTAGTGCTACGCCAAAGCCTTTTTTCTTCAAAAGGAAACTGGACTATTTTTTTCTTTCCTTGAGGAAGAAGAAGAAATGTTTCACTTCTCAACCAAGAGGCTTCTTCAGTTCTGATGGCAGGGGGATGGAAGGATAGGTGCTGACATTTGAGGTTGGATGGTCTCAACTGTCCACATTGTGGATAGTCCACATTTTGGATAGAGAGGGATTGAATTGAATTGAAAGAGGGATAAAAGAATCCATCTATATTAGAATTGAACACTCCACCTTCAGCGGGGTGGTCGGTGGTGGGGGAAATAAGACACCACCTATCTTCAGTTTGCTGCAGTTTCAAGAAAATTTCACAACCAGTTGTACCCTGATTCAGGTGACCCTGAGAGTAGAGATAAATCCCCAAGTTTATCAACAGCTCTCAGAAAGTGCTAAAGACCAGATGACTGCAAGAAAAAAAATACAATTCTTCTGTCTCCCCATCTCATATCAGAACATTTCCTTTCATCCGTTCACAATGCAGTCTCAACTGTCAATAAAGGTAAAGGTTCCCCTCGCACATACATGCTAGTTGTTTCCAGCTTTAGGGGGCGGTGCTCATCTCTGTTTCAAAGTCGAAGAGCCAGCACTGTCCGAAGACGTCTCCATGGTCATGTGGCCGGCATGACTAAACACTGAAGGCGCACAGAACACTGTTACCTTCCCACCAAAATGGTCCCTATTTTTCTACTTGCATTTTTATGTGCTTTCGAACTGCTGGGTTGGCAGAAGCTGGGACAAGTAAACAGAACTCACTCCATTACGCAGTGCTAGGGATTTGAACCGCCGACTGCTGACCTTTCTGATCAACAAACTCAGCATCTTAGCCACTGAGCCACTGCGTCACTCAAATGTCAATACCTATCTTTTTATTGTAAATTCAACAATAACAAAGCTTCTTGGATGAGAAGTGAAACATTTTCTTCTTCTTCCTCAAGGAAAAACAGTCCAGTTGCCTTTTAAAGAAAAAAGCACCTTTGAGACAACTATGACCTGGATATCTGAGAATCTCCATAACAGCTACTACCCCAAAGCGGTAATTCTATGAGATGTAATAAAGCAATAGCTGAGATCTGAGTAATAATGCTTTTGCTGGTGCCCCACACTTTTTAACACTTCAAGCTCTTTGCTTTTCAGGTAAAAAAAAACAAAAAACCAGATCCCATATTTATTTAAAACCTGGAACAAAGATAAAGTTTATATTTTAAAAAATCAAGTAAAATGTATCCATTGCCTTTGTTCTTTGAGGCCATAATCACTTTGCTAAAATGTCTTCGACTACTGAAAATATTTTTTTCTATAACATTATACAGTGGCTTACAGGGGAGAAAATGAAACCTAGATAACAAATTGAAGATTTATTCAGCATTAATCTGCAGTAACCTTCTCTATTCTTACCTTTCAAGGAAATGTAAGATTTTCTAGAGCATGTGATTATTATGTTTACCTGTGATGCCCATGTACCAATTAGTGATTAAACATTAGAACAGAACAGAATAGAATTGAATAACGTGGAAGGGACTTGGAAGTCTTTTAGCACAGCTCCCTGCTCAAGTAGGATTAATTTATTATTTTATTAATTAGATTAATAATTTCTGTAAGGGCCCTATATTACTTCGGAATTCCTTGAATTAAATTTGCAAGAACAGAAAGAAGACATTTTATACCAACAATTCGCAAATCAATAAAGATACAGGCCATGTTATTGTTTACATTAGTGTGACAGCATTACATTATGACCATTTTAAAGTCAGTTTTTAGAAGAACCAAAGAACATTTGCTATTTTCATCCAGTCTGTATTTGTATCTATATCTGTCTATTATCTGACAACTGTGGATGTTTATTGTTTATTTGTGTTCACATTCCATATTAATATTTTTAAAAGAATAAAAGTTATTTACATTTAAATATATATTAGACATTTCAGTTATCTTTCTCTGTGCATCTGTGTGAATATTTTTGTATGGATTTTATCTCAGAAATGTTTTACTTTAAGCCAATTTTGGGAGATACGATCAGAGTTGCAAAACTCAGGGTATTGTGAAATCCACATTAACCTCAAAAGTATTGATCATGTCAGTTTGCATTACAATCCACAAAGAATTTCTACTGGCATCTCTGGTAAAAGAAGAGATGAAATTGAGATTTAACTGTAGTCTGATTTTGAATGTTTATTTTTGCAGTATTTCATATTCTTCCTTGGCAATGTTTTGCAATGTCTTGGGCCAAATTAAAAAAAAAATAGTGCCACCAAGATTTAATTCTGCACTGCTGATGCTGGAATAATATGATTTCCCTGTTTTAAAACATTTCATGATAGATCTGTGAATTTTATCCTTTCCTTCTAACAACAAACACATGCCAGAATAGACAAAAGCCACTTGGATTTAACCACAAATAACTTGAAATATCTGGAAACAGCAATCCAGTGAATATAAAAAGAGACATTCCAATTTAAAACAGTAGCTCAAAAGGTAATCAGAGAACTTCTATTGGCAATGGATTTTGTGCAAGCTTGGGTCATACAATATTCACAGCAAAATAGAGCCAAGGAGGCATGCCATATAGATGGATTTATCAAAAAAAGTATCAATTCCTTTAGACTGTACCAATTTCATAAAGATATCAAGTGCTGATAACAACTCTGATGATTTGGGGGAAGTGATTTGAAATATGTGCCCAGCCTTGACCAAATGTCTTCAGCCTAGTTCTAAACACTTTGAAACATTTCCAGAATGTTGCAAGCCATATAACACAACAGAGCCCTTTGTTGAAATCATCCACACAAGTTAGTGTATGTGATTCCATCAGATTTTTTTTTTAAAAGAAGTCATATGAATTGAATGGGATGATGTTATAAGAAAGCATGACTTTGTTGAGTGTAAATCAGTTCTTCTTTAAATTCTGATATTTGGTGGTAAGTATCTAAGCATTATTAACAAAGACCAGAATGTACATAACCATGGGATGTGGTTACCCCATATCCCAGAATTTAGTGACTGGAAACAGAAGATAATATGTATGTGGCTCTGCAGTAAAATTGTGCGCACTAATGAAATTGCATTACACCTTTCATCTCTTTTCATGAATACCTGTTGGAAGGAAGAAGGTTTTGATATATACTGATATATAAAAATAGCTTATTTATTTGAAAAGAAACCCTGCCTAGCATCTTTTCTGTAAACCTTATGCTGTATGCATTTTTAAGAAGGCATTTCATTACCAAAGTAGGTAATATCATCAGTGCACTGTGATGCATGAAATGAAATGTACGGAAAAAAACCATCAAGCTCAGAGAGCACCAAAACCCTCATCATTCAACCATGAGCTACAAATATTTTCTTTTATAAGTACATAGTTTCAGATTTGAATGGCCTAACCTGTGACATTCTGAGTTGTTTATTGAATGCTTGTGTGTATTAACTAAGCACTTTTAAGTTCCATTGATTTTGAGGAGAAAGCAAAATATTCTTACTGCAATCTGGATTCCTCAACTGTAAGTAAGAGTTTTGACATCCTGAAAAATCACTTTGTGGAATAACAAGACAAGTACATGTTCCAATTATCGTTTTTCTCCCCATGTAAACAATGCTGTGCTTCAATGGTTAGATGGCCTATACATTGGTATCTGATCTTTTTAACAGTCATATTTTATTGTGTTTTTTTAATGTAGGCTATATATGTGTGTGTGTGTGTGTGTGTGTGTGTGTGTGTGTGTGTGTGGATCTTTGGTTCTTCAAGTTTTCTCCCGCGTAAAATTAGAAATATCTAGGCGACGTTTCGATGAAGTCTCATTCATCATCTTCAGGCTTGTGTCTTCAGCCTTGGGCTTCTCAGAGTAAAAGTGCTTCGGCACAAGGCCAAAGACACAAGCCTGAAGATGATGAGACTTCATCAAAACGTTGCCTAGATATTTCTAATTCTACGCAGGAGAAAACCCGAATTACCAAAGATCCACATACAAATACCCGCGAAAATCTCAGAAAACAAATATATATATATGTATGTGTGTGTGTGTGTGTGTGTATCTTTGGTTCTTTGGGTTTTCTCCCGCGTAGAATTGGAAGTATCTAGGCAACGTTTCGATTAAGTCTCATTCATCATCTTCAGGCTTGTGTCTTCGGCCTTGTGCAATTACTCCGAGAAGCACAAGGCTGAAGACACAAGCCTGAAGATGATGAATGAGACTTCATCGAAACGTCGCCTAGATACTTTATGTGGGAGAAAACCCGAAGAACCAAAGATCTACATACAAATACCCGCAAAAACCTCAGAAAACAAATATATATATATATATATATAAAACAAGTCCACATATGATATGCCATATGCTAAATAAATAAATAATTTGAGATGGTGTGTGTGTGAAAATCACGATAAAAAAATAGGACTTCATATCAGCCTCTATCAAGTTCATCGCTCATTTGGGGGGTCTTCAAACATTCTTTTGAAAGCATCTTGGACCTCAGCCTCTACAGTTTTAGGTTTTTATCTCCTAACAGTAAAAGAAAAAATACTTACTCTCAAAGTCTATAAGGATTTCTGTTGGTGGAATTTTAAAACTCACTTCATTGATAGAGATATCAGAGCGTGTTTAATCCAATGATGTTGTGATGTTGGTTTATATTTCTTCCCTCCCATGCTGGTTGTCCCCCTTTCCAATTAGAAGATGGAGAACCAATGTATCATAATGGGGGTTTCAACCCTTGAGATTATTGTGCAGCAAACAGTAAAGGACACATAATTTTTGGCCATCTCTGGTCTGGTGTTGCAATGGTTAGAATCAGAGGTGGTATTCAGCCAGTTCTGACAGATCCTGGAGAACTGGTAGCGGATATTTTGAGTAGTTCAGAGAACTGGTAAATACCATTTCTGGTTGGCCCCATCCCCATCTATTCTCTGCCTCCCGAGTCCCGGCTGATTGGCTGGGACTTCTTTTGTGTCCTTCATAGGAGAACAGAGCTGGAAAGCAGGTTGGTGAGGTGGGGAGGGAATGGGGATTTTACAGTATCCTTCCCCTGCCATGCCCACCAAACCATGCCACTCCGACCAAAGCAAGCCACACCCACAAAACCAGTAGTAAAAAAAATTGAATAACACCACTGGTTAGAATGCAGTATTGCAGGCTGATTCAGGGTGGAAGGGTCAAGCTATTTTCTAAAGCGCCTGTAGGCCAGACAAGGAATAATGGATGGAAACTGAACAAGGAGCTATTTAACCTGGAAATAAAGAAAAACTTTCTGATAGTGAGAACAATCAGTCAATGGAGCATCTTTCCCTCGGAAGTTGTGGAAGCGCCATCACTTGAGACTTTCAAGAAGAGATTGGACTGCCATTTGTAGGATCTCCCGCTTGGGCGGGGGGTTGGATTAGATGACCTACAACTCCCTTCCAACTCTGATTATCTGTTGTCTGTTATCTGCTCCCTGCCAGGAGTTCGATCCTGATGGGCTCATGGTTGAGTCAGCCTTCCACCCTTCCAAAGTCAGTATAGGGAGGACCCAGTTTGTTGGGGGCAATATGCTGACATTAGCAAATTGTCCAGGGAGTGCTATAAAGCACCATGGGGCAGCATACAAGTCTAAGTGCTATTCAAAAACTTCACATTTTTCTTGAAATAATTTCATCAAACCTCATTCTTTTTTGAACGAAATGTTCAAGCCCTCCCTCATCACTCCCATAGAAGCAGCCAATTTCCAGAGCAATATTTTGAATTGCTATGAATATTTTTTTTTCTCCATAGGGCAGAATATCTGTCTAATGCTTTTTCATGTGGGAAGTTAGTTACATGAGTATTTTATTATTCACTGGTTCTCTGTAATAAAAATCTCCAGGGGCTAATCATTCTGTCAAGATGGATTAAATTATTCTGTCTCTTTGGGGAGGGGAGAAGAAAATATCTTTCCCCACTGAATACAAGTTTAGTGTTTAGCTACTGCTGTCATATATTCTAAGGAGTGCTATTTTAAACGGCATGATATTTTTAACATTACTGGATCATTGGCAATTAGCCATTTGTGAATCCTTCTTCTTGCTGTCACCCTTACTTTTCTTTCATGAACTTTTTCTGTACCATAGCATTAGACACTGTTACATTAGCTACATGCCAGGAATGAAAAGTTTAAAAAAAAATCTGTTTTTTTTTTAAAGTGTCAGTGTTTTCATCTTATTCTCAGAACAACATCAGACAATTTCTTTTAAACAATAAACTTGCAGGGAGTGCTGAGGTATAAAAGCAAAATCAGAGTCAATAGATTGCATGGTGTCCTTGTAATGGTAGCTTTGAAAATAAGCCTTCTCCATACAATGCTGGTGAATTCTTTTGCAACCTGTCTGCTAGGGAAAGCATGAAATGGTTTAGCCTACAACAGGGATTTCCCATAAAACATCTCTGTCTCCTGGGTCATATTACAATTGTGTGTACACATCTGTGTGCATGTGTTCTGGGATGTCCTCCAACTGACCTCAACATTTGAAGAGAATGTGACTGGACTGGAATGGAAACTCATCAAGGACAGAAGCAATCTAGAACCAAAGAGAAATGGCCTGACAGTTAGAACAATTAATCAGTGGAACAACTTTTCCCCAGAAGTTGTGAATGTGCCAACACTGGAAGTTTTAAAGAAGAGATTGGACAACCATTTGTCTGAAATATTATAGGGCCGTGATAGAGAACCTATGGCACGCGTGCCAGAAGAAGTACATTTTGGATACCTTTTGGGGCATTGCATGTGCATGCTCAGAGGGGCAGGGGGATCACACGTTCATTGCTTTATAGGTGCGGGTCCATGTGCATGCACACACATGTGTCTGCACATACTTTCAGCATGCGATGATGAAAATGCTAGCCATCACTGTTATAGGGGTCTCCTCCCTCTGTTACTCTGGAAATGAATTACAGGTGGTTTTCAACTTACAATCAAAATTGAGCCCAAAATTTCTATTGCTAAGTGAGATATTTGTTGAGTTTTGCCTCATTTTCATGCCACTGCGATTAAGTGAATTATCTGCACTTAGTTATTAAATTAGTAATATGGTCATTAAGTGAATCTGAATTCCCCATTGACTTGGCTTATCAGAAGGTCACAAAAGGTCATCCCATGACCCAGGGGACATGGCAGTTGTTATAAATATGAGTCAGCTGCCAAACATCTGGATTTTTGTCACATAACCACAGAGATGCTATATGAAAAATGGTCATAAGTCACTTTTTTTGGCAATGTTTTGATTTTGAACAGTCACTAAATAAACCGTTGTAAATCTAGGACTACCTGTATTTCCCAGGCTTTTCCTGGATTTTCTTTCTCTTCTAAGGACATAATAATTCAGGTGGGCCAAAAACAGCTTCATAAGAAGAAAACAAATTATCTGTCTTGGCCAGTATCCTGTTTTTACTGTGGCCATATAGAGCATGTCATGCCCCTGTTGGTGTCTAAATCCAAGGAGGAAGCTGACAGGGAGCAGCTGGCAGGGAGCAGCTGACCGGGAGCGGGAGTGTGGCTCTGTTGGCTGTGGAGGATTCTGGGGAAGAGCAAAGTCTGGCTGGGCAGAGCAGGGAAGAGGTAGAACAAGGGAGCGGGAGTTCAGAGGAACACCCAGGCCACCTTCTCTTCATCCTAGGGCACTCAGGGAGGAATAAAGAAGAGAGCAACGTGGGTTGTGTGGCTTACGGGAGAGGAAAGGGATCTGATTCCCTTCATTAGCCATAGCTGGGAAGAGAGTTTAAAAGAGATGCAAGTTGAGAGCGGTGGCTGCTGGGAACAAACATGAATCCTAGAATCCTCCCAAATGGGTTGATTTACTGCCGTTCCTTCACGTCTGGAATTCCTTCTCTTGCCCTGCCAGATTAATTACCTCATCTTGCCTTAATTGGACTTATAGTTGAAGTTTTTGTTGACAACATTTTGGACTTGAATCTCTGCAACCACAGGCTGTTCCTGGGAGAGTTTTTCTCCAGACCAGAAGGTAACCAGGACATTGGGGGCTAAGTTGGAGCTAATAAAGGGACTCCTACTTATTATTTGATTGTATTGTCTTTGTGCCATGCCCCGGGTCATCATAGAGCATATAAATACTGTCACAAAGAGGTCTACTGCTTCTATTAGAGATCAACACAGTAGTCCTCAATTTACAAGTTTTAGAAGTTACAACCAAACCCTCAAAAGGTACTTACAACCAAAGTTACAATGGCTGAGGATGGGGGGGTCCACATTCAGCAGTCATCCTACATTTATATCCATTTGCCATTCCATGGTCACATAATTGTGTTTTATGATGTTTTTGTCAAGACACCACAGTTTGCATAATGACTGCCACAAATGCTTTATGATTGCTGCAAAAAAAAGTTGTAAAATTGTATTAGTCTTATCATGACCTGCATTACGTTTGTCCATGACTTATGTCCATAATTGCCAGCTTCAATTACCTTGTAAGTTGAAGGCTATCTATAATATATAATCAGATATTTAAAAATCATTAATAGCCCACGGATATTAACTCACTGGAGACATTCCATTTGTAACATATTACATAAAGGATTGTCCTTTGAAGACAACAATGATAAATAATGCAGAGCATGGTATTAATGTAATGCATGTGCTTTTTTTCAATAGAAAATTTCCGAGGGCATTTAGAATGCGTATACAGACCCAGTTGTACATATACACAAGTAGTGGTATTCTACTGGTACAGTTCGGTTCTGCCGAGCCGGTAGCAGCGATGAGCAGCGAAGACTGCACACATATACACAAGATATAAAAATAATACATGAACAACACAAGCATGGGTATCAGAAAGATTGATTAAAGTTTAATTACACTTTCCAGAAGGACAACATGTTATGTCTTCTGCCAGTTCCATTTATGGAACCCAACCATATTGGAACTCAGTATTGCTAGTGGGGTAACTTTTTTTTTGGGAAAGTATACACAAAAAAATATCTGTTTTCAAGTGCTCCACTATTTTCTAGTCCTATCTTGCCATCTGATATATTTATACCACCAATTTTAACCCGTCAGGCTCCAAAACCTAGAAAGACGCACTGACTCTAAAGTGGTTTCCTTTATTCCCTCAACTATAATAGAAATCTTACCAAACTAAACTAAACTAAAGCAAACATCAAGTAGTCCTTGACTTACAACAGTTCATTTAGTGACCATTCAAAACTACAACTGCACTGAAAAAAGTGACTTTTGACTATTTTTCACACTTACGACCATTGCAGCATCCCCATGGTCATGTGATCAAAATTCGGACACTTGGCAACTGACTCGTATTTATCACAGTGGTGCAAAATCCCAGGATCACATGATCACTTTTCGTCAATGGGGAAGCCCGATTCACTTAACAATTGTTGTTACCAATTTAACAAGTGCAGCATTTCACATAGTAACTGTGACAAGAAAGGTTGTAAAATGAGGCAAAACTCACTTAAATGTCCCACTTAGCAACAGAAATCTCGAGCTCAATTGTGATCGTAAGTCAGGGACTAACTGTATGTGGGTCATTAAAAATATTCTCTGAGACTTTCTAGGGAGGCGATTTCTTGAATTTCTTCTTCCAAACCAAATTATTATTTGGTTTAGAAGAAGAAGAATTATTTTAATTTTGAAGGCTCTTTTGTCCTCTGGTCTGCAGCCTCTCCCTCTTAGGAATCAGAGGTGGTATCAGGTTCTGACCAGTTCTGGAAAACTGGTATTGGAAATTTTGAGTAGTTCAGAGAACCAGCAAATGCCACCTCTGACTGGAGATTTTATAGTATCCTTCCCTTGCCACGCCCACCAAGCCACGCCCACAGAACTGATAATAAAAATTTTTGAATCCCACCACTGCTGGGAATCCAGATTACATTCTACCACATTCCAATTCTGAAGTGGATCCTGTGAAAGAAATAGCAAAGGGGACATTCAGAACACTTCATCATTCAAAAGGAAGAGGCAGTCATTCCCTGTGACTGATTAGAAACATCCTAATTAGACAGAGGAATTGTTTACTTAATGTATGATTTTTGAACTGATATCACTATCAAGAGGAATTTTATGGATTTTCATTCCCAGTTTGACTGTTTGGGACTAATTTATCCTGGGGGGGTGGGGTGCAAGTTTATCCTGGGGTGGGTGCAAGTTGGGGTGCAGTAGGTAGGTAAAATATTTTCTGCATTTTTTACAGATAATTTAATGGCTTTAGAAAGATAGGCGAAAGTGCCACTATAAACACATAAAAGCTATAAAATCCAGAAGATTAGCTGAATGCAGGAGACAAAAGGTTATACCAAAGACTAACAATAAATACATAGGGAGGATTGCATGCATATTTGTGCAATGTTTCCCTACATTCCATTCATCCAAAAAGTCTCTCTAGAAAAATCCCTCATTTTCCAATATTTTCCCCCCACAAGAGCATCTGGGTCTCCCTTTTAAATCTTGGATTGCATTCTCTCCCTTTTCAGAAAATAAAACAGAACCAACAGCATATCCAGTCAAATAAGTTGGTCATTTATTTGACAAAACGTTAAAGAAAGAGGTGGCATTTATACAAGATAAGGGAATAAAGCAAGTCAAGATACTATAAATTATGGCTTATGCTGAAAGTATATACATTGTTATTATAAAAGTTATAGCAGTGATTTATTTTTAGCAAGTTGTCTTATCTTTCCTCAAACAATCCAATTGTTAATCTAATACAGGCTTTGAGTCATTTCATACTTCTTAGATCTTTCGCCCTGGTCACCATATGTTTAAAATTGATGTTTATTTTTTTCCCCTTTAATTTTTTGCAGCTGTACAAAAAGGAATATTCACTTGAGACAAGATCTAACAGAGAATGGTGGATAGAATATTAGATTTGAAATCTGGGTTCAAACACTTGTAGAAGCTCACAGCATCTCTTTCTTAGCACTTCCATTTTGAAGAAAGGACGGATGCAGATGTGTTCAGTTCCAAACTGCAGTTAATCATAAATCCAGAAGCACCAGTCCAAAACAGGGTGAGCCAGATATTAATAAAATGAACTACAAATCAGCTCTGCAGCAGCAATTTTAGAAAAGAGATTTCTGTAGCCAATGACTGAAAATCCTGATCAGTGCAGTCAAAAAATGATAATATCTCACTGGGCCACATAGGGAGAGAATGAGAATGAAGCATAAGGGTGCTATTTTTGTATTTATGTTTCCTAAGTGGCTTACAAACCAATTGGTAGAACAATCATATAATAATATTCAATCTATTTAAACCTAGAACTGTGATCTCATAAAAACAATTACCTTATTTATGGTTGGTGAATTTAGAAGCAGAATAGATTTTTACCTAATCTCAATTATTTCTGGTTCAAATTGTCCCTCCCTCCCTCCCTCCCTCCCTTCCCCCCTCCCTCCCTACCCCCTTCTTCATGAAGATTATGGTTATTTCTCTGTATAATATTCAGTAAGTAGGGCAACACCACAGAGAAGGCCTACTCTGGTAACCAATAGTCCAATAGTTGTCAATTGGCTCTCATAGATGAATTCTGAATCTCTTTAGCATTTAAAATGAATATCAATATTTTGAATTAGACTGAAAAACAAGCAGTAGCTTAATATATCAGAGTCAGAATTGATGCAGCATTGACAAATCCATGCATACAGACAGGAGGTTATACAACTTGCCTCGTGGTGTAACCGGAATAATCTGCAACTGAACACATGCAAAACCGTAAAAATGGTGGTTGACTTTAGAAGAAACCCTCCCATACTACCACCTCTTACAGTACTAGACAACACAGTATCAACAATAGAGACCTTCAAATTTCTAGATTCTACTATATCACATGATCTAAAATGGTCACCTAAATCAAAAACATCATCAAAAAAGCACAACAAAGAATGTTCTTTCTGTGCCAACTCAGAAAGCTCAAACTGCCCAAGGAACTGCTGATACAGTTCTACAGAGGAATTATTGAGTCTATCATCTGCACCTCTATAACTGTCTGGTTTGGTTCTGCAACCCAACAGGACAGACACAGACTTCAGAGGATAATTAGAACTGCAGAAAAAACAATTACTACCCACCTGTCTTCAATCGAGGACCTGTATACTGCACAAGTAAAAAAGAGGCCTGTGAAAATATTTACAGACCCCTCATATCCCAGACATAAACTGTTTCAACTCCTTCCCTCAAAACAACACTATAGAGCACTGCACACCAGAACAATTAGACACAAGAACAGTTTTTTTCCAAAAGCCATCACTCTGCTAAACAAATAATTCCCTCAACACTGTTCAACTATTACAAAGTCTGCACTATTATTACTGCTAATCTTCTCATAACTCTTTATCACCTATCCCCTCCCACTTGTGATTGTAGGACTGTAACTTTGTCCCTTGTATCCTTATGATTTATACTGACTGTTTCCTAGTATGATTTGATTGTTGATTGTACCCTATGACTATCATTAAGTGTTATATGTTATGATTCTTGATTCTTAACGAATGTATCTTTTCTTTGTGTATACTGGGAGTATTTACACCAAGTCAAATTCCTTGTGTGTCCAATCACACTTGGCCAATAAAGTATTCTATTCTATTCTATTCTATTCTATTCTATTCTATTCTATTCTATTCTATTCTATTCTATTCTATTCTATTCTACTCTACTCTACTCTACTCTATTCTATTCTATTCTAACATCTATGAGCTTTCTTACTTTGGCATTCTGCATCAACTGAATCCAATGTTTCACAATCTTGACAACTTCAACTTTCAGGTGGTTACTAGGGTGTTCTGGGAATTAAAGTCCACTCTTTCAATTCAAGCTGCCACAGTTTTAATCTTTCAATTTGTTTCTGTGAGCAGCTCCATAACAAATGCACTGCAACAATTCAGTTTGGATACAATCAGCAATCCATGTATTTCCATGCTTGTATAACATTCTCTTCCTCTAGTTTTCTCCATTAAAAATGTATTTCACCAGTTTAGTTTGAAATGTCGGAGTGCCTGCCCTTCAAACATCTGTTTCATATTTTATTTTGTTCATTGTTTGCTTATTTGTTATATCTTTATTTATTTATTTATTAATGAAATTTCTATACCGCCCTTCTCCCTAGGGACTCAGGGCGGTGTACAGCCAATCTAGACCCCAAAAACAATACAAAAGTTAAAAAAGAATTAAATTAGATACTGGCTAATTAATAAGAACCCCCCCCCCCCCCCCCCTTAAAACCCCAGTTAAAATCGAAGATAATACGGAGACCAATTAAAACCATCTCAGTCCAGGCCGGCCTGCTCAAAGAGCCAGGTCTTCAACGCGTGCCTGTATCAATTTATATAGCCTCCTCATTGTGATATGATTCAGGGCAGCAAATTTAGGATTTAAAAAATCAATTAAAAAAAGAAAATTAATAGTTAATAATAGCAACATCAAATTACTTCAGTGATATTCAGGGACAATCTAACTCTAAATCCAAAATCACAAGTTCCAGACCCCATGCTCAAGTGTTCAAGAATTATGAATCTAGGTCAGGATCAAATATTTTGGGGAGAGAAAAATATGACATTTCCTAAGGTGATCTGTAACAGAGAAGGCAAGTTTCCTGAAACTCACCACCTGATGCTGTTTGATAGATGAGACCAAAACAGGCCTCTCTCTCTGTTGGATATAGTCCTGTCTTCTTCATCCTATTTCTTTTATTGACTTTTATTATTTTAGTATTCTTTTTAATATAAGTAATGCATACATTCTTCCAGCTATGTCCATTTGAAGAAGAGAGATAAATATGGGACAAAACCTGTTGTTTACCTAAACTAATTTAACCAGAGCATTGGCCAACTGGGAGTAACCCCCCACCTTAATGCACACAAAGAGTGTGTCATCAGGAAGAAAAATTTCCCTGCTTTGTCCAGCAATAGAAGGCCAATAGGGCAGCTGGTTTGGCTTGTATCAAGTACCATTACTTAAGAATTTGACTGAAATGTAATACTCCCTTTCAAGTTAACCTATTTGGCATCCCATCACAAAGAACTGCAGAAACATAGCCAGTAAAGAAGCAAAACCATTTTTATTATTACTGTACATAAAAAAAAAATCAAAGCCAGTTTACTGACAGATAAAGAGAAGGATGGATTCCCTCACCCCACCCCCACCCTCAATTCAAATGGGTTCGTTTTGAGCCTTATTACCCATAAAAGGGAAATCATGCAAATATTAATATGATAAGGAATAACAAAAGCTGCTAGACGCCATTGGGTTTATTAGAATGTGATTCATCCTAGAACTGGACAGATAAAAGATAGGAGCATTATAACAGATATCTATGTCTGCATCTCTGCTCATATAAACTACCCCAAGCACCCATCCCTCCATGGGAAATGGGAGAAGGAAACAAAAGCAGTCAATTGTTCAACAGCTGATCAAATACACTAGTAGTAATTCCAAAAATGCATCTTTGCCCTTGATGAATAGCATATCTTTAGCGACACTCAGCATTCATAAATTCAAGGCCAGGTGTACAGAACTGAAAACAAAACAAAAGAATTTTCAAAGGGACCTTGACTTTAGAGGAGAAGCTTGTCCATAAATCCACATGGGTTCTCTAATAATGTATTGGAGAAACGCGGTGCAAATGCAGGGATAAGGGTGCAAGAAAAAAAGTGGAATGAAATCACCAGTAAGATTTCTTTTACAACAGCATGCTTAGTTATATGAGATATATCATAAAAGAAGCAAGCACACAGGCAAACAAAGGAAATGGTGAATTAAAAATATTGATCCTGTAAATTGATCCCATAAAAATATTGATCCTATAAATAACACTGATGCAGCACAGGCAGTAATAATAATGGATGGATGATAGATGATAGATAGATAAATACTGTAGATAGATGATTAGCTAGAGAGAGACAGAGAGACAGAGAGACAGACAGACAGACAAAGATTGACAGATTGACAGACAAACACACAGATAATAGATAAACAGACAATCTTTCAAAAATATTTGGCTTTGATAAATTCTAGTAACTTCTTTATTTTCTTCTTCTTATTATTATTATTATTATTATTATTATTATTATTATTATTATTATTATTATTATTATTATTATTATTATTATTCCTTCATTCCTTCAACCACTCAGTAATGATTTGCTAAAATTATTTGCCTAAATTATTATTTATCATTCAGTGGGGTTCAATTTCTCCAACCACTCCACTTGTTTTTGTAGAATCCCAAACCTTTTACAAACTTCTGGTCTTATCTAACCAGACCTTGTCCATCTTTGTCCATTATATTAGAATGGAAGATGCAGGATTCTCATGGGTAAGAGATGAGCAAGAGATTGAGATTAATCTCTTGAGATTAGCAAGATTAATACTAGATTAATACTAAAAAATTAATTAATTAAGAAATTAATTCTAAAAAATACTAGCATGGCTGTTGGGAAAAGAGGCTATCCATGAAGCTTGTCTTTTTTCTGTCATTGACCAACGTTCATATGAAGAAAGAAAACAATAACCTACTCAGTCCTTGAATCCAAAATCTTCCCATCTATCTTATTTCTCTTAGCTATGTCCACATTGTTGTAGAAGTATCATAATTGGCCACAAAAAAACCCTCTCCCCAATTGAAGAGATACCTGCCTTGGGACACCAGGTGAATCCTGGCTATGCTAAAAATTTTAACAGTCTTGCAAGGTAGTCCAAAGAAGAAGCAAACCTAGACAAACACATTCTACTCCATTGTAAGGTTATATTAACAGAATCTTGCAAATCTGAAAGTTCCTCACCCCTCAACTTTACTGTACAATTTTCAGATATTTGTCATGCCCTGATTTTTTTCTGCGGGCTCAGTCTCTCATCTATTGCCTATCTGCAGCTTTCCCTTCTATCTCCCAAAGTTATTCCCATTTATCATTGCAGTAGCCCAATACAAACATCTTTATACAATGTGTCCATTTTCTTTTTCTTACTGTTTATATGGAATACGTTTTGGGTTGAACTAAGACAACCTATCCATGATGGTTATACCCTGATCTGATCTTTGCCATACCCACAATCATTTTGTGAGCTAAACTGTCTTTTATCCAACCATTTTCCTGACTGCAGCTGTTCCTTCTGTTTCCCAAAGTCATTTTCATTTACTATTAAACTTCTGCTAATTTGTTAAAAACTTTTCCACTGAAAAATTGAGTTATTTCCTAGGTAGCATAAATTTATACATACGTACATACATACATACATACATATTCATATATTCAATGGTAAAAATAACAGAATAACAGAGCTGGGAAAGAACTTGGAGGTTTAGTCCAACCCCATGCTCAAGGAGAGTTTACCATTTCAGACAAAAGGTTTGATGCAAGAGATTGGTGTCTCAGTGTCACAGTGGTTAGAGTGCAGTACTGCAAGCTATTTCTGCTGCAGTCAGCTGCCTGCAATTTGGCAGTTCAAATCTCACCAGGCTCAAGGTTGACTCAGCCTTCCATCCTTCTGAGGTGGGTAAAATGAGGACCAAAATGACTCTGTAAACTGCTTGGAGAGGGCTATAAAGCACTATAAAGCAGTATATAAGTCTAAGTGTTATTGCTATTGCTATTATTAAACCTCTCCTCTGTTGGAGCACCAACAGATAGATAACAGATAATCAGAATTGGAAGGGACCTTGTAGGTCATCTAGTCCAACCCCCTGCCCAAGCGGGAGACCCTACACCATTTCTGACAAATGGCAGTCCAATCTCTTCTTGAACGTCTCAAGAGATGGCGTTCCCACAACTTCCGAGGGCAAGCTGTTCCATTGGTTGATTGTTCTCACTGTCAGAAAGTTTCTCCTTATTTCCAGGTTAAATCTCTCCTTGTTCAGTTTCCATCCATTATTCCTAGTCTGGCCTACAGGAACCAACAAGTTGTTCCATGGATTAATAATTGTTCTGTCAGGAAATATCTTCTTAGTTCTAGCTTGATTCTTTATCAAGAAATATGCACAGCACTTGATAGATTTGCCACAAAGGCCCTGAAAAAAATATTCAGATGCTGTGATGTGTCTATTCCTACAAAATATTGCAAGCCATGATATTCCTTGTGAAAACGTATAAAGGTGAAAGTTGGACTTTGAAGAGGCAGGAATAGGAAGTGTTGATATTTTTGAATGTTAGTATTGGAGAAGACTCCTGAGAATACCAATCAATCCATCATTCTCGGTCAAGGTAAAGCCATACGCTAAATAAATAATAAATACTCAAGGTACAAAACAGCAGGCTCAAATTATTCTACTTTGGACACATCAGGCTATCTGGAAAAGACTTTATTGTTGGAAGGATGGAAGGAAAAAGGAGAGGATGACATGCATCAAAGTGGAAAGACTCAGTCACACTGGCAATAGATCCTCTATTGGTAGTCCTAAAAGTTAGGACAGATCTTCATGGAGCTGACACCAAATTGATAGCACATAATCAATCAACTGCATACATATCTTCATTCTGGTCACTGACTAGAACACAAAATTAATAGAGGATGGAACAAAATAAATCAGTTTGTGACTAGATAATTGCTGTTATCAAGCATGTCTAGCTTTTCAGCTGAAAATTTGTCCACGTTTATATAAATGGAATAACATTGCTCCGATAACTATACATAAAATAAATCAGAATTGCTAGGGCAATTTATTAAATGCGCACACACACACACACACACACACACACACACACACACCAAATGTAGCAGGACATGAGCTATGCTTTCAACAGATCCTTCTCCTTAGTTCCTAAGGAATTTTTTTTTGTATCTGCTATCAAGAAAAGACTGTACTAAAAAGTACTAACTGATGTAATAAACCAATTGAATGCCTACTCCCTTTATCATATAAACTTTCTACTTGTAATTTTCTCTCTCGCTTCCTAATTTTTGATCAATTTTAATTGTGTATTTATGCATGTGTTTATGTACATGAACACATACAAACACATTTATACTATCTCTCTCTCTCTCTATCATACACACACACACATCTACACCTCAGGTTTTTCCTGCAGTTTTTCTTGACAGTTTTTTTTTTTTCAGAAGTGGCTTGCCATTGGTGATGCAATGGTTTGAATGCAGTATTGCAAGCTAATTCTGCTGACTGCCAGCAGTTCGATTCTCATTGGCTCAAGGCTGACTCATCCTTCCCAGGTCAGTAAAATGAGGACCCAGATTGTTGGGAGCAATATGCTGATTCTGTAAACCACTTAGAGATGATTGTAAGGCCCCGTGAAGCAACATATAAGTCTAAGTGCTATTGCCATCTTCCTAGGGCTGAGAGAAGGTGTTGGTCTAAGGTTCATCCAGCTGGCCTAGGCAGAAGTGGACTTTCATTCTCAAAGTTTCTAGCCTGATGCCTAACCACTATACCACACTAGCTCTCAAAAAAAAAAAAACCTATGATTATGACTATTTTCTATCTGTATCTCCCCCCAAAGTAATATTTAGATGTTCATTTTTTTATATATTGAAAGTTTGTGCATTTAAAGTTTGAGAATTAACTTTGGGAAAGTCTGAACAGAGTTAACCGAAACTATGCTAGATTCCATGACAAGGCAGCTGTCAGACATACTGAGTAACACGGAGAAATATTGGCTGCTACTGAATGTCAGCCATCAAAATATTTTGTCATAGGTACCAACTCTGCATACGTTATAATATTTTATAATAGAGCCAGGGAGAAAACTTTCATCCTAAAAATAAGTCTAAATTAAGCTTTTACTTCTCGGAGAAAAAAATAGACAAGCAATAACGATTGTAGGGAAAAAAATTCTTTTCAGCAAAAATAAATTTAGCACGGAATGGAGAAAATACCCTGAAACGTACAAAGAAGAAGAATGTTTGCCTTGGGTCCAATATCAGATTCTTTTCTGAATCTAGTTTGGCCAATAATTGCAAAGACTTGAGTGTGATTTTATTAAAGCCACACTTGCTTTTGTTTTGTTTGTTCTGTGTTGGGCAAGGGGCATCTAAGAAATAAGCCACGGATTACAATGCAGGCCAAGAACGAGTTGTTTCAGTTTCAGTGTTCCTGCCAGGAACTGAGCACAACCTTATTCTCTCAAAAGAAGGGAAATGGAGGGGAATGACCCATATGAAATGATCAGCTGTGCCAAGTTTATTTATTTTTTTCATTTCAGACCAAGATGAACAACCCCTGAGACTGAGTTCCATGAAGGCACATCCTTATGTTTTTTTTTCTTAAAAGATTTTTTCATTGAGTCTGTTGGAAAAGAATATGACATTCCACTTCATTTCAAGAAAAAAGATAATCTGTGTGACAAAACTGTTCATGAATGCCTTAGTTTTCCTTGTTCAGTCGTTCTATAAATATACGTGATGGTGAACCTATGACACGCATGCCGGAAGTGGCACGCAGAGCCATTTCTGCCGGCATGTGAGCCATTGCCTGGAAGAGATGCACTGCGCATGTGCGCGTGCCTCCCGACAGCCAGCTGATTGTCGGCATCTGCTGCGCATGTGCAGGAGGCGGGGGGGGGGTCATGCACACATTGCATTATGGGTGCAGGCACGCTTTCAGCACACAACGACAAAAAGGTTAGCCATCACTGCTCAATACCTTCTCATATTTCAATTAAATTAAAAAGGAAGGATCTGCAGTATTTGCAGCATTCCAAATTATGGGAATGGAAAAACAATACAGTTCTAACAAATTTCATACTTCATAAAATATGTGTTTTAAAAGATATATAGAAAAAAAAAAACAATCGTTTTTTTCTTCAGGTGACTTTGCAGGTGACTAATTTTAGTCATTCCGCAAACTTTCCCAAATCGACTAACTTTCAGATAGATTTTAACAATTGGATATATACTTGCCATCTACATGTTCAATAGTTCAATAGAATTCTTTATTGGCCAAATGTGATTGGACACACAAGGAATTTTTCTTGGTGCAAATGCTCTCAGTGTACATAAAAGAAAAGATACTTTCGTCAAGAGTCAAGAATCATCAGGTACAACACTTAATGATAGTCATAGGGTACAATAAGCAATCGAATCATACTAGGAAACAGTCAATATAGATTGTAAGGGTACAAGCGACAAAGTTACAGTCATACAGTCACAAGTGGGAGGGTATGGGTAATAAAGAGTGATGAGAAGATTAATGTTGAGACCACAATCATAAAAGAAACAATGTTTTTTCTGCTAGTGCTAACTTGATGGACAATATAAGTCCACAGTCTTTCTGTGCCTGACAAATGTATGCCAATATATAATAATAAAAGCCCTTCCATTAACTACATCTCCATGCCCCACAAACATATAACAAATAACTAGCTAGAGCAGGGGTGTCAAACTGTTTTGTTTTTTTTAAGGCCTGGATCAGTATTGTAGTTCTCCGCAAACTGGCCAGGTGGGAGAGATGACTCCCTGCTGGCCAAATCAGCACCCTGCTGGCTAAAATGGGGGTGGAGGGGCTTTGCGTGAGCCCCCATGGCCCTTTTTGGCTAGCAGGGTGCTGCAGGAACTGTCTAGGCCAAAAATGAGTTATGGGAAGGCCACACATGACTCTCCTGCATCCTGTTTTGGCCAGCCGGGTGTTGTAGGAAGCCATCCAGGCCAAAAACAGGCTGCAGGGTGGGGCCACATACGGCCCCTCCATGCCCCATTTTGGCTGCCAGAGGCATGATGGGTCAGTCTTTTGCTATTTCCAGGTCAGCTCCACAGGCTAGATTTAAGCACCACATGGGCAGGATCCAGCCTATGGGCTTTGAATTTGATACCCCTGAGCTAGAGTATATCTCATTTTTTCTTCTTTATTCACAGATTACAAGGAGCCTTCCTAGGCATTTAAAAGATGCTCCAGAATCTTCCCCAACAAAATGGATTTGTAAATAGATTTCTGCTATTTTCACTAGTGAAAACACTTGTTTTCAATCTGATCAGATGTTCAAAGAATTGGGATTATACAGTGGGAAGTATTTACAGAGAAGGTTTCTGGTTGATTCTTCTGTTGAAATGAATAAAGTCCTATTCTCCTCTTTTGGGACTGTTGTCTCATATCTAAATGATTATGTGTCTATTTAAATAAGAATGTTATAATTCTATCATACACTAGGAACAGGCTAGAGTTGCCATTCCAGTCTCCTAAAGGTAAAGTTCCTCTCTCACCTATGTGCTAGTCGTTTCCAGCTTTCGGGGAATTTCATCTCCATTACAAAGCCAAAAAGCCATTGTTCTCTGAAGATGTCTTCGTGGACAGCATGAAAAACTGCTGAAGGCGCATGGAATCCTATTACCTTCCCACCTAAGTGGTCCCTATTTTTTCTACTTGAATTTTTACATGCTTTCAAGCTGCTAGGTTGGCAAAAGTTGGGACTAGTAATGGGAGCTCACTCTCTTATGCAGCTCTAGGGATTCAAATCGCCAAACTGTCAACCTTTCTGATCATACAAACTCAGCGTTTTAGCCACTGAGCCATGTGTCCCTTCCAGTCCGCTAGAAATGTATCGTTTATGTTTAATTCTGCTCAGGTGTGTGTGAAATATTCTGCTTTGATGCTTCAATAAATCAATGGAACAGCTTGCCCTCGTAAGTTGTGGAAGCGTCATCACTTGAGACTTTCAAGAAGAGATTGGACTGCCATTTATCAAAAATGGTGTAGGGTCTCTCACTTGGGTGGCTAGATGACCTACAAGGTCCCTTCCAACTCTGATTATCTGTTATCTGCTTCAGATATAAATCTTGAGGTTGGTTGGGCCAATGTAACAAAACATAGCCATCTTGCTTTTGAGCAAAGCAGCTTCAGTGCATGCAGAGAACCTGTTTTTCTCTAGAAAAAAGATGTGGAACCAAATCCTGGACCATGGACTGTCATTAGTCCATGGCATGCCAAAAACCAGGTTGTGCACACCAGTGAAGCCCCATCCATGGGATGCATACAGCACACAAAAACATGCCCCCTCTGGTCCACAGAAAAACATGGAAGTGGTCCCTGGTGCACAAAAGTCCGCAAGGGATACCCATGATGGAAATTTTAGTTGAAGCCAAGCAGTGTCCCCATCAAGCTTTGATAATGTTTCCTCTTGAAGAACAAGTTCCTCATGAAACCAACTTAGCATGGCCATTGCTACATAAAGATTATCAGCTTTTATTTCCTTTTGTTTTGCAGTTGGAGGAGGGCCCAGGCCTGCACTTAAGGAAGGGGAGTTAAATCACTCCTAATATGTAGCTGAGTTCTATTATTTCTTTGTGGGAGGTTTATTATAGGCTTCTGGTATATAATCTAAATTAGGCGTCTGGAAATTATGGTGGGGGGAGAACATATTCAGATTTAGAAAGTGAATGGAAAGCTTTGAGTGAAATTCTCATTTAAAACACTTCCAATTTCCTTGATAGCTTTTGAAGTACATTGGAAGCTGTTAACTGTTATCACCCTTCATTAATTAAACTTTCTTTTCAAACAGCTGCACAACCTAAATGGCACACTTTTAGGTTGCTGGGAATTGGCTGCAGTGCTTTATTATTATTTTTTTAAGAAAAAAATGATGGAATAATTCTAGGCTACCCAGTCGCTTCTTGCAGATTTCTAAATTACATTACCTCAGCTATGAGCCACATTTGTCTGCAAAGGAATATTTTATAAGGGTCAAAGGCAATGTCAGTGGGCCATTGAGTCTTGTCACATGGTGGTTCACATTTAAAATAACACGTGAGGGGATATTGTGGACCTATTACATTCATAATCCATTTGTCTATTTTCCAAACTTCTACCACCTTATTTCCTTATTGGAAATCCACATAAAATGTAAGAATCCTTACTTAATGAACAATCACTTAACAACTGTTTGAACTTATGAGGGACTCCCCCAAAATGCTTATAACCCAGTTCCAGAGTTCACACACACGCACACACACACACACACACACACACACACACACAGAGAGTCAATCAGTCAGTCAGTCAGTCAGTCAGTTAAATAATGACCATATTTTGGATGTTTGGTAACCGGCAACTGTTATGTGACCACAATTTATGGCTTTTTTGACAGTTTCCAGCCTTCTTTTCAGCCAGTTTTTGGCAGAAAACACTTTTAAGAATGCATTGATTCATTTAACAACTGTCACAGAAAAAGTTGTAACATTGGATTTGGTGCCTTGACTTATGATCATCAAGATTTACAATGGAAATTTCAGACTACATTATGGTCACAAGTTGAGAATTACCTGAGTTCCCTATTGCTTAAAAGATTGGAGTAGGAAACTTCAGTTTTCATCCTGCTTAGGTCAGGGTTGGTAAATCCCTCTCTCTCTCTCTTATCTATCTAATCACAAAATCTCCAGAACCGTAAAGTCTACAAACTTGAAATTTGGCACGTATCTTCCTCTTGGTTTCTAGGTGCTCACTAGGAAAGGATTTTCGAAATGACCATCAGACCATGTCTTTGCAAACATTTCTTGTGAAGCAGAAGTCAAGCTATCAATCCATCAGCCCAGCATCTCAAACCACACCAAACCTCCAAACTTCGGAGGAACAATGGAAATTGTTACCATTTGCAATTCTATGCCAAGCCTGTCTATGTAAGATAGCTATGTTTCTGGTCCCCTCTTGACCATCTCTGACATTTTCATTTCTTTGAATTCCTCTTAGCTCAAAAAATGGATATTGTATGCAGATTAGTAGTGGGATGCTAAAGCAAAATCATGTACATTAATTCCCTTGAAGGCCAAAGAATGAAAGAACCAATATCAATTCTTGCTGTCTGAAACTGCAATGATAAGTTGCCCCAAGAATGTCATTGTTGCTTGGTATGAAAGGATCACCATCATATTTAGTGATAAAACTCCTCCTGCAAATCTTTATTGCCACACTGGCAAGACAGAGCACTTGTCTTGTTGAAGTTTTATTGATTGTCAGAAATTCATTGATAAAACCAACCATGTTCCTTCTCTCTGAAAGGCTGCCAGCTTTACATGCTGTCTGGTTTAATAATGAATCAGACAGTTACCATCCTCATTATGACACTGTGGCCTTATGAGTAGCTATTCATCAAAATAAATGCAAGCACCAACTGACGTTTTTTATCATAACAGTATGGTGAGACCTATTGTCTGCTGGGATGCTATGTAAGGCCATGGAGACAGGTGATAGTTACTTGATAGAATGGAAGATGCTGTGATACTTTGTTTAAAGTAATCAACTCCCTGTTGGGAAAAAGAGACATTGATAGATTTCATGCTTGGCGGTTATGACCATTTTGCATAACATATCTCAGAGAAGCCATTCAGATTTTCCAAAGTCTAGACTCTTCATGGGTGCAGCCCATGATGGTGCCTGCAGAAACATCAAACCATGTCACTTATGGATTCCTTCTGGTCTGTGGACCCTGATGAAATGATAGTGGCTCTTTAATAGGTTTCTCACCAAGAAGAGAAGATTCTTGTCCTGTTATTCTCCTGCATAGAGTTGGCTATGGTATGGTCAGCTGGATGCATGAAAGTATCAAGACCTTGCTTTAGAAAGACGTGTTCCTCAAAGCTTTGAGTTTGAGGCTGTAGAATGCTTTCTGACCTTCTTAAGACATGCTGCTTGAATCCAGTTGTTTGGAGCAGCTCAGGATAGAAGGTTGTTCATGCAGGGATAGGACTTCTGTAGAGCATCCTAGAACAAGTGGATTATCTGAATCTTTTCAGTCAGGGTTTGGTACTGGACAGGAGACTGAAAATTCATTGCTTGTGTTGCTGGATAACTTTTGTTGAAATGTATTGGGCAAGAGCACTATTTCTTATTCCTTCATATATGTTCTCTCTGTCTCTCCCTCACCTGTACTTTCTATTGATTGCAATCAATATATTTCAACCTGTGATCTGAACTGGATTTTAGCTGAAGTTTTGAAGGATAAGTGGCCATTTGCTGGAGGCTGGAGAGATGTTTCCAATCTTGCTGCTTAATTATTGAAATTTATCTTTGGCTGGTCAGCAAGTCAAACGTCCTTAGCAGCTGTTTGGCACTATACATGTGTACATGGGTGAGCATTCCTATTTCCTGCATTTTGATTAGTTAAACCTTAAAAATAGAAGTGTTTACATCTTGCAAAGCAGTGTTTTCCCAAATGTGGTTCCTCTCCTGGCATTATAAGAGACATAACTACTGGTAATTAAGCATTCCTTAGCTATAAATAATTAGAGTTCATTATTTCTACCCTTTTTACAAGTAGCCCTGATTAGTACTAGTCTTTTAAAACTAGCCTCTCTTATCTTCATTGATGTCTCTTAACTGTGTTGCATTCAGTGGGTAGTAAGAAATTGCTGATTCTATGATTCTGAGGCTATAGACTTTGTAGCTCTATCTATATGATAGAAACTAGTTGCCATGGATATAAAAGAAAGGGAGGGGAGATCCTAAATGTGCGCTTGAGGTTTTATCAGGTTCATGTAAAGGGAAAATATGGATGGCTATAGAAAGCTCCATCTTTCTAAGTCCTACTATGCACTGCAAGGGGGGAATTATTTTTTCTATTCTTTTATCATATTTCCATTTCCAGTTCTGGGATAATGATAGTTGAAACCCTAAGAAGCAGAATTGGATGCCTGTCAAGTTCAATCCAAGAACAACATAGTCCAGCCAAAGTCCAGTTCTTAATATGCTCACACTCTGCAGATAGAATTTTGCCAGGCTAAACTTTACAGACAGAATCTTGCCAGACTAAACCCTATAGACAGAATCTTGCCAGACTAAGTTCTTGCTACCATCATCCTAATGGCCATATGCTAGGAAATTCTAGGGAGTGTCTATCCTAAATCTCTTCCTCTGACTCCTCTCCAGTGCTGGGATGTATTGTCTCTTGCCTCTCTTGCCTCCTTGGAATGTTCTTCTCTTTGGAAAATGCCACTTTATGGTAGTTCATCATACCACTTCTCCCTTCATAGACAGAATCTATCACAACAGTTGAATATGAAGAATAGTTGAGTAGGTCAACTGAGAAGAAAAACAATAATAGAGTAAAACATCAGAATGGTAGTTGAGGGCAAGATGGAGAAACAAAGACTTTGTGAGAAGAAAGAAGTCAGTAGGGTTAGAAGCAAGTGGTCAGTAAGCAAGAGGTCAGTAGAGTTACACAGATTCAATCAGTCATTCCTAACTTCATGAGGGCAAAAAGATGAAGCATGTGCTGTCATTGTACAGCCTCTACCTTTTCTTTTTTATTTCATGATCTTTGCATATAAATATATAAAAATTGAGTACCCTCTGCTACACAACATCCATGGATGCCAGTGCAAACTAGATCAGGAGAATATAACTTGGGATCCATGGAGTTATATCTTCACTTCACATTGTCCTTTTTGTGTCCTGGGGATCCTCTTTGATCAGTGACCAGTTTCCCTGCTATTTTGAGACAGGACTAAAGCTGTCACAAAAGCTCTAAAATAGCTTCCAAATTAAAACAAACAAAAATGCAAAGGATAAACCAACTTGTGTGACATAACTTTATGACATCATGCTAATATTGCAGATCATGCTTTTTCCCAATGTGTTAAATTGTGGGCTCCAGCAACTAAAATGTTGCATATTCCTGGGCTATAGGAGCTACCCATAGAAAGCTCCCCATTTAGAGGATGTATTTATTTAGAGTGGATCTTAATCCTTTTCTATGTAAAGATGGAAGTACAATTGCTATTGCTGTCGTTAGAGAAATGGGAAATAGAAATCAGTGCATTTCCACTCAGTAATCAGCACAAGGATGGGGTGACCATAGTCATCTAGATTGGCAAAGTATCCCAGGAAAACATGGTGCAGGAAGAGATCTGGAGGGCACTGCAATTGTCTTGTTGGTAGGATGCTGAAACTTGTTCACTATGTCATGGAATGCTTAATAGACCAATAAAGTAATAGATCAATAAAGTTACTCATATTCATATTTAGGTCCTTTACATTGCTTCCAATGTGACTATTCAATAGCTGGAAGAGACTGTAAGGAAGTTTAGTTTAGTTTATTGTCATTGCACCTTGTACAACAAAACCAAACACCATCTTCAGTGCACATCATGACCATGACCATGAAAATAAACACAAACACACATCCTTCACCCTTCACACATTGAACTGGAAACCCCTGACACCATACCAACACTGCACAGCAGAATTCAAAAGAGGTACTGCCCTGGGATAGAAGCTGTTGATCAGCCTATTTGTCCTTGTTTTTATTATTCTGTATCGCCTGCCAGATGGTAATAGTTGAAAAAAAGGGTTCCCAGGATGAGATGAATCTTTGAGAATGTTTTGAACTTTCTTAAGGCAGCAGGAGCTATAAAGCTCTTCCAAAGTGGGGAGAGGGCAACCAATGATCTTCTAGGCAATGATATTAACCCTCTGGAGTGCTTTCCTATCTGCCACTGTGCAATTGGCAAACCATACAGAGGTGCAGTATGTTAAAATGCTCTCTATGGTGCAGCGGTAGAAGGTCACTAGCAGTTTTTCATTCAGTTGTTGATTTCTGAGATGTCTCAGATAGTATAATCTCTGCTGTGCCCTTTTGACCAGAGCTGCAATGTGGGCCTCCCAGTCAGGTCCTCTTTTAGGGTAACACCCAGAAACTTAAAATTGGCCACTTGCTCCACTTGGTCTCCATTGATAAGCAAGGGCTGGATGTCTGATCTGTTCCTTCTATAATCCGCTATAAGCTCCTTGGTCTTATTGGTGTTGAGGACCAAGTTATTGTCTCCACACTGTGAAAGCAACCGGTCCACCTCATCTCGGTAGGCAGACTTTTAGAAGTAGACTGAGCCACAGTACTTCACAAAGCAATTTCAAAGAGATGTTCTACCAGCAGCCCTTTTGAAGCAAAGCACTCAGTTAAACTTTGCAACCCAAATATTTTTGCTAATATTTGTTGTATTTGTAATAAATGTAATATTTATTACAAAATAAAGCATATAAGTGATGCATAAAACATATAAGTAATGCAAATACTATTAAAATCATTCTAAAATTGCATTAAATTCTTTGTGGTGATGGTGCAATATATATTTGACTCTAAGTCCTGGATTCTCACAATGCTATATTTCTGAAGAACACTCTGATTTTAATCACAAACACATTAACATGACATTCTTCATTATTAAAAAAATATGGCCCATATCTTTGACCAAGTTTCCAAGTTAAATTTTTTCCAAACACCTTGCTTTCAACATCAGCATAACATCCAAATTCATTGAATTGAGATGAGACATGCCTCCATGCCTTTCTAAGGAAGCATTCCATTTTTCCCTAGAGCAATCTGAAGAGGAAGATTCTTGGCCAGAAACATTAAAAAGGTTTGCATGCAAAAGTACAAAATACATATTAAGGTTAATGAAGTTGTCTTACTGGCAGAATGATGCATCTTGTTCAATGTATCTTGGAGTACAAAGTCTACACCCTGATTTCTCCATTATAAATTTAATTTACACAGACACACAGAAACAAAAAACTAAAGCTCTAATTAGCTATGGCCCAGTCAGCAAAAAGCATAAGCTAGTTAAGCTAAGAACCGATGATAATTCTGTGGTCCAGATGTCCCATTAGCCCAATGGAAGTGCTAATCTTAATTATGTTGATAAGTAACAATCATGTGGAGAGATGAAGCTTCATTAGTGTCATTCTTAGAGTATATGGACTTTAACTTTAAATTGTTCTCAAGAGATCTAGGTTTTAATATTTTCAGGCAGGATTTAGTATTAGAGGGGAACTCCAATTAATGGGGTTATTATGAGTTCCGAGAAGAATATTTTTTTGAGAAGACCGGTGAAGGAGAAGGTGGAAAGAAAGTTTCCTGATATTTAAATGTCTAGAACTAACTTCATCATTCATCCCATATGCAGAAGGAAGGAAAGAAGGAAGGAAGGAAGGAAGGAAGGAAGGAAGGAAGGAAGGAAGGAAGGAAGGAAGGAAGGAAGGAAGGAAGGAAGGAAGGAAATGTCTTCCTACTGTGCATAGAAAGTTCTCAACATGGTAGAACTTCTGACAGAATATTCAAGGCTTATGAGTAGATCAGAGAAACAGAGCAATCAAGATTAGACACAATAGCAAGAACGTTTTCCTTAAGAAAGGATCTGCAAAGTGGATAACATAAACCTTTCATCCCGGGATCAAGATAACTTCCTAAGAAGAGTCATGTCTTCTTTTCTTCAAGCACCATTAGGATTGTGATCTTCTGTCATAAATGTATACAAACTATATTTGTAAACAAAAAGAATAACGAGGAACTAATGATTCATAGATATCTTTAAGCAAGCAGCATTAGGGACAATGGCTTGTTTTGTTTTTAAGAAAGAGGTTATTTGCTTTGGTTTAACTGTTTTTGCAGAAAATACTGATTGATGCTGCCTGCTTCCTGTCCATGCTCTCATTTGTTTCTTGTTGAAATTCTATGAATACACTGATGGATAAAATGTAATTCCTGCAGAAGAAGCATGATGTTGTTGGCTGCTGGAAATTCAGATTATCTATTTGCATGCTAGTAATTTTGCAAATTGGATACAAGAGAGAACATTAGGCAAGATTTGTTTAAATCCTGATTATGTAAGGAAAAGTTGACTACATAACTAATGGAAAGACATTTTATGGTTTTCCAGGTTCCCTTGAATTCCTAATTAAGATGAAGAAAGTCTAAAGTGATTTAACAAAGGGTGAAATGTGAGCCATCTACCATCAATAGTTAATGCTTTTTCCTTCCTACTTTATGATTTTGAACCCAATCATGGGAAATCTCTCAGAAGAATGTTTGATTCTATATAACATGTGTGACTATTAAACTCAATTAGCTAACTTATTTAAAGTTGATCTAAAGAAATTATTGAAAAAAGATTTTTTTCATTTTCTAATAATCACAACCTGAAATCATTAAAATGTTTCAGATATTTTTTTATATAAGAAGGAAAAAGATATAGAAAGCAGAGAATTGGAACAGAGATTGGAGATCATCTAGTCTAACCTCCTGCTCCCTCAGGAGAATCTATACCATTTCAGACAAATACACCAGTCCAGTCTCTTATTTCATTCATATATATCATATCACATCAACCCCATGATCACATAATTAACATTTGGGCACGTGGGAACCTGCCTTTATATCAGAGGTCTCTAAACTTGGCAACTTTAAGACTTGTGGATTTCAACTCCCAGAATTTTATGCTGGCTGGAGAATTTTGTGAGTTGAAGTCCACAAGTCTTAAAGTTGCCAAGTTTGGGGATTCCTGCTTTATGTGATGGTTGCTGCATCTTTGGCTTATCTTTAATCTTCCCACCTAGTTTCCTTCAAGTAAAATCAAGGAAGGAAGCTTGATTTGTTTAATGATTGCAACATTCACTTAATAATGGCAAGGATTTATTTAACAAATGTGCCAAAAAAAATCATAAAATGGAGCTCCCTTAACACTTGCCTCATTTAGTAGAACAGAAATTCTAGTCCCTATTGCAGTCAATGACCACCTGTAATGTCACATAGTTCTGATTGAACTGTCTTCATTATCTTAAACCCTAAGTTCTTCTCCTGCTCCTCCTTCAAATATATATCTTATTTTGCCTCCAAAAAAGTTTGTGTGGTACTTCTTCTATTTTTTTTCCTCTACAACAACGCATTTGTGAGGAGGAATTTGGTGTGAGGTAGTGACTATCCCATGTCACTCAGTGAACTTTCGTAGTGGAAGATAGGCTGTTGTAACTTGAATGAACTAGGTCCAAATTTCTATTCAACATCAATGAGAAAAGGAAGCACACTATGAAATGAAGTCCACATGCAAGCACTACCTGCCTTGTACATGCTTTGTAACATTGCATGCATGTGTAGAACAGAACAGAAGGGCCAGAGTTGGAAGGGCCCTTGTAAATCATTTTTCCAACCCCCATCCCAAATAAGAAGCTTTGAACCATTTCTGAAAGATGGCAGTCCAGTCTCTTCTTGAAAGCTTCCAGTGGTGAAGCTTCTGAGGGCAAACTGTTCCATTGATTGATTATTCTCACTGTCAGAAAATATCTTCTTATTTCTAGGTTGAATCTCTCCTTGTTCAGTTTCCATCCATTATTCCTTATCTGGCCTTCAGGTGCTTTGGAAAATAGCTTTACCCCTTCTTCCTTATGGCAGCCCCTCAAATATTGGAACATTCATGTCTCCCCTGGTCCTTCTCTTCACTTGACTAGCCATGCCCAATTCCTGTAACCATTCTTCATATGTTTTAACCTCCAGTCCTCTAGGTTAGGATTAGGGTCAGGGGTGGGATGCTGCCAGTATAACAACCAGTTCAGTGATCACGTGCTTCACGTGCTGTGCATGCATGAATAGCAATGCAAAAATCCTTCCTGCTATGTTGCTTTGGGGGAGTAACACAGCTGATGAGCAGAAATCCACTCTTCCGTGCTGATCAACTGGGACGATAAAGGTCAGTACAGCGCAGGGGCTGGTGTGTGGACCCACATAATCATTGGAGCAAACTGGTTTTCTCCCAGCTGGTCTTTGGAGCTAGGGGTTCACATGAACTAGTCTGTCATGCCCTTGGTAGAGTCGGACTCTGAGGGAGAGGAGGAACAGCCGATAGGGAGTGGAGGTGTGGCTCCAGAGGTTGTGGAGGAGGGTGGGGAAGGACAGAGGCTGGCTAGGCAGTCAAAGGAAGAACCAGGCCCATCCCCTCTTCATCCTAGGACATGCAGAGAGGAACGGAGAACACAACAGCTTGGCTTACACAAGAGGAAGCGGCCATGATCCTCCTCATTGATTGCAGCTGGGGAGAGTAGTATATAAGAGAGACGATTACAACACAGTGTTGCCAGAAGCAAAGCGTGTTTTATTTTGGGCTGAAGTTATCTTGGCTGGTGTCCTTTCAACAGACTGTGAGTTGTTATCTCCTTGAATTTGGTAATTATTTATCCTGGTCCATTGTGGAAATTTTGTCACTGTAGTTTGTTTTGTTTTTTATTTCATCTTTATCTGCTCATTAAGTTTGGACTGTGTTGCTTTCTTTTGAAGACTATTTTTGAGTACGTTTTATCTCCAACTGAGAATTATTGAAGAGTGGGACCCAGTTGGAGGCATTAAAGGATATTTATTTACGTTTTGGATTTTGTTACGTTTTGGATTTTGTTACGTTTGTGTCACACTCTGGGTCATCATACAGTCTGAACTGACAGAATCCCACCCCTGGTTAGGGTTCCCATGACAATCCCCTGATATCACACTGCTAATTTCATCATACTGATTAATCCATGGGATTCTATGGACACCTCTGATTATAGTCTCAAAGTTCATTGTTATTATGAAAAGAATAAATTCATATTTCTGCATATATGTTTCATCAAAGTATACTCTAGAAATGTAATGAGTATACTATATATCCACTGTTTTTCTCATTTCACATGAAGCTTGACAACACAGTCTGTTTTAGCCGCAGCTTGTCAATGTCATTGAATGTGCTACTCAGCCAAGTAGCTGAATTTTGTGCTTAAGTTCAAATGGTTCCCCTTGAGGTTACTGAGAGTCAGAATTGTGTGTATCAGTCTGCCAAAATTATTTTGACCACATTTGTAGAGGCTAGATTGCAGTTAATTATTTATCCACAGCTCTTCAGAAAATAATCCCTGAGAAATAATGGAAGCTTCTTAGGGGGAGGGAAATAATCATCTTCACAAATTGTTTGCCAAAAGTTCATGCACAGAAAAATGTATTTGTCAAATAAATTGGTGTATGTCTATAAACCATTAGCTCAGTCTCAAGGCTCAAATGCCACAGTTAGGAACAAATAAAGTGAATGCTTTCTTTAAAATGACAGGTAGCTATTTGTCTGTCTTTTTCCAATAACTATTTTTGTTAAGAATGAATATATATATATATATATTCTTTTGTTGTTTGTTGCTTGCTTCCGAAATTGATTCTCAGTTTTCCACATGAAAGGTGCATAAAAATGCCACAAGATCACCTTATTTGTAATTTGTCGGTCTGTCATCCCTATAATAAGATCACAAAAATTTGACATACAACACAGTGATTTTTTAAAAAAAATTAAGATTATCATAATATAAAATAAAAATGAAAATAAAGATAGTAGGGAAATGGGGAAGGAAAGAAAAAGAAAGGAGGGGAAAAAAACCAGTGACTTCCAATATCTTTAGCACAGTAGAATACAAAAGAAAATTACAGCCTCTAAGTCTTACTTTTACACGTTTAGTAAATATTATCCACTGCTAAAACAGCCATCTAATTTAATCAGCAAATCTGAAAGTCAATATATTATTATTTCTACCTCAAGTACAAAATCTAGAAGCAGTTTCCAAGCAGAAACCAAAATAGATATAGGGCTACTGCAGGTCTTCTTCAAATACCTAACAGGCCACAAAATACCAGAAATGATAGTGTTATAACATAGTCTAATGGGTAATATTATAGCAGTCTTCCAGTAGTTGAAGCACTGTAACAAAGAAGATGGAGTCAATCTATCCTCCAAAGCACCTAAGAGCAGGACAAGAAGTAACAAGTGGAATATTATTAAAGTGAGATCCAACTTAGAATTAAGGAGAAATTTTCTGACAGGGAGAACAATTAATCAGTAGAATGGCTTGTCTCCGGAAGTTGTGGGAGCTTTACAGTGTTGGGATTCAATTTTTTTTTTACTACTGGTTCTGTAGGCATGGCTTGGTGGGTGTGGCAGGGGAAGGATACTATAAAATCTCCAGCCAATATTTGCTGGTTCTCCGAACTACTCAAAATTTCCGCTACCCGTTCTCCAGAACTGGTCAGAACCTGCTGAATACCATCTCTGGAGCTTTATCATTAGAGGTTTCCAAGAAAAGATTAGATAATCATTTGTCTGGAATGATATAGGGTTTCCTACTTGGGCAAAATATTGGACTAGAAAACCTCCAACACTATTATTCTATGTTCTGTATTTTATATGCCTATATTTAAAGTAACCTTCCACTGACTGAAAAGAAGAGGAGATCCAGACCTTTTACATTAAAATAATGTCAATTTCATCACCTCCTTTCACCTTTCCTTTTTCCTTTTTTAAAAATGCAACTGTTTTAAAGCTACAGATAATTCCCCCATAATGTCCAAACTTGGAAGACACTTCAGGAACTTTTCATCTAACTTTTAAAATATGCTTTTGTTTGGTAAACTGCCCCAAATGCACTCTCAGATATATCAAACATGTTGTGTCTTCTTCTTTTTTTATTCTATAAAGTTTTAAAAATACCTTTCTTAGAAGGTGGCTAACCCAAATGAAATTTCCTAGTATTCTTAATTGAGTGTCCAATGCTTTAAAGAAGACATAGAATGAATCTCTTTTTATGCTTGGTTGATTCTGAAAATTGGTTTGTTCTTTGACTGGAGACCTAATTTCTGAAATTCAAATGAAAATATTATATCGACTTGCTTATGTTTTTATCTAAAGAATGTTCTTGGACCAAGTCCTACATCAGCTTGTGAGATGACATTGCACAATGTTTCTCATTAACCCCCTTAGCCTTGGCACAACAACACTGCTCTAAATCTAAACACAGATATTAATGCCATGTTCTTGACTTGTGTTTATTCACTGTGATAAGGAACTAAATGCCACTAGAGATATGCAGTAGACCTTCAACAACATCTATTTTTTGAAGGCTAACCTAATAAACTTCAAAATAGTTTGTGGAAATGAAGACACCTGATACCTTGATGCATACCATTCAAAAATCTCATAGACTGAAATATGTTTGTGTTCAGTGAGGAAGTAAGAAACACATTATTATTTTATTTATGATAATCACACCAGAGAAAGAACTGATCAATACTTTAAGGGAAGCAAATAATGTATAGTAAATTCTGTTTCTATTTAAAAATTAGGAATTAGGAATAAAATATTTGTTATAAGATTTTTCTCAACCCTGAAGATATGGTAGTCCAGAGAGGACAATCTCATGTACATTGTTTAATTTATTCTGTTTATTTATTAAATTTAAAAGCCAAACTTCAGAACAACTCTGGGAACAACAACTCTGGGAAGCTTGACAACTTTAAAAAAGACATGTCAATTTGAACATAACATATAATCATATAATCCCACTGCCTTACCCTGCAACCAACAGAGGTTCTAAAACCACCACACTGCAAGGTTAGGAGCCATGTATATTTTTGTAGGGATACTATTCCAGATGGCAGGCATGATCCTTGTGACACTTTTTAAAAAAAATTGTAGGGACTATGTCTTAACCCATGTATTGTTCTAGACCAAGAGAATATACTGTATATATGATGGGGAAATATGACTTTTAATAATTTGTTTGAGTTATAAATATGCTTTTAAGAAGTCATAAGGTGTTTTACAGATGGGATGGTAACAAGAATGAAGAAGATTTATTATTTGAAGGTTACATCTCACTGTTATAATTATTCCTAATAATGTCTTTACCATTCTGACATTCTTTTAAAAGAAATCTGCATCATGCAATATGAAAAGAGAGATAGATGCCTGGTGGTTTAATAAACTCAACCAATTAATGTCTAAAATGTTTCTAGGGTATCTTGGGATGAAAGACACATTACAGAAAACTTCTTGTTTCATCTTCGTTTTCTTTTTGGTGGCATTTAATTGACCTCCATCAAGTTTAATTGCCATTCTAGTTTATTTAATCTTGATTAAGAGTGCAAGGTGTGTGGCTGAGGGAGGAAGAGGAATGAAGTCTTCTCTCAAAGCTTACCGGTGGCTAAATCATTGATATACTCTGAAAAGAATTCTCTTTCATTTGAATACGGAATACAGAGTTGAAAGGGACCTTGGAGATCCTCTAGTCCAATGCCTCTTCAAGTAAGTGATGGAGTGCCACATCTTCTGGAGGCCAGCTATTCCACTGATTCATTGTTCTAACTGTCAGTTAATTTCTCTTTCATTCTAGGTTGGATCTCTCTTTAATGAGTTCCATCTGTTACTTCTTATCTTGCCCTCAGGTGCTTTGGAAAATAGGTTGATCCTTGTCTTCATTAAATTAGTCATATCATATTCATTATATGATTTAGTTTGTGGTCCTCTAATCATTTTTGTTGTTCTTCTCTGCGCTTTTTCTAGAGTCTCAACATGTGGTCATCAAAACTGGATGGAGTATTCCAAACATGTTCGTACCAAGCAGTGTAAAGTGGTACTAACACTTCAAGTGATCTTGATATTATCCCTCTCTTGAAGCAGCCTAAGATTGCATTGGCTTTTTGGGCAGCCATAGTACACTGCTGGCTCATACTTAAGTGATTGTCCACTAAGAATCTTAGATTCCTGTCTCACATACTGCTGTTGAGCCAGGTATCACCTATTCTATATCTGTGTATTTAGTTTCTCTTCCCTAAATTCAAAACCTTACTTTTCTCACCACTGAATTGCATTTTGTTGGATAGGGCCCAATGCTCATATCTGACATCAGCCATTTAATATTCTGTTCTCTTTGAAGTTGCACAACTGATCTTGGGGCAATCTAAGGAAATGAAGATTATTGACTTATGGGGAGGTTGAGTTTGATACATATCTTTTTCAGGATGTTAGAACCATTCAACTATGTTTGAAAGATGAACATAAATGGAAAAATATCCAAAGCTCAAGCCAAATTTGAAACCAGGTACTATGTCTCCTCCTCCTATTTCATAGTGGTCCCCGGGATTTCCTACTATGCTATTTGTTATCCATTTATCTTCCTTTGGAGGATCCTACATACATCTGCTTAAAATATATTAAAAGACATTGCCTTTTGGCTTCTAATGTAACTTGGTTTCAACCACAGCTCACATCTGCATGAATGCGAAGGTCTTGTATCATCTCCTTCTTGTAGCCTTTTCTCATTCTATTTTTCAGCTGTAGTCTCTGCCCACTCAGCTATGGTGAGTGAGTGGTTTGTTCTCTGATGATACAAACTACTCCAGAATTAGACCCATAGCATCACAATGATGTGGCCTTTTTGTTATTTCCAAGGCCCTCTGCCCAACTGACATGCATTCATTCAATGTTTAATTAAAAAGGGATAAAAAAAACATTGGTAGCTCACATACTGTGGAGAAAAGAACCTTCATTTCTTTTTTATTTTACAGAATGCCTTTTGATATCATAAATGGCTTCATAAAACCAATATGTCAGGCAATTGTAGTTTCTTCCAGTGTGTCTAGTTGCAGTGGAAAAAAAGGCAAAGTTTAAGTAGAGGTAGTGAAAACCATCAAGGAGGAGCTGCTCCAAGAAGGACATCTATCTCCTCTCCAACTTTTAATAAAGTATATCTTGGAGGACAAAGTATCTTCTACGTCTCAGAAAGAATGGCTGTTGCTGTCAGCCTTGGAAGCCATATTTCACTTAGAAGCTTCAAGGTTGCCACATTTAGTGCCTGGGAACTTGGGAAGGGAGATTTCATAGAGAGTTGGACAATTAGACTCAACAATATTCTTTCTTACAAGCCAAGGACAAATTACTCTGCCCCTGGAGAGGAGTGTCTAGAGGAATGTCTTCAGTTGGGACGATGTTTGATTAGACCATGTGATGGACTGGTAGGTGCTGGGGATGGATCTTTGAATTTCAGTGGGGAAGGGAAAACCCGGAAGTCTCACATTTGGGTTTTCCTAGATGTGCCAATATGACAACTCTAATAAAATGGAACTTTGAGAAAATGCCTATCTTGAAGTTTATTGGTTTGGTGAATATTGTTTTATCAGTTTTTGAACTTCTTTTACTGAGTTACATCAGTAGCTTGCCAAGGATCTGTGCCATACACATTAATATAGTAAGGCAATGCATGTAGCACCTGAACATCTGGAAGATGGAAAACCAGCTTCCCAACTGGAAATGTGTGCATATAATTTCATGTGAAACCTCTATTTTGTTTAAATTAAGCCTCCAGTTCTCTCCTTAGAAATAGTTAGAAAATTATGATATGAAGACATCTGTGACATCACCAGACTCTTACATCATAAGAGCAAACCCCTTTTTCAATTAACCTTTAAGAATTACTCATGGAGATGTTGATGTTTCCATCGTCCAAGTAAATAGGTCTCTGATTTGGAGGTTAAATCTCCAGGAATAGAATAGGGAGCAGTGGGTCAAGACTGAAGGCCTGGATTTTACCTTCAGAACTGGAGATTCATCTTGCTCCTCTTATTCGTCTAAAGATGATTTGCAAGCCAATGGCATGACAGCATTTTCAACCAGAAGAATCAATGGTTTGCTTTAGTTGAAGTCAGCTTAGAGCAATAGACAACAGTGTCATCATTTTATTTTAATCAATGCCATCCTTTGCATTTTCTCTCTTTGTATTTTATTCTTGCACCAAAACTGTGAAATCGATTATACCAAGTAACAATGATTGATCCATCCTGCATGCTCTATGCTTGGATCTTCAAATTCTATTCAATATTGATAGAGTATTCTTATCCTTCATTTGAAAGTCTTAAACAATGGGATATCCTGACAATGGAGTACTTGATGGCTACAAAAAAATTACCAATGCAAGATCAGTATAGCAGAATTAGGAAGGAAAACCTTCCTGAACCCCTTCCTCTTTTTCTGCCTGTAGTGATGTGAAGTGTTATAAATTTAGTGTTAGGGATTGGAAGCTCTGGTGGTGCAACAATTAGAATACAGTTTTGTAGTCTAACTCTGGTCACAGTCAGGAGTTCGATCCTGATCAGCTCAAGGTTGACTCAACATTCCATCCTTCCAAGGTTAGCAAAATGAGGACCTAAATTATTGGGGGCAATATGTAAAGTGCTCAAAGAATGCTGTAAAGTGTATATTTATTGATTTTTGAGATAAAGTGGACCAGTGTTTCTCAATCTCAATAGTTTTGAAATGAGTGGACTTCAGTTGCCAGCATTTGGCTGGGAAAAGATGTTCACACACTTGTTGAGGTTGAGAAACACATAGGTAGTCCTCAACTTACAACCATTTATTTAGTGACTATTCAGTTATAATGGTATTGAAAAAAGTGACTTATGACTGTTTTTTCCACACTCACAACTGTTGCAACATCTCCATAATTGTGTGTGGCTAACATGACTGCAGAAACATCTTCAGACAGTGCTGATTCAATGGCCTTTGAAATGGAGGTGAGCGTCACCTTCTATAGTCAGCAATGACTAGCAGTGTAAAATTCATAGGGTCTCCTTTTTTAATGGTTAAGGGTGATTATAGACGATATTTCAAGACCAGAGAAAAGATAAACAAGAGAGAGAGAGAGAGAGAGCAGACAGGCAGACAGAATGAGACTAAAAAGAATTTACTACTATTCTTACAAAATTCAGGTGTATCTATCATTTTGGTATGTTTTTCCTACTTTCCCCCCATAAGAATTACACACACATGGAGAGAGAGACAGACAGACAGACAGAAGAGACACAGAGGGAGAGAGAGACAGAAAGAGAGACAGAGACAGAAACAAAAAGAGAGACAGAGAAATGGAGAGAGGGAAGGAGGGAGGAAGAGAGAGAAACAGAGACAGAGAGGGAGGGAAGCAGAGGGAGAGAGAGAGAGAGACAGAGACAGAGGGAGGGGAAGGGAGAGCACGGGAGAAGGGAGAGAGGAATAATGAGTCCTTCAAGTTCTTTCATTTAAAAGACCCTCTTTTTAAGCCTTATTAATGAAACAAATTTTCAGAGAGTGTTCCCAGCTACTGATCCATTGTCAGGGTTCCTTCCTAGCTGCTGCTATAACAAATAAATAAAAATCCCGAGTACATCATTAATTATGTTTTTATTACTCTCTTCATTATGATCAGGCAATGGCCTGTAGCCATTAATTAACTCAGCATGCTCCCGTCCTCTGTTGCTATCAGATCACGTTTGCCATTCTCCCATCATCAATTAGGACAAGCTACAGAGTGAATTATGCCACCCTCTCTTGCTCTGTACATATTAGCCAATTGGTTCCTCCCCTTTACAATGAACATATTTTACACTCTTTGTGAAACAATATGCCCTGGAGCCTTTTTAAATATAGCAGCTCATCACACATCTGCAGTACAACTAGAAACCTCAAAGCCGAATTCTCCAAAGATACTGTGTCCAGATTCCATGTTTAGAATTGCAGCAAGAGCTCGAGTGATTTTTCTTCTTTTTAAAGTTCTATTCCTTTAACATCCTTGACTTAGAAAGTGCACTCACTTTTTTAACTTTCTGCTTATTTTTACATTATGATCTTAACTGTGATATCGCCCCCTCCAATCCTTTGGATATAATTAAAACCAAAACAAAGCTTGTCTCTAGTTCAAGGAAACTAAATTCTCACCCAAATTATCTAAAGTCTCTGGGAAGAAAAACTGAATTTTGCCCCCTACACACAGGATGTGCATTTTTTATTTTTAAACTCCAGATTATGCATATTTGCCCTTCCCTCTCATCTCCTTGCTTGCCCCTATAACCATAACACACTAGTGGTTAAATCTGGGGATCAATGATTTGTAGAGTGGAGTTTTTAAATGCATTTAAGATCTAACTCATCCTGTTTCGATTCAAAAACCCTTGTCTCCATCTGTTACTTTGATGATTGTAAATGGCAAAGCTCTGGCAGCTAGTGAAATGTGGGAGGGTTTTTCATTAAATCATATTGAAGATATCTTGGACATCATCTAGCCCATGTTTTTGGGAATTGAAATCTACGTGTTTTAAAGTTGCCAAGATTGAGAAACATTGATCTGACCTGTAGGAATCCTGTACTGCTAGCAGATGGTCTTCCCGCATCAATTTAAATATTAAAAAGTCCATTGCCAATAAGAAACTTGTTTCACTATTTGTCTATGGAGATTTTCAATCATCCAGGTCAGTAGTGGGATTCAAAATTTTTTACTACTGGTTCTGTGGGTGTGGCTTGGTGGTTGTGGCTGGGGAAGGATACTATGAAATCTCCAGTCAGAGGTGGTATTTGCCGATTCTCCAAACTACTCTAAATTTCTGCTACCGGTTCTCCAAAACTGGTCAGAACCTGCTGAATATCACCTCTGATCCAGGTCATGGTTGTACTTCGCATAAGAGAACAAACACACCAGGACTAGACTCAGCAGTCCATCTGCATTTAAAAGACATAGGCCATCATTTGAAGACAGCAAAGTCCACCTTTTGGACAGAGGAGACTGCTGATTTAAAAGAGGGGTCAAAGAGGCCATCTATGTTAAAACTGAACAGCCTTCTCTCCACAGATAAAATATCATCTATTTCTGTGTACAACACAGTCCTTTCAGCAGTTCCCATAAGGCTCAGTCCTCAGGTGATCCTGAGGATATAGATAAATCTCCAGGTGAGCTTAATGACTTGCTAAAAGGATACAAATGTCCAGCTGTCTCCAAGGAGTATAAATTCTTTCATTCCCCACCATCCAGACAGAGCTGAAGAAGCTTCTTAGATGAGAAGCAAAACGTCTTCAAAAAAAAAACAAGAAAGTCCAGTTGCCTTTTGAAAAAAGCACCTTTGGGATTGTTTCACTGTTGAGAAGCAATAACCACTAGAAGTTATTTTTCCCCCATGTCTAAAATGTTTATTTGGTATGTGTTCCTCTGCATCTTTACTTCCAGCAACTGCCTAGATGAGTTCCTATAATAATTGTGAGAGAGCTCAAAGTGGCTTAGTGGACCACCACTTAAATATGAGCCAATGGTGTGCTGCAGCTGCCAAAAAAAGGCAGTGCAATTCTAGGCTGCACCAACAGGGAGATAGTATCACAATCATGTGAGCTGATAATACCATTTTATCCTGCACTAATTTGGCCATGACAGGGATGCAGTGGCTCAGTGGCTAAAACGCTGGGCTTGTCGATCAGAAAAGTCAGCAATTCAGTTTGAATCCCTAACACTGCATAATGGATTGAGCTCCCGTAACTTGTTCCAGCTTTTACCAACCTAGCAGTTTGAAAATGCAAGTAGAAAAATAGGGACCACTTTGGTGGGAAGATAACAGCATTCCGTGCACCTTTGGTGTTTAGACATGCCAGCCATATGATCACAGAGACATATTCGGACAGCGCTGGCTCTTTGGCTTTGTAACGGAGATGAGTACTGCCCTCTAGAGCCAGAAATGATTAGCACATATGTTTGTTTATTTTATTTTTATTTATTTGTCAAATATAACAGAAATAATATAACAGAAAGGACAATAAACATAAGTTTAAATACATGAAATAGGAACTAATAATTGGAGACAATAGGGCAGGGATGGTAGGCATGATTGTGCGCTTATGCACGCCCCTTACAGACCTCTTAGAAATGTGGTGAGGTCAACAGAGGTTAGTTTGAGGGTAAAGGGGTAGGGGTTTGATCAGGTGACAACAGAATCAGGTAGTGAGTTCCAGACATTGACCACTCTGTTGCTGAACTCATGCTTCCTGCAATCAAGTTTGGAGTGGTTTACATTTAGTTTATATCTGTTGGGCGCTCTAGTGTTGTTGTTGTTAAAGCTGAAACATTCATTAATTGGTAAGATGTTGTAACATATGATTTTATGGACTATGCTTAAGTCTAATCTTAGTCGGTGTAGTTCAAGGTTGTCTAAGCCAAGAATCTCAAGTCTAGTGTTGTAGGGTATTCTGTTGTGAACAGAGGAATGTAGTACTCTTCTGGTAAAATATTTCTGAACTCGCTGAATTGTATTTATGTCAGATATACAGTGCGGATTCCAGACAGCAGAGCTGAATTCAAGTATTGGTCTAGCAAAGGTTTTGAATGCCCTAGTTAGCAAAACAGTATTACCAGAGGAGAAGCTTCGTAAAATTAAATTTACAATTCTTAAAGCCTTTTTGGCAATACTGTTGCAGTGAACTTAGATCATTTGATATGAGAACTCCAAGGTCCTTGACAAAGTGAGGGTCATCAACAAGGTCATATCTGCCTAGATTGTATTTGGTATATAGATTTTTTTTCATCAATGTGTAGGACAGAGAATTTGTTGGTAGATATTTGGAGTTGCCAATTGTTAGACCATTCAGACACATAATCAAGGTCTTTTTGAAGGATGGTAGCATTGACAGTGGTGTTGAATAGCTTAACATCATCAGTGAAGAGGACACAGTTGCTAATAAGATGATCACAAATATCATTTATATAGAATGTAAAGAGTGTGGATCTTAGAACACTCCCTTGTGGGACACTGCTGATAACTGGTGCAGGGTTTGATAGGGCATTTCCTATTTTTACTATTTGTTGCCTGTTTGTCAGGAAGGCAGTAATCCACTTGTGAAGGGATCCAGAAATGCCATAAGAATTTAATTTTAATAATAGTTTGTCATGTACCACTGAGTCAAATGCTTTGCAGAAGTCAATGTAAATTACATCTATTGCTTTACCCTGGTCGAGAAGTATAGTCCATATGATTTTGCAGTGTAGAAGTTGCAAATTGCAGGACAATTTTTTTCTGAAACCAAATTGATTATTGGAGAGTAAGCTGTTAGACTCTAAGTGGAAGGTAATGCATTGATTAATAATTGATTCCATAACTTTGCATGTAACACAACACAATGAGATTGGTCTGTAGTTATTAACTAAGCCAGGGTCACCTTTTTTGAAAATGGGGATGACTGTTGCTAAAGACCATAAGTTTGGTAAAGAGCTGGTTCTGAATGATAACTCATATATTATGCTTAGTGGTTTTGCTATAGAGAGCTTTTTAAAGAATGCACATAATCCATCAGGGCTAATAGATAAGGATGGTTTAAGGTGGCATAGTGCATTTTCTATGTTATCTTCAGTAAAGTCAATTTGTAGATCGTTGCAGTTACTTGTTGTACAATTAGGAAATGAGGGGCATGAGCCATTACTGTTAACAAAGACTGAACTGAAAAACGTGTTGAAGTGTTGAAACGTGCCTTAACAACTTCATCACTATAATCTTTCCCATTAGGACCTTTTAGAGGTGGGATGGTTTTTGAGTCTTTAAGTTTGGTGTTTACAAAGTTATAGAAAGCACAGGTAGATTTGGTGCGTAGAAGATTTTCCTATTGCTTGCAATGGTAATAGATGCATTCTGTCTTTATCTGTCGGCATAAGGTGTTGTATCGGTTTTTAAAGTTAGTTACGTTTTTAGTTTTGTTTTTATGCCATGATATACTACAGTAGTATTATATACTAATTGATCCAATCCCAGCGTGGTAACGGCATTGCATAGAGTTGAATGAATGGGTTCAGATTTAGTGTCCAATTTATAAGAGGTAAGATGAGGTCACCAAGGAAAATATGTGTGAGTCAAACCTTCCCCTTTACCTTAATTTGGCCATATTTGGAAAACTGCATTCCGTTCTGGTCACCATGATACAAAAAATGATTCTGAAGCCTTAGAAAGAGTACAAAGAAGAGCAACTAAAGTGATAAGAGGTCTGGATGCTAAACAATATGAGCAACAGTTGAGAGAACTAGATATGTCTAGTTTGGTGAAGAGAAAGACTAATATTGACATGACACAGTAACTTGGGGGGGGGTTGCACAGGGGAGAGGGGGAGGTCAACCTATTTTCCAAAGCATTTGAAGACAGGACAATAGATCATCAGGTGAAAGATCATCAAAGAGAGATACAACTCAGGAGACATTTCATGACAGTGAAAACAATTAATCAGTGGAATCATTTGCCAATAGAAATTGTGGGTACCCCATCATTGGAGATTTTCAAGAGGAAGCTGGACAGTCATTTTTCCAGAATGGTATAAAGGTTGCTGCATGAAAGGGAGTTGGACTAGAGGAACTCCAAGATCCCTTATTATTCTATGTTTTAGGCAAGATTGCAGGAGTGGTGAGACAGTGAATGCCCCAAGGTCTCTGGGCTGACTTTGGCCCAAAACAGAGTTAAAACTCATCGTTGCAAGTTTCTGGCATTATATCTTAACTATTGGGTTCTAACCAAAATTCATTTCCTCTAATTTAACTCATCATATCCTGTCTTTTAGAACAATTCAGAATAATTGTTGTCCTGCTTTCTGCAGGATAGGTTTTCATATATTTGAAGACAATTTTTGATTATTTTCTCAATCTGCAACATTTAGTCTGCCTTTTATTATTCTCCTATGAATATGTTCAGGGTTTTCAAAGTCTTTTCTAAAATATGATTTACAGAACTGGAAACAATATTCTAGGAAGAATTTAACGAGCACATGATAGCAAGGAATAATATTTTTTCCAGAGGTAGTATTCAGCCAGTTCAGACCAGTTCTGGCATCCAGATAGGGAAAATTTTGACTGGCCCCACCCACCTACTCCCTCTCACCTCTCATATATTTGTTGTTTATTAGCTCAGCTGATTCATGCAGCAGAGCGGATTGCCACACATCAGCTGAACTAAGAAACAGCTGATGGTCAGTGTTTGTTTGATTTGCGTGTGTGCAAATCACATGTTTGGTGTGCCTCAGTGGCAGTAAGAAACAGCTGATAGTAAGAGGCTCGGAGCTGAGGTAAGAAACAGCTGATGGTCAGAGTTTGTGTGATTTGTGCATTTGCGAATCACATGTTAGGCGTGCTTCAGTGGCAGTAAGAACCAGCTGATGGTTGGAGCAGTAGTAAGAAACAGCTGATGGTTGGTGTTTGTGTGATTTGTGTGTGCACGAAACAATGGAAAGAAACAGCTGATGATTGGATCAGTGGTAAGAAACAGCTGGTGGTCGGTGTTTGTGTGAATTGCACGCTCTTAAAGCATGCACACATAGAACCGTGCATAGAACCAGCAGGAAAAAATTTGGAAACCCACCACTGGATTTATCTTTGTTTTAAACCTAATGTGATATTTCTGTTGATGTAGCCTAAAATCTCTGAATTTTTCCCTTGCAGCTGAATTTCACATTGCTAATCCCAAAGGTCCTTTTTCAAAAGACAACTGGACTTTATTTGTTTTTGTTTGAAGCTGTTTTGCATCTCATCCGAGAAGCTTCTTGAGTTCAGTTCAGAATGAATGATGGAGAATCATTTTTGGATGAGAAGGGAAACATCTTTAGGCAAAAACAAAGGAAGTCCAGTTGCTTTTTGAAAAAGCACCTTTAGGACAATGTGACCCATTCTCTGCATGACAGAGAATCTCCGTAGCCACATTGTTCAGTTTGTGATCCACCAAAATACTTTTCTCTTGTATTGCTTGTTTACTTATTTATTTAATACTTGCAATCAGGTTAACATTGCTCTAGTTATAGCATCTTGAAAGCAGTGGAGAAATATGTAACAATGGAAAATATTACATTTCGTTGTTTTTTTATTTGTAATTATTTGCAGCTATTTTATGATTATTTTTCTGAATTGTGTAAACAACTATTATCTTTTATGGAAAAGAACTCTTTTGATCTCTTATGGTCTTAAATAGCTCTATTTCTGTCATAAAGAGACATTATTATTAGTTACCAGCATACATATCCTTTGCATAAATTATTCTTAAACTGTCTGAATTTTTCTATAAATTGTCTTCACCGTGTGACCCATTTTCATTGCAATTTTCATTACGTCTCTAAGATAGAAAAAATTTCAAAAGATACTTATTTTAAATCTATGTTATGAGAAGATGTATTTATTTCTATGGAAATTGGTGTCACTTCTTCCCTCATACTAGTACAAAGTTCTTGTAAAGTTCATCCATACGAAACAATTTCTATCTATTTCATGTAGTAAATAATGCAAGAATTCAGATCCATGTACCCCCAAGTGACCCAGAACAGAATGAGCTATAGCTTAAATGCAGTTCTCAAAGTAATCAGGTCATCTCTGCACAATGTTTTCATTATATTTTACATTTTGAATTACACTTAAACAACTATTTTGGTTAGGCCATGTGCATTCTGCATACAAGCATAAGGTTGTTCAAATGATGACTAGAGAAAGTTGCTCAAAAATCACATCTATTGACCCTGTTTCTATCTTCCATACATTCCATTTAGGATTTCTAATGCAGCAATCCTGCAGGGCAATATGTGAAACCCCTCAGTCATGAACAAAGTTTCATTTTCTTGGATAAGAAAGAGCTGCTGACGTACAATTGCTTTGGAATATTTGCTTTATTTCCACTATGCAAGAAGAGTAAATAAATGTCCTTCCTGCAGACCTCAGACAGTGATGAATGCAGCATCATAATCCCAAGGATGAAGTCCCCTTTCCATTCCAGTTATTAATTTTCTTAGCTCTGTCATTGTTCAAATTTGTGTTAGATCATATTAGGTCTGCAGGATGGTCTAAAGAGAATTCATGATGATCCGGAATTCAATCCTGTGAAAAATATCCCTCACCAATAAAAGTGAATTACATATGGAATGTTAAATATAACTGGATAAACTATGACTCATTTCATAGTTTTTTTCCCATATGTAATTTAGATTTTCATCATTTCTCCTTCCTTCACAACTCTCAGGCAAGATCCAGTAATGAGCTAATTTATGTTGTTAGTTGCAAAGACATGTCCGAACCATCACGACCCCATGGACAGCATTCCTCCAGGCCTTCCTGTCCTCTACCATCCTCTGGAGCCCATTTAAGCTCAGGGCTACTGCTTCAGTGACTCCATCCAGCCACCTCATTCTCTGTCGTCCCATTCTTCTATTGCCCTCAATCGTCCCCAGCATTAGGCTCTTCTCCAATGAGTCCTTCCTTCACATTAGGTGGCCAAAGTATTTGAATTTCATCTTCAGGATCAGACCTTCTAAAGACCCATCAGGGTTTATCTCCTCTAGGACTGACCAGTTTGATCGCCTTCCAATCCAAGGGACTCACAGGAGCTAACTTATAGAATGCATCTAAAATAAGGGATTCTCCTCTTCTTGATATTCCTTGTTGGCTGACCCAACTGTGGAACCATCTGCCACTTTACTAGAGAAGGGATAACCTCCTTACCAGATTCCTTCCACTGTGGCAAAGCTTGTAATGTACTGCTTTCATTGGAAAATTCTTTAAAATTCAGCGAGACCTTCAGAAATGTATTTGCCTTGAAAACAACTCCTAATGAATCAAACAGTACATTCAAACCTCAGGAGTTGACCCCAGCAAATGTTTTATGATAATTTTGCTGCCATAAAACCTTTTATAAAATTTGTCATTTTTTTTAACTCCATGGAAGTTATGAGTTCCTGGTTTTAGATGCATTTTATAAGTTAGCTTGTTTGAGGTACCTTGCCTGAAAATGGTTTGTCCTCTTCCTTGGATGCATGTGGATTTAAATCTAAAAGCTGAAATAAAGCAAAATGAAAAGTTGCAACACAATAGAAGTTTTCTCCAGTGGCTACACCATTACTTTGGAAGAAAAATCAAAACATCTAATGAGAATAGATTTTAATCTTGTTGATGTATCATTTTCACATGGTATATTTTTGGAAGCTATTTCCTCCCATCCTATTGGCATTTTTCCAGTCAGATAAAAAAAATCTCTGTAAGGCATGGTTTCTGGTGAATTACCATGGGTGAAGGCTAGTCTTAGATACTCCAAGCAGATGAAAGTGTACTTTCCCATAGTGTATCTATTCCAGTATTTCTCAATCTTGGCCATTTTAAGACATATGGACTCATCTCCCAGAGTTTGCCAGTCAGCTAAGCCCATTTAAGTCAGTTAAGCCCACATGTCTTACAGTTGTCTAGGCTGTATTTCATAATCAGCCCTATCGACTTGTGATATGAATTGACACCCAAACAGAAGGCATTACTAAGCTATACCACCACGATTGGCTGCTTAGGAATTTTGAGAATTGAAGTTCAGCAACATCTAGAGAGCTATCAGCTACTTTTACCTGAGCTACAATAAGAACAACGAATCTTGTCTCAGCATCCACTGGACCTTGCTCCTCCATCCATTAGAACTAGGTTGACTCAGTTTGATGGAAAATGCATTGCTTTCAAATGCCCCAAGAGAAGAAAATGTCAGCTAACTTGGATTTGGTGCATAATTCTGGTTCTTAAATAAGTAATGACCCAAAAGGAAAGAAATAGAGAAGACATTCCTTCCATTGTGCTTGTTCTGATCAGGAACTGGGGCAGTGGTGGGATTCAAATTGTTTTATCACTGGTTCAGTGGGCGTGGCTTGGTGGGCATGCTTTGAGCACCCGCATGCCTTCGCGTGCATGCAGAGGCTTTTCTACTGACCTTCTCCTGCACTCTCCCTGTGTCTTCAACAGGTGACATGGTGCAGCTGAAGTTGAAAAGCAGGAAATAAAGGTCAGTATGGAGCTGGGGCAGCTGATCGTCAGAGCGAATCGCTCCCAGATGATCTTTGGAGCAACCGGTTCAGGAAAACTGGGCCAAATCAGTAGAATTCCACTTCTGAACTGAGGGCTGCTAATGAGACTGTAGAGAACAAAGCAAAGCAAAATAAAAAGACTCTTTATTACTTTGCATCTATAAGTTACTCTAAAAAAAATAAGCCACCCTAAAAAAAACCTAACCCTAACCCTGCCCCAAAATTTGAATTTGAAATTCAGAAAATGTCATATGAGAAGGGGGTTAGAAAAATAAAATCTTCCTTGTCCTGTAAAATTTCAAAGAAATGAGAAATTTTAACCCACTGCCAATCTTCTTACCAGACAACCTGTTTTTTACTTTTGCCTCAATCTGCTGTTATCTTCAAGAGTTTCTTGTACAGCACATTTTGATCCAGGTTTTGCTACAACCTGGACTAGCTGATGTAGCAACCTGTATTTACACTGTTAGTTTATAATCTTTCAAACTATTTATGAGCTTATTATACCCCTGTCCCTTCCAAATTCCTTCCATCTCTTTTTCTCTCAAAGTCATTTTAAAACAAAACAAAGCAAATAAATAAATGAAAATGTAAGCGCTTAATGAAAGCTGCCAAAAATCTAAAGCAGCCAAAAGCAATTCCAACTGGAGAAAAGCCAATGTGTAACTATTGGTTTCACAGCGTGGCTTTTTCAATTTCCTTCCTTCCTTCCTTCTTTTTTTCTTTCTCTCTCTCTCTCTCTTTCTTTTCTTTCTTCCTTCTTCTTTCTTTCATAAAAATTGAGACCAACTGGGACTTTGTGGCACCAGGAAAGTCAGTTGCTTTTTTCTTGGTACAGTTTTCAACAGCTTTGATAACATAGCAATCCTATGTCCATCAGCTTTGAAGTAGGTCCAAATGAGTTAATAGGATATTAGTGTACAAATGTAGTACAATTGCAGCCTCTTTTAACTGTTGCCTACTTTACAATGAAAAATTGTGGTTCAGAATAACATAGAGCCAAATTGTGCCATACAATTTCTAAAAAGCTTTTTATTCCTAGCTCCTGTTTTTCTGTCTTATGCTTAGTGGGGTTTGAGAATTTCTGGTGAATTCCATTTGGCAGTGTTTTAAAATTGTATTGCTGGAGGTAGAAAAGTGGCCTAGACTAGGGTTTTGTTTTGTTTTGTTGCAAATTTTTCCTTCATTTACTAGCCTTTTGGAAAATCATACTCTACAATCTGAGAAGATCTCCCAGGAGGAATTCCTTTATGTTATTTTTTCTTAAGGGAAACCTGGAAGGACTACAGTACTGGAAAGAAAATTAAATAATGAAAGAAGGATTTTATGCCTTGGTTATTCAGCATGGAAAATGTTCAAGAACACTGCAATTTATTCACATTTCTATTCACAGAAATTCTTTTTCTTTCAAAGAATTGTGAGAAGCTATTTCTCTTAAAGTGACTGAAAATGAGTTGAAACAAAAATACATTTTTTTCTAAATGGTTCTTCTTTATCCATTGCAATATAACACAGGCATTTTTCTGACATCGTTGAGAAATGCTACTTAAAAAGACGCATTTTTGCATTTTACTTACATGAAGATGTTAATACATCAAAAGAAGTATCTTAGGAAAAATAAATATTAACTCTTTCTACTGTGAATTGCCCAAGATGCTGTAAATAAATAGAATAAGTAAATAAACAAATTCTTAATTAAGATAAACTAATTATTTGGATTAATTAGGATAAATGGCATTCTAATTAAGCCTTATAATTTCTCACAGAAAACAGGGATGCAGAATAATTCCCACTCATGTCCATGTAAGATTTTTTGCTATTCTTGACAAATACATTTTCTAATATTCTCAATTTTCAAGGTTCAAAATGACTTATTTATACATCCTAGCTAAACTTATTTTCCTGACATGTAGCTTTGTTCTTGTAGTTATGAGCAGAAATATTTAAAAAGTGACTTGTCTTCTACAATTCAAAGAACTTTTCATTCTCTTATCTGTTCCGCCTTCTGTTCTCATTCAGATACGGTTCTAAAGAGAAATATTACTGAAGAAAAGCTGCAAACTGGTTTGTTTCTACACTAATAACAATTTCTGGACACATCTCCGAATTAAAAAGTTGGGAGCACTTGAGTCAATCAATCAATCCCTGTAAGTATAGGATCAGTTGAAGGATTTTCAGGCAGATGCTATTCAACCTTTGAAGATCTCCAGTGAACATATCACTGAATGAGGCAACCTATTCAACTGGATGATCACTCTGGGATCTATCATGAATCTATTCCCTGTAGTTTCAACCCGTTGATTCTTGTCTTGTTCTCTCAAGCAACAGAAGGCAAGTGATAATGCTTTAATTATGTGAAGACAGCAGTCCAGTTAAGATTTTACTTTCTCTTCTAAGATTAAATATAGTCTGCTTTTAAAACTATTTATAATAGGACTTGGTGTCCAGTTTTTTCTCCATCCCCCTCTAGCACCCCTTCCCTGAATTCATGATAGTTTTCCAATGTCCAATTTTAGATTATGCTGTCCAGTTCTACATACAATATTTCAAGAAGTCAGCAGAGATGTCTGTATGCTTTTCCTATGTTGTACTGCTAAGACAGGTCTCATACCACCCCATAATTGTGACTTTTTTTTCCTCCTCAGATGCTGAAATTTGTGTTTCTCCCTATTAAATATCTCCCTGTTAATTCTGGCCTAGTTTCAAGTCTATCTAGATCTTTTCCCTCATTAATCACTCCTAGTTTTGCATCATCTGAAAAATTGATAATCATTCTTTCAACCCTTTCATCCAAGACATTAATAAAAAGGTTGAACAATACAGGGCCTAGGGCACTCTACTTTATATTCCTCCAAAATTTGATGTGGTGCCATTTATTAATATTCTCTGAGTGCAACCAGTTAGGTAAGATTAAATCCCTCTAACAGTGGTGTAGTCAACCCCATATTTTACCATTTTATTAATGAAGACCATGTGAAAACTTTGATGATGCTTGTAATTTTACGTGTTTGGACAGTGAGATTTTTTTTTAAAAAAAATCTTTTGACAGAATTTGAAGAGAAAAACAAAATGGTGAAAGGGTTACTTATCAGTGGTGGTATTCAAAATTTTTTACTACCAGTTCGGTGGACATGGCTTGGTGGGCATGGTGTGACTTGGTGGGTGTGGCTTGGTGGGCGTGGCAGGGGAAGGATACTGTAAAATCCCCATTTCCACCCCACTCAAAGGAAGGATACTATAAAATGCCCATTCCCTCCCCACCCCACTAACCTGGTTCCAGCTCCATTCTCCTATGCAGGAAAGACTCAGAAGAAGACCCAGCTGATCAGCTGAGACTTGGGAAGCAAAGAATAGATTGGGGGGGGGGGCAGTCAGAGGTGGTATGTGCCGGTTCTCTGAACTACTCAAAATTTCCACTACCAGTTCTCCAGAACCTGTCAAAACTGGCTAAATACCACCTCTTCTACTTATAACTTAGAGATGGGTATGGTTGAACTCAAAATATTTAGGGTTTCATGACCCTACTCCTGTGGGAGTGACCTTGAAAGATGATGGGGAAGAGATGCTATAGAAAATGGTCAAATAAAGTGGGAGGCAAAGAATAAATATCAGAAATTTATCAGGATTATTAGGCTGTAAAATGAGATGGTGGAAGGTTTGTACTTTAAGACTTGCAAGAGTCCGCTAATGTAACTTTAAAATAAAGTAGAATAGTTGTGTTTCCTATCTGATCTACCTGGGGCACATCATCCACTATCACCCACATTGTAACAGAATAACAGAGTTGGAAGGACCTTGGAGGTGTTTTAATCCATCCCCTCTTCTCAAGCAGGAAACTCTATGCCATTTCAGACAAAATGGCTTTAATCTCTTCTTAAATTCCTCTGGCGTTGGAGCATTCACAACTTCTGGAGGTGAATCATTCCACTGAATAATTGTTCTAACTGCCAGGAATTTTCTCCTTAGTTCTAGGTTGCTCCTTGATTAGTTCCCATCCATCACTTCTTACCCTGCCGTTGAGTGCTTTGAAAAATGGGTTAATCCACTCTTCTTTGCAGTAGCCCCTTAGATATTGTAGCAAGCAATTTCTTCCTACTATTTTTGAAGCTGATCAAATAGATCAGAAAACTTGGAAAGTATCCCCAGATGGTCTTCCTGGGTAGTAAAGGAGTCCTCCTTCAGTTTTGAGAAGGAAGGAAAGTCCACCTGCAGTATCAGATGGTACTATAACTATATGGATATTTTGAGTAACTGCTCCTTTCATTATTAGCAATTCTAACATATCCCTTTGATAGCCTGAAGCTTCAATGAAATTATCTACTGAAGGTCTGTTCTCTTTAAACCTTGATTCCCTAAATAGAAATGATATCATTTTGTAAAAATGCTACAAGATAATAAAAAATTGTAAGAATCTTTTTAAGAGAGCATTGATCCTTAGAGTAAATCTCTATCATTCTTAAAAGCCAGAGGTTAAGTTGGTATTCTTCCAGCTAAAAGAAAACTAAAAGCTATCTTTGATTAAACACTATTCACCTCAAGTTTTAAAAAACTGAAAATGCTGAGTTTTTACTACTATATTTAATAAAAAGCTTGTGAAGCTGGAAGTCCAGGTTGGCTCCCAAAAACAATATCAAGCAGTCCTATGTGAACCCATAGAGGAAAATAATCCAAAAATGACACTTTTTATAGACAGAATATAGAATGGGTTCCAATCATATGAACTTGGCTTTGAACTTGTGACTAGTGAACTTGACAATTTTTTATTAAACCATCACTATTCCTTTGGAAGCTTCTAAGTTTTCCATGGCTGCTCATCAAGCAGGCTGCTATTAAAAACAGATGATGGATTTGAAGTATCAACACCAAGCTCTTTTTGCTGATGTCTATGGAGTTTCTCAGTCATCCAAGTCATGGTTGTCCCAAAGGTGGTTTTTTCAAAAAGTGACTGGACTTCATTTTTCTTTGAAGGCATTCCACTTCTCATCTGAGAAGCTTCTTCAATTCTGATAGTTCTGACTCTTTTTCCAGATATTTCAGCTGTAATAGCAATAGCATTTAGACTTACATGTCACTTCACAGTGCCTTACAGCCCTCTCTAAGTGGTTTGACAAGTCAGCACATTGCCCCCAACAATTTTTACCGACCTCGGAAGGATGGAAGGCTGAGTCAACCTTGACCCTGGTGAGATTCAAGCTGCCAAATTGCAGGCAGTTGGCAGTCAGCAGAAATAGCCTGCAGTACAGCATTCTAACCACAGCGCCACCATGGCTCTTACCATGGTTAATGGTTGCAACTCTAAATGTAGAAAAATGAAACATAATGAACCAGAAATATGCAAAATGCCTATGTGTAAGTAAGCCAGCTTGTGATGGAGAGTGCATGTTGACTTGCACACAGAAGTTATCAGGAACATTTTAAATCAACATCTTTTCCTAGGTTCATATAGCTTTTGCCTGCACATGCCATTGGGAAAAACCGTCACTGAATTTCAGATGTCCCTTCCAGGTGCTTTGTTCATGTTGGGCACACTCCAGATCACATTTCCCCCTTTGAATCCACATCATTGGACAACGTTATTAAACCATTCATAAAACCAGAGTAAGTCAATTAAAGATTTTTCCTAGTTAACCAATAATACCTTCATGCCTAATGCAATATCTGATACCAAGAATTTAACAATGGACTTCCATCATGACACCCATGATCTATCTGTGTGTGTGTGTATGTATGTGTGTATACTTCGTGTTACATACATATATACACATACACATTGCCCCCAACAACAAAACGAAAACATATCTATCTATCTGTCTGTCTGTCTGTCTGTCTGTCTGTCTGTCTGTCTGTCTGTGTGTGTGTGTGTGGATCTTTGGTAATTCGGGTTTTCTCCCACGTAAAATTTGTAGTATCTAGGCAACGTTTCAATGAAGTCTCATTCATCATCTTCAGGCTCGTGTCTTCGGCTTTGTATATATATATATATATATATATATATATATGTTTTCGGAGATTTTCGCGGGTATTTGTATGTGGATCTTTGGTTCTTCGGGTTTTCTCCCGCGTAGAGTTGGAAATATTTAGGCGACGTTTCGATGAAGTCTCATTCATCATCTTCAGGCTTCTGTCTTCGGCCTTGTGCTTCTCAGAGTGATGTGAGCTTGCAGCTGCTTCTTCCTTTTAACTACTAGTGGGGGTGTGACTTGATTGGGTGGGGGCTTGGCTGTGTTCTGATTGGGTGGGGGTGTGTTCTCATTGGTTGGGGGTTTGGCTGTGTTCTGATTGGTTGGGGGGTTGGCTGTGTTCTGATTGGCTGGGGGTGTGTTCTGTTCTGGTGGGGGTTTGGTTGTACTCCGGTTAGTCTCAGTTGCTGGGGGATTTGAGCTGGTGAGCTGTGATCCTATTGTTTGGCTTCGCGTTCGTGGTCGTGTCACATCTTCATGGTGGGCATCAGTTCCCTTCATGTATGGGTTGGGGGGGTTTGAAGCAGGTAGTGATGCAGCTGTGGTACGGCTTCTGGTCCGTGGTCGTGTTTCATCTTCTGTGTGGGTGTGAGTCTGCTTTCTGCGTGGAAGTGTGGTGGTAGTTTCTTGTGTGGCCTTCGTGGGTGTGGGTCTGGTGTCCTTTATGTTAGGTACTCTTTTGTTAATGAGGGCGGGTTTCCAAATGGCTGGTAGGCGGGAGGTGTCATCTCGTTTATTCATGCTGTGTGGGCGTTTTTCTATCTCTATGGCTTCTCTGATTATTCTGTTGTTGAAGTGTTCAGTTTTGGCGATAGTTCTGGTATTTTTAAAGTCAATCTTGTGTCCTGTGGCTTTGAGGTGTTGGACCAGGGAAGAGGTCGGTTCTTCTTTTTTGATTGAGTTCTTATGTTCTTCAATGCGTGCACTTATCCTTCTGTTAGTTTGTCCAATGTATGTGGTGGGGCAGGAGGTGCACGGGATTTCGTATACTCCTTGGTTTTCTAACTCAATTTTGTCTTTAGGGTTTCTTAGGATGGTGGATATTTTTCCGTTTGTGCAGAATGCTGTTTTAATGTTGTGTTTTTGGAGGATCTTGCTGATTTTGTCTGTAGTGCCTTTTATATATGGGAGGAGGGCTTTGCCATTTTCTTGTTCTCTGTCTTGGATTTTGGTTGGGGTTTCTTTTTGGATTAGGTGAGTAATCTTTCTTCTTTGGAATCCATTTGCTGTTAGTACGTTAGTGAGAGTGTGTAGTTCGGTTTTTAGGTGTTGTTCATCGGCTAAGCATTTTGTTCTGGAGATGAGTGTCTCAGCTACGGAATTGATCTGTGCTGGGTGGTGGTGTGAGAGTGCGTGTAGATAGCGGTTTGTATGTGTTTTCTTCTGGTAGATGGTGTGTCCTAGGGAGCCATTGGATTTTTTGTATACTAAGACATCTAGGAAGGGAAGTTGATTGTTAGCTTCTGTTTCCATGGTGAATTGTATTTTGGAGTGTAGGCTGTTGAGGTGTGTGAGGAAGTTGTTCAGTTTTTCTTTCCCATGTGGCCAGATTATGAAGGTGTCATCTACGTATCTGAGCCAGAGTTTGGGTTTGTGATCATATTTTTCTAGAGCTTGTGTTTCAAAGTGTTCCATGTAAAGGTTTGCGATGACAGGTGAGAGGGATGATCCCATGGGTGCTCCTTCTATTTGTTTGTATTTTTGTCCATTGTAGGTGAAGTATGTATTGGATAGGCAATGGTTGGTCAGATCTAGGATGTGCTTGGGGGGGTTGTATTTATTTTGGATGGCTGTCAAGGCTTCTTTTATAGGCACTTGGGTGAAGAGGGATATGACATCGAAGCTCACTAATAGATCACTGGGTTGTAAGTTTTGTTTCTTTATGATCTCGATGAACTGGAATGAGTTTCTTACATGTGAGTTGATGGATTCAGCATAGGGCTGTAGTTGTTTGGCGAGAAATTTGGCTAGGTTTTGTAGAGGTGAGCCTATGGAGCTGACTATAGGTCTAAGTGGGGTTCCTTCTTTGTGTATCTTGGGGAGACCATAAAGCTTAGGGCATCTGGATGATTTCTCTCTGGGTATGATTCTTTGCTGGATTTCTTCGCTGATGGGGGAGGCTTTTATTTTAGATCTGGTGGTTTTTTCTAGGTAGGTGGTGGGGTCTGTGTTTAGGGGTTTGTATGTGGGGTCTTGGAGTAGGTTGGTTAACTTGGTTTGGTAGTCGGATGTGTTCATAACCAATGTCGCGTTGCCCTTGTCTGCTGGTAGGATTATTATGCTGGTGTCTTTTTTCAGGTTAAGTAGTGCAGTTTGTTCTTCTTTGGATAAGTTGCTTTTGGGTGGTTTGCTAGTGCAGAGGATGTTGGTAATTTCGAGTCTGATTCTGTTCGCATCATCAGGGTTGGTTTTGGTCAGGCTGGTTTCAACTCCGCATATGATGGTTTCTGTGGGGATGTGTTTGGGAGCAACAGCAAAGTTGAATCCTTTCGAAAGGACATTGGTTTCGGCTTCGCTGAGGATCTTGTCTGAGATGTTGTGCACTGTTTGTTTCATGTGTGGCTGTGAGGAGGGAGGAGTTTGTTTCTGGCGTTGTTGTAGTTTTCTGAGTTTGTTGGTGTGTGTGTCTGTCTTGAGGGTGGTCTGTGTTTCGGCTCTCCAGACAGCGAGTTGTTTGGTTTTGTCCCAAAGTGCGGGGTGAATCTTGTTGCTGAGTCTGAGGTGAAGTGTGAGGAGATCTTTGTTGATTTGGTCTAGGAGGAATCTTTTTGTGTGAAGTTCATTTCTGATTAGGGCCAATTCTGTTCTTTTTAGGATGCGTTTGGTGGCTGCTGTGTTGGTGTGGAATTTCAATTGGAAGCTTGTGGGGATTAAATTTTGATCTTGGCAGTTGCGTAGGAATACGAGGTCACATAAAATGGAAGCTCTTTGGACTTCAAGTTTTTCGTAAGTCCTGGTCAGATGGTGGGTTTCCTCCCCGTAGAGGTGCAATATTTGTTTTCGGAGATTTTCGCGGGTATTTGTATGTGGATCTTTGGTTCTTCGGGTTTTCTCCCGCGTAGAGTTGGAAATATTTAGGCGACGTTTCGATGAAGTCTCATTCATCATCTTCAGGCTTCTGTCTTCGGCCTTGTGCTTCTCAGAGTGATGTGAGCTTGCAGCTGCTTCTTCCTTTTAACTACTAGTGGGGGTGTGACTTGATTGGGTGGGGGCTTGGCTGTGTTCTGTTTGGGTGGGGGTGTGTTCTCATTGGTTGGGGGTTTGGCTGTGTTCTGAGACTAACCGGAGTACAACCAAACCCCCACCAGAACAGAACACACCCCCAGCCAATCAGAACACAGCCAACCCCCCAACCAATCAGAACACAGCCAAACCCCCAACCAATGAGAACACACCCCCACCCAATCAGAACACAGCCAAGCCCCCACCCAATCAAGTCACACCCCCACTAGTAGTTAAAAGGAAGAAGCAGCTGCAAGCTCACATCACTCTGAGAAGCACAAGGCCGAAGACAGAAGCCTGAAGATGATGAATGAGACTTCATCGAAACGTCGCCTAAATATTTCCAACTCTACGCGGGAGAAAACCCGAAGAACCAAAGATCCACATATATATATATATATATATATGGATCTTTGATTCTTCAGGTTTTCTCCTGCGTAGAGTTGGAAATATCTAGGCGACGTTTCGATGAAGTCTCATTCATCATCTTCAGGCTTGTGTCTTCGGCCTTGTGCTTCTCAGCACAAACACAAGGCCGAAGACACAAGCCTGAAGATGATGAATGAGACTTCATCGAAACGTCGCCTAGATATTTCCAACTCTACATGGGAGAAAACCCGAAGAACCAAAGATCCACATACAAATACCCGTGAAAATCTCCGAAAACATATATATATATAGTTTTGTAGATTTTCACGGGTACAGGTATGCAGGATCTTGGCACGTTTGGGTTTTTTCCCATGTAAGATTGAGAGTATCTTGGTGACGTTTCGACAAGGTCCCATTCGCCATCTTCAGGCTGGTACTTTCGGCTTCTTGCTTGTGCGAGCAAAGCCTGATCGGAGCTGCCATCTCCTTATATATACTGGTGAGGAGGTTGGCTGTGTTGTCATTTCTTGATTGGTTGATGGAGTTGATATTTGCAGATTGGCTGGCTTTTTCTTAAGAACATGTGTGGCTGAGGTATTGGCTGTATGTCTATCAGCTTCCTGTGTTGTAACGACCTGGGTAATGGGCTGTGTGATGGCCTTCTGAGTTCTATTGTTTTGACATCCTGGGTCTTGTGCTGTAATCTTCTGGGTTGTAATGACCTGAGTCATGGGCTGTGTGATGACCTTCTGAGTTTTATTGTTGTGACATCCTGGGTTTTGTGCTGTAATCTCCTGGGTCATTGGCTGTATTGTAACATCCTGAGGTTTTGTGGTGTAACCTCCTGAGTTCCGTGATGTGATATCCTGAGTGGGTGGCTGTGATGTGACATTCCAGGTTTTGGTTTGGCTCCGAGTTTGAGGCCTGGCTATGTATTCATGACATGTGTCAGTTTGCTTGGGTTGGGGGTCGGGGTGTGTGGCAGCTGGTGATGCCTTGGAAAGGACATTGGTTTCTGCTCTTGTGAGGGTTCTGTCAGATATGTTGTGTACTGTTTATTTCATGTGTTGTTGTAGTGGGTTGGGCTTCTTGTGTTTCTCTAGTCTGTGAAGTTTGCTGGTGTATGTGTCAGTCTTGTGGGAGGTTTTTATTTCGGCTCTCCAGAGGGCTAGTTGTTTGGATTTGTCCCAGAGTGCTGGGTGGATTTTGTTGCTGAGTTTGAGGTGGAGAATATGTTGGTTTGGTCTAATAGAAATCTTTTCCTGTGGAGTTTGTTTCTGTTTAGGGCTAATTCTGTTTTTTTCAGGATCCTTTCAGTGGCTGAGGTTTTGGAATGGAATTTGAGTTGGAAGCATGTGGGGATCACTTCTTTGTCTTGGCAATTGTGTAGGAATGTGAGGTCGCATAAGATGGTGGCTCTTCAGACTTCGATTTTCTCGTAGGTCCTGGTCAGCTGGGAGGTTTCCTCCCCATAGAGGTACGATATTTGTTTTCGTAGATTTTCATAAGTACAGGTATGCAGGTCTTGGCATGTTCAGGTCTTTTTCTGTGTAAGATTGAAAGTATCTTGGTGACGTTTCAACGAGGTCCCACTTGCCATCTTCAGGCTGGTGCTTTCAGCTTTATGCTTGTGTGAGCAAAGTGTGATCTGAGCTGTTGTCTCCCTATATATACTGGTGGAGAGGTTAGCTGTGTTGCCATTTCTTGATTGGTTGATGGAGTTGATGTTTGCAGATTGGCTGGCTTTTTCTTAAGAACTCTGGCTTAGATATGTAGATGACACTTTTGTAGTTTTTTCTTCGCCTAAAGATTGCGCCAATGACGGCTGCCTCAGTGAAATGTTCTCTAATGGTTTCTTTATTCCTTATTATTATCTGCAATTCACTATGGATTTCATACTCACAAGACCATTTTCTAAGAATTAGAAAATGTTTCCTCAAGGAGCAGCTTTCTGATTTCCCGCCCCCACCTGTCTTTGCAAATGCAGAGGAGATTCCAACCAATTCCCTGGTATTATGGATTACAACAACGAAAGCAAAGAAGCAACCACACCGGAAGAGGAGATGAGGTAAGCGAGTGGGAATTTTAAACAGACTAAGGAATAGGGGAAAAAAACTCCTCTCCCTTCAATCTTTCTGACTAACTTATGCTCACTGGCTAACAAGATGGATTAAATTTATCTCTTAAATAGATGGAATTCTGATTTTCATAATTCAGCTGTTCTTTGTTTTACTGAAACCTGGCTTAATCCACAAATTCATGGGGACAACACCATATACATCCCAGGATTTCAGACATTTAGATCAGACAGAATTGAAGAGATATCAGGTAAAACAAAGGGTGGAGGATTATGTTTATTTATCAACAATATATATATATATCAGCTGGTCTCAGGATATAACTATAATATATAAGTTTTGTGATGAAAACATAGAGTCTTTACACATCAACTGCAAGCCATTTTACTTTCCACGTGAGTTCTCCTCATTTCTCCTAATTGTTGTGTATGTTCCTCCACAAGCCTGTATAAACAAGGCATTACGAACTCTTGCTGATCAAATTATGGAGGCTGAAGCCAAACACCCAGGTTCCCTTCCCATCATTTTAGGAGATTTCAATCAAGCAAATTTAAGGAAAGAGCTCCCAAAATAATTCCCAAAAAGCATGTCAACTGTCCCACCAGAGGTAAAAATATTTTAGACCACTGCTACACAACAGTAAAAGATGCTTATAGGTCTTTACCATGAGCAGCTGTGGGACACTCTGACCACTGCATGAGTCACCTTGTACCTGCCTACAGACAAAGACTTAAAACCATGAAAACAACAATTAAATCAGTGAGGACTTGGTCAGATGAGGCAAAGCTGAAATTCCAGGCCTTCCTTGATTGCACTGATTGGAATGTTTTTGAAGATGCCTCTGCAGACTTAGATGAGCTCACAGATATTGTAACATCATATGTTAGCTTCTGCGAAGACGTATGTGTACCAACAAGGAACCTGAAAATATATAGTTACAATAAACCTTGGATCACAGCTATAGTTAAGCAGCTACGTCGTTCCAGAGAGGAAGCCTATAGAAAAGGTGACAGAATGTTATACAACCAGGCCAGAAACATATTAACAGGAGAGATCAGAGCAGCAAAAAGAAGCTACTCTGAAAAGTTAAAGAATCAATTCTCAATAAATGAATCAACAAATATGTGGAAAACTAAAAAACATCACTGGCTTCAGCAAACCTCCTTCCCAGGCAGAAGGAAATCAACAACTAGCAGATAACCTGAATGTGTTTTACTGCAGGTTTGAAAAGAAACTACAGCTACCTATCTCCACAACCCACATCTCAAACTTACCAACAACAGCCAAGCCATTGGGCTCACAACCTCTGGTGATCACAGAAAAAGAAGTGGAAGATCTATTACACAGACAGAAGCCAGGAAAAGCATCAGGGCCAGGCAAGATAACTCCTTCTTGCTTAAAAGTCTGACCAATTGGCCCCCATCTTCGTCCGAATCTTCAATGGATAACTAGAGATGTGCTATGTTCCTTCCTGCTTCAAACGTTCTACCATCATCCCAGTGCCAAAGAAGCCCTCCATCAAGGAACTGAATGACTACAGATCAGTTGCTCTAACATCTGTAGTTATGAAAATTTTTGAAAGGCTTGTGCTGTCCCACCTGAAAACCATCACAGATCCGCTGTTAGATCCAATGTAGTTTGCATACCGAGCAAATAGAGTGACAGATGATGCTATTAACATGGCTCTGCATTACATCTTACAACACCTTGAATCTCCAAATACCTACACAAGGGTCCTCTTTATAGACTTCAGTTCAGCATTCAATACCATCATTCCAGACACTCTTCTAAGTAAATTAAACCAATTAGTGGTACCTGAACACACTTGTAAGTGGATCATAAGCTTCCTAACAGACAGGAAGCAGCAGGTGAAGCTAGGCAGAATCACTTCCGATACCTGCACAATCAGCACAGGATACCCCCCCCCCAAGGCTGTGTGCTATCTCCAGTTCTCTTCTCCCTATATACCAATGACTGCATCTCAAACGATCCATCTGTTAAAATATTGAAGTTTGCTGATGACACAACAGTGATTGGTCTCATTCGAGACAACGATGAATCTGCATACAGAAAGGATGTTATACAACTTGCCTCAGGGTGTAACTGGAACAATCTGGAACTGAACTCATTCAAAACCGTAGAAATGGTGGTAGACTTTAGAAGAAACCCACCTATACTACCACCTCTTACAATACTAAACAACACAGTATCAATAGTAGAGACCTTCAAATTTCTAGGTTCTACTATATCACATGACCTAAAATGGACACCTAACATCAAAAACATCATCAAAAAAGCACAACAAAAAGTGTTCTTTCTGCGCCAACTCAGGAAGCTCAAACTGCTCAAGGAGCTGCTAAACACATGTTCTTTAGAAAAAGCCAGCCAGTCTGCAAACATCAATTCCATCAAACAATCAAGAAATGACAACACAGCCAACCTTCCCACCAGTATATATAGAGAGACAGCAGCTCCAATCACGCTTTGCTCACACAAGCACAAAGCCGAAAGCACCAGCCTGAAGATGGCGAGTGGGACCTCGTCGAAACATCGCCAAGATACTCTCAATCTTACATGGGAAAGACCTGAACACGCTAATGTGGATGGCATGGACTCATACCACCTCTTGGAAATGATCAAAAATCTACACGTGGAACAAAAAGATCTGCTTGTAAGTTTCGACGTGGTTTCACTATTCACTCAAGTCCTGATAAAAGAAATCCTAGAAATCATCAGAAATAAATACCAACCACCCAAACACCTCATGGTAGTAACTGGTTAACCAACATATATTTCATATACAAAGGACAAAGATGCAAGCAAATTGAAGGAGCGCCAATGGGATCACCACTGTCACCCATTATTGCAAACCTGTTCATGGAAGAATTTGAATCCAGAGTCCTAGCCAATGCCACCCACAAATCCAAACTATGGTTAAGATACATTGATGACACATTTGTTATTTGGCCCCATGGAATAGAAAACCTAAAGAATTTCCTAACACACCTAAACAGCACACACCCCAAAATCAAATTCACCATGGAAACGGAAACAAACAAACAACTACCATTCCTAGATGTACTAATTTACAAAAAACAACAACAACAGATGGCACACTAGGACACACCATATACCAGAAGAAAACACACACCAACCGCTACCAATCCCACCATTACCCAGTACAGATAAACTCGATGGCCAAAACAGTAATTGCCAGAACCAAATGCCTCACTGACAAGACACACATAAAGATTGAACCTTGGCTAAAGTACTGACAGCCAATGGCTTCCACAAAAGCAAAATCACAGGCCTGATCCACAAAACACACTGAGACATAATGGAGACCTAGAAGATGAACAGACCTATGGAACAGCTATCCTGCCCTACATAAGAGGTGCAACAGACAAAATCAGATACTATACAGTAAGATAGTATATAGTAAGATACTATACAGGCATCACATCAAGACTGCCTTCAAAACAGACAGAAAAATAGCAGCCATCCTAAGAAACCCCAAAGATAAAATTGACCTGGAAAACCAAGGCATATATGAAGTCCCCTGTGCATCACATACATGGGACAGACCAAGAGAAGAATAAGGACCTGCCTGAATGAACACAAAAATGCAGGAAAAAAGCTGGAACACACTTCCTCACTAGTCCAACAGGTCATAGCATCGACTTCAATGGCACCAAAACCCTAGCCACTATAGAAAACCCCAGCTACAGAATTATCAGAGAAGCCATAGAGATTGAAAAAAGACCTGAAAGCATGAATAGAAGAGATGACTCCACCAGACTGTCAATTATCTGGAAGCCTGCACTCACAAACAAACAAATCTCCACACCACAAGCCAAGCAAACACCTGGGCACAAACAGACCCCCGATATCTCCAGCTCAAATTCACCCCAACCAGGCACCCAGATGAAACCTAGCTTCCTAATAAACAATAGCTGCCCATTCACCCGAAGCCAAGCCGCACTAAAAGTCTCCAATATAGAAAACACAATGTTGCCAGCCAATCAAGACAAAAAAAAAATGCTACAAAACAGACAGAAGATATTAGAAACACCAATCAAGCAGAATACAACAAACTCCAAGACCAATAAACACAGACCAAGACTCCCAACCAATCAGGATGAAGAAAAAACCATTCTAACACAGCAGTAGGCTAGCACCAAATTTAATTCAGAAATGGCTGTGAAATCCTGACTCACAGACGAACCCAATACACAAGCCTGATGATGGCAGATGAGATTCTGCTGAAATGTCGCTACAACTTTAAAAGCACAACAAAGCTGAATACCTTACGTACATATGTATGTATGTATGTATGTGCGTGTGTATTTTATATATGTAATTTCTACATGAGAACAGAACATTTTCCCTGGTTATATATCCACTGATATACTAGAATTGAAATACATTCATAACTGATCTCTCAGTTTTGTTCTGTGTATATCCTAATTTATGTCAACAATAGATCCACAAAAAGCAAGCACTTCTTGTCAAAAGGATCATGGATTTGGTTCCAGCAGTTTAATTAATTTTAGTCCATTTGGGAACAGAAGATGACAATGTTTTCTCTCTCATCCTACTCATGAGAGAAGCATCCATTGATTTGCTTTTGTTTTAATAATGTTTTAAACTAGCAGAAGTAATTCAAATGAACGGCAAATAAACTTGTACATTAGGTCAATTTTTTTTTAATAGTTCAAACTTTAGCTGGTGTTCACCCAATCAAATTTAATTGCTCTTACTTGTATTAACCACATTTTTAATTAAAAAATCTGATCAGTACTTTGCAGCTTCAGATATCATATATTCCCCCTTTTTTCACTGGCATGATGCTTAGATAATAACAATAACAATATAATGTATTAGATTTATAAAGCAAAACTGGACAGATTCAAGATGAATTATATAAGAAAATAAACATTTTAAATGCAAAGGGAAAGACTACACTTATTTTATATTCTTCAGTTCTATATAGTTCTGGAATCAAAATTAGGGATTATTACAATATTCCTTCAATAAACAAAATGGATTTTATAGAAAGAACATCATCAGCCTGAATGATTCTTCACATCCTAAGCTACCATCCTGGAGCAAGTTGGAAGAGAAATGTTTCATAAATCCCTAGTCCAGGGCTAAAACAAAATGCCTGGCCCAAAATCATCTAACCAAGTTTAGTGCTTAAGGGAGGACAAGGTTTCAGTATTCTTAGTTTAGTACTTTAGAATCTATTAATACTCCTTCATCTTCCAATATTCCTCACAACAACAATCCTGTGAGGTGAATTGAACTGAGAGAGAATAATTAGACCACAGTCACCAAACTGACTTTCAGGCTACAGGTGGGGCTAAGAATCAGGTGTTTCCTGATAAAATTGATTCAAAGCCACCTATCCACAGGCAGAAACTAAAACTCAGCCTCCTGGTTTTGAGGGCTTTGTATGCCTTTATAAATCTGGATCTTGATTTGAACACTAATACCTCAGTTAAAATCTGTAAGCATTTCTACACTAGTGATTTACAGTGGAATGCAATCATCATAATTGTGAACCAGAAGTGCTTTTTCAGGAGGCAACTGGACTTTCTTGTTTTTTCTTTGAAGACCTTTCGCTCCTCATCCAAGAAGCTTCTTCAACTCTGACAGGATAGTGGGGAATGGAAAGATTTATATTCCTTGCAGCCAGCTGGCCAACTTTAAACTTGGCAACTTTATTTATTTATTTATTTAATTAATTAATTAAGTTTATATACCGCCCCCTCTCCCAAGTTGGGACTCGGGGCGGTGTACAGCCCAGCTAAAAACAATACAATTACAAATATAAAATTTAAAAATAGATTAAAATGAATTAAATAAAGGCTGAAAAATTAAAACTATAAGATAATAAAACAGGGTAAAAAGTTACATTCCAGGGTAAAAATTAAAACCATTCCAATAATACTAGGCCAGACCGGCTTGTTGAAAAAGATGGGTCTTCAGTGGGTGCCGGAAGGTTCGCAGGTCGGGAATAGTCTGCATCTCCGGGGGTAACTCATTCCAAAGGAGGGTGCTCCCACAGAGAAGGCCCGCACCCTCAGGGTCACCAGCCAGCATCATCCAGCTGGCGGCATCCTGAGGAGGCTCACCCTGTGAGAGCGCACTGGCCGGAGGGAGGCTGATGGTGGCAGGAGGCAGTTCCTTAAGTATCCGGGTCCCAAGCCATGGAATGTTTTATATATTTAGCAACTTTATATATATAGCATCCTATTTTCCTCTATTACAACTCTGTGGTATAAGTTACAAAAAGCCACCCATTACACTTTATGGGGCTTAAAGCTTCAGCCTTTAGTTGGGACTCCTTCTTCCTACACTAACAATTTAAACACTATACCACACTGGTTCTCCTTGTATCACGAATGCAGCTTGGCTGTATATCACCACACGAAAATGAATCTTTTTAGTGCATTTTGAGCCACTCTAAACTAATTAACTGAAGCCAAGTATAGCATTGACAGAATAATATAATTTCAGAATGCTTAATTTTGTTGGCAATAAAAAGAGAAGATGAGAAAAAAATAAGTATCTTATGGAAATGTGGCAAGGATTTATCCAACATCCTGGCTGCATGTAGACATTTGTATTGTGTTTAAGGGAGAGGAAACAGTCATTATTGGGTTGCCTCTCTGTTGGAAGTAGATGAGAAATAGGAAGAATAGTCAACTTCTTTAAGGTCCATATGAATTATGAAACAGAAGGAGTCTTGGTGTTCAGAGTTTCTTCACCAATGGATGAATATTAGTTGGGTAAGGCTAGCCAAGGTGTTGAAACAGGCATGGAACCTAATGTTTCCATTCTTGGCAATCGTAAGAGGCAGAGTTTAAATTGTCAAAGAAAGATTCTGTGCAGTTCTCTGAAGTCTTGGAAAGAGGTTTGAGGAATGCTAATATGCCCCGGTAAAATGCTCTCTAAATGCTAATTTGTCATATTAGGAAAAAAATTCTTTAATCAGTTAACAGCCCTAATAATCATAAATGCTTAGTGAGTGCCCCTTTATGCAGAGCAATAAACCTACAGTAATAAATATTCTGAATTAGATGTGTGTTCACTTTTACAGATAAACCAATTGGCTTTGAAATTATGAAAAGTGGCTGTGGATGACTGTCATTTTCTGAAGGGAAACCCAGTTCACACCCACTATTGCCTCAATAATTCAAAAAGGGGGGGAAATCACTCTGAGTATATTCACTTTGATGTGAAAGATGAACAAGTCACCATGGTATAAAAAAACAATAATTACAGTTTTTGAACTTTCACCTATTTGTATTATCTTTCCCTCATTGGTCATCTTTAACAAATCAGTAATATTTTGTTAATTCCTCTCTAGGGAAATGTAGTAAAGACAATACCTCTGTGAGCAGCAGCTGGGCACCAGAGCACAAACTGTAGTTGACTGTAAAAAAAAAAAAGCAATATAATCTTAATGAAGGTTATTTTTTTAAATAACCCTTTGAAATCCATAAAATCACAATCTGATGCTGTGATAAAGAGGGTTTTCTAAAATGAAGATCAGACAATCTCATTTGAAATCAACTGATCCGCCCCCTAAATATATTCTGTAGCAGCTTGCCAGCCTGGTATCCTGCCAAAATATTGGCACTTCAATTCCCAGAGTTCATTGCATCTTGACTATGTGGCTGCAGAAGCCATCTTGACTTTTTTGATAACCCTTATCACTATAGATGACGGGTGTCAAACTCAACCTCGTCACATGACGTATTGTAATATATCACGATGTTTTTTGCCTTTGTAGAGCTGGGCTGGGGATGTGACACATCCAACCCTCAGGCCACCAGTTTGACATCCCTGCTATAGCATAAACATATATTTGCTTCCGGGTGCAATTCAAGGTGCTGGTTGTCACCTTTAAAGCCCTTCATGGCTTGTGACCGGGTTATCTGAGGGAATGTCTCTTTCTGGTCACATCTATCAAACCCATCAGAGCAGAGAGACAAAGAATGTTGCAGGTCCCATCCCTGAAGGAGATACACCTGGTGGGACCCAGAAGAAGGGCCTTCTCTGGAGTGGCTCCCTCTCTCTGGAATATTATTCCCCCAGAGATTAGAAAACTCCCCCCCCCCAATACTCTTCCAGAAGGCAATGAAGATGTGGATCTGCCAATGGGCCTGGGGAACCCAGAGAAGGATGGAGCCCATCAAATGGCTAGTGTGATCTGCTGTCATCAGGGCAGATCAGTGGGGGTGGGAGTTGTGGGGTGATTTATTTTTTATTTTTTTATTTTTTTCCAGATTTTGTTCTATTATATTTAATTAATTTATTTGATTCTTTTTGTTAGTTTTTGTTTTTTACTTTTACTTTTTGTTTTAAATATGGTTTTATATTGTGAAAGTCGCCTCAAATCGCCATGGGCGAATAGGTGGCAATATAAATTAAATAAATAAATTATATCATTGATTATTACTATATCTCCTGCTCTTCACATAAACCCCCTGAGCAGCTTATAATTAATAAAACTAAAAGACACAACAAAAAAATCATAAATATAAAAACATTGCAAACCACAAAAACGTAATTCAGTGTCTGGAATAAGATTTGGTTATATCAATATCAAATTCCATGATCAATGTCAATATGTTTCCATTGATGAGATGCAACATGATATCAGTCCTGGAGTGTGTATATTTCACACAGTGCATACTTTAATTTTTTTTAAAAGCCGATCAAAGATCTCTTTATTTTTTATTGCCATATATACTGTTTTTTTCTATTGATAGATTTTGGTCAAAGCTACATTATGCAGCATTAGCTTCAACTAAAGTTCTCCAAAGTCCAATAATAATTGCAACCACAACACAATCTCATCTCTGGCTTTAACATGCATAACAGGATAAAATATACTACAGTTAATAAACTTCTGAAGCAAAATAAACCCCATGCATGCAAGTTATTTACAGTTAAGTATCTGTAGAATTCCCCTGCTTATTATTAGCTATACATCAGCTGTGAACACACAATATTCTTGTTTATGATTCATTTAACTGTAGCTTACTTGCTGATTTTTTTCTGCTATGCATTACACCCTGAACCAGAGTGATATTCAGCAGGTTCTGATCAGTTCTGGAGAACTGGTATTGGAAATTTTGAGTAGTTGAGTAGTTGAGTAGGCAAATACTACCTTTGACCCCAACCCCATCTATTCTCTGCCTCCCGGGTCCTGGCTGATCAGCTGGGTCTTCTTTTGTTGCCCTGCACAGGAGAATGGAGTTGGAAAGTAGGTTAGTGGTGGGGAGAGAATGGGGATTTTAACAGATAATAGATAATCAGAGTTGAATGGGACTTTGTAGATCATCTAGTCCAACCCCCTGCCCAAACGGGACACCCTACACCATTTCTGACAGATGGGAGTCCAATCTCTTCTTGAAAGTCTCAAGTGATAATGCTCCCACAATTTCTGAAGGCAACTTCTGTTCCATTGGTTGAGAGTTCTCACTGCCAGAAAGTTTCTCCTTATTTCCAGGTTGAATCTCTCCTTGTTCAGTTTCCATCCATTAAATCTTGTCTGGCCTTCAGGTGCTTTTGAAAGTAGCTTAACCCCTTCCTCTGTGTGGCAGCCCCTCAAATATTGGAACACTGCTATCATGTCTCCCCTGGTCCTTCTCTTCACTAGAGTAGCCATGCCCAGTTCCTGAGGGAATGGGGAATTTTTTTCCTGCCACACCCACCTAGCCATGCCCACCAAGCCACCCCCACAGAACTAGTAGTAAACATTTTTGAATCCCATCACTGCCCTGAACCCTCTAAGATTTAGCTTCTAGTGCAAACACAACTTCTGTATTTAAAATGTATGTATGTATGTGTGTATGTATGTAAAATACCACTTCTGATTTGTCTTCCTTAACAGCAAAAGCAAAGGGCTTAGACTTATATACCACCCCATTGTGCTTTTAGAGCACTCTTTGTGAGGCTTTACTAGGTCTGCATATTGCCCCCAACAGTCTGTGTCCTCATTTTACTGACTTCAGAAGTATGGAAGGGTGAGTCAATCTTGAGCTAGTCAAGATCAAACTCTTGGCAGTAGACAGAGTTTGACTGAAATACTGCATTCTAATCACTGAACTCTAATCTTGGGTCTCTACCTGGGAATATGAGGGTCTTATGCAATATCTTAACAGTTCCTAGCAATGAATTCTTCTGGATAGACAACTCTAGTGTTGTTTCCCTAATACTTAACCTGCCTATCTCAGATATAAGAGAGTCATGCCAGCTTGACTCCTGAGGTCTGCCTGTATTAGAGCTTGCAGGGGGTTTTTGGGGTGGGGGGATTGGGGGGCAAGATTTCAGATCTGGGTTGGCATTACCTTCTTCCTAGGACTGGGAGAGATGAACTGACCCAAAGTCCTCCAGCTGCCTTCATGCCAAAACTGAGGCTAGAACTCATTAGTTTCTACCATGATGTCTTAGAATACAGATTAACAGAGTTGGAAGGGATCTTGTAGGCCATCTAATCCAATCCCCACCCAAGCAGACCTTACAACATTTTTGACAGATGGAGGTACAGTCTCTTCTTGAAACCTTCCAATGATGAAATTTCCACAACTTCTGAAGGCAAGCTGTTCCATTGGTTGATTGTTCTCACTGTCAGAAAATTTCTCCTTATTTCCAGCTGAATCTCTCCTTGCTCAGTTTCCATCCATTATTCCTTGTCTGGCCTTCAGATGCTTTGGAAAATAGCTTGACCCCCTCCTCTTTGCCTTTAGCACTACACCAAACTGGCTCTCTACTTTCTTTAGAATAGACATCCTTATTATTATTATTATTATTATTATTATTATTATTATTATTATTATTATTATTATTATTATTGTGTTTCTGGATTGTGTTCTGAAGCCACCTGAATCGTATAGCTAAAGAAGGGAAACTTGATCCCTTCCATATATTTTAAACTTCAATTCCTATTAATTTCAGTCAAAACAGCAAATGACAACAGAATATGGGAGTGGCAATTGAAAATATCCAGAGGACAAAACAAGGAAACTATCTAGCTCCAAAAGCACAGAATTTAGCACAATAACAAAGGGATCCTACAAAATTCCAACATTGTGATGTTCTTTCTGTCCTTCTCTTTGAATCCTCTCAATTTTAAAATAGTTTGGGGAGGACAATCAAACACTATGGAGTAAATAGTGAGGTTCCCTTGCATGCTGTGTATAGAAAAGCATCGAGGGTGGCAGTTATCTGGTCAATATGGAAATTGCTTACACTGATGAAAGAACATAATGGATTCCATCCACAGAAGCATCAGACATTTATTCGTCATTCTTCAAATTATCAAGGGACAGTAGGTAAGACATGGATCATGCTAATGCACTCTAAATATATACAGCAACAAATCAAGGAATCACACAATTGCTCATCAGATCTGCCTGCTTAGTGCCTACCTGTGATTACTTTCCAGTCATTTATCTTGACTGATGTACAAACTATATAAAAATTTTTCTTTGCTAACAGAAAGAGGTGCTGTGTGCGGGTGTATGTGGGTATTAACTTTATTTCTTTGCATGACTGCTCCCACTATTACCTTATTTGGATAAAAGCTAACTTTATGAGTTGGATGACATTTACAGAAAAAAAGAAATGCTTTTCTCAGATCAGTGCACAGGTTACTTTTACAGCAGGCTGAAAAAAAGGATATATATCAAAGACAAAATTTGTCTTCTGTTCATTATCATACTAATTTTTATACTTCCATTAAAATATATTTTTGTCCCATTTTCAAACTGATGCACTAAAGAAAAGCATAAGAATGGGCTATTAAAGAGTTTCTCAACCTTGACAATTTGTGTGAATTTCAGTCCCCAGAATTCTCTAGCCAGCATCTTAAAGTTGCCAAGGTTGAGAAATATTGGGTTATTAGATCAAGGTTCTTTCTTAGTTTCATTACCCAAACTATCATCAGTGCTAGCTGATGATGTTACCTAGTTTAGGTAATGAAATGTCTGCAATGTTATCTAATTTGGGTAATGAAACATCTATAAGAAAACAACCAAACTCAAAGAGAATCAAGGACTCTCATTTCAATCCCCTACATATATTCTTTTTTATTGATAAGGTGTCTTAGCTTAGCATTTTGTTTCTCACAGTGAACAATCAAATGACCCTCTGTAGACTTCAAAACAAGAGATCCAGACATGCTCCTCTCTCTCTATTATTCCATGGTGCCTCAACTCAAAGATAATATTGAATCTTAAGCCTAATCATTTTTGATATTCCTATCTGCCCTGAAAGTATCCAGCCCCTTTTTCAAGTCATCCAAGATAATGACCATCTGATATGGTAGTGAATTCCATTAAGTGTTATAGTGTGATTGAAACTCAACCTACTCTTTATGTGTAACTCATATAAACAATAGATAGAGCATTGATGGCATCATCATGCTACCATGTTTTTTATTAATTTATTTATTCAATATTTCAACATTTAAAAAATAATTTCCACTTTTTACAACAATTTTGTAACGGTGTTCACACTGGTTAATAAAATCTATGGCTATATCAATTACTTTTCAATTCTATTCACTTATATTCTTATTTCTTAATCTAACTTATAACACTTATTAACATATATATACATGCTACCATCTTGATTATTTTAACCACATCCTGTAAACACCCCTATATGCTCTGGCTTTTTCTAACTCCATTTCCAAATCAAAATAAGAGAGTTTATCCTGAAATATTAGTCTAGTCCAATTATTATAGTACAGTTTAATATTTCTGCTTGTCATGTAAAACTTCCTATAAATTGAATATTATTCATTATGACTGCATGGAATTATTGGCAGAATATAGGACAATAGGAATTGTTTCCTTATAGGGTATTTTTTTTAGTGTCCACTTCAGCCTACAACTCCAGAATTTCCAAATGGAGTCTCAATCAAGTAAACTAACTCAACCAAGTAAACTCTTTTAAGCTTCTTTTATTTATACTTTTCATTAAATATTTCATATATAAATATAACTTTATTGGCTTTTGATCTGAAACAAATTTGGCCATGTGCTGCCAAATGTTAGGCTTAGTAGAGTTTATTAGTTTGTTTGTAAAGCAGAGACCAATTTCAACCCGAGAACATTTAAGAGTATTATAAACTGCTTTGGGATGTTGTGCAATTGGAAACTGTGTGTAAACATTTTCCTACTAAGTAATAAAAAAATAAAACACGAAACAGCAGTTATATAGTTAAGTTTGTTATCTGTTTCTCTTTCTTGTCATTCTTTAAATTAAAGAACAAGAAGGACAATAAACTACAATGATGGGGAAAAAATCATCTCAGTTAATTATCCTAGTTTATGCATTGGCACTGCAGTATCATTTGTATATTTTGTAGGAAATCACCTGAAAAATAAGGCTCCCCCCCCAAAAAAAAAATATGGGGATAGGCTTTGCAATGCCTGAGGAATTCATATATTTAATACTTGTACAGTTGAAGGATTTCTGAATTGCTTACAAGGAATGTGAGAAAGTCAAGTGTTGTATATACCATTCTTTTAGCAGTTGAACAGAGCCCATTCCTATGAGCAATACCATATTGTTATAATTAGATGCTGATATTAGTCATCATAATGGATTTCCCAACAACCCTGAAAGAAACACAAAGAAACTATTTTTAAGTCCACTTCTTGTACTCCACCACCAGCAAAAAGCCAGCAAGCAAATAAAGGGCCATTGAGAAAATACCAAAGTGAAGGATAAATACAAGGCTGACTTGTGAAGTATCCCAGAGAAATAATCAGCATTGATTTAGGATATTTTTTAAAAAAATAGTCTTCATGAAGAGATGGTAATTTGGCTGCAAGAGGCTGTGGTGGACTACCACCCCACTTCCTCCAGGTTCTTGTATAAGAAAATGTCACAGTGAACCAAATAGTAATGAATAATGTTGAGAAGAGACCTGACAAGGAAAGAGAAGTAATTGTCAGTCTGAACTTCTCTATTTAGTGTCAAATGAATTCATGAACAGTGATACATGTTTCTTGGCTGCAAAAAAGAGGAATTCTGAAGCAGGCGCCACTCTTGGGGGCCAAACAATTCTGTTTTTGTCTCAGCCTAAAGTTCAGTTGCAAAGACCTTCCCAAAAGCATCAATCATCCATACCCTTCAAGTTGCCTCTCCAAGATCTCCTTCTTCAACTGGCCACTGCTTGCACATATGAGTCAGAGTGGTAGAGAATGCTCATATATTAAAATATGCATTGTGTTATAAACCACCCACAATATACAATAACTGTCTATTTATATGGATTATTCAGTTCTTTATACACTTTCTAAATCTGGTTCCTTCTCCTACTTGCAAAGTCAGTGCTAAAGATTAGAATGGTGATGCTGGAAAATAAAAGATTCCAGAGAAAAGGACATCAGCATATCGAAGAAGAGTGGAATCTGAAAAAAAAAATTAAAATATTTGTGGGAAGATCTTAGTGTGACACAGTAGCCAACCTGACCAGTGATGGTAGTAGCCACAAGTGCAGAATGTTGTTGAGAGTGAGATTGAATGAGAGTCACACAAAAGCAACAGAGTGGTCAATTTCTGGAGTACTCTACCTGACTCTGTGGTTTCTTCCCCAAACCCCAAAAACTTTAACCTTAGACCGTCTACTATTGACCTCACCCCTTTCCTGAGAAGCCTGTAGGGGGCGTGCATAAGCGCACCAACATGTCTACCGTCCCTGTCCTATTGTTTCTTTTATATTTTATTTTTCTTATATGTATCCATGTTTTCATAACTATGTTTTACTTATACCTATTATCTTGTAAGCAATTGACAAATAAATAAAATAAATAAAAAAATATATATAAAAGAAGACATAACAAATTCCAGTGAAGAGAATATTTATAGCATAGGGCTGACCTGTGAAGTCCTTGGTGATCTATGAGCTTGATTGTTTCCTTGTAAATGTTTCATTGCCCAACTAGGTAACATCTTCAATGTTTTGTTTATATACAATGGTTTGCCCTCTCAGTTGCTTTCTTCTTGGTAGTTTCTTGATTAGACTATTGCTTACAGTTTCATTGTTTGCCTGAGTGGTAGCTCCTTGATTGGGGTATTATTTACTGTTTGGTTGCTGGTCTGATATTAATCATGGTGTTAATCCCTGTTTATTTTAACAACTCCATGTAAGATCATGAAATTAATAATAGCAACTAGAGTTACTTGGACTTTGCATCTTTTTTAAAGACTGTCCTCTTTCAACAGAATCCACTGTAGTTAAATGGCCAATAATTATACAATAATTATAATCAATTATTATGAATAAATTTTGAACAGTAGACATTGTTCTTGATGGAAGAATACAAGAGACAGAACTGGAGAAAACCCCAAAATATAATAACCTCCAAATAGAATAACTATGGCAAAAGAAAGGAAAATAATAGGAGTGGTAATAAACTCCTTGGGTGCAAGTCCAAAATATCTGGAGCACTGCTCAAACATCTTCAGTATTAACAAAATCACCATCAGTCAATTATAAACAGAGGGATAGAATAAGATCACATTAAGTGTTAATACCACTTTATAATGCCTTGGTAAAGCCATACTTGGAATACTGCATCCGGTTTTGGTCACCTTGATGTTAAAAAAGATGTTGAGACTCTAGAAAAGAGTGCAGAGAAGAGCAACAAAGATGATTAGGGAACTGGAGGCTAAAACATATGAAGAACAGTTGCAGGAATTGGGTATGTCTAGTCTGATGAAAAGAAGGACTAGGGGAGACATGATAGCAGTGTTCCAATATCTCAGGGGCTGCCACAAAGAAGAGGGAGTCATGCTATTCTCCAAAGCCCCTGAGGGCAGGACAAGAATCAGTGGCTAGAAACTATTCAAGGAGAGAAGCAATCTAGAACTAAGGAGAAATTTCCTGACAGTTAGAACAATTAATTAGTGAAACAACTTGCCTCCAGAGGTTGTGAATGTCCAACACTGGAAATTTTTAAGAAGAGATTGGATAACTATTAATCTGAAGTGGTGTAATGTTTCCTGCTTAAGTGGGGGGTGGATTAGAAGACCTCCAAGGTTCCTTCCATCTGTGTTATTCTATTCTATTCTAAGAGGCAGCTTTACTTAGAACAGCTTACATCCTTTGATAAAACTTTTAATAATGTTAAACATCTGCCTCTCTCAGGTCCTTGAAAAGGTCCTTGATAGGCGGACAAGATTGCCAAATATCATCTAAACTTCTGACTATTTTTGCAACAACAATAATTTCTTCATTCTAGAACAGTTCTCATTTACAAATTCCAGGTTTAGTTTCTTCAGTTTCTTTTTTCCTCTAGAAACTATAAAAATATAGCAGTGTTTATCAACAGACTATTCTCCATCCCTCTAAATAAGCACCCAAAAGTAACTTGTTATGAATCTAGCACAAATTTTATATTTGTTAAATATATATGAACATTCCAGTTTTACAATGAATTTACGTGGCTATGCTTCCAGGGTTTTCAGGTGTCTGTCATTCTTCTTTGGATCAGATCTTATCGGAGATAAGTAACTATTTTGGTCATCTTACTGGTCTCATGGGAATCTTCAGATTCCTATATTGCAGTTGCTACAGAATGAGCATCATTCAAGACCTAAAGTATACTTATATTTTCGCTCAGAAACTATATCTTATAAATGAATAACTTCCATAAATCCAGCATTTTTACATTCATTGTTAACTTGGTTCAAAGGAATTATCTGTTCAAATTCTAGGAATTATACAAATTTGTCTCTTTATGCTAACTGAAATATATGTTAATAATAGAAACTGAATAGAAGCTCCTGTTCTACTTTAAAGACGTGTATAGCCATATATCCATCACATGCACAAACAAGAGGCATTAGATACCTCCCAGAATTCTAAAACTGTTTTTATGTCCCCTTGAGCTGCCCATAGCTTTCTGGGTCATAGTAAGGTCAATGCTTATGACCACTATTGATTAATTTAATTTTTTACACAGTGAGGGGCACTTTCTGATTCATGTCCTGTGCCGCTTTCATGATTCTTTGTAACCCAAGTGCTGAACTGAACCAATAAATATCAATGATTATTATAAAAAAAAAAATGGAAAAGACCAAAGATAGTTTATCCCTTTTTATAGCCCGTAAATTCTTTAACTGTTGCAATCTGTCATGTTGTCAACACTTGCCTCTTTCCAGTTGGTCACATCATTTAACACAGAGAAGTCGATTTAATGGCTGTCATGTCCTCCTTGACTTTTACAAGGTTGTAAAATGTGTTCCTTTCCATGTGTGGTTTCACTCATCAGTTCAAACTCATAATCATTATGTGATGAGACAACAACCTATTGCAGAGGTGCATTAATTTGACTGTCACAAACTGAAAGGACAATAATTTTTTTAATTTATTGAAATAATTTATAAGGTTGCTTGATCGGCGGCGTACATCACTAAACAATGGGAAAATAGTGTTATAATGACCATATTGTTTATTCAATACAGCAGTATTGAAGCAGTAGTGAAGGCACAAAAGAGAATGCTCAGGAAGATAAATCTATCTCAGCATCTACTTCTGTCCTACTACTTCAGCACCATTGAGAATGTCCTGACATATGGCATTCTTGAATGGTATAGGAGCAGCTCTGTAGTGGACAAAAAAGCACTACAGAGAATCTTAAAACTGCCCAGAATATAATTGGGCTCAGCTACCAGCCCTGGATATCATCTTCGCATCTCGCTGTTTAAGGAAGTCACAGAACATTCTCAGAGACTCTTCCCATCCTGCTTACAATCTTTATGAACTATTGCCTTCTAGCAGAAGATACAGAACAATTAAAACTTGGACCACATGTTTTCTGAACAGTTTTTATCCCAGAGCTATAATTGACTTAACAATGAACTTAAGGACCGCCATCAGTGAGGTGTTGGACAGTATTACTTGGTCTGTTGTGTGGATGCTTGTGTGTTTTTAGGGAGTGGAGAATTTTGGTGGGTGCGGAGATGTTTGGGGATTGTCATGTGTGTGTGTGCATGTTGAGTCTGGTCTCTGGGTGTTGTGTGAATTTCGTTGTATGTATACTGTGTGTATACGTACAAAGACAATAAAGAATAAAAGAATAAAGTATGAAATGCTTAAATGTACAAAAAGATACTTTCTCATTCCCTAACTCAGTATTTCTCAACCTCAAATTGTGTAGACTTCAAGAATTCCCCAGCCAATAGGCTAGTCATGATGCTATAATTTAAAACCAATTTGAAAAGTAATTCCAAAAGCACAGTTTATCCGTGTGCTTTATCCAGTCTGGCAGGGGAATTCTGGGAGCTGAAGTCCGCATATTTTAAAATAGCTGAAATTGAGAAACATTGTCCTACATGATCTTTGGCCAACTATTCTCTGTACTCACTACTATGGTCACTAAAGTGGATCCATAATCATTCGGGAACTGGACTCTCTGTCTCTCTCTGTCTCTCTCCCCACCCCCCATCCTTTTAATAAAAGGCTGTTCATAAATGAGTGGATTTCACAGAAAGAGGGGGAAATATCCTTGTTTCCAAGGCAACCTATTTTGATGCTGTCATTAACCACACTTAGTTGGTTCATTCAAACAGAATATGGAGACTGATGCACATTTGGACCAACAATATAATAGGGATGGATGGTATCCATCTGATGAAAAAAAACCTGGAATGTATGAATCAACTCTGATTTAATTTGATCTGTATTTTGGAAGTCTGGGAATTTGGAGATGATATAGTTCAATATGGTTTTCTGCTCTGAGATTTGAAAGGCAGTCTGTCTCCAGCCAGTCTGTGATTAATCAGAGGGGGGGGAGGGGTCAGCACCTCTTATATTGGGAAAGCATACAAATATTGTTGTTTGCGTTTGTTTTTTTTTGTTTTATATGGAAGGTAGAATCTGATGAGGACATTAATTCTGCAAGTTTCAGCAGCTCATTTCAAGAGTTTTTCCCTACAATGGGTTGTTGAAACATTTCTTCTGCATTTCTTTAAGGGAAAAAAGTTGAATAAGGTTGAGAACAAGATAGGCTCCAAACTGTCCAGCAAGGGAACGGTCTGAGATCACAGTTTCTTCTGGTCTGCCAATTCCTTAGCACAGTTTCTTAAGAAGGGAAGTCTTTTGTGAGAACAACTGGCAAGAAAGACAGTTGACTGAATGAGACAGAAACAGCAGAAGACATCAGCAGACTGTCCCACCCCCCTAATCCTCTAATAGGTAGGATTTGTGGAGTGATAAAACTGATTGGCTGGCTACTCGTGTCCATATCAGACAACTCATCACACCATTCAGTTCACCACCCAGCTTTGCCCATATAGGGAAGAAAACCTGTAATATTATTTCAATCTCTCCACAGAGCCAGATGCAACAGCAACATCAACAAATCCATTAAATCATCAAAAACACTCCAAAGCATTTTAAAGGAACTGATTGGATATGTTTTCTTCACATGGTTTGTTTGACTTGATAACTTGTTTGAAGGGGCAATGCTGGCAAATTTCATATGAATCTGGTAGCCTATTTGAGGCTTCACCCAGATCCAGAAAAAGAAAAAAAAAACCTTTAGTATAGCTGTGGTTGTATCTTGAAATTCTTTTGTTTTTCAGCCATATGTGACTAACATTGGTACACTAGAGAGGCAAAGAATATTGGCATGAATTTTGGATGAGATGAACTGGGTCAGTTTGCTTTTACTAGTTAACAGAATAACAGAATGGGAAGAGACCTTGGAGGTCTTCTAGTCCAACCCCTTGTTCAAGCAGGAGATCCTATGCCATTCCAGACAAGTGGCGGTCTACTCTCTTCTTAAAAGCCTGCAGTGATGGAGCAACCACAGCGTCTATAGGCAAGCTTTTCCACTGGTTAATTGTTCTCACTGTTAGGAAATTTCTCCTTAGTTTTAGGCTGATTCTCTCCTTGATTAGTTTCCATCCATTGCTTCTTGTCTTGCCTTCTGGAGCTTTGCAAAACAAACTGACCTCATCTTCTTTGTGGCAGCATCCAAGACAGATTCAACCAAAAGTAGTTTTCTTTCTTTCTTTCTTTTTTTTCCTTTTTGCAAGAAAATATTACCGAAAATATATTAGAAAAGGAGGTTTGTTACTAAACATACCTTACCTCATTGTTTATTATGGGTGTGAAAATCAGGAGCTCTGACAACATGCTACAATGGCATTGAAAAGAAGTAACTTACGATTGGTCCTCACATTTACAACTGTTGTAGCGTCTCACATGATCAAAATTTAGGTCCTTGACAACTGGTATGTATCTATGATGTGATAGATCATGTGATAGCCATTTGCAATCTTCCCGGCTGGAATCTGCAAACAAACTCATTGGGGGAAGCCAGATTTGCTTTACAATTACATGATTCATTAACAACTGCACTTGTTCACTTAAGAACTGTGGACAAAAAGTTTGTAAAACTCAGCATCTCACTTAACTGCCAATTTGCTTAACAATGGAAAATTTGGTTCCAGTTGCACTTGTAAGTGGAGGATATATGTGTGTGAGTGTATGTGTGTATGTGTGTGTGTGTGTTTTCGTAGATTTTCATGGGTACAGGTATGCAGGTCTTGGCGTGTTCGGATCTTTTCTCGTGTAAGATTGAGACTATCTTGGCAACATTTCAATAAGGTCCCACTCACCATCTTCAGGCTGGTGCTTTTGGCTTCGTGCTTGTGCGAGCAAAACATAATCAGAGCTGCCATCTCCCTATATATACCGGTGGAGAGGTTGTCTGTGTTGTCATTTCTTGATTGGTTGATGGAGTTGATGTTTGCAGATTGGCTGGCTTTTTCTTAAGAACATGTGTGGCTGAGGTATTGGCTGTGTGTCTATCAGCCTCTTGTGTTGTAACGACTTGGGTAATGGGCTGTGTGATGACCTTCTGAGTTCTATTGTTTTCACATCCTGGGTCTTGTGCTGTAATCTCCTGGGTTGTAATGGGCTGGGTAATGGGCTGTGTGATGACCTTCTGAGTTCAAATCTTGTGACATCCTGGGTCTTGTTTTGTAATTTCCTTGGTTGTTGGCTGTGTTACAACATCCTGACGTTTTGTGGTGTAGCCTTCTGTGATGTGATATCCTGAGCAGATGGCTGTGATGTGACATTCCGGGTTTTGGTTTGGCTCCGAGTTTGAGGCCTGGCTCTGTGTTCATGGCATGTGTCAGTCTGCTTGGTTTGGGGGTCAGGGTGTGTGGCAGCTGGTGATGCAGCCATGGTCTGGTTTCTGGATGGTGGTTGCCTTTTGTCTAAGGGGTGGGTTTGGATTTAAGTCTGGTGAGGGAGATTGGTGGTAGCATCATTTGTTGCTTTGGGTCTGGTGTTGGTTTTCGTGGCTGGGACTCATTGGTTGATAAGGGCTAGTTTCCAAATGTCTGGCAGGCAGGAGGCATCGTCCCATTTATTCATATTATGAGGGTATTTCTCTATTTTGATGGCTTCCCTGATTATTCTCTTGTTGAAGTATTCAGTATTGGAGATTAATTTGGTTCCGTCAAAATTAATTTCATGTCCTGTGGCTTTAAGGTGCTGGAAAAGGGAGGATGAATTTTCTTCTTTTCTGACTGTGTTCTTGTGTTCTGCGATGTGTGCATTTATTCTCCTGTTGGTTTGTCCAATGTATGTGGCTAGGCAATTGTTGCATGGTATTTCATAGACTCCTTGGTTTTCTAGCTGGATCTTGTCTTTGGGGTTTCTTAGGATGTTGGCTATTTTTGGTCAGTGCCAAAGGCTGTCCTGATATTGTGTTTGTGGAGAATTTTGCTGATTTTATCTGTGGTGCCTTTGATGTAGGGGAGGGGGGCGATACTGTTATCCTATTCTGTGTCTCGGTTTCTGGGTGGTGTCTCCTTTAGGATTAGGTTGGTAATTGTGTCTCTTTGGAATCCATTGGAAATTAATACGTTAGTGAGGGTGTGTAATTCTGTTCTCAGGTGGTCTTTGTCAGCTAAGTGTTTGGTTCTGGAGATGAGGGTCTTGGCTATGGAGTTGATTTGTCCAGAGTGGTAATGTTGATTGGTGCAGGGTGGTGATCTTTGTCCTTTGTGTATGAAATATATGTTGGTTAAGCAGTGTTCTGCTAGTTCCATGAAGTGTTTGGGTGATTGGTATTTATTTTTGATGATTTTTAGCATTTCTTTTATCAGGATGAGTGAATAGTGAACCATGTCAAAACTGACAAGCAGATCTTTTTGTTCCACGTGTAGATCTTTGATAATTTCCAAGAGGTGGTATGAGTAAATGCCACCCACAAATCCAAACTATGTTTAAAATACATCAATGACAGAAAGAAAAACTGGACAACTTCCTGACACATCTCAACAGCCTACATCCCAAAATACAATTCACCATGGAAACAGAAGCCAACAACCAACTTCCCTTCCTGGACATTCTAATTTACAAAAAACCCAATGGCTCCCTAGGACACACCATCCACCGGAAGAAAACACACACCAACCATTACTTAAACGCACTATCCCATCACCTCCTGCACAGATCAATTCTGTGGCCAAGATCCCCATCTCCAGAACCAAACGCCTAGCTGACAAAGACCACCTGAGAACAGAATTACACACCCTCACTGATGTATTAATTTCCAATGGATTCCAAAGAAACACAATTACTAACCTAATCCTAAAGGAGACACCACCCAGAAACTGAGACACAGAACAGGACAATGACATCGCCCTCCTCCCCTACATCAAAGATAAAATCAGCAAAATTCTCCACAAACACAATATCAGGACAGCCTTTGGCACTAACCAAAAAGTAGCCAATATCTTAAGAAACCCCAAAGACAAGATCCAGCTAGAAAACCAAGGAGTCTATCAAATACCATGCAACAATTGCCTAGCCACATACATTGGACAAACCAACAGGAGAATAAATGCACGCATCGCAGAACACAAGAACGCAGTCAGAAAAGAAGAAAATTCATCCTCCCTTTTCCAGCACCTTAAAGCCACAGGACATGAAATTAATTTTGAGGGAACCAAATTAATTCCAATACTGAATACTTCAACAAGAGAATAATCAGGGAAGCCATCAAAATAGAGAAACACCCCCATAACATGAATAAATGGGTTAATGCCTCCCACTTACCAGATATTTGGAAACTAGCCCTTATCAACAAACGAGTCCCAGCCACGAAAACCAACACCGGACCAAAAACAACACATGACACCACCACCAATCTCCCTCACCAAACTCAAATCCAAATCCACCCATAGACGAAAGGCAACCACCATCCAGAAACCAGACCATGGCTGCATCACCAGCTGCCACACACCCCGACGCCCAAACTAAGCAAAGTGACACACACCATGAATACAGAGCCAGGCCTCAAACTCAGAGCCAAACAAAAACCCAGAACATCACATCACAGCCATCCGCTTAGGATATCACATCACGGAACTCAGGAGACTATACCACAAAATCTCAGGATGTTGCAACACAGCCAACGACCCAGGAGATTACAATACAAGACCCAGGATGTCACAAGATTTGAACTCAGAAGGTCATCGCACAGCCCATTACCCAGGTCATTACGACCCAGGAGTTTACAGCACAAGACCCAGGAGGTCACAGCATTATAACTCAGAAGGTCGCACAAGCACAAAGCTGAAAGCACCAACCTGAAGACGGCAAGTGAGATCTCGTCAAAACATTGCCAAGATAGTCTCAATCTTACATGGGAAAAGACCCGAACATGCCAAGACCTGCATACCTGTACCCATGAAAATCTATGAAAACGAATATATATGTGTGTGTGTGTGTTTGTGTATGTATATGTATATAAGTGTATGTGTATATGTATACACACACACACACACACACACATACACACACACACACATACACACACACACATAAATATATGTTTTCATAGATTTTTACGGGTACAGGTATGCAGGTCTTGGCGTGTTCGGGTCTTTTCCCATGTAAGATTGAGACTATATTGGCAATGTTTCGACGAGATCTCACTTGCCGTCTTCAGGCTGGTGCTTTCGGCTTTGTGCTTGTGTGAGCAAAGCCACAAGCACAAAGCCGAAAGCACCAGCTTGAAGATGGCGAGTGAGATCTCATCGAAACGTTGCCAAGATCGTCTCAATCTTACACAGGAAAAGACCCGAACACGCCAAGACCTGCATATATATTTATATACATATATATGTTTTCGTAGATTTATATATATCACAAAGCTGTATCACTGTGCCTCAGTGAAACATTTTTGCAATAAAGCTGCCTCAGTCAGACTATTCAATTCTGCGTATAGCTGTGATGCAGAAATGAATAAAGCATAGCGTTTTTCATATTAAAAGTGCGAAGGGGAACATTATTTTGCTTTCTAGCATTGTGTTAAATCCCCAACAGCTGCTGGTAGCCAAGATTCCCACAATGCCTAATTAGCCAGATTTATTGACAGGAAAAATGGTTACATTACAAAATCATGGAAACTGGATATGTGTATTTTAGATTCCCATGTATCAGTAAATTTATTAGATAGGAGTCTTTGATCTTTTTCCTTACCACTCTTGATACAGAGAGGAGAACTCTGATAGGGGAGGAATGTGCTAATGTTCCACTCTCTTGCTGTTTTGCAAAATGCTACCCTCTTTCCCAGGCTCTGAGAAATGAATTGCGTAGTATTTTATTCAAATGAAACAATGTATATCTCTGAAGATCTGATTTTTAAAAACACACAAAGCTAGCCATAGACAAATAAAAAAATGTGTTGACCAAATACTGTTCCAATAACCTGGAATTTTAATTAGCATATAACAGGCTGAGGCAGGATAAGACCCAGTATATGGTTACACCTGATGGTAGATAAGGTTTTGTTGATTCAAAATGTTTATTAGGTCATCCCTGATAGACTAGAAAGTAGAGAAACTATTTCTTCATAGAGAGCTTTCAGATAAATTAGGTGGTCTGCCAAATTAGGAATTTTATTTTGTTTTATTTTGTGAGAATGTGCTGGGATTATATTAAAAAATGTCTTCTTTTATTATGACTGCAGAATCAGTTGCAGGTGGTGATTCCCTATGAGATTTATCAAGAGAATTCTGTTTCCCACTCTTTTTTTCCATTATGTGATGCAAGATGCATATGCTAAGTACATACAAAGCAAAGGAGAACAAGGAGATTCTTTGAGATTCTTTCTTCTTCCGTCATACTATTTCTTTTTTCCTAATGAAATTATCTGTGCACTACCTGAAATATTTTGATGGGGAGAAATGGAGTGAAAGAGGTGCAATGTATAGAGCTCTTCAGGACAATGGACATTGTAAGTGACCTATATCAAAATGGGATTCAACTGCATTATGTGGATATCCTAAGAGTGACATGGTGGCCTGGATGTAAAGATGCTCACCTCCCACTTAGAAGATTGAGAGTTCAATTTTAGGCAATGGTAGATGTCTCTCTCTCTGTGTGTGATGTCTCCTTTGCACGACCTCTCTAACTTTTCCACAGAGGCAGGCTCAAGGGAAGATGAGCTCATTCCTGGCATGTCAGGAACTGGATTAATTAATGACTCTGAATTGCTGGGCCAAAAGAGATTTACAGGCGTTGGCTGGGTACAACTTGCAGGTCATTGAAGAGGAGGGGGAAGAGCTGTCTTCTGTAATGGATCTGAGAGCACACAGGGCAGAGAAAAGACAACAGCAACAGAGATCTGCCAGATTACTCAGGAGAAGGACTCACCCATCTTGATGGGTTGCACCGGAAAACTATCATGGCAGGCAGAGGGAGGCATTTCTGGGACCAATATGTTTGGTTATGGCTGTGTGTTTATTAGTGCTTTCTGCTTGACTTTCTGCTTTTGAGATGCTGAACTTCTCTTGCCGAGTTCTTCTCTTGCTGAACTTCTCTTGTTGAGTTCTCATGGATGCACTTTCAATTTTGCCTGGTGGCTTTAAGTTTGTTTAGCTGACTTACTTATTGGAACATCTTTCCATTTGTTTTATGGACTATTTGCCATTGCCTTGTGGACTAATCTTGGCCGGCTTGTGACTAGCTTTATTTGGGACAGTTCTGAGGCTGGATGAAAGGAACTGCTGGGGAGCATCAATACAACTCTCTTTAAGCCACATTTATACATGTATGTGAGTGAGTGAGGTAGAACACTATGGTGCAGACACAAAATATCTGCTGCAAACTCCACATTGGCATCAGGAAGGGCATCCAGCCAGTAAATACTCAGCTCCATATAGTCTACCCTGACTCCACTGCAAAACAAGGTTTGGCTATGAATTTTCTCAAGCCCCCTATAGAGCCAGAAATGTGGGATGCTAATCTGGAAAAAAAAGTAGACATTATTTTCTTAACTATGGATTAAATACTGGATTAATGTACCGTGTTCAGCTGCTTTTTTGCTGGTATAATTAAAACACTAAATAAAAATGTGTTTGAGTTCTCCTTTTCTTTTTGTGTGTTCTAATTATTGCAGTCTAGTGCAAGTTGTCTGTTCTTTGTCAGTTATAAGTTCTCTAGAGACTGCATCTCTTATGCCCCTTAAGCGTTTTAGCATCAGAGCATGTAGAAGAACAGAAAATAAAAGAAAACTCTCAAAAACTTCACACTTTATAGAAAAAAAATTCTACTCTGCTAATGTATTGGACTGCCTTCTGCTGATTTTCCCATTGAAGACATTTGTTCTTGCAATTTCTCCAGAACACTTTCTGAAAGACCAACTTCTAGGAATTGTTTTCTCAGCTAAAAGCAACGTCTTGAAGAAAGATTTTTGAGTAAATCACCCCAACTCTAATTTCCCTCCCTTAGTTTAAGTTCCAGTCCCAGTAGTAGAGATAGATCTATTGAAACCTTGACTAGTGGTTGATGAGGTCAGCTCTCATCTTTGAGATATTGACTAGCCAAGTGAGCAAAATTGGTCAGTCTGATTGACAGAGGTATCATCCCAGAATCTTCTTCTTTGAAGTGAATTGAAATGAACTGAATAACCTTTATTGTCATTTTCCTGTATACATAATGAAATTTCGATGCCCACTCTCAAAAGAGAAAAAACAACACCCATCAACAATACCCTGCTCTGGATAGCTTTTCACCCAGAAATCAACAGGGACCAACTAGAACATTTTAAGGCACCTGTTGGATATTCTTCATCCAGATCTTTCCAAAAGGAATGTTGGAAAATATTGTGGGGGGGGGGGTTCTTTTCCTTTTTAAAGAATGGAATGGGATGGGATGGAATGGAATGGAATGGAATAGAATAGAATAGAATAGAATAGAATAGAATAGAATAGAATAGAATAGAATAGAATAGAATAGAATAGAATAGAGCAGAGCAGAGCAGAGCAGAGCAGAACAGAACAGAACAGAACAGAACAGAATAGAAATTCTTTATTGGCCAAGTGTGATTTCAATCAACTCTTCACCTCAAGATGGCATTTCCGATGGCATCCTCGGTGAAATACTGTCTTGTAATTTTGATGTTTTCTATTATTTTCTGTGACTCTGCAGGAATTTACTTACTTAATTTCAAATTAATTTACCTAATGTGTAAATTAAGAATACTTTAATGAATATGATTTTATGTTGTTATATTTATTATTTATTTATTTATTTAATTAAACTTTTATACCGCTCCCTCTCCCAAAAAGGGACTCGGGGCGGTGTACAGCCTACTAAAAACATACAATAAATACCCAATAAATACAATTAAAATAAATTAAACCAAATTGATCCGGCTGTCTATCCCAAAAATTCAGTTAAAAGTTAAAAGCTAATAAAACCCCAATTAAAATTAAGTTAAAACCAAAATACAGTTACTGGGCCAGGCCAGCCTGTTTAAAAAATAGGGTTTTCACTGCGCGCTGGAAGGTCAGAATATCCGTCATAGCCCGTATCTCCGGGGGGAGATCATTCCATAGGGAAATTTCATTCATTTTCATTCCATAAAATACAGTTTTGCAATGCATTTGATTTTTTGTTTTTAATACAAATGGTTTTCAAACAATTCAGCTTAGAAAGCAGAGTACAAAAATAGTAAATAAAAAAATAAGCTTGTTTGGTCCTTTTTTCTGTCCATCTGAAAATACACATGAATATTTGTGCATTGTTTTTCTCAAAGATAGCTCTTTGTTAAGCACGTTTTTCTCTTATGCAATTTCCCCTAAACAATGATCACATTTCCCTTCTTTCTACAAATCGTTTCTGCAGCATTTGACAACAAGCCACACTTTCCCCACATGTCTTCAACATCTGCAAATCAAAATCATATTCAACATGTTGCTGGCCATATGCTTGCAACATAGCTGTTTTGCAAGGGCATCTTCAGGTTTTTTGTTGCTGTTTTTTTTTTTTGTCAAAAACCAAATATGTTTTTTCCCTCTTTTGTCTTGCTAATTTCTGATCATATGATGCCTTGGTTGTATTGCTCCATAAACTGACAAGAATCTTCTCCCTTTCTCTACAATAAGTGTGTTATTTTGCACGACTATCTGAATAGCTGGTTCAAGTTGAATAGGGGATGAGAAATTGAATCCTTAACTATTATTCTCTGGAGGGCCACAGGGCCCAGTCCTCTCCCACATATATGAAATTGGTAGAGAAATCACTCATCAGTTTGAGTTGAGGCATCTTCACTATTGCTGCTTTGCATGTCTACCCTAGACCAAGCCAGTAGATGCCTTGATGAACCTAAATGTTATAAAGTAGGGGTGTTAAACACAAGGCCTGTGGGCCACATCTAGCCCGCAATGTGGTCGGATCTGGCCCAGAGGGCCATCCTGGAAAATGTAAGAGGCTGGCCTGCGTTACTTTGGCCTGGTCTACCCAGTGCAAAGAAGAAACATCTGGCCAGCATGGCTTCGGCCTGGTCTACCCAATGTGAAGAGGAAACATGCCAGGAGTTTGGGGAATGGTATCAAGCTGGATATGCCCACCCAGTTGGCCACACCCAGTCAGTCATGCCTGCCTGGTCCCCCAAGGTCAACCACAACCCTAATGCAGCCCTCAATGAAATTGAGTTTGACAACCCTTTTATAAAGGAATTGGAAGGGATAAAATAAGTTGATTTTTTATTGCAACAAGTGGGAGGGGTTGTTCATTGAGAAACCACCAATTCTCAAGGCATTTCTTGTGGTTCTTGCTAGATTCATAAACCCCTTATTTGACTTCTATAGGTAGTTCTTGACATACAGCCACAAATGAGCCCAGACTTTTCATTGCTAAGCAAGGCAGTTATTGAGTCACATTAGTTTTTTAACCTTCTTTACTATGGTCTTTAAGTGAGTCCATGAAATCGTTAAGTGAATCACACAATTGTTAAGCAAATCCGTCTTTCCCCATTGGTTCTGCTTATTAGAAATTGTCTGGGAAGGTAGCAGATTGTAATCATATGATCCGGTGATCCTGCAACTATTTTAAATTCAGGTTAAAGAATATATGTCAGGTAAGTGAATCCAAACAGACATTAAATGAATCCAATTTCCCCTACTGATTTTTCTTGTTGGAAGCTGGCCTGAGAGTTGGCAATTGGTTGATCACACTTGACTCCTGTATGTTGCAAAGAACAAAAAGGCATGCTGGTTATCAATCATCCAAATGTTGATCATATGACCTTGGAGAGTCTGTGTCAATCATAAGCATGAGGACGGTGGGTTATAAGTCAATTTTTGTGACTTTGAATAGTCATTAAATAAATGGTTGTAAATTGAGGATTACCTGTACCAAAGAGACAGATAGTATTAATGTTCAGGGGAGCCTGTCTTTTACCTTTGTCTAGTTTGCAAGTTGCAATCCTTTTTAAAATGGGAAATTCTTATTATTGTGGCTGATACCCCTGTAAAGACACAGTTAGATGATTGTAACATGTTTAACATGTCCTTGAAGACACCTGGGGAAATGCAATTGGTACAAAATATAATTGCTCCTATGCTGGTAAGCAAAAGAAGCAGTATACAGCTAAGTCCTTGACTTATAGGACTGTTTGAAATTATGACTTACCAGAAAAAGATAACTTACTATCTGGATCCAAAGTTCCAATAGTCACACACACCCAATTGTCACATGAATGTACTTCAGGTGCTTGGCAGCTTGGCTATACTTATGGCCATTCTCAGTGTCTTGTAATCACATGACTATGTTTTATGATGTTTTTTCCTCCAAAACTGACACTTCTGGTTTTCAGAAAAACCATGCCATAACAAAGAATGGGTTCGCTTAGTGACCCCAGCATTCACTTAACAAAGATGGTATTGGCACTTGTGATCATCATATTCACTTACTTATCACCACAAAAAATGTAAATGTAAAGTTGGATTGGTAACGTGACCAACCAATTATGATCATTACAACTTACAGCCATAATGGGCAGGCTCTATTACAGTCATAAATTGAGGACTACCTGTTATCTATACTGGAAGTGCTGTGTTGATTACAAATTCCATTTAAGAAGCTGGTTATCATCTAAACCCCATAGGGTTTGGGTTGAGTACTGCCAAGTCAACTACCAAGTGTAATGCATTTTCCATGTTCAGGTATATCAGGAGGAAATATTTTTTATTTCTTCTGCTTTGAAGAATAGATAGACAGAAACCCAGAAGTTGATCTTCTAAAAGGAAACCCTATTCCTTTGGAATACACTGCCCTGAAAATCTGGATGACCTTATACTTCTCACTGTCCAGTCAAAAGTCTGCTGTTTCAGAAAACATTCAAGTTATGAGTTCTAATTAGTAATATCAACTTCAATTAGCTTCCATGTATATTAATATAATTTTATCTTTTTCATTATAATTTGTTCCTGACATCCAATGTGCTAAGCTATTGTTAGATTTATTGTGATTGGCTCACCATCCACAGTACAGTGGTAATTTGTACTCAACGTGTTTTGAAACTCATCAAATTTGGTACTCACGCATTTTGATGTGAAAATTTTATCCCGATACTCATCATGTGTTTGGTACTCAATGACACAAGCATGTCAGTGTAATTCACTACATTATTCCTTATGGGAAAAAAGTGTTTGGTACTCATCGTTTTTGGTAGTTATTGCACTTCTTGGAACCAATTAACAATGAGTATTGGGGTGCCACTGTATCAATATGCACAGAATATAAATATCAAGCAAATAAATAAATAGATTCCACAGACAAAGTGCAGTTATGGGAAGATTTTTTTTCTAATGTTCTATAGGAATTTGTCTTTCTGCACTTTAAAAAAAAATGCTTTTGAGTCAGTGTTGACTACTGGCAACTGCCTAGACAGGTCCTTGCATTTTTTTAGGTAGGGAGCAAGATTTCAGAAATAGCTTGTTATTTCCTCATCTCAAAAGCTGAGAAAGCCTAAAGCAGAAGTAGAACTCGTAGTTCCTAGCCTTCCTTCCTTAACCACTGTACCAAATTAGCTAACAACGGTACCTATACTCCATTATTTCATGCCCACCCTCTAAGACAATAGAGAATATATCTTGACTTCCTTTTGTGTGATTTTTTTTCAGAAGAATTATTACCATAATTGTTCTTCAGCTTTCTCTTGTCAAGGTTAAGCTTATACTGATTCATCAATCCTTTTCCTGGGGCCTAATTTCTTATCCCTTGATGTGCCTTCTGAATATGGGAAAAGGACCTAGAAAAAGACCCATATGAAAGTTGGGTCTTTATCATTACCTCTGGAACTTGTGGATGTTCCATCGCTGGAGGTTTTCAAGAAAAGACAGTAATTTGTCCAGAATGGTACAGGGTCTCCTGTGTGAGCAGGAAGTTGGATTAGAAGACCTGCAAGATCTGTTTCAACCACATGATTCCATGTTCTATGTATTTGGGGTTCGAGTTAGAATAAATGAGAGAGAAAAAGCAATTCCTTGTCATGAAATGTTTTGAAATGGCTCTCTTTCCCAACTTGATTATCCTCAAATGTGGTAACATTTACATTCCTACCTAGCATAGCTGAAGAATGTGGATTTGTAGTGCCAACACTCTGGGCTGGAAAAAACAAGCTGGCATTCCTTCATTTATTTAACAGTCTAGTCCATGCTGCATGTTCTAATGTGTTCCTTTTAGCATATTTTAATCATAGTTGAGTGACTGTTTTTTCTCCTCTAAACATTTCAGCTTATTTATGAGTGCTGCAGTTTAAACTTTTCAGGAATGCTTTAATAACTTAGAAGTGCTTATATAACCCAATTAAAAAAAACAAATTAGGCAATTAGCTATGCTGAGAACAGACCTCTCTGCTCTCTTAACCAGATAGAGAATACTGTAGCCGTTGTGTATGGAGGCAATTTTTGTAACAATATGGAAATCCTGGTGCACTTTACAATCTTGGCTGATATTCACAGGAATGTGGTAAAAGCAGTTAAAGGCACATGACAACAGCACACATATCCACACAAATACTTCATTAAGACAACTAAAGACCTGCTGACTATGTTTACACAGGACAATCTTCTGTTCATCTTGTTAGCATTGTAGGTTTTTGTTTTTGAAATGTTTGAGTATGTTATGTGAGTTCAGCTATTTTGATTATTCTGTGGCTTCATATTTGTTATGAACCCAGAAGATGGATTCAAATTCATTGATCCGAGTTCAACTCTCTGTAAATTTTAATTCAAATGATCTATCTTAAAGCTTTTGGATAGTTGCTGTTTTTTTGGTTTAAGCAGAGATTGCACTATTCATGTTGTCAGTTTTAATAAAAAGGAGGCTTTTTACACAGACATCCACAGGGGGAGGGGTCAAAAATTAAGATGATAACTATAATGGCATGATTGATGTACTGCTCCCTTTTATAAACCTGGGCTGATGAAAAGCCAGAAGCCCAGATTCGAGACCCAAGCTCCAGGCTTCTGCACACCTAGCAGTTTGAAAGCATACAAATGCAAGGAGATAAATAGAACATCATACAGATGACATGACCACAGAAATGTCTTCAGACAGCACTGACTCATGGTCTTGAAATGAAGATGAGTATCACCCTGTTTTGCCAACAATTAGCAGAGTAATATCTGAAGGAATTTGTTTTCCTTTTATAACTATACCTATCTATATCTACCTAGGGGACTCAGTGGCTAAGATGCTGAGCTTGTTGATCAGAAAGGTCAGCAGTTCAGTGGCTCAAATCTACTGGTGGGATTCAGCCAGTTCGCACCAGTTCGGGAGAACTGGTTGTTACCTTTCTGAGCAGTTTGGTGAACTGGTTGTCAGAAGAAATCATTAGGGCAGAGAACCGGTTGTTAAATTATTTGGATCCCATCATTGCTCAAATCCCTAGCGCCGTGTAACTTGTCCCAGCTTCTGCCAACCTAGCAGTTCTAAAGCATGTAAAAATGCAAGTAGAAAAATAGGGACCACTTTGTGGAAAAGTAACAGCGTTCTGTGTGCCTTTGGCATATAGTTATTCTGGATACATGACCACTGAGACGTCGTTGGACAGCGCTGGCTCTTCGGGTTTGTAACAAAGATGAGCATTGCCCACTAGAGCCAGAAACGACAAGCACATATGTACGAAGGAACCTTTACCTTTATATCTATCTATAATATATATCTACATTTATCTATCTCTATCTCTATATCATCTATCATCTATCTAATCCTAGAACAAATTTAATTTTGCTTTAAAAACTCATTTAGTAAGTCCAATATGTCACTGAAATTCTCAAGAGTGTTCTTTGTGCATAATTTATTTATAATTTACCTTTTTAGAAATTTATTATAGTTTATGTTTAGAAATGTTTTTAACTGGAGTTTCCCCACCACTACCACACTTCCAAACAGAATGTAGAGAGGAAGAAAATAAACTTAGAAACAGAACAGGACTGAAGACTGCACACAGGTGAATCTCTAGCAATTTTAAACAAAACTATACACAAACAACTGAGAATTTTTAATATATTATTCTCTATTTGAAAATAAGTACTTTCAGGATAAAGGAAAATGACCAGAGATTTTTTCCAGCTATGCCTATGGAAATTTGTTGCTGGAATAAAGTGAAATATTTCCTCGTGCTTATGTATGTTATTAAGTTTTACTCAGAATCAAGGGTCAACTACAGCAGATCAGGAAAATCTGTTTTGGATAGACCAAAAAATGAGTATCAGATATCATAAAATCACATTAAAAAGAACAAAATTATGGAGTCAAAGCATAGCACTTTTCAGAATGATCAGAATTAGAGTAATCATTTGGATGGCTTAGAGGCCAAAAATAAAAGCCTAATAAATTCCAAGAAAAATTAGATTACTGTAAACTATTAGAAATTAAAAAGCTATATAAATCGCAATGATACAATAAATGGCATTTGGATAATAGCATTTGACTGATTAAATTAGATTTCACTTTGTAGAAAGCTTCTGGAAAGAAAAAAAAAATCACAGCACAATCACATCAATCCCCACCTTCCTTCCCCAATAGAAACAATTACTGCAAAAATCCATGAATAATTTTAGGAAATGATTTGCATGCACAATTTTGGAGATTTTGTTACTTTGTCAGTTCTGTCTCCTTTGGTAAAGATGATCAAAGCAGGCTCTATATTGTGTGGCTGATTTTTTTCCCCCTTTGGATTGTAACACTTTAAACTGGAAAAGGAAACAGTGAATTGTTTTGTTAATTGTTTTTTTATATGAAGAAAAAAAAATCCCTGCATATAGAAAGTTCACATCTCGGGGGGCAGGGAGGCTGGGAAACTAGATCATGACTTGCAACATCAATTTTCTAGTTCCAGGGAAAAAAAGTAGGTTTTTTTTTTTCAAATTTTCAGTGAAAATGCATCATTTAATCAGATGTTCATCCACACTCCTTCTTTGTGAGCCAAATCAAAGTGGTATTCAGCAGTTCTGACCAGTTCTGGAGAACTGGTAGGGGAAAGTTTGAGTAGTTCAGAGAACCAGCAAATATCACCTCTGACTGGAGATTTTACAGTATCCTTCCCCTGCCATGCCCACCAAGCCACGCCCACAGAACCGGTAGTAAGAACATTTGAATCCCACCACTGGGCCAAATCAAATAGAAAGATTTTTTTTGTCTGTAAGCACAGTGTTTTTGTCACACTTAAAACACACAAATTCACTATGGTATTGGCATAAGCATTCTCATGTCAATTTCCAGTTATTTTTTACAGCTATAGGCAAAACATTGATTTCTAAGAAATAAGATAATAGCAGTATTGCCAGAATCTTACACAAAAGATTATTATTCAGTAATAAATCAATATTGTGCTTCTGTTTTCCTTACAATAGCATTAATAAAGTGACTTTCCACTATCCATTTCCATCCATCACATTTTGACTTAAAATTTATCTGATTGGAAATGACTATGAAGAGGAATAAAAAATGGTGTTGGTTACAACCAGGTAGTTTAAACCCTGGCTTTTTCTATGTCTGCCACAGTCAGACTTTTTTGACTTCCTGATCATCCATGGATCTCCCATGTAGAAGTAAAGGATTAAGATTTCTGCTGTCCAGTTGAGTCTATTTCCAGAGGGCTGGACTCATGTCTGTTTCTTAGCTGAGGTAGCCAGAATTATCCAAAGACACTTCTGTGGTCATGTGACCAGAAGGGCTGTACACCAAAAGCTCAGAGAACGCTCTTGCTTTCCCACCGAAGTGGTACCTATTTATCTACTTGCATTTGTATGCTTTCAAATTGCTGGGTTGGCAGGAGCTGAAGAAAGTAATGGGGTATCATCCCATCACACAGTTCTCAGGTCTCGAACCCAGCCTGTCAAGCTCAGCATCTTTAACTGCTGAGCCATGGCATGTCCTCTGGGCCTTCCATGTATAATCTAGCAAACTGTGGTATCTGAAATAGTCATATAAACTTAATTATCCACTACTCTACCATTTAAATTGAACATTTGATTGCTCTGTATTCTCCTAAGAGAAAAATATGGTGACTGCCACTCAGTATCTGGGTTGGTTCACCACTATTTGGTGTCTGAGGATACTTGCCCATTAGCTATATTGCTATTATCCTTCTCATCTTTCCTATTACTGTCTCCTATTGACGTCTTGTGATTTATTTATTACTTTGCTGTTTTTATTTTATGATTCATGATTGTCTCTTATGATTTATGATTTATCATATTGTTGTTTGTAGGTACAGCTTAAGCACCAGAGATAAATTCCTTGTGTGTCCAATCATACTTGGCCAATAAAGAATATTCTGTTCTGTACTATTCTATTCTATTCCATTCCATTCCATTCCATTCCATTTAATTCTTATTTTATTTCATTTAATTCTTATTCTATTGCATTCCATTCTATTTAATTCTTATTCAATGATATTCCATTCTATTTAATTCTTATTCCATTCCATTCTGTTCTGTTCATTTGTCATTGATAACTTAATAAGTGGCTTTTTTCTAAGGCTAGGTCTTGGAAATGTTGCAAATCCATTTCTAATGTTAGTGTGTAAACATGGGAGTAAGAGCCACCAAATGTTTACAATGATTTCAGGAATGGGCCTCCAAGAGGATTTCAGCCTCCAGAGTAAATATAACCACACTCCATTTAACTCATCAAAGGTGAAATCACCAAAAATATTTATGCGCGCACCACATCCATGAAGAGATAACATTTCCTTTTAGTGGGATGCTTAAAGTGAAAAAAAATAATTGGTAATACGGTGGAACTATGGTTAATTCTGCTTGGCTTGTTCCACTCCAAATATTTCTTCACTTGTAATCTCATTAAGTGACATGAACAGCTGTACCAAGTTGTTCTGGCAACTGGAATTTTTGAAGGAAATTAAATTTTGCAATGAGGTATTATTAAGAGCATGTATGGATGACCTTGCATAATAATAAACTACATTGTTTGGAGAGAACGTCTGTTTTTCTTCAGACAGCTGGGTGACATTCTGTGGCTGCTCCAAAATGTCACTCAGTAAATTCCTCAGAGGGAATTTATTTTAAAACTTTTAGACTGGTTTGGTATTCAAGACAACATTTCACATTGTCCCCTCATGCATCACATCTGGTGACAATTGACTCCAGAGATCAATTTATAATATTGATCTCTTCCTCACCAGCTCAAATTAGACTGGGGTGATCAGGCCAAACTTATCTGTGATGATCTATGATGGGGAGACACTGGTTCATGTGACTAGACACCACAGGCTTAATTGTGAAAAAGCAGAAAAAGCTATGGTTGTTGGATTAGTTTTATATTTACGGTTGAGATATGTGGCCTGTTTTCTGCCTTCTATAGCTTAGATCAAAGCTATACAAAGACTGTACCTCTTTGTTGCTTCCTGCATTTCTCCAGACTTTTATTATATTTCTTAGACTGAAGCCTTATACTTAGTCCATTATCCCAATACAGGTAGCCCTGAGCTTATCATCATTGTTTAGCAATGTTCAAAGTTACAATGGCACTTGAAAAACTGACGTACAAATGGTCCTTGCACTTATGATCATTGCAACATCCTCCCAGGTAATCAACATTTTGGCACCTGGCAATTGATGTGTTGCTTTCTGGACTTTCTGGGTTTTTTTTGAAGACATTTTGCTTCTCACCCAAGAAGCTTCTTCAGCTCTGGCAACTGGTGTGATTGCAGCATCCTGGGTTCACGTGATAGCTATTTGTGACCTTCCCACAACAAAGTCAATGGAGAAATCAGAATTGCTTAACAAACATTCAATTTACTTAACTGCAGTATTTGACTTAACAACTGGGTAAAATTGGGTGCTACTCACTTAACAACTGCCTTGCTTAGTAACAGAAATTTTGGATCCAATTGTGATCATAAGTAAGGATTAGCTGTAGGATCATCATTAAACTCCATAGGTCTTCTGGGTTTTAGACAATATGGTTTGTCTTTTTTGCTTTGGTTCTCCTTCCTATGATATTATCTAGAAATATTAACATATAAAGCATAGATTTTATATTTCAAAAATCATTTCTACTCTCCACAAACATTTGGGCCAATCCCAGGTAATTTTCCAGCTCAGGTAGAAAAGAATATATGTAGTGTATGGTTCAACTGAGAAGTCCTTGGTTCTCTCTGAAACTGCTTGCTTGCTTGCTTACAAACATTTAATTATCCAACTAGGTAACATCTTCAGTGTGAGGGTAAGTGAGGTTTGCTACCTGTTTTCCAACTTGGCTACAAGAACAATCCTGCAACATATACGCTGAAGCACCGAGACAAGCAGTTTTCCATTGGTGGGATTTCTGACTTCAGAATGGGCCATCTAGCCACAGCCAACTCAGTGTGGCCACCTCACCACAGCCAATTTGCCATGATAATTCACTATTGGACAATTTGCCATGGAAAACTTGCTGCATAACAATTTGCTGCAGGAAAATTCAATACAAAAGTTAAATTAATTTTAATGGAACTGTGGCCAGTAATAATAAAATAAAAGAAAATCAATGAGGTACAAGAGACACTAATAAGTTGGTCATGGCTAGTTGACCTGAAGTGAATTGGCTGCAGCAAGTTGACCATGGCAAGTTGACCATGGCAAGTTGGCCATGATGAGTAGCCACTCCATATTTTTCCTAATTCCTTCCCTTATCAAGTTATTTAAGGTCAAGCTAACAAAGTTCCACAAGTTAGACAAGTTCCACAAGTTTCTTGATTGATAGACTATAGTTAATAGGTGCCTTACTTTCTCACTCTGTTATACCCTGTTGAATTAGGGTAGATCTACTTTGAGCTTCTATATATTTTGTCCAGCATCATCTCTGAATATCCCTAAGTAACAGTAAAATGAATATTTTTTTTTATATTTTGTTATTAGTAAGTCAAAGAAAATAGTAGTTGCCTGATAGAAAAATTAGACTGATTAGGTGCCATCAAGTCATTCTTGATTCTTAGCAACCATATTGATTTTCTCCATGATGATCTGTCCCTAAGATCTATAGAATGGCACAATAATAATCCTGAAGATTTTCTTGGTAAAAATACTGGCCATTGTATCTTTCTTTTCCTCATTCCATTATTTTTGTTGATCACACAGTCAGTCAGATGTTTAGATTGGGATTTGGCTTTTTAATCCACCTTCTCAAAGATCTGATGTTGTTGTTTAATAACATGAAAGGGATTGTTACAGAAGGTAAGTGGTTTCAACTAAAGCTGCTTTTTGAAATTGATTGATGGTGATTTTGTTAATGCTGATATGTTCAACTTGCGTTCCTGATATTTTGGGACTGTACCCAAGGCGCTTGCTATTATTTGTACTATCCTTCTTTGCTTTTGCCACAATCATTGTATTTCTATTTGCCGATCTTTGTATTTTGTGATTTTCTCCATTTCTTTATCCTCTATTCTGTTCTCTCCAGGTATTGCCTAATAATATAACCTAATCTTGGGTTTTAGTTTTTAATCTTCCATTTTAAATTTTTATTAATCCCGGATTTTTAAATGTGTAATTGTAGTTAGACGGGATGCAGCCGGTTTATTTATTTAATTCAGTTTTAAATTTATTTAAATTATATTTACTCTATGTACTTTTATTAGGCTGTACACCGCCCCGAGTCCCTTTTTGGGAGAGGGAGCGGTATAGAAATATAAATAAATAAATAAATATTGCAATATCCATTATCCACACTTTTTGTCTTTCTTAACAACAGTTGTTAAGTCTGGGGTGTTATGGGACAGATGCTTGCCTGTTTGAACTTGGCTGGTTTTCTTGACACTGGGACTTGGAAAGAAGGCAAAACAGCTTAGCAAAGGTTGACCAGGAAATATACCAAGAGATTTGAAGCATTCTAAACCATTCCAGCTGTCCACCATACCCTTAACTCAAAAGAAAATGGGAGATCAGATAGAACACAGGTTGAAAGTATTTTCCTCCCATTTATTGGAAAATACTTAGACATCTACATTACTACATTGTGGAAGGATTCATTTGAGAAAACATTCTTATGCCAATAAAAGCATTACATATTAACCACATTTCTGTTAGAGAGGAAGAACTCGGAATATTTGCAGAGGATGATATGGCACTGATGTCAAAAACAGCTCTTTGCTGGAACACAGGAAGGGCGGGACATATGGAAGGCCCTAAATCACTTTTGTAGCCAAATCGGAAGGGCAATAATCCATTGTAACTGTTGCAAAAGGTAAACTATGCACCATAGTTTGTTCATTTATAAAAGGCAGATTGCTACATATGGCAGGACTTTGCTGAGACCACCTCCGAGGCAGTGAAATGTATAATAATGGAAGGAAATAACATTTGGTGAATGGTTATGAAAAAAAGAAGATATAGGGGAAATTAAGCAACACAAAACAGCACAAATCTGTCTCCATTCCAGCAGCAAGTATCAGTTCAAAGGGGCAGTGAATATCTTAGCAGCTCTAATACACAGTAATGGTTTCTTTTTTAATCTGAAGGTTTGGATGGAAAAACAACCCTCACAGGAAACAGAAAAAAATTAGGTATCTCAATCTCTATCCTTCTAAAGTTGGAAGTTACAGCCTATATAACTAATACTGAATTTTTCTGTAATGTTGCTGCTTTTTTAGTCAAAGTGAAATTTACAACATCAAGAAACATTCATCAAATGATGTAAGCTTTTGTGATCAGACCCAGGCATGCAAGTTGTATATAAATCAGATATGCAAATCAGATATTAAAATTGTGAAGCAGACCATGCAGGTCTTAAAATAAAAACTGATATATTGGAGAAAGACTGCTAGAATGCTAAAAATAATGTTTGCCAGATGAGTTTGTTCTGAAACCAATTGTATTCTTAAAGGTTTGGGCTGCATCTGATTATCTTGAAATGGAAAGATGAAGAAGACAGATTTTCATAAAAATATACCCTTTGGGTTACCTCTTCTTTAACCATTCTTTTTTATGAAGAACCCCATTTCTCTTCCATGCGATGCACAGATTCAGAGAGAATGGAAGAAGGTGAAATGTCCTCTAAAACAAAATTGATTCCTCCAGGGACAGGAAGATGATCCCTCTCACCTTAAAAAAAAATCATTCCCAATTTTGCAACATGAGAATAGTTCACTAAGCATATGTCTATAAAATATTTACAGTTATGTACACTAATTATGCACTACCTGTATTGACATTTTAGAATTTTGGTGCATTTACTGTGACTAGAGATTTGGTTTTCGAAGCCTGATGTTGATGTTGTTATTATTCAAAGGACTTAGGCCGTGAACTTCATTGTCTGAAGTTGGAACCTTATTCAATTATTTATTTGCACAATTATTAGAATCATAGCATTGGATGGGGCAATTTGCATTCTTGCTCATTGCAAGAATTCAAATTAAAGCATCCTTGAGAGATAATCAATAGTCTTGGATTGCACATGTATCATGAAGGTAAATTTGCTAGCTCTCTTGATGATTTGGTTCCACTACAAAACTGCTATTATCATTAGGGCATTTCTTCCAATGTTCATCTGAAACTTAAGAACATTATTTTATACTAATACGATGTAGAACAAGTTTGTGCTTTCTTCTGAATAATATCTTTTCAAACTTTTGAACTATGTAATTATTTCCTTTCTTCTCTTTGGTTTGCCTCTTTTCATAGAACTTAGAGCATCATCCTTCTATTGTTTCTAGAGTTTCTGAATATTTCTTTAAAAATGCCAGGAATTGGATCTAAACATGCAGAATCCATATGAACTATTCCTTTCTGTGATCTGAAATTCTATTTCTTTGCTTAGAAATTTCATTTTATAAAGTCAATACCTAATATTCCTTCCTGCTTCTGTTTTCCCCACAACAACTACCTGGTGAACAACAACTGCCTGGGCTCAGAGAGAGAGAGAGAGGGGGAAAGGGAGAGGGAGAGAGAGAGACAGGCTCAAAGTGACACAGAAGATTTTCATGTCTAAGGCAGGATTAGATCTCATGATCTTCTGATTTCTAGCCTGGTGCCTTAACCATTACACCAAATGTTTCTGAGTTTGTCTTTGTTTCAATGAGCAGCTTCCAAAAGGCTCTGCCATGGAGGCATAGATCAAAGAAAAAAATTTCTGCTTGGAGTTTTCATAGGAACTTCACTCACTCAAAAAACCTGACAAATCCAGCAAACAAACTTATCCCACTAGCTAGCCAGCACACCCTTGTGATGAACAGTCAAGGCAAGAGGGAAGAATGTTATTTTTTTGACAAGGACTCCAGAATTCTTCCAATATTTCCAGCAATTCTGACTCTACCACCTCAAGAAGGAAATAATTTAAGCTATTTTAGGGCAGCCTAATGGGAAGGAAAATATACATGTTTGTTTCTTGTGAATATTTCAAAAGCAAACTGTAAGAAAGTTTGCAATGAGGCTAGGAACAGACAGTTATGAAACAACACTTTATTAACACTTTATTAGACAATTCTGATGTGTCAGAAATAATTGTGAAGCTTGATGGAGCCACTGATTTCATAAAAAGAGATGGGGGAAAAACATACATAAATACTTCACTTCTCCCTGAAAATCCCCACCTTTTTCAACTCTGAAAGTTTGTGCCTGCATGTTTTATCCTTGGGGTGAACAGCCTTCTGCTTTAGTGTATTGTAATGTAATGTAACACCCAGACAGAGACTGAGCAACATTGTATATACAGTACAATGCAGCGAGCACAAAGCAACCACTTTATAAACACAGGGCACAACCTAGGAGAAGAAACCCATCAGAACTAGATTCAGCAGTCCATTTACATTTAAAAAACAAAGGCCACTCTTTTGAAGACAGCAAAAATCCACATTTGGGGCAGAGAGGATTGCTGGTTTGAAAGAGGGGTCAAAGTAGCTATCTTTGTCAAAATTGAACAGCCCACTCTCAACAGACAGGTAGGGATATGACATCATCTATCTTCAACCTACAACACAGTCCTTTCAACAGTTCTAAGAAGGCTTCACACCCATTTGCACCATTCAGGTGACTTTCATAACACAAATAAACCTCCAGGTGGCTTTACACTCACAACAAGAATGCAGCTGTCTGCCAGGCTTATAAATCCTTCCATTCCCCACCATCCAATCAGAGCTGAAGAAGCTTCTTGGATGAGAAGCAAAATGTCTTCAAAGAAAAAGCAGTAAGTCCAGTTGCCTCTTGAAAAAGCACTTTTTGAGACAACCATGACCCGAATGACTGAGAATCTCCATAGATATCTGCAAGAATACTATTTATTAATCTAAAAAAGCATTATTTGTAAACCTGGATTGGACAAAACCATGATAGTTGGTGGAATTCAGTATCTAGGGTCCATCTAATGAAAATTATAGAATAGGAAAGATTGTGCTTTGGAATAGGAATAAGAGGGACAGTAAAAGGAATAAATAATAAAGAGTATGAATTAATGCATTGAAGGAGAAATAAAAAAAGAAATGTGTGCAGTGAAAGGGGAAGAATGTGATGCAGAGAAATGAAGGTGTAGATTTAATTATGAATAAAAAGACTAGAACTAATGTCAGGAATTATGAATTGATGCCATCTGGATCTTATGGGTGCCTATGAAAGTAGGAATCCATATTATGATGAAAGTTACATGATATGCTCCAGTGAATGGTGATAATGGAAAAAAACAGAGATGCTTTGGAGAACCATTGCATCACACTCTAAATTAATATAGTTCAGTGGGAAGATTATTCTGCTAGATGGCATGAATGGGAATAAAACAAGAGAGTACAGAAAAAATAATAGGGCCATTCAAAAGCCCAAATATGAATGAAAAGTGATAAATTGGTCATTGTTTTTTTTTAATTTTATTTTGTCAAGCAATTATAAGATAACAGGTGTAAGTATAAACATAGTTATGAATACATGAAATGGATGCATATAAGAAAAATAAAAAGAAACAATAGGACAGAGACAGTAGGCACGTTGGTGTGCTTATGCACGCCCCCTACAGACTTCTTAGGAAAGGAGTGAGGTCAATAGTAGACAGTCTAAGGTTAAAAATTTTGGGGTTTGGAGAAGAAACCACAGAGTCAGGAAGAGTATTCCAGACATTGACCACTCTGTTGCTGAAGTCATATTTCCTGCAATCAAGTTTGGTGTGGTTTATCTTGAGTTTGTATCTATTGTGTGGTCTTATATTGTTATGGTTGAAACTGAAGTATTCATTGACAGATAGGACATTGCAATATATAATTTTATACACTATACTTAGATCGGACCGAAGGCAACATAGTTCTAGGTTTTCTAGGTCTAGAATTTCAAGTCTGGTGGCATAATCTGCAATGATTAGAGGAGTGGAGAACTCTTCTTCTGAAATATTTCTGGACTTTCTCAACTATATTAGTATCAGATATGTAATGTGGGTTCCAGACTGATGAGTTGTATTCAAGTATTGGTCTAGCAAATGTTTTGTATGCTCTAGTTAAAAGTGTGATATTACCAGAGAAAAGGCTACATAGGATTAGGTTAACAACTCTTAATGCCTTTTTTGCTATGTAGTTACAGTGGGCTCTAGCACTTAGATCATTAGAGATGAGTACTCCGAGGTCCTTGACAGAGTTTGAATCATCAACAAAGTCTTGACTATTCAGCTTGCATTTTATTTTCTGATTTTTTTTGCCAATATGTAAGACAGAACATTTATTTGTTGAGATTTGAAGTTGCCATTTGTTTGACCATTCTGATACGTAGTCAAGGGTAGAGGTATTTTCTGTGGTGTTGAATAGCTTTATATCATCAGCGAAGAGAACGCAGTTGCTCTTAATATGATCACAGAGGTCATTTATGGAGAGTATGAAGAGAGTTGATCCTAGAACACTGCCTTGGGGGACACCATTGTTGACAGGTACAAAATTTGATAGGATGCTCCCAATTTTGACCATTTGTTGTCTGTTTGACAAAAATGCTTCTATCCAGTTATGCAGGTGTTCAGAGATACCATAATATTTTAGTTTTAGGAGTAGTTTGTTGTGTACCACTGAATCAAAAGGTTTACAGAAGTCTATGTAAATTGTGTCTATTGCTTTGATCTGATCGAGTTGTGTAGTCCACATATTTTTGCAATGTAAGAGTTGCAGATTACATGATAGTTTTTTCCTGAAACCAAATTGTTTATTAGAGAGTAGGTTGTTTGTCTCTAAGTGGAAAATAATGGATTGGTTAATAATTGATTCCATGACTTTACAGGTGATGCAGCATAAAGAGATTGGTCTGTAATTTTGAACTAGGCTGGGGTCTCCCTTTTTTAAGATGGGGATGACCATGGCTAATGACTATAGGTTTGGCAAGGAGCTGGTCCTGAAAGAGTTTTCAAAGATTATGCTTAGAGGTTCGGCTATGGCAATGGATAGCTTTTTTAAGAAGTAGGCACATATTCCGTCTGGTCCAATAGATAGAGATGGTTTTAGATTGCGTAATGCTTTTTCAACATTGTCTTCTGTAAAATCGATATGTATTAGATCATTGTAGTTGTCTGTGATTCGATTAGGAAATACTGGGCATGATTCATTGCTGTTTACAAATACTGAACTAAAGAATGTGTTAAAGAGATTGACTTTAATGATGTCATCATTGCAGTCTTTACCATTAGGTCATTTCAAGAGTGGGATGGACCTTGAGTCTTTTAGTTTGTTGTTTAACAAAATTGTAGAAAGTGCGGATGGAATTGGTGCATAAAAGGTTTTCCTCTTGTTTAATGTGATAATTGGTGCATTCAGTCTTTATCTATAAATTTTTGTAACGGATTTCAAAGTTGGCAATGTGACCAGATTTGTTTTTCTGCCAAAGTGATTTCTTTTTGGATTGAAGCTTCCTTATTGTTATGAGTAATTTGTTTTTTCTGGTTTTAGGAGTTGTTATTGGTAGATATAGTTTGATGACTCTTTTGACTTCAAGTAAAAATATGTTGTAATGGTCTTCAACAGTATTGCATCCAGTGAATAGAAATTGCCAATCAAGAGATGAGAGATCATTGTCTATAAAGATCATAGTTGCCTTTTTTGAAGTTATAATTGGGGATCCTGTCATAATGATGATTTTTGTATGGACGTATGTTGAGACAAAAGTCAATCATGTTGTGGTCACTGTTGGAAAAGGGTTCTTTAATTTGTATTCTGTAAATTGAATTCAAATTTACATTCATTGTTCATTGAATGAACAATTCAAATTGTTCATGCAAGGATGTTCTGTTTAAAATAAATGATTTGAGCACAAGTCTGTTTTTATGCATGCATGACCAAAGAATGAATATAAATCTAAAAACATTATTGATTTGATTGTTTATGATGAAAAATCAAGGGAATTAGTGAAGTCATCCAGGATGATGAGTGTAGTAAACCTCGAGAGTCCTCTTGACTTAAGGCCGTAAGAATGACCTTTTCAAGTTAGGAATTGCATGATAAGCTCAGCTTGGCACGACACGTAGGCAAATAGTTACAGGAACTAGCTGACCACAAAATATCTTGTTAATAGATAATCACGTTATCTTAGCACACAACAGTGGTCGCATCCTGCCATGGCGCCATTAGAATTATACTTCCTTGCTCCTCTTCACATATGTCTCACTCCCCCCGCCCTGATAAAACTGCAAAATAAAAGAGGGTGGTGCGTTGCAATCGGGGGACTTCTTCATCTACCCCGGGCACAACGTGCTCTCTCACCTTGAGAAACTATGGTGTCTATGTCAATTATTGATTCTAGTACTTAAGTACTCACCCTCGCGAGGGTCCCTCTAAATTTCACCCCTGCGGGGGCTCTACGGGCTGATCAGAGAACCTAAGGACAACGAGCAAACCGTGACAACGTGACAGATGAGAGGTTCTGAACATGAGACAGAGCATTTCTTGGTAATGTCAATAGTAGATCTTGAAAAAAATAGATATCGAAGGAAAGAAAATTCTGATAATCCTCAAATTATTATGGCAATTGGGATTGGAATTTCAATCATGAAAAATGTGTCATAAAGCACATTGTGAAGTGACCACATTGCTTAGCAATGGCATTTTCAACTGCTATAATTAACCAAAACTTGCTAGTCATTAACCAAGAGTCTACCCCAAGCCAAGTCGTTTGTGGCTTGTTCCTTCCCAGCCCCAAGCTTCAGTTTTTCTAAAATAACATTTTGCCTCCTCTTCAAGTGCCCTATCTTCCCCATCTCCACCCTTCTGGCTGCCCTATATTCTATCAATGGGCACCAAGTTGCCCCTGAACTCTATGGCTCAAGAGCTTCTTGACATGTCATCAGTTCTGAAGTTTTTGTCTGGTTACTGCACCCCACACCTGACCTTCATTATATTCTCATTCCAGCTGCTAATAAGACATGCCTGGTCTTGTCCTTTGTGAGGTAGATAAGGTCTTCTTTCCAAGGTCTCATGAAGAAACTGCTATGCATGATCTTGGAAAGAAAGCCATCAGTTGTCTCATGAAGAACCAGGCCAGGCATATTTAATCAACAGCAGGAACAAGATGGTGAAGATGTAATGTAATGGAGCACAGAGCAGCAGAGACTGTGGTGTTCGGGGGCAAAGGTATAAAGAGCTATAGCCAATAGTACAGCCATTATTTACATATATTTCCTTTTCTTCCCTTATCATACACCTATGTTTATTAGCTTGTTATTTCTTGCTTACCTTTTGCACTCTACATGAAGTTTCTTATTTTAAAAAGGAATCTTGTGAAATCTTCAAAATAAACTGTTTCAGCTCCTACCCTCAAAACGACACCATGGAACACTGCACACCAGAACAACTAGACACAAAGACAGTTTTTGTCCTGAATGCCATCACTCTGCTAAATAAATAATTCCCTCAACATTGTCCAACTATTTGCAAAGTCTGCACTACTATTACTATTAATATTCTCATCACTCCTTATCACCCATCCCCTCCCACTTGGAACTGTATGACTGTAACCTTGTTGCTTGTATCCTAGTGATTTTTATTGACTGTTTCCTAATATGTTTTGATTGCTTGTTTGTACCCTATGACTATCATTAAATGTTGTACCTTATAATTCTTGATGAATGTATCTTTTCTTTTTAAGTGCACTGAGAGCATTTGCACCAAGACAAATTCCTTGTGTGTCCAATCACTCTTGGCCAATAAAGAATTCTATTCTATTCTATTCTATTCTATTCTATTCTATTCTATTCTATTCTATTCTATGTATATACAAGTTCTTTTTAACTAGGGGTGGAATCCTACCGGCATAACAACCGGTTCACTACACGTGCATACACAGTATTTGCAAAACAATTTCTCCTGCAAGCAATCACCATCTCCTGCTGATGTGCAGCATTCAGCTGTGCTGTGCAAAGCAGCTAAGGTAAGAATAAAGGACAGCCTAGAGCCCGGGCGGGTGGGCATGCAGGCCCAACCAAAGAAAAGATGATCTTCAGAGAGGTTCAGTGTCAGCTGCTATTAGTTCTGAAGAACCAGGCCAAACCGGTAGAATCCCAACCCTGTTTTTAATGTTTTAGTACATTTCATGATTACAATAATGTTTATGGTGACAGGCATGATCTTTTCATAGAGTACAGGATATTCTTGAGCTTCATTGACTCATTTAATAAAAGTATTAATGATCAGCTGAAGATATTTACTGCTAAACTCCACCTTCCAACTTCTGTGAAGTGCAAGCCAAAATTACAGTAGTTGAAGTGTCTGTGAGAACTTAAAGTCTACAGTTCATGTCTAATGTTTGCAAAAAAGGGTTCCTAAAAAAATAGCCAAATTGACAAGCATCTCCCCATAACTGAAAAGGTTTCCAAATTATGTCTAAATGAATAGATAACATCTCTCATAAGTGGAATAACTAAAATGGAACTAAATCTTATTTTATAGGTGGCAACATTAACATCCATGGATTAATCAAAATGCCAAGTTTTATTTCATTTCTTTGGTTCATTAAAAATCAGCTCATACATTACAATAAAAAGATCTGCAGGGAAAATATAAGCATTTTCATGTTTGCAACATCCAATAACTGCATTTTTGTGAAAGCGGCCCTTTACCACTCAAATGTATTTCAGACTTTGATTCTAGCTAATTCAAGCCATTTTCCTGAACACTGTTCTGTACATGTATTTGAATTCATTTTTCCTCCACATCACCTTTTTCTGTACAGTTTTTGTGGATGCATTTAATGGCTTGTGTTTTTACTGAATCTTGGTGTGGTTTTTCTTGGTTTTTATTTTAATGTAATTCTTTATTTTTGTTTCTTCACTGTCTAGAGTTTCTTGCATAGATAGTGGTTATATAAATTAGATGATAGACAGACAGATGATGGATAGAGATATATGATAGATAGAGATGATTGATAAATTGAGATGATAGATAGATGATTGATAGATAGATAGATAGATAGATAGATAGATAGATAGATAGATAGATAGACAGAGATGATATAGATGATAAACAGACATATGGATATACAGACACAAATGGACAGATATATGATAGATAAACTGATGGACAGACAGACAGATAGAGATAACAATTCTGAATTGCAGGAAACTGGAGAAAGTACAGAGGCTAGCATATTATTGCCTTCCATCTAATTTCCATCTCAAGAAATAAATATTAGTTAAGTTTTCTTTAATCAGTTGTCCCTCCTCCCTCACTTTTCCCCACAGTATAAGAATATTGGTGCTGTTACTTAATTCCTCAAATCAGTAATTGGACAGCCATTATCATTCTTAGAAAACTTCAAGATGGTTGCTGACATTAATTGTAGGAGACAAAATGCCACCTATTACCATTATTACTTTAAATACAATTACTATTAAGTATAGTAATAGTATTATCAACCTATTACCCCACCTTTATGTTCCAGCAACAAGAATTAGTCAGTTCAAATGAGTAGAAATAACATGCACTCCAATCATTTTTAGACTGTTATTCTTCAGACATTAGATGAATAAATTAAGAGACTTAATACTCTATTACATAATGCGACAATTACTACAAATTTAGTCTAGCATGTCAGGAATGGATTTTCATTATCCTTTCTAGTGAGTGATTTAATGGTCCTCTTTACTGCACTCTACCCTTGGAGGTACAAGCATCACAGTTCTCTGCTGGTTGGCATGTAGATGAAAAGAGGTTTATATCTGTACAGGCTCTTTCTGAATTATTTTCTGAAGTATTACCATTGCCCTGAAAATCATTTGAAGGGGTTTGGATTCACACTTTGTAGAAACAGCAGCAATTTTCTCTAGAATAGAATAATAGGAGCTGTCCTGGGTCCTGTATAACCAGAATTGGTTATCCTGAAGCCTACATTGCTTTGCTACTCACTGTTCTATTTCCTAAGCAACACAGTGACTCAGTGGCTAAGATGCTGAGTTTGTTTATCAGAAAGGTTGGCAGTTCAGTGGTTCGAATCCCTAGCCCCAAGTAATGGAATGAGCTCCCGTTACTTGTCCCAGCCCTTTCGAACTGCCAACCTAGCAGTTCGAAAGCATGTAAAAATGCAAGTAGAAAAATAGGGACCACTTTGGTGGGAAGGTAACAACATTCTGTGCACCTTCGGTGTTGAGTCATGTTGGCCACATGACCACAGAGATGTCTTCGGACAGCGCTGGCTCTTCAGCTTTGAAACGGAGATGAGCATCGCCCCCTAGAGCTAGAAATAACTAGCATATATGTGTAAGGGAAACCTTTACCTTTTTATCCTATTTCCTTCTAACTTTCTTCAAGATGTTCTCAACATCCTACAAACTTAAAACCTGGTAGAACATTCTTCCCAATAGCTGAATTCAAGATATTTCTTTTTAACAAGCACTCATAAATATAGGATTAATTTATTTCATCTCTGAATTGAATTGCTAATCTTGTGGCATTTGGAACAAGGGTTTCCTTGGTTACAGTATACTTTCTTTTTCCTGGAATGGGAAAATCCCAAATTATAATCAAAACCTACAAAACTACTCTACATTACTCATTTATTTACTCTACTTGTATCCCATCTTTGTTGTTTTTTACAAATAACTCAAGGTGCCAAATAATATCCAACACCCCTTCCTTATTTTCCCCACAACAACAATCTGATGAGGTAGATTGGGCTGAGAAGGATTTTTTAGCTCAAGGTCACTCAGCTGGCTTTCAATGTAGGATTAGAACTCACACCATTCTGGTTTCTAGCCTAATGCCTTAACCAAAGGGTCTTCAAACTTGGCAAGTTTAAGACTTGTGGACTTCAACTCTCAGAATTCCTGAGCTAACATGACTGGAGAAGGAATTCTGGGAGTTGAAATCCACAAGTCTTAAACTTGCCAAGTGAAATGACTAAACCACTAGACTAAACTGGTTCTCAATTCCTCCTTCTTTTCAAGTATTCCTTAAAAAGGAGAGGAAAAGGAGAATTCTTAACCATTAGACAGATGCTATGGCATGAAACTGAATATGTTTATTCATTTACTTTAATGATTGTCCTAATGAATAAACAACTCAACTGATCTGAGTTTGGACATATATTATCTTGGTATAGTGCCTGAGCAAACTCAGTATCCCCAACCAAAGCTGTCCTAAAAAAACTACCCCACTCAGCAAGTCATCTAAATGTGTAGAGAGCTCAAAATAATGGGATTAGGAATGCCTTCTTACCTTAACATGTTTGTATGTTGGGAAATTAGAATTGGGAATATTTTCTGATCTTTTAAAGAAAAACTATGCTTATATATGTACTTGAATATATGTACAATAGCCAGTGGAACTCACCCCATTTTGTTCACTCCTGGAGTATGTTCTTCATGTTGAATCTTGTATTAATATAACTCCTTTTTGAGATCTTCTGCCCAATACATGGAATTTTTTTCATTGGTACCTTCCTTTTTACCTGGGATAAGCTGGATTTAGCCTAAAGCAGGGAAATAAATGTGGCAGATGTCCCATCTTTTTTTCTTCTTTTTCTGTAATGATGATTAATGTTATTTAAGTTACAAAGTCAAGCCCTAACAATTAAAATGGATTCTTTTTATTACCTATTAAATGGATTTCAGGTTGGCTTATTCTGTCCTCCAAATATTCAAGAGCTCATTAGATCAGAATTGGGTGACAACATACAGCTGGGCTACTCTTGTGTGGTTGCCTATTCAGACCAAGGGCTTTTCTACTGTTAGAGAGGTGTTGCTTCAAATTCTTCAAAAGTAGACAATGTTGAGAGGCAGACATAGCTTGCCCTAAAATAGTCTAGTGTTATTTGGTTATTTGGATTATATCATTGTGCCCCCAACTTCATATCTCCAAGAACTGAAGTATGGAGCATTGCAGTAGGGTTCACACCCACAATTTGAGCATCAATAGCTATCATCTATCTATCTATCTATCTATCTATCTATCTATCTATCTATCTATCTATCTATCTATCTATCTATCTATCTATCCATCCATCCATCCATCCATCCATCCATCCATCCATCCATCCATCCATCCATCCATCCATCCATCCATCCATCCATCCATCCATCCATCTATCTATCTATCTATCTATCTATCTATCTATCTATCTATCTATCTATCTATCTATCTATCTATCTATCCATCCATCCATCCATCCATCCATCCATCCATCCATCCATCCATCCATCCATCCATCTATCTATCTATCTATCTATCTATCTATCTATCTATCTATTTATCTATCTATCTATCTATCTATCTATCAGCGATCATCAATATCTATCTGTCTATCATCCATCTATCATCTATATCCATCCAGCCATCCACCCACCCACCAATCCACCCACCCACCCATCCATCCATCCATCCATCCATCCATCCATCCATCCATCCATCCATCCATCCATCCATCCATCCATCTATCTATCTATCTATCTATCTATCTATCTATCTATCTATCTATCTATCTATCTACTGTATCTATCATCTATATCTATCTATCCATCTATCTATCTACCTATCAGCTATCATCAATATCTATTATCTATATCCATCCATCCACCCACCCATCCATCTATCCATCTATCCATCCATCTATCCATCTATCATCCATTTATCACCTATATCTATCTATCACTATATTTTTATGCCACCACACTCCATGAGGTTTCATAGCTAATGTACAGTTAAAATATTTGGAACATCAACAGATCATCCAAGAGTTAGTCATATTTAAGACACTTTGAGGGAGTCAATTTAGTGTTGTAATTAAAGGTAACGGAAGTATAATCCAGAAGATCATGATTGCTACACTTCTCTTAGGAGCATGTAGCTAGCTAGATAACTCTCTTATCCTAGAAAGAAGACAAGAGCAAACTACTTCCAAAAATCATGTAAAAGGAACTGCATGCACTTGTCCAGGCAGTCACCAAGACTTATTCAAAGGAACAAAAAAACCCTGCAACAAACTTAAGACATTTAATTCTACTGATCTGGAGTCCAAATATTTGGAATTCATCCCTTCCATCTAATAAATGTACATTCCGGGATGTCTCAGTAGGGAATGTTTTGCAGTGTCATTCCTCCCCAAGAAAAAAAAATATTTTAATTGCAACAGCAAAACTTAAAACAAAGTATATTAAAACAATAAGAAGTGATGAACAGAATCCTAAAGTATATTTTGCCATTTAATTATATTTTGCCATTCAAACTCACTCTCTCTCTCTTCATCCATTCTATTTAGCTCTGCACAGATTACATGTGCCTTGGTAGATAAATATTTGCAGTAAGCTAGAACTGACTTGGCTCCAATGAAACATATTTTCAGCAGCATTAAATTCTGTCTCATTATTCGCTTATGCATTTAACTATCGGAATCAGAAAAAAAGGGACTCCCTACCCCTCCTGCAAATGTAATTGATGCACTCCCAACAAAGTCCTCTGTTCCTGGCTGTTATGTTCCATAGTTAGATGAGTGTTCAATAAATGGAGCAACAGAATGCTATTAGTATTAAGTGGCTAATAAAGAAAGAGTTATGGAAGCCTGTTAATAATCTCCCTGCACAAGAAGGGGGCAGGGATGGGCATGGAAGAGGAATGAAGGCTCCTTATTAGCAATCAAGATCAAACGTGACATCCAAGAACACTACAAAGAAACATCAACTTAACCATGGGCCAACATTTTACTGGGAAATGGATGGAGTGATCAGTAGCTTAATTATCCTGAACTTCATCTATCTTGAACTGCTTAAAATTAGAGAAAAAACAAGAGTGCATTGCAGCAGGGGAGGAAAACGTGCTCAAAATGTAACAGCAATGGATTTGGGGATGGCAAGAAAAGTTTGCTCAGTCATCTTGAAATGTCAGCAGAGTCTGGATTTAAATATACTTACAGATGTGAAAAGTGAAAGTGAATGGGATCTGGCCATGATGCCTGACATTTTTAATGATAGGTTTTAGTTTAATTTCCAATAAAAATTGTGGCTGACATGCTGAAAACAAAGCAAATTCCAGAAAGATGTTTATTTTGAAAAGTCCCTGTAAGCTACACTCTTTTTCTAGAAGCATTCTTAAAAACAAATAAATAAATGGTTGGTGGTTTCAGCCTTTTATTTTGGTTGAAGGTAAGTCAGAGGAAGAGCTGGGGGTGCTACTGAGAAGGTGGAGAGAGAGAAACATCATGGAAAACTGATTTGTGTATGTGTGTGGTGTGTGTGTGTGTGTGTTTGTGTGTGTATGTGTGTGTGAAAGAGAGAGAGAGACAGAGAGAGAGACAGAGACAGAGAGACAGAGACCCTCTGGCTACTATGTTTTGAGTGGGCAAGCTACCAAAGGGCAGCCATTTTTTTTAGTATTCATGAACTGTTTTCAAAGCAACAAATGTGCTCATTGACCCTTGATGAAGAACATATTTGTCAGAATTTGGCTTATCATGTCAGTTTTAAAAGAACTTAGTTCAGTAAAGAACTAAGGTTACCATGGAAGCTAGGTGGTATCATCTGGTTAGCCTTTTTTCAAAGAGGATCACATCATTAGTATTTGTATGGGAATACAAGGAAATCTTAGGGGTGCCAAGTGGACTTAGTAGCCCCAAAACCCCAAAACCTCTCAAAAGAAGGCAGTGACAAATCATTTTATATAGTCACTAAAGAAAACAACTTGGACAAGTCCATCAAATCAACCAGACTGAAGCACAACTCATAGTAGATTACTTGAAGGGGTCTTAAATTCTTTTAGTTTGGGTATATATCAACTAAGTTGCAAACACTCTCAGTAGAGATACCTCTTGATTCCTAACAAGTGGGATCAGAATTTCTATTGCATAGCAAGGTGGTTGTTAAAGTGAGTTGTCCCAGTTTTACCACTATTTGTCATGGTTATTAAGTGAATCACTTTGTTTGTTATGTACATCATGCAGGTGTTAAATGAATACAAGCTTGATTTTGCTTATAGGAAGAGTTCTTCCTACTGGTGAAACAAGAGTGCTTTGGCTATCTTCATTAGCATGCTTGTGAGTGAACAAAGTTTATATGTGGAATCTGGGTTGGCTAATTTATACTATGTCTGACACATAAATCACTTGTCCCTCGTTTTGCAATCCTGATTATTCAGTGACCTTTTTTTTCTGCAGGTCCATTATTTGCTTTCCTGTGCAGGGCAACAAAAGAAAGCCCAACTGATCAGCTGGGACTCAGGAGGCAGAGAATAGATTGGGGAGGGGCCATCAGAGGTGGTATCTGCCAATTCTCCGAACTATTCAAAATTTCCGCTACCAGTTCTCCAGAACTGGTCAGAACCTGCTGAATACCACCTCTGTGTATAACTGTTTTGGCAAAACACTGAATAAACTCAGGTGATAGACTACAAACAAAATCTGCTTGGTCACAAATCTGCTGGTAGAATATAGTGTCTTGAATTCCTCTTTCATACCAAACTCTCTCACCTGGTTGCTACAGAGATAAAATTAGGGGAGATCTGTACATAGATATATGCCCATTGACTTCTCAGGGAAAGCAGGATATAAACAAAACAAATAATTAAACAAATTAATAGCTCTGAGATGTTTTAGAAGACAAGTCTTATAATCTGGAAATCTCACTCATTTCCGATTGAGCTTTCTGAGACAGTAGTCCAGAATATTTAGACAATAGTATGAATTGCTATTAAGTAGGGAAATACTATATACTAAAAAAAATATGATATGCTTTTATGCACCATCATTATTTGGTTGATTCCTGCAAGTATGTACAAGAGAATAAATCCCACTTCTGAAACTTTTGTGATTGCATTTTATTATTTAAGGGTGCACTTAATTTAGTTAGGACAAATATTTTAATTACAGTATGGTGGTACCTAATTTTAAGAAATTTAATTCAGATTGCACATGTTTTTAATTGGGTACACACTGTGTGCTTATCTGAATAAGCAACACTTTCACAAGTATATACAAGAATTTCATAAATTAGAAAATTGAAAGTGCATATAAACTGTTTATGTGCATATAAGGCTACTCATATATATATGCATAGATGTTCTTAGGTGAGACTGGACATCTGTTTATGAGAAAAGTAGATTCCTTGTCATGAGCAAATCTTTGCATAGAGTTCTTCCTACAAGAAATCAAGCTAAAATAAATGTGAGACTTATCATTCACAACCAGAGATATTTTTAAAGCTGATAAGAAACCAACACATTTTTTGTCATTTGAGGAGGAAAAAAATCTGTTTTGATTTGACACTTGTAACATTTTCATTTCCAGCAAATTGTCAACAATGCCAAACAAAGCAGAACAATTTGAAATGGGTCTGAATTTCATTTGTTTCTGGTTTTCTTTGTGTGTCTCTCTGCTTTCCAGTAGAAAAGCAAAATGTTGCCATACATATCCCAAATAAAATGTGATAAACATCTTTAACAGGGCAACAACATGTTATTACATTGTACTACCTTTTTCATGATGTATTATAGGAACTTAAATAAGGGAAAATTTTACCATCTAACAGGAAAGAGAGCTTAATGGAATCGGTTTTAGCTTTCTTAATCTCTTATTTTTAATCTTTTAATAAAGGCCAACCTATTTAATTCTTTTAAACTTATTTTAAATATTGCATGTGTATTTTTATATGTATATTTTATCTTGGCTGTTCACCGCCCCAAGTCCCTCTGGGAGAGGGGGCGGTATACAAATTTAAATAAATAAATAAAATAAATAATACTGAAAGCCAGAATATTTGAAGAATCAATGAAGTTCTCTCATCCATTCCATGTACAAGTAACTCGCTCAGCAATCACTCAAAGTTATGAGAGATCCCTTATGTTAATTATGACCTTGTTTTGAAGTTATGGCCACTGCAGCACCTCATGGTCATTTGTCCTTACAACAAACAGCCCCACACTTATCTCCTTATCATCCCACCTTGCAGGCCTGAAAGTTGTTTTTCTCCCCATTAGGCCCCAAATCTTCCTCTTGCAGGGAACTCTATTAAGCATGGGGTCCATGAGGGGATGTGAGAGGCCTTGGAAGGCAGGACATAGGTATGCCTTGGCCAGTACTAGGTTACCTAGAACCTCCCCCATTCTGAAGCACCCTGTGTTCCACTTAATGACCTTCATGATCAATTAACAACTATACCAGGGAGATTAGACATGAGAGTTATTAACCAAGGTGATCATCAATGACTATTACAACTTGCAAATAATGGTCAAATTTGCTTACAGCAGAGGTGTCACACTCAAGGCCCATGGGCCAGATCTGGAAACAGTGAAGGACCAGCTTGCGGTGTCTTGGCCCAGGCCAGGCCAACTGGGCACTGATCTACAACCTGGTGGCAACTGGCAACATACTGGAGAAGGCTCTAGACAGCCTGCACCACTGTCCAGAGTCCTCCACATGGCCTGAGAGAGATGGTGAGGCTACTGTGGTAGACAAGGATTTGGCCCTCTCCCTGGTCTTCCTTCCTTTATGGGAGACAATGGATCCCCCAGCCTTGTTCGGCTGCCACAGGTGCTCCTAACACGACTGACATCGAGCTGGCCATGCCCACCCTGACCATGGCCCCTTGAGGTCAAACACAACTTGGATGCAGCTCTCAGTGAAATTGAGTTTGACACCCCTTCCTTACAGTCATAGTTGAGGACTACCTGTAAAGTACTACTGACTAGCAGTAGAAACAAGAAGATAAATGAGCACTTCATTTGGATTAATTGATTGATTATGTATCATTAAGATTATCTCCACAGATATTAATTAAAGTCTGTGGCAATTACCACAGACCTTAAAGACAAAAAGGTGCTTTAGAGTATCAAATTGTTCATTCATAACATCTGCCTACAACTACATAAGGGGACTTTTTTTTTTTTTTTTGAGATTGCATGGCACTGTAGGCCACCTAATTCCTGGTATCGATGTGGCTTATATTTTGAAATGAATCTAGGAACCAAGAAACTCCACAGATAAGTAGAAACATAAGACACAATTGATATATTGAGATCAGAGGTAGTGTTCAGGATGTTCTGACCAGTTCTGGAGAACCGGTAGCAGAAATTTTGAGTAGGTTGGAGAACCAGCAAATACCACCTCTGACTAGCCCCATCCCCATCTATTCCCTGCCTCACGAGTCCCAGCTGATCAGCTGGGTCTTCTTTTGTTGCCCTGCACAGGAAAACAGATCTGGAAAGCAGGTTAGTGGGGTGGGGAAGATTTTGCAATAACCTTCCCCCCAGTGTGGGGAGGGAATGGAGATTTTACAGTATCCTTCCCCTGCCATGCCCACCAACCATGCCCACTAAACCAAGCCCACCAAGCCACGCCCGTAAAACCAGTAGTAAAAATTTTTGAATCCTACCACTGATTAAGATGGATTATTTTTTTCAAACAATCATGAATAGAAAATTGATTTCCCTTTCCTTCCTGGCCCCCAGCAAATACTAAGATCATTGTTACTCAATCTCTAAGATGTGTGGACTTCAAGTCCCAGAATTCCCCAGCCAGCATGTAGTCCCTACATCTTTTTTTTGCCAAGGTTGCAAAACACTGATCCCGATCAATAAAGCTATTTTCAAGGATTTTTCTGTCAGCTGGACTGAATAAAATTGAATGGGGAGGCAAGGAGCCTAGCAAACAATCTACACAAGGAGAGAGAGAAAAATCTGGATTTTGTTTGGATTTTCTTCTGTTTCAAAAGCAAGAGAGAGCAATAAAATATTTGGCTTTTCAGGGAGGAATGATATAGTGGTGGGATTCAAAATTTTTTTACTACTGGTTCTGTGGGCGTGGATTGGTGGGCGTGGATTGGTGGGCGTGGCAGGGGAAGGATAATGTAAAATCTCCAGTTAGATGTGGTATTTGCCAGTTCTCCAAACTACTCAAAATTTCCGTTACTGGTTCTCCATAACTAGTCAGAACCTGCTGAATACCATCTCTGGAATGATAATGTAATCTTTTTTTTGAGCTTTGCAATGCTGATTTGTTGTCAGTATTATATGACAGCATGACGGCAAGGTGCACACAGCAGCAAAAGCAAATTAAACTTATGGTGTGGTAGAGCTGAAAAGAAAATTACTTCTTGCAACAGGATAACAATGCACAATCTATACTGAATTCAACTTGTGAAGTCTCAAATTTGTGAACCAATTTGAACTCAAGTCTGACTACAATTTAGAATCACTTATTCCCCCCCTCCAAAAAAAATGGCTAAGGGACACTAATGTTCCATTTAAAAAAACAGGTATTGAAATTGTATCAGTAGACAATTTCTCCCCTTTAGAAATGAACCAAATGTCTACTTCATGGTGCAACTTTTGATTAAAGCTTATTTGGAATTTTTCTATTTATTTCTTTATTACCTCAGTTGTCAAGTTCCTGGGAAATGTCTAGTTTTTATTGGATTGTACATTTTATGGCATGTGAAAGAATCATCTTCGATTTTTTTCACAGTTTCCAGTTTTATTATTATGGCAAAGCCTCTTTATTGCCTCTTAGCATATTTTCAGAAGTAGAAAGCAAGCAGATAATCTAACTCATTCAAGTCGCTCATCTCTCTTTTTCTCTCTTTAATGTAGCCTTCAGGTATAATGGGGCTGTTAAGTCCAGTATATTATTGTTGAAGTGTTATGGCAATAATCTAGGCAAGCCACAAAATAGTTAGGAACAACAATTAGGAACAACAATTTCAGAATCAATATATGGAGGTGAATGAACTTATCACCTAGAAAAGGACTTGCTGTATTTCAAAGAAAGGAAATTGTTTCCTGATAAAGGGATTCATTGATCTAATTAGTTAATCTGAGATCTGGAATTCTTTATTTGAATATTGTCTTTCCGTGCAGTTTTTTAGAAAGGCAAGCAAACAAATAAATAGATGATTGAACTAATAAAGCTAGGGTTCTCACTTGAGTGTATATGAAGATTCTCAGTCATCCAGCTCATGGTTGTTCCAAAGGTGTTTTTTTCAAAAGCCTTTCTTTGTTTTTTCTTTGTTTTTTTCCTTGAAGACATTTTGTTTCTTATCCAAAAAGCTTCTTCACTTACACATTTGGTATACATTATGCAGAGACGTGGCTCTCTGAAGAAGTCACTGTAAGGCTTAGGAAGGTAGAAGAAAACAGAAGAAGAGAATGACCAACCACAAGATAGATGGACTCAGAGTTGGCAGACACGAAGGGCCTAATTGTGATCATTCCGATGAAAATCCATATATGTCAGGCCTAGTAAATTTAAGATGTGTGGACTTCAGCTCTTAGAATTTCCCAGATAAACTGTCTGGAGAATTCTGGGAGTTGAAGTTGACACATCTTTAAATCACTGGGGTTGAAAAAGACTGAGCTATGTGGTCACTAAGAATTGACATCAACTTGAGTGTTGCCATTCAATCAATTTTAATACTGAACTAAAATCTGTCCTTCAGTTTTCTGAAAACATTTACCTTCCCGAGAGGGAGGGAGGAACTAGTTTTTTTTTTTTCCTTCCTCAATCCCAGGGCACAAAGCTTAGTTTCAAAGGCCAAATGGGAATTTGGAGCACCAGGGAGGTATGCAATGAACACCGGTTTGTCACTTTTAAAGCCTCTTCGCCTCTTTTCCTGGAATCATACTCTGCAGTAGATAGCTGCATATTATAAACTATCATGTTTTCTTTAGATCAGAAGTGGTCCATAGCCTTTCTACGGAATTTATTTTTTAAGCTTTCTTTATGACTGTGAGACACAATGGCTCCATGGCTAAGATGCTGAGTTTGTCAATCGAAAGGTCAGCAGTTCAACTGTTTGAATCCCTAATGCCACGTAACAGAGTGAGCTCCCATTACTTGTCCCAGCTTCTGCCAACCTAGCAGTTCGAAAGAACATAAAAAATGCAAGTAGAAAAATAGGGACAACTTTGGTGGGAAGATAACAGCATTCCATGCACTTTCGGCATTTAGTCATGCCGGCCATATGACCACGGAGATGTCTTGGGACAATGCTGGCTCTTTGGCTTTGAAATGGAGATGAGCACTGCCCCCTAGAGTCGGGAATGACTAGCACCTATATGTGAGGGGTACCTTTACCTTTACTTTTTATGACTATGAGATAGACCTACCTAACATTAACAGCCTCTTCTCAATTTCCCAATCTTCCTGGTTGCCCATTTTTTCTCACCTGAACAAGTGTCATGAGATATAACTTTCAAGTTTTTGCTTGGGATTTCATGAGAATAAGAGGAATCAAGAAGACTGAAAATCATTGGGAGGAATCCTTATGTAAAGAATGACAGGATGTTCTGACCTAACATTAGGTCATCTTGTGCAAAACCTATACAGTTTCCTCACTGAAACATCACCACAATTTCCATTGTGGAATTTGGGAGGAGAAAAAAAAAGCCATTGCTTTTTGCATCAAACTGAGGATGGTTCAGTAAATGGCATTGGTAACAACAACAAAAAATACAGAACTACTTTTCAATACAGTTCTGCTTCTTAAAAACTAGCAATTCATTATGTCTGCAATATCTTTGCAATATCATTGGCAATTGAGATCTCAGTTCAGTGCACTCCTATGCAAAAGTAAACCATGTTGACGACAATTGAATTCATTTCTCCACAAGCGTGCATATCTATGAAGAACTAGCAAACCCATGCATATTGTTCTATCAATGCAAGGGATTTCTTCCTGAGTGAACATATGAAAGATTGGCACAGTTTCATTTGCTGTTCAAAATATTTATGAGATGATTGGCAGAGCAATGTAGTGGGCATCCAACAAGAACAGATGCCATCTGTCATGGGAGTCAGTGTAAAACTTGGAATATTACTAGGTCATGGCTTAGATTTTTGAGTCAGGCCAAATGGTCCACATACAATTTCTCACTTAACCACAAAGATCAGTAGTTGACTTTGATCCTGCCTATTCTGCAAGGCTGTTGTTCTGAAAATAAAATGAGCGGAGGTGCTATGTGTGGCATCTTAAACTTCCAAGAAAGATTTGATTGATGGATATTGATATGATTTAGGACCATTTAGACTTGTGAAAACCTGCAAAAAAAGAGATTTTTTAAAAAGCTTGAGATGTAATACAACAATATAAACAATATTGTTATTCATAAATATAATGTTTGTGAGAAACATTGAATATTAATAACTCCACAATCAAAAGAAGATATCTAAAATACAGGCTGGAAACAAAATATATGTATTACAACGTATATCTTGCTATTCAAGCAAGAGCAAAATTGCAGGGGGTGGCTTTTTTTCTTACAAAAAGGCAGGTAGATTGATGGCAAAATGTTAGTTGCTAAATAATAATAAAGTGTCCTATTAGTTGAAAGAGTAGGGTATAATGTGGATAATCTGTGCTGATTATTCCCTGTCATTCAACTGCCAATTTGATTTAAAAATAATCTCATTGGCCATTTTTTCTGCAGGGTAATAGTTAGTTTGGACAGTTAGTTATCCAACTTATTTCATGCATCTTTGGAAAACAAAGGAACCAAGATTTCTTTCTGAGTTTCCATTGATTCTCACAGCTTTCAACACATTTTGAGTTTTGTTCATTTCAAATGCAACCAATTGAATTGAGGTGGTTTGCTCCATACTTAAAACATATTTTCTAAATTGTGCATGCCTTTATATATCATTTAAGATCACAAAATAATCAATTTTTGTTTTTTTTAAGCATCTTCAGATCATTCCTGTCATTTACAGCAATATAGATATTCCCCAAAGAGGCATTTTCTTCTCTTTTTCCCCTCTAATAAAGTACTTAAAAGGATGATTAATGCAGTTATAAAATGAGCTAGATTAAGTAAGTCACTTATGTCTAGATAATTCAGCATTTTAATGCATGACAGAATAATGCAGACTCTCTTCATTCATAGATAAAAAAGAGGTGTATACTATGACAGTGAACTAGTATACATTTAAAGAAAATTAACAATGGCAATGACTTAACTGAATATTTTGCAAAGAGCATCATATCAACTAAAAATAGCTGATTGTAATGGGATTCACTATATAAGGAATATACATGCTTTAAGAAGGAAGACGCAGACTTATTTTAATCATGATTAGTATTAGATCTGAATTCTAAATCATGATTAAAGGCCTTCAAGTCAAGTAATAATTCATATATAATGCAAACATTTATATATTGTCTCAGTGTTATGCTATGAGTTTCTTGGGTCTTATAAAAAGTGTAAAGGAGACTGGATTATAAAGGGGTTGCTTTTGGCTCAGGATGCTGTCTGAACCTACCCATTTAATCTTAGAATTAGATACAAACCAGCCCTATGTTTTCAAGTGGATTTGCAGCTTATGTTTTACATTACATATGCAAATATACAATACTAATATTATAAGTCTCACCGATTATATTAGCAATAGCTTACCTGCTGGTTTGTCTAATGGCTGGAAATCCTTCTGGTCCTTCCTAAGTTCTCACCATCAAATAAGAGGCAAGGCTAATGATGCTGAAGATGGTCTTTGCTCTTGTTGTGGCCCATCAGTGGCCAGCAAAGCTGGCAGCAAATTTAGACAGTGAGGAGTCTGGATAGTTCTGGAGTCTGGAGAAGGCTCTGAGAAGTGCTCTGCATCAGAGGCAGAGATTGGGACAAGACCGTGTGACAATTATCAGCTGCCTTTAGAATCAGATATCAGTGAGGTAGAAGAACAGCTGGAGCCTATTCCCAGTGTGCACATGAACAGAGTTGCCAGATGAAGGGAACAGCTAAGGAACAAGGGTCGACTCGGGAATAAAGCCACAGGTGGACAGTGAATGGCCCCTCCCATAAGGAATAAAAGAAGAGAAAAAGGGAAGTGGGGTTTTGCAGGAGACAATTAGTTCATTCCTGCATTCTTGGCAAGATTAGATTAGATTAGGTTCAACTTTATTGTCATTGCCAGGAATGCAGGCAACGAAATGCAGTTAGCATCCAACCAGAAGTGCAAAACAACAGTAAAATATAAATATATGTATGCAAATATGCAAGGCATCTATGAATATGCCAATGGAAAACACAACAAAATGTATGTACATGAGCACACAAAGATAAGTGTGACTGCACATATATGAACATATACAACTGTACAAAATGTTTATGGACACGTTGAATATAAATACAAATGCACAGAGAATTGTACAAAATACATCATATATTATCAAGGGAAACCATCAGCATATATGTGGGGACAAACGAACTGAGGAGTTCAGCAAGGAAACCGCTGTATATGGCATCTGAAAGATATCAGCCTAGCCACTCTCCAGACCTAATAAAAATCTGTAATTGTGAACTATCTTCAAAGCCTGTTGGCCAGGACTTTGCTGGGGAGGAATTCACTGTAAATTCAATAAAAGGGGTTTATTGGGATGAAGACTCAGCTTCGTGCTGTTGGGGAAGCCTAGATCAGAATAACTCTAGCAGTTCCAGCATGGCATGGCAAGATGAGCTTCCATCACCAAATCATCTTGTTTTGGCTTCTGCTCACATAGCAGTTTGAAAGTAAGTTATGTGTGAGTAGATAAATAGGTACCACTTGGGTGGGAAGACAAGCCGGCGCTTCATGCAGATGGCTAGAATCCTGCAGGCAACTGCAGGTAACTTCCCAGTTGCAATACCATTTGCAAGATGATTGTGGTGGAGGGAGAAGACTCCAGATGACACTGAAGGAAAACTGTTCATTTTCTTTCTGATACGGAGCTAACTCACACTCTGTGGCACACTTTGGAAAGCACACAAGTGTGAACCAAACAGGCTAGCAGTCTCAGGCAGCCAAACTATTACTCTGTATTAGCAGTGTAATCTCCTGGCTAATGTAACATCACCATATGCTAAAGAAATAATAACCATCAAGTAATATTAGAGCTCAGTATAAGTGGAGGCTCTCTATCAGATTTCTCAAGGCAGGATTCCCCTTTAGGCTATAACACTGCTCCCAGAAAAGCCCCATGAGAGGCTTTTTCAATTATTCCCCAATGATAATGTCTTGCCCAGGCCTTTAATGAAATCAAGAGAAGTCAGGGACTCCGTAGGCCGCCAGAGAAATTGGGAGTACAATGAATGACCAGACAATCACAGAAATGGGCACAAGAGTGACAACAGCCACTTTAGCTGTGAACTTTCTGTATGACAATGTACAACCATTTGTTTAGAGACTATTTGAAGTTATAGCAACGTTTTAAAAAAGTGACTTGCAAGAGGTCCTCGCATTTACAACAATTGCAGCCTCCCCATGGTCACATGATCAAAATTGGGTTGCTTAGCAACCAGCAGATATTTATACAACGGTTGTGGCATCCCAGGGTCATCTGATCACCATTTTTATGATTTTCCCAGCCAGCTTCCAACAAGCACAATCAATGAGGGAAGCTGATTTGATTCACTGAACTTCATGATTCACTTAAGGTCATTACACTGGGTGCAATTCTCTTAACAACTGTCTTGCTTATCAGTAGAAATTCTTGTCCCAACTGTGGTCTTAAGTTGAGGACTACCTATGCTCTGATTTCTTGTTCCCTGACACTGTCAGCCTTCAAGATTTCTTCCTTTATTTCTTTTTCTCTGCTTTGCATCTTTCGGCTGCCATAAGTAACGGGAGGGGGGAAATGGGCTATGATATATTTGGGAAGCGTGCTGGAGTGTGTAGGAAACGAAACTGTATATCTAGGGGAGGGGGAGTTTTACTTAAGTTTCTATTCCTTGCTTTTCTATTCCTTGCTATGCGCAACTGCGACTCCTTATCAAACTATGCCAAGGTCAACAGACAGAGGCCTCATCACCACCTGAAGATGCCCACATGATGCTATGCATATTTCCTCATTGGAGGAGCAATATGGACTGTTGGGGGTGGGAACGTTGCCATCACTTTGTATATGTGTTTTTCGCGCTCATTTCTTCAGATTCAGAATTCCTTTGTTGCTACCACTTTGATTTCCAGTAAAAGATATCTTTACTCTAACAAAATGGAGTTTAAGTGTTTCTTTCTTGGATATTGAATGGAGCACCAGCTGACATTATTCTGAATCTCCCTTTTACCAGCCCACCCGGAGAAAACCCAAATTTTCTTCCGAGGGGGTTTGCTAACAAACGATGTCTAGCCCAGCCAGTGACCGAGAAGGCCAGGGAGCGACTGGAGGACCTGAATCCCTGCTGATGGAGGGAGCAGAAGAGACTGACTTCTTAGCTGAGCTAAGTCTTGACGAAACCCCAGCTGTGAAGCCTAAATGGTCCCTGGGAGTCGGTTGGAAGGATCCTGAGGAAAGGCCCCCTCCAGGAGTGACCACAACCCGTCGCCGAGGGAAAGATGAACCAGGGCAGGAGAAGGAACGGAGAGGCTTCTCACTAATGCAAGCCGAGCAATTTTCACATGAAGCTGCCGGAGAGGCTCCAGCTGATCAAAGGTACGAGGGGGAAAAGGGGGAGGTAACCCCAGGCAGAAGAATCAGGGCAGCCCCCCCCATAAATCAACCTGGGCCAGCGCAACAGGCAGCAGCAGCAGCACAGGGCCCCCCGGCTGGGGGGATAATTGCCAGAAGGCGTAGAGCTGCAAGAGTGCCTCCGTTGGAAGTAAAATATGGAGGGGACCCCCAGGAATTGGGGTTTTTCCTAGCACAAGTTTGGAGCCACATGGAGGAGTATGGGCAGGATTTTTCCTCAGAAGCGGCCAAAGTCAGGTGTGTGACCAGGGCTTTGGAGGGAACGGCTGCAAAGTGGATGGTGACTTTGCATAATGATAATGCCCCTCAACTGCTGAATTATAACCAGTTCATGACAGCATTGCGCACCAGATTTGAAGATCCCCTAGCTGAACGCAAGGCTAGAATCAGGATGAAAACCATAAATCAGGGGCGAAGGTCAGTAGCTGATTACACCCAGGAGTTTAGAGAGCTGGCGTGCCATATCCGCGGCTGGTCCCAGGGAGCCCTGATAGAGGCTTTTAAGGATGGGCTAAATGAAGATGTTTATCAATGCTGCGTGGCCAGAAGAGACCCTGGGGAGCTGCAGCAGTGGTACGTGCTGGCAGCAGAGGTGGAGATTGACCTAACCCGAAACAGACGCCGGGGGGGCTTTGTCTTGAGGAATCCCCCCCCACCAGGCTTCAAGAAACCTTAAAACCCCTGAAGGGAAGACCAGCGGCAAAACCCAGAACCAGAGCGTGTTTCCGATGTGGGAAGGAGGGCCACTGGGCTGCAGACTGCCATGCCAAGCTGGAACCGAAAGGGGCGCCAGGAGGAGGGAGAAGGTCTGAGAGGCCTCCAGCCACGCCTCGTGGATCGGCGCTAAAAGCGGAGGAGGTTGTAGAGGTCACCCCTCTAAAAAGAGGGGGGTTGGGAACTCCAACCTCTTCTGAAGGGAGTGAATCCGAACTGGAAGACGACGCACTGGTAAGTCCGAACCAGGGCCCTATGACCATTCCAGTGAGATTAAGGGTATCCACGTCGGGGGCTGAAGGGGACATGTTGGCTTTGTTAGACTCTGGATGCACAAGGTGCGTAATCAGTGCAAAGATGGTAGAGAAGCTGGGATTAAGGCTAAAGACTCTGAAAACGCCCATAGCTTTTTGCCAATTGGATGGATCGGTAGCCGGGGGTGGACCTGCTCATTTTATAACGGAGCCAGTGGAGATGACAATGGGGAACCATAAAGAGACTCTGTGTTTTATTGTGGCCCCTGGGATGGAGCGCCCCTTAATACTGGGTTTGCCTTGGCTCCGGAAATGGAACCCCCATGTTAATTGGAGGAGGGGATTACTACGCATACGCACAGACCAACCCCCGGAAAAGGAAGGGAAATCCAAGCTGAGACCCAAAGCTCCCATCGAATTGGCTTCTACTGGCACCGAGACTCTGAAAGGGGAGGAGAAAATTCCAGAGGAATACTGGGACTTAAAGGAGGTGTTCAGTGAGAAGGCCTCGGATGAGCTCCCCCCTCACCGCTCAACGGATTGCAGTATCGAATTTTTGCCAGGAGTGAAACTCCCAAAACCCAAACTGTATTCAATGACCCCACGGGAATTAGGGGAATTGCGGTTGTTCATTGAAAAAAATTTAGAACGTGGTTTCATCCAACCTGCTAGGCCCCGGGTGGCGGCTCCAGTGTTGTTTCGGGAAAAGAAAGATGGTTCCTTACGCTTGGTGGTGGACTACAGAAATCTGAACGCCATCTCGGTGGAGAACGTGTACCCCCTTCCCCTGATGAAGGACATGCTGGCCCACCTCGCTAAAGGAAAGATTTTTTCAAAACTCGACCTGAGAGAGGCATACTACCGAATCCGAATCAAGGAAGGGGATGAATGGAAGACTGCTTTCAACTGTCCGATGGGGTGTTTTCAATTCAACGTCCTGCCGTTTGGCCTACAGGGGGCGCCTGCGGTATTCATGCAAATGATAAACCAAGTGTTGCAAGAGCATTTGTACAAAGGAGTGTTAGTTTATCTTGATGACATTCTTATCTACACAGAGACTCGTGATGAGCATGTGAAACTAGTGCGGTCAGTCCTGGAGAAACTTCGAGCTGCCCAGTTGTATGCCAAACTGTCAAAGTGTGAATTTCACCAGGAGAAAATTGACTATTTGGGCTATCGCATATCGCACGACGGCATAGAGATGGACCCGGGGAAGGTGCAGGCGGTTTTGGAATGGGCCCCTCCCCGTACCAGGAAACAACTGCAAAGCTTCTTGGGATTTGCAAATTTTTACCGTCAATTTATTCCTGCGTTTGCGAAGATCGCGATGCCTATCACGAATCTCCTTAAAACCAAGGGGGAGGTGAAACCGAAGCCCAGTACGCCATTGAAGTGGTCCATGGAATGTCAAGCTGCTTTTGAGAAACTGAAACGTCTGTTTGCTGCTGAACCCGTACTTAAGCACCCAGACATGGACGTTCCGTTTGTAATCCAAGCTGATGCAAGTGACGTAGCCGTTGGAGCGGTGCTACTTCAGGTAAATGAAAAGGGATACCTGCAACCATGCGCCTATACCTCCCGTAAACTAACTGAAACCGAGAGAAGATGGGCCATCTGGGAAAAAGAAGCTTTTGCAGTTCGATGGGCTTTGTTAACGTGGAGGCATTTCCTAGAAGGAGCCAAACACCCTTTTGAGGTTTGGACAGATCACAAAAATCTGGAAGCTCTGAAAACACCTCGGAAACTGTCTCCCAAGCAAGTTCGCTGGGCGCAACATTTTAAGCGGTTCAATTTTTCTTTGCGGTACATTCCGGGGGGGAGAAACTTCATGGCAGATGCTTTGTCCAGATTACCTCAGTATAATAGTGCCCGCCAGGAAGTGATAAGACCTATCATCCCAACCGAACAGTTGGCAGCTCCAATGGTTACCAGAGCTCAGAAGAAAAAAGAGGTTGATGTGTCAAACGATTTATCGGCAAAATTGAAAGAAGCTCTAAAACTGGATGATTGGTTCCTGACCCACTCGAATGACTGTACTATCAGAGATGGGTTGGCCTGGGTGGGGGCCAAATTATATGTACCGGGAAAGCTAAGGCACGAAATTTTACATCAAGCTCATGATTCTAAACCTGCTGGACATTTTGGGTTCGTGAAAACCCTACACTTGGTCAAAAGGCAATTTTGGTGGCCCACGTTGAAAAAGGACATTGAGACCTATGTCGCTAGTTGCCCTATTTGTGCTTCGGCTAAGAGGCCGCCTGGTAAACCAGCAGGCTTATTGCAGAACGTGGCTAGACCAACGGCCCCATGGAAGGAAATCTCCATGGATTTTATTGTAGAATTACCTGACAGTGGAGGAAATACAGTCATTTGGGTAGTGACAGATCTGTTTTCCAAACAGGTACACTTTATACCCTGCGCGAAGATCCCGTCAGCGAAGACGTTAGCTAAGTTGTTTATTCTGCATATCTACAGGCTACATGGAGTTCCTGAACGCATAATCTCTGATAGGGGTGTCCAATTTACCTCAAATTTCTGGAAAGAGTTCCTGAAGTTACTAGGCTCCGCCCAGGGGTTAAGCTCCGCCCATCATCCACAAACCAATGGGGCCTGCGAGAGAACTAACTCGGTACTGGAACAGTATCTGCGGTGTTACATTAATTATCAACAGGATGATTGGACTGATTTACTGCCTTTTGCTGAGGTGGCATACAATAATTCGGTACATAGCAGCACCGGATTCACTCCGTTTAAAGTGGCCTCGGGTCAAGACTTTGTACCCATACCCGAGCTTCCGCAAGAGGAAACTAATATTCCCTCGTTGGATGAGTGGATAAGGCATCTCCAGATGACTTGGCCAGTTGCCCGCAAGGCATTGGATGATGCTCATCAAGCTCACAAAAAGTTTGCAGATAAAAAGAGACGTCCACAGGAACCATACCAAGTTGGTGATAAAGTGTTTTTATCTACCAAATTTTTGCAGACCACACAGAAATCGAAAAAGCTTGGACCTAAGTATGTGGGACCTTTTCCAGTTGAACGAGTTGTGAATCCTGTGGCGGTCCAATTGACATTGCCAAAAACTCTCCGTCGGATCCATCCTGTTTTCCATGTTAGTTTGTTAAAACCTGAACGTACATCTGATCTGAGGCCTACTCAGGTTGCCCCCCCTGTGCCATTGCTCATTGAAGGTGAACAACATTTTGAAGTTAAAGAAATTCTGGATTCTAGGAAGAAGCGGGGTCGACTCCAATATTTGGTTGCGTGGAAGCATTTTCCTTCTTCCCAGTCTGAATGGGTAGACGAGAGAGATGTTAGAGCCCCCCGACTGGTGCAGGCGTTCCGCACCATGTATCCTGATAAACCCTGAACAAATATGCTGTTGTTATTGGTTTGTAATATCTTGTCTTTTATTCTTATATTTTCTAGGACTAATGTCTTTTTTCAGGAGGGCCGAATGTCAGCCTTCAAGATTTCTTCCTTTATTTCTTTTTCTCTGCTTTGCATCTTTCGGCTGCCATAAGTAACGGGAGGGGGGAAATGGGCTATGATATATTTGGGAAGCGTGCTGGAGTGTGTAGGAAACGAACTGTATTCTAGGGGAGGGGAAGTTTTACTTAAGTTTCTATTCCTTGCTTTTCTATTCCTTGCTATGCGCAACTGCGACTCCTTATCAAACTATGCCAAGGTCAACGGACAGAGGCCTCATCACCACCTGAAGATGCCCACATGATGCTATGCATATTTCCTCATTGGAGGAGCAATATGGACTGTTGGGGGTGGGAACATTGCCATCACTTTGTATATGTGTTTTTCGCGCTCATTTCTTCAGATTCAGAATTCCTTTGTTGCTACCACTTTGATTTCCAGTAAAAGATATCTTTACTCTAACAAAATGGAGTTTAAGTGTTTCTTTCTTGGATATTGAATGGAGCACCAGCTGACAGACACGTTCTTCTCTGAAGCAACATCTAATCCAGTCTCTGTTGTACAAAGTTAGCACCCACCCCTCTCCTAGAAGAATGAAATATTTTGGGAAATATTTAAAAAGCCAGAATATTATATTTCCCTGGATGATAAAAGAAAAAAACATGTTTTAAAGACAGAAAGCAGCTCCTTGCGCCAGCAGATAATTGGTGGCCATTAAGAAAGACTCGACCAGCCTATCTACAAGTCAAAAGACTTCCAGCTTTGGGATTATGGGATTAAGACATGACTGTCCAGAACATAATAGGATTAACCTATTAATCTAGCAGCAGAGCTCACTACATGGCACAATCTCCTAAGGACATTGCATCATCCAGGAAACTTCAACCATGCCTGGGAGCTCAGACAAACATGACTTCATAGAAATTTGACAACAGCCAATAGAACACATGTTCTTGCACAGGAACAGGAAGCTCAAGTGCAAAGCCCAAGGCAAGATATAAAAAGTCCCTTTCTCAACTCCATGTGGTCAGCTACCCAGGACTTCAAACCCATGTGGTGCTGCTTCATCATTAAACCATCTTTCCAATCAGCTTCCATTTTCCAGTGTCTTCCTCCCAGCTTGGAACTGAACCAAATGGATATTTCTTCCAACACTGTAAAAAAATTTTTTTAAAAAGCAAATAGAATGAGAACTCATAGAAAACAAATGTGGAATAAATTATTTGCCCGGCAATACAAAACGCTATTTCTCCACTTGAAAGGCTTGAGTAAGTTTCTATTTTTACTATTCATACTTCACCATCCTTCATGCATGCCAGGGATGCTGGTCATGTGATCAGGGGCATAATTTCTCTTTGCGCTAGGATAGTCTCAAGCTTCTTTTTGAAATAAATGGGTTTGGCCTTTTCCTTGCCTAGCTCATTTGAAAGGCGATTATAGAAGCTATTCCTAATAGATTTTGACTTGTATTTCCCCTTTGTGAGCTACTCAGCTAGTAATAGAGTTAATCTGTAGAAAAACTTGCAAGAACACTGTAATAATAGTCAGACATCAATATGTGTGTGTGTGTGTGTGTGCATGTGTGTATTTGTGTGCATGACGACTGTGGTTAAATTATAGAGGTGCTTCATTCTGTTTCAATTGGTCTGTAATGAGCTAAAGTTAACACAAATGACCTATTGAGAGACTTCAAATAGAACTATCAAGTAAACCAGAGTGCTCATTTGCCCTCTCAAAAGCAGATGTAATATATGATTGCACAACTAAGGTCCATTTCCACCTTGTGCAGCCTATCCATTATTTGCAGGGGTTTGCAGATACAGCTGTAATGTGCTAAGTGTGCAAAGTTGTACATACACATTAGAACACATTAGCGACAACTATTATAATGATCCAAATGGAGCTATTGTTATAGCAATTTGCAGAAGTGGACCTTTGTGAGTGTGGATGTGTATAGGGTGGGGTGGGGAGGAAATAAAGATTTAGATTATTTTATTGTGCCCCAATGAAATTAAAACATCCAAGGAATTTAAAACAAAACAAAAACCTTGTAATAGCATGAATTGGTTTGGAGGACCAAACCTGGTGACTTCGACTTTGACCAGAATTTAAATCCTAAGTCATTGTTGGAAGGAAAATCCATCTGGTTCAGTTCCAAGCTGGGAGAAAGACCATGAAGTCTGATTGAAAGAAAGTTTAACTATGAACAGAACCAGCAGCGTTTCTGGGTCAGTTAAACAAATGGTCAAATGAATGGATGGATCTTTATAGGTTTCTGTGCCTTTGAAGTTTGAACTGTTCTAGGGGTGGTGTAATGAAGGGGCTTGTGTTCTGAAAGGGTGCTGGGCAATTCCTATTGTGGCTAATGGTTTTTATCCTGTTTTGGATCTTGGGTGAGTCGCTGCTTTCTAATCCTATCATTCTACCTTTGTTAGCTGTCAAACTTTGCTGCAAGGAGTTTTGAAATATCCTCTTTTGAACAGGCTTCTGCTGGCAGCAATTGCTTTGCTTGTGAATAGAGCCATCTAGGTGAATATCTTCCTCTTTCAACAAGCTCTTTATCTCCTTAAAGGCTGGCATCTGCTATAAGTGATTAAGAAAGACTGGGGGCTGCTTTCTGCCTCTAAAAATTATGTTTCTCCATTTCTCCTTTAGGGAGATATAATATTTTACCTTCTATAATATTTCCCAAAATATTAGCAGTTTAGAGACAGAGCAGAGGATGCTTTTCTGACTCCATTCTTGAACACATTTGGGAGGCAAGCAACAACATTTTTTCTCACTCTCTCTATAAAGGTAAAGTTTTCCCCTCTGTATCCAACTCTAGCGGGCAGTGGTCATTTCCATTTCCTAGCCAAGGGACTCAGTGTTATCTGTAATCACTGCAGTGGTAATGTGACTGGCATGACTATAAGTTGAAGCACGTGGAATGCAGCAACCTTCCCACTGAAGTGGTACCTATTTATCTATTGCTGTGGACAGAACCTGGGGCAAATAACAGGAGCTCACCCCATTGTGCAGGGTTCAAGTCTTCAGACTATCAGCTTTCCAATTAGGATATAGAAACATAAAACGCTATAGCTGTCCTTAGTAAGGTGGTAAGTTGAAATGGCTGAGCAAATACAAACATACTTTTCAAATAGACAGCTATTTGAAGTTACAATTGCCAAAACATCTTGGGGAAATATTTACACAAGCAAGATTTGAACAGCTTTACACAATGGTCAGATATGGGAGATTCCATTCTATACCTTACAATGAACATCTCTGCATTTGTGGAACAGCACAGGTAGAAGACCTGACTCACATCCTATTTGATTGTTGCCTGTATAAGAGGCTGAGAGGCAGTTACCTCAGTCTATATACCAATACGAATGACTCACTGGGATCCCCATATTAAAACAACTTACCCAGTGGTAAGATTCAAATTTTTTTACTACTGGTTCTGTGGGCATGGCTTGGTGGACATGGTGTGGCATAGTGGGCATGGCTTGGTGGGCGTGGCAGGGGAAGGATACTACAAAATCTCCATTTCCACCCCACTCCAGGGGAAGAATATTGTAAAATCCCCATTCCCTCCCCACCCCACTAACCTGCTTTCCAGCTCCGTTCTCCTGTGCAGGGCAACAAAAGAAGACCCAGCCAATCAGCTGGGACTTGGGAGGCAGAGAATAGATAGAGGCGGGGCTAGTGAAAGACGCTATTTGCCAATTCTTTGAACCAGTCAAACTTTCTGCTACCTGTTTTCCAGAACTGGTCAGAATCTGCTGAATACCACGTCTGAACTTACCTTCTGTACGACCAGAATCTGATGATATTACCTAATCTGGGTAATGAAACATCTGCAAGAAAACAAGCAAGCTCAGAGAATATCAAAGATCGCTCAGCTCATCTTTTAATAGCAATGATTAATGCAATAATTGTTATTGTCAAGTGTTGAGAAACATGCAAAATGTGACAAGCCCATTGTCTGGGATATGCTTTAAAACTCCTACATTACCACTTTCAAAAGAGCTGCACTGGTTTCTAATGTTTTTATAGGTCAAAAAAGTATGGCTTCTATGTATAATATCTAAAGTTTTGGAACAGTATCACTGACTACCTCCTTAAGCAAGAACCTATCCACTAAAACCCCTTTTAAAAAATTGGATTAATATCTTTTCAGTAGCAATTCTCCCTGGCTTAGGAATGCTATCATAGAGGGCATTTCTGCGAGTTCCATCTCACTGCTTCTTCAATGGTCAATGAAAACTGCAGTATTGTTAGGCTTTTGTTCAATTTCCATATAATTCAGCTTGTTTTCAAGAATGTTTGGCTTGATATTCTGTTATACTTTTATTGTACAGTTACATTAAGCTGTACATCATTTTAGAAAAATGAGGAGGAAGATGAATGATTTAATTGTTGCCACTTTTACAAGAGTAGTAATCTTAACTACTACAGAAGTAATGGATTGGATAAAATTATCAACATGCGTACTAAAACAAATCTCAGGACAACTGGGAAGCTGCCTCACAATAAAGTAATGGTCCATTTAGTTCAGTGTTGTCTTTCTGACTGGTGCCAACTCTCTCTAGCTTTGAAATTCTGGGAGTTAAAGTCCACACACCTTAAAGTTTCCAAGGTTGAGAAACACTGCTCTAGAGTTTCAAAAAGAGCTGTTCTTCCTCACTTACTACTTATCCTTATGCATAGGAAATTCAAGTGCTCCTATGCACCTATGGCCCACGCCTACCAGGCCATCTGTTCAGTTAAAATGACAATGAAAGATGCCTTCTTGAAGATGCTCGTTTAAAGAAATCAAGTGTTTCAAAAACTACCAGTGAATCTAATTTGGCATGTGCTTTAATGGATCTGTTTCAAGAGCAAAGATGGAAGAACAACTCCACTGCAGGGTGAGAAAGTACAAGGCCATATCAAGTCATCTGCTGCATTTTGAAAAGTGTATTTGATTTTATCTATTTCAAAGTTATTTCTCCCTATTAGATTTAAATGCTTGTTAAGGTGTAGTCTTTAATTGCCCGTGAAATGCTTTTAAAATGTCGACTTGGTTTTAGCAGTGAATTACAGCTTCAAAATAACCCCACTGTTAATTAGGAAAGCACTATCTGAGCTGGGGGAAAAAACACAAACATTTATTCAATAGCCCTAACTCTCATTCCATCTGTTGGTGGAGGAAGAGTATTGTTATCAACAAAGAGGCTTAGAAGAATACATTTGCAGGATTGGAAGGAGGAACAATTTTTACTGAGGCCAGACCAAGCTAGGGCATTCAACATAGCAGAAATAGCAGTTCATGTTAAGTTTTTTCACTTCCTATAAAGTGGGGCTTATGATGTATTGGAAGAATGATGTGGATATTTTTTCCCTTGCTCCTATTTTGTAATCATGGGTGGATGGGTGGAGGGATGGATGGATGGAAAGAGAAAGAGGGGAGAGAGAGAGAGAGAGAGATGCCTATAGAAAGAGATAGTGACATGGAGACACACAGAGTAGTGGTGGGATTCAAATTGTTTCATCACCAGTTAGGAGGGCGTGGCTTGGTGGGTGTGCTTTGCCTAATGTTGGCGTGCAGCTTTCCCCATACCAGCTGAGACCTGCAGCTCCAATCAGCTGAGAGGATAAAGAAGAGAAAAGGGCAGGGGTGGGTGAGAGAGCTTATCCTGCATTTTTCTCTTCTTTTCCCTCTCAGCTGATTGTTGGAGGATTTTTTTTTCCTCCTCTCAGCTGATCACGGTTCGGCTGAACTGGTCCGAGCCAGTAGCATACCACCACTGAGATAGAAACATAGAGAGAGAGGGAATTAAGAGACAGATTCATAGTGAGAAAGACACAGAGAGACAAAGAGAGACCCAATAACATAGAGACAGAGAGAAAGAGAGACACACAGAGAAAGAAAGACAGAGACAGATACATAGAGACAGAGACACATAGTGTCATAGAGAAAGACACACAAAGAGAGAGAGAGCTAGACAGAGATATACAGAGAGAGAGAGAGAGACAAGAGACAAAGGTACAATCTTCTGTGTTCTGAAATAGATTTGCTACCTTTTCCTGACAAGCTAGTTTTGAAAAGCAACATATGAATCAGATACAACATGGCTTTTTCCATACTGAGAACAGCTGGAGCAACTAAATTTGGGCAGCTTAGATGAGTGAGCTTTTACTTGGCTCTGTTTTTTAAGGACTTTAATCATCTCTATATTGGACGATGGTAATGTGATGAATCCTTGAGATTGGCTCAGAAACTGCAGCTAATGCAAAGTTACTTGGCTATGTTGCTAAAAGAGTAAACCTACATGTTACATTTGTTCATAAGGGCTTCATTGACCACTAAGTTGATATTGAACTGTATTAAAAGTTCTTGACATGACATTAAGAGTCCCACATGACTAAACCTGATCACTAAGAGAGCACCTTCTCTGTTTGTTTCTGTCTGAAAAACAAGATTTCATGAAGAATAGAAGAGAAGAGAAGAGAAGAGAAGGGAAGGGAAGGGAAGGGAAGGGAAGGGAAGAGAAGAGAAGAGAAGAGAAGAGAAGAGAAGAGAAGAGAAGAGAAGAGAAGAGAAGAGAAGAGAAGAGAAGAGAAGAGAAGAGAAGAGAAGAGAAGAGAAGAGAAGAGAAGAGAAGAGAAGAGAAGAGAAGAGAAGAGAAGAGTTGGAAGGGACATTGTACATCATCTACTCCAACCTCCTGCTCAGACAGCAAACCCTACACTATTTCTGACAGATGGCAGGCCAGTCTCTTCTTGAAAGCTTCCAGTGGTGAAGTTTCCACAACTTCTGAAGGCAGGCTGATCCATTGGTTGATTGTTCTCACTGTCAAAAAAATTCTCCTTATTTTTAAGTTGAATCTCTCCTTGATCAGTTTTCATCTATTATTCTTTTTCTGGCTTTTAGGTGCTTTGGAAAATAGCAAATTTGAAAAAAAAAATTTGGAAAAAAAATTACCCGTTCCTCTCTGTGGCAGCCCCTCAAATATTGGAACACTGATATCATATCTCCCCTGGTCCTTCTCTTCACTAGACTAGCCATGCCCAGTTCCTTACTATAGCTGCTAAGAATCTCCTATTTAACAACTGGAAATGGGCATTTTTTAAAGTAAATTCCTTTCCTTGCAGTTACACTTTATCTGATTTGTTTGACTACTGGTGACCACTTATGGTCTAGCTTTTCACCTAAGCTTTTGATTAATGAGTCCTGCTGAATGTTTCATTCTGAGTGCTATCCTTGATCTGCCTGCAAAATTTTAAGGCAACGCTTTCCAAATTACCCCAAATTGGGTGAAAGTGATTTTTCTTCGGGTAAATGGCACATAAACCCGTTAATGTTTTTACAGAGTGAATGACCCAGTTTAGGTCGAGCAGTCAGTGAAAAATGTTATTGGAGGCAAATAAGTCCAATCTGGAGCCTTTCTGTTGAACAATTCACGATGAGTAACCCAGGAAGGCTGTAAGGTAATTATTGATGTTTCCAAGCACTGACACACAGTATGTGAAGTAAGATTTTTCAGTCTTACAGAATAACAGAGTTGAAAGGAGCCTTGGAGTCTTCTAATCCAACTCTCTGCTTAAGTAGGAGACCCAGGGGTGGGATTCTACCAGTTTGGACCAATTCGGGCGAACCCCTTGTTCCGATGATCAGCTGGCTCTGAAACCGTTTCGCTGCAACGAGTTTGCGGACCCACTTCCCCACCCCTGCTTTTTCCTGTCCTTTATTTCCTTTCTTTAGAGCACAACTGATTCACACAGCAGAGCTGTTTGCTGCTTCTCAACTGTTTGATTCACATAGGCTGCAGATGAAGGTACGTATGGGCTTTTTTCAATGTGGAGCGCACGATCACTGTTTATATACGTTTTCTTAAGTTTTCACGGGTATTTATATGTATGGTATTCGACAAACACAATACACAAGCCTGATGATGGCAGATGAGATTTTGCCGAGAAGTCGCTACAACTTTAAAAGCACAACTACAATGACGTGGGAAAATACCCGAACAAAGCTGAATACCATATACTGTGTGTGTGTGTGTGTGTGTGTGTATATATACCATGTGCACAATATCTATAATCCTTTCCTCTTAACTTTACATCCGTATTATAATCTAATCAACATTCCATATCATATTATCTCGTTATTATACTATCATTAAAATTTTGGTTTCATTTCCAGGCTATCTTTAAAAGCAAATCTCAATTCTTACTAAATTATATTCATAGAAATAATCAATTATAATATATCATTTCTATTACAATATACTTCAATTTCTTACTCTTCTATCTAGCCATTGATAAAATAAATCCCAAATCTTATAATGCTCCCTTTTCTAGTGATGAAATATTCTTGATCGTGCTCAGTCCCAAGAACAGTTTTGCGTAGAGGTAGTCTTTAACTTACAATTGTAAATGAGCCCACAATTTCAGTTGTAAGTTATGGTGGCTGTGAAGCAGGTTACTTTTTGATAAGACCCATTATTTTTTTTCCTTTGGAGTGATCATTAGGCAAATGCCACAATCATTAAGAGAATGCCATAGTTGTTAAATCAATCCATTGGAAGTAAAACTGGAAGTAAATGCCAATTTTCAACAAAAATGCCACAAATCCCAGTTACATGACCATAGGGCATCTGCAAATGGCAACTTGCAAATTGCCCCAAATTCAATCATGTGACTGGGTTGGAGGGTTTGCAGCCAAGTCAAAACTCAGAATTTGGGTCATAAAACCCATTTTCTGGGTTCATTGTAATTTTAACCAGTTGCTAAGCAATTGTTCATAAACAAAAGAGTTACCTGTAATGAAGGAACAAATATTTGGGAAGCACTTTTTTATGGGCTTGATGATATTAGTTATATTTCTAGGGCTTTATTCAATTATATCAATTAATTTAAAGTTACAGAATTTTTCAATAATATTTAAGTCCCGCCTTAGCATGAAAGATAACCAAGCAGCCTTCGGACAGTCACTCTCTCTCAGCCCAGCCCAATCCATCTCACTGGGTTGCTGTTGTTGTGAGGAACATAATAGGAGGAAGGTATGTTGCGAATGTTAGCCAGTCTGAGTTATCTATAAAAATAATGAAGCCGGCATACAAATAAACAAATAGATAAATGTTAATAATTAAGGCTTTTTAAATAAAAAAAAGCTTAAGGATACAAATAAATAGATAAATGTTTATAATTAAGGCTTTTTAAATAAAAGAAGCTTAATTGAGTTGGGGTTTATAAAAAAACAGTAAGATATGTATATGAAATTATAAAAAATATAAAGCTACTAGAATCACAAATTTATTCAAACATATCATTAAAAGAACTGAATAGTTCTTTCACAAAGCGGCAAGTGTGTGTGTGGGAAGTAAATAGAAGAGCCACTCATTTCTAATTTATGACATGAAGAAAGAAGAATGATGATTTTTAAAAAACAGAAGAGAATATTGTAGCTAATTATGGTCTCCTTGATGCTCTTTGACCTCTGTTATTTTCTTTCAGACATTTTGTCACCCAACCAGGTAACATCATCAGTGGGAAGGAGTGTAGGGTTTGCTGCCTATTTATATACAATAGCTTGTCCTGCAGTGTTGGAGGGGTGAGGTTTTCCCTTGCTATTTCCTTGATTAGAGTATTGTTTTCTACTTGATTGGTGTTTGCTGCTTATTTTTTTCCTCATGTAAACGCACCACAATTCAGAACAAAACAAAATAAAATATCTATAATGATACGTAATTATGTTAAGATATAAACTCAGTAGATCATTACAGGTCCTCTCCAGTAACACAAATATACACATACACAACCTTCTGCTTTCTTTCTCCTCTACCTGAACAAACAGGTGAGAATTCTGGCTTTTTTTACTCAAAGCGCCTCGCAGTGGCAACAGCTATCTTGATAGTTTTTTTTTTTTTTTTTAACTTGCATTGACAGCTGTCAAGAAAAAAGAGGAAGGCTTGGAAATTTCCCTTGGGACTCGGTTATTGGCTGGCCCATTTCCTGCTTAAGACCATTTAGTTTGGCAGCACACATATTCTAAGTCAATCTTACCCTCTATGCTCTTGTACTTCTTTCCAGTCTCATCTTAGAAGTCATCACAGTTGTGCTGCCATATTTTTACTGCAAAAATCCAGAATAATCCTTATAGGGTAGAGACACGAACACCTCTACCTTTGCAGTGACCCAGCAGTCATCTGGATTTCTGTCTCCCAAATATGTAACCCTACCAAAGAGGAACTGGGAACAGAGTGTTGTGGACTGCCAGAGGCCAGCAAAGCTGGCAGCAGATTCGGACAATAAGGAGGTTAGGGAGGAACATGGGCCAATCCTGGAATCTGGGGAAGAGCTCTATGTCAGAGGCAGTAATGAGGCCAGGGCCGTCTGATAGTTATTAGCTGACTTTGGAGTCAGAGATCAGTGAGGCAGAAGAACAGCTGGAGCCTGTTCCCGGTCTGCACATGTGCAGTTGCCAGATGAAGGGAATAGCTAAGGAACAAGGGTCGACTTTGGAGTAAAGCCACAGGTAGATGGTGAATGGCCCCTCCCATAAGGAATAAAAGAGCAAGGAAAGGGGAGCGGGGTTTTGCAGGAAACGATTAGTTCATTCCTGCATTCTTGGCAAGTATTGTGGCATCTGAAAGATATTGGCCTGGCCATCTCCAAGCCTGATAAAGGTCTGTAATCATGAACTATCTTGAAAGACTGTTGGCCGGGACTTTGCTGGAGAAGGGGTTTATCGGGACGAGGACTCGGCTTCGTGCTGTTGGGGGAACCTAGGTCAGAACACAGAGCAGGCAAAGGCAGGACAAGAGTAGGTTTCACAGAGTGGGAGGTGGACTTTTACAAATTGAGACTTTTGGCATAGTTCTGAATATCTTGCCACCCCTCTGAAAGAACTGAATGGGAAAACATTCCTCCTAAGGTGTTTGTTTGGGATTAAATGAAAATACAGATAGTCCTTGTTTACAACAGTTCATTTAGTGACTGTTCAAATTACAATGGCAGTGAAAAGGGGTTATTTATGATTCATTTTTACACTTATGACCATTGCAGCATCCCCATGCTCAAGTGATCAAAATTCAGACCTTTGAAAACTGATTCATATTTGTGATGCTTTCAGTGTCCTGAACTCATGTTTTGCAATCTTTTGACAAGCAAAGTCAATGGGGAAGCCAGATTTAATTAATAACTGTGTTACTAACTTAGTAGCTGCAGTGATTCACTTAATGACTGTGGCAAGAAAGATCATAAAATGGGGGTAAAACTCACTTAGCTGCCTCACTTAGCAGCACACATTTTGGGCTCAATTTTGGTCATAAATTGAGGAAATATAGTAGGTCAGAGAGGCTGAAGACTATTGCCAAGATGATTGCACAATAAAAATCCACACAATGTTGGTCTCCTTATAACATCATTAAGTGCAAAAACACCCATGAGAATTGTTCTGAAGTAAAATAATTTCTAATCTAGATATTCTTTCATCAAACTGAGTAAGAACTGGCTTTTAAAAATGCAGGGGAATTTCTGTATCTGGCACTCCTCCGTTTTACCACTTTTGATTCTGGCTCACATAGTTATTCTTTCCAAATGTCAGCTGAGAGATGGCAGTGGATAAGGATGACAAATTGAATGCCATTAAGAATGGGGGAAAAAATCTTGATTTTTCTCACATATATTGTAAAGTATTCAGTTTCAAATGAAGTTTAGAAATTTGAGTTGAATAATGAACTGCCAAAGAGGGGAGAAGACGGGAGAAGAGGGGAGGAGAGGAGAAGGGAGGACAAGGGAGGGCAAGGAAAAGAAGAGGGGAGGGGAGGGAAGAGGGGAAGAGGAGAGGAGATGAGAGAGAAGGGGAGGGGAGGAGAGGAAAGTGTGTACATTGTTAATTACAGGGTTTAAGGGTAAAAAGCTAGGCAAAATCTATCCATAAACGCTATAAGATAGACAAACAGACATTGTTTTCAGAGTATCTTTCTGAATTTTCTGTTTAAATCAAGGCTGAGCACAAATCTAAATTGGTTTACAATAGCTACTTTGAGTTACTTCCAGTTGGCTGGGCTCTGCATTAAGCCATCCCCAATAAGGTTTTATTAGTTGGATTAATTTTGCCATGAAATGCAACAAAGACACTTAGTAGAAAATGAAAACCACACTTAATGGAAGCCTAGACATTATTTAAACAATAGAATAACGAAGGAAGTACATTTGCATTCTGGACCAGTGGTCTGTCTTTAAACACAAAAAAACTAGGCTATTTGGGATTAGACTGCCACTTTCCCCAACCTGGCACTCCTGTGGGCTGCCACTATCTCAGCCCATAAATGCCATTCAATGTTAGGTTAATAACAAGGACAATGATTTTTGCTATGGCAGCAATAAATATTGAGGGTAGAGGTCAACAGCTGTTTAGTACACACTGTGCACAAACATGGAGTTATGGGAATCTAAGTCCCCTCAATGCTACCCAGGCCAAATGTTTAAAAACCTTATTGTGAATTTCACACAGTGGTGGAATTCAATTTTTTTTACTACCGGTTCTGTGGGCGGGGCTTGGTGGGCGGGACTTGGTGGGCGGGGCAGGGGAAGGATACTGTAAAATCTCCAGTCAGAGGTAGAATTTGCTTTTCTCCGAACTACTCAGAATTTCTGCTACCAGTTCTCCAGAACTGGTCAGAACCTGATGAATACCACCCCTGATTTCACAGTGTATGTCCCATTCACTGATGAATCCAGAATCTAGATTAATTTAATTCAACAAAGACTGTGTACAGTTTTTCCATCTCAAAACTTGGCTTTGATCCATTTTACTACAACTCCCTAGCTTTTCTGACCTCAGAGGAGAATTGTTTGTCATTATAGAAGGCTGATAGAGATGAGGGTTTAAAAATGTATGACTTCACCTGCGACCTCACCTGAGCAGAGAGACCCTGGGCACAGATGAAGCACAGTTGAATCATCTGGCTCTTGACAATGATATTCAAAAAGATCTAAATATAGCCCCCATTTGTACAGGATGGTCTCCTTGGATAACTTTCCTGCTATATCGATTATTTAGCCCAGTGTACATGGACTTCAACTCCCAGAATTCCCCTAATATAGATTAAAGTTTTCAAAGTTGAGAAGCACTGGTATAACCAATTTTTCAGATCTGCTTCATGGAGTCCTCATTCTTGTTGTGTTTAATATTTTGTTGAGCTCCTTGGTAGCTTCCACAAAATTTACATTCAAGAATAACTATGCCTATATCTATTGTGGAAGTGTCAGTCTCAATGCTTACTTCTCATTTTACTTTAGGAAAATTCTTCTAAGAATTCCCTATTGTTTTATGTTCAGGTGATCTCTTAGCTGATTGGTTACCTGTTATTTTCAGAAGGTCATTCAGGGAACAATCAGCATAAAGTAAATCATATTTAAAAATACATTCTGAAGTATCTACAACATCTCTTCAAGAAAATCACACATTATATGCTCTTCAATAGAAAAGTAAATTATGGCCTGTTCAAACCCTATCTTTAATGTTAGAGGGTGTAATGATTTCGGGTGGGGTTGCCACCCTTCCAGTTTCTCCAGCTTCCATGATGGTTGGGTGCTAGTCCAACAACAATGGAGGGGAGCCAATTAGAATTAAATGCTGTGGAAAAAAATTGCATTGCTCAAGAGCAAAGCCTAAGTCTTGATTGATTTTAATAGGGCTTAATCTTAGCAAGACTAGCCCAGGAAAACTTGAGGAAATCCTTTCTTTCCTTATTCCTATGCTCTTCCATTGATATTGTCTTTCTTTTTTATCTTTAGGTTTTGGGTCTTCCTATTAAGCTGGGAGGAGATGGGTAGGTTTCATACATTATCTTTCCTTGTCTAGCTGGCTCCCTGAGGTTAGGTTTGACCCTACTCAGAGGGTGTTTCAAAAGATAACAAAACAGTCCTCTTTAAGAAAGTATTCAGCCTCCATTCACAACAGTTTTAATTAGAATGTTTAATAGTCTAGTTCAGTGATTTTCAAAGTCAACAACCTTAAATATGTGGATTTCAATACCAGAATTCACCACCCAGAGAAAATTGGCATGCAGGGTAGGGAATTCTAATAATTGATGCCCACACATTGTAAAGTTTTTGAGTTTCTTTTTTAAAAAACAATGGTCTGGTTTATTATTTATTCATTTTATACATGCTATGGTTCAACTAATGTTGTAAGTTATATATTATAAGTCTCCTGGAATTGGAAGTATAGATAATGTATACATTTTAATAAATAAATAAAAACGTAGAAGAAACACAGTCCCATTTCCAGTGCTCAAAAATTATAATCATTTGTAATAGCCGTATTTGCTTTGCATTTGTAAGGCTCAAACCTGATTGAGACACAAATTTCAAATGAATTTCTTCTGCTGAGTAGCAGTTTTTCTGAAGGCCATAAAATCTTGTTTACGAGAGGGCCTATTGGGTTGGTCCTCATAAAGGTATTATCTTAATCTGTGTGTATGGTGCTGTTTTTCCTTATGGACTAACCTGGCATACTGTATTAAATACTCATTACTGAGATACAACAGTCGAAGAGAAATAGCACTCTTTTATGCTGCCTGTTAGGTCCTTCAGGGGTTTATGGTTGGTCATTATCCTACATGGTTTATTACAATTGGTAGGACTTTGATTGGATCTAGCAGAGCAGTTCTTATTATGGGAATATCAACCTTTTTGGACTATCTACTTTCTGCCTTCCTTTTATCTGCATACAAAGGAGAGAGGAAGAGAGAGATTAATTTTACATTCAAACATTTCTTGTGTTGCTGCTTGTTCTTACTTAATAATTTCCACTCTGAAATTAAATCCAAGTCAAGGTGAGGTTTAAGCCAGTCTGATGATGATGCCATGCTATGCTAAGCATGTTTTGCTATTTTGACCTCATCCTTTTGGCAAAAGAAAAAGCGGGAAATGGATCTGTTCTATTTTGAATTAAGAAGCCAGGTAATACTAGGCTTATATTTCAGAAACAAGTGGTTTGTTCCAGCCTATATTATTTAGGTTTCTGTTACTCTCTCTTCGTAGAAAGATGTTTGAAGAAAAGAACAGGCCTCCTATCTTTATGTTGATCAAGCTGGCTGATCAAACAAGCTGATTTGTATTGAATCTCTAGAGAAACAACAGGACCTCATTGGAGGCAAGGTTAACTATTTACTAAAAAGAAACTAAGAAGGAGGTCAACTGGCAAGGCCCCAGTTTCAAAGTAATTTAATACTCTGTATTTTTCTCTGTCATCAGTCTCTTGAAGAGAATTCAGTTGCCAGACTTGATTTTTCTTTCTTTTCCTTTCGGACTATGTTGATTTCACATGTCATGCCAAAATTTATCCCAAGTTCACCCTTAACTCATGGAGACCATGTAACTCAATGCTGGGATATCTGCCTTGAATGCAAATAATTCCAAAATAAATCCTTACAGTGTTTCCAGTTTAAATGAATTTCACATAGAGGAAACAAAAAAAGGGCAATTGCTTAGCAGAATGTCCATTATTTACTAAATTGTTTCTCAGCCTTATCAATATAAAGATGCATTGAATGCTTGGGATTGAAGTCCACACAACCAGATTATCCTAACCATAAACTATTTCAACTCCTACCCTCAAAATGATGCTATAGAGTACTGTACACTAGAACAACTAGACTCAAGAACAGTTTTTTTCCTGAATGCCATCACTCTGCTAAACAAATAATTCCCTCAACACTATCCAACTGTTTACTAAGTCTGCATTACTATTACTATTAATCTTTTCATTATTCCTTATCATCCATCCCTTCCCACTTGTGATTGTAAGACTGTAATTTTGTTGCTTGTATCCTTACGATTTATATTGACTGTTTCCTAGTATGATTTGATTGCCTATTTGTACCCTATGACTATCATTAAGTGTCATACCTTATGATTCTTGATAAATGTATCTTTTCTTTTTATGTACACTGAGATAATATGCACCAAGGCAAATTCCTTATGTGTCTAGTCACACTTGGCCAATAAAGAATTTATTCATTCATTCATCAGTAAGGTCAGTACCTGCACATCTCTTATTGCATTATTTCTCAGTCTTAACAACTTGAAGATGCATTGAATACTGGGAATTGAAGTCACACATCTTCAAGTTGTTAATACTGAAAAAACAGTACAATAAGAGATGTGCAGGTAATGATTCTACTGACTAAGATAATCTAGTTAGAAAAGTTGATATAATCAGAACAGTCGTTTTCTTTTTCCATGGAGGATATATATTATAATTTAATTATTCATTTTGACTTTCAAGAAGCATAGAGTGCATGACTGCCACTGTAGTGGGATTACGGAATTCTATGAGCTATAGCTCCATTCATGTATATAAGATTGTGGACCAGTGTTTCTCAATCTTGGCCACTTTAAGATGGGTGGACTTCAACTCCCAGAATTCCCCAGTTAGCTAAGGCTGGCTGGGGAATTCTGGGAGTTGAAGTTACTCTTCTTAAGGTAGCCAAGGTTGAGAAACACTGTTGTAGTCTGATTAATTATCAGTTGAATTAGACTAAATGAGAAATCTACGAATTGGGATATAATGTAAGCAATTGCAACATATTCCTTTAAAGCCTCAAAATTTATGAAATATAAAGAAAAAACCTAATTAATAGTAATGATTCATTACAGTATTCTATTAGTATCTACTACCTGGTATATGAAAACTTCTCTCAGATTTGTTCTGCGTAATAATAACTTTCTATTATTACTTTTTACCCACTTCTCTATGGTGACACTTTTTCGAAAAGCAGAAAATATTCTGATCAATGCCTTAAAGTGAATAAAAGTGTACATGAATTCCTGTGTAAAACTAAAGTCTTAATGTTGAGATTGACTTTTGGTGACTTCATGGACACATTATACTTCATTCTTTCTTGTCACTTTTTCAACTTTCTAATCTAGTCTACAGCCCTTGTATTCCTAATGTCTCTGATAAAATGATACTTGGTTCAACTCTTGTGATCTGCTGAAATAGTTGAGAAACTCACCATTTTCATGAAGATATACTCTCAGAGATGCCTTGATATTTGGAGGACATTTCCTTGCTGGATACCAAGGAACTTGAATCTTAATATGGTAATAGGGTAGGAATGAAAATATTCTCTATTATCCTTCTTGGAGCAGAAACTTGACCATTCTGTTGGACTCAACTATAATACAGATATAAAAACTGAGTAGTTAGAGAATTATCTACATTTTATTCCTGGTCTTCTTTAGGACAGGCTCAGATATGTCTAAATATTGGTCATCTAAGGAGCTGAGGCTCTTACATTTTGTAAGAGCCTTGCACTAAGATGCCTCCATAATCATTTTAAGTACATATTTGAGGTTCTTTGTTTGTGTGTGTTATACAGATAACTTAAAAATTCTTCTCAAATCTGGTATGAAAATTAATTAGAGAGGCTGTCAAACTGCTTAAAGATTTTTTAGCTGAATAACCTGCCTTTCAATTAATTAATTGACTGATTCATAGAGTATATTAAATTAATTTGCATTTTTGCTGTACCCTTACTGATTAACCAGTGGCTCTGCCAATTAAACCAATTAAAGCTCACAGATTCATTAATCAAGTGCATCAGACTGCTTTTCAATATCTTTGGTTGGTTTGCCTCCTTCTTATTCAGGAAGCTATTTCATCTACAACTTGCACTGACCCAGAGAAAGGATATGTTGAATTCTGCTGACTGACTCTGCAGCATAAGGATGAGACAAGAGATTGCATCTCCAACTTCATGGCTGCAAACTCTTGCAATAATGTTCAGCTGGCCTTATCCAGTCTGAACATGCTTTGTAGGAAATTTTTATTTTAATCAAGTGAATTCCCCAAGAAGTTTGCCATCAGCGGTTTGCTATCCTTAGAACTTCAATTAAAGCCCAAATAAAGAGAAGGCAGGAAAACGGAAAGGGCCATAAAACATCTAATGAGCTTAATGAAGATACATTGAAGCTCTTTGAGGGATTTACATCAACAGTTTCATACCATTTGTTGAGGCATGTGGAGTTAAAATGACAGCAGATTCCCTCAGGAGAAATTGCTTGAAAATATAAGGCAATCCTTCTGGGCAACAGATAAAGAGAAATGGGAAGCTAGCCAATTAATTGTAGATGTACCACAAACACTGTCTGCTCCATTATGCTTGAAAGACATGGGGATGTATTTTGAGGATTCATTCATATCCAGGAAAAAAAAATGAGTTAAAAAGAAGATGGCTCCTAATGTCATTCTTTGGATCATTCTTTTCTTTACCTCCACTGGATTATCTCTGAGATGGATGTTAAAGTGGAAACTATTACCAGAGAATTTGTAGAAGACCATCTAGAATAGAATAAAGTAGAGTAGGATAGGATAGGATAGGGTAGGGTAGGGTAGAGTAGAGTAGAATTCTTTATTGGCCAAGTGTGATTGGACACACGTATCTTCAGTGAATAAGCTCTCAGTGTACAAAAAAGATATAAGTGATACCTTTATACACTAAAATTCTCTTTTTTTCTGTTCATAATCTTTAGTTGGGCAAAATGGTATATCGTAGGTCAACAATTTTTGAACCAACATGCTTCTGATGACCTAACTTAAAGAATGGCTCTAAAATCTGGGAATTGAAATTTGGCGAAGTTGTGACTGTTTCAGGAATGCTATGCTTGCAGCCATGGTAATGGGGTCATCATTTCCAATTCTTCCTGTCCATTTCCCACAAGGAAAGTCAAAGGGGAAACCTACAGGAAGTTGAACATTGCTCCCACTCTCATTCCTTTTCCCCACATCCATAGTCATTATGTTTCTCAGGTTAGGTAAAGAAATGTCTCTTAAACAGTGACTCAGTGGGTCATGGCTTGTCTAGCCCCAAATAAGGATAGATTGTATTCAGTGGTGGTATTCAAATTATTTTACTACCAGTTCTGTGGGCGTGGAATGGTGGGCATGGTGTGACTTGGTGGGTGTAGCTTGGTGAGCGTGGCAGGGGAAGGATATTGCAAAATCCCCATTTCTCCTGAGCATGGCAGGGGAAGGATATCGTAAAATCTCCATTCCCTCCCCACCCCACTAACCTGCGTTCCAGTTCTGTTCTCCTGTGCAGGGCAATAAAAGAAGACTCAGCTGATCAGCTGGGACTTGCGAGCCGGAAAATAGATGGGATGGCCCAGTCAGAGTTGGTATTTGCCGGTTCTCTGAACTACTCAAAATTTCTGCTACCAGTTCTCCAGAAACTGTCAGAACTGGCTAAATGCCACCTCTGATTGTATTCCATTGCCCAAATACTGGTCATCACTTTTAAGCTGCTTCAATATTCTCAGAGAAGTGCTACTCTTGTGTTGATGTAGAAGTTTATCAGAGTTACAGAATACAATGGCCAGTTTAGAGTCTGGAGCCATTTGGGCCCGGTCATAAATCTCTGCTAAAGCATGCATGGGTTGCCAATTAGCTACTCAGCAAGGCTAAAGTTTCTGTTTCTTACATAATGAAACTGTTTCAGCCCTTCAAAGTAGGCCAAACTAAGAAACCAGTACCATATACACTGCAGATTATCATCTTGAACACACACACACACACACACACACATACACACACACACACACACAGAATTTTATTTTGTAGCACATTCTTTCATTCTCTTGTTGCATTCTAATGATTTTTTTTTATTGTAAACCATTTTGAAATTACATTGTAATGAATTTCAGAAAATGCTGTTGAAAATGTATGTCTATTGTTTGGTGAATTTGCAAGACAATGCAAAACTGGGCTGAATGAGCCAAATGAAAAATGAAATAAAATTCAGATTTGACTCATTTCTCTTTCCTAAGTCCTTTCTATCATGTATTCAGACAGAATACCAAGCATCCTAGACACTTGGGAACTGGGAAATAAAGTTTTCAAGCTTACTTGAACAACAGAGTCTTTGGCAATTAATGATCTTTAGACTCTTTGAATCACTAATTTGATTTATTTGGATTTTGAGATCCCAGAAACAATGAAGTCTAATTCATATATCTAGATGACAACGTTCAGGCACCCCAGAAATCTGTATTTTCAAATAATCCAGCATTTGGAAGTTGTCAGTATAATTGTCTTTGGGGGTAAATATCATTATATGTCATAATTGTCCCAAAGGTGCTTTTTCAAGAGACATCTGGGCTTTCTGGTTTCTCTTTGGAGATGTTTCACTTCTAATCCAAGAAACAGCTTCAGTTTTTGCATAGTTAAGTGTCTATGGAGATTCTAATCATTCAGGTCATGGCTGTTCCAAGTCCAGTTGCCTCTTTAAAAAGCACCTTTGGGACTGTTAGTATAACATTCAAAATGACTCAAAGTAAGAGAGGCACACTCAGAAACTCAACTATTGTAAAGGTCAGTAAAAAGCTTTATGAGAAAAAAAATGGTATTTGATTTATACAAATGTAGGCATTAAATTGTGAGGTGGGAAAAATAAGACCTTTGATAACATCACTGCATTGTTTGGAATTTCTAACGTACACTTGACTGCCCAGTCATACAATTCTAGATTTTCTGGTTGGATGAATATATCTGAAAAATATGATATTGATTAAAATGGATAATGATGCTTCATACTTCACAATCTGAAATATGTGCCTGAAAGAAAGGAATAGGACACAGTGGTGAATGAATGGGGAACACACCCAAACTTGAATTACCACCACAATTGCAGTGTGAAGTTAATTGTGGTTCAAGAATGCAACCAACTGTGTAGTTCAAAGAATTGTTAATTTATAGGTTTTTAATCTGTTATAAAAGAATGTTCCTTTTTTCTATGAGTTTTTATTGTTGCTGTTGTTTATAGATCCTAATTTTGTTTTTTTGTTTTTTGTTATCCCTTTCCCCTTTTCATTCCTTTTTTAAAATTCCTATTTCTGTCCTTCCCTTTTCTTTCTCTTTCTTTCTTTCCTTCTTTCCTTATACCTACCTACTTTACTTTTTCTTTCCTAATTTTGAAACTAAAAGTAACACAACCACACTGAATTCATAAGCATTCACCTCTTCGTCAACATGGTTTGGGTAAGCCAACTACAACTTGGTATACAGTAGGCTGCTCCAGTTGAGCCCAAAATTTATGTCTCTAAGCTTTTGTTGTGAGTTTTGCCCTATTTTATAACCGTTCTTGCTGCCGTTGTTAAGAGAATCAATGCAGTTGTTAAGTTTGTAACACGGTTATTAAGTGAACCTGGCTTTCCCGTTGACTTTGCTTGTCAGGTCACAAAAGTTGATCACATGACCCCAGTACTCTGCAACCATCATAAATATGAGTCAGTTGCCTAGCATCCAAATTTTGATTGTGTGACCAAGAGGATGCTATAAATGTTGTAAGTGTGAAAAACAGTCATGTCACTTTTTTTTCAGTACCTGTGTGATTTTTACTAAATGGTTACTAAATGAACAGTTACTAAATGAACTGTTGCAAATCAAGGACTACCTGTATTTAGATATCATGTTCTGCCACTTTGTTCACACTTCTTTGTCATGCACTCATCTTAGTTTCAAGAGCAAAGAGTTTCAAAAACATTAGCAGCCTCTCAGCCAACCACTGTGATTCAATGTCATACAGATTATGTAAATGCAGAAGAATTAAGTTCAGACTCGAAAACAGACTCAAAGAGAACCTTTTTTTTCTTTCTTTCCCTTTCATTTTTCAGATTCTGTTCTTTGGTGTGGTTTTCATTACTTTAGTTCTTCTTTACTTTGGCACTTTGAGGCTAATTTGGTGTAACCTTCCTATACAATAATATATATACTCGCCACTCGCCATCTTCAGGCTGGTGCTGTCAGCTTCGTGCTTGTGCGAGCAAAGCGTGATCGGAGCTGCCATCTCTCTATAAATACTGGTGGGGAGGTGTGGTGTGCTGGCTCTGTTGTAAGTAGGCTAGTTGGCTGTGTTGTTGTTTCTTGATTGGTTGATGGAGTTGATGTTTGCAAGCACAAAGCCGAAAGCACCAGCCTGAAGATGGCGAGTGAAATCTCGTTGAAACGTTGCCAAGATAGTCTCAATCTTACAAGGGAAAAGACCCGAACATGCCAAGACCTGCAGGTCTTGGTGTGTTCGGGTCTTTTCCCGTGTAAGATTGAGACTATCTCACTCGCCATCTTCAGGCTGGTGCTTTTGGCTTTGTGCTTGTGCGAGCAAAGCGTGATCTGAGCTGCTGTCTCCCTATATATATTGGTGGGGAGATTGGCTGTGTTATCATTTCTTGATTGGTTGATGGAGTTGATGTTTGCAGATTGGCTGGTTTCTTCTTAAGAACGTGTGGTTGAGGTATTGGCTGTGTGTCTATCAGTCTCCTGCGTTGTAATGACTTGGGTAATGAGCTGTGTGGTGACCTTCTGAGTTCTATTGTTTTGACATCCTAGGTCTTTTGCTGTAATCTCTTGGGTCATAATGACCTGGGTAATGGCTGTGTGATGACCTTCTGAGTTCTAATGTTGTGACCTCCTGGGTCTTGTGCTGTAATCTCTGCTGCCAAGCCTGACACACAAAATTAAAAAGAACCCAATACACAAGACTGAGGATGGCAGATGAGATTCTGCTGAAATATAATAATAATATAATATAATAAAAGCACAAATATTATGTGGGAAAATACCCAAAGAAACCTAAATACCATACATATAAATACCCGCAAAAACATAAGAAAACACACACACACACACACACACACACACACACATATATGCAGGTCTTGGCATGTTCGCCAGGGGAAGGTGAGCATAGAGCTACCAGCTTCACTTTGCAGTGGGTTTCCTCCTCCACTTCCTGCCCATACACACACCCCTCCCCAGGGCAAAGGAAGAAAAAAAATATTGTCAGTTGGAAAGCAGTTTCTAATTTGTGTGAGGAAAGAAGAGCACGTGTACCAGCCGACAAAAGGAAACTTATGACGGAGCAGCTCTCTTATCAGCACTTATCGATTCATGCTGCAGGAGAGAACATCTATTGAGTATAATAATCTCCATTGCTATTGTGCAGTATTGCAAGCAGACAGGGTAGCTCTTGCTAAGTCAATATTAGCAGACAAAATGGAATTTAAAGCCATGAGAGATACACATATATGCTGCATTCTTATCAGGCCTAGGGGGTTCCTTCCTCCCTTCCTCCCTTCCTTCCTTGTCTCTCTCTCTCCCTCCTTCCTACTCACTTCTTCCTTCCTTCCCTCCCTCCCCCTTCCTTCCTTTCCTCCCTCCCTCCTTCTTTCCTTCCCACTCACTCACTCACTCTTTCCTCCCTTCCCTCCTTCCTTCTTTCCTTTCCATTCACTTCTTCCTTCCTTCTCTCCCTCCCTCTTCCTTCTTTCCCACTCACTTCTTCCTTTCTTCTCTCCCTTTTCCTCCCTCCCTCCCTTCCTTCCTACTCATTCCTTCCTTCCTTTTTTCCTTTCTATCTCCTTAACCCAATGAACTAGCTAGCTGAAAAACACAGCCAGCCTTACATTGAACAAAAAGTTTGCAAGTGTCTGACAAAATCTTGTGGCCTCCCCAGATAGTAGTGAATGGCGGCTCTGAGGAAACAGCTTTGTTGAGTAAAACAGAATAGCCCATAGTTCTCTTGTTCTCTTCACCAGACAGAAATATTTCCCAGCTGATGTAATGTGGCTGATTTCCATTCATCTCTTCAATGCCTTGGGATGGATTTTTTTTAACCCTTTGTAAGTTCACCACTGGTCCCACTGCTAGATGGAAAAGGGTTCCTTCTATATTACTTTGAAAACAAATTTCACATCCATTTAAAAATTGCTGGATAATTTCACTGGAACATTTAAAATGTTTATTTGCATTTGCTTCACATTTTCCCATAATACATGAACATGGCTTCAGCCCTCTTGTTTTAATATTTCACACTATTTTGAAGTCTTTGATTCTGGACATACAGTATAACCATTACATTTCCCTGCTGATTTCTTTAAGAGATTTTAAAAGAGAAAGAGAACAACTACAGAGACAAAGAGGGGGGGGAGAGAAAGGGAGGGAGGGAGGGAGAGAAAATCTGATATGTTGCCAAGCAAAATGGCAACCTACAGCATAATTTATATCACAGGAAAGCTTTGAGAAAAATTAACGTCCACCAAACTGGCCATTTTGTAAGCACATCTCTTACACAATTTAAAATTTTCATCTTCCATCTTCGATCCAAAAATATTGCTTGTCCTTGCTATATTATCAAATAAGTAATAGGGAGCCTTTCATATTTCAAAATATTTATTTCATTTATTTATAAAAATGTACTTGCTGCCCATCTCATTTCAAGGTGACTATAATACCCAGATTACTGTCCTCAATTTTGTTAACTTTAAAATTGTGGATTTCAAGATCCCAGAATTCCCCAGCCAGTTCCAAAAAGTCTCAGGAAACATGGCCAGATGTTTGGGGTTGCAGATGTTTGGGGTTGCAATTCCTATGTTACCTGCAAGTTATTTAGCCCTGATTTATTCTGGACTTCAAGATAAATACAGTATGTAAAATTACTTATGGCCACATGCATGTCAGGAAGAAGCACCATAAATTGGGCATCATAACACAAAGGGTGCAATTTGCATCAGATATTGGAAAGCAAGAACACAAAAGTAAGATTTATACCACAAATGTGTGCATATATATGTGTGTGTTGGTGTGTATGCATGTTTTCCTCCATGAGCAAATTTGGGGATTTTAATTTCTTTGCTAGCAGCAGTTCATCCAGAATTTTTTTTTTTTAAAAAGAGGGGATTGGATCCCACAGGTGACAAACAGATGCATTTATATAGATGAATAGAATAGATAGAGTAGAGTAGAGTAGAGTAGAGTAGAGTAGAGTAGAGTAGAGTAGAGTAGAGTAGAACAGAACAGAACAGAACAGAACAGAACAGAACAGAACAGAATTTTTATTGGCCAAGTATGATTGGACACACAAGAAATTTGTCTTGGAGCATATGGTCTTCTTTTCATAAAAGAAAAGATACATTCATCAAGAGTCAAGAATCATCAGATACAACACTTAATTATAGTCATAGGGTACAATAAGCAATAAAATCATACTAGGAAACAGTCAATAAAAGTTGTTAGAATCCTAGCAATAAGATTACAGTCATGCAGTCATAAGTGGGAGGAGATGGGTGAAAGAAAGGAATAATATTAATAGAAGATATGTCTATTCGTAATTTTCTATTATTAGTAAAACAATGTATAGCTAGGATACTATGAAAAATAGCTTGGGGTGATCTACTGTGATTATTTAAATCAGTTGATGACAAGAAAAATTGTTACCTGTTGCCTGGTTTTGAGGAAGTATAGGACAGGAGTGGGGACAGGAAGAGACAGGAGAGTGAAGAGATGAGAGAAGTGGAGAGAAGGAGAGGGGAGAGGAGAGATAGGAGAAAGGAGAGGGAGAAGAGGAAATGGGAGGGGAGGAGTCACTTGGTTTAACAAATGGGAGTCACTTGGTTTAACAAATGGGACCTAAAATGGAAAAGGGTTAAGCATTCAATTTTCCTATTTGAGTTGGAGTGATTGTATATGAAGCTCTTGACTGCTGGTGATGATCCATCTCAATACGAAATTCACTTCCCACCATCAGTACAGAATGCTATTAAGAGATACCTGTGGGTATCAGCTCTCCAAATTCTAAAAGTCTACATTCTAGCCTCTATCCATATGTTCTTGCTTGCTGAGGTTCCTTTAAAATTTTAATTAATAACAGTTATAGCTCCCTTTTACCCAATCTTATTAAATCATTCTTCAGGTCACTTGGAATTAATGCCCTAAGCTGCAGACAACAGATCCTCTCTATAGTAAATCATGGCTTCATTTACTATTGACCAGAGATTCTCTACACTGAATACCCAGGCTTGTTCATATTTGCCTCATTGCCTACACAATTTGGTTCATGTCTGAGTCCAACCCTTATGGTTGGCCACTGCAGCATTTGTTAGATCACTGAGTTGGAAGATAACATTCCCAACTTTACAGAAACCCATAGGCAAAGAACCTCTTTTATTTCACAGTCTTATCAGCCAGGTGCCCAAAGCCTAGGAAAGAGAAATACTCACCTGCTGCCTGCATGGCTCCCAAAGCACAACCCCCACCATGAATGAAGTTTCTTACTATCTATGTCTACCGAGGTTCTTTTCCAATTGAACCTTTGGCCTTCATCTGGATGACCAACTTCTTTAGATGCTATATTTATAAAGCCATGCAGGTGTTGAAGTAAGATTTAGGCACTCTATTTTAACAAGATCCAACTCACCCAATAAAAACATCTCAGGAAAATTTACTTTTTGTTCCCACTACCATGAAATTGTGGGGTTGAAGGCCTGAAGGAGATGTGTCTCTGTAATGGTCACTTATAATAAACAATATACTTTCTCAGAAACTAGATAAGACTCAACACTGCTCAACTTGCAGAATCAAGTTGAAATGAAATCCTTCCAGGAGGTCTTTTCAATTCATAGAGAAAATTCCACAGGAATATTTATACTCCTTCAATTAGATTATTGGCTTTAATTTTTGCATTATATTGTAATCATTCTACTGTAGATATTTTCTATTTATGTCTGTCATTACTCCTGACAAGAGTCGAACAATTGAGACAGCCTAGAAATCAAATCTGATCCAATCAATAAATAGCCATTCCCAAAGTTTTTGTTTTAATAGACTACTATATAATCATTGAAAGCTTTATAGGATTAACATCTATACCAGGGATTGGCAGTGTGCAGGCAAATTACAGATGGTATCTGCAGAAGCCCCAAATTTAGAAAATAAAAATATCCCAAATTTTGAATGCTTGTCCAATTTTTTATTTTTAAAAAACACATATAGATTTTTAAAAATATATTTTCCCTCCCTGCCTACCAGGAACTATAAATTAAATGTAAGAAATAAGCACATTGAGACTTGGGGTGTAAAGCTTTTTCCTCATCTATATTTAGAATCTATTTGACAGATTCATCTGCCTAATTATGGAGTTTGTGTCTCTTCTATTTAAATATATTACATTCTTTGTGGCAAGAGAATATAGGGTTAAATACAGTTATTCTAAATTCAAAATTAGCTTTGCTGAATTGCCACTATTAAAATGCATCATGCTAGTAATTTTGGTGGTATTGATTAGTTGACTGAGAGGTATCCAATCACTTAATGACTTCTTCAGGAGGGAAAAATCCCATGAAAGCTACATTACCAATTAATTTGAAATATCACCCGCCGTAGCAAAGCAGTGGCTAATATTTCACTAAACTTCTATTAGCTGCTCAGAAATAAAGTTTAAGATGTGTAGAAATTGCTGTCTTTTGTAGTGAAAAGAATGAAAGAAATGGAGAAATCACAGGAATTTGTTTAATTAATCTTAAAATGAAACATAAAAAACAAGGATGTTTGAAAGGAAAAATGTGAAGATTGTTTACAAATATTGAACTATTTTGAAAAATGTCAAAGTCGTGATATTTTATAATTTTTGAGAAAGAGAGAGAGAGAGGCAGAGAGGGAGGGAGAGGGGGAGAGAGAGATGTTCCAATAATGTCATACTTATATGAATATAAACACACTAAACTCAACTAGATTCATTTCTGAGTAAACACATAAATTGAATATTTCAAATCCAATTAAAGACCACTTCCATATTGCATTAAGCCATAAGATGGTTTCTATGGCCTTGATTTAGCTTTGGATCTGAGCTCAGACAGTTATGGCTTATGCAACAAGCCACAATTAAACTATGGTATATGTTTCAGAGGATCAGATTAAGTCACACTGCACAGCAATCATGTCCCATGTTACTATAAATAAGAGAACATTAGTAAAGCATATATTGCAATATTGTTGTTCATCTTTTCCATTTCTAATTAATGTTTCCTGCTTCTCTCAGGCCAGGAACAATGAATGTTTTGGCTGCAAACCCACTGATCTTTCCCAGTAAGGATGAGGAGATCCTATCTTCTCTCTGAAGCTTGACCAGGAGGCAAGGAGAAGCCAAAGCTCAAAGCTTTCTGAAATGACAATCACACTGCCATTTTTTTTTTCAGAAACAAGAGAAGTAAAGAAAGCCAGTGACATTGTGACCATCTATATCACAGATGTCAAACTCGTCATGTTGCCATCACGTGATGTTTCATGACGTTTTTCCCCTTTGCAGAGCTGGGATGGATGTGGCCTACGTGTGACGCATCTGGCCTGCAAGCTACCAGTTTGACACTCCTGATTACATTAAGGCACTCTTGAACAGTATTTCACATTATTTCACATTCTATTAACCTGTGGAAGAAACAAGATATTCCACAGGTTAATAGATAAAGTTTCTCAACTGGCTGGGGAATTCTGGAAGTTGAAATTCACATATCTTAAACTTGCCAAGGTTGAGAAATTTTTATCTAGAGAATAGTTGAAGGAAAGGAATTTTAAGTTCTGCCATCCAGGATCTTTCCTTACTCCAATTGTCCAATTGATGGGAAACTTGGCCAAATGAGGTCGGAGTGATTTGGTCAATATAACAAAGAAGTACTATAATCATTTTCCCAAACTCCAGGGTGGAAGTTAATTTCCTCTTCCATGAACAAATGAAAGGACATTAACATGCTTTAGTGTATATTGTAATTCCATTAACTGTATTCAGCTGAGAATAGTCAGTCATGCATCGAATGGCTTATGAACAAACACTTTTTTGGTTGGTTGGTTGGTTGGTTGGATGGATGGATGGATGGATGGATGGATGGAAGGAGGGAGGGAGGGATGGCCGGCAGCTAGGTAAGTAGGCAGACAGTTGTAGATATGTAAGAAAGAAGGTAGATAGGTAGGATGGATGGGGAATTCTGGGAGTTGAAGTCCATTAGTCTTAAAGTTACCAAGGTTGGACACCCTTATTTTAGAGAAAGTCCTTCTCCAAGGACACATTATTATCCAGAGTGAAGCAACCCCAGGTAGGAAGGACATTGTCAGAATCTTGGGGGGTGGGGTTTGAAAACATGGCAGACAAGGACCAGATGAATATTTCAGTTTTATCTATCTCTATCCTCTAAGCTTCACTAATTATATATGGGGATTCGGGGTAGGTTTCATTTGGCCTCATTTCCATATAGCTTTTCTGAAATCTGGTGGTGTGTTAGGGAAAAACAAGTCCTGTAATGAGATATTGATTGGCTCAACTTCCTTTAATAATAACCTTTGCAATAAATTGTAAGGTACTTTGTAAATAGGAAATCCATATAAAAACAAAGGGATCGTTAGTTCTTTCACCTTTGTACATGTATGGAGCAACACAAATTGAGACACAATAAAATTTTGGAAAACTGTAGTATTCAGGTTTCCAAGACTGGGTGGATTACATTTCTGGGTACTAAAGATATTGGCAGATGTGGTCTCAGAACCACTGACTAAATCTTTAAGAACTCCTGGAGTATAGGGTAAATGCCAGAAGATATCAGAAGATCTAACAGAATTAATAGATTTTAAACAATTGGATATATTGTATTGTTTTAAAAGCTTGAAAATCACTATTAAGCTCTAAGCAAACATAAGTATAGAGAACCATAGTCCATTAAGTGTAAATCATAAAAAGAAATTGCTAACCACATTCTTGTTCCTGAAAATCTATCCCAACCTAAACAGTTTGGAAAAAAGAGAAAATAGGTCTTAATCTATGTGACATTATTTTGTTTTATTTTGTTTTATTTTTTCTTATTTCATATTTCCAGTTTTTATTAGTTTATAATATAAAATAAAAAATACGAAAGCACTAGGAAAAAATAAAAGAGAAAGGGAAAGGGAGAACTATAGAAAAGAAGGGAAAAAGGAAAAAAGACATTGATTTCTGACTCTGCAATAGAATAAGATGATAACATGAAACCTCAACTTTTTACTTTTATATAATAGTATAAAGTAAACATTTCTATAACACTAAATTTATCTAATCTGTAAAACTCAAAATCAAAGTTTCATTTTTTTTCCACTTCAAGCACAAAGTGCAGGAGTGGTTTCCAAGTAAAAACAAAGGTACTTACGGGTTTTTTTTCCCTGTGATCAAAGCAGTCAATTTAGCCATCTCTGCCAACTCCAACTTTTGCAGCCATGGTGGGGATCAAAATGTCCTTCCATTTTTGTGCATAAAGTAGTCTTGCTGCCGTCAATATATATAACATCAAAGTTCCATTTTTTCCCAAGTCTTTTTCCATTAAACCCAAAAGGAAAAAAAAATCTGGTTTTATCTGTATATTCACTTTAAGAATTTTCCCGAAAGCCATCACTCTGCTAAACAAATAATTCCCTCAACACTGTTCAACTATTTACAAAGTGTACACTACTATTACTGTTAATCTTCTCATCACTCCTTATCACCCATCCCCTCCCACTTGTGACTATAACTTTGTTGCTTGTATCCTCTGTTTCCTAGTATGATTTGATGTTGATTGTACCCTATGACTATCATTAAGTGTTGTACATTATGATTCTTGATTCTTAACGAATATTCCTTCTTTATGTATACTGAGAGTATTTACACCAAGACAAATTCCTTGTATGTCCAATCACACTTGGCCAATAAAGTATTCTATTCTATTCTGTATGTGACATCATTCTGGATAGCTGTGAAAGCTGTCATATTCCACTTGGCTGTGTTTTTCTCAAACAAAACACAGGGAACACTGATGTTCCTACAGAAAGTCATTGACTTACAACCACAATTAGGATCAGAACATTTATCATTGAGCAAGGTTAATTGAGCTGTGCAGATTTTATGACCTTTCATTAAGCTCATCACTGCAAGTTGTTAAGTGAATCATGAGTTTGTTAAGCAGATCTGGCTTTCAACATTGACTTTGCTTGTTGGAAGCTGGTTGAGGAGGTTGCAAAATAGTGATTATGTGATCCTGGGACCTTGCAGCTGTTTATAAATACAGATCAATTGACAAGTGTTGGAATTTTTATCATGTGACCATGAGGATGTTGTAGTGATCATTAATGCCAAGTCTGGTTGTAAGTCACATTCTTTTTCAGTGACATTGTAACTTTGAACAATTGCTAGAATGAACAGCTATAAGGCAAGAACTATCTGCAGGTTGTAATCTCAGATCATCATTGTTGTCCTTCTGTAAACCAGTTGGTTTCTTAAAGATTGATGCCTAGAAATTGTATTCAAGATCATGTCTGTCCAATGATTAATGCGCCACAATTAGAAATACCGATGAGACCAGAGGTGGTATTCAGCAGGTTCTGACCAGTTCTGGTGAACCAGTAGCAGAAATTTTGCGTAGTTCAGAGAATCAGCAAATACCACCTCTGACTGGCCCCACCCCTATCTCTGCCTCCGAAATCCCAGCTGATTGGCTGGGTCTTCTTTTGTTGCTCTGCACAGGAGAAGGAAGCTGGAAAGCAGGTTAGTGGGGTGGGGAGGAAATGGGATTTTGCAGTAACCTTCTCCCAGAAGTGGGGAGGGAATGGGGATTTTACAATATCCTTCCCCTGCCATGCCCATCAAGCCACACCACACCCACAAGCCATGCCCACAGAACTGGTAGTAAAAAAAATTGAATCCCACTACTGGACAAGGCCCACAAATATATTTGATTATTTTGCAGCTATAACACACTACAGATTTGATTTGCTAGCAACAACTAGCCCAATTTGCAAGTTGTACAGAGCTTTCTGTAAGGGCACCATGCAATCTCTGAATCTTCCACTGGTTAGCAATCTGGCCACAATATTTTGGACCAACTGTGATTGCAGATTTTAAAGGGCCCATGTCAAGGCATGCTACAATCATTATTCTGTGCTACAACTGAGGCATGGATAACTCTTGCCAAATCCAATTAATAAAACCAGCAAATTAAGGTTTCTCCTCCTCTATTAAAGTCCTAACGCTATGCAGATCAGACCCAGTGGGAATTGGCTAGCATCCAACTAACATCAGGAACTCACAGATTCTTGACTCTGGTTAATTGAAACAATAATTAGAGTGTCAATAATAATATTTATACAGTATAGAACTCTAAGGTCTAGACTCATCAAATGTTTAAAGACATCAATTACATTAGATGGGCTGCAAAAGAAATAATCTTTTTGAATCACTGAAACTTAAATGTGATTACTGTTTTCTATATCTGGGTGGACTCGGGCCCATATCCTGCCAGTACATAATAAATACTTGCATTGTACTCCTGTATCTTCTGTACAATACCCTATAATATACATTTGTTTGTTTGTTAATTTTCTACCTATCTTGACATGGGACTATTCTAGCTGGCTTACAACAATACAAAGGAAGAAATGAAAATAATATACGAGAATAGAAGTAAAATAATAGAATGATGAAATAAACAATGAGAATGAAAACAATGAGAACACATCAATATGATAAGATGGACTGGCCAAGAGCAGAGAGCAAAGGGAGAAATGGAGAATGCCATCAATCCAGCAACCATTTCCAGCATGGAGCTCCCCCATTTGGTCCCCATTCCAACCAGAGCCAAGTCTTCAGCCTTCTGTGGAAAGATGGTGGGGGGACAGATCTTACTCTAGATCATGGGTGTCAAATTTGCCATGTCACATTGCAGTCATATAACATTTCATAATGTTTTTTTTCCTGAGAGTTGGGGTGAGCGTGGCTTGCGCATGACACATCTGGCCTGCAGGCCATCAGTTTGACACCCCTGCCCTAGAGGGATGTCCCAATTGCTCAATCAATTATCTGATTATCTGTATATGGTGATGGTGGGAGTGGGGACATAGGGAGCTAAGGGTCCATATATTCCAAATAGCCAAGCTCTCAATCACCAACTGTCAAGCTTGTCTCAGCTTGGGCTTTTATGAAAGAAATACCCTCGACTCCATTTGTAATTTAAGATACTGTATACTTTTACTGAAGTCGAATGGTTACACTGTAGGCACAGTTGGATCTAAATATTCCTATTCAAAACCTATCTTTTTCCATTTTCAGGGCCCTCCCCCCATAACTAATTTATAAGTGTCCAATAGAATTTGAATTTGGTGTTTTGGTAACAGCTTTCAGGATTGGTGCCTCTTTGGTGTAGTTTCACATTCCTTTCTCATACTCATGTCCTTGGATGGGCTGGTCTGTTCTGGATTGGCACCTCTGGTTCCTGTCATCCTGTCATCTCCCCCCTCTTATACATTCCTGTTCTCCCCCCGTCCCACATTTTATGGCAGGATGCCAGCAAAGCAAAGCAGGCTAAAGCATTTATAATGGCAGACCTGATACCAACTCTCAAATAGGTACATTTTTTTTAAAGTTTTCACACCCAAACAATACAGAAATATATCTCATTACATATTAAGTACTACTAAGAAATGAAATTGTCTTTTGAACTTTTCCAAGCAATGTAAAGTAACTAGAGATACAAAGTAAAGATAAATATGTAAGAGCTAAGGAAAGTATTAAAAATACTGGATATATAGTAAATGTATAAAATATATATAATGAGCAATACTGATAGTTCTAGATTTATGATCCCAATAGGAATTGGACTTTGTCAATTATAAGGCATGTCAAGTCACAACATTGTAAGTTGTTGCAGTTATGTCAAGGCACCAGTGACTGGCTCCAATTTTATGACCATGTTTAGAACAGTTGTAAAGAGAGTCAACATGGGCCCTTAAGCGAAACACATGATTGTTAAGTTAATCCAGTTTCCCCTTGTGTTTTTTTCCCCTTTCTGGAAACCAGCAAAAAATATCAGAAACCAGCAAAAACCATCACAAAGCAGAACGATGCAAGTAGTCACAAATGCAAGACAGTTACCAGGTGACCAAATTGTAATCACATGATTTCAGGTGTGTCTCTCTCTCTCTCCCTCTTCTCCCTCTCCCTCTCCCCTCTGTGTGTGTGTGTGTGTGTGTGTGTATGTCTGTGAGAGAGAGAGAGAGAGAGAGAGAGAGAGAGAGAGGGAATTTGTTACAGTTAGTAATGTCAATAAAGGAGAATATTTGTAGCTCAGGATTGAAATGAAAGGTCCTTGATGCTCCCTGAGCTTGCTTTTTTCTTGCAGACGTTTCATTACCTTAACAAGGTAATACCATCAATGCTAGTGTATTAATGATGTTACCTAGTTAGAGTAATGAAATTCCTCCAAGAAAACAAGCAAGCTCAGAGATCACAGTTAATAATGTTTTACAGGCTGCACAGCACACGGTCTCTAATGCCATCATAAATTCAAAATGTCATGAAATGCATAGCCCTAAGTCAAGGAATACCTATATAGGTGTTCATTAACTATAAATGTACTGTTATGATCTATAATGCACGTGGCCTATTCTAAACTTAACTCAGGGTTCTTATGAGGACAATGGGCTAAATAAGTGTTGAACTTAAAGTTTTCTACTTCTGAGTAAATAAGCACAGAGTTGCAATGAAAGGCAACAGTGTAAGCAGAGCAGAATATTAACAGTTTAACATCAAACAGGTCATCTATGAAATGTCACAATGTCCTTAGACACCCATCAGATTAAAGGCTCATCTAAACTGGCAGGGAGTTTCATAAGAGGGAATCACTAGAGAAAATATCTGTAGCTACAATCTTTTTTTTTCCCCTCAAAAATTAAGAACTGGAGTCAAATCTCTCCTGAACGTGTCAGAGTTTGCAGGATGGAACATGTAAAGGTACAATTGCTACTTTGTCTGTCTCAGATTTGGATCCTAGATTTTTTTTCCCTTAACCATTTGTTCTTTTGATAATACACTGTGGTCTGAAAAAAAAGAAAAGAAAAAAGCAGAACAGATGTTGGTCAAGATATTTAGTTAATGTGTACAGAGCTTGAGAGGGTCCAGAAAGTTCACTGTCTTTTGAATTTATCATAGTATATGTAATATTATTATACTCGACACTTCAAACTGTCTTATCCTACCTTTCCACCCACTAACGTGAAGGCACAAAATCCATGTTTCAGGTCTGATCAATATTTTGGCCATTTTCACCAGCCTTCTAGGAAAATGGCTTCTACTTTTTTTTCTATAAATATGGAATCAGATTTTTAAAAAAATAAATTAAAGGCAATCTTTTCAAACTGCTATTTGCACAGATTCTAAGGTCAGCCAGAAAAGGGGGGAAAAACCCAAAGATAGAAGTTTTGAGAATCTTAATAATAACCCAGTATATAGGATATGATGTGGATACCATTTCTTCTGATTTTTATATTTTGGTATGTTTTTATTTCAGCAGGAACACAGCTGGAGTGATTTCTCTAGTAACTCTGCCATCTGTGCTCTTTTAAGAGGTGTGCTAAATGGGAATTGCCCTAAATAGATTAGGATTCCTACTGTATGGAATCAGTCCCAGAAATTTAAAAATAACAATCAGAATCTAGTGTAGGTTCCAGATGGTTCTGGTAGATGATGGTGATGGCAGTGTAGTTTTCAAGGATGCCATGAACTGAGCACTATTAACTCTCCGTGGTATGCTACATATTGATGATTGATTTGCGGACTGTTTTGGTTTCCATCTTTTGGCACTGCTAAAAGCTTTGAGGCCTCTACTATGTTCTCACAGATTCTAGTAGTCTGGACAAACTTCTAGCTCTCCCCTTTCTCTTCCTGCTGTCTTTCTGAGCTCCCCATCAGCCACAGGGAAGGCCTACTTTAGCCTTGGCAAGCCTGTCTTTAGATACCCACAGGCTAAACTTCCATGCTTTCACTTCATGACCCATCTGTTTCTTACTGGGCCAGAACTGGGAGATAGAGCCCCGTTGCCATGGTGATGCAGCCATCTTCTTTCTTCTCCCCTTGACTTGATGACCTTGCCTGTTATTGCTATGGCAACACAGGAGATGGCTGCCTGGTATTAAGATAAGTAGAGGCTGAGTTGGACAGTGGGACGGGACTTCAGTTCCCTAGATGCAGAGTCCTGAGCATCTGCTTTCCAAGATTGCAATGATTACAGATTTCCAACCACAGTTGATTCAGAACAGCGGCCACCGAATGATGCCTAAATATATTTGAAGTAATTACTGTGTAAGAGGTGGGGTGAGGGGATGGTTTTGATCTTTGTAATTAGAACAACATAGGATGCTTTGTTATAGGTGTGGTTATTAGTTAACAGTTATTAGGATGTACTTTCCCATTGGATGCAGCACATAACTCCTGTTAATGGGAAGGCATGCTGCATTGCAGCCCATCAGCCTCTAAATGTTCCCTGTAGAACTATATTGAAAATGTCCTCTGGGAATATTATATGGGAAAATTGTGCCACTATCCTCTTAGTGCTGAAAAAAGCTAACATGCACGTTTATTAAGAAAGTACAACAGTTGAATCCCCATTTTGAATGCCTGGCTTTTATTGTTACATGTGTTCTTCAGAGCAAGGTCTTCTCAGCAGCTCCTTGGATCATAAATGTTTAATTTTTAATATATTTTTTATCAGTTGTGTGTGTCAGGCAGGAGTTCCTACCCTAAAATTAGCTTTACAAGGACTTTTTTTTAATGCCTCTGAAGTTTCAAATAATATGAGTATCAGAATTTCAAAATCTTTTTATAAAAAGCAATACACATTGAAATACTACCATGTGTGAGATACAGACAATACAGTGGTGAGATTCAAATTTTTTTATTACCAGTTCTGTGGGCTTGGTGGGCATGGCAGGGGAAGAATAGTGTAAAATCTCCAGTCAGAGGTGATACTTGCTGGTTCTTCGAACTATTCAAAATTTCTGCTATCAGTTCTCCAGAACCGATCAAAACCTGTTGAATACCACCTCTGATACAGTACATGCATAATTGCATATATCCAATATAAAGAGTCTCTTTTCAGTGGGCTCTGAACTTTACTACTAAAGCTTTCTTTAATAAATGCATACAGTTTGGACATTATGCTTTAAAAAAATCTATATACCACTAAAACTCTCAAATCTGTCTTTTTGTAACCTTCAACTGGGCAAAATGATGTATCGTAGGGCTGCTATTTCTGAATCAAGAAATTAGGGGAATTCTGGTGAGAGAGAAGTTCCCTGATGATGGGCTCCAGCACAAGTTCGAAAGACTAAACTTCTGGTCCCAGTGACTGATCCAGATTGTATGTTGCCAATCTGGGGAAATGTGGCTGTTTCAGCACCTGAACATTGTTGCTCTTTCAGTACTGCTGTGGTGCTGCAATCAGCATTGGTCATGGGTTGTCATTTCCAATGCTCCCTAAAAACTCCCCAGAAGTCAATGTGGAAGTGACAGGAAGTCTAAACTTGATTGTGAATGCTGACATTCCCTGCCACTTTTGGGGAGAAACTGTGCTCACACTATGCTGACCACTCTTATGCTCCTACATACCCTTCCTGACCTGTGCCACAACCTGTGCACCCTTCCAGACCCACAAGGCATCTCTCGTGCATCCTACCTAACCTACAAGGAATTCCTATGCACCTTGCCTGTTAGGGAGAGTGTGCAGGTGTGCACAGAGGTGTGTGAGAGAAGCTATCCTGGTCAGGGAGGGTGTGCGGGATATGTAATAGGCCTCACATGAGTCAGGAAGGGTGTGCATGAGTGCAAAAGCTGCTAAATGTGTCAGTGAGAATGCACAAAGTTGTGCAACTGGATTATTTCCTAAGAAGCATCTCTTTCTCTTGTTCTCCAAAGTCATCCACACATTGTATTACAAAAGGAAAACATCAAAGCCTTTGGGTTTTGTTTTTTTTGAAGACTAGATGTACAGACAGCGAAGTAAACATCCAAGCGGTGGAAAAATGCATAAAGGAAGACCATAGCACCACTAATGGTATCCTCCATCACGTCCAACAATAAAATAGGCTCAAAGACACCATGAAGAGAAAGTTGAAAGAAATTCTCAAGCAATCTGAGAATAAAGCAGAAAAGCAGAAGCTGCTTCTAGACAAAAGGACCTATACATTGACTACAGAGCTGATTGCATTAAAAGAAAGTCACACAACCCACAACTCCGCATCCAACCTCACCCCATCCAATCCAACATCACTCAAAACTAGGCATGCATGCCCTTAACTACCTCTATCCCAACTACAACTGGCCTTAAATGCAAGCTACTCAATGCAAGAAGCCTTGTAAATAAAATACCAGAATTTCTCCTCTTACTAAATATGGCTAAATTCAACATCATATTTGTCTGTGAAACATGGCTCAACGCATCTCTCCCTGACTCCATTACCACAGTAAGAGACTATCATGTTTACCGATCAGATCGTGAAATCCGTAGAGGAGGTGGTGTTGCTATCTTCTATAAAAAGTCCCTACATCTAAAAAGCATCCAAGTTACCCAGGAGCTTGCTATTCCTGAGACCATCATCTGTGAACTGTCCTTAAATATCACATTTTGGTTCTTACTATTATTATGACATTGAACATGCAAACAAGCTAAATTCACTACTAACATGGGCCACACGCTTTCATCTTTCTTGGTGACTTCAATCTACCTTATATTAACCGGAGCCTTAACGAATGTACAATTGAACCCATACATGCAATCTTCTACAATGCAGTAACAAATCTAGGACTAGAACAACTAGTAACCAACAACACTGGATTTAACAACTGCCTCGATCTCATCTTCTGCAATAGTTTGAACTCAATTTACAGAATACAAATTAAAGAACCCTTTTCCAACAGTGACCACAACATGATTGACTTTTGTCTCAACATACGTCCACACAAAAATCATCACAATGACGGAATCCCCAATTATAACTTCAAAAAAAGGCAACTATGATCTTATAAACAATGATCTCGCATCCCTTGATTGGCAATTTCTATTCTCTGGATGCAATACTGTAGAAGACCATTACAACATATTTTTACTTGAAGTCAAAAGAGTCATCAAACTATATATACCATTAACAACTCCCAAAACCAGAAAAAACAAATTACCCAAAACAATAAGGAAGCTTCAATCCAAAAAGAAAAACAAATCTGGTCATGTTGCCAACTTCAAAAGTCGATACCAAAATTTATACCACCAGATAAAAACTGAATGCACTAATTATCGCATTAAACAAGAAGAAAACCTTCTATGCACCAATTCCACTTATGCTTTTTACAATTTTATAAACAACAAACTAAAAGACTCAAGGTCCATCCCACCCCTGAAAGGACCTAATGGTAAACACTGCAATGACGACACTATTAAAACCAACATCTTTAACACATTCTTTGGCTCAGTATTTGTAAACAGCAATGGATCATGCCCAGTATTTCCTAGTCGAACCACAGACAACTACAATGATCTAATACATATCGATTTTACAGAAGACAATGTTGAAAAAACACTACGCAATCTAAAACCATCTCTATCTATTGGACCGGACGGAATATGTGCCTATTTCTTAAAAAAGCTATCCCCTGCCATAGCAAAACCTCTAAGCATAATCTTTTAAGAATCTTTCAGGACCAGCTCCTTGCCAAAACTACAGTCACAAGCCACAGTCATCCCCATCTTCAAAAAGGGAGACCCCAGCCTAGTTGAAAATTACAGACCAATCTCTTTATGCTGCATCACCTGTAAAGTCATGGAATCAATTATTAACCAATCCATCATCCTCCATTTAGAAACAAATAATCTACTCTCTAATAAACAATTTGATTTTAGGAAAAAACTATCATATAATCTGCAACTCTTGCATTGCAAAAACATATGGACTATACAACTCAATCAGGGCAAAGCAATAGACACAATCTACATAGATTTCTGTAAAGCTTTAATTCAGTGGTACATGACAAACTACACCTAAAACTAAAATCTTATGGTATCTCTGGACACCTGCATAACTGGAGAGAAGCATTCCTGTCAAACAGACAACAAATGGTCAAAATTGGGAGAGTCCTATCAAATTCTATACCTGTCAACAGTGGTGTCCCCCAAGGCAGTGTTCTAGGACCAACTCTTTTCATATTCTACATAAATGACCTCTGTGATCATATCAAGAGCAACTGCGTACTCTTCGTTGATGATGTAAAGCTATTCAGCACCACAGAAAATACCTCTACCCTTCAAAAAGACCTTGACTACGTATCAGAATGGTCAAATAAATGGCAAATTCAGATCTCAATAAATAAATGCTCTGTCCTACATATTAGCAAAAAAAATCAGAAAATAAAATACAGGCTGAATAGTCAAGACCTTGTTGATGACCCAAACTCTGTAAAGGATCTTGGAGTACTCATCTCAAATGACCTAAGTGCTAGAGCCCACTGTAACTACATAGCCAAAAAGGCACTAAAAGTTGTTAACCTAATCTTACGTAGCTTTTTCTCTGGTAATATTACATTAATAACTAGAGTGTACAAAACATTTGCTAGACCAATACTCGAATACAGCTCATCAGTCTGGAACCCACATTATGTATCTGATATTAACACAGTTGAGAAAGTCCAGAAATATTTTACAAGAAGGGTTCTTCACTCCCCTACTCGTTGCAGAATACCATATGCCACCAGACTCAAAATTCTAGATCTAGAAAACCTAGAACTATACAAACTATTGTTTGTATCTAAACAATAGATACAAACTCAAGGTTAATCACACCAAAGTTGATTGCAGGAAATACGACTTCAGCAACAGAGTGGTCAATGTCTGGAAAACTCTACCTGACTCTATGGTTTCTTCCCCAAACCCCAAAAACTTTAACCTTAGACTGTCTACTATTAACCTCACCCGTTTCCTAAGAGGTCTGTAGGGGGCATGCATAAGTGCATCAACATGCCTACCTTCCCTGTCCTATTGTTTCTTTTATTTTTAATTTTTCTTATATGTATCCATGTATTCATAACTATGTTTTAGTTATACCTATTATCTTGTAAGCAATTGACAAATAAATAAAATAAATCATGTTTTATGAAATTGCAAGGCAACTTATACACAGTATTATTTAGTTTTGTGTAGCAGAACTACTCTAGTGGGAATTAACAGATTAATTAACTCGTTACCCTGATTAGTGAATAACTGAACCTGGAAGAATACAGTTCTTGATAGAAACAAAGAAGACCCCGATGGTCTCCTCCATCTTTATCCGCAGAGATTTCTTTTAGCTAATCACACCAATGGGTCTTCCTGTTTCTTATTTCCTTAGCTGCATTCATATATGCAAATGTGGGTATCTTAACAGTGGGTCTCTCTTTTTAAATTATTCCTTGCCATTCTCTTGCTCAGTTTTACACTACTTAAACTTTAATCTCTCTAGGCAATACTCAATCCTTAAAATGGACTTTAAAAATGAAAAACTTTAAGGGATGAGCTCTCTCTCTCTCTCTCAACATAACTGAGCTGTCTGTTTTCTCTGTTTAGATTAAAGTAGTAAGTAGAAGAGAAATAGGAACAATTTAGCACTTTGCTACTTGACCAGTAAGACAGCAAATTCCTGGAGGGCAGAAATGGTCTTGCAAAGCTGTGGAGCAAATTGGAAACTTAAGATAAGCATGAAGCAGGAGCATGTTCCAAATTGGCAGCAATGTATGTGGATTTTTTTCCCCAAGTGCAGGACGAACTCTGATGGAGAAGTTTTAATCACATCTTAAGCATGAATTTGAGTTGCATCTGGCTACTCAAGGAGATTGTGAGTTCTAGTCTCGGCTTAGGCATGAAAGCCACCTGGCTGATTTTGGGTCAGTTACTCTCTCTCATTCCAATCTTCTTTACAAGATGGTTATTGTGGGGAAAATAGGAGAAGAAAGGAGTATTAGGTATGTGCATTGCTTTATTTATAAAAATAATAAAGATCAGATAAAAAGAAATAAATGCAACTTTTTTCCTTCCTAGCATTTTTCCTGCAGAGTCCACTTTTTCAGATCAACCATTAAAAACAATAGCAATAGCACTTAGACAAATACTATTTCACAGTGCTTTACAGCCCTCCCTAAGTGGTTTACAGAGTCAGCATATTGCCCCACCAACAATCTGGGTCCTCGTTTTACTGATCTCAGAAGGATAGAAGGCTAAGGCAACCTTGAGCCGGTGAGAATTGAGCTGCTAAACTGCTGACAGAATTAGCCTGCAATACTGCATTTTAACCACTGTGCCACCATGGCTCTTGATGCATTGGTTGCAACAGGAATTGATTTATTAGCTTGTCCCTCATAGGTTGCCTCAAAGTAACACAGCAGACTTTCATGGCTAAGGTAGGACTAGAACTCACAGTCTGCTGGTTTATAGCTTGGTGTCTTCACTACCAGACCAAACTGGTTCTCCTATGGATGGTAAAAAACAATGAAGCTAGATAAAATTTTCAATACTGTTATAATCTTGTGTAGACAGTCTTATTTTATAACTGGTTAAATTCTTCTTTCACTTTCCCACTTAAATCCCCAAAGATGGCATTACTCATTATTATAGGAGTTACATATTTTATAGATCTAACGAGCCCTAACAATTGGCATTTAAGAAAGGCTTGAACCTTTATAAACAAAGTATTCTCTGCCCTGTTGGGAACATTGATGATAAAGCTATTAGCTCACTTCAGCCTCATGCAAAATAAACTCTTCTGGAAGAATAAAAAATATATAATGCAGGGCATGGAAGATAAATATTTGATGTCTTAGCATACTTACACCATATGCAAACTTCACCATCTATCCAAAACAAACCAGAGGGAAATCTAAGGTCATTCTTTCCAGGAAATGAGTTTGATGTCAATTGTATTCAACTATTTCAGGTGATTTAGCAGAGAGGAGGTTAAAGGGGAATATCCAACCTGGGTGAATTATTTTCTTTGTTTCCCTCCTAGTTAATCTTCCAGGAATGCTGCTAAATAGGAAGTGGTAGTGAAGTGGCTTCAAAAATCATTTTCTTTAAGTGTAAGTACTAGTGGAGGGTAACAAGTTGCTACAGCCAACTCATCATGGTCAACCTATCATGGTCAACTTGCCATGACCAACTCAACATGGAACACTCTCTATAGGACAATAATTTAAAAATATTTTATTTTTTGTCATTCACATTTTAATTTTGTCCCTCCTTTGGCATCCTTTCTTTAATTATTATATTTGACTATTTCTTCAATATTATTGTAACTCTTGTCCTGAGGCAAGTTTGGCCACAGCAAGTTGGCTGTGGCAAATTGTTGTAGACCCAAGTACTGGTGATTAGATAGTTGGAATGGAGAGGCATCATCCAGTTAGGGAAAACCATAACAACATTGGAAAACCACACCAATAACTTAGGAGCAGAATTTTGTTTCTGAATGGGGAAAAGGCCTCAATTTAAGCAGAAATAGGCATGCATGAAATGCTTTGAGTTTGTAGGTTGGTTTCCAAACTTTTTTGTTGTCAGGCTAGATGATATCTTTAGCAGAGTTGAATGGATGTTAGTGTCAGTACTCTTCTGCTTATAAGGATTTTGTGTGATCCATACGTTTTATGATGGGAGGTCACATCAGGTGAGGATCCTGTGATAAGCCATTTCAAGTGAAGGATTTATTATGGATCTTGAGATGGGTCAGGTGTGAAGGTCATGTTATGTGAGGGTCTTGTGATGGGGAGTCATGTCAGGCGGACAGTCATTGGGAGGTGAAGTGCTTGTGGGAAACCAAGCCACAAACTTGGAGAATGAACTCCCACCCTCATATTCTTACCTTCATCTCAGCATGGAAGCAGCAACCTTTTCTTTTAGTGCCTGTCCAAGTTTACTGGGAGCAGATGGTGGATAGGGAAGAAACTGAAGCACAAGAGGGAAATTAAAAGCTTTGCTGTGATGTAGGATGGAGAAGATCTGGTTTGACCAATAGCTTTGTATTAAAAAAAATCTTTTTTTATAATTCTTAGTTATGCCATTAGTTTACCAGTTACAGACACACTTTGTTTCTGCAATAGAGTACGAGATCTCCCTAGAGGCCTATTTCTTTCAGACTTAGATGTACAGTATTCCATCTTTAGGTCATTCCCAAACATCTCTCTTTTTACTAGAAAATCTATTACAGTTACAAAGGCTAAAGCAATATCAAAAAATTATCAGTTTAAGTTAGTGTGAACTGGAATGCATGTATATATCTATGTCTGCATCCAATAGCCAGTTTAATTCAAAGAAATATCTGGGCAGAATCAAATTTTAAACACAATAATAGAAATAAATGTTTTTCTAAAAAAAAGTAATAATAAATCGAATCACTAAATTTTTACTTTGAAATGTAACTGTTTGTAGATCTATCTAAGCCACTTGCTAATGAAAAATAATCTAACATCCCATTTCAAAAACTTGAAATACTTGAAGTATTAATTATCCTATTGTTCCTAATCTGATAGTTTACCTGATAGTTCCTGCTCCAATTGTGACTGATATCCATCAAGAGATAATCTGAGGAATTATTCTCTTTCCCTCTTAAATCATGAAATATTTGTATGTCAACTATTTTGATTAAAGTCTATATTCCTGGGGTAAATTTTCAACTATCAGTAAAATTTTATTTCCAGTATCTGGGATAGTGGTTCAGTGTATTTTTTCAAAGCTTTTTCTGGCACACTTCATTGGTCTGTCATCCAGGAAAAACACGAAGTATTTATGACTTTGACACTTTATGCTGCAGTCTTTCTTGCTCTGATTACACTGATACACTATCACCAGATACTGAGGTTATGTTAGGATTATGGTAAGGAATGCAGGATGCTTTCCATCAAATTAATTGTCTCCCCCCTCCCTCCCCCCCAGTAGCATTTTTCTCCACCACATTGGCTGGCATGATCAAATCTCTACGAAATATTCTCATAGGAATTTATTTGTGCAGGGAGTGCTACAGAGTTCAGTAGCAAGTTCAGGCTATCCAGTTCAACCTATAATACAAGCCAAATCAAGGTTTTATTTTCTTGTTAATTAAATCCACTGATTTAAGCAAATTTCAATGTTGTGATTGTTCATAACTTAAGTCAACAAAGATTATGCTAGGTGTTGGAATTCCTGGACAACTGATGACGAATAGACTATAGAACTCAGAAGTATTGGCTGACCAACTAGGGCTAGTAGCTAGAACTACTGGAAAATAGTTGTTTATCTAATGCAAATATACGCATAAGTGCACCATTGTGCCTACTGTTCCTATCCTATTGTCCCCATTTATTCGTACCTATTTCCTGTATTCTTACTCATGTTTATACTTATACCTATTATCTTGTAAGCGACTGACAAATCAAATCAAATAAATAAATAAATATAAAGATGTGAAAACAAAGAAATAATGACATATATGGGCATTATATACATTTGCACTACTTGTTAGTAGACCTTATCTTGTATCTCATTTCTAGTATGGTTCTAACTATACAGTTAGATGCATATTATCAATAGCATATCCCACTGTCAAATAGACTAGACTAGACTAGAATAGAATTGAATTCTTTATTGGCCAAGACACACAAGGAATTTGTCTTGGTGCAAATGCTCTCAGTGTACTTAAAAAGAAAAGATACATTCATCAAGAATTATAAGGTACAACATTTAATGATAGCCATAGAGTACAAATAAGCAATAAAATCATACTAGGAAACAGTCGATAAAAATCATTAGGATACAAGGAACAAGGTTACAATCATGTAGTCCTAAGTGGGAGGAGATGAGTGAAAGGAAGGATGGGAGGATTAATAGTAATAGTAATCCAGACTTAGTAAATAGTTTGACAATGTTGAGAGAATTATTTGTTTAGCAGAGTCATAGCGTTCAGGAAAAAAATGTTCTTGTATCCAATTGTTCTGGTGTGCAGTGCTCTGTTGCATCATTTTGAGGGTAGGAGTTGAAACAGTTTATGTCTTATTTAACAGTTTAAATTTGAGTTCAAATTTCAGATACTTCTGGGTTAGAAGGGATAGTTTCCCTCCCACAAGCAATTAAGATCAGTTAGTGGCCAAGGTTCTATATCTGCAATATTATCTGAATCCAGGAAAGAAGTTTACTTTGAGATTAGTCCCATCTTCAGAAATATGTGTGAGATCTAGGAGAGATCAAGGGAGTCACACCATCCTTCCACAAGGTCTATCTCATTTGTATAAGCATATTACATGACATAGCCCACACATATGAAAGAGATGGAGCTTGTGACACAAAGCTGCCATCGTTAATTTGATGGAAATGTAGGACCCTTCATATGCCTCTATCTCTCTTTGAACCACTGGCAGAGAAATGGGAGAACAGGACATCTGCAAAGGTTGTACCACGTTTCTTCCCAATCTTTCCTGTCCTGCTCTTTCTGAAAGTGTAAGGAAGATGTGAAGCTTTTGCCCTCTTTGTGCTTAGACCATTGAGGATTAAAAAAAAGATGGAACTGATCAAAAATGCAGAAAAACTTGGTAAAAGCAGTGTAACTGGAATAACCCTCTGGTTTTCAGCCAAGGGTTATTCCAGTTACAGCAATGTCTCAGATCAGGAATGTGACACACCAAAGGAGTGGCACTTTATTGCTCTTCTGGGGAACAAGGCTAACCTATCATACATTTGCAAAATACCCAAATCCTTTCCACAACTAAAAGGGCTAAAATTTCCTTTCCTGCCTTCTTTCCTAAATAAAGCTTGCAATGCAAACAATGAAACTCACTCTACCTTGCAGTCTCATCCTTTCTTCCTCCTTTCCTTGAATGTGTGCAGATGGATACAATGCATTAGCTTCTCTGAAGAAGCTCGAAATTTTGGCGTGGCTAAAAAAGAAAGAAAATGCTATCTACAATGTCACAATGGGCTTTCTTTGGGAAAAAAAATTAAACACACAAACACACACAGAGAGAGAATGTTTCCAAGGTTAGGTATTTAATAATTGCTCTGCGAGCTCATTCTGCCACCAGGCCTGTTTTGTTCTTCGTCCTTGGTAAAATGGTCTTATTACTAAGAATGGATGTCACCACATGAGTTCTGCACATATTTAAGCATACATTGTCCATGTAATATAATAAAAGAGTCTTCAGAAACATAATAGATTCCCTTCATGTGTATTTCTAGACTCCATTATGTTGAATTCACAGTGCCGAACCTGGAAACTGCCAGAAAGCCTCAGCTTTCTCACAACTAATTAGGAATATGTCACATAACTGCAAGCTGAAATCAAAGGTAAATTTGCTCTCTTGTTTCCTGGGGGAACAGCATTAATTCCCCTCTGATACCCCACTAGGAAATGCAAGTTATACTTTTGGGGTCAAGAAATAATTTAATAAGATGTCTATTATCCCCGAATTTATAATGGATTATTACCATTTTTCTGTTTTATGTAACTGGGTTACTTGGGGAGGGAGCTCAGAAATCAGTTGACCCTGTTCTTATAACCTCTCAAACAGGGTGGCATTCATCAAGTTCTGACCAGTTCCAGAGAACCGATAGTGGAAATTTTGAGTAGTTCGGAGAACCAGCAAATACCACCTCTGACTGACTCCCATCTTTTCTCTGCCTCCTGAGTTCCAGCTGATCGGAGTCCCAGCTGATCGGTTGGGTCTTCTCTTGTTGCCCTGCACAGGAGAACAGAACTGAAAAGCAGCTTAGTGGGGTGGGGAGGGAATGGGATTTTGGAGTAATCTTCTCCCAGGAGTGGAATGGAGATTTTACAGTATCCTTCCCCTGGAGTGGGGTGGGAATGGAGGATACAATATTCTTCCCCTGCCATGCCCACCAAGCCATGCCCACTAAGCTACACCACACCCACCAAGCCATGCCCACAGAACTGGTAGTAAAACATTTTGAATTCCACCACTTCTCTCAAATAATCTATGTCATTTAAAAGGCTAACTTGTGTGCATTTATTTGATTTCTATACTGCCCATCTCTACAAATGGCACACATCATAAACATAAAAACAAACTAAAAGCAACTAAAATAATACAAAATAAATAGGCACGGTCCCAGAATAAAAATATGGCCATGGATTTTAATATAGCCAAGAAATGGGGTTCTTAACATACCTATGGCTCTAGGCCCTGTGCACACAACCATGTCTTCAGAGCCTCATGAAAAATCAACAGGGTTAGGCTCATCCTGATCTCTGAAAGGAGAATTGTTCTAAAGGGTGGGACTATGACAGAGAAAACATGTCTCCTGAGTCCTCTCAGCTGATATTCAGTGGTTGACAGAACCTATAACTTGCCCAACCTGCTGGACTACACTGAATGTCAAGCTTGTCCCATCTTGGGCATTTAGGAAAGAAAGACCCTCAACTCCATTTGTACTGAAAGATATACTTTTACTAAAGCCAAGTGGTTACAGCAACAGCATAAGACAAGCTGGATCTGAATATTCCCACCTAAAACCTGTCTTTTCCTGGGCCCTCTACCCTAGACTAGAAAATGTCTATCTGCACCTCTGATTCCCGGCATCCTGTCATCCCTTCCTCTGTACATTCCCTGCCTCCTGCTCCTGCATTTTATGGCAGGATGCCAGCCAAAGCAAAGTAGGTATTGAATAGGTAGAAATGAGTGGGAGGATACAGTCCCTTAGGTAATCCAATCCTATGCCATGTAGGTTTTAAAATTAACAACAGCATCTTGAATTGCACTTAAAAACTTATTGGCAACCCATGTACCTCACAAAGAAGTAGTATTACATGCCAAATACCAACACCACTAATCCATACAGTCACATTCTGTACCAACTGAAGTTTCTGAATGCTCTTCAAGGGCAGCCCCATCTAGAACATATTGCAGTAGTCGAAGAGATCACAACAGCAATTAACGTCAAGGAATGATTTGCTTTGGCACCACCTACTTTGTAGAAGAAGATATAAAGCCAAGCCCAGCGAAGTTTGCTCTTGGTGCGCCTGTCTTTAAAATAAAGATGATACTGAAAATGCTTTTTAATGTAAATTGAGCCAAATAGCTTCTATCTGTGCATTTTTGCATCTGACTTCTGTGCATGGGAAAGAAGTTCACATCCTGTCCTAGAGTATCCTCCTTTTTTGCCAATGGGAAATTTAAAAAAAATACCAATAACTCCATTGTAATGTTAGTTATGAAGTATTTGACCTAATCAAAGCATGGATTATTTACTCAGTGACAGTTGGACTACACAGAATATTTGGAACTTCTCTGGAGCTCATCTTTTTTTTCCTTTTTATAGAGCGGTTTATGGCTTATATAATAAGCCAAAAGGAGGAGTGGGAGCAGAATTTCAGGCCATTCCAAGCCATATTTGCTGCAACAGTAAATTTTTCAATCAACATTTATTTAAGAAATATGTAGACACTTGAGATGATGGGTGTGTGCCAGTTATTAAAGTTGTCATCTGTTGACAAATGGGTTGTAATTATGGTATTTGCAACAGCATTACACATGCATTGCACTGACATCTCTGGTTTATAGGGAAAGAAAGAGGGTGTGGAAGATGTATCTCTCTTCCTCAAGCAAAGGTGCCTTTATAGATCCAGATCAACCAAGAGAAATCCCGGAGGGAGTTTATTTAAATAATAATGGGTTAAAATTCCATATATGAATAACTATTAGGTAATGAGGAAAGATTAGACTCTTCACAATGGGGACTTCACAGAGGGAGATCACCTTTCTTGGCATTAACTATCAAACAAGAAGGGAGGAGCAGGTTGGCATCTGGCTGGCAATCTTCCAGCCTAATGCAGCCATCTTATTCTAAAGAAATACAACCATTGCAGTTCAGTTATTTATGATTTTTAATTTACTGTGCCTGCAGGAGCTTTCACAGAAAGATTATAATGAGCAAAACAGATAGGAGCTCAACATAAAGACATGGAAAAGTATAGGACGGTGTTTTATGAACAGCACAAATACCCAGCATCGTCCTGAAATTTGAGGCTGGTATTTAAACTAAAAAAAAACCTAATTTTTTTTTTCCAAAACAACCCCAATGATGTCATTCCTACATCACCCAGTTAATTGCTGTCTTACAGAGAAGCATCAGGTTTTCTTCATGTTCAACATTCTGTGGTCCCAGGACATTAAGAGATGAATGAGTAAGGGGGAAAAATCAGGGCTGAAAAGGGTTCTGCAGTATTAACTAACCAACATTGTTTTTGCAAGATGTTCAGAGCCTTAACATCCAATCTCTTGTTGAAAGACCTCATGAAGGCAGAAGCTGCAAAATTACACTATCCTACAAGAGAAAATAATCAAGACTAGAATCCCGGAAAAGTGAAAATTCACAGCTGAAGTTTTCATTTTGACCCCTTTCCCCCCTCACCTTTTTCTGTATCTTTTGTTTGCCAGCCATGTAATTATATTTTCCCATCCCTTTTTGAACCTTAAAAGAGGTACAAAGTCAATATAGTATTTTGAAATTTATAGTGAAGAAACCTTGAACATATGTGGCTGCAGCCTGGGAAGATTAACACCTCTAAAGCAATGTTACATAATTTCAGCAAAATTACAATGTATAGACTTCAACACCCAGAATTCCCCAGCCAGAATTCTATCTGGAGAATTTTAGGTGTTGAAACCCACACACCTTAAAGTTGCTGAGTTTGAGAAAGGGTGTGTTCTCATTCTCCCAAAATGAAGTAGCTACAGGTATTTCAATAGCATCCATCTTTCTTATTATAGACTATGAAATGTTTTTCTTCCCTTCTGAGTGAAATCCAATCCGTTTGCTCCCAAACCCAAATTGCAAATACATCTCAAAATCAAAACGCTATCTTCAAATCTTCCATTTAAACTGAAACTAGGTTAATTAGTACAGGACTAATAATGCAGTGACTTTCAAATGCTTATAGTTTAGGAAGACTAGAAAGGAATGATCAAGGCATTGAGAAGAATTTTATCCACTAATGAAAGGTAGTATGTATTCTGTTTCACCTTGACGGAGAGAAACAAATGTTTTATGAAGACTAAAAGTGATGGAGAAGTCCTCTTTATGGGAAATGTTCTTCCCCTGTTGACTTTGTTAAGATGAAACAGCTCCACTGTTTTATCGCTTGGGAATCCCTGGGCTACACATCAGCCCTGGAGCTGTACATGCATGAACCACAAACTAGCCAACCAATTTTCATCCTAACTGTAAATCTACAAACCCAGCTTCTGTGGTTAAGTTATGGTTCAGTGTGTCAGGAAAACCTAGAAAATCCAGTTAACTGAATAAACAATAGCTCAGTTAATTATCTTTAATAGTCCTGCTCAAACACATCCTAATTTTTTTTCATTTCTCCACCTCTCTGAAATATTCTCATTTAGAACTTACAGAAATGTGGAGAAGAGATGGGTTTCTTTTTTTAATTGGCAGACTGAACTGCATTCTGCTATCAGACTTCAATGTCCTAATAGCTTGACTGGGAACTTAGATGTTTACCATGAAATTAGCTTCAGTATTTTTACTTGTTCTCCATCATTTTCATCTTTAATGGTTCCTTTTTCATTATCTGGACAAATGGTTCCAGTGAATCTGATGCCTTTGAAATACAATCTGTTCCACTTATACTGCCCTGGCTTAATTTAGCCAGCTGTTGGAGCAATCAAAAAGCTAGAATTTATTCCGGCTTTCATTAGAATCCATAAAAGAAAAGTCTCTGGCTAAATGCAACTTGAACATGGGGTATTAATAATGCCCAATAAAAAGGTGTTTTCATAAACAACACTTCACATATTTTATAGCTGACGAAGCCATGAGCCATGCTAGAAACTTGTGATTTGCCATACATATATGCCATTTAAAATCAATTATTTGGCCACATTCATATTTGCAATTAATTTGCCTTTAAAAATAAACATCATCTCATGTTAACAGCACTTCAAAAGGTTGTCTATAACTTTAAGCTTGGCCTTTGAATGGAGAATTAATTTTTAGGAATCCACCACATCAGGAGACTCATTTTCATGGCAACTATAGTAGATTTATCGATTTTTAGAAGAAGCAACAACAAAGCCATCATCAATCCTTGTTTACCCACCAATATTTCTAAAACATGTTCAGAAGCTCTGTCTTTGTCCAGATCCCTTTCAAAGAAAACTGAAAAAGAAGTTGGTGTAACTATGTACATAGAAGTTTGGCTTTGATCGTTGCTCTTTTATTTGTTTGTTTATTTTTAATGACTAACTCTGGAAATATTTTCTGTTGAACCATTTCTCTATGCATTTTCATTCTACTTTATTAAACTATAAAAGCAGCTAATCAGCAAATGCAACAACTATTATCCATAAAGTGTTTTTATAGGTGTGTTTGGCTTGAAAGAACGCAGTAATTTTAAAACACTGTATTCTTCCCAATTGGTGCTGGATTTCATAAATGCAGTAGCATTTGGCCTAGGTAAGAAATTTCATGGCCTGTTTCTAAAGAAAGCTAGTCCTGATTATGGTATTTCATAGATGAGATTCTGAAAACATCCTCTGCTCTTTCCTGCATAATCACTGAAAAATCTTTGTGTAGCAGTGGGCTATAGAATTGGGATTTTACAAAGGACATTCCTCTTCAGATTTTACACACACATGTTCAGCAGTGGTGGGATTCAATTTTCTTTTACTACCAGTTCTGTGGGCGTGGCTTGGTGGGCATGGCAGGGGAAGGATACTGTAAAATCTCCAGTCAGAGATGGTATTTGCTGGTTCTTCGAATTACTCAAAATTTCTGCTACTGGTTCTCCAGAACTGGTCTGAATACCACTTCTGATGTTCAGTCAGTATAAGGCCCAAGAAGGATATGTCTTTGCCAGCTACATTTCTTCTGAAATGAAACATTGATGTGTGCATAAAATGAAAAAAAAATCACACAAGATCCCAATCTATGGAGCTTTAAAACATGCACTTATATGTGTATTCTTTTTTCTTGCTACAGACAAAGATGGCTATCATGTATATGTCAAGAAAGACAAAATGGCAGCAATGACTGTTTAACTGGCCATCTTGATATATTTTTAACCTTCCACTATTTGCAATATCACAAACAACCAAGCTATCCACTCAATCAAATATTAAGATGCATTTGTGCACTGGCAGCATTGATCATTGGAAATTCCTTCCTTCCTTCCTTCCTTCCTTCCTTCCTTCCTTCCTTCCTTCCTTCCTTCCTTCCTTCCTTCCTGACCATATTTTGGCATGGAATTACAAACTGTTGTAAATTGAGGACTACCTGTAATTTGTCTTTTTTCAAATTTCATCTCAATCGCAGAAGAAGTAAAAGTTACCTCACGGTCCTAAATAAGGTTGTTTGGAATGAATTTTAGCCTCCCTAAAATTAATCCACTGGGTTAAAAATCACCCATTTAAACTGGTCCTGCTTTTTAGATTGGAAAGTCACTTTGCACGCACTATGTGATTCCTGATTGACTTGAGTAATTAAAAAAAAAGATTTCAAAAAGAGTAAAAAAAGTGTCAAAACTGGCCATTTGGCAAAACAGAACAAGTTGACACAAAAAAGAATAAAAGAGAAAGGTTTGCTCTTAGTTTAAATCCCCCAGAAGCAATTTTAAAGGAAATTAAAGATACTTGGCAGAGAATACTACCTCCGCCCCTCCCCCCAGGTAGCAATCTTTGGCTGCTCTTTGTAATAGTAGGTTGACTGTACACTATGAGCTGCTTTTGAATTCCCCAGAATAAAAGTGTGTGTGTAAAGACTTGAGTATAAGCTCTGTATCTGACTTGTCACTTTGATGCCTTTCTAAGATTTTCCTGTTAACTTCTTCCTGTTGGAATAAGGATGGCATGAGATCATATTTGCAGTGTGTTGTTACTGTAGTTGTAATAGAGATGTTTGGAATATTTAATTGGCAGCCAAAGATTTGGCTGGGAAAAAAAACGGCTCCAGAGGGAAAGATGCTAATTTGGAGCAAAATCATTTTATTTTTTTAAGCTTGGATGTCTTGTGATTATTTGGTACATTTGCTTGCAGGAAAATGCCATCATATTCTCTGACCCCCAAGGACTTTGCAAAGGGCTATTTCACAGATGATTTGGTTTATTTATTTATTTTTTTCAGTTCCTTTTATTCATAAGTCACCCCAATAGAGTCAGTCTACCTCATTTTGCTTACAATAAAGGAAAAGGAAAACCTGATTTACCTCTGGAGATATCCTTCCTGTTCTCACACGTACCCTCCTGCCAGTGGATCAAAGTCTATAGCAAAAAATCCAACCCTCTAAACATTAGATGTAAGTTCTAGTCGCATTGCATTGTATTCTCCAACTCTTAGTTTTGCAGTTTGAGAAGCTAAGCTTCCACCATTCTCCCCAGAGAATAGACTGTAAATAATGACAATGAGAGTGAAGCAAGGATCTTCAGATCATATCTGATCTCTCTTAGCAATAGCTTACAGCAGCAAGGAAAGATTTTTTTGATGGATAGTTGCAGCTGGTGGAGAGAAGATCCAACCAATGGAAAATGTCTTTTTAGCTCTCTCTCTCCCTCCCTCCCTCCCTCCCTCCCTTTCTTTCTCTCGTTCTCTCTCTCTGTATGTCTTTCTCTCTTTCTGTCTCTGTCTCTCTCTCTGTTGCTCTCTTTTCTGGTTCTTGGCTCAGAACTTTTATTTCCTTCTCTAACAATGACTGGCCTCTTTCTCTCTTTTCCAGCTGCATGAGATTCTCTCATTGTATAGGTTCAAGGTAAGTTTTAGCTCAGAGAAACTTTCTCACTGCCTTGCCAACTTTTAGCAACTTTAGCATCCCTTCTTCGTAGGGATAGGTGGGGGGGGGGGAGGAGAGATTTTTCTTGTTCTCCCTTACATTCGATAGCTTTGAACATTTATGTCACATTTATCCCTGCAAAGTTGCTGAAGTTGGGTGGAGATGGCAGTGGTTCCTGCTGTGCTGCTGCTTTGTTTTATGCATCTCTCCATCATTCTGAAGCTTCACTGGCTGCCTATTTTTCCCAGTTGGAAAAAGTCAGTCAGCAGAATTGACTACAAAAAAGAAGATGTAATACATGAGAAAAGTAATAAAGTTCACAACATTGTTTATTAACAGTAGCTGCATTGCAGCAAAATATACTAGTATCCATGCACAAATCTTTTTTTTTAAAGCTATTCACTCTTCCTATTGGGGCACATCTCATAATTAAAACCACAATCCACTATCAGCCATGGTGGCGCAGAGGTTAGAGTGCAGTACTGCAGGGCATTTCTGCTGACTGCCGGTTGCCAGCAATTTGGCAGTTCGAATCTCACCAGGCTCAAGGTTGACTTCCATTCTTCCGAAGTGAGTAAAATGAGGACCCAAATTGTTGCAGCAATATGCTGACTCTGTAAACCTCTTAAAGAGGGCTGCAAAGCACTGTGAAGCGGTAAATAAGTCTAAGTGCTATTGGTGTAAGAGCCACCTCATGACTTAACAAAGGCAAGAACACTACATTTCGTCCATAAGGATTTCACAGCTGTTCGCTTCATTTTGAAAAGAAAGTTGGAGGCGTTTCATCAAAGTGAACAAGAATAATAGAAAAGATGACGGTGAACCTTTCTACACAACAGAATTTCACACCTATGTAGTACACCAGCATAGTGGCAACCCTGCAGGTCTCAGTTTGTTCCAAGGCTCAAGATAACAGACCGAAGGGACAGATGATAATCTGGGAGTCTCTCGTTCATTCTCCTGCCCCTTCTAGAAAGGTGTAGTAATGCAAATCCACCTACTTTTGTAAATTATTTAGCACCCTCCGCTACAAAATAAATCACAAGTGCTTCAGGCTGTGTTTCCTCTTGTTTATCAAATTAGACATGGTAGACAAAATCTACAGATGAATTAGGCTCCATTTGTAAACGTTAACTGAAATGGCAAATCACAAGGCCAAGTGACAGACATAAAGCTGCTAATGCAATGCGGCTGTTTTAAAGATTTCTAAACATTAATGTCTTGTGCCTGATGGATAATAAGCTAATTAAAAACACTATCCAGTTACTAAATTGTTAGATTATGAGCCTTAAGGGACAAGAATCTTTCTCTTTGTTTTTCAATAAAATTGCTATTATCCAGTCTAAGCCTTTGGGAGAGACTAGCTATAAAGAAGAAGGAAAGAGTGCATTAAAAAAATGCTGTAAGATTGCCAGCAGCCACTATCTATGTTTCAGCTACCTGTTCATCATTTTCCCTTCAGCTTTTAAATCAGAAGGGCAAACTTGTTTTAATCCCAGGCCGAACTCCAAAGAATATCAGATAAGGTGGGGCAAGGACAAAAACTAAATTTAATTTTGTTTAATTTCCATTTCAATTGAATTGAGTAGAAACTTTAGTCAAGTATGTTTTAGACATGGTTTAATAAAAAAAGTGTACTTAATAATAACCTCTAAGACCCTATTTAAAATTAAAAATTTTTTTTGAGAGGTGAGGCTCAAAGGTCCACACTTGGAATACCACAAATTAATTGTATCACATGGCCAATCTTTAGATTCAATAAGATTTCTACCATAGGATGTTTTTTTTTGTTTGTTTGTTTATAACCTAAATTTCTCTAAAGAAATAAAATGGCAAGGTTTGAGAAATTGAGAAAGGACAAGGCTGTTCTTGGAAATCTGGGATAGTTTCCAAGAAATGAATACAGAGTTTTAAAAAAGACAATAAGACAGGGTCTCAAAAGTCAGGCAACCACTGTTGATCTTCTGAGGACATTCAATCAAAGAAGCAGGCTAGATACCCAATCTAAAGGAGAGAAAAAAAGATCGAATGATGAAAGACTGTAAGATAATTGTATATTTCAGAAGAAAGGGTTCTTCTGATTCCATGACTTTAAACCTCAACACTGACAGAAATAAAAGAATACAAACAAACTCTTTGTAAATTAGTTGAGTAAGACCTAGATAGTGGATAAAAATTCTAAGCCCAAGAAGAAGGAGGAAGGAGCCATCAATGTGGATGTTGAAAAGTCATAAAGGAGAGACAGAGAGCATTCTAGTTAATTGGTGCTTTGGGATAGTATTTCTTCCATACTAGACTATTTCTTGCCAATTTGTGAAATCACATAGATTAGTGGTAACTAGCAATCAGGAAAACAGTTGGAGATGTGGACATCTGTCCAATGTTCATGTCAACAGGATCAAAGTGATTTTCCATTTAATTATTGCACTGTTTTATAGATTACCCTTTCTATTAGACTTAAGATGGCTTCCTAAACATAATATATTTATTATTAAAAACAGAAGAAGTTAACAATTAGAAAGCTATTTAATAGACAACTCACATACCTTTTCCATTTTCTTGTTCTTGTTTTATATTAGTAAATTATTATTATTTAAGTCAATCTATTCTATTAACCTCATTTCTAGTAGTTTGTCATCATACATATATCCCCTGTAATAATGCATACGTTTACTGTAAAAGTAATCCCCATTGAACTTTAATTTGATTAAAGTTTAATTTGATTAAATGTGGGCAACAGAAGGCTACCAACTGTCATGTATGATGAGAACTACTGAATCCTTCAAAAGATAGTAAGCAGAGTAATAACATTATTTCTAAATTTTCCCAAGAAGTCGCTAACATTTGAGAAGGCTGCTTTTGGTACTAAGAGAATACAAATTATAAATAGTAGCAAGAGTAGTAGAGGGGGAAACCCTGAAAATTCAGTTGGCCAATGCCTAATTTAGAATTCAAATTGACTGTAATGTGATAAAATAGGAAGTTCTGTAACAAAACATTTGATCTCCTCTTGACATTTTGGTAGGTCTTCACCAGGTCTTTGCCCCATTATTAAAGTTACAGATTTGTAACTTTTGGGGTAGGTTTAAAGTTTTCTATCCCATAAAATAGTTTTGAATTGAAATTTTTAAGGTAAACATATTTTATCAAAATGCAAGATCAAAAGAAGAATATACCAAAAGAGAGAAATACTATTGCCCTTTCTGATTTGTTTTTTAAATTATGTAAATGATAGAAAAATGAGGTGAAATCAACTTATGATTTGGGAACAAGAGCGATAGAAGCAGATTGATCCAATTATCTCTATTTCAGGAATTCATGATCTGAAATTCCAGAGTCATATAAAAGTTCCACTATAAGTTGCCATTAAATTGTATAATTATAAGAAGTTACTAATGTATTATTAACTATTACTAATTGCTATTATTACTAATAATTAATAGATTATTATATACATGGGGACTAATCATATTAACTGTGCTTAATTGAATTTTCAGCCTGCTTGGTTTATCCCAGCACCATCAGTGCTTGTCCTCTTACACTAGACATGTTCCATGCACAAACGTTCACATTGCATAATCATGTGCATAATTATTAAATTAATTGTTAGCTTACAATAATGTTTCCAGAAAAGAATTGGAAGAATTATAAAACTGAAAAGAACTGGAGGCTAAAGTGTATCATGAACAATTGCAGAAACTGGGTATGTCTAATCTAATGAAGATAAGAACTAGCAGTATTCCAATATTTGAGGGGCTGCCACAAAGAAAAGAGGTCCAACCTATTCTTCAAAGAACCTGATGGAAGGACAGGAAGGGATGGATGGAAGCTTAACAAAGAGTGATCCCAGCTAGAATTAAGCAGAAATTTCATGACAGTGAGAAGGGGAGGTTTTAAGGAATATATTGGAGAGCCATTTGCTATAGGGTCTCTTGTTTGTGCAGTACTTTCAAGATTCTTTCCAACTCTGTTATTCTGTATTCTGTAATTCTGTTGTGCTCTCTTGGTCTACTTTTAAAATATTGCAGCACAACCCTCTTGTGCCTTGAATTGTTTTTGAAAATTTCATTTGGGATTCCCTTCTAGATTCCACACACCCCCCCCAAAAAAAAAATTAGCAAAGAAAAGTGCTATTAGGCCATTACTGTTGATCACTTCATTGCTTTTGGTTCAGGACAGCAAGAATGGTTTATGTTTAAGGCAGATTACTGGAGAACAATGGGGAAGTCCTGGAAACAGGAAATAACTGTTTCATGCAGGTGTGGTGACATATTGACCAGGAAGGATCTGAAGGCATTGTTGAAGAGAATTACCAAATCCCAAAGCATTCACTGCCCCCCACAACTGCTCCCCAAGACACAGCTGTGATATACAACGCAAACAAAAAATTGTTCCAGCACTGAATAAATACAATAGAAATCAAAGGGCAATCCAAGTATGGTTGATTCTAAGAATAACACTCTATTCTCCAATACTCTGTGATTTATAAAGATTCACAATGCTTACACAGAAATCAAGAATATCCTAAGGCTTCAAAGTGGTTTGCACAAGTTGTTGATATTGCTGAAAAAGTCTCCTTAGAGAAGAAAGGATGAGATTTCCCCTCCCCCCCACTGTTTAAATGAATATATCCAATATGTTGAGAGATCCTCATTAGTCTGCCTGATTGTCATACTAGCTAAAGGGAAGGAGCAAATTCTTAAAGGCCTTTGCTCTTATTTATTGATTCAGGCTTTGGTTTTCTTGGAGGCAGTTTCTTCAGCAAGATTATAAATACATTGCTGGATCAGATGGACCTTTAGGCTGTTCCAACAGAGTGGTGGGTTTTTTGTTTTGTTTTTCCCTTAGTGGAATCTAGAAAAAAATGAGGAAAATCCATCACTGTAACGTCCCCTGTGACTTTTGAATTGGCTGATACATATGCCCATTAATTCATTCATTCACAATATTGCTTACAATATAATTCAGTGTAATTTGCTCTGAAATTAGTACTGAATTTAAAAGAGTTTACTTTCCAATAGTCATGGCTAGGCACCCTGAACCACTGTGGGAATAGCAAAAGCACTACAGCATGGAAGGCTGAGTCAACCTTGAGCCTGTCAGTAATCGAACTGCAGTCGGCAGAGTTAGCCTGCAATACTGCATTCTAACCATCATGCCACTATGATTCTTAGATTACCTCAATGGCCCATCCTGATCATTCAGATCTCATAAACTATTTCAGCCATTGGATTAAATAGTGAATCAATAATGATGGGAGATTTATTTAATCCACACTCCATTACCATCCCTGATTTCCTGTTCCTTGATCTAAAGCAGAAAATAAAAGAATGCACCCCACTGATATCCTGTTGGTAGCCGCAGAGCTCTTTGCAATACATGGGTCTAAAACCTGGACTTTATTTTATTTTGGGAGTTTAAAGTGTAAACTATGAGCCGTAAACTGTGCCAAGATCTAAGACAGCCACTTTATCCCTGCTAGTCATCCATCTTGTCCTATAAAGTTCTCATTTCCAACCAAAACCTGAAAAAAATTGAACTTTTTTTTAACCATAAAAGATAACATTTATTTGCTTATTTCTCAAATTTCTAGGCTGTCTGACTCTAAAATAACTCCTGGTGGCTCTTCATAAGGCTGAAAGACAGAATTCTATATAAAACAGCACATGTGTTTATATAATTCACCATTGGCATTGAGGGAAGCTGCAAAACATGGCAGAGATTTTAATTAAAATGGCGGGTAAAAAGAAGATGAATTTTGTTGTAACTCTTCCAAAAACAAACTTCAATATATGTTTTAATATCATACATATATATCCAAAATGGGGACCATCCCTACAACTGAATCCAACATCTGATGACCATGCTTTTGAACCCTGCTTGGAGACAGGCAAGATTTATTTTATTTATTTGATTTATCAATCGCTTACAAGAAATAGGTATAAGGATAAGCATAGTTATGAATACATGAAATGAATACATATAAGAAAAATAAAAGAAACAATAGGACAGGGATGGTAGGCACGTTGGTGCGCTTATGCATGCCCCCTACAGACCTCTTAGGAAAGGGGTGAGGTCAATAGTAGAAAGTCTAAGGTTAAAGTTTTTGGGGTTTGCGGAAGAAACCACAGAGTCAGGTAGAGTATTCCAGACATTGACCACTCTGTTGCTGAAGTCGTATTTCCTGCAATCAAGTTTGGTGTGGTTAACCTTGAGTTTGTATCTATTGTGTGCTCTTGTGTTGTTATGGTTGAAGCTGAAGTATTCATTGACAGGTAGGACATTGCAATGTATGATTTTATATACTATACTTAGATCAGACCAAAGGCAGCATAGTTCTAGGTTTTCTAGGTCTAGAATTTCAAGTCTGCTGGCATAAGGTATTCTGCCACGAGTAGAGGAGTGGAGAACTCTTCTTGTGAAATATTTCTGGTCTTTCTCAACTGTGTTAATATCAGATACATAATGTGGGTTCCAGACCGATGAGCTGTATTCAAGTATTGGTCTAGCAAATGTTTTGTATGCTCTAGTTAATAGAGTGATACTACCAGAGACAAAGCTATATAGTATTAGGTTAACAACTCTTAATGCCTTTTGGCTATGTAGTTACAGTGGGCTCTAGCACTTAGATCATTAGAGATGAGTATTCCAAGGTCCTTGATGGAGTTTGGATCATTAACAAAGTCTTGACTATTCAGCTTGTATTTTATTTTCTGATTTTTTTCGCCAATATATAAGACAGAGATTTATTTGTTGATATTTGAAGTTGTCATTTGTTTGAAGATAAGAACAGAGGAGTGCTGTTCCAAAGGTATGGTGATAGAGAAGGCTTGAATTCTGCCAGATGTTTTCTTCATAGCATGAGACCAAGAACAGATAGTATTAACTTTCTATGTTAATCCTTGTGGTGGGATTCAAATAATTTAACAACTGGTTCGCTCAGGATTAGGGTGATCCTCCCATGATGGACAACTTGACCCTGGGTGAACCAGTTGTTAAATTCCCTTTCCCCCCTCCCCACTATGAAAGTGGATCCTGGCTGCTGCACTGCATTGCAATAGAGAAACAGGCAACAGCACAAGGGAAAAAGGAGGAGCAAGAAGGAGAAAGAGGGAAAATGGCCTTCACTTTCCCTCACGCGAGCTGCTCTGTTGCCCATTTCTCTATCACAGCATAGCACAGCGCCCAGGATCCACTTTGATGGTTTGTGTGTGTGTGTGGGGGGTGTAATTTAACAACCAGTTCACATTAACCTGTGTGAACTACCACTGCTTGCATGAATCCCACAACTGCTTGCTCTCCTTAAAATGCATACATTTAAAAAGTATAATGAGGAATAAATTTGATAAACATCATTCAAGTGACCTAGAAAATATAAAAAATATAAAACATACATTAGGCCAATCCTAGAATCAAATTCTTCAATTGCTTAGAATCCTTAATGTATATTGGATATTAATATCATTGAGCGAGTTTAGAAATACTTTACAAGGAAAGCTTTGCACAAATATCTTATGCTACTAAGTTTGAAATTCTTGGTTTAGATCAGGGATCTCCAAACTTGGCAACTTTGAGACTTGTGGACTTCAACTCTCAGAATTTCCCAGCCACCATGGCTGGTTGAGGAATTCTGGAAATTGAAGTCCACAAGTCTTAAAGTTGCCAAGTTTGAAGATCTCTGGTTTAGATGGTTTAGAATTGTGACACTTGCGGTCAGAGTTAAATATGGCATACAAAATTGTAGATAGTAACACTTTATCTGTAAATGACTTTTTTTAGCTTTAATGGTAATGTAACATATGTTGAACAACCACTTTAAGCTTAATATAAACTACTCTAAACTTGATTGTAAAAAAGTAATTTTTGTAACGTAATTGTCAAAGTCTGGAATATCTTGCCTGATTCAATTGTTTCAGTCATTAAATTTCACAGCTTTAATTCTAATTTTGCGAACCTTAAGAGGCCCCTAAAGGGGCATGGTTATATGTGCTGGCATGCCTATCGCCCCTGTCACATTTTAATCTTATTTTCTTTGTTTGAATTTGTAATTTTTGTTTGGTCAATGAATGAATGAATTAGTTAATTAATTAATATTATAAGGCTGCCCATTTACAACAGATCTATGACAATTTGCAGCAGCCAATTCACCATGGCCAACTCACCATGGCCAACTTACCATGACCATCTTGCCACAGGACAATTCACCGTGGGACAAGAGTTAGTTACTCTAATATCAAAAAAGTGGTGGAATAGAATCATTAAAGAAAGGATGCAAAAAGAGGCATAGAACAAAATGTGAATGACAAAAATTAAAGCATTTTAAAATTTATTTTAAATAATCACAATTGAATTGTTAAATTGACCTGCAGCGAGTTGCTCGTGGTGAGTTGGCCATGGCATGTTGTCCCACAGTGAGTTAGTCATGGTGAGTTGGCTATGACGAGTTGTCCCATTTATAACAGTAACAAGTGTTACTAAAATATATTTCAAAGGTATTTTGGCTGATGTACCTCACGCAGGCTCATATTCTACAGCAGTAGTACCACTTGGAAAAAAAACCTCTGTTCCAGTGGTGGGATTCAATTTTTTTTACTACCGGTTCTGTGGGCGGTGCTTGCTGGGTGTGGCAGGGGAAAGATACTGTAAAATCTCCAGTCAGAGGTGGGATTTGCCGATTCTCCAAACTACTCAAAATTTCCACTACCAGTTCTCCAGAATTGGTCAGAACTTGCTGAATACCACCTCTGCTCTCCACCTCCAAATGTCCATTGACTTATAGCAGATGTTTGTAAATCTCTACTTAGGAGTAAATGTCATTTGTTTGAAGGACGATGAGCCCTATGAACATGGATATCAGTTTGCACCCCTTACTTTTCAAAAGAAAGACAGGCCTGGCTGGACTTTTCTTGGTTTTTTTTTTTTTTGAGAGGGGGGGAGGAAGAATCACTTGGGAGATGTCCAGTCTGGTTGCATGCTCTACACATAGATCTTCATCAACATTACTGATTCTGGAAGAGTTAGACATGATGACAGATCATAAACATGAGTGACAGTGAGATCACTTTGATGTATGAAATGTTTTCCTCTCTCATTCCAGTCCAGCATCTGCTGTTGGTAGAATGAAGAGCTGCAGAGAGGAAGGTTGGGGTGAAGAGGGTAGCACTGCCTAATAAATTCAACAAATTCAGCAACATAGGAAGTAAGGTAACTCCATGGAATGGATTTCCTCAAGGAAAGGAAATGTTGGAGGGTATGGATGAAAAGATTCTAAAATGTTAGCTTGAATCATACCAGAAAATACACACACAGACACAGACACAGACACACACACAAAATACAGCTCAAGATGAGTGCCGCACAAATATTAAAAGACTCAGATATCATTCATTCCTTGCAAAGAATTATAATTAAAACATTTACCGGATGGAAAAAAGAATTATTTTTCAAAATAAATTATGTATAACATAAGAAGACCATCTTAGAAATAATAAGAATGTATTTTTCATGAGTAATTTTCCTTTTTTGGGAAAGACATGTTAATTTTAGGCTTACTTTTAGATAAATGCAGAAAGGATGCACCTAATATATCAAGCAAAATTCAGCTACAGCCGTTTCTGTAAAAGGAGAAGAGACGGATGAATATTCCTATTTGTATAGTTACCCACTTCTTTTATTCTTTCTGTGATGATTTCCTCCACCTCCATCATAAAACCGATCCTTAGTTTTTGTGGACTTGTTATAAATAACAATGCATGGTTGATCATCCAAAGCTCTGTCTAAAGACAGAGGCAGACATATGATTTGATATAGCCATTATAACCTGAGATGAAGGCATAATTCTTTAGCCATTAATGTCACTGACCAAGGTGGTTTGTCAGGTTTTTGGAGCAGTAAGAAATCCTGCCCAGCCCTGTGTTTTTGAACCTGAACTACTTCAAGATGTGTGGACCTCAACTCCCACAATTCAAAATTATAAATTGTTGAATGTATTATTTGTACTTCTATAACTGTTGAGTTTGGAACAGCAACCAAACAGGACAAGTACAGATTCCAATGGATAGTGAGGACTGCAGTACAAACAATTGCAACCAACTGCTTTTCCCATGTAAGATTGAGACTATCTTGGCAACGTTTCGACAAGATCTCACTCGCCATCTTCAGGCTGGTGCTTTCGGCTTGTGCTTGTGCTCATATACTGTATATATATATATATATATATATATATATATATATATATATATATATATATATATATATATATTATTTATTTATTTATTATTCGAACTTCTATACCGCTCCCTCTCCCAAAAAGGGACTCGGGGCAGTGTACAGCCTACTAAAAAACACATAACATACAACTAGAATAAATATAATTTAAATACAATTTAAAAATATATTAAATAGACAAGTCCGGCTGCATCCCATCCAATTAAGAAATTTAGAAATATAAAATCAGGGATAGATTAAAAGTTAAAAATATAAAATTTAACAATTAAAACCCAATTTAGATCTAAAAACCCAAACCCATTACTGGGCCAGACCGGCCTGTCTGAAAATTAGGGTTTTCACTGCGCGCCGGAAGGTCAGCATATCCGTCATGGCCCATATCTCCGGGGGGAGATCGTTCCACAGGGAGGGAGCTCCCACAGAGAAAGCCCGCACTCTTGGGGCCGCCAGCCGACAACGATCAGGTGGCGGTACTCCAAGCAGGGCAACCCTGTGAGAGCGTACTGGGCGGCGGGAGGTTGATGATGGCAGTAGGCGGTCCCAGAAGTACCCAGGTCCCGAGCCATGGAGCACTTTAAATACCATCATTACCACCTTGAATCGAATCTGGAAGGCCACAGGAAGCCAGTGCAGCCTGCAGAGAAGTGGTGTTACGTGGGAGCTCCGAGGGGCACCCACGATCACCCACGCGGCTGCATTCTGGACCAACTGCAACCTCCGGAGACTCTTCAAGGGGAGCCCCATGTAGAGAGCATTGCAATAATCCAAGCGGGAGATAACGAGGGCGGAAGTGACTGTGCGAAGTGCGCCCAGATCCAGAAAGGGCCGCAACTGGTAAATCAGACGAATCTGATAGAAAGCCCCCCTGGCGACGGCTGCAATATGTTCTTCTAAGGACAGCCGTACGTCCAGGAGGACACCCAGATTGCGCGCCCTTTCCACGGGGGTCAAAACCTCTCCCCCCACGGCCAGCGAAGGAACAAGCTGGCTGTATCTGGGTGCAGGAAACCACAGCCTCTCGGTTTTGGTTGGGTTGAGACGAAGCCTGTTACGACCCATCCAACTCCGCACGGCCTCCAGGCACCAGGTCATCACTTCGACGGCTTCGTTGGGGTGGCCCGGGGTGGAGATGTACAGCTGAGTATCATCAGCGTACTGATGGAACTCCACCCCGAAGCCACGGATGATCTCACCCAGCGGCTTCACATAAATGTTGAACAGCAGGGGCGAGAGCACTAACCCCTGAGGCACCCCACACAATAGGGGCCTTGGGGCCGATCTCTGCCCCCCTGTCAACACAAATTGCGAACGGTCGGAGAGGAAGGAGGCGAACCATCGCAACACGGTGCCTCCCACCCCCAATCCCTCCAACCGCCGCAATAAGATACTGTGGTCGACAATATCAAAAGCCACTGAGAGATCCAACAGGACCAGGACAGAGGAACAACCCCTGTCCCGAGCCCTCCAGAGATCATCCACCAACGCAACCAATGCCGTCTTCGTGCTGTGCCCGGGCCTGAAACCCGATTGGAGGGGGTCGAGATAACTTGCTTCATCCAGGTACTGCGGGAGCTGACATGCCACCACACTCTCAACAACCTTCACAACAAAGCGAAGGTTGGAGACAGGACGATAATTTGATAACAATGCTGGGTCCAGGGACGGTTTCTTGAGGAGGGGCCGCACCACCGCCTCTTTCAAGGCGGCGGGTAACAGCCCCTCTCTCAAGGAAGCATTTATAATACCCTGGAACCAGCCTCGTGTCACCTCCCGAGTGGCCAAAACCAGCCAGGAGGGACACAGATCCAACAAACAAGTGGTGGCATTAAGCCCCCCCAGTATCCTGTCCACGTCCTCCAAAGTAACAGGATCGAACTCAACCCAATTGACCTCACCGATATCCACCCCCACCCCCCCACCCGGAGATGCCCAGTCGGAGTCCAGCTCATCCCGGATCTGAGCAATTTTGTCCTGCAGAAACCTAGAAAACTCCTCAGCCCGCCCCTGCAAGGGATCTTCCCGCACTCCCACCTCCAAAAGGGAGCGGGTCACCCTAAACAGGGCAGCTGGGCGGTTTTCCGCGGACGCAATAAGGGTGGAGAGGTAAGACCTCCTTGCCATCCTTATCGCCACTAAATACGTTTTAATATGAGATCGTAGTAGTGTTCGGTCAGACCCAGAGCGACTAGCCCTCCAACTACTCTCTAGGCGTCTTTTCCGGCGCTTCATCTCCCTTAGCTCCTCAGAAAACCAAGGAGCTACTTGGGATCGGCACCGGGTCAGAGGCCGCAAGGGCACGACCCGGTCAAGGGCCCCAGCAGCCACCCTATCCCAGGTGGCGACCAAGCCCTCAACCGAGTCGTGTGAGCTTTGGGAAATGGCCCAAGCTCTGTCAGGAACCTATCAGGGTCCATCAGGTGCCTGGGGCGGTACCATTTTAGCAGTCCTGCCTCCCTGCGGCCGGGGGGTGTGGAACGGAAGTCGAGCTTCAGGAGCGAGTGATCAGTCCATGACAGGGGTTCTACAACTATATCCCCTACACCCAGATCACTCTGCCACTGATCAGAGACAAAAACCAGATCCAGGGTGTGACCTCCCACGTGAGTAGGGTCCCGAATTAACTGGGTCAGGCCCATGGCTGTCATGGAAGCCATGAACTCCTGAGCAATCCCCGAGGCACCGCCGGCAGAAGGCAAGTTGAAATCCCCCATGACCATAAGCCTGGGGGTCTCAACTGCCATGCCAGCTATGACCTCAAGGAGCTCAAGCAGGGCCGATGCCGCATAGCAGGGAGCTAGGTATGCAACCAACAGGCCCACCTGTACCCTGGAACCGAACTTCACGAAAAGGAGCTCACACCCGGTCGTCTGAGAAACAGTGGATTCCCTCAGGCACAGATCCTCCTTAATAACCACCGCAACCCCCCCTCCCCTCCCCTGGGCCCTCGGCCGATGAAAAACCCGAAACCCAGCTGGGCACATCTACACCAGAGGGACTCCCCCCTCCTGGCCCAGCCAGGTCTCGGTAATGCCCACCAGGTCCGCACCCCCCTCACAAATCAAATCATGAATGAGGGGGGCCTTATTAATAACGGACCTGGTGTTACATAACATCAGCCGAAGGCCCAGGGCCCAATCGCTCAGTCCCCCTGGGGAACGGGACATAACAAGGGGGTCGGAGCGCGCCACAGCAGACAGACAGCGGGGACGCGCTCCCAGTACAAAATGTGGCCCCCTATAACCGCCAAATCTGACTCTCCTGCTCACCGTACTAATAGCTTTAATTTCACCCTCCCCAGTACGCCCCCCCATCCTTAATATATATCTAGGCGACGTTTCGATGAAGTCTCATTCATCATCTTCAGGCTTGTGTCTTCAGCCTTGTGTCTGAGAAGCACAAGGCCGAAGACACAAGCCTGAAGATGATGAATGAGACTTCATCGAAATGTCGCCTAGATATTTCCAATTCTACGTGGGAGAAAACCCGAAGAACCAAAGATCCACATACAAATACCCGCGAAAACCTCCTTTCTTATATGTATCCATGTATTCATAACTATGTTTTTAATTATACCTATTATCTTGTAAGCAATTGACAAATAAATATAAATAAAATAAATAAATAAATAAATAAATAAATAAATAAATAAATAAATAAATAAATAAATAAAATATTGCATGGAAGAAGGGCTGAGAAGATTATCTGCAGATCTCTCATATCCTTCAACTCTTTCTCTCAGAATGGCACTATAGGGCAGTGGTGGCTAACCCTTTTCAGCTCCCATGCTGATAATTGTGCACATGCTCACTTGCACACATTCACATGCCAGCACCCAGAAGGCAATGCAAGCTGGGGGCCCCACTTCCCTTGCACATGCACATGCATCTCCCACGCACAACATTCTTTGCCTCCTGTGGATGCGCACCAGATACCTTATAATCAGCTGTCAGGCAGCAACGCCCTCTCATGTGCCAGGGGAAATGGCTCTGTGTGCCACTTCTAGCACGTGTGGCATAGGTTCGCCAACACGCCTATAGGGCATTGCGTACCAAAACATCTAGATACAGGGACAGTTTTTCCCCTCATGCCACCACTCTGCTGAACACCCAATTCTCTCAGCACTGCCTAATATCTATTAACCTATGTACTATGGCTGTTGTATTATTATTTCTCTTTATTATCTTGCTTAGACCTCCTTTTTATTGGCATTATTTTATTATTCTGTTGTTTTGTAGGTATACAGAGTGCTTTTGTACTAGAGGCAAATTCTTTCTGTTTGTCTAATCACACTTGGTGAGTGGCATGATAGTTCAGTGGCTTAATGATGCTGGAGATGTTTTTTGCTCCAACGGTTCAAGTCCTAGCACTCCATGTTGGGGTGAGTTCCTGTCATTCGCCTCAGCTTCTGTCCAACCAACATTTGAAAGCATGTTCTATATGAATAGATTAGCTAGGTGCATATCACTTTGGTGGGAGGGACAATGGGGCTCTATACAGATAGTCAGATTCCTGCCCTCTGAACCTTCCCTATCATGGCACTCATTTGTGAAGCAGCTCCAGGAAGGGAGGACAGTGCTGGAAAAGCCACACTACTATTCTGCAATAGCACTGTTGTCTCCTGGCTAATGTAACGAGTAATGTACACTATCATCACAAAAGCACAAAACAGCGATATCAAACTCAAGGCCCGTGGGCCAGATCCGGCCCACAAGGTGCTTAGCTCTGATCTGCAGGACTGCCCTGGAAACAGCAAAGAACTGACCCAAGGTGCCCCTGCCAGTGAAAACATAGCTCGGGAGGGCCACATGCAGCCCTCCTGAATTCCATTTTCACTAGCAGGTCACAGTCAAAAATGGAAATCGGGAGCCAGTTTTCATTGACAGTGCACCCCCGATACAACTGACATCAAGCTGGCTATGCTCACCCTGGCCCCCCAGGTCAAACCCAACCCTGATGGACTGATTTCAATGAAATCAAGTTTAACACCCCTGTCATAAAGTATTCAATTCAATTCAACAGTACAGAAAAATAAAAATAAAAACAGAAAAACAATAAGAAGTACAGCCTATTTTTTCTGAAAGAATGATACAGTAGAAGAAACCAATCAGCGGTCTTTTGCACTGCCTTCAATTTGAGCCTGAGATGAAGGTGGTACACTGGAGATATTTCAACTGAAATTACCTCTTGCCCAACATTTTGGTTATTCCCACAATTATAAAATATAAATCCTTTGCAGATACAAATACTAAGGATCATGATGCTGAACATTTCACCTTGCAGATTCTGAATTCCTTCTGTGGATTCTCCTGCTTGCCTGCAATTTCCTGTCTGATGATATTCAGAAAACCTGGCTCTTCTCCCAGGCTTTGGCTCAAGTTGATGGTTGAGCCTCTGTTGGATGTACTGTTTCCATTTATATATTTGTTTCCAGCTCACTTATGTTTTCTATGCTTATTTGTTCTTTGTATTTTCTAAGCCACCCAGAATCCTTGAGAGTTGGGTGGTTGCCAAATTTGTGTAATAAATAAACTCCTTAAGCCAAATGCATGTTTTCACAGGAGCACACAGCAGAGAAAAGACGTGGCTATTTTAGGCTTTGCAGACAGGTGCTTTGTATGCACCACTGCATGCTCTAAAACATCTGTTCCCCATAAATATACATAGCCCACTGACTACCTTCAATACCCAAAGATGCCCTATATTTGATTCTGGAAAAATAATCTAAAATATATAGATATTCCTGGTCATGTAGCTATGATTCCTAGTCTCCAATCCTATTCTTTCACTTATTGTTCAAAGTTGCTTGATGGAACACTTATTTCCTTCCCAAAGAAGGCCAAGATGAAATGTCTCACATATGCTTTGTATCTTTTATCATATTTCTATTTTCATTGAACAATTGGTATATTCATTTTTTTTCTTCTTTTGAACATTTACAAATGCAGGTAGTGCTTGACTTAAAATCATTAATTCAATGATTGTTTGAAGTTACAATGATGTTGAAAAAAGTCACAACAAATCTTCACACTTACAACCATTGCAGCATCCCCATAATCATATGATGAGATTTGGTGCTTGGCAGCCAGCATGTGCTTACATTGGGCTGCAGCATCCTCGGGTCACATAATTACCACTTGTGTCCTTCCTAGTTGGCTTCCAACAAAAGGAATCAATGGAGGAAAGTGGATTCACTTCAAAATTGTATGACTTATTTAATAATCTTGGCAAAAGGGTCATAAAATCAGATACACTTAACAATTGCCTTGCTTAGCAATGGAAAATTCTGGTCCCAGTTGTGGTAATAAGTCAAGGACTGTTTTTTTATTATTCCAGAAACCTTTCTGGATTGAGTCTAGGGATTGTGGAATGGGTAGCACTGTATTGCAGAACTTTGACTCTTTCTCCAAGGTCAATACAAGTCAATGGTGATTATAAGGAGAGGCCCCACTCTCAGCCTTCGTTGTTTGGGTCAGGGGTCCCTAAGCCCCAGGCTGCAACCCACTACTGGGCCTGGAGCCATTTGGAACTGGATCGCAGAAGTGGCGGACAAGCTTGCACACATATACATTCCCACTTGTACAAGCAGCAAGTGAGCATGTGTACCTGTGCTCTATTTGCATGAAGAGTGAGTACATATGCCCATCTCTCACACAAATGCAGCCATGTGCACACATGCTTGGCCAACATTCATATGGTTCCAGCCTGTCTCTCTCCCACAAAGGCGGAAAAGTTGGGGAATTCTGCTCTGGTGCACTTCAATGCTTCAAGACTTCAAGATCTACATGAAGTTACTGGGTGGGCTCGTCTATCATCATGGAGTGAGAGACATCATCTGTGTACTAATGAAATTCAATTATATGTCTTTGAATTAAGCAGCACTGTTGATGTCTTGATACTGGAAGTTATGAGGATCTGGATGGGGGGTAATGGGCTTCAGCTGAACACTGGAAAGATTGAATTCTTCTAGGCTTATTTAGCACTGGACAGGGTTGCACTGCCCGAACAGAATAATTGTGCAACATGGGAATCTTCACCAGCCTCAGATCATCTGCAATTTTGGTCCTTCTCCCAGCATCTGTACAATTCTGGAGTGCATGTCAATACTGTTCCCTCCCACACTTTTCTGTCTTCTTTTCTGTTTTCAAACAGTTAGCTGTTTCTTCACTGATTTCCTTCACTTCTCTTTTTTTCATTTGATTATTTATTTGAAACATTGATATAATTATAAACATCATTGTAAGGATTAAATGCAGGATTCAAAAGGCTAGCTACTACCAGGAAGAATATTACCTGTCAGAAAGGCACATCATACTGTCCATCAGGAAATCTTACCCTCTACAATTCATGCTCGCTTGAAAAATACCTCTAGATCTTGAAAATAGATATATTATGTTAACATATCCTTTGTAGACCCCCTCAAGCTTAAAAATAAGCTTCATCAATCTGCTACTTGATGAAAGATGTAGGTGATTAATCTGCAAGGGCAAATTTTAAACAGTGGGGAAGAGTTAAAATATCCATGTTTCCAACTCCAGTTTGGAACTGAGAATAAAGTCCTTTTCCCCATAACAAAGTATCAGAACTCAAGAGCTACCTGGGTTGAAATCCAACAGTAATTCTCTTCACAATATGCCAAAATATATACATCTCTTTAGATGCAACTTCTGCACTCATGGACACCACCAAATATAGCCACTAGTCAAAAAATTAATGGTCATTTTTCTTCTTGAAAGCAAATCCTACCTGGTATTTTATTAAATCCACTTCTGGTCGTAATGCATTTGAGAATAGCCATTTGCTTGATTCCTTTTATGGTCATTCCACATTAGCCATTCCCAAAAAAATGTAGTAAAATAAGTAGTCACAATGGCATACATAAAATTATAAATTCACATTTGAGCCTGATCTCTAGCTTGCTAAGCTATTTAATCTTCTGCATTTTGCACATTTATTGTTTGATTAAATATCCATAAAAATCCAAAGCTATAAATCCTGAAGACCAAGATACGATTTCTCTCCAGATGTGCAAGCAAATTGGTATACTGTGATAGATTGTCAAATTTGATAGATATGATAGGCTCACCTTTGATTTGAATGAAGGCTGGTTTTGAAAATCCTATTACAAATCTTCCAGGCCATTTCTCTGTAAATTACAGCAATGTTAAAAAAAAAAAATCAAACAATTGCTTTTGTTTTTGCATTTAATTGAGATTTCATGATCCTCGGCTGTAGAATTTCACTATGTTTCCAGGTGCTTAGCTCTCATCAAGTTATTACAAAGTTTATATTCTGTCCTCTGTCTAATCTCTACTGATTATATGCAAGCAAACTCCTCTGCATTAATATATACCATTCCTTCTTCCGGATTCCTGTGATTGTATGTTCATTTATATTGTGTAGTTAATCTCCAACATGAGCCCACAGATTTAACATTTTAATGCTCCTGCCTTCCTGAAAAACCTTCTAGAATTTAGTAAGGAAACCTACATTTATTCAAAGAACAACTGTCTACATGCTTCTTGATTCCATACATTTCTTTGCTCTGATACTAAAATAAAGACATGATCTTTTTACAATTGGATATTCTATTTTGGAATTTTTGGTGTTGTTTTTAAAAGTGCTACAGAAGCAAGTGATTATCTAGTAACATCAACAAAGGCTGAAATGTTTTTTTTTGCTTTGGGGAAAATTTGGGATGGGTTTTATTACATGAAAGATCTGATAAGTGTTAACTTAGGATACACATTTTGCTATTTTTAATATGCTTTCTACCATCACTCCTAAATTATTTAAAAAGTCATTATATCTACAAGAAGATGCTCTAGACTGCAGGCCTGTCAAATTGGCAGCCTGTGGGCTGGATGCATCACATGCAGGCCACGCCCACCCCAGGTCTGTAAAGCAGAGGTGGTATTCAGCAGATTCTTACCAGTTCTGGAGAACTGGTAGTGGAAATTTTGGGTAGTTCTGAGAACCAGAAAATACCACCCCTGACTGGAGATTTTACAGTATTCTTCCCCTGCTACACCCACCAAGCCACGCCCACAGAACCGGTAGTAAAAAATTTTGAATCCCATCACTGCCGTGAAAGTAAAAAAAATAAATAAATCACAATACGTCACATGATGCGATCGAGTTTGACTCCCAAGATTTGGGTATTATAGGCAGCACAGATCACTAAATCTACAATAAAGGTTAAAAAGTAGGTATTTGCAGGAGATAATTAATTAATCCCTGCCAAATTCCATAGAGATATCATTCATAGTTCCTTCAAGTGGCAACACTTGGTGGCCTTGTCATTGTTTGGAGGTTGGCCCTGGTTAGAAATTGAATGGATGACTTCCATAAAATCTCAGATTGAACTAGATTGGAAGTAAAAATAAAAAGACTAAAGAAGGCAATGACAAATAACATGAATATCTCTGTGAATCAAAAGAGAACTTATTTTTATTATTCACTACTTTAAGATTTTACTGAATAAGAGAGAAAAGGAGTGGGAGAATTAAGCGGAGTCCCATTCCAAATAAAGCAGCTTCCCATGCTCTTAGAAGGTGACATCTCTTTAAAAAACAGGTCTTTTGAAAGATAGAGAAAGTCTAACACAGTTCATTAATGTTTGCAGGAACTGGGAATATCCAGTCTAATGAAGAGGAGGACTAAGGGTAACATGATAGCAATCTTCCAATATTTAAGGAATACCACAGAAAGGTCCTATTCTACAAACTACCTGAAGGCAGGACAAAAAATAATAGATGGACACTTAACAAAAAGAGATTCAACTTAGAAGAAGGAAAAGTTTCCTGACTATGAGAAAAATTAATCAGTAGGACAACTTGCTTCAAGAAGTTGTGCGTGCTCCATTTCTGAAGGTTTTTAAGAAGAGATTGGACAACCATTTGTTTCCAATGGTATAGGGTTTTGTGTTTGAGAAGGGAGTTAATACTAGAAGACCTGTAAGATCTCTTCCAACTCTGTTATTTTGTATTCTTTATTCAGGTTCCACAATGGAAAATTTTGCCTACTGAGGAAATTATGGGCCAAGATGAGTTCTCTTCTTATGAAACTATATAAGGAACCAAGATAAGAGTTCAAAATTTAATTGAAGGGATCTTGGTGTCTCTGAGCTTGTTTTTTTTCTTCTTGCAGACATTTCATTACCCAACTAGATAGCATTATTAGTGCTAGAAAGTAGTGGGATTTGCTCTCTATTTATTTATAAGTGGTTTGCCCAGTCATTTTGAGGGAATGCTCTTGCTTCCTTGATTGGGCATTGTTTACAATTTGATGGTTGGTTTGGGGTTAATCCTGATTAATATCCCAGTCAAGGAACTATCAACTCAGACAAACAATCAAACAGTAAACAATGGCCTAATCAAGGAACTATGAAAAACACTCATATCAATACTAACAGGGCAAACCACCATATATAAACAGAGAGCAAACCAACTCCCTTCTAGCTTTAATGTTGCCTAGTTGGATAATGAAACATGTGCAAGAAAACAACTAACCTCAGAGAGCACCAAGGACTCCACAATATAATGAGCTTATGAATAGAAATTCCTATTATGTAGGATATCAACACAGTCATTTTCTACCCCTGAACAGCATGAAAGTAGTTTGCTTAAGCTGTCTATGATCTTGTTTTATAGACAGTGATTCTCAATTTGAAGGGCTGCGAGGAAACAATGTGAAAATATTTTAATGTCAGGAATTATCCAGCCAATTCATTTAAAAGGTCTAAAGCGTAAGGAAGGAAAGTACTCAAATACTGAGGATCTGATATTCATCATTCCAGACAATTGATTAAAGCAAGGTAAAGGTAAAGGTAAAGGCTCCTCTCGCACATATGTGCTAGTCGCCTTCGGCTCTAGGGGGCGGTACTCATCTCTGTTTATTGCATCTCTATTGAAAGCTTAGGAAGCCTTGCTACTCATGAATTAATGCATGCAAATGGATTAGCAAATATAGTGTAAATTTCACTACAGAGAAGTGAGAAGATTCTGCTTTTTTTCTTCCAGGGCTCCTTCTCCATTCCTGAGAAAATGGCCAGCTCAGCCCTTCATATGTCCAGAGAGAAAGTACTCCTTCCAGCTATACTTTGCATGACCATCTTCTGCTGGTCATGCATAATGTCTTCCTTTTTTCCTTTTCTCCTGCCTATCACCAAGCTCAAAAATACAGTTTATGTGTCTGGGAATGTTGTTCCTGAGCTCATTAAATCATTTCAGTGGGAGATCATTGATGTTTTGTATTTTTTAGTGCCCTACATTGCCAGTGTTACTCGCTGTGGGAGAGAGCTAAAAATAAATTTAGATTTTAACAGCTAGATGGTGGGTTGTTTCTGCTCTTAAAGGACCAAAAGATATCTGGCTGTATCATCCAAAGTGGAACAGGAATATTCCTTCTTCTTCTCTCTCCCTTCCCAATGAAGTACTAGCTAAATGTAATTTAGATAATATTTTGTGGATCAAAGTTGTACAGCTTTGTTATTATTTTGAAACAACAAGTTTATTATGGCATCTGCTGGCTAACAGATGAATTCAGTGGATTTGTTTTCATTAATTGCTACCCTTGCCATTAAATCGGCCCATTAACTTAACATCAGAGACTTGCATTCATTCAAAATTCCTCAATCCAACAGAAAAAAATACAACTTTGGCTGTATGTAAAATGGAGCCATTTTTACTTTTGGATGGAGAATATTTTACAAAAGGGGGCTGTGGAGAAAATCCTCTCTCAATGTAAATTATTTTTTAAATCCATGCATATTAAGGCTTACATAATTCTTGTGTGTTTCTGACTTCTAAATAAAAGGAAACCATACTATTCTTTTTTTTTTTGTCCAAAGGAAATCTTGAAGGGGAACACAAATGAAACATGTGGATGTATGTTGCCCTGAAAGCTTGAATTACATATCTTTGATGCAAAACTTTCGCTTTGGAGAATATAGATTGTACTTCTTCATACTGCTGCTTTAGTAAGTACTCAGTCCAAATGCTCAGCCATTTAAAGACACTGAGTTTTTCAGCTGAAAAGCTGATAGGCTAGGTTTGAGATCGAGCACCATGAAAAATGGTGAGCTGCCATTCCTTGCCCTAACTCCTGCCCAACTAGCAGTTCAAAAAGATGCAAAAGCAATATGATAAATAGGCAAGACTTTGATGGGAAGGTAACAGCATTCCATGGTCCTCAGCTTATAGTCATGCTGGCTACCTGACCATGGAAGCATCTTCAGACAACATTGGATCACTCAGCAGTCTGTCATCTGCACCTCTACAACTGTCTGGTTTGGTTCTGCAGCCCAACAGGACAAACACAGACTTCAGAGGATAATTAGGACTGCAGAAAAAACAATTACTATCCACCTGCCTTCAATTGAGGACCTGTATACTGCACAAGTCAAAAAGAGGGCTGTGAAAATATTTACAGACCCCTCATATCATGGACATAAACTGTTTCAACTCCTTCCCTCAAGACGACGCTATAGAGCACTGCATACCAGAACAACTAGACACAAGAACAGTTTTTTCCCGAAAGCCATCACTCTGCTAAACAAATAATTTCCTCAACATTGTTCAACTATTTACAAAGTGCACACTACTATTACTGTTAATCTTCTCATCACTCCTTATCGCCCATCCCCTCCCACTTGTGATTGTAGGACTATAATTTTGTTGCTTGTATCCTTACGATTTATATTGACTGTTTCTTAGTATAATTTGATTGTTGATTGTACCCTATGACTATCATTATGATTCTTGATCCTTAACGAATGTATCTTTTCTGTATGTATACTGGGAGTATTTACACCAAGACAAATTCCTTGTGTGTCCAATCACACTTGGCCAATAAAGTATTCTATTCTATTCTATTCTATTCTATTCTATTCTATTCTAAGAAATGGAGATGAGTACCATCCCCAAGATGTGGACACAACTGCACAGGGGAAACCTTTGCCTTTAGCCCAAATTAGCGCAAGGAAATTGTAGCCCAGATCAGCATATCTTAAAACATCATAGGCAGAATCAGGTCAAAATTGTAATGATGTCTTGGAATGACAGGGGAAGATAAAAGAAAAATCCACAAAGTGGACAACTGGTTTGTAAAAAGGTACCTCAATCTACAGAAGGGGAAACTTTTTCAGGAGAGATCCTTCCCTAAATTTTTTGGAGAATGAAAAAAAGATCATGGGAGAAATACTTTAGTCTTGCAATGATCAGTGGGACATGAAGAACTACAGACTGGACAACTGGTATATAAAAATATCTCAAAAAAAGATAATATATGTAGCTCAGTATTGAGCAGTGAAGTCCATTAACCCTAACCTCCCACAAGAGGAGCCATGTAAAAACATTATTCAGATGAGTAGAAACACATTGTAGCAACCCAGAACATCATAGAAAGACTACCTATATAACCTCTTCCAACAAAATGGATACTTATATTGCTTGTGCAAGTTTATCAAAGTCCATTCAACCATTATTACACAGCCAACACAGGCTATGTGAGGATAACATTGCCATACATCAGAAAGATCTCAAAAATAATCCACAGACTGTTACAATTACATGGCATCATTGTTTCAAATAAACTAACAACAGGCCTCCAAAACATCTTACATAAACCAAAATACTCAGTAGCCCAAACAAGAGTCATCTATAACATACAATGGAAAGATGTAACAGTCACTATGTAAGCCAGACAGGCAGAAAACTAGCAGAGTATATCCATGAACACCAACTAGTGGTCAGAAGACAAGATGAAAACCCCTTAATCTCACAATGCATGAATAGATTCAGCCTTAATTTCAAGTGGGAAACTAAATATTCTACAACAAGCTACAAAATTTTTTAAAAATTGCCATGGAATTCCTAGCATTTAGACAAATTAGTCAATAAACACAATATGTGTTTGATAAATGTGTGATAAACCATATTTACACACCATCCACAAGAGGCAATAAAAAAGCTAAGAAAAAAATACCAGAACATATCCTCCAGCAACCAACACCCAGAGAAGCAGGGATTAATACCAGACAAACAATTAAGCAGAAAACAATACCCAAATCAAGGAATTAGCAAGAAGAAAACCACATCCTCACCGATACTGACAAGACAAGCAACTGTATATGAACAGGGAGCAGACTTCATACTCACAAGCACTGATATTACCTAACTGAGTAATAAAACAAGCAAACAATGCGTTGGTTGCGTTGGTGGATGATCTCTGGAGGGCTCGGGACAGGGGTTGTTCCTCTGTCCTGGTCCTGTTAGATCTCTCGGCGGCTTTTGATACTGTCGACCATAGTATCTTATTGCGGCGGTTGGGGGGGTTGGGGGTTGGAGGTACCGTGTTGCGGTGGTTCTCCTCCTTCCTCTCCGACCGTTCGCAATTTGTGTTGACGGGGGGGCAGAGATCGTCCCCAAGGCCCCTGCTCTGTGGGGTGCCTCAGGGGTCGGTGCTCTCGCCCCTGCTGTTCAACATTTATGTAAAGCCGCTGGGTGAGATCATCCGTGGCTTTGGGGTGGAGTTCCATCAGTACGCTGATGATACTCAGCTGTACATCTCCACCCCGGGCTACCCCAACGAAGCCGTCGAAGTGATGACCCGGTACCTGGAGGCCGTGCAGAGTTGGATGGGTCGTAACAGGCTTCGTCTCAACCCGGCCAAAACCGAGTGGCTGTGGTTTCCTGTGCCCAGATACAGCCAGCTTGTTCCTTCGCTGGCCGTGGGGGGAGAGGTATTGACCCCCGTGGAAAGGGCGCGCAACTTGGGTGTCCTCCTGGATGTGCGGCTGTCTTTGGAAGAACATATTGCAGCCGTCGCCAGGGGGGCTTTTTATCAGATTCGTCTGATCTACCAGTTGCGGCCCTTTCTGGATCTGGGCGCACTTCGCACAGTCACTTCCGCCCTCGTTATCTCCCGCTTGGATTATTGCAATGCTCTCTACATGGGGCTCCCCTTGAAGAGTCTCCGGAGGTTGCAGTTAGTTCAGAATGCAGCCGCGCGGGTGATCGTGGGCGCCCCGAGGGGCGCACACGTAACACCACTTCTCCGCAGGCTGCACTGGCTTCCTGTGGCCTTCCGGATTCGATTCAAGGTGGTACTGATGGTATTTAAAGTGCTCCATGACTCGGGACCTGGGTACTTACGGGACCGCCTGCTGCCACCAACAACCTCCCGCCGCCCAATACGCTCCCACAGGGTCGCCCTACTTGGGGTACCGCCACCTAATCGCTGGCGGCTGGTGGCCCCGAGGGTGCGTGCTTTCTCTGTGGGAGCCCCCTCCCTGTGGAATGATCTCCCCCCAGAGATACGAGCCATGACAGATATCCTGACCTTCCGGCGTGCAGTTAAGACCCTATTTTTTAAACAGGCCGGCCTGGCCCAGTGAGGGTCTATGGGGTTTTAAGTTAATAGGGGTTTTAAATTTTAATCTTATTTTTAAACTTTATTTATCCCGGTTTTAAATGAATTATAGTTGGATGGGATGCAGCCAATTTGTATTTAATCTGGTTTTAAATTCTATTTAACTGTGTATTTTTATGTATTTATTAGGCTGTACACCGCCCCGAGTCCCTTTTGGGAGAGGGAGCGGTATAGAAATACGATTAAATAAATAAATAAATAAATAAATAAAAAACTAAGCTCAGAAAGTACCAAGGGCCCTACAAAAATATCCCAGTCCATAGGAAAGGAGCCATGGGAAGCATTTCAGAACATTCATGGGAAGTATTCCCTAGTTTTCCAGAGGATAAAAAGTGCGGAGGGTTGAAATACTTTTGTGTCTTGCAACATTTATGCTAGCTCTTTCAAAGTAATCCAGGCAAGAAGCACAACAATGAATCCTGGTTATATTGTAAAGTTATATTAACAGAATTTTGCATGACAGAAAGTATTACTCTCATTGAGTAGACCAAGGTATCTTGTACATACCAGTTGTCCAATCTGTGGAGCTTCCATCCCAAGGTCATTCACACATGCCATTACAAAATAAATAGTGGCTGTGACTGTGCAGTGGAAGCTTTGCCCCACTTTTGTCTGTATCACTATGGCCACAGGACAAAAATATCCGGGGCAGACAATTTGACTGCTATATAAATAAAAGCTTATAATGAAGGCCAATTTTATTATAAGTTTTAAAATGCCATCAAATGCCTAAATGCTTCAAATCAACTGTAAGAAACATATACTAGACATTTTTTCCCTCCTTTCTTCTTTCTTTTATTTGCCAAACAACACAAAATTAGACCACCTTCTGCTAGGAAAATTCTCTTGATAATTCACCTAGAATTCTAGCTCTTGCATCACAGCTTTCCACAGCATGGAGGAAAGGTTACAGCGACAGCTGTTCAGAGAAATAATTGCTCAGCACCTCCAGCTAGAGATTCAAATGTGAGAGAAGAAAAATGAAGAGGGAACAGTGAAGAAAGTGGGCAGGAAGGAGAGGTGGAGAGAGAGAGAGAGAGAGAAAGAGACAGAAGATAATGATTTGGAATTAAATAAAGCTGAGTGATACATTATTAGAGCTATTTTGCACTTAATGCAAAAATAACCAATATTAACGGTGTGATAAAGATGTGTTATATTGTCCATAAGTAATGATAGATAGCATTGCTTTTCGTATCATGAGTTACATCTGCTGCAACACAAATGAATCTGCATTCATGAAATACTTTCTCCATTTCTGCTCCCTTGAGCTCCTTCAAAGTCTGTTTTAGAATGTATCACATTTCAGTATATAGGTGGTCTTCAACTTATGACCACAATTGAGCTCAAACTTTCTGTCATTAATCCAGTTTTGCCCCATTTTATCACCTTTCTTGACACAGTTGTTAAATGAATCATGGAAGTTGTTAAATTAGCAACACAGTTGTTGAGTGTATCTGGCTTTCCCATTGACTTTGCTTGTCAGAAGTTCTCAGAAGATAATCACATGATGCTACAATCATTATAAATATGAATCAGTTGCCAAGCATCTGAATTTTGATCATGTGACCATGGGGAGATACTGCAATTGTTGTAAGTATGAAAAATGGTCTCCAGTCACTTATTCCAGTGCCATTTTAATTTCAAATGGTCACTAAATGAATTGTTATAAGTCTAGGACTTATTAGTGTTAATTATCATGGATTACCCATATACAAATAACACAAATGTATAATATTTCTAACACATACATGAAGAGTTAAAAGACATCTTTAAGAAAGAGAATTCGTTCATTTTAAACAGCTGTTGGGGCACTACTATAACAGTTGCACAGAAGGAAGTGATGTTCAGAAAAACAGCTGGGAACAACCTGATAAAAGAAAAGATGTATAAAATGTATCTAGTGTCATTTTTATTAAAAATTATTATATTGTAATGAGATAGACATGTGAAGGAACATATGATCTATCATCTCTACTATATCCAATCCATCTTATTTGAAAATATCAGTAGATGGATGTTAATGATAATAGACCAGTGATGGAAAATGTTTTGGGTTCAGTGTGTCAAATATTTGGAAAATGCTTAACAACTCTGCTAGTGTGTCTTGGTCTTTCTTTTTCATATATATCCAACAAAAGAGAAACAATTATTTGCAGTATGTATGTATGTATGTATGTATGTATGTATGTATGTATGTATGTATGTATGTATGTTATTCAGCTTTGTTCGGGTATTTTCCCACGTCATTATAGTTGTGCTTTTAAAGTTGTAGCGATGTTTTGGCTGAATCTCATCTCCCATCATCAGGCTTGTGTATTGTGTTTGTCTGTGAGTCAGGCTTTCACAGCCGTTTCTGACTCACAGAGAGTGGGCATCTCACATAACTTCCAAAGGCTGCACAAAAGTATACTCCATTTTCATGGGGCCTCTAAAGATGACATGAGAATGTGGCATGATTTTCAGAATAGTTGTTGTTGGGTATTAATAAACATTGGTGTGTTCAAAATGTGGTGGTTTATCAACTTTGACATGCATGTCCTAGATCTACCATCACTGTAACAGACAGTAGAGGCTTGCCTTGTTTATCTACTTATCAACCTTTCTATCTAGTGATTCTTTATTCTGGATTTTAATTCAATTTAAATTTTCTAAATTCTGGGGTTTCTATAGTAGCCCCAAAGTTTTGAGACTCACTCTGATTCTTTATCACTACAGCAAAACAACATTTAAGACATCCACGAATAATATATTTTCATCGCAGCCTTTGCTTAATCCTGTGAGCTGCTTTGGTTCTTAGCAATCCTCCTTCTAATAACCATTCTTTAATTATTGTAAACCACACAGAGACTTCTGTAGTCAAGATGTATAAATATAAATCCTAATAAACAAATTCATGAATTATAACTGATTTGATTTTGGCTCATTCTTTTCTTGGGAAGGCTTGGCCTTAAGAAGCAGTTTACACAATGTAATGGATAAATAAATCATAGAATCGTAAAAATGAAGGATTGCAAGTGAACTTGGAGACCAACTAGTCCAATTCTCTGCCTGATGCAGGAATTCACCAACATCTCTGTAATAGGCCATCTAGCCTCTCCTTAAATAATTCTAATGAGGAAATGACAATCGGCTTTCTTGTAGAACAATTCTTACCATTAAGAGCTGCTTCCTTGTAATTTAAACCCATTTTGCAGTCTTGTCTTTTGGGATAACAGTAGAGAAGTCTACTCTAACTTCAACATAACAAACCTTCAGATACTTGAAGACAGCAATCACACCAGGCCTGCCATCTTCTGTACACCTTGCTTGGTAGGCATCCTGCCATAAAATGCAGGAGAGGGGAGAGGAGATTGTGGAGATAGGGAATGGGCATGAAGAGGAAAAGTGGAGAATGACAGGGTGACAGGAACCACAGGTCTCAATCCAGAATGAATTGGCTGATCAACGATGAAGCAGGAGAACAGAATGCAAAACTCCACCAAAGATGAAGGGTTGTTGTTTTTTTAAATAAGAACTACATTTTCATTTCTCAGTGACCACACAAATAGATTCTGAGATGACACCCACAATCACCGTCGGAATCCTTGAACATAAATTGTCTGGTCCTGAAGTTTCAAAGGTGCTCTTTTCTTTAAAAGGCTGGTTTTTTTCTCAGAAGCTTCATTAATTCTGGGAATAGAAATAGAAAAATAATAATGGATAGAGTAGGGTCGAGTCGGGTAGGGTAGAGGAGAGTACAATAGAATAGAATAGAATAGAATAGAATAGAATAGAATCTTAAAATAATTCACTAGAGCCAAGCTCTTCTGATTTATTTATTTAACTTGAGTTGACGTTTTTATTTCACTTCTTCTGTTTAGGTCAATTTGAATTCAATTTCACCTATTTGGAGAAAACTGAAGAAAATTAAGAATTAAGTAATACTGACTTGTTCCTGTAATCTACTCCACTCTTACCAATTTTGTCAAGCAATGGGGCAACCTTTCCCTTATATATCTACAATGGTTTCCTAAACTTTCCACATACTGTCTTCTTGTTGGATTATATTTCATATCCTTTGTCTTAGAAATCTTACCTTCCTACTTTCCCTTTCAGCTCAAGATTTCTACCTATGGTGCTTCACCTGGTATGTTTCTTGAAATTTATTCTCCTAAAACCCAGTAGATCTGGTTTGTTTCCTTTGTATTGTTCAAATGAAGACAACATAATCACTTCCTCCCAAATTTTCTTCTGCTTTATGTTTTCAATCAACTTTTCATTATTAGTTAGGATCAGTTCTAGAAGAACCGATCTTCTTGTCTTTTCTTCAATCATCTAGAAAATGAAACTGTCAGCAAGATGATTGAGAACTTTCTGAGACCCTGAAGTCTTGATTGAGTTGATTTTGCAGCAGATATCTAATAGCTGAAGTATCCATTATTACTCTGTCTCTGCTCCTCAAACTTCTGTAACCTAATCCATGAGGCCATTATCCATATTTTCTGCTTGATTTGGTAGTCTATATTTCTTCCTTGCAATAATATAGTTGCTGTTAACTCATGCTATAGACTCTTTTCTCATATTCCTGCATCTATCATGTATGTACTTCCTTCACATATAAACTACTCGTTCTTTCTTTTTGTCTGACCAATCTATTATGAATAAATCCTACCCTTCAATTCTTAACATTCCATCCTTAATTTCACCTCACCAAATACTAAATCATATACTGTTTATTTTCCTGTTTGAAAACTCTATGTGAGAACTTGGTGCTAGAAGTGTGTATAGAATGACAGGAAACCTTGGATCATATTCCTTCATGTTTTTAATTTCTCCTTGTTGGATGTCTTTATGTGCTGCACATACTCCTATCTCCGATATTAAATGCAATGCTGTTTTCTCAGCTATCTATTCTTTCTACAACCTCAAATATTTCAGGATTCAGGAGCTCTTAGGATGACTCAAGAGCTCTGAGTCACCACAAGGAATAGGAAGTAACTGAGGTCTGGATAGGATTGTACCCATGTTCTCCTAATCTTCTTCCCATAAGAAGAAACTGGGTGGGATGAAAAGGAAGAAGAGATGTCTAGAGCACTACTGGCAGAAAATAAGGAATGAACTTGATCGAACACAGGTAAGAGCTGCTATTAAAGCCTATCTCATGATGATTCAGGTGGTGAAGCATAATTACCTCTTTGCACTAATTGCTAAGTGCAGATAATCAGACAGTGACCTCTTTAAGGTTAGTCATCTCCTGCTGGGAAAGGAGGATATAGAATTCTACCTGAAGAAACACACTGCAAGACAAAATTACTCACATTTGTTCCCAGTTAGATGCTGATCTGGATCTGATCTGATGGAGGTACCTGGATTACTGGATTCTTACTCCTAAGGAAGTAGGCAGGATCCTATGGAGTATGAGTGCAGGTATAGAGCTGCTCCTGATTTGTAAAAATTTCCCAGGTGGGGGTCGTGGTGTTTAATGTTTTCCTGTTGGAGGGAATGTTGCCCCATCACTTTAAAGTGGCTACAGTCTGCTCTCTTGTTAAGAATCAATCACTCCACTCCATCCTATTGGATAGTTTTCTTTTCTTCAATTTATTTGGTGAACGACATATTGTCTGGGTCAATTTCAGTGCCTGAAAACCAGTGGTGGGATTCAAATTTTTTTACTACCAGCTCTTTAAGCATGGCTTGGTTAGGTGGGCATGGTCATGTGACTGGGCAGCCATGCCTTACTTTTTTTTGCAGCCATCCAACCCATTTTTTTTGGGGGGGGGGCTTTCTGGGCCTCAGAGGAGCCTCTAGGGGGATGTTTTTGCTTCCAGAAGGCTCCTCTGGAGCTCAGGAAAAAAATGGATCCTGGAGAGGGCACACAGCATCCCCCCCCAACTCCATTTTGAGACCTTCCTGGGCCTCAGCAAGGGGAATCCTGGCACAGCTGATTGTATGAACAGTTAATTGTCGGGAGGGAAAGAAAGAAAGAAATACCTTAAGGGGCGAGCGTCAAGTGGGCAGGGCAAGCGAGCCAGCAGCGAACAGGCAACCAGATTGGTGGCATGGCCAGCCAGAATTTAGTACCAGTTTGTCGATCCATGCCAAATCCTTGCTACCAGTTCACCCAATTCAGTGCAAACCAGCTGAATACCACCACTGCTAAAAACATTAAAATTATGTTAAATGAAAAAATAATGATGATGGACCTGAAGGTGATAAAGATGCAAAAAAGTAATAAGACCTCAGGACTAGATAGACTACCAGCAGAAGTTTATAAACATCTGCAAGAGACACTGAGTCTGTCAATGTTAGAGGCTTATAATGAGACACTGTTAGAGGCCAAGATACCAAATACTTGAATAACTTTTATTCTGTCTCCAATCTCCTATTTCTGGGGAAGATAGATGGGAAGATAGTTGCAAGGCAGCTCCAGAGGTTGCTGGATGAAGTGGATTATCTAGATCATTTCCAGTCAGGATTCAGGCCTGGATAAAGGATGGACATCAAAAATTGCAAGCAATGCTGTTTCAGGAACCTCTGCTCTGCAACTATCTTCCCACCCTTCATACTTGACCTCTCACTGGCCTTCGATTCTGACAACCATGGTATCCTTCTGGTACAGCTTAGAGGGTTAGAAATGGGTGGGCTCTGTGTTATCCAGTTACTTCCTCTGTGGTCACTCTCAGTTGTGTTAATAGGAAGTGAAAAGTCCAGCCCTTATCTGCTGCTCTATGGGATCCCACATGTGCTGTCTCATCCAGTCTATGGAATTGGATAGTTAGGTAGCAATTGTGAGCTGTCCCCTTAAGGGAATGCATCATAGTAAATGTAGTTAAAGGTACCCTGGGAAATGTAGTTCATGTCACGTGGCCACATCTGTAATCCTGATTGGTCACTAAATTGACCCTCGATGGGTTGGGGGAGTTTTCCTCTCTCTTACCTGAACACAACCTCGTGGTAGCAGCTCTCCTCCTACCTCTACAACTATGGGATAGAAAGATTAATATTATGCAGCCACTTCAATCATCATGGGGTTGAGGCTTTATCATCTTTTCACTTTTCTGTCTCCTGCACAGTAGTGGATTTGTAGCTGTGCAGATGCAGACAAATAAACTCAACAAGACGTCCATAACAAAGTACATTTATTAGTTTATCAGGTATCCTCATAACTCACATTTGTGATGAAGTTCTCTTTAATGACCAATCCTTTGTATATCTGCCTTGCAGGTAAAAGATGGTTATCTTCTAACCCATCTGGTAGAATAGAAAGCAGCTGCCATGAGTTAGGGAATCCAGGCAAAAGTGAGGAAAACTCTCCCAACCCATCAAGAGTCAATTTAGTGACCAATTAGGATTACAGATGTGGCCATGTGACATGAACTACATTTCCCAGGATACCTTTAACTACATTTACCATGATGCATTCCCTTAAGGGGACAGCTCACAATTGCTACCTAACTATCCAATTCCATAGACTGTCTGGGACAGCACGCCACAGGCTGAGTACTTTTTCTGCTTCTGTTTAATATCTATAGGAAGCTACTGGGTGAGATCATCTGCTACACATGCTAAAATATTATCAAAATACTGATGACCCCCAGTTATATGTCTTGGCCCATAATGTGTTAAGCAATGCCATAATATCCTTTTCCCAGTGCTTGTAGGAGGTTAAAGACTGCAGGGGGAGCAACAGGTTGAAACTATCTGACAGAATTATTTGGGGTTATTTGCTCCATAAGGAATTGTCATCACATTTGTGTGGAGTGGCACTACCCCAGACAGACCAAATGCATGAGTGGGAGTTCTCCTGGACTCACAACTACTGCTCCTTGAGTAGGTGACAATCATGGCCTATAGGGGTCTTGCACAATAACAATAGCAATAACACTTAGACTTATATACCACTTTACTATGCTTTACAGCCTTCTCTAAGTGGTTTTACAGAGTCAGCATATTGCCCTCAACAATTTGGGTCCTTGTTTTACCCATCTCAGAAGGATGGAAGCCTGAGTCAACCTTGAGTCTGGTGAGATTTGAACTGCCAAATTGCAGTCAGCAGAAGTAGCCTGCAGTACTGCACTCTAACCACTGCACCACCAAGGCACAATAGTGGTTTTGGGCACCAGTTATGCCCTTTCCTGGAACAATAATCCCTGGTCGCAGTCACTTATATCCTAGTCACCTCCCTTCTGGACTATTGCTACATGGGGCTGCCCTTGAAAAATATCCAGAAGCTTTAATGTGTTCAACATGTAGCAGTCCAGATGGTTTTGTACAGGCCTTGATATGCAAGTGTGTCATCTCTCCTGCGGGTCTTGCATTGGCTGCAAATTTACTTCCAGGTCCAAGGTACTGGTTGTTATCTTTAAAGCTCTACATGGCTTGGAGACCAGATTATTTACAGGACTATCTTCTCATAGTCACGTCTACATGACCGATCAGAGGGGAGGCAGGGAATGCAGCTGGTTCCCTCTCTAAGACGTTTCATCTGGCTGGGCCAAGAAGAAAGGCCTTCTCTTTGGTGGCTCCCTCCTACAAAACATCATCTCTATGGATGTAAGAGTGGCTTCCACTTTGACACTCTTTTGCAAGGCCCTGAAGACCTGGTTTTGCCAACAGCCTGATGACCCCAGAATAGAATGGAGTCCATCAAGTGGCTTATTTGCTTGATTGACTGCTGTCACCCAATGAATGTGTGTGGGGGGGTATTGCTTGCTGTTTTGGGACTTTTATTTTTGTAAGCCACCCAAAATAATTGGAATTTTCTTACATACAAAAATAAAACAAATAAATAAATTCAGTTTAAAGGTTTTGGATCCTATCTTTCAAACACATACTTCCCAGTTCTTGTCAGCAACTGCCAATGTCTTACAGTTCTCCCTGTGCCCTAGTTTCCCAGATGGACATTAGATGGAAAAAAATCTTGCTTCTGTGGTATCGCCCTCATTAACCTCTATATATTGCTTATACAAAGCTCCTAATTCTCAGGGAAATGAGAAAGGTGTGAGTTTCATTGAACTTTCTTAAGTTCTCCGGCCAAACTCTTCTTTCTTCATCCTAATTGTTCACTCATCTCATTTCCTGGAAACTGACATCACTTGTATGCCTCCAGAAACTTCCTCAGCTAGCCAGCAAGAAACAATGTCCCAAACATGCATATCATGTATGCATTCCTAATCTCCAAAGAATAAAAGTGCATGCTTTGCTTATTTTATACTAAGCAATTTGATAAAAGCCGCTTTTATTTTGTCTGTTGTATTTTTGACCCACAAAATATTGTTCAGATGGCTCCAAAATTATGCACTTTCAGAATCACAGTATTTCTGATTTAGAAAAAGAAAACCCTTTGAGTCTAATATTGGCTAATGGGAAGAGAGAGAGGCAGTGGTTAAGCAAAGACAACAACAGAGAAAGTTTAACCCACCCAGAGTGACATCTAAACCTTTTTTTGTTCTATATTACTGGGGCCAATGCACACATTCCTGACCAATAAGAAGAGCAAACATTCCCATTTACTATATGAATATGACTAAAAGGTAATATTTTGCAATAAAAGGGACCCAAAGTATGTAATTATATTAATTTGTTTCAAACATAAGAGGATCATATCCCTATGTAATTAGCAGGCACTGGGCTACTCCAGAACAATCTGAGGCTTTAATTCTCCTTCAACATAAATGAAGGAGAAAGAGAGAAAGAGAAAGAGAGGAGAGAAAAAGAAAGAAGGAATGAAAAAAAGAAAAGAGAGAGAAAGAGAGAGAGAAAGAAAGAACGAAAGAAAGAAAAAGAAAAAGACAGAAAAAAGGGAGAGAAAGAAAGGAGAGAGAGAGAAAGAAAAGAGAAAGAAAAAAAAAGGGTGAGAGAAAGAAAGAAAGAAAGAAAGAAAGAAAGAAAGAAAGAAAGAAAGAAAGAAAGAAAGAAAGAAAGAAAGAAAGAAAGAAAGAAGGAAGGAAGGAAGGAAGGAAGGAAGGAAAGGAGGGGAAGGATATACATACAATATGAGCATATTACTGTACATTTCAGCAATGCCGTGATCTTTATTGGACTTTGGATTTCTTTGCAAATAGGAAGCTGTTCTGTGAAGTGAGATGGACACCCACCTATTTTGAGTATTGGGAATGAAATAAGTAATTGTTACTCTATCTAGATTTCATTTAAAGACATGAATAAATTCTTCATCCACTTCACCGGCAATCAAATACCTGTCCCGGATTTCAGTTGTATTTGAACTGAAAACTAAAATGGTCCCCAGAGCTATGCATGCAAGAAATGATCTCCATGTTCTGAATAGATTAAATTCAGCAAAACTTGCTCTTGGGATGGGATAACAGTTTGCATATATTAAGCTGATTCCGAAGTATTACATTGCTTTGAACTGGCTGTTTACTCTTGCTTCATCAATAGTATATTATTCTTATTATGTGTCTACTGGATATAAAGTCTGCTTAGAGTTGCCTGTCATGCATTACTAAAAAAAGAGGATATGACTTAGTGTAAAATAGGCCTTCACTCATTTCTAGGCATATTGGATTCTTATTTAACTATTTTTTTGGTCTCCTTTCACCAAGTCACATTTCTTTCCATTATTGTGTACATTTCAACATTGGTTACAGCAGATGTCTGTGTTGAGCAAAAGTAAATTGCATTGAACTGTTGGGTTGCAAACCACCCAAAATGCAATCACATGACCATAAGGATAGTGCAACCATCTTTGAACCTCATTAAATGAATGATGATAAGTTGAGGGCTACTAGTGAACTATTCTTCTCCAGTTCCAGCAGAAATTTCACGTGAATGCACCCATCATGTTCTGCCTAACTGAGAGGGGACTCAACAAGAGCTGGAAAGAACTGTATCTTGAAATTCTACAAGGAAAGGACTTTTTTTTTTTTCAATGTGTTCAAAATGGCAGAACATGTCCTTGCTGATGACCTTAGCATTGATATTAGGGATGGAAATAGGGTGGGGAGGGATATTGAGAGGAGTTCTTGCCTGAAATGTAACAATCAGACTTAGCAAACTGCTGGAAAGATCTGCACCGTGAAAGGGATGTGCAAAGCACACCATTCTAGGAATGGAACACTTAATCCACTGGGCAGTACATTCTGTATCTTCCTAAATGAAATATGGGAAAACTGGTGCACAGCCTCAGCTGTAAATACATTCACGAACATCACACACCACCTGTGAGAATTATCTTTTTTCCTTGAGAAATAATTTGTCAAGTAAACACTTCATCAAGTTGAATGAGATGTAGTGAGAAATAAATGCAGGAAATTGTATCTGACCAGAACTAAATGCAAAGCCTCTCATCAAAATGGAGACAATGGTGATTAGGTAGATCATCATGTTTCACTATTAACTACTGATGTGTGCCTCTAGGATCATCTTTCTTTTCTTGTGGTTTTTTTCAACTGGACTTAGATTGGACAATCCTTTCAGCATAAATATGGTTCTTCAATCGTTGGTCTATAAGTTTTTTTTCATCATCAGAGTCACTTGTTGAAATGAACAGCTATAGAAATCAAGCAAATGTTTTGCTGGCATATAAACTAACACGCCTAAAAAGCTTCAATAACAAGAATAAAATTCTGGAAATATGGAAGGCTATGGGAAGAGATAGGATGCTTTCAAGGGTGTTCGCATCGTTGAATCATTATTTTTGAGACAAATGCTTATTCTAAAAAACAGAACACTAAGAAGAAACTTTCTGACAGCGAAAACAATCAACCAATGGAACACCTTGCCTTCAGAAGTTGTGGGAGCTTCATCACTTGAGACTTTCAAGAAGAGATTGGACTCGCATCTGTCAGAAACGATATGGGGTCTCCTGCTTGGGCAACGGGTTGGACTAGATGACCTACAAGGTCCCTTCCAACTCTGATTATCTGTTTATTTATTCTTTTCATCTATTCTAAATACCAGCAGATCTGCATATTATAAGTTACCAATATTTAACCAATAATTAAGAGCTTGTCCTTTAACTCGATTGCCGCTCCTATTCTTCTGAAATTGTCACTTAAGAATCTTCAATTATTTGGCTAATTATAGAGTTAACTTTCTAATAGGATGAACTGTTCAGTAATAAAAAGATGATCTGTTGACGTCAGCCCTTCTGGGCAGTCCAAGCCAGGAAACCAAAATCTTGAATACTAATCCTACTTTTATTTGTCTATATTTCACAGAACCAGGGAGGATTAATTCTGTGATACTTTCTCAAGTTACGTTTCTGAGTCTGGATTCAGATTTCATTTATCAGAGTATTGTCTAGGCTATGGTTTTTCGTCCTAAGTTATTGTCACAGAAAAAGAGATACTGCTAAACTCTACTGGATCTATTACATTAAAATGCAGGTGGGTATCCTTTAGGAAGCCATAATTACATCTGGATCATATGATCTTTAAGATTCCTTTGTATGTTATCATCCTGTGGTTCAAAACTTATACATTACACCAAGAAACGTGAACAGTGATAGACCAGTAATGATGCTTAGGAAAAGATATCTGCATGCCCCTAATGCAGAAACTTAAGTTTCTGCCCATTAAGAGTGTCATAATTTCTGGAACTCAGCTTTATCCAGATCATCAGTCATGCAGTTCCAGAATTCAGTTTTCTAATGTAGAAAGTTAGCACCCACCCATCTCCTAGAAAAATGAATTATTCTAGGAAATATTAAAAAGGCAGAATATTATACTTCCCTGGATGATAAAGAAAAGGATGAACATGCTCTTAGAAAGCAGTCCCCACCTTTGTAAATAGCCCCAGAAAGACTGAGCCATCCTATCTACAAGATAAAAGACATTTAGCTCCAGGGTGATAGGATTCGCCCTCACTCAGATCCAAGCCATTAAGCCATAATAAGAATTGCCCAAAGCCCTTCATTATATCACCCAGCAAGATTCAACCAAGCTTGGGACTCAAGACAACCTACAAAGTTACAGCTATGTGGTCCCCATGGGAGTTTGACAACCAGGGTAGGATGCTACTGGTTTGGCCTGATTCTACAGAACCTGTAGCTGCGAGGAGCGGCTGATACCAAACCGGATTGGGCTCTAGGCTGTCCTTTATTCCCTGCTTTTCCCTCTTCAGTTGCTTTGTGCGGCACAGCTGAGATTGAAAAAACAGGAAACAAGAGGATTTTCAAATACTCCGCACCCAAGCACAGTGCTTGTCAGCTGTCCAGGCGGTACAGTTAATGATTTCTTGCAAACACTGTACACACGATTGTCCGCAGTTCAGAGAACTGGCAAATTGCTCCACTGGCTGGCTCCTCCCCTCCACACCCACTCACTCCTTACCTGGCATGCGAGCCATCCAACTTGTCTGGTTTGGTAAGTTGCTATTTTTTCTTTTTTTTCCCCGACCATCAGCTGTTCTGCTCTGCCAGGAGATTTAGATTAGCTAGAAAGCAGGAAATCTTTGGATTTCTTGCTTTTTAGCTAATCTAAAAGCAGAACGGAACCTTCCTTAAGACTGAAGCTTTTCCGTGCAGGCTCAGATAGCCGATTGCAGATAGATAGATCTCTAAATTAATCTGTGATTATGTTAGCAACTCAATCTGCCTGCTTGTTTTGCCTACTTTGGGGTAAAAGTTGCTCTCTTTTTTTATAAAAAAATCAATATTTACATACATGGTGTGTTGTGAGTTAATTTTGTGAGTTTGCTTGCTAGCAAATTTTATGAATTTGCTTGCAAGTAAATTTTATGTGACAGACTCAGATTTATAAAAAATCAATATTTACATAAACATTTATAATATTTACATACAAGCCATGCCCACCAAGTCACATGACTACCAAGCCACACCCACAAATTAGACCACACCCATAAACCGGTTGTTAAGAAATTTGAATCCCACTCCTGCTGACAACCAATTAGGATACATTTCTTGCCACAGGAACAGGAAGCAAGTTCAAAGCCCAACAGAGGGTATAAATCTTTCTCTCTCTCTCTCTAACCCATGTGCTTTTTGCCCAGGACCTCAATGTGGTCCTGTCCACCATTAAAACCATCCTTCCAAGCAGTCACCATGTTTCCAGGGTCCTTCTTCCCACATGGAATTGAACTCAGGTGGACATGTCTTCCAACACTACCTTGAGTTGACACTAAAGCTCATACAACTTCAATTTATCCCATCAAAGGCAGTACTAGATGTTTTAAGTGACATTCACCATTCAGCCTGTTGAATATCTGTGAACGTGGTGTTGGAACTCCTCTCCTAGGAAAATAAAATATTTTAGAATATACTAAAAAGGAAGAATATTTCCCGTAAAAGAGAAGTAGAAGCTCAGAGAGGCAGAAACTCAACCCACCTTTGTTAATGGGCCATTAAGGCCTGGGCCAGTCTATTCTACATAACAAAGATCTACCTCCTTCAGCCAGAGCCATAATAGGAATTGCCCAAAGCCCTTCCATTACATCATCACCCAGCAGAAGTCAACCAAACTTGGGACTCAAGAGACAACCTACAAAGTTACCCCGGCATGGCTCCATGGGAGTCTGACAACCAATCAGAACACAAGTTCAAATTCAAAGCTCAACAGAGGGCTTAAATCCCAGGCATTCTCAGTATCTCTTCCCTCAATAAACCATCTTTCTAAGCAACTTCCATGTTTCCAGTGTCTTTTCCCCACTTGAAATTGAACCCAGAAGGATAAACAAAATATGCTAGATAACAGAACTAAGATCTTCAGCATGGAAAGTTCATGTTTTGTACTGAAACACTGTCCTCAGAGTTATATGGCAGTATACGAATAACAGATTCTTCAAACTGGTCACTGGACTGAACCTATCAGTGGAAAAGAACCAGATGGGAAAGATAGGGAATCTGAGCCCTCCAAATGTTATAAACAACTTCCAGAAACTCCAAATCCGGAAGACCTATAATAGACCAAGGATTACTGAAGTTGCACTTTAAAACATAATTTAGCCTTTTTTCATAGTCACCGTTTAGTGTGAGATGTTTTACTTAATCCACAGCTATAGAACGGGGAAACAAAGATTCAGTTTGTTCCAAGACCCATCAACTATAGCTGGGAGCTAGGTAATCAACAGACAATTGCCTTTCTTTTATTCTCCAGGGTCATAGCTGCAACTTAAACTAAACTAAATATATTCAAGACATAGTAAATCAAATAAAATATAAGTCAAATAAAGAGCTGTTAGCAGCTTCTAGGAAACAAGAGCATGGATGGCAATTTCAAATGAGTTACATTATATGACAATAGATCTACTACAGATTGTATTTGCCCTTATCTCAGTAGGTAAACATAATCTGCTAATCCTTTTGGGAAGAAAAAAAGGCTGATCCATGGACTTAGGATAAATGATATGTAAATGATGCAATATCTCAGAAGCTGCCTTGGTAAAATTGCGAAAAACAAATCAACGGGACACCTTTTCTCATCCTTGATATTCAACATTTACGGGATTTATGTGAACAAAAACATGTTTTATAGCATGTAGCATTTGAAACAGGTGTGCAAATGTGTTGCATAATTCCAAATAAAAAATAGCAGATACTGCTGAGCTCATAATAAAAAGAAAAGCTAAACACTTTTTTGATATTTTGCATAGTATAAGCATCATAAAATTTACTGAGCCCTTGGGACAAGATTGGAAAGAAATGAAGGATGAAAATATTTTTTTGCAAATGTAAAATTCAGTAGAAACACTGATTAGCAGCCACTTCTAATTTACATTTGCTGGAAATTGGGGATTTTTTAAATACAATAAACGTTCGTTGCTATTCTTTAATTTAAACCAGAGATAACAATAAATATGCAGTGGGAGGAAAAATGTAGAAATATGTCAGCTAATAACATAGTATCTAATAATGTTTACATATGATAATGGATATTATTTTCAATAATTAAAAAGACTGGTTAATTATATATTAATAGAAGGCTTTTGGCAATGAGAATTATTTTTTTTGTGTTAAATGTAATGTAACTATACAATTAAGTTGTAGTTTTGCATTGAAGTAAGATCCGATGAATTTAGTGGATTTACTTGCAATAGGAATCCATCATTAAGAGCTTTCTGATGCTCCATCAAAGATGGTTTTCTAAAGCTTCAGTCTGATTTTGCATCACTGTGGATTATTAGCCAATGTGTCAATATTATCAAATGAATACTTTTATTGTTCTCTCTCTCTCTCTCTCTCTCTCACACACACACACACACACACACACACAGACACAACACACATTAAGATATGGAATGTTATCAAGAAGGACTAGTCAAAGTGGGATAAATTACAATTGTTGTTACTGGATAGAATCTCAGTGGCTAGGATGAACGTTTTACCTAAGATTTTATTTTTATTTCAGACAAGACTGGTATTGATGTCTTATGTACCATTTAAACAACAGTAAAAATATAAGTTCTATGGCAAAACAAATTATTGCACGATGCCAAAGAAATATATGATTTGCTGTTTATTATAGATGAAAGACTGGGTGATTCTACAAAACAGGAAGTTGTAAAAATTGGAAGGCTCTGATCTGAGATTTATGTGGCACATCTACCTAAGGTATGACAAATTTAAGGTTAATAGAGATTATTAAAATCATGTTGTTAGCCATGCCATAATGAGGGTTTGGAACAGATAAAAATAAAAATTTTGCTAGAATTCCTTTATGGTTGTCACCTCAAGAAACTTTTCATAGAAAAGAATTAATAAACTTGATTGACGTGGTGATTTATTGATCTTTTCTGAAGGAGAAATTAAATTACATTAAAATAAAAATTAAATTAAAAACAAGGAAAAATGGGAAGAGAGAATTTTACTAGTGGATTGCTTATATTATCTAAAAGATTTAAATGAGTAAATTTTGACTGTAGAAATGGTAAAATTGACTGTATTGCCAAGAAGTATAGACTTTTTATTGAATATGCAGGATGAAAACGTTAAAGAGTGTATGCTTAAATGGACAAACATTTTGGATATAATTCTGGATCAATAGGAAATTGAGAAGTAAATTATTGAAATTTCAGTTTGAAAAAGAATGTTTACAAGATGATATATCTAATAAACTGTCATATATGTATAATTGTATGTCAAATATATTTTGGAAATATAATTAGTCTGAAGGCACCTTTTATCAAATTTAGTGGACAAAATAGCGGGTATGTAAGAAAGTTAAGAGTTACTGGGATCAAATTTATATTTTAATTCAGAAAATTCTTAAAATAAGTATACAATTGAAATCAGAAGGCTTTCTTCTAGGTATGATGGTTGAAGTAAATAACTGTGGGGGGAATGAATTTTCTTTTTTTTGTTTTGTTTTGTTTTTACATTTGATAATAGCAATTTTTTTGTATGCACAGAAATGAAAAGATTCACAGATTTCCACAATGGAGGAATGGATATTGAAATTAATGGAACTGAAATGGCAAAACTATTTTGATTAAATACTTTTTTTTAGCTTTGTTTCTATGTGGACATTTGCAAATTTTCTGGAAATTGAAGGAAATACTATATTAATTTTGGAATTTGATGATTGGAATTGTTTATGATTATAGAAACATTTTGTACCTCTGAATTTCAGATAAAAAATTAGTGAATTTATTATTTGAAATTGTATTGAAGGAAGTTGGAAGTTATTCTCTTTTTATATTCTTTCTTCTTTTTTGTCCCTTTATCCTTGCACTTTGCCTTTCCCTATCTTTTTTTCTTAATTTCCTTTTTTCTGTTTTTTTTGTATCTTATTCTTTGTAGAAATGTAATACTGTAAAGTACTAATAAAGGAAAGAGTTGTTTTCTTTCTCAAAGTTTTTTTTTTAATTTCAAACAAAAACTCTTCTCGCACCTGGTGAAGAAAAGTTATGTGAATAAAAGAGAAATAGGATTACATTTAATTAATCAGATTTTATTTATTAAGTGTCTTAGCTATAATAAATGTTTCTTATTTCACATGCTTTCATAAGACTCTTAAGAGAATTGGGAACAGATCTAAGTCAAGGCACCTCTGCATAGTTTTCTTAGCAACAGGATGAAAATTATTTGCAAATTCTTCTTCAATGTTTTGTAACTTCCATTTATATCCTTACAGCCCCAGGATCTCACCCCTGTATTAACAAGTCAAAGTCCTCATGTCTTTCTTCAAATAAGTGAAGAGTGTAAAGACTATAATAGTATTTGAACTAGTTTATCAGAAAGAAGGTATTTGATTTGGAAATTAAGAACTTGCAAATTTAATTTATTCTGATTCTCTTTTTGCTTTAGCCCAAAGGCAGGGTGCAGTTTACATCCTTATACATTTGCATTGCCATAGTTTAGGATAACATATGCCAGTGAAAAATGGACATTAACCTCACCATTGAAACAAAAGATACAAGTGGTGCAAAGAGCTATGGAAAGATACATGCTCGGCAGAAAGACCTGCACATGGATTAGAGAACAAATGAAAGTATACAATATCATCAAGAGAGGAAAATAATTGCAATGGAAATGGGGTTGGTTGTGCTCCACTGGATTCCTTTATCTCAGATCCCACCTTCGTCGCCAGTGTTCTGTCGCAGGAAATGAGACACTCGCACTCCAGTTGATGTTCTTTCTTTATTTCTTTTGCAGGACTGAGCGCCGGCGAAACCGCAACAGCCTTTCTTATGCCGGCTGCTCACGGCTCATCAGCCAATGACAGTACTTCAAAGTTCCCGCCATTGGATCCACCAATTGCGGGTAAGTATGTAAATATAGAACATTGGTCACACAGCAAGAAGAACTGATGGCAGATAGACCAAGGCACTCATAGAATGGATCCCACTTGATAAAAAGCATTCACGAGAGAGACAAGATGGATCGATGACATCGGCAAGTATTGTGGGCCCTATTGACAAAAGAAAGCTCAGGACCATATTGATTGGAAACTTGCAGAAGAGGCCTTTCTCCTATAAGTGGATAAACAATAGTTAAAATGGGGAGGGGGAGGGGGAGGAGGAGGAGGAGTTTAGGACAAACCCATAAATTATGCTGCAGGATTAAACATTAAACTTCCAAATCTTCCTTTAAATTTTGGAAACTATTTTTTCATTTCATCGCATAACATATTAGGCCAGGCTAAAACTAAATCAAGTAGTTTGTGTAGCACCATATTTTGAAACTACAGCTATTACCTTGGCATATTTGCATAAACTAGGTCAAACCATTAAGCCACAATATGGTTTACTTGTTTATTTCAGGTGACCCCATGATAACAATTTGTTAACACAGATTTGGGGCTAGACATACTAGTTATACAAACACAGCTGTTGAGGGACAAACACTGTTCCTGGTTTTGCAGATTCTCTATTTCTCTCAGGAGATACTGCAGAGAATCTGAGGATTATTATTTTATATATATATATATATATATATATATATTTACATGCAAAAAAATTTTTTTTAAAGCAAATTGGTTCCTTCTCCAATTTCATGAAACTATGCATAGCATTAAAAAGTCCCTTGTATTAGCCATCTGCTTGCAATGCCTTGATGTCAACCATAGGGCACAGCCATTTAAAAACAAACTATCTGAAATAAGAAGTGGAATTCCATTCAACACACCTCATGAGTTTTCCTGGTTTCTGTTTCCTCCACCCTCTTTTTTTTTTTTTAACGCTCTTGGGAAGCTTGACAATACTTGGAAACAACTGAAATGCATACGCCAGCAGAAAGCAGATAGGTCCATATAAGGAATAACCTTCAGTCAAATTCTTGAGGTCAGGGTAACCCAGAGTTCCATTCCATTGCAATGATGTAACTCAAAAATGCTTGGCTATTTTTTGGGAGTGAATGTTCTCTAAAAAAGCTTCGTGGATCAAGGATTTTTTTTTTACAGCTTTACATTTCAGACTTTTAAAACAAAGCCTTCCTGCCATGGTTAGTTAATGAAAAATAACTATAAATTAATTTAGACAAGTATTTCTCAATCTCAGCAATTTTAAGATGAGTAGACTTCAGCTCCCAGAATTCCCCAGCCAGGCTGAAGTCCACATATCTTAAAAGTTGCCAAGATTGAAAAAGTCTGCTTTAGAAGACCCCTTTCACTCTTTACCTAAACTCTTTATAAATTGAGGTGATTTCCCCCCCCCCCCCATTTGAATAGACTATTTCTTCACTACACCAAAGAAGTACACTTTGGATTTGAATAGTTGATTTAGATACTTACAAAAACATAAGGCGTACTCTCTTTCAAATTTGGGTTCTATGATACTAGAACATTCTGGAAACAGAAGCCCACACCTTCTGGAAGGCACCAGAGCTGGAAAAAGAATAGTGTTGCTAGATCTAATAAAAGGCCCTTTGGATCTACCATGGATCTACCAAAAAAAGTCAATAAAGAATTCAGGTGACTCACAAACATGGACTTTGTTATTCCACAGTGGCTGGTACCCTGAGATGTTGGAGACCATAAATGTTATAAGGTTTATTTACTTATTTGTTTATTAAATTTATACACTTGCTCTGCTATGAGAAATACAATGCTGGAACTCTTCAATCCTTACTTTCTGCATTGACCTCTGGGTTTTCCTAGAGCAATTTTAAAAATAAACCAAGAAATTTATTTATATATTTATTTGTTTATTTATTGCATTTCTAGGCTGCCCATCTCCCTCAAAGTACAAAGCACTTACTTACTTACTTACTTACTTACTTACTTACTTACTTACTTACTTACTTACTTATTTATTTATTGTGTTTCTAGCTTGCCCATCTTTCTAATTTGCCTCTGATCAGTTTTACTAGAAAATGCATATGAGTCAAATAATTTCCAAAATTATGAGTGGTTTTGATATTTCACTTGTCTGTACATTTCCTTCCTTCCTTTCTTCTTTACTAAAAAGACAGGGTGTTTTTTCTCCAGAGTAATATGGTATTCACTGGGCAAATTCTAGGAATCTTCCCATAGACAAAGAATTAGAAGGGACCTTGAAGGTCTTCTAGACCAACCCATTGCTCAAGCAGGAGACTCTATACCATTTCTGACAGGTGGCTGTCCAGTCTCTTCTTGAAAGCCTCCAGTGATAGACCACTCACAACTTCTGAAGGCAACCTGTTCCATTGGTTGATTGTGTGCTCCAAATCATGTTTAGTAATTGTAGCCCTGAGATCACCTGCCTTAATGTTCTAAGTAAGCTGATTGGAAATTCACCAAGCATTTGGGAGCTTTCTCGTTCTGGTGTGTGGTCTGAGGAAGCAGGCCTGATGGAAAAAACCAACAATTAAGTGCCCAAGAAGAGCCATTTGGATGTAGTGGTGGAGGTATCAGGTTAGAAACTAGGAGCCCATGAATCCTTATCTAGCTTTAGTGATAAAGCCAGTTGGGTGACCTTCCGCCAATTACTCTCTCTCTCTTCCTCTCAACTCTAGGAAGCAAGCAAAGGTAAACAAACTACTTGCAAAATCTTGTAAAAAAATGGCAGGAACTCGTCCAAATAATCATCAAGAGTCAATAATGACTCAAGTCACCAAAACCACTTCAGAACTGCAACAGCAGGAGTTGACTCAGATAACAAACAGGTTGTGATAGCATGCTAAGCCCAAGAATGAAGTAACAACTGAAGAAGACAGAGCAGAAGTGGTCAGTGCTACTTCTGAAGAAGAGAGGGGAGCAATCCTGGATACTCGAGCTACATAAGACTTCTTTAGAATGTTGTCTCCCCTTGATGGATACAGTTCTCATACCTCTCCTTCTTGTTCCTTTTTCTGGGATCATGTCCCTAGTTCAACTCTTGGACCAAGTTTGTGGATCTTCCTCATTGTGAATGTTGAACTATCCTCACATTTCTGCCCCTAAACACCTCCCCTGAGTAATTTGCAAACAGCTCATGATATAAAGGAGTCTTTGAACACAATGAATCCACCATTATTATCTGCTTCAATATTTCCCTTCTCAGTAGCTATCCTCAAAAGATTTACCAGATGGTGAAAAAGACTCACAGCCTTGCCATGACCTTGTTTTGTATTTCCATCAGCTTGCAAACACCAAGAAATTGCTTTTCACTGAATCACACAACTTCGTTCAATTATTCTCAATTTGCTGTGAACAGTTCTCCAAATTCTTTGGAATGACACTTTATCAGCTCTGTTATCTTGATAGATACTTACACATCACACTTTTCTCTCTTGGGTAAGCAATGTTACACAACGTGCAGAAAGGGAGTAAAAGGTAGCAAGCCAAAGAATTGAAAAATGTGTGATTAATAAAAAAGAAAGAAAATAGAGCTCAACCTAGTTTACACCTAGTTTACAGTGCTATGTGGCTGCCAAAAATGTGGCAAATGTAGATTGGGATTTTACCAAAAAAGGCATTTTTTCCAAGCTAGGGAAAGAAATAGCTGAAATTCTATTCTGCTTTGATCAAACCACACCTTGAATACTTTAGATTCTTAGAAAGTATTCTCTGAATACTTTGAAAAAAAGATTTAAAGAAATTGGAAGAAAGTTAGAAAATAGTAATGCAGAAGTCCTCATTTAATTACTATAATTGGAACTGGAAATTTGGTCATTAAGGAAAGTAGTAAGTGAAACTGATTACAATCTTATTTCAACATTCCTTTGTTTTACAGACCTACAAAGGTTGTAAATATCAGGATTGGTTGCAAGGTTCATTTTTAATCATGATTTTCACAGTCACTAAAATGAAGCAATCACTAGGCAAGAACTACCTTTAAATATGAAATAAAGTCCTTCCAGGGAAGATTTAAAGAAACTAGGATTATGGGATGAGTAGGTAGAGAGCAGAATACAATAGCATTGTAGAAATATCCAAAGGAATATTACATGAAAGTAATGCTGTAGTCTTCATTTGTCCAAAATATAGGATATGAAATTATGGTTTTCAGTAAAAAGAATACAAACTTCAGCTTTCAGAGGAAAATCTCAATGGTAACAACAGCTGCACAATAATACTATCTACCTAGGGGGAAGGGTCTCCTCATTTGTTGGAGATATTAATCTAGCATTTCTCAACTCTGGCAATCTTGACGTGTGGACGTCAAACTGAAAAATTCTGGAAGTTGAAGTCCACATGACTTAAAGTTGCCAAAGTTGAGAAACACTATATTAAGGGTTAGAAAGACATTTGGATTGGTTTGAATTGAGGTGGCAATTAAATTCAGTGCTTCAAATTATTTGAAGTCTAGTCCTAATCAAGGGCCTAGCCTCAATTGCATACATGAGCTCTCATTCAATCTATGATTTCATCATTCTTTGTTTTAATATAATTTCTATTAAATATTTTTAATAAAATAAACACAATACAATTTTTTAAGAAATAAAGAAGTAAAGAAAAAGATTAGATAAGAAAGAAAGGAGAGGAAAAAAAGAACGAGGAAGAAGATTGGTTTCGAATCTTTTTAACAGTAGTTAGAAATGCATTTATATTTTATCTTTTCTCTCTGAATTCCCTTCTTTCATTGCCTATCCTTTTTAATTATCACATTACAAGTTCATCCTTCATTTTTCTTCGACAAAAGGTTTGTGAGGAGATTCCATCCCCAGTGAATGTACTTATTGTCCCTAATCAGATAAGTTAATTTTGTCATCGCTGCTGATTTTGTCATCTTTAACAGCCTATTCTGTCACTGTAGGTATCTCTGAACCTTCCCATTTTTGTGCATATAATAATCTCATATACCATAGCTCTTTCCTAACTCTATATCCATTAGTCCCAGCAAGAAAAGTTCTATTTCGGTTGATCTTTAAAAGTCTTTGTATTTCTGTGTGTATTTGAACCTAAAATTTCCTAGCATTTTTAGAGGTTCACCAGGCATGATAAAATCATCATGATTTTATCGTTCTATGGTAAAGGCTTCCTGCTAGAAAAGCCAAGAATTGAAACAGTGGCTTTTGCCATGTGCTCTGTCCATAGTTGGTGGTCTCCCACTGTATCTGATGCTGTAAAGCAAATTAGCCTCTAATAAGTTCTTTGGTGCACATTTTATATCTTTGTCCAACTGAGGTCCAGATCAGAAATGTGACTATTGTTCAGACACAAACCTAGATTTATAGCCACATGCCATTAGAACATTTGACTGGGACAGCAGATATAAATGTACATTAGGGTGAACATGTATAGAAAGTCCTTAACTTATGACAGTTGGGACCAGAGTTTGCATTACTAAGCAAAGGGAGTTTGTTAGGTGAGCCTCACCTCATCTTACATGCTTTATGCCACAGTTGTTGAGTGAGTCACTGCACTTCAGTGAATGGTGTTAAGTGAATCCAGCATCTCCCACAGATTGCTTGTAAGACGCTGACTAGAAAGATTGCAAATGGTGAGAATGAATCTGTGAACATATGATGAACAGTTACAGGAACCAAGCCTCGCTAGTCTAGTGAAAAAAAGGACCAGGGGAGACAGGTAGCAGTGTTCCAATAGTTGAGGGGCTGCGACAGAGAGGAGGGGATCAAGCTACTTTCCAAAGCATGCGAAGGCCAGACAAGAAATAATGGATGGAAACTGAATAAGGAGAAATTCAACCTAAAAATAAGGAGAAATTTTCTGACAGTGAGAACAACCAACCAATGGAACAACTTGCCTTCAGAAGTTGTGGGAGCTTCACCACTGGAGGCTTTCAAGAAGAGATAAACTGTCATATGTCAGAAATGGTGTAGGGTCTTCTGCTTGGGTGGGGTGGGGGGTTGGACTAGATGATCTACAAGGTCCCTTCCAGCTCTGTTAATCTGAATGGATGAATTTGAACAATCTTCAAATGTTTGAAATATTGTCAATAGATTGGTTTTGATTGCAGTGATGCCGTAACAGTCTTAAGTTTAAGGACTGGTTGCATGTCACTTTTTTCAGTCCCATTGTAACTTTGAATGGTCAGTAAATGAATGGTTGCAAGTTAAGAACTACCTTAAGTCACCTTGGGCAGATTTATTATTTGATTTTACTCCAATTTTTCTTTCCCCAAGTTTATATTCCCCTATGTTATTAATATACATTTCCTTTATGTGCTTTTCTCCCATTATATACAATTTTATGTAATTTTAACAGAATAATGAAATAACAGAGTTGAAAGGGATCTTGGAGGTCCTCTAGTCCAAACAAGAGGCTCTATATCATTCCAGACAATTGATTGCCCAGTCTCTTCTTAAAAACCTGCAGTGATGAAGCCCCTACAACTTCTGAAGGCAAGCTTTTCCACTGGTTTATTGTTCCCACAGTCAGGAAATTTCTCCTTAGTTCTAGGTTGCTTCTTTATTTTTAATTTCTTTTATTTTGTCAAACATGTATTAGATAACATGTATAAGTATAAACATGATTATGAATACATGAAATGGATACGAATAAAAAGGAACATTAGGACAGGGACAGTAGGTATGTTGGTGTGCTTATACAGCCCCTTACAGACTTCTTAGGAATGGAGTGAGGTCAACAGTAGACAGTTTAAGGGTAAAGTTTTTGGAGTTTGGGGAAGAAACCACAGAGTCAGGTAGAGTATTCCAGAAACTGACCACTCTGCTGCTGAAGTCGTATTTCCTGAAATCAAGTTTGGTATGGTTTACCTTGAGTTTGTATCTATTGTGTGCTCTTGTATTGTTGTGGTTGAAGCTGACATAGTCATTGACAGGTAAGACATTGCAATAGATAATTGTATGTACTATGCTTGGATCAGACCAAAGATGGTGTAGTTCTAGGTTGTTTAAGCCTAAAATTTCAAGTCTGGTGGCATAAGGTATTCTGTTGCTAGTAGAAGAGTGGAAGACTCTTCTTGTGAAATATCTCTGGACTTTCTCAACTGTATTAATGTCCGATATGCAATGTGGGTTCCAGATAGATGAGCTATATTTGAGAATTGGTCTAGCAAATGTTTTGTATGCTGTAATTTGTAGTACAATATTACTGGAAAAAAAGCTACACAAGATTAGGTTAACAACTCTTAATGACTTTTTGGCTATGTAGTTATAGTGGGCTCTAGCACTTAGATCATTAGAGATAAGTACTCCAAAGTCCTTGACCTAGTGGAGGTCATCTTCAAGGTCATGACCATTCAGCTTGTATTTTATTTTCTGATTTTTTTGCCAATATGTAGGACAGAGCATTTGTTTGTTGAGGTTTGAAGTTGCCACTTGTTTGACCATTCTGACACATAGTCAAGGTCATTTTGAAGGGTAGCAGTATTGTCGGTGGTATTGAATAGTTTTACAGGGCCTTGCTGGTGCAGGCTGTTAATCATCTAGCACTTAGCTCAATTGCCTGCAATTAGTGCAGGTTTGAATCCCACCAGGCTCAAGGTTGACTCAGCCTTCCATCCTCTCGGGGTAGGTAAATTGAGGACCCAAGATTGTTGGGGGCAATAAGCTGACTTTGTAAAATGCCGCTTGGAAGGGCCAAAAAGCCCTAGTAATAAGCAGGCATGTACAATGGAATGAAGGCTATTGCCGAGCACTTTAGAGCATGGTGCTCTAAAGACTGTAAGCCGCCCTGAGTTTCCGGAGAAGGGCGGCATATAAATATAAATAAAAGATTAAAAAAAAATCATCAGCGAAAAGAACACAGTTTCTTTTAATATGATCACAAAGGTCATTTATGTAAAGTATAAAGAGAGTTCATCCTAGAATGCTGCCTTGGGGGACACCTCTGTTGACAGGTATGGGATTTGATAGGGCTCCCTATTTTGATCATTTGTTGACTGTTTGACAGGAATGCAGCTATCCAATTATGCAGGCATCTGGAGATACCATAAGATTTTAGTTTTAAAGGTAGCTTGTCGTATACCACTGAATCAAATGCTTTATAGAAGTCTGTGTAAATAGCGTCTATTGCTTTGCCATGATCAAGTTGTGTAGTCCATTTGTTTTTACAGTGTAGGAGTTGCAGATTACAGGATAATTTTGTAAATTGCTTCTCTCCTTGATTAGTTTCCACTCATTGCTTTTTGCCCTGCCCTCAGGTGCTTTGGAGAATAGCTTGACTCCCTCTTCTTTGTGGCAGCCCCTGAGATATTGGAACACTGCTATCATGTCTCCCCTAGTCCTTTTTTGCATCAGACTAGACATACCCAGTTCCTGCAACTGTTCTTCATATGTTTTAGTCTCCAGTCCCCTAACCATCTTTGTTGCTCGTCTCTGCACTCTTTCTAGAATCTCGATATCTTTTTTATATTGTGGCAATGAGTTTTCCTAACATGCATTTTACAAAAGTTACAGTGCATTTTTGAATATTATTAATGTGCTTTCCCCCCTACTGTGTAGATTTCTTTATTCATTTAACATGTTTCATTATAAAATCGAAAAAAAAAGATCAGATGTTGACTGTTTTCTGGCTAAACTATTGACTTGGGTAGGGACAATAAAGAGTGTATCTTTTGAGATTCAAATTCCGTGTGCCAACCTGAATATGCAGAGACACCAAGCAGGCTGCTTGTTTGAATTTATCACTTTGTTGGCAAGATCAATTATTAATCATCTCTCTTCTGTCCTCCACCACTGATATTCAACATTTCTGACCAGTGCATTTCTCGATTCACAGGTAACCCTCAACTTACGACCACAATAGGGAAGGAGAAATTCAACATTAAGCAATGTAATTGTTAAGTGAGCCATCATGTGATAGCATCCCACAATTTTTTTGGTTGGAGTTGTTGAGCAAATCACCATGGGCATCCCATGACTGTGACTTACAACTTTCCCTGCCAACTTCCTCATCAACTTTGCTTGTCGAAAGCTGGCTGGGAAGATTGCAAATTGCAATTCCATGAGCATGGAATGCTACAATGGTTAAATATGTGTGAAGGCTGCCAAGCACCTGAATCATGATCACATGGCCATGGTGATCCTGAGACTATTGTATCTTCAAATGATTGCTAAATGAATTGTCAGCTTACAACCACAACTAAACCCAAAATTTCTATTGTTAAATGAGATATTTGTTAAATGAGTTTTGTCCCATTTTATGACCTTTCTGTAACAGTTGTTAAGTGCTGCAGTTGTTAATGTCGGGCCTGAAGCCATTTTAGGAGCATCTGCAAGGCTGCCACAGCAAGGCTGGTTGGAGCTTAGGGAACATGGGGCGGGGTGGGGGAGATAGAGATAGCTGGGGGGATGTGTAGCCAAAATAACATTCTTTCCCACAGAAGCTAAGGGCATTCTATCAGGTGTTCGAGAGGCAGCTGGAATTGGGAATGCGACCTGATTGGATCTTGTGATGGACATGTGACCTAGGGACAAGAACTTTGGGTTTTGATTTGGGAGGGGAAAACCTCGGTCCTTCAGAGTTGGTTTTTCACCAGCTGTGTAATATGACATTCGTAATAAATTCATACTTTGAGGAAACTCTAGGCCTCAGAGTTTTGATTGTTTTGGGTCTGTTACTTAGAACCCTAATAGTTAAATTAGTAGCAAAGGTTAAGTGAATCTGACTTCCCCATTGACTTTGCTTGTCAGAAGGTCACAAATAGGGATCACAAGACCCCAGGACGCTCCGCAACAGTCATAAATATGAGTCAATTGCCCAGTGTTTGAATTTTGATCATGTGAACAAGATGATAAGATGGATATTGTAAGTGTGAAAAATGGCCATAAGTGATTTTTTTTCAGTGCTGTTTGAATGGTCACTAAATGAATTGTTGTAAATTGAGGACTACCTAATTTGCATTAATATTTATCTGGCTGGCAACATCCTCAGTGCTCAATAAACTGGTAAGAGAACCACTTTGAGAAGAGGCATATGTATGTATTATAATGGGGACATTCACTCTCAGTAAATATATGATGGAACTTGGGGTGGGATTCAGCCAGTACGGTCTGGTTCAAGCAAACTGGTAGTTCCAGTGATTAGTTGGCCCTGCCCACACACACACCCCTACTCTAGTCTATCCTTTATTTGTCTGTTTTGAAACCCAGCTGATTTGAGGGCACAGTGGGTTGCCGTGCCTCAGCTGTTTTATTCACCGGGGCTGCAGCAGAAGGTAAGTTGTAGCTGAAAATAGATGTTTTTAAAACGCTGCAAAGCATGGGCTCAATGAAACGGTTGTTACTCCGGTTGAATCCCACCACTGGATGGAATGTAGAAAGGAGCTGGATTCCTAGGAGGGAGGGGCTGCATTTCAGAGGAGTAAGAGGCAACTCTATGATGTTAAGTGTGAGAGAAAGACAGTGAGGACAGAGCCTCCCTAATAGTTCTCAGACTACATGGTAATTGCAGATAGTAGAGTGCTTAGCCTGGCAAGATTTTTTTTTTGTATGAAACAATAATAAACTCAGTTTGGAAGAATCATCACATGTCATTCTTGATTTTGGATCTGACAACACTAAGGCAAAGGACACAGTCCATCATCATGTATGCAATGCAGGTATCTTGGACACCATGTCATGAATATTTCCTGCTTCCCACTCCAAGATGATAGGACTGGGTTCTTTTCTTGCCTTTTGCAACCCAAATACCTGTCTCTTAATCTCTTTGCATACATGAAGGGCAATATATATTTTAAATATTTCCTCACCTCCCCCACTTCCAATTTTGCAGTTAAAAACAAGTTGCTATTGCATTTGTTCTATATTGAGGCAGATACAATCACCAGCTTCCCTTTCCCTTTCTGTTGCTCTGGCTCAGTTTTCCTTCCCATTAAGCAACCTTGGTTGAATTATTTATCAGAGGCACAAGAAAAACTATCAGGCTGCCCCCTTCTTGAAACATCAGCATATACGTCCTGTTGTACAAGGCAGATTGTGCAAAACAAAAAATGAACCTCAGAAAAGGAAGCTTCAGGAGAAGTTTAAGGTGATTGGAAGATCAAAGAATGGTAGATACTGAACCTCGGGAAAATTCCCATTTGAATCAAGTCACAGAGGCAAAAGCCATTCTAACCATCTGCTAGAAATTGGGGAATATATAAGGCAGAAAATAGCTCCTCTGAATTGGGAAGGCAGGCTGTGGGCATATGTTCCTTGAAAGCTCTATTGATAATCTTCAAGTTATAATCATAATGGAGCCTACTCATTATATTTGTAAAATTGCCATGGTCATAAAATGACCGACTTGATTTTACAACATTTTTTTCAGCAGTCATTAAGTGAGTGTGATGGTTGTACAATGCAAATATTTTGTTCAATATGAGCATGGTTTTGTTGAAAACCAGAAATGCCAGTTTTGATCCAAGTTTATGCTTGTCAATCTATCTTTTTTAAAAAAAACTTTTTTTTTTAATTTACCCGTCTGTCAGTCTCAGAAGAAACATGCAGTTCATAGTATTCTTTTCACTGGGAAGTGGGGGGGAAAGGAGACTAGACTTAAGATTGTATTGACCCAACTCTGAGAAACTTTTGCAGTGTTAAATAGCATCTCCCATGCATTGTTTATGTTCTATGAAGCGCGTGGTTTACTGCCTCCCAACTTCAGAAACACAGAGATTCTTTCCCAGGGTCATGCTAACAAAGCTTTGCTTGATTTGGCTGTGCATTTATGCTTTTCTGTCTTGCCATTTTTTAAAAAAGAAATTATTCACATTCTCACAGCCCATTTCTTAAAAGGTGGGTCAATGTGTTTTACACATATTACTACTTTACAAATCTACCACTGTAATCTAGTTATAATTATAATGGCACAGGAATTTAAACTGTTTTCATGTGCTAAGCTGACAAAAGATGTTTAAGAAATTAGTTTATTTATATTTTAATCCAGTGTTTCTCAACCTTAGCAACTTTACAACATGTGGACTTCAACTCCCATAATTCCTCACCAGTGTGGTTGTTTGGAGAATTCTGGGAACTGAAATCCATGTGTCTTAAATGGAAGACATTGTTTAATTCAAAGATGCTGAACATTTCCCCAATGATATGATGGACTGATCTGATTTCATTCTGATAACATTTGATTGAAACCATGTTCAGATGGAACAAATTAAAAGCTCAAAAATCAAGAAAATATTTTACTCTAGGCTATAATGGGACACATCCAAATGCCTGCAAGTTTATTTTTATTTTATGTAGAAATAGTTAAAAGTAGAAGAAACAACCAATGCTTTGAGGATCTGATCTCTGCAAAATTTCAGCCATAGGGCCACAAATTTCACTTTGATAAAGTCTTGAATTATTCCATCTGCCTGAGATAGTTTCCAGATTGTCCAACAAACAACCTATAAAATAAAAATATACATAAAATTATTGTTTGTGGACTGAAAATGTATTAAATACTCTATTGTCTTAACAGATATTTCTCAGACATTTTAAAGGTTGCAAAACAGCACATAATACATCACTAGCGGAAGAAGCTACCTTTTTCCAACTAACTTGTTTAGAAAAACAGTTGGCAACAGGATAATGCATTCCTTGAACTTTACTAATAGTTTATTTTCAATATTAGAAGGTTGTTGTTGTTGTTTTTAAAAAATGAAGGCTATTTTTTGGATTGTTCAGATAAACACTTATTATTTGTGTATATAGCTGCCCTGTGTGAACTGTTCCTGAAATGTTACAATTTTCCTCTGGAAAGTCCAACCTGCACCATTAATTGCTTCCTGTTTTGGAACATTCACTTCCAAACTAACTTCATATCTGCATTTCTGTAGGAAAAAAACACTACAGCCTGATGAAAAGATTATATTACGTGCATTGAACTAATAGCAAGCACACTCTCTGAGAACCACTTACCCTGTGAATAAATTTGAATCAGTCTTTCCTAACAAATATACTGCCTAATCAGGTTCTAGCAGAAGAGTGAGATCTTTCTCAATTTTGGCAAGTTTAATATATGTAGAGTTCAACTGATAGGCAGGATTTGGAGAGAAAATATATTAAAAAACTGATCAGTCTTCAATTTTTAGGGGTGCATTGTAGAAAAGCTGCAATAATGTTCAACACTGAATTGTCACAAATCAGGAATCTGGTAGCACCATCTCCAGCAATAACTACTTCTTCTTCTTCTTCTTCTTCTTCTTCTTCTTCTTCTTCTTCTTCTTCTTCTTCTTCTTCTTCTTCTTCTTCTTCTTCTTCTTCTTCTTCTTCTTCTTCTTCTTCTTCTTCTTCTTCTTCTTCTTCTTCTTCTTCTTCTTCTTCTTCTTCTTCTTCTTCTTCTTCTTCTTCTTCTTCTTCTTCTTCTTCTTCTTCTTCTTCTTCTTCTTCCTAGCATATTTCCGCAAGTGCAGGAATTTTCTTTTCATATCATTGAATACCACTTTGCATGGTCAGCTGTATCTCCAGGGCATACATATCTTTGTTGATGGTGTCTTGCTATCTCTGTTTTGGGTGCCCACAAGGCCATTGACTTCTAATTTGTAGGCAGTCTCAACAATGGTGGAAAGTGCTGCTTTCCACTTTTCTAACTCTCAGGAATTCCTAACTCTCAGGAATATGTTCATACCAGCGGAGCCGGACTTCTCTCATCTTCTCTATAATTGGTGCCAGACCAAAACGTTGTCAAACGATGTCATTTGTGATGTGGTCAACAAGGGAGATGTCTGATATCCAATGGAGCATTCCCATTTCCATGGCATGGAGATAGCTTTTGGTCTCTGTTGTTGCTGCCCAGCATTCAGTGCCATACAGATGGTAGCACTATCTCCAACTGACTTGTTTTGTTAAAGGGCCAAAGTTTTTGGAGTTTTAGCTCACTATGCCACATGTCTCTGACACTGTGGTTTCAAACAAAAAATAGTACTCTATATCTTCTAATAAAATTTGTTATAGTACAGATAGTCCTTGGCTTAACAACTGCTTATTTAGTAAACATTTGAAGTTGAAAAAAATGACATGGCCAATTCTCACACTCATGACAGTGTCCGAATGTCCATGGTCACAGCATTGAAATTCGGGTGCCAGTTGCATTGTGCCAAGGTCATGTGATCACCATTTGTAAACTTCCCAGCCAGCTTCTGACAGGCAAGTCAATGGGAGAAACTAGATTCACTCAATGACCACATGATTCTCTTAAAAGTGATTCCACTTAACAGTAGCAAAAAGATAATGAAGTTGTAAAATTGTAAATGCTCCAACACTGGAAGTTTTTAAGAAGAGATTGGACAACCATTTGTCTGAAATAGTCCTCGGTTTACAACAGTTTAGTGACCATTCAAAGTTACAGTGGCAATGAAAAAGGTGACTTATGACTATTTTTCACACTTACGACCTTAGCAGCATCCCCATGATCATGCGGTCAAAATTCTGATGCTTGGCAACTGATTCATACTTATGCCCTCAGATCATTTTATCCTCTTTTGCAATCTTCTGACAAGCAAAATCATTGGGGAAGTCAGGTTCACTTAACAATCATTGTTCCTAACTTATGAACTGTGGTGATTCATTTAACAACGGTAGCAAGAAAGTTTGTAAAACGGGGCAAAACTCTCTTAACAAATGTCTCACTTAACAGCATAAATGTTGGGCTCAATTGTAGTCATAAGTCAAGGATTACCTGTATAGGGTTTCCTGCCTGAGCAGGGGGTTGGTCTAAATGATCCCCAAGGTCCCTTCCAACTCTGTTGTTCTGTTAAATAAAATGGAGCAAAACTCATTTAATAACTACTTGCTTAGCAACTGAAATTTTGGGCTTGATTATGGTTTTAAGTTGAGTATTACCTGCAATTGAAAAAGGTATTACCCAACTTATTTTGATTTTTGGCTACTAAGATGGTTGAAATACCCGTAGAATTTTCCAATTGTTTGCCATCTGATTACATCTTACAAAAGTTTTGCTAAAAATTGGGACTTACTTCCGCATTTCTGCAAAACTATGTCCCTACTAATCCATGAATTCCTATTACAACTGCCATGTTCACTTAATGACTAGCATTTGCACTTGTGACTGCAATGATTCACTTACTGATCGTTGTAAAATAAGGTCAGTCGTGTTGATTGGTTGGTCAATTTTATAACCCTTGTTACTTATGACCAGAAAGCACAGGCTCCATTGCAGTCATAACCTGAGAACTATCTGCAGTCGTTAGTGTGATATCAGACAATGGAATACCATTCTGTCTACTTTGTGTCATTTCTGCACCTATGCAGGATTAACATTTTATTCAAGCAATAGTCCTGAACTTTGGAGATATGTGTAATGTCAGCCCTTTGAGGTAGAGCAGAACAGTTGCTTTCTCAAAGTACATTTCCAGTTTGTCTAAACTGTGACTTTTCCTCCTTTCTCTCTAAGTTATTCTCTCAATCTATTACAGTATGGTAGGAAAAAAATTTACAGATGTTATTTTCATCTCATTTTCATACCGTAAGAAATTTTGCCCAATGAGCATCAAAGTGTCCTATTAAAACCAACTCAGTTCTCCTATTGAAGGTTGGAGGGAGACTGGATGGATGGATGGATGGATAGATGGATGGATGGATGGATAAATGGATTCAACAATTCAGATTGTAAATTGGCAAGAGAATTGTCTGAGGAGAATTTACAGGATCACTTGGTTTGTACATTACAATTGTTTTTGTAAGGGGAGACCCAGAAATAGTTGAGAACTGCAATCATAGATAAAGGCCAAAAAAAGGGGAATTACATGGCTCATACTTGGGATGGAATTTTCTTTTTATCACTTAATCTGTTCCTCCTTTTCATTTTTTCTTGTCAACTAGGGATCAAATCAAGGAGAAGAGTCTGAATCTTGTAAAAAGATTTGACAAGGAAAGTCTCATCTCATTTCTTCTGTCTTAAATCAAATGGTATGATTATAGCAATATTTTAATAGCACTTCTGACTGCCCAAGCACAGCTTTTCAGCTCAATTCCTTTGACAGAGTTGGAGAATAAGCTTTTAGAGAATCATTTCTTGTACCCCTCCTCCTCCTCCAGTCCTCCCCTATTTCTCACTGGATTATGGGCATGTTGCTAAGCAACGGTGGTACCTTTCTCCTCACCTCGACCAGCTTCTCTTTACCTTTCTGTTGCTCTAGGTCAGTTTTCCTTCCCACTAAGCAAACTAGGTTGAATTATTTATCAGAGGCACAAGAAAAACTATCAGGCTGCCCCCTTCTTGAAACATCAGCAGATGCACAAAATACGGTGGGGGGAATTCTGGAGCAACATAGAAGTCCTGTTGTACAAGGCAGATTGTGCAAAACAAAAAAAGAACCTCAGAAAAGGAAGCTTATGGAAAATTTAAGGTGATTGGGAGATCAAAGAATGGTATTTATTTTATTTATTTATTTATTTATAACATTTATATACCGCCCTTCTCCCTAGGGACTCAGGGCGGTGTACAGCCAAATCAGACCCAAACAATACAAAAGTTAAAAAGAGATTAAATAATGGCTGTTTAAGCTAAAACAACCCTCCCCAAAAAATATTAAAACCCAGGTTAAAACCAAATTAAAGGAGACATTTAAAACTGTATCAGCCCAGGCCAGCCTGCTCAAAGAGCCAGGTTTTTAACGCGCGCCTGAAGGTCCTCAGGTCCGTGCTGGTGCGTATCTCAGGTGGCAGAGTATTCCAGAGGGCAGGGGCCCCCACAGAGAAGGCCCTACTCCTGGGGGCCACCAGACGGCACATAGAGGCCGACGGCACCCGGAGAAGGCCTTCCCTGTGGGAACGTACCAGTCTGCTGGAGATCACCGGCAGAATGCGGTCCTGCAGATAACCTGGCCCAATGCCAGGCAGAATTGAACCTAGGCAGAATTCTCACCGGAATCAAGTAATGGAGGCAAAAGCCATTCTAACCATCTGCTAGAAATTGGGGGATATATAAGGCAGAAAATAGCTCCTTTGAATTGAAAGGAGAGGATGTGGGCATATTGTTCTTCGAAAGCTCTATAGGAGATCTTTAAGTTACAACCATAATTGAGCCTGTTGTAAGTTGTCATGGTCGTAAAATGACCGACCCAATTTTACAAAGTTTTTTTCAGTAGTCATTAAGTGAGGATGATGGTTGCAAGTCCAAAACAGAGTGCAAGTCCAAAACAGAGATGGCAAGACACCATCAATCAAAGATATGCAAGCCACGGGCCTGTGCCCTGGAGACTCAGATGACCGTGCAAAGTGGTGCTCAATACAAAAAGTGCACACTGCACTTATGGGAATATGCTAGAAGGAGGGGGGAAGGAGGGGGAGGAGGAGGAGGAGGAGGAAGGGGAAGGAGAAGAAGTTATAAGTGCAGATCCTTTTTCAATATGAGCATTGTTTTGTTGAAGTGCCCGCTTTTCAGCAAAACTATCATAACACAATCACATGATTGCAGAAATGGCCATAAATGAAGATGGATGGATGGATGGCCAACTACCCAAAGCTCTCTCTCTCTGTGTGTGTGTGTGTGTGTGTGTGTGTGTGTGTGTGTGTGTGTGTGTGTGTGTGATTGGAACTTCAGACCTGGATGGTAAGTTTTCTTTTACAGATAAGTTGTAATTTCGATTAGTTGCTAAGCAACTGGTCATAAATTGAGAACTACCTGTAATTTTCGAGTCATTACTAAGAGTACTGCATTGTGTCAATGTAAGAGATAAATAATATGACAGGGTTCAATATAAGCTTATTTGGTTAATTGTAGGCTAAAATGTGTTGCACAAACAACACTACAGTCAGCAGTCAGATTGGTGAGAGTCAGTTTTCCTGCTAAGTGAAAAGGGAAAGGTTAAGATGTAATAACAATATTCTCCTGGGGGGCTCATGAGATACGAGGGGGTTCCTTGGGAAAGTGGGCAGCAACTTTGTTATTCTCAAGAATGGCAGCTTTTAATGGTAGCTTCTAGAAGTATTCCTTAACACAATACAGTCCTTGACTTATAACGATTCCTTTAGTGACTATTTGAAGTTACAGCAGCACTGAAAAAGTGACTTGTTAGCATTTTTCACAGTTATAACCATTGCAGTATCTACATGGCCACGTAATCAAAATTCAGAACCTTGGCAACTGGCCCATGTTTATGATGGCTGTAGCATCCTGGGGCCATGGGATCCCCTTTTGTAACCTTCAGATGAGCGAAGTCAATGGGGAAGCCAGATTCACAATATCCATGTTACTAACTTAACAACTGCAGTGATTCACTTTAACAACAGTGGCAAGAAAGGTAATAAAACGGCACAAAATTCACTCAACGCCTGTGCCACTTTGCAATAGAAATGTTGAGTCGATCGTTGTCTTAAATTGAGAACTACCTCTATAGCTGGGCTACGGCCCAATAGTGTTAGCAAACAAGGCTAAAGGGTGCAGATGAGATGATTTCCATGATCCTCACAGCATTCAGCATTCAAAACACGGGCTGCACAATGAGCGATCACCTTCCCCATTGAAAGGTTAACCCTTCCCCACCTACCAGAGCCCCCATGAAAATCAGTTGAACTGGGGAAGGGTGAGACTGCCCTCCATCATCTCCTTCAAGCCTTGATGTTATTCATCAATTTATTTTCTTTTTTTTTTCATGGATCGAATTAATTTCTGTTTCCTAGGATTGGGAGGAGGGGGGAGCTTCCCACAGTCTCAACATATATAATACACACACACACAAACACCTCAATAAAAGCAGTACTAATGCATCACGTGGTCTTCATTCAGATTCTTCTGATGATCTTCTAGATTCTAGAACAAAGTAAATAAAATAGAATAACAGAGCTGGAAGGGACCTTGGAGGTCTTCTAGTCCAACCCCCTGCCTAGGCAGGAAACTTCAGACAAATGGTTATCTTTTTAAAAACTTCCAGTGTTGGAGAATTTGCAACTTCTGGAGGCAAGTTGTTCCACTGATTAATTGTTCTAACTGTCAGGCAATTTCCCCTTAGTTCTAGGTTGCTTCTCTCCTTGATTAGTTTCCACCCATTGCTTCTTGTCCATCCCTTAGGTGCTTTAGAGAATAGATTGCCTCCCTCTTCTTTGTGGCAGCCCCTGAGAGATTGGAACACTGCTATCATGCCTCTCCTAGTCCTTCTTTTCATTAGACTAGACCAGGGGTCTACAACCTGCGGTTCTGGAGCCACTTGTAGCTCTTTCGGCCTTTGCTGAGGCTCCCTATTGGCTGATCCCACCACTGGCTGGCCCCTCCCCTCCCTGTCATTCCTCGCCTGCCCTGAGAAGGCAAGGGTGATGGCATGGGATAGAAACTCACTCCATATTCCAGAGCAGTAGATGATTGGGTGGGAGTGAATGACATTGAGTTGGCCACACCCACCCAGTCACACTGGTTGTTAAATTATTGGCTCCCTGTGTTTTCTGTGGGGAACGGGTCCAAATGGCTCTTTGAGTGTTTAAGGTTGCAAACCCCCACACTAGACATACCCAGTTCCTGCAACCATTCGTCATATGTTTTGCAAAGGATTTCTCCCATACCCCTTGTTTAAAGCTTAAGTGTTGAACGAAAGAGCCTGTAATATCTTGCTCCATTTCAGCCAAACCTATTCAGAAATGTAGAGAGGTTAAATATCAGCCTACTCACAGTCGATAAAAAAAATGCTCTGGGTTTTATTTTCCCCTCCCTAGATAATAGCCTGCTTGCACTCCAGGAAAATATATATATATATATTACAAGGAGAAGAGAGGGTTAGTGAAACGATAAAGTTGGTCATTTAATTAAAAATGACCTGATCCTGAAAGAAATGAGATGCCAAAAGGGTTGCAGTTAGAAGCAGAAAGATCAAACCGTTTTATTTCTTCTGCAGTTAGAGGCCAGCAGCAGGTAGCACGTTGCAAAGACATGGCAGTTGTAGCAGAAAAATTTGGAGAGGCAGCCAGGAGACTGCAAACATGAAGTCTGACTTGGTACATGATCAGCACTTCTCATTTTGTCATTGTGCACCTCCACACATAAACCACCTACAATTCCTACATCATTATTCTTGGCAACAGTCTGGCAAAACACATTAGGCTGATGGCTGAAATGAATGTCTAGCAGAATATCCGAGTCTGGAATTCCAAGGTTTTGCTGAATATTTGTGTATGAATGTTACTTAGAGGTCTTAAGCCAGATGGGGAAAAAAATGGCTAGCTTTATATATACATCTGTACCCATTCTTACTTCCAAATTAGTCTCTTCCTATGTACCACATTTTCCCAAAAATACAACCTACCCCGAAAGTAAGTCCTAGCTTGATTTTTACACTTGTATCCAATATAAGCCCTACTCCAAAATAAGCCCTAATTAAGACCCTGCCCACTTCAGGGTACACAGGTAAAAATTAAGCTAGGATGGGGATAAAGGGGGTGGAACTTCCCTACTACTTACCTTCAGACAGTTGCAGCCAGGCCTCACATGCTGTAATACCTGCCAGATTGATCAGGAGCTCTGTTATTGGCTGCAGAAGCTTACAGGAAAGTCTTGCCAGCCACCAAAGTTTCTGAAGGCCACTGATAGTGAAAAGGAGGCCAGGGGCAACACATGCAAGTAAGGTGAGTCAAGGGAAGACACCCCCACCCCACCTTTAAAAAATAAGACCTTATGCCTTTTTGGTGGCAAAAGAAAAACATAAGACAGGGTCTTATTTTTGAGGAAACACGGGTACATTTAGTCTTCAACATACAACCACCATTGCAGAGGTGAAATGCAACCGGTTCTGCCCGGTTCTGGAGAGCTGGTAGCGGCGATGAGCAGCAGAGAGAGAACCGGTTCTCTCCGCCGCCCGCCCGGTCCCCTATACTCACTTTTATGGCCAGAATTCGAAGCACAGCTGCTTTGTATGGAGCAGAATAGCACCGCGCGGCAGCTGTTGCAGCAACCGGCATCATGCAGGCTTGCAGGAGGAACTCTCTGCGCCTGCGCAAATGCCTCTGCACCTGCACAAAGTGCGTGTTTGGTGTGCGTGTGCACGCAAAGTGCGTGCACGTGCACAAAGCGCGTCCACCGAGTCACACCCACCGAACTAGTGGCAACTTTATTTGTATTCCGTTCCTGCACCATTGGGATCAGAATTTCCATTGGCAAGTAAGGTGGCTGTTAAATGAATCATGCCTGCTTTTAAAGACACTTTTTGCCACAATTTTAGGTGAATCGCTGTAATTGTTAAGTGAATTATGTTGTTGTTAAATGAATCTGGCATTGATTTTTGCCTGTTGCAAATCAGCAAGGAAGGTCATACATGGTGGTCACATGACCCTGGGAGGCTGCAAGCATCACAAATAGATATCAGTAGCCAAATGTTTAAATTTTGTTCATGTGACTGTGGGGATACTGCAACAGTTATAAGTGTTAGGACAATATATATATATATATATATATATATATATATATATATATATATATATATATATATATATATATGTGTGTGTGTGTGTGTGTGTGTGTGTGTGTGTGTGTGTGTGTGTGTGTGTGTGTGTGTGTGTGTGTGTGTATAAGGTTTTTAAACTGATAATACAAAGTATATATATATATATATATATGTGTAAGGTTTTTAAGCTGATAATTTTTAAATAATAAATAATAAATAAATAAATAAAAAAAAAAAAAAATTATCAGCTTAAAAACCTTACACACATGTAAACAAAAGGCAACGAAACAAATAGCTTTCTGTCGGTATGGTCTTTGGTGATGAGCCGAAAGACAGAAAAGAAAGCAGTATGCTTTCTCCCTTAATTGGGGCTTAACAGGGTGTTGTAATACAAAGTATATATATATATATATATATATATATATATATATATATATATATATATATATATATATATATATATATATATATATATATATATAAAATACATACATACATATATATAATGCATATACCTAGATGCATATAATTATACAAACATTTTGAATCTTTATTATTTTCAGATCCATAATGAACCAACTTAGGTTTCAGTGGAATTCTATTATGGTCTCTGGTCCTAAATAAATGCCTGGAATTTCTCCTGAAATTATTACATTCGTATATCATGATGCAACTTCCTTCAAAAGCAATCCCCATGCAGAAAGGGCAATCAGGATACTTATTCTGTTAAAAAAAAGGGGGGGGGGCAGGAACAGAATACACTTGTGAATCCATCTATAAAAGGAAGAGAAGAGCTGTGTCTGTATGTGGGAATGGCCTTGGGATATTCAACCCAGAGACACTACCTAAGGATTGATAGATAAGAGACAGCATAGCCCTCAAATGGATAGTTGGTAGGACTAGAGGCTCAGAAGAGGGTCTCCCTAAATTGTCAGGATGCAAAGGGAGAAAATTGTACTTTCAGACCTGAAAGATTCTTATAATATACCCTTACATTACAATAAAGTAGAATATGTTCCCTATCTGGTCCAGTTGGTGATGATACTATCTAAAATTCCCATTAGATCTGCTGGTTAAATACAGCATCTGCATATTCATAACACAGGAGAGAAGTCAGATTTGGCTGTTTTTTGACACTGGGAAACCAGAACGCACAGATCAACATCTATTTGCTGCAAAGAAGCACAAAGCATAGGAAAGGTAAAGAATTGTTTTTAATTGTGCTACATCCTTATTCTTTATAGCAATATTTTTCAACCTTGGTAGTGTAGAAAACCACCATCACCCATCCTAGAAGAATGAAATATTTTTGAAGAATGTTTTAAAAGGGAGATTATTATATTTCCCAAAGGGAGAAGTGGAGACACATGTTTTTAGAGGCAGAAAGTAAACCCCACTTTCCTTAATAGCTCACAACAGATGACAGCACTTAAGAGATAAAGAGCTTACTGAAATAAGGCAACTATCTAGACAGCTCTATTCATAAACAAATATCCTCATCGAAGAACCAAAACAAGACGAAAGCCATTAAGTCACAATAGAAATTACCCAATACCAGGGGTGGGTTTCTACCGGTTTTGTTCACCTCTGTAGTTCTAAAGAGCAGCAGACATAGAACCCGTTCTATGTTTGCTGATGCTTTTGCCCACCCGGGCTCTTATCTGATCTTTATTTCCTGATTTTTCAATTTCAGCTGCCGAACGAGGCACAGCTGCAGTTAAAAAAGCAGGAAAAGAGGGCTGTTTCAAAGGCTGCTTCTCTGCACGCAGCGTGCTGATGACGATTTACAGGCGACGATTTACAGGCACCACTTGCAGCATGCAGGAAACCACATCATAAATCACCGAACCTCGTAAATCCATAACTGGTAGTTAACCCAGTCATATCCCACCCCTTTCAGAACACAAGCCTCTTCATTGCATCACCCTCAGAGCAGACCAAATTTCTACTCTCAACTCCATTTTGTCAGCTGCCCAGAACCACAAACCCATTTGGTTCTGTTCATCATTAAACCATATTTCCAATCAGCCTCCATGTTTCCAGTGTCTTTCTCCCAACTTGGAACTGAACCAGATGAATATTTCTTCCCACAATAGCCTGAAGTTGTATGGATTTCAACTCCCAGAATTCTGGGAAATGAAATCTACCAATTTTAAGATTACCAAGGTTGAGAAACACTGCTTTACAGAATTGGGAGATGTATTTTAGTATACATTTAACCAAATCAGCTACCAATCCAAAGAGAACACTTGATTAGAAGTTCAGGTGTCACCCAATCAAATATCATTATGATTCTTGACCCTTAACTAATGTACCTTTTCTGTATGTATACTGAGAGTATTTACACCAAGACAAATTCCTTCTGTGTCCAATCACACTTGGCCAATAAAGTATTCTATTCTATTCTGTTCAGGTGTCACCCAATCAAATTGGATAGCCATTTCATTTATGCATGCTGGTTTCTTGAGGGGGTTCTTGAACAGAATCCAAAATGGGGAGGGTTTTTTAAAATAAATAATCCCTCCTTAAGGAAAGTTCTTTCTTGGATTGAGCTTGACTGCTAGTGATTTCATGAACACACCATATATTTGGTGATATTATAGAAATGCAATTTTTAATTTCTTACTCTAATCTACAGTCTTGGGTTTCTTGTTTTCCATCCAAATATTTAATTGTGATGCTTAGTTTTATGAGATCTATACACATTTCTCTAAAGTGATTACACATAATGTTTTTTTTTTAATCTGATCATGTCAATGCCAACAAAATTTATCAGCAAATTTTTCCATCTGCCATGCTGGTTTATGAAAGCAGATGTGCACATAAAGAGGATATTCACTATGGTGGTAAGTGGCACTAACTCTTCAATATTTGTCCAAGGTTATGAAGACAAACCTTTTCCATAGAGTGTCAAGGAATTATACAGCAGCTGTCCAGATGAAGTCTGAAACACTGATGCAAACTTGTAGTTTTTTTATATAAATATAAATATATTTCACACTGAAAATCATCCAGAAAAAGAAGAATATAAATAGTCAGGAACACAGGAATGTCATGAGGCAAATTAAACAGTGTACAGAACAGATAGAAGATAAAGTAGAGATTAAAAAGGGGGGGGACCCTTTATACTTACATCAACCAATCATAATGTGGATTCCATTGTGCATGAATCAGCATTTTCTAACTAATCAACTATAACTGTGTGTTCTGTCCTATTGTGCACCTTTACTGTTCCAGCTACTAAATTCAATAACCTAACAAGAATCCCTGTGCTCAAATTATTGCTGCTACTGACCTGGCCAAGGCTGCATTTGCAATTGTTATTGTTATTATTAATTTTTTGTTTTTATTTTTAAATGTTATTGTATGAATTGTTTTTAATTACATATAATCCATCATGAGTCAATTTAATTATGGCAGCCTATACATCTACTGTATGAAGTAAATCAATACATAAGCATGGACTGCAAGTAATTACAAAACAACAGAGGTGGATCCAGTTTGTATGGTCCTCAGCTTCTTATACATTTTGGCTACTTAGCCTCGATATTTCTTAGAAATAGATTTTCTATTTCAGTTGCTTCCAACAATTCTCCAATTCACCGCTGGCATTTCTCTGTTTACAATCTGGAAATCATTTTCATTGAGATTTTACTTCATCTTTTTCAATGTCCCCAGTGTTACCATCCATCCATCCATCCATCCATCATTCCATCCATCATATCTATCTGTCTGTCTGTCTGTCCATCTGTCTATCTAACTATTTTTCTATCTATCTATCTATCTATCTATCTATCTATCTATCTATCTATCTATCTATCTATCTATCTATCTCTGCCTTCCTATCTGTCTAAATATCTATCTATCTATCTATCTATCTATCTATCTATCTATCTATCTATCTATCTATCTATCTATCTATCTATCATCTATCTATCCCTGTCTATCTATCTATCTATCTATCTATCTATCTATCTATCTATCTATCTATCTATCCCTGTCTGTCTGTCTGTCTGTCTATCTAATTTCCTTTTTGAATTCACAACTTTTAGAAATAGGAATGGTGCAGTGTCCTGGAAGTGGAGCTCTTGCCTCACAAGAGTTTGTGAGTTCGATCCTAGGTAGAGGCAAATATTTTTCTCTCTGGGCACACTGAGAATATATCTGCTGAACAAGACTCTGCATTGGCGACATGAAGGGCATCTGGCCATTAAAACACTCTACTATCTCCATTCAATTGCCCAGACTCCACCCCGCAAGGGATTATGGGGTCATTAAATGAAGATGATGATGATAATTCACAATTTTTAGAAACAAATTATTTCATCTATAGATTATTGATGCAAGAAATAGATCTTTACAACATATATTCTATGTTAAAAATTGTAATGATATCTGTTTTTAAAATGTGGCAAATCCACTTCCAATAAAATCTAGGTAAGATTTCTTTTAGAATCCTTATTATAGGTTTAGCTACATCTTAACTTTGTTTGATCAAAACAACACTATGAAATCTTGTAAATTAGAAGCCTGGTTCCAAGTTTAGAAAATCTATAATGGACTAAAATTCATCCCTACCACCTACAGGAGAAAAAAAAGAAAGAAATTTCACATTAAACATTTTTGTGATTACATCACATAATCATAGATATGACAAGGAAATGAATGGTTTCAAGAGAGATTTCTGTAATTAAAGATATAGAATACTAATAATAGTCTTGCAGCCTGAAACTTGTTCTGAAAGAAGCTCATCAGGAAAAATAACACTCTTACTTTAGACAGAATTTTGATGAAAGTTTTTTAAAATGTATGCACTGATGTTCCATGACATCCAATATATCAAGCACATTACAATTGCACAGAATGCAATGTGTAATATGAATTAATTTATTTTGATTGGCTACATTGCCCAAAGTAGTAGTTAAAAAGATTTGTTCTCAAATCATGTTATTATAATTCTGACCATAATAGTTGTATTCCTCGTTGCTACAGGTTGTTCCTTATAAAATATGCTCCTGATTTCAAGCATTCAAAGTGGGGGTGGAAATGGTGTGATGATCATACTGATATTATCATGTCAGTGACAAGTTGTATCTTTTGTGATTAGGTGGCACGATGGTTAGAGTGCAGTACTGCAGGCTACTTCTGCTGGCTGCCAGCTACCTGCAATTTGGCAATTCAAAACTCACCAAGCCCAAGTTTGACTCAGCCTTCCAACCTTCCAAGGTCAGTAAATTGAGGACCCAGATTGTTGGGAGCAATATGCTGACTCTGTACACCGCTTAGAGAGGGCTGTAAAGCACTGTGAAGCAATATATAAGTCTAAGTGCTATTGCTATTAATGCAAAGTGTGTAATCCATGAGCTTGCTCAAAAACATCAAGATTACCACAATATCATTGTGAATCATGCCAGATACCTCTGCTTTAGTTTGCTCTTCCTTACCAGTCTATACTAAAACTATGTTTATCCTGTCCTTGTCCCTTTTCACTTGGACTACTGCAAAACATTCTTTTGAACATGGGGCTGAATTTGCAAATGAATGATAAATTGAATTTGGTGCAAAATACCAATTATTTTTACACTCATCTCCATAAGCATATTAAAACTGTGCTGTGGCCATTTTGTTGGTTCCCAACAGAATTCCAAGTTCAACTAAAAGTGATGGTTTTAATTTATAAAACCTGTTATGGCTAAACATCTTTATACTTGCAGAAATACCTTCTCCAACCAGAATGGACCTATCTGATAAGGTCATCCTGGGGAAATACATACATACATACATACATACATACATACATACATACATACATACATACATACATTTATTTTTATGAAGCTTGAGGACTGAAGATGGCATTTTTCCATTGTGATGCCTGTTTTCTCCAGAGCAGCATTTCACAATCTCTGGCAACTTCGAGAAAAGAAGATGTCCATTTTTAGAATTCCCCCAACTGGCACTATCTACAATTTTATTTATATTTCTTTGTCGGTCTATTTTAAATTGAGTAAGAATATATGTGTCCTATATTATGATGATGATGATGGTTTTCATTGTTGAGATTCTTCTTTATCATAATCATCATCATTGGTTGTTTTTGCACATAGAACAACAGATAGTGTTCTTACAGATAGTGTTCCTATCTGTAAGCACTGGAACACTGCTGAGATTATTATTGACTGTCATTATATGTTGTTAAAAACATTTAAGTTGTTGGAGAATATAGCAAAATATATATTTGATTTAAAAAATAATAATTTATGATCAACTTTTCACAAGACATAATATTTGATTTAGTGGATTCCAGGTTTTGTGTCTTTTAATTTTAATTTTTTTGCTTAATGTATTGTATCTACCTACATAATTAAAATTTATTCCGCATGGTTATTATCATGGCTAAGCAAACTTGCTTAGTCTGCTAGGTGAAATAAGCATGGAAAAGGTCAACCAATCAATATCCTTTATAGCATTTTCTACAGTTTCATGGTAAGAATGGCAAAGTGCAAAAGCGAAGTATAAGAAAAAAAATACTAAGCCAATGCTACACATCAAGATAAAATTAGCAGAAAGCAACATAAGTGCAGATACTAGAATATTAAATATCCTAATAAAAATGTAACACACTTAAAAGCAACATGATTTAAGTAATCTATAAATAAAATACTAGGATACCAAAATCTTAGTCCTAAATTACTAAATTAATAATCTACTAAATATTAAAACACTTAAATGTTAAAATACTATCCTATTTGTCAATTGATCAACCTGTCAACTTTGTTGCAATCACAGACCAATATTGAAGATTTAAATTTTCATGAGATCGATATAAAATCCAGTACAAGGAATGGCCACTAATTTCTATCTTCCTTGACTTTATGTTCCACCTTGTAGCAACACTGTATCTGGCATGCTCTCAGACAAATTGATTAATCGATCGATCGATTGATTGATAGATAAAATAGGGCTTCTACCTTCTTAATGGCAATTAAAGAGACAGGACGCTTTTATGTTCTCTCTGGTCACCATATCTACAGTGTATACTCAATGATTCTTGGCTAGAATTCTTTTTAGTCCTTGAAATCTCTTTAAATCTGTGTTTTCTTTTAAAAAAGAAACTACTGTTTTTCTGTGCACTTTTGTACATAGAGTAGGAAAAAGCAACAAGATCCAAGAATGTCAGACTTGCAAGTTATTCCAGACAGGAATAATCCTGAAACTCTGGCTCTAACTTTATTGTAAATTTAGATTAACAGGACATTGCAATTCTCAAAGCACATCTTTCCCTCTCCTTTATAATTCAGACAATGAGGGAAAGTTTCTACTGAGACATTTGCCATGTCCATTTTTCTTCTGGAGACTAAGCTGCCTCTTATTTGATCATTTACCTAGTCTGTAGCTTTTCCTTCTGCCTCCCAAGGTCTTTCTCACCAACCAGTACAGGAAGGAAAAGTCAGGAAATGCTTTCATTAGAAATAGAAATTAAAGAACAACAACATCCTCTTCTAGGATGTGAACTTTTGGTGATATGAACTGAGCCATGGTGTCGCAGTGGTTAGAATGCAGTACTGCAGGCTACTTCTGCTGGCTGCCAAGTGCCTGCAATTTGGCAGCTTGAATCTTAGCAGGCTCAAGGTTGACTCAGCCTTTCATCCTCCAAGGACAGTAAATTGAGGACCCAGATTGATGGGGGCAATATGCTGGCTTTATAAACCACTTAGAGAGGGCTGCAAAGCTATTTCTCACTTAACTCTTAATCAATTCAAATAAGAAATATTGCTTCATGTTTTATAAACAGAGAGAGAGAAAGAGAAATAGTCTATTTAACAAAAATGGCAAGTATGCTGCAGATTACAATGTTTTTGTAGTTGGTGAACAAAAGTGATACTCAAAAGAAAATATTTATATAACCTGTAGAGATGGTTGTCCAGAACTTCAAGGTCCTTTTCTGATGATTCACTTAAACAGCAAAAGCTCCTTCTTTCTCTACTGACACAATAATGTTTCAAAACTTTAAAATACGTTGTTGTCACATGGACAGAACTGATTATGTAGACAACCAATTGCCCAGAATGGTATAAGGACTCTTGTGCTGGACATGTGGTTGGATTAGAAGACCCTATAATTCTATGACTCTATATTGATCTTTATATTGTTGGGCCTGACTTAGTAAGCAATCAGGGTTATTGTTGTTGTTTTCATATGTGGCTCCAGGGACTATTGAAAAGTTTTCATTGGCCTACAGTTTTTAATTATCACAGAAGGAAAAAAAATACCCCGTTTCTCCAAAAATATGACATGCCCTGAAAGTAAGAACTAGCTTGATTTTTACACGAGTCCAATATAAGCCCTACCCCACAAATAAGCCCTAATTAAGATCCCATCTACTCCAGGGTGCATGAGTAAAAATTAAGTTAGGTTGGGGATGGGAGTTGGAGCTGCCCTACTACTTACCTTTTGACAGTTGTAGCCAGGCCTTGCAAACCTGTCTTGCCAACCCATTTCTTCTACAGTTGACAATGCTGGCAAGGCTTTCCTGAAGGCCTCTGTATCCAGAGCTCTGTTATTGGCTGCAGAGCCTTCAGGAAAGCCTTGCCAGTTGCAGAAGAAGAAGTTCCTGAAGGCCTATGACAGTGAAAAGGAGGCCAGGGGTGATGCACACAAGTGAGGTTAGTCAGTGGATGACATCCCCCGAAAATAAGATCTGGTGCCTTTTTTGGCGGCAAAAAATTATGAAACTGTTAAGGTAAAATGTCAAACTGGTTAAGCATACAAGTCCCATAATGCATCACTGCTTATTCCCCTCCCACCAGTTATCAAGCATGCTCAGTTTTGGTTTTGAAAGGGACCCTGATTTACCTCCGGGAGGAGTGGTATCTGGAGGAGAGTATAGACGTGAATTGGTTTGATTTTTCTACAATAAAAGAATGATTCTGACTGCAAATAGTTTGGAAGTTTATTTTGGCTAAGATCCGTTATAAGTTATCAACAGAAACAAGGTCTTATTTTGGGGAAAACACATATATATGAAAAGTTATCGTGGACTGAACATATTTAATTATGATCTGTTACACAGTCATTCAGATGTTCAGATTGGATTTGGTATTTTTGTCTGCCTATCAAGTGCCTTCCCAAGGACCTGCGATTGGCAGGTCTGGGTGTTTGATGGTGTTACAGATATCCTGGCAAATTCTTCCAAGTATAGCTCCCTTTTGCAATTGACTAATGGTGAATTTGTCAGTGATCTTCAAGTGGTGTTCCAATTGTTTTGGGATTGCGCCCAAGTAGCCTATTTGTACTACCTTTACTTTCTTTTTTTTTTCTGGAGTTTGGCCAAGTGACATCTTCAGCCCAGGAGAGATTGTTTAGTATACATCTTAGAGGGACTCAACCTGTTAATAGCTTTTTGTCAAGACTGAGTTTCAGGGTTTGTATCCTTCTCCAGATTTTATTTGGGCTGAACGCTTAGTTACTAGAACACATGAGATCATTATCCTGAGAACGTCTTCTCCTACCTTAGAATAATATCACATCCTCATCATGCTGCTGCTATACTGCCAACAGGAATTATTACAGCTATATACTCAAGGACAAAGTTTGTAGTTCCAATTGGGAAATGGGTGGACCAAAAGATTAATCACTATGATTCCAATCCAAACTTAGTCTTAAATTGAGCATAATGGATTTACAGGCTTCATTATCTTCTGCACATCAAACTTGGCTCAGATTAAACTGCATAATTAAATGGTGATGAAAGATAAATACACATTTCTTTTCACTATGTGTTACATTAAATAGGAGGGTTTGATGAGTGGAAATAAGTTAATCAAAAGTTCCAGGGTTCCTGTTATAGGGTCTTCCTCCTTACAGCTAACCATATTCATCTGTAGAGTTGAACAAATCATATAATGTGAATGATAATGTCAAAAAGCACACATCACAATTTATATACATGTCTCATACATTGTCCCACAAATACATAATTGAGGCAGCATACCCCAGCAACTTTTTTCTGCTATTATCCCATGATCTTGCTTTTAGTTTGGCTGTAAAACAGTTTTATGTAGCTCATAACATTCCCAATGTTGCAATAGCATTTTCCCCATTAAGACAACAGTGTCCAAAAAGACCAGCAAGGTGCGCAAACTCTATTAAGCTTTGGGTTGGAAGCAAAGTCCATTGATCAGAAGTTGGTGGGAACAAAATGTTTCAGCCACTTCAGGCTGATAAAGGCATGCCCCTTCGCTCCAGTCTTTCCATTCTGCTGTTTATCAGCCTTACCAGGTAGACCAGAGGGGAGGCATTGCCAGATAAGCTAATTCTATTTTATTGTAAAGTACAGAATCATGAGAGTCTGAAAGTACAATTCTCCCACCTTTATAACCCAATAACCTGGGAGGGTCCATCCATTATGCAGCCATAGGTTAAGCTCCCTCTTATTTAGCTGTATCAAGATTTGTCAGCGTCTGATCACCCTATCTCCCAAATTTATTCCCACATTACCATTACAGTTCTCTCCTAAAGAGCTGGGTACAGAAGCACTGTCCCAGTGACCTATTAAAATCATGCAATAGTATTATTCTGCTCAGCCAGCAATACTACTACTACCTTAATTCTATGGTCCTTGCTTTTCTAGCTTAATGAAAGATGAACTAGCAAAAGACTGGGATCGTAGTGGAATGACCACAGCTACCTGCTTGCCTCCTGAACAGAATCTGGAAGAATCTGGAAATTAGTAATCCTTGTCTACCTAAATATAGGGAAAGGGGAAGGGGAAGGATTCTTTGTAAAAATGCTGCTTGTCACTGATCTTCAATACAAGCTTATTTTATTTATTTATTTATTTAATTTACTTACTTACTTACTTACTTACTTACTTACTTACTTACTTACTTACTTACTTACTTACTCAGTTTAGCTTCATGATGTGGAGACAATAACTTGGTCCTCAACATCAGTAAGACCAAGGAGCTTACAGTGGGCTATAGAAGGAATAGATCAGATCCAGCCCTTGCTTATCAATGGAGACTGAGTGGAGCAAGTGGCCAGTTTAAAGTTTCTGGGTGTTACTATAAAAGAGGACCTGACTTGGGGTGCTCACATTGCAGCACTGGTCAAAAGGGCACAGCAGAGATTATACTACCTGAGACATCTCAGAAATCAACAACTGAATGAAAAACTGCTGGTGACCTTCTACCACTGCACCATAGAGAATATTTTAACTTAACTGCACCTCTGTATGGTTTGCCTCTGTATGATGGCAGATAGGACAGCACTCCAGAGGGTTAAAGTCATTGCCCGGAGGATCATTGGTTGTCCCCTCCCCTCTTTGGAAGAGCTTTGTAGCTCCCAATGCCTTAAGAAAATTCAAAACATTCTCAAAGATCCATCTCATCCTGGGCACCTTTTTTTAAACTATTACCATATGGCAGATGGTACAGGATAATAAAAACAAGGACAAATAGGCTAAAAAACAGTTTTTATCCCAGGACAGCAACTCTATTGAATTCTACTGTATAGTACAATTAATGCAATATCAGGAGTTTTCAATTCAATGTATAGAATGTGAAGGATGTGTGTTTGTGTTTATTTTCATAGTCATAATATACACTGAATAAGGTATTTACTTTCACTGTACGAGGTGCAATGACAATAAAGTAAACTAAACTAAGCTAAACTAATAGAACTGGGATAGGAGGAAAGATCCAGAAGGAACCTGGATATCATCGAGAGAGTTCTGCAGTCAGCCTCTCCATTCTAGCTGCAGAATTGTCATTTGCAGATGCTTTTCCAGCTGGCTGATGATGCATAGGAGAGCAGCCAATTCAGACGCAACACCAGTTTGCTTATCGCACTCAATGCACATGCAAAATCAAGACAGCGTTTTGGTAGTGAATCAAAGCAGAAGCAATAGAGGTGGGGAGGAACCGATAAGAAGAGCAGTAAATTTCATGCTTGTAAATGTTCTACCCACTCAAAAATGAGAGGATATTTTAAATCAATCACATGGAAAGGCTCATCATCTCTCTGTATAAATGGACATGACTTGGTAAATGTGTGAATATGATGGTTGATGCTCGTGTTAGCTGCGATAAAGACAAAAAGATACTTCCCTGATATTTCTCCATTCTTTTCTTCTGAAGTTGCCATCAGGTAGTAAAATTCGGAGGACACTAGTTTTCAGCAGATTACTAACTAGGTAATCTCACCAAGGGCAGGTTTAACAGAAAGAAAAGTTTCATTGCTCAAGACAAATGGGAAATGTCTCTTCATGAGCACTGCATTTAAAAAAAAAAAATTGAGGACAGAAGAATTTTGATTGAACTGGGCAGTATAAAAGTACCATAATATAAACCAACCAGAAAAGTGGGTCTTGCTAAACACACTCTCAGAGAATTTGAGGGTTCAGCGAAGAAGGGGTCAGACATTTTGTGAAAGACAGAAGAGATCCCTAAACATTCATTCTTTTTTAAAGGTTACCCACTGAAACTTATTCCAATACTGGTGTCTATAGAGATTCTCAATCCTGGTTGTCCCAAAGATGCTTTTTCCAAAAAGCAACTAGACTGAAGAAACATTTTGCATGGAAAGTGAAATGTTTTCAAATAAAATAAAATAAAGTCCAGTTGCCTTTTGGAAAAGCACTTTTGGTCCAGCACTAGGGATGATACAACATTTTCCACTCAGCAGAGAAGAGTAGGCTAACCTACAGGAAGCCTATACCAAATAGTGCTGCAGCATAACTGTTGACACTTTTTAATTCTTATCGCTTTCCATTTGAGGCCCCTGCCTGATTGCATCAGCAGTGGGTTGAGCATCAAAGAATTAAGTTCTGTTACCTAAATAATTCATGGCTACAGATTAACAGGGATCATTCTGAGTTTTCTAAAGCACAAGAAGGTCAATGCTACTTCCTAAAACTCCTTTAAACATTTTCCATTCATAAAACCTAAGTCTCATTTAAATTCCTCTTAATGACTCTCACATCCGTGTGTTAGAGCATCACAGTCACATCAATCTGTTAGAGTGTCAGAGCAGAAGGGCCAACACTATGACCACACCAAAAGTTCTTTTCAATTTCCAATCTTTTGCTCTGGGCTATGCTTAGACAAAAAGAATTTCAAACCACGCTATTGGTCACTATGACTCATATCCTGTTTGCAAGCTGCATTCTCCTCTCAAAAGCAGAAAGCAAAAGGACCACAATTCTCCATAAACGACATTAACTACAGACGTGCAATGAAAATATGGAAACATCAGAGATAGAGAATTAACAACTTATCTGAAACCAGTTGAACCATAATTCTTGCACTTAAGTAGAATTCATTTTAAAAGAAGAGGCCAGTTCCATCTAATCCAAATGTCATCTTGGTAATTAAAGGGACAATAAATGACACCTGGTAAACCTTTTGGGATATTTCTGGTACTTGGTCAGAATTACACAAGATACTCTTGGTAAAGTCCTTGGGCTTTATTTGGTGTAGAGATTCAGATTTGCATATTAATATAGCTTATGCTAGTTCTGAATGCCTTCCCATCAGCTGCATGGGAAAACAGGAAGCCCAAAGAAACCAAAATGCATACAAATTGGAAAACTATAACCCTTCAGAAGTTACTGGTGACACCTTCAACACAGATTCCCCAGTACTGCTCTGACTCCTAGTCGCTACAAATTTCATAGCTAATGGTATTGGGGGATAGATTTAAGTTATAGAAGACGGTTTCCCATTATGCTGAAAGCCTCAGGGTTGTGTAACTAGCCTGAAATTCTATTAACATATTCTCGAGGAACAGGTATTATTGAGCAAAGTACTTACTTATTTTACTTAGAATAAATTGAAAATTGAATAGCAATTCCTCCCCCCATCTGTTAGCTTCTAGATCAGTGATGATATTCATTAGGTTCTGACCAGTTCTGGAGAACTGGTAGCAGAAGTTTTAAGTAGTTTGGAAAACCAGCAAATACCACCTCTGACTGGCCCTGCTCTCATCTATTCTCTGCCTCCTGAGTCCCAGCTTCTTTTGTTGCCCTGCACAGGAGAACAGAGCTGGAAAACAGATTAGTGGAATGGGGAGGGAATAGGATTTTGCAGTAACTTTCCCCCAGGAGTGGGGAGAGAATGAAAATTTTACTTTATCCTTCCACTGCCATGCCCACCAAGCCACGCCCACAAAACAGGTAGTAAAAAAATTTTGAATCCCACCACTGCTCTAGATGTATTTGGACTACATGCAGAGGTGAGATTCTACAGGTTCACACCTATTCACTAGAACTGGTTGTTAACATTCTAAGCAGTTTGGAGAACCAGTTGTTAGAAGAAATTACTGGCCTAATCCTGTAAGGAAGGCAGGAAGGAAACATTCTGGTGTTGCTTACAGAAACTATCTCTCCATTAACCCTTATTGCATTCTTGGCAGGATTAGACTTCCTGTCTCTAGAACTTCTCTAGAGTTTTTTCCCTCCTTTGCTGGTACTTTGCTTGTGTGGAGTGACCATTCAAAGTTACAATGGCACTGAAAAAAGTGACTTACGACCATTTTTCATACTTACAACAGCATCTCCACAGTCATGAAAGGCCAGGCAAGGAGATGTGTGCCTAGATGTGAGTGATGTTGAGTTGGCCACACCCAGACAGTCACATGACCACCAAGCCACACCCACCAATTAAGCCACACCCACAAAACCAGTTGTTAAAAAATTGCCTTCAGACATTGTGGGTATTCCATCACTGGAGGCTTTTAAGAAGAATCTAGGCAGCCACTTATCTGAAATGGTATAGGGGCTGGACTAGAAGACCTCCAAAGTCCCTTCCAGTTCATTCTATTCTAACAAGAAAGAAAGTAATACAGTAGAAGTCAAGGAGTGGGAATTTGGGAATTGAAGTTCATACATCTTAGAGTTGCCAGGATTTTATCACTTTTTATCACCACATTTTATACCCATTTATGTATGTATTTGTAATGGTATTACCATTTTTATCTTTGTTAAATTCCAATGATTAAAAACAAAGTAAAGGTAATCCTTTACTTATTTAATAATATAATCACCCATTGTGATTTTATGGGTTTTTTTTACAGTGGTTATTAAACAAACATAGTGGTCATTAAGCAAACCAATAAAATTTGCAAAGTGCATCTTTTTGTCCAAAAAACAGAAGTAAGGATTTTCTGGAAACATTTGGAAAATGTGGCCACTTGATCATGGGACATGCAAACAGTTGTAAATGCAGTTGTGTTGTCAAATGCCTAAAGTTTAGTCATGTGTTTTCAAAGAGGGCCAGGGGCAGAGGCAGTATTCAGCAGGTTCTGACCAGTTCTGGAGAACTGGTAGCAGAAATTTTGAATAGTTCAGAACAGCACGTCTAACTGGCCCAGCCCCCATCTATTCTCTGCCTCCTGAGTCCCAGCTGATCAGTTGGGTCTTCTTTTGTTGCTCTGCATAGGAGAACGGAGCTGGAAAGCAGGTTAGTGGGGTAGAGAGAGAATGGAGATTTTACAGTATCCTTCCTTTGTCATGCCTATCAAGCCATGCCCACCAAGCCACACCACGCCCACCAAGCCATGCCCACAGAACTGGTAGTAAAAAAAAATTGAATCCCACCCTGGGCAATCATTGGAATTTGGAATCTGGATTGCAAGTCCCCTTTTCTGGTCGGTCACAACTTCAAAACAATTGCTAAGCAGCAAGTTGTGAATCGAAGACTAGCTTTGTAAATAAAAAAGGAACTTCAGCTCCCAGAATTCCCTTTTTACACCCGGCCAATCCAAGCAAGCTTAGTCACTTGTGGTTCAAAACTTTCCATCCTGATCTGTGCTGAGAAGCATTTCTTGTTTGTTTACTAGACTTATCAACTGCCCAAGCCATGTGTTCTATATTGTCCCTTTCGCAATGCATCATTGATATGACAGCATATTAAAATAATTAATAAAAAGTGACTCGTGAAACCTATTCACCACATTCGCATACTCTGTGGTAAGGATGAAGCTGTCAGTAACAACTAAGTCAATATAACAAACCTTTCTTGTCAAGAAATTGCTGCTAAAGGGCAGGGAGGCCCAGATTTTCATTAACAAGCTGTATGCAGAACGATGCCTGGTTTCTTTTTTATTCTCTGTATGTCCCAGGTCAACATCCATCTTGGTTTACTTACAAGCTAAAACAAATTGAAATTTCACCAGCAAAATAAAATAATCCTTCACCGTTAACACTCTGCATTTAAAGCTGAATCTGGCAATGTTGGCAAGGTAATGGTAATATATTCTCAATGTTTTTCCTTTCCCCAGTTTTATTTGGCACTCTTATTCCCCAGGTGTTATTTCTTTAGCATTTTTTCTTCTTCTTTTTAAACGGCCCATTTCTGACGGCTTCCTTTCTTGAATAAGAAACATGCTCAGTCTTATCCAGCCAGGATCCTGTTTGAACATCTCAAGTCTCAGATTTCAGTAACTGAAATCTTTCAGTCAGAATTACGGATGCAATTTTTTTCATTGTGAGGGCAAAAGAGGACAAGCGATGGGAAAAGATGCTTATGCAAAAAAGTAGATTCTCCCCCTCCCCCCCCAAAAAAAAATAAAAAATAAAAAAATAAAAAGCAAAAGTATTTTTCAACATTATGGAAAAAATGGCAGAAGTTCCAAATGAATTCCACGTTCAAACTAAGTGCATAATTTATGCTGCTGAGTTAATTTTAAAAAAAGCAAATGATTCAACGCAGGCTGTAGCTTGGTTATGGACTTAGACAAAAGAGAACATAGAAACTGAAGGATTGAGACAAAAAGGTTGATTATTTTTAAAAGGAGTGAAGGGAATTATCTTCACCCAAGTTTTATTAGATGCCAGCCCACAAAATGTTTCTTGGCAGCACAGAACAAAGGGCAGTCTTTCTAATAAGAAATTTCAGTATTTATCTAATATTTTCAAATAGCCTGCACAAAACACCTGCCATATATTGCTAGCTGACATCTGCTTTTATTATTTTTAAAGAAGTTGTGATACATGTCCTATTATTAGATTTGTTGCCCAGCTATATGTATTTTGAATGAATTGGCTCACCAGCTGGCACACTCTGCCCACTATATTTCTTGGAAACAGACTAATCTGGAATAGCGGTAGGTGAATAGGATGGATATTTCTTACTGACAAAGGAGTCTATTTGTAGCTCAGGGTTGAAAAGAAGGGTCCTTGATGCTGTCTGAGCTTGGTTGTTTTCTTTCAGACATTTCATTACCCAATCTAGGATATTTATTATTTCAATAAGACTGCCATAACTGGTCTGCAAAAGGCAATTAGCCACTAGATGGCAGCAAAACAGACACACAAAATTCTAATGGTCTGCTGCCATCTAGTGTTATCTGGCATACTGCAGCCCAGTGATTATTTATTTATTTATTTTTGTTAGTCAAACTTAATACAGTTTATTATTTATCTAGCAGAGTGACCAAACAATAGCACACATTTTCTGCAAAAACTAAAAAAAAAGTTTAAAACAACAAGGTTAAAGCTTTAATAAAATCTGCATTCATCAATAAATTGCTCCTTGCCAACTCCACCAATCTACTGTTCCCAGGGTCTGGAGGAAACCGCAGTGTCCTGTCCTATTCTTGAAGGCCAGCAGTGTCACCAATATCTTGAAGGCCAATAGTAGCTTCAATGATTTAATTATCTCCCCAGTAACCTGTAGTTTTCCCAGCCTGGCATTAAATTTCCAATAAATCTACTTTGCATGCCTTCATAGGATGTGTACTCATGTGCAATTACTATTCTTGTGTACAAATTAATATTGCTTTGATTGGATGAAGAATCTTAGCAACCCAGTTTCATTAACTATATACTTCAACATATATATGTTCAATATTACTTTCCATTCCACTCCACTCCCACTATACACATGTACACACAAAAACATTATTCATTTATTATTCAATTTCTTTAGCTTTCTCAGTCAATGACTCTGGGAGCCTTATAATTCAAAAAAGAATGTGTGTGTGCATGTATGCACATGTGTGTGTGTTATATTCTTTTATGTGTGTATGTGTGTGTGTATATGTATATATGTGTGTATATGTGTGTGCGTATATATGTATGTGTTTGTGTGTGTGTGTGTGTGTGTTAGGTTTTTGAGCTGATAAATAATTAAACAAGGGAGACTAGTATAGATCTATTTCGAGCTACTTAGCTCTTGTCAGCTAGCCATACCCTTACTGGGATTCGAACCTGGGAAGTATTACATGTGAGACAGTTGTAATTGCCATTAGGCCACAGGTTCTCATCCAGATCAGCGATACAGCAGAATGAGTATATATACTTGTGTTACAACACCCTGGTAAGCCCCAATCAAGGGAGGAAGCATACTGCTGTCCTTTTCTGTCTTTTCGCTCATCACCAGAAATGTTTCCTCCCTTGATTGGGGCTTACCAGGGTGTTGTAACACAAGTATATATGCTCATTCCCCTGTATCGCTGATCTGGATGAGAACCTGTGGCCTAATGGCAATTACAACTGCCTCACATGTAATACTTCCCTGGTTCGAATCCCAATAAGGGTATGGCTAGCTGACAAGAGCTAAGTAGCTCGAAATAGATCTATACTAGTCTCCCTTGTTTAATTATTTATCAGCTCAAAAACCTAACACACATATAAACAAAAGACAACGAAACAAATAGCTTTCTGTCTGGATGGTCTCTGGTGATGAGCCGAAAGACAGAAAAGGACAGCAGTATGCTTCCTCCCTTGATTGGGGCTTACCAGGGTGTTGTAACACAAGTATATATATATATATATATATATATATATATATATATATATATATATCACACATTAAATATATATATGTGTATGTGTGTGTGTGTGTGTACACACATACACATCTATCTGTTTGTCTGCTATCTCTCTCTCTCTCCCCTGTCCGTCTGTCTGTCTGTCTGTCTATCTCTATCTATCTATCTATCTATCTATCTATCTATCTATCTATCTATCTATCTATCTATTTCAGAAGTTTAAAAATTTCTGCTGTCCAGTCATGACTGTGCTGAGGGAGCAGTGCTTCTGTCGGAATCTCAACCAGGAGAACCAGGGGCGAAATTCAAATTTTTTCCCTACAGGCTCTGTGGGCATGGTTTGGTGGGACTCAGTCTCTAAAAGGAAAAAGGTGAGCAGGCATAGGCATGGCCAAACAATTCAAATCATCCCTACCACCTCTCCGAACTGATTCAAATTGTCCCAAAGTAGTTAAATTTCACCACTGAAGAGAACCTGGAATGCAGTAACTTTCCCACCAAAGTGGTGTCTTTTTATCTGCTTAAACTTACACATTTATTTCAAAGTGCTAGTTTGGGAGGAGCTGGGATGAATAACAGGAACTCACTCTGTTGTGTGGCTCTTGGGTCTCGAACTTGAGCTATCAGATTTCCATCTGACAAGCCCAGGGTTCTCACAGCTGAGCCATCATGCTGCCCTATAAAAATATTTTAAAAGATCCAAATTAAACATATACAGAAGTAAGATATTTGTCCCATTAGCAACATAGTCAGAAAATGGGGTCCTTGATTCATTCAGCATCCCAGGTTCAGAAACACAACAAAGTTTTTAATGCATCATGAAAAGCTAACAGGACTGTTGCTGATTTTCAAAGGGAGGATGTTCTATAGATCAGGGGCCACTGCAGAGAATTCTTTGACATTCTTTGGTTGAAAGGATCTGCAACATGTCCATTCTGCTCAATCTGTCTGAGAAGGTAGAAACTCTTGAAAAAGGGCTTTAAACTTTAAAACAAAGTTTACTGCAGTGACACTTGTTGCCTGAAATGTCTGAAATCTGCATGTTGGAATAAATTGCCTGAAATAGCAATTCCTGGATTGTATGAATGGGTACAAACAGGGTAAATGAATACAATAAGAGTACTAGAAATGGATGAACATGATTATAATGTATAGGCAGAAGTTTCACATAACTTGATATATAGGGATAGGCAAGTGTTACCTATTGGCTGAAATATTTTCATTAGCAGGAGAAAAGATAATAGGTCCAAAGATGGATGTCAAAAGGTAACCATTTTACAGCTTACTGTTCCCAAAGGTTATGAAGACAAGCTATCCGAACATAAAAGAATGTGTGTTTGTGTATGAGCTGACTTCTCCTAATTATAGGACAAGCCCATGCAGTTTTCTTGCCAATATTTTTGTTGCCTGCTTAGTGGTTTGATTTTTATTTATATGGCTAGCTAATTCTAAGAATGGCTCTGGGTGGCTTACAATTTAAAGAAACATGAAAACAAGGAAGTAAAGTTGAATACAGTAGAAAATCATACAACATTCCAAATAATCCTAGAACTAAGGGGGAATTTCCTAACAGAGAATTAGGAAGCAATTAAACAATGGAATAGCTTTTGCCTTCAGAAATTTTGGGTGCTCCATCACTGGAGCTTTTCAGAAGGAGACTGGACAATCATTTATATGAATTGACAATCATTTATCTGAAATGGTATAGAGCCTCCTGCTCTAGCAGAGGGTTGGATTAGAAGATCTCCAAGGTCCCTTCCAACTCTATTTTTCTGTGTTAAAGTAATATACTTAAAATACCTTGGAACATAAAACAACAATAGGATAATGGAATCTAAACCTTTCACAGGTGGCCAAGTAGGAAACCTCAAGGATGCCTGGAAGTCTATTGTTACAGAATTTAATATCAGAATCTGGAAAGGTTTGTTCCATCTGAAATCATAAGAGCATAATCATAATCTGAAACTAGAGCATACAAAACATTTGCTAGACCAATACTCGAATACAGCTCATCAGTCTGGAACCCACATTACATATCTGATATTAGCACAGTTGAGAAAGTCCAGAAATATTTCACAAGAAGAGTTCTCCACTCCTCTACTCTTTATAGAATACCTTATGCCACCAGACTTGAAATTCTAGATCTAGAAAACCTTGAATTACGCTGTCTTTAGTCTGATCTAAGTATGGTATATAAAATCATACATTGCAATGACTTACCTGTCAATGAATACTTCAGCTTCAACCATAACAACACAAGAGCACACAATAGATACAAACTCAAGGTTAACCACACCAAACTTGATTGTAGGAAATACGACTTCAGCAAGAGAGTGGTCAATGTCTAGAATACTCTACCTCTGTGGTTTCTTCCCCAAGCCCCAAAAACTTTAACCTTAGACTGTCTACTATTGAACTCACACCTTTCCTAAAAGGTCTGTAGGGGGCGTGCCTAAGCGCACCAACGTGCTACCGTCCCTGTCCTATTATTTCTTTTATATTTTATTTTTCTAATATGTATCCATGTATTCATAACTATGTTTTACTTATACCTATTATCTTATAAGCGATTGACAAATCAAATAAATAAAATAAAATAAATAAATAAAAAACCAAAGCGAGGCTCTCTTTTTGTCTTTATCTCACATTTCTACATTTCCCAGGACTGGATTTTCATTTATGGTGTCTTATCTACCAATGGTTCTTCCATTCTTTTTTCAGTATTATGACTGCCTTCTTCTACAAAGGATAACAGAAATAGCCATTATAACAACAAGAAGAATAGAAGAATAACTAAGACCAACAAATGCTAACTCATTCAAGGTCTTATGTTTTAGATATGGCCATCTCGCTATCTTGACCCAATGCTTGGGGGAACAGATAGCTCACGAATGAAGAAAGCAAATAGAGATTTTTTTTTCTATAGGGCAGATGCCTCTAAAGAAAAAGTAAACTTGTCCTGGCAGGTGACATTGTCTTTTTGCTCAAAGGCCTTCTCTGATGGAGCTCATAAGATGTTAGAAATAGTTGTAAAGTGATAATTCCATAAATGAGTTCACCTGTGCCATGGAAGACTTTATAGATGATAAGCTACAAGCTAATAGACCCCTAGTCCATTGCCTTTATTACTTGATTAAACTGATTTTCAAATCAATATTCTTGATATTTCCAATATGATGCAGATTATGTAGTTGGCATGTGTTGACTTTTAATTGTTTATAGAATTCAATCTATTACCTACTCATAAAAAGAATGCAATGCTTAATCACATATATTTATCAAACAAATCTTGCTATAATTTGATAAAAGATGTATTAATTGGACTTGATTTCATCCACTCACCTCAGTCCAAACAAGGACCAGGTAGGAACCATAATGAAGTCCAGAGGTCCTTCCTGGTGCAATTGCCGTTTAGTTGAAAGATGTTCTCCATCGCCACCATTCTGCTTGCTACATTGTTGAATTGTGGCAAGTTAATGCCTGTCTGGATTTGCTGTAAGATTGCTGAGAATGATCAGATGCTACCTGCTATAATGACCTTTGGCTTGCAGAACTTGCTTTGATGATTTTTTTTATAAAAAGAAAAAAAGAAAGTTCTTAAGGAAGGAAGTTGACACTCTAGCATTCTGTTATTGTAAATCAGCTGAGAATTATGAAAGAAGGAACATATTCTCTGCATCTTCTTTATTTCCTCTTCTCTTTTCTTTTCCATCCTTGCAATTAACAGCTGAGGTTCTAGAATTTGGAAATGCTACAATTTAAGGGGGGAGAATGTGGGCTTGGGGAAAATTGGAAGTAAGTGAAATTGTGCAATGATCTGTGCTTTAGGAAGGCATCTTTTGCTGCTCTCTCTCTCTCTCTCTCTCTCTCTCCTCTGTCTTTGGAATGCTAACACCTTCAAGGTGTAAATAGCTCTTGCAAGAGAAAGATCCTAAAGAATAACCTGGCCAAGAAAACACCCATCTCTTCCTAACAAGCCCCATCTGAGATTCTAGCCTAGTTTGGGTCTCACCAGTAAATTAGGCACTCACTGAGACCTTGATGCTCTAAGTAACACTGAGGGCAGGCTAATGTGACATAATGCAGTTGCCATGGAAATAGAGTTCACTAGCAGCATCCCAACAGCAGAGCATCAATTTGGCAACCTGCTTAGATGCAACTTAATCCATCTCCCTAATTGTGCTATGGCTAGGATTTGCAAGGAGGCGTAGCCAACTTTTGTGAGCTGCAAATGAGATGACCTTGCTGGAAATATAGCCAGGCACACCACTTAAACTTTGCAGGATGTATGGGGCAAGGAGTCCAAAATCACATTTGCAAGTTGCCTCTTTTCTGGAATAGTCCCGGTAATGCTAATAGGAAAATGGATGGGATGGGAGCAATTTGGCAACCTCCCACAAAGCAAGTGAGAGCTTTTGCAGAGGAAAATTTGAAGAAGCTGATTGGTTGGGAGTGCAGCTGCAGCTCAGCTAAAACCAGCTCAGGGCTAAGTAGGCCATAAATGCACAAATATAAATATTTTGATGCTGTGCTGATCTTCCGTTTGCAAAAAGTTGTTTTTCTTTTCTTTTCTTTTCTTTTCTTTTCTTTTCTTTTCTTTTCTTTTCTTCTCTTTTCTTTTCTTTTCTTTTCTTTCTTTTCTTTTCCTTTCTTTCTTTCTTTCTTTCTTTCTTTCTTTCTTTCTTTCTTTCTTTCTTTCTTTCTTTCTTTCTTTCTTTCTTTCTTTCTTTCTTTCTTTCTTTCTTTCTTTCTTCTTTCTGAAGAAAAAGCCTGAAGGAAAGAGATTGAATGTCTAACATTCTCTTTTTGGAACTCAACTGAGAGGTATTGGAGAAAGGAATATTTTCCTTGGATTGATTCCCTCCCTCCCTCCCTCCTTCCCTCCCTCCCTCTCATCCCTATTCCCAGTCAACTGACTAACTATTGCTGGCAGCAGATAATTTTGGATGACTTGGTCCCTCATCTATCAGCCATATTTTTTGCCTTCCTGATCACCAGGAAGGAGGATGAGATGGTTGTCACTCTCTTCCCTATTTCTACCATTTTTATTTTCTATGTTGTTCATAATGAAAAATTTGTGGTGGTACAATTTGATCACATTCTGATCAAACATCATGCATTTCTTCCAATTATTATTGTCTTCTTCCCCTTATGACACAAAGCTGGAATGCCACAGGGATGAAAAGCCTAGAAAAATAGGAACTATCTAGGATTTCATCTTGATAAGGAATGCTGGAAAAGAGAGTTAACCCTTTGGTAGGTCAACCCCAAGCAAGATTGTGTCTTTTGAGACTAAATTAACTGTTAGGATTCATTGGATGAGTATCATCGCAAATTTGGAATTTGCATAACCCCTAAACCTGGTTAGACATATCAAGAAGAAGCATGTAAACACTATAAAATGGCATTTTGTGATATGTAAGAAAAACTGAATAAATGGATGAGGAAATGACTCACAAAATGTCACACCATAGGGTGGGCAAGAACTTTTGAAGTCTTGGAGAGTTACTATAGGGCTTTTATTTGGGCTGCTATCCTATCTAGTGCGACCAGACCACCACTTGATGATATCAAAGTCTATACTTTCTTCCTCCTTTTTGCTGCCATCTAAAGCTCAGTCTGCAACCCAAATTTGGTTGCTCTTGTCTTGACCATCATTGACCACCCTGCACCCCATTCTGAAAATTCATTTGTGTTCCCCCTCTCCGCTGTATTTTACCTATTAATATTGAAAACAATAGCCCAGCACCGATGGAAAATACTATGTGTGTGTGTGTGTGTCTGTGTATGTGTGTGTGTGTATGTGTGTGTGTGTATATATACTTTGTGTTACAACACCCTGTTAAGCCCCAATTAAGGGAGAAAGCATACTGCTTTCTTTTCTGTCTTTCGGCTCATCACCAGAGACCATACCAACAGAAAGCTATTTGTTTCGTTGTCTTTTCTTTACACGTGTGTAAGGTTTTTAAGCTGATAATTTAAATAATAAATAAGGGAGACTAGGATAGATCTATTTCGAGCTAGTTAGCTCTCTTCAGCTAGCCATACCCTTACTGGGTATGAAAGAAAGCAGTATGCTTTCTCCCTTAATTGGGGCTTAACAGGGTGTTGTAACACAAAGTATATACTTATTCCCCTGCCTCAGCTGATAAGGATAGAGCCAGGTGGTGTAGTGGCAATTACAACTGCCTCACATGTAATACTTCCCTGGTTCGAATCCCAGTAAGGGTATGGCTAGCTGAAGAGAGCTAACTAGCTCGAAATAGATCTATCCTAGTCTCCCTTATTTTTAAAGTATATATATATATATATACTTTGTGTTATACTCCCTTAAAGTATATATATATATACTTTGTGTTACAACACCCTGTTTGTGCTTCTTGGAGTAATGTGAGCTTGCAGCTGCTTTTTCCTTTTAACTGCTAGTGGAGATGTGACTTGATTGTGTGGGAGCTTGGCTGTGTTCTGATTGGGTAGGGGTGTGTTCTCATTAGTTGGGGGGTTGGCTGTGTTCTGATTGGCTGGGGGTGTGTTCTGTTCCAGTGGGGGTTTGGTTGTATTCAGGTTAGTCTTAGTTGCTGGGGGATTTGAGCTGGTGAGCTGTGATCCTGTTGTTTGGCTTCGCGTTCGTGGTCGTGCCACATCTTCATAGTGGGTGTCAGTTCGCTTCATGTATGGGTTGAGGGGGTTTGAAGCAAGTAGTGATGCAGCTGTGGTGCAGCTTCTGGTCTGTGGTCGTGCCTCATCTTCAAACCCCCAACCAATGAGAACACACCCCCACCCAATCAGAACACAGCCAAGTCTCCACCCAATCAAGTCACATCCCCACTAGCAGTTAAAAGGAAGAAGCAGCTGCAAGCTCACATTACTCCGAGAAGCACAAGGCCGAAGACACAAGCCTGAAGATGATGAATGAGACTTCATCGAAACGTCGCCTAGATACTTCCAATTCTACGTGGGAGAAAACCCGAAGAAGCAAAGATCCATATAAATATTTTATTTATTTATTTATTTATTCATTCAAATTTGTATACCGCCCCCTCTCCCTAAGGACTCGGGGCGGTGCACACCCACATAAAAACATATAAATACAAATACAATAATTTAAAATAAATTAAAAGAATTAAATAGATTGGCTTTAAGAGTTAAAAGTGGGGAATTTAAAAAGTTAAAAACCATTTAAAAACCAAATTTAAACCATTTCACATAACTCTTGGCCAGACCAGCTAGATGGAATAGGTGGGTTTTATTTATACATATACCTACATACATACATACATACATACATACATACATACATTTGTTTTCGTAGATTTTCATGGGTACAGATATGCAGGTCTTGGTGTGTTCGGGTCTTTTCCCATGTAAGATTGCTCACACAAAGCAAAAAGCACCAGCCTGAAGATGGCGAGTGGGATCTCATCAAAACATTGCCCAGATAGTCTCAATCTTACACAGGAAAAGACCCGAACACACCAAGACCTGCATGTATGTATGTATGTATGTATGTATGTATGTATGTATGTATGTGCAGGTCTTGGTGTGTTCAGGTCTTTTCCCATGTAGGATTGAGACTATCTTGGCAATATTTTGACGAGATCTCACTCGCCTTCTACAGGCTGGTGCTTTCGGCTTTGTGCTTGTGCAAGCAAAGTGAGATCTGAGCTGCTGTCTCCCTATATATACTGGTGGGGAGGTTGGCTGTGTTATCATTTCTTGATTGGTTGATGGAGTTGATGTTTGCAGATTGGCTGGCTATTTCTTAAGAACATGTATGGCTGAGGTATTGGCTGTGTGTCTATCAGCCTCCTGTGTTGTAACAACTTGGGTAATGGGCTGTGTGATGACCTTCTGAGTTATAATGTTGTGACCTCCTGGGTTTTGTGCTGTAATCTCCTGGGTCGTAATGACCTGGGTAATGGGCTATGTGATGACCTTCTGAGTTCAAATCTTGTGACATCCTGGGTCTTGTATTGTAATCTCCTGGGTCATTGGCTGTGTTGCAACATCCTGAGGTTTTGTGGTATAACCTCCTGAGTTCTGTGATGTGATATCCTGAGTGGGTGGCTGTGATGTGACATTCCAGGTTTTGGTTTGGCTCCAAGTTTGAGGCCTTGTTCTATGTTCATGGTGTGTGTCAGTTTGCTTGGTTTGGGGGTCGGGGTGTGTGGCAGCTGGTGATGCAGCTGTGGTCTGGTTTCTGGATGGTGGTTGCCTTTTGTCTATGGGTGGGTTTGAGTTTGAATCTGGTGAGGGAGATTGATGGTGACCTCATGTGTTGTTTTGGGTCCAGTGTTGGTTTTCATGACTGGGACTCGTTTGTTGATAAGGGCTAGTTTCCTCCTGTCTGATAGGCAGGAGACATCATCCCGTTTATTCATGTTATGGGGGTGTTTCTCTATTTCGATGGCTTCCCTAATTATTCTCTTATTGAAGTGTTCAGTATTGGAGATTAATTTGGTTCCCTCAAAATTAATTCATGTCATGTGGCTTTAAGGTGCTGGAAAAGGGAGGAAGAATTTTCTTCTTTTTTGACTGCCTTCTTGTGTTCTGTGATGCATGCATTTATTCTCCTGTTGGTTTGTCCAATGTATGTGGCTGGGCAATTGTTGCATTGTATTTCATAAACTCCTTGGTTTTCTATCTGGATCTTGTCTTTGGGGTTTCCTAGGATGTTGGTTATTTTTTGGTCAGTGCCGAAGGCTGTCCTGATATTGTGTTTGTGGAGAATATGCTACAAGACCCAGGATGTCACAAGATTAGAACTCAGAAGGTCATCACACAGCCCATTACCCAGGTCATTACGACCCAGGAGATTACAGCACAAGATCCAGGAGGTCACAACATTGAAACTCAGAAGGTCATCACACAGCCCAGGTCGTTACAATACAGAAGGCTGATAGACACACAGCCAATACCTCAGCCACACATGTTGTTAAGAAAAAGCCAGCCAATCTGCAAACATCAACTCCATCAACCAATCAAGAAATGATAACACAGCCAACCTCCCCACCAGTATATATAGGGAGACAGCAGCTCAGATCATGCTTTGGTCGCACAAGCACAAAGCCGAAAGCACCAGCCTGAAGATGGCGAGTGAGATCTCGTCGAAATGTTGCCAAGATAGTCTCAATCTTACACGGGAAATATCTTATATATAAATAGAGATCTATTTTAAATGATTGGTTTTATTGTTTTGAATGTAAAATATTAATCTGGCTGAACATTTGAAATACTGGGTCTATACTTTGAAGTGGGAGGGGGGGCTTCAAGAGAAGGGCAAGGGGAAATTGTCCCATTGCATCTTCAAAACCCTTGAGATGTGGTGTTGCAGCCACTACACAGAGCAAGAGAAGAAACACAGAAAACTGTCTTGTGTTGTTTATACTGAACATGTTTTCTCTTTCCTTCTTTCTGTCCATCCTTCTCTTCATTGGATTTATTCAGGGATTGTGTCAGTGTATGTTTCCTAGGCAAAGTATTGTCATTCTTGTCTATGGAAATTCTCAGTCTTCCAGGTCATAGTTGCTTCAAAAGACAACTGGGCTTTTTTTCCTTGAGGGAAGAAGTTTCACTTTTCATCCAAGAATGTCTATGGAGATTTTCAGTTGTTCATGGTTGTCCCAAAGGTGCTTTTTCACGAGGCAACTGGACTTCCTGGTTTTTCTTTGAAGACCTTTTGCTTCTCATCCAAAAAGCTTCTTCAGCTCTGACTGCATGGTGGGAAATGGAAGGATTTACCTTTCTTACAGCTGATCAATTGCATCCTTTTAGAGTGTCATTGAGGCCACCTGGAGGTTTATCTGTGACCTCAGGATCACCTGAGTAGTGCAAATGGGTGTGAAGCCTTCTGCACCATGTTTTTCTTTGTCCTGTATCCCTTTACTGTTGGACACAGTGAGTCTGTGTTATCTGCATCTCAAACTAAAGCACAAATGTTTCCTGTACTCTGCATTTTTTTCCTGGAAATCCATTCATACTCCCGCATCATTTGAAGAGTGCTCATCCCAAAGCACATAGCTATGGAGATTTTCAGTCATCCAGGTCATGGTTGTCCCAAAGGTGCTGAATGGTGGAGATGATGGAAGGAAGAAGTTAGTTTAGAACTGATCCTTCCGTCACCCCTACCATTCTGCCAGAAATGATGAAGCTTCTTGGATGAGAAGCAAAATGTCTTCTTCTTCCTCAGTCCAGTTAGTTGCCTTTTGAAAAAGCACTTTTGAGACATATTGTTGTTCTTATGGAAAAGAATGGAAAAGAACAATGTTAGCAAGAGCACTGAAAGACAAGAAGAAGAAAAAGAATCACCATCATTTAACACTTAGTGTGTAGCTAACTCTTTACCTTCCAGGAACATTTCACAGACATTTTTTTTAAATAGCATGCACAAAGAAGTTCTGGACTTTCTTGTTCCCCCAACAACCTGAACTTTTAATAAACAACTAGATGAGCTACAACAAAGAGATTTTATCAAAAAAAAAAAAAAATCAAGATGATGGTGGCAATAGTGCAATAAAAACCTTCTCCCTTTATTATGTGTGGCAGATGTGCCACTCATAAAAAAAGGTCACATTTCTAAATTACGACTGTGGCCACTTTCTTAATATTTTTTAACCCTCCATGGACCTACATCAAGTACAACATGCCTAATGGTGAATTAATATGTTTTCCGGCTTTCTAACATATACCGAATTATACAGAACCAGTAGACTGAGCCCACTTAAGATGTTAAGCTGAAGAAAAAAGGGACCTTAACCAAATTTAATGCTACCAAATTTAGCATGTGGTGAGACTGGTTTATCAGATATAGCAAATTGTGTTCTGTGACTCCAGCCACAGATAAGATAGATAGATAAAAAGCAGCTCCTGGAATCCTCGACTAAGTTCTTAAGCATTTTAGCAGTTCCTTTTCATTACAAATGCAGTGAAGCAGTACAGATTGTTGTAGACATCTTCCTTTAAAACCCTCTCCGAAACAAGACAGGTCAGACCTAATGAATACAAGCAGTCAAGTCAATTCCATCCTTCCTTTTAAGTGGGATCTTGAAACAGTAAAATGGAATTCATCATTTCACAATGCAGGCAAGACTGTATTTTTTTTTTAAACACTCCCCTTTAAGATGCAAAGAGCCGATGCAGTGGGTAAGAAGTTGGATTAGACCCACAGTACATTTTCACAATGGGAGATCCTGGGATGCCTTGGCATCCCTAAAGAAACCTAAAATCCAAGCGAAAAGGTAGAATATAATCAGTGGTGGGATTCAAATAATTTACCAACCAGTTTGCCCAAGATGAGGTTGACTGTTGTGGGAGGCATGACCCATCCTCCAGCTCCACCAGATATGCAGGATGAGTCTCCCGCAACAGCCAACCTGACCTGGGTGAACCAGTTGATAAATTACCCGCCACCCACCCCCCACTCTGGCTATCAAAATGGATCCTGGCCACCTTGCTGCAATGGCGAAAGGGGCAAAGAAGCAGCTGGCATGAGGGAAGGAGGAGAGTAGAGAGAAGAAAGAGGGAAAGTGGCCTTCTCCTTTCCTCATGCCAGCCACTCCATTGCCTGTTTCTCCATTGCAGTGCAATGCCCAGGATCCACTTTGATAGCAGAGGGGAGGGGATTTGACAACCAATTCACCCAAGCCAGTGCAAACCAACTGAATCCCACTACTGGATATAACCAAAAGTCATTGTTCTTGGATAAGTTTTCTACTTACTACTCCTTCCTTAGCACTCTTTCCTTTTATGAGCAAATGTTGCTCCACCATGTGCATTTTCAAACCATATAACTTGTGTTACCATATCAGGACATTGTATTTTGGGATTTGGGCCCCTCATTCCCCAATATGCTGGGATCTTATTACTGCAAAGAGTCTCAAGAGGTCATCTAGTCTTTTCCTGCTCAACATAAGAGGTCTAAATCCTCACCAATGAAAATGCATTCTATTGCTAAACTATTGATTGTCGAGCTGTTCTTACTGATGCTCAACTCAAATGTACCTCTCTTGTAACATAAATCCATTGGATCTGATTTTGTCTTCTGGATCTTTAAGAATCTTTAATTGCAAGGTTTTAGCCCTCTTTGTATAGTAGCAGTCTTTTTCTTCTCCAGGCTAAACATAAAGCCTCATTTTTAATCTTTAAAGTATTCCTGAAAGGACTTATTTTCATTATAACTGGTCTTCTTTGTGACCCATATCTGAACCTGTTTCACATGTGCTGGATCAACAATTACTGTGTTCACATAGCCCACAAAGTAGATAAATAAAGCATATTATGGCTTAATGCAGCAATCTAGTTCACACCAATATGCTGAATTACAAATTCCCCAACCCCATTTTAGCCTTGTCTTGTACACTCTTTAAACTGAATAAATCTGGTGAGGTGTAATTCTGCCTATCCACTGCAGCAGAAAAATGTAAGAGTTTTGCAGCACCTTAAATAAATTTATTATAGCCTCAGTTTTCGTGAATTGTAATAAACTTCCTCAAATCACAACGTGTTCATACCAACTTACAATTACAATTGGAACAGAGATTGTTAATGCTAAGGTCAGAAAGAAACAAAGCATGGAAAGAACAGGCAGGAAAATTAGATTACTAAGAGTAACCATTCACAAAATAGTAGCGAGTAAATAACAATATAAACATCTTGGCATATAAAGCTAATTCTCAAATCATAGACTATTTTCCACGCAGCCTTCCCCTATCAGATAGGCAATGTAATTTATATGTGTGTTTTAAAATGCAGTATCAGTTTATTTTAAAAGATGTTATTTTCTCCAAAGGCTTATAGCATCCCCTTTAAAAAAAAGGAAAAAGATTTTTTTAAAAACCATTATTGTTGTCTTATATCATACAGCAGAGATTCTGAAGAATATGCTGACATCTAGTGGCTATGGCAAGTATGAAGAATATAATATATTTTGCTGTGATCTTTTAATTAAGAAGCACAAGAATTATATATTTCATGACATTATGGCTAGTTTTGAAGATACTGGTGCTTGAATGAAAATTAAAAAAACCCTAGCTTTTGTAAACAGTTATAGGAAATATCTCACAAAAGAGAAGTTTCCTTATTTAACTAAACACAACTGGAAAAGGTCTATAGATCAGTGATAAAGCCCATTATTGAACACACAGAAGATTCCAGTAAGCCCATTTCAATCATCAAAAGTAGTCTTTGGACCAAGACATTGAATAGACTCACCTGGCTTCCTTCACCTTCTAGATGCCTACTCTTGTGTACAATCTTTGCCAGTGGCAGATATCGATCAAAACCAACTGCTGCAAAGATTTTGTATATCTCCCCTGTCGCAGATCAATGTGTCTAGATGCATCTCATTATCTGCTCCACTGTCCCTTATACATATCTGTACAGAGAGAAAAAAAATCTTCAACAAGTTATTGGGTTTTTTTTGATAAAGCAAAAGTGTTTCCAGTAGAAGAGAATGTATGTGGCTCAGGATTGAATTGTTGAGCCCTTGTTACTCACTGAGCTTAGTTGTCTGGTTGTCTGCTTCTCTCACCCAAGCTAGGTAACAATGATGTTGGATAATGAAATGTCCCCAAGCAAATAATCAAGTTCAGAGAACCCATAAGGATTCCACAAAGGTATTTTGTTGTTGTCCTGTTCCTCCAATACTGGTAGTTCTCAACTCATCAAATTTGCAGATAACATTAAACTGGCAGGAATAGCCAACACCCCAGAAGACAAGCTCAGAATCCAAAAAGATCTTGACAAACTTGAACAATGGTCCCTATGCAACAAAATGAATCTTAATGTGGAGAAAAATGAAGTTTTACATTTAGGCAAGAAAACCAAAGATATAAATACAGATAAGGCAAGACCTGGCTCAAAAATAGTAACTGTGAAAGGGACCTTGGACTCTTAATGGATTATCACCTGAATGTGAGCCAGCAGTGTGTAGCAGCAGCAAAAAAAAAAGCTAATTCAATCCTGCATTGTATAAACAGAGGCCTAGAATCAAGATCACATGAAGTACTGATACCGCTTTATAAAACCCAAGTAAGACCACGCCTGGAATACCGCAACCATTTTTGGTCACCATACTACAAAAAAGATGTTGAGACTTTGGAAAAAATTCACAGAAGAGCAACTAAGATGATCAAAGGCCTGGAGACTAAAACATATGAAGAACAGATGCAGGATTTGGGTTTGGCTGATTAAAGAAAAGAAGAATTAAGGGGCGACATGATAGCAATATTCCAGCATTTAAGCAGCTTCCACAAAGAAGGGGAGTGTCAAATTATTCTCCAAACACCAAAGGGCAGGACAAGAAACAATGGTTGGAAACTAACTAAAGAGATAAGCAACTTAAGGAGAAATTTCCTAACAGTGAGGACAATTAACCAGTGGAATAGCTGAATTAATCACTCAATAGCTGAATTAATCACTTAAAAACCATCACTGAAGGTTTTTAAGAAGAGACTAGACAGTCACTTATATTAAATAGTATAGATACTCCTGCTTGAACAGGGGGCTGGACTAGAAGACTCCAAGATCCCTTCCAGCTCTGTTCTATTCTATTAGCACAATTGAGCCCAGAATGTATGTTGCTAAGTGAAACATTTGTGAAGTGAGTGAGAATCTTTCTTGCCACAGTTATTAAGTGAACCACTGCAGTTGGTTATGTTAGTATCACAGTTGTTAAGTGAACCTGGCTTCCCCATTTTGTTTGAAAGAAGGACACAGCGATGGTTATAAGTATGAACCATTTGCCAAGCGTCTGAGTTTTGATCACAAGATCCTGGGAATGCTACAAAATTCACTTTTCTTCAGTCTCATTGCAACTTTGAATGGTCACTAAGTGAACTGTTGTAAGTCGAGGACTACCTGTATGTACAAGTAGTCCTTGACTTACAGCCATAATTGAGCCCAAAATTTATGTTGTTAAATGAGACAATTATTGAGTTTAACCCCATTTTCGTTCATAGCTATTAAGTGAATCACTGTAGCTGTTAAGTTAGTAACACAATTGTTAAATGAATCTGTCCTCCTCATTGACTTTGCTTGTCAGAAGGTCACAAAATGTGATCACAGATACAGCAACTATCATCAATATGAATCAGTTGCTAAGGGTTGTTGATCACATGACCATGGGATACCGCAAGCGTGAAAAACAGCCATAAGTCCCTTTTTTCTAGTACTTTGTAACTCAGAATAATCATTAAATGAACTGTTGTAAGTCAAGAACTTCCTGTAGTTTACTCTGGTATGGCAGTCTTAAAGCTAGAAACCATAGAATCACTCTTGGTGATTCTATGCCTGTCCACATCTTCTGATCTTGCACTATTTCTTTGACTTGTTGTGCTCTGGCTTGTGCTCTGGCTGGTGTCAACTTTAACAGTGTCCAGTATATATATATATATGTGTGTGTGTGTGTGTGTGTGTGTGTGTGTGTGTGTGTGTGTGTGTATATATATTCTAACCATATAACTATGGTTAGTCTTATATTCTCAAAGATTCTCTATATACTGTAAAAGGCAAATCCTGGTTACAATAAATATTCATAAAAGCTAACCCATAAAGTAAAAGGCCAGCTGATTTGTGTGCATATATTAAAAAGCGCCCAGTTAAAGAAAGCTGGATTTTTACCGTGTTGAGCTCATTTATGAGAGCTGACACTTTACCTAAAATAAAAAATCTCTTTAATCAAGTTCAACATCTCTATGTCACCTTCTTAGCAATGCCACATAAATGGCTTGCTACACCTTCTTCTGGAAATGTTTATCCCACTAGGGTAGACAGAACCAGAAAATCAAGTTCACTTGAAAAGCTAAAATCTAAAATCTCTAAAAAATCTCTATTGGCTATAATGATACTCGCAAGTCTGATTTGTAATAAACCGCCTCCTAAAGCCTGATGAATAAGGGAGAGCATCTACCCAAGATTTTTCCAAATGTTATCTTGTTCCTCTAGACCTTGACATTGATGATGTTATCCATTCACTCATGTTCAACTCTTGGTGATTCTATGCCTGTCCACATCTTCTGATCTTGCACTATTTCTTTGACTTGTTGTGCTCTGGCTTGTGCTCTGGCTGGTGTCAACTTTAACAGTGTCCAGTATCTGGATGTCCCTTCTTCAGGAGTCAACTGGACTTTTTTGTTTTTCTTTGAAGATGTTCACCCAAGAAGCTCTGACTGGATGGTGGGGAATGGAAGGATTTATATTCCTTGCAGACAGCTGGTCATCTGCATCCTTTTAGAGGGCTTGGATGAGAAGCAAAACTTCTTCAAAGAAAAACAAAAAAGTCCAGTTAGCTCCTAAAAAAGCACCTTTGGGACAACCATGACCTGGATGACCAAGAATCTCTACAGACTTCCTGTATTTGGACCTTTAAAAAATGTTTCACTCCTTTCTCCCCCTAGATAACTATGTAGATCAGGGGTTGCCAACCTTTTGGACCTCAGGGACCACCAAACTCATAATTTTAAATTCCGTGGACCAGAGACCCTGGGAAAATCCCCAAAAAAGTCTGCAGGAAAATTCCCACCCCGTTTTCCTACCAATCGATCATTCTTTATTTGGGATTGCAGGATACCGACTCTAGCTCCATTCTCAGGGGGGGAGAGAGAGGGAGATTTTTGGCTTCATGCAAGGAAAACAGCAGAAGCAACCAGAAGTCTTTCTTTTCTCCTCCAAACTCCACCAGAAATGAGTCTTTGTGAGACTTGTCACAACGGCACAGCTTCTTGGAGCAGGATGCCTTGCAGGGTCCCAGACTCATTTCTGGTAGAGTTTGGGAGAGAGAAAGACTTTTGCTACTTTCCTTGCATGCAGCCAAAAGCAGAAGAAGGAAGAAGTAGAAAGAAGCACTGCTTTGGGGGTGACATTTCTCTGCGGACCATCAAAATTTTCGTGTGGACCACCAGTGGTCCCAGGCCCACTGGTTGGCGACCACTGATGTAGATAGTAGTGCATATCTCAAACATCTCCCTTACTCTCTACAGGGACGTATAATGATTTGCTACTCTAGCCCAGAAACCTAAGATTTCCTGCTCATCTCTCATTCAAATGCTAACTATGTCTGGCACTGCTTAGTCTTTGGGGATCAGCCAAAGACAGTCAATGACTGTTCTAGGGATCCAGTTGAGGAAAGCTGGCTGGGTACATTCTGACTCTTTTTGTCAAAGTTTTCACAAAGAATGTCAGGCAGAAGAACGACTAGCAAAATCTCCAGCTTTTTTAAAAAAAACAAGCCACTGACACCTTGTCTTTTCCAAAGCTTTTTGGGCACCACTCCAAGACCAATTGCTAGTGTGGCATCTCCACATTGTGGCTCAGAGTTTTCAAAATGCAGTGCATTATTCTGTACGCTGACTCTGCATGAATGCCACTGCTTTTCATATGATAGATGCAGCCTGTGGCAAATCTTCACATCGTGCCCTGCTTAATTTCATTTCATGTTTGATTACACTGGTTTTTACTAAATTACATTTAGCAATACCTGATTTATCACAATCCATTGAGATGCAAGTTCCAGCTCCTTGCAATTCCAAGTAGCACTTACTGCTACTAGTTTTTATCTTCTTACAAATGGCAGCACTGTGTCAGATCTAAGATAACTCAGTGGCTTGGACTTGATTAATTCTGCTTTAATAAATTCTTACCAACCAACAGGCATGTGCCATATTCCAGATTGGTTCTTCTGCAGCCAGCGATCACTGACATATTGAAATCATTGGAGAAAGATTGGACTACATCTATTATTATGCAACAGCAATGATTTGCTGGCCAGAAATTTCATCATTTCATCTCAGAGCTGAATAAACTTAAATAAAATCAAAGAGCCTTTGCCCTTGCTTAGCAACTTTTTTATTTAAATTATCAGGCAAAAGTACCTATTATTTTAAATTTTAAAAAAGATCGATATACACATATTTATTCCATTGTTGAGGAAAAATTTATCCAAACCCAGATAAATGACTTGTTTGGCATGAGCTTGTTAGCAATTGTATAGAATAGAATAGAATAGAATAGAATAGAATAGAATAGAATAGAATAGAATAGAATAGAATAGAATAGAATAGAATAGAATACTTTACTGGCCGAGCGTTATTGGACACACGAGGAATTTGTCTTGGTGTAAATACTCTCAGTATACATGAAGAAAAGATACATTCGTCAAGAGTCAAGAATCATAAGGAACAACACTTAATGATAGTCATAAGGTACAATCAACAATCAAATCATACTAGGAAACAGTCAATATAAATCATAAGGATACAAGCAACAAAGTTACAGTCATAAAATCACAAGTGTGAGGGGATGGGTAATAAGGAGTGATGAGAACCCTAAGATACCATTTTCAACAATTGCTTGTAGCTTTCTGGTTAGAGAGATCTGTATATTTTGTATGGAATCTATCATTCTGTAGGATCTGTTGTGGTCCACCTTTCTACCCTTCAAAAAGCAGATAGCATCACAAAATAACATCCTATTGAGCTCTTAACAAAAGATCAACCTACTTCCTTTTGCTATTATAGGAAGCAAATCAACAAATTCAGCTGAACTGACTATTTAGCAAACTAGAACCATGTAGCAAATTATAATAACCTATATACCGACATATTTCTTTTATGTGGTGTTTTTAAATCTTTGTAAGCTGCCTTCGGGATGTGGTGGCTCCGTGGCTAAGACACTGAACTTGTCAATCAGAAAGGTCGGGAGTTTGGTGGTTTGAATCCCTAGCATCGCGTAACAGAGTGAGCTCCTGTTACTTGTACCAGCTTCTGCCAACCTAGCAATTCAAAAGCATGTTAAAAAATGCAAGTAGAAAAATAGGGACCACTTTGGTGAGAAGATTACAGCGTTCCATGCACCTTCAGTGTTTAGACTAGCTGGCCATATGACTATGGAGATGTCTTCGGACAGTGCTGGCTCTTTGGCTTTGTAACAGAGATAAGCACTGCCCCCAGAAATGACTAGCACGTATGTGCAAGAGGAATCTTTACCTTTAAGCTGCCTTGAATCGCCATGTGCAAGTAGGTGGCCATATAAATTTTCTCTGATTCCAAATTAAAACCATAAAAGCACGGTTTAATATAGCCCACCTTCACAACAATGGATTCAGAGTCCATTCTAATGTCTCCAGTTAGCTTGATTTCATAAAAAACTACTGGACACTTTTACAATAATGAAAACTCCAACTTAAATATGACTTCTTCTGTGCAAGGTGTAAAGCTTTTCTCAGTTGATGCATCTGACATTCCAAAAGCATGCAACTTCACTGTTAGCATTTTTTTTCTGGTGCAGTATCTGTATACACAAGACATTGTGCTTTCCAGAGTTATTTGTTTTAAGGAACTGCTGAGCCAGCAGCAAAGAAACTGCTGAATCTTGATTGATCCTACCAGCCAGATTGTTCACTGGATGATTCTTAATAAGGAAGAAGAGGGGGGGGGAGTTCTCTTGCACAAATAGTTAGAATTACCCAAGCCTTAGTTGACTAATGTTTTGTGCTTTTGTCCTTTCCCCTGCCTTATTTTTCAACCCTTTCCTGTAGTTTGTCTCCCATCATGATTTGTCTTCAGGATCTTCAGCAGAAATAATCAACTGGCTTAGGCAGACAATGTTAGAACATGAGATGGTTCTGCTTAATGGAAGGGATCCAGAGCATGTCTGTCTCATTCATTCATTCATTCATTCATTCATTCATTCATTCATTCATTCATTCATTCATTCCCAACCTTTATTATTTTTAAAAATAATTCTAATACTCCTTCCATCCCTCTATTTCTACCACTACTACAACTCTATGAGGTGGGTTAGGCCAAGAAAGAGTCACCGGTCGAAGTCACACAGCTGATTTATGGCAGTGATTTATGGTAATCCCCAAAAAATTATCTGGGTTTGAACCACATAGACCTTTATAGGTGACAATCTGCACCTTGAATTCTACTTGAAAGATCTTAATTCAGCTCTATCTGGAATCAGCTCTCACAATTGGCTGACCTTACATTCTAACATAATTTGCTGCCTATTTGTAAGATGCCAAGGATTGATTTAGCCTTCTGTTATGCTGTAATTTAATTGTTATTGTAGTTGCTTTAATTGTTCTGATTGCTGCTATTTTTGCTGAATGACTGGTAACTACCCAGAATCATTGCAATGAATTGGGAAGACATATAAATGGTATAAAAAATACATACATACTTATAAGATAGCAAGCCATCAGCCTGATACCAGTCAGTTCAATGCCAGAAAAAAAGACAGATGGAAACCATCATCTCACAGAAATGAAATTAAGGAAAAATGCTAGCTGTTAGAATATTCTTAGAACCTTCTTTGGGGGTTATGTATATCATATAGCCTACTTTGATCTCCTCAACTGACTAAATATACTCAGATGTGATAGAGGATGCTATACCATTAAGAATGAACAAACAACAAAGGATCAATTCTTTATCACTCCTGACATCTGGCTCTGGATACTTGTCTACAGACAATTGTTTATACATATTCTTCATGTTTTTATGTAGCTGTTACTAAACTCTGTGCATGGTTAACAAAACAGTTCTTCAAAACTGTTGATATTTTATAAGGATGTTAAAGTTCAAAAGATCTCATGACATCTTTTGCTTACAAGAGACCTTATATGTGGACCTTATCATATTGGTGGGTATTGTCCTACAAGATCCTACCAGATTTTAATATTTTCTTGATAACAAGACTTCTACGCTAGTAGTCTATTAAGACATATAGGATGATTGAGTAAGCCTCAGGTCTTCAATGGGGCCTGCCATTACAATGGTATGCCATAATGGTTGCAGCAGTCATTAAGTGAACATGATAGCTGTAAAATGAATACTATAATTTTTAAGTTAACCCATTGTTTGGTATGGTATGGTTTTGCTGAAAACTGGGAACAAGTGCTGATTTTTGGTCAAAACCGTCATAAAACGTGATCATATGGCTGTCGTACTGCATAAATGTGGCCATCGTGCTGAACACCCAAGTGAAGTTATGTGACTACAAAGAAGAGCAACTTCAGATCCAAGACATAAGTCCCCTTTTTTGGGTCAGTTGTATTGCAGAACAGTAGCTAAACAATCAATCATAAGTCGAGAACTATCTGCAGATTGCCTTTGGTTCTTTGTTGGTGTGGAGCAATGTGAACAACATTACTAACTACACCCCAGTTTTCAAAACAGTTGAATAAGGATATTGCATCTACAAAAAGAACTGATGATTAAATAAAACTTCAGAATCGTTCTTTGTCAGGACTGCCAATGCTTTTGTAACTTGCTTTAATCAGTGGGTTACATTGGACTGTTTATGAACTTTGATTAGATGTCTTCCTTGTAATTAAGGTTTCTTTTTAAATTATATTTTTTTTTCTGGGACTGGAATTCTCTCTTTGCTAGGGAACAGGATATTCATAGCATCCAAAGAATTATGACAATTCTGGAGATACTTTGGGAGTCCTGAGTTGAACTCACAGATGATGTCAAGGTTCATCCAATCTGGCAGAAGCTTATCCAGAGGAAACATTTCCTTTTTACTGACCAATCAAGAAGGAGGGAAAAACAGTTTCAAACTACAAGAATCAGAAATACACAAAGTTTCCAACATGAATCAGAATAGACTGTGCCAGCTGGATATGTTTTTTATGGAGGGGAACATGATTTAATTTCAACTGTGATAGATGCAGATACCTCATGTATCTGAAGAAGTATCATAAAGAAATAAAATCAAAACCTGAGCTAACACAAAATAATATCCTTAAGATACAGGAAGCTGAATTCCAATAGAATATTAGGGAAAATTCTTCGCAGTGTGTAGAATCCAGCAACTCTCAATCACTGATTGTATTCAAGAAGAGATTGAACCAGTGGTGGTTTGCACCGGATCGGGCGAACTGGTAGCAAGAATTTGGCATGGGTCGCTGAACCAGTAGTAAGTTCTGGCTGGCCACGTCCCTGACCCAGTCGCCCTTCTGCCCGATGCTAGCTTACCCTCGCTTACCTGCCCACCTGACATTCATCTAAGGTATTTCTTTTTTGTCCCTCCCAACAATTAGCTGTAGATAAGATCAGCTGTGCTGGGATTTCCCTTGCTGAGGCCCAGGAAGGCAAAAAATAGAGGGAGGAGCTCAGGCCCCCCCCCCTCCATTTTTTGCCTTCCAAAGCCCCAGATGAGCCTTAGGGGAGCAAAAACGCCTACCCCAGAGGCTTTTCTGAGGCTAGGAAGCTTCCAAAATGGAACTTGGAGGGGTGCTACGTGTCCCTCCCATGCTCTGTTCCTTTTCTTCCAGAGCCCCAGAGGACCCTTAGGGGAGCAAAAATGCACCCCCCAGAGGCTCTTCTGTGGCTAAGAAGCTCCCAAAAATGGGTGGGGGCTGCAAAAGAAAAAAAGCCACGCTGACCCAGTCACATGGCCACGCCCACCAAGCCACACCCACAGAACCGGTAGTAAAAGTTTTTGAATTCTATCACCAGGTTGAACAGACATTGAATGTCAACATTTTCATTTGGATTCCTGAATTTTGCAGGATATGGACTTAGTAGAATTCATAATTTGGTACTTTGCTTTACAACTAGTCATTTACTATTATCTTATTTTTTAAATGAATTTAAGTAAAGAGTGAATTCTGGTGGGCCTCAAGGAGAATGCCAGAAAGGACATTTATGTTTTGAGACATTAAGTTGCCTATTTCTGTTTAGAAGCAACACAACAATTATGGTGGAACCATCCATGGTTCAAAAAACTGTACTTTGTTAGCAATAGCCATAGCACTTAGACTTCTATACTGCTTCACAAAGCTTTACAGCTCTCTCTAAGCAGTTTTCAGAGTCAGCATATTGTCCCCAATAATCTGGGTCCTCATTTTACCAACCTTGGAAGGATGGAAGGCTGAGTCAACTTGAACCAATGAGACCCGAACTGCCAAACTGCTGGCAGCTGGTGATCAGCAGAAGTAGCCTGCAGAACTGCATTCTAACCACTGTGCCACTGCAGCTCTTGTTACCTGATTTCCTTATCATCTACTCCTCTAGTGAAGTCATTTTTCTTTCATTCTTCAACCAATTTTCAACCCATTAAAAGGGGCTATAAAACTGGCATTACCACCCTAATAGAAGTGCCCAGTCATTCTTTCTGGTAGTTTCAGTCACTCTCTGGAGGACTTTCCCAGACACTGAGGAAATTACAGCAGTGCTTAGTATTCCAGAGAAATGAGAAGAAAGTGACAAATGTCTGAGAAGAGAAAGCCAATTGGGAAGGGAAGAGACAGCAGTTACAGAAGCTGCCAAAGCGAAAAACAGCATATTGATTAGAAAGACACTGCAGAACCCACAGCTCTAGTACAATGCGGTATAAGTAGAAATAACCGTGATTCATCAACTAACCATCTTTTTCTTTTAGAATGCACAAATAGATCTTTGTTTTCCTCCTGCCAGCCCATCAACTGGTCATACTATATTACAAATAACAAGGCAATAAAACTGACTTGGAAAATGCTATAATGTGATTCTAGATTTATTTATTTTTTATTTATTTTATTTTGTCAAGCGATTATAAGATAACAGGTATAAGTATGAATATAGTTATGAATACATGAAATGGATACATATAAGAAAAATAAAAAGAAACAATAGGACAGGGACGGTAGGCGCTTTTGGTTGCAAGACAAAGCTCAGAGTGAGTCTGAGATGCTTACAAATAATAGGACCTTCCATCTAATCACAAGTGAGTATTTCTCTCTGTGTGTTGTGTAAACAGCAAACTGCAAGCAGGTTATCAGAGCTGCCTATTTTAATAGTGTGTTTTTAGCCATTCCCCCACCAACCCACCCCGTACAGGTGGAAGAAAAGCCGAGAGAAGTAAGAATGAAACTCCTATAAACGCTAATCTCAGATTCAATTACAATCTTGCAGTGCACCAAGTGTCAGAAAAATTTACTAAATCTCTCAAGACTCTTGTTTCCTGGAGTAACACACATACTTACACTGCCTAGCTTTTAAGAAAGATGTCAGACTTGTGTGGTACTTCACTCTAATGAAATGTAATGAACTGTGTCCTTGACCAGTGATGGAACAAAGTCCTAGGTATTTATTTATTTATTCAGTTTGTATAGTGCCCATCCTATCAAGTCACTCTGGGTGGTGAACATTTGTAAAATCATTTGAAAGCAACATTTCCAGCATAATACAAAAATTTAAACACCCAGAGAAACTCAAGAATATAGTATAATCTATGGATGTCAATAAAACCAGGAGAAGGCATCTTTACATACTCAAGACTCCAAGCCTAGGTAAATATTTTATTTATTTAGAACACTAGCTGATAACCAGCATTGCCAGGGTATTTATTTATCCTAATCCTGTATTAGACAGGAAAAGAAATGAATTATATCTATAGTATCAAAACAAAACTTTATCTCTCCTATAGTGTAGTCAGACCTCCTCATGTTGTTATTGTACTGCCTCTGAATGTCTGGATGTAGCAGCACTATTTCTCTTATCCTGTAGTAGGGACTCACGCTGTTGTATTGTCTCTGAAGCTCTAGATGTAGTAACTCTCTGGCACAGCATCACAAGTCTTCTATTCCTCTCCTTGGGAGTTTCTTGTCTACACTGATGTTTCATTTTTGGAGTCTTTAACTTAGCCAATCACTGGATGCTTCCTTGGAGGCATCTTGGGCCTGTCCTTGTTACCTCAACCACTGTGGTGAGAATTAGAGACCTAATTGCTCTGGCCAACAGCCTTGGGAAAATTCTACAGAGAACAGCCTTTGAGGTGATTATCTGCATTAGCAGACATTTTCTCCGACAACTTGCCCTCTTTGCTTGAAGCTGAGGGCCTCTTATCAGAGGGAGCCCCCTTGTTTTTTTGTAAAAATCAATCCCCCTTACCAGAGAGAGCCACCTTGTGGAGTACTGTGAAGCCATTACCATGGCAATTCCACTGTGCTGTACAGTAGAAGCCATTTTAAGGCACACATACACCCCGAGGAGTGTTGTGGTGTCTCATCCCCATGGTATTTGTTTCCAGAGTGTAAGTTATCTGTATATCACATTTGCTTGAGGTGTTCGAGAGTTATGCTGGAACACACACACATACACACACACCACACACACACACACACACACACACATATAATGTGTGTGTATGTGTGTGTGTGTGTGTGTATGGATCTTTGGTTATTCAGGTTTTCTCCCACGTAGAATTGGAAGTATCTAGGCGACATTTTGATAAAGTCTTATTCATCATCTTCAGCCTTGTGTCTTCAGCTTTGTGCTTCTCAGAGTAACCAAGCTCACATTACTCCGAGAAGCACAGAGCTGAAGACATAAGCCTGAAGATGATGAATGAGACTTCATCAAAACGTTTCCTAGATACTTCCAATTCTACGCGGGAGAAAACCCGAAGAACCAAAGATCCACATACAGATATCCGCAAAAACCTCAGAAAACATATGTATGTATGTATGTATGTATGTATGTATGTATGTATGTATGTATGGATGGATGGATAGATAGATAGATAGATAGATAGATAGATAGATAGATAGATAGATAGATAGATAGTAGATGTTTTCAGAAGTTTTTGCGGGTATTTGTATGTGGATCTTTGGTTCTTCGGGTTTTCTCCCGCGTAGAATTGGAAATATCTAGGCGACATTTCAATGAAGTCTCATTCATCATCTTCAGGCTTGTGTCTTCGGCCTTATGCTTCTCGGAATAATGTGAGCTTGCAGCTGTTTCTTCCTTTTAACCACTAGTGGGGGTGTGACTTGATTGGGTGGGGGCTTGGCTGTGTTCTGATTGGGTGGGGATGTGTTCTCATTGGTTGGGGGTTTGGCTGTGTTCTGATTGGTTGGGGGGTTGGCTGTGTTCTGATTGGCTGAGGGTGTGTTCTGTTCTGGTGGGGGTTTGGTTGCTCAAATCCCCCAGCAACTAAGACTAACCTGAGTACAATCAAACCCCCACCAGAACAGAACACACCCCCAGCCAATCAGAACACAGCCAAACCCCCAACCAATGAGAACACACTCCCACCCAATCAGCACACAGCCAAGCCCCCACCCAATCAAGTCACACCCCCACTAGTAGTTAAAAGGAAGAAACAGCTGCAAGCTCACATTACTCCGAGAAGCACAAGGCCGAAGACACAAGCCTGAAGATGATGAATGAGACTTCATCGAAACGTTGCCTAGATATTTCCAATTCTACGTGGGAGAAAACCCAAAGAACCAAAGCTCAAAGATTACCAAGGATACCACAGTTCAACCCTGAAAAGATAGGTTTTCAATGCTTTTTGGAAGACTAGGAAGGTGGGTTGTATGCTGAATTTCAGCCTTGCATAGGATAGGGCAAGAGTGGCATTCTACAGGTTTGCACCTATTTGCTAGAACCAATTGTTAACATTCTAAGCAGTTCACAGAACCAGTTGTTAGAAGTAATTAATGGTCCAATCCTGTAAGGAAGGCAGGAAGGAAACATTCTGGTGTTGCTTACAGAAACTGCATCTCCGTTAACCCTTATTACATTCTTGGCAGGACTAGACTTCCTGTCTCTGAAACGTCTCTGGAGTTTTCTTTTTCCTCCTTTGATGGTACTTTGTGTGGAGTGACCATTCAAAGTTACAATGGCATTGAAAAAAGTGACTTATGACCATTTTTCACACTTATGACTGTTGCAGCATCCCCACAGTCACAAGAGGCCAGGTGAGGAGATGCGTGCCTTGATGTGAGTGATGTTGAGTTGGCCATGCCCAGCCAGTCATATTACCACCAAGCCACACCCACCAACTAAGCTACACCCACAGAACCGGTTGTTAAATAATTGAATCCCACCCCTGGGATAGGGGCTACCAAGGAAAATGCATGCTTCTTAACTCCCATCAGTAGACAATATTTAAGGGAAGGAGCTAGGAGTGTGCCCACTGAGGCCCAAAAGGCAAAAAAAGGAGTGGGGGGGAGGCGGTGCTGCAAAAAAAATCCATGCCCATCCAGTCATATGGCCATGCCCACCTAGCCACTCCCACCTAGTTACGCCCACCGAACTGGTAGTAAAAATATTTGCATCCCACTCTGCCCAAACTGATCCTTTAGACAATGTATGTTGCAGTTGTTTCTGTTTCCAAACAGGAAAATTATGAGCTATACCTGAATAAATAACTATTTAGAAAAATCTGTGAAAGGTAGCCCAAATGTGATCTGTGAATTTACACAAATGTGTACACTCACACCCTCTTGGAAATACTTTAGCCTATTCTTGATAATTAAAATTTATTCCTTCTGTTTCTTACATAAGTAGAAACCAATGAAATACAAGAGAAGTTACTTTAGCCCAACCAGCTCCAAACATCCATTTTGTCTGGTTTTTGTATCTGCAAATTTATTTATTTATTTATTTAATCGTATTTCTATACCGCTCCCTCTCCCAAAAGGGACTCGGGGTGGTGTACAGCCTAATAAATACATAAAATACAAAGTTAAATAGAATTTAAAACCAAATTAAATACAAATTGGCTGCATCCCGTCCGACAATAATTCATTTAAAACTGGGAAATATAAAGTTTAAAAATAAGATTAAAATTTAAAACCCCTATTAACTTAAAACCCCATAGACCCTTACTGGGCCAGGCCGGCCTGTTTAAAAAATAAGGTCTTAACTGCGCGCCGGAAGGTGAGGATGTCTGTCATGGCTCGTATCTCCGGGGGGAGATCATTCCACAGGGAGGGGGCTCCCACAGAGAAAGCACGCACCCTCGGGGCCGCCAGCCGCCAGCGATCAGGTGGCGGCACCCCAAGTAGGGTGACCCTGTGGGAGCGTACTGGTGGCAGCAGGCGGTCCTGTAGGTACCCAGGTCCCGAGCCATGGAGCACTTTAAATACCATCAGTACCACCTTGAATCGAATCCGGAAGGCCACAGGAAGCCAGTGCAGCCTGCGGAGAAGTGGTGTTACGTGCGCGCCCCGAGGGGCACCCACGATCACCCGCGCGGCTGCATTCTGAACTAACTGCAACCTCCGGAGACTCTTCAAGGGGAGCCCCATGTAGAGAGCATTGCAATAATCCAAGCGGGAGATAACGAGGGCGGAAGTGACTGTGCGAAGTGCGCCCAGATCCAGAAAGGGCCGCAACTGGTAGATCAGACGAATCTGATAAAAAGCCCACCTGGCAACGGCTGCAATATGTTCTTCCAAAGACAGCCGCACATCCAGGAGGACACCCAAGTTGCGCGCCCTTTCCACGGGGGTCAATACCTCTCCCCCCACGGCCAGCGAAGGAATAAGCTGGCTGTATCTGGGCGCAGGAAACCATAGCCACTCGGTTTTGGCCAGGTTGAGACGAAGCCCGTTATGACCCATCCAACTCCGCACGGCCTCCAGGCACCGGGTCATCACTTCAACGGCTTCGTTGGGGTGGCCCGGGGTGGAGATGTACAGCTGAGTATCATCAGCGTACTGATGGAACTCCACCCCAAAGCCACGGATGATCTCACCCAGCGGCTTTACATAAATGTTGAACAGCAGGGGCGAGAGTACCGACCCCTGAGGCACCCCACAAAGCAGGGGCCTTGGGGACGATCTCTGCCCCCCCGTCAACACAAATTGCGAACGGTTGGCGAGGAAGGAGGAGAACCACCGCAACACGGTGCCTCCAACCCCCAACCCCCCCAACCGCCGCAATAGGATACTGTGGTCGACAGTATCAAAAGCCGCCGAGAGATCTAACAGGACCAGGACAGAGGAACAACCCCTGTCCCGAGCCCTCCAGAGATCATCCACCAACGCGACCAACGCCGTCTCCTTGCTGTGCCCGGGCCTGAAGCCCGATTGGAGGGGGTCAAGATAACTCGCTTCATCCAGGAACTGCGGGAGCTGACAGGCCACCACACTCTCTACAGCCTTCGCAACAAAGCGAAGGTTGGAGACAGGACGATAATTTGATAATAATGCTGGGTCCAGGGACGGTTTCTTGAGGAGGGGCCACACCACCGCCTCCTTCAAGGCGGCGGGTAAAAGCCCCTCTCTCAAGGAAGCATTTATAATACCCTGGAACCAGCCTCGTGTCACCTCCCGAGTGGCCAAGACCAGCCAGGAGGGGCACGGGTCCAACAAACAGGTGGTGGCATTCAGCCCCCCCAGCACCCTGTCCACGTCTTCCATGGTAACAGGGTCGAACTCAACCCAATTGGCCTCACCGATATCCACCCCCGCCCCCCCGCCCGGAGATGCCCAGTCGGAGTCCAGCTCGTCCCGAATCTGAGCGATTTTGTCCTGCAGAAACCTAGAAAACTCCTCAGCCCGACCCTGTAAGGGATCCTCCCGCGCTTCCACCTCTAGAAGGGAGCGGGTCACCCTAAACAGGGCGGCTGGGCAGTTTTCCGTGGACGCAATAAGGGTGGAGAGGTAGGTCCTCCTCGCCATCCTTATCGCCACTAAATACGTCTTAATATAAGATCGTAGAAGTGTTCGGTCAGACTCAGAACGGCTAGCCCTCCAACTACTCTCTAGGCGTCTTTTCCGGCACTTCATCTCCCTTAGCTCCTCAGAAAACCAAGGAGCCACTTGGGATCGGCACCGGGTCAGAGGCCGCAAGGGCACGACCCGGTCAAGGGCCCCAGCAGCCACCCTATCCCAGGTGGCGACCAAGCCCTCAACCGAGTCGTGTGTGTGAGCTTCGGGAAATGGCCCAAGCTCCATCAGGAACCTATCCGGGTCCATCAGGCGCCTGGGGCGGTACCATTTAAGCGGCCCCGCCTCCCTGCGGTCGGGGGGTGCGGAACGGAAGTCGAGCCTCAGGAGCAAGTGATCTGTCCATGACAGGGGTTCTATAACTATATCCCCTACACCCAGACCACTCTGCCACTGATCAGAGACAAAAACTAGATCCAGGATGTGACCTCCCACGTGAGTAGGGTCCCTAATTAATTGGGTCAGGCCCATGGCTGTCATGGAAGCCATGAACTTCTGAGCAATCCCCGAGGCACCGCCGGCAGAGGGAAGGTTGAAATCCCCCATGACCATAAGCCTGGGGGTCTCAACCGCCACGCCGGCTATAACCTCAAGGAGCTCAAGCAGGGCCGATGCCACATAGCAGGGAGCCAGGTATGCGACCAACAAGCCCACCTGTACCCTGGGACCAAACTTCACGAAAAGAGACTCACATCCGGTCATCTGAGAAACAGTGGATTCCCTCGGACACAGATCCTCCTTAATAACCACCGCAACACCCCCGCCCCTCCCCTGGGCCCTCGGCCGATGAAAAACCCGAAACCCGGCTGGGCACATCTCCACAAGAGGGACTCCCCCCTCTAGGCCCAGCCAGGTTTCGGTGATACCCACCAGGTCCGCTCCCCCCTCACAGATCAAATCATGAATGAGGGGGGCCTTATTAATAACGGACCTGGCATTACACAACATCAGCCGAAGGCCCAGGGCCCGATCGCTCAGACCCCCTGGGGAACGGGACATAACAAGGGGGTCGGAGCGCGCCACCGCAGACAAATAGTGGGGGCGCGCTCCCGAAACAGAATGTGGCCCCCTATAGCCGCCAAATCTGCCTCTCCCGCTCACCGTACTAATAGCTTTAAGATCACCCTCCCTGGGACAACCCCCCATCCTCAATACAGCCCCATCCGAACCCAAACCCTCCCGGCAACGCTCAGCCCACGACCCGGTCCCAGCCCCAGGCGGGTTGTCCCCCAGCCCCAGGCGGGTTGTCCCCCAGCCCCCGCCCGGCCAACCCTAACCCCTTTAAAAATCTAATTAAAAATTTTAAACAACCCTCCCTCCTACGCTTCCGGTGACCCCACCATCTCTCCGGATCCCAAGATCCGTCCTTGAGATAAGTCTTGGAGAGGTAAGAGGGCCAACTCTGAGACAGGGGGACATATCTCAGGGCCCACAGATCTTTCGAGGAATACATCAATGTCTGTGTCTTTGGCTGGATCTTCCCTGACTGCCATCGACCAGGCAAAGGCCAGACCAAGCGGGACCCAAGTTCAGGCTGGAGCAGTCGCATCCCACTGGCAGCTGACATCCGGCCTCGCGGGGGACCCATCACTCGGGGACGCAGGTCATGTTTTCTGGCCTCGCCGCAGGCCCTCTCACTGCCCACGGCGACAGCCCCGGCAACACTCCTCCGCCTCCAGTTCTGGTGGAAAATGCTGGGCACCTCGCCAGACCCACGTCATCCCCGGGTGGATAGAAACGCTGAGGACTGGCCGGACAAGGCCGCCGCCATCCGAAAACCCCCAGCGGCGGCTCCAGCTCTGGCCCTCGCAGCCGCCCAGGTCCCAACAGCACTCCTCCATCTCCGGGCCTGATGGAAATTGCCAGGCACCATATCCGATGCCTGGCCAAACAGCGCCCCCGTCGCCCGAGAGGTCCAAAGAGTCCTCGGCGGCAGCGGCTCCGGCCCCAGTGGCGGCCCTAGCGGCGGCAATGACAGTCTCAACGGCCCCCGCGGCAGCGGCGGCTCCGGCGCCGACAACGGCCCCAGCGGCGGCGACGGAGGCCTCAGCGGCCCCAACGGCGATCTCCTCCGGCCTCCCCATGGCTTCCTTCGCGCCGGTGACAGCCCCAGCGGCGGCTCCAGCCTCGATGGTGGCGTCGACAGCAGCGGCCCCAGCGAAGACAGCGGTAGCCCCAGCAGCCCTAGTGGTAGCGGCGGAGACCCCAGAGGCTCCAATGGCGACCTCCTACAGCCTCCCCACGGTCTCCTCCGTGCCGGCAACGGCCCCAGCGGCAGCAATGACGGCCTCAACGGCCTCAGCGGCAGCGGCGGCGGCAGCAGTGGCGGCGGCTCCGGCAGCGACCCCAACGGCAGCGGCAACGGCGGCGGCCTCAGCGACGACCTCCTCCGGCCTCCCCATGGCCTCCTCCGCACCAGCGACGGTGGCGACAGCCCCAGCGGCCGCGGCAGCAGCCCCGGCCTCGACAACAGCCTCAGCGGCCCCCGCGACAACGGCAGCAGCCCCCGCAGCAGCGACGACGGTCCCCAGCAGCGGCGACGACCACCCCCGGCAGCAGCAGCCCCAGCAGCGGCGATGACGGCCACCGGTGACGGAGGCGGCAGCCCCAGCGGCCGCAACGGCGGCCCCGGCCTCGGTGGCGGCGCCGACAGTAGCAACGGCCCCAACGGCCCCAGCGGCGGTAGCGGCAGCCCCGGCGGCAGTCCAACGGCCCCATGGCCTCCTCCGCACCTCCACGACCTCCTCAGGGCCGCCCACCCCCCTGGGTCCTTTTGCCACCCCTGCCACGGGTGAGGACCCCGGGGGAGGGGGACTTACCCCGAATTTCGGCCGTGGCAGCGGAGCTCCTCAGCCCGACATCCTCGGGCCGCCATCTTGAATCATCAATGTATATAACCTCACAATTCTTCTGATGTCTCTTTCTGAAACACTGGAGCAAAATTCTACTTTGTGGCAGGAAATACTCAAATGGTTTCATAGATATTGCATGCACTTTTGGTATAGTGGTTAAGGCACTCGAGTAAAAACCGGGAAACTGTAGTTAGCCCAACTCACCTCACAAAGTTGTTGTTTGGGTAAATAGGAGGAGGAAGTATTTATTTATTTTATTTTTATTTATTTGATTTGTCAATCACTTACAAGATAATAGGTTTAAGTATATACATAGTTATGAATACATGAAATGGGTACATAGAAGAAAAATAAAAGAAACAATAGGACAGGGATGGTAGGCACGTTGGTGCATTTATGCACATCCCCTACAGACCTTTAGGAAAGGAGTGAGGTCAATAGTAGACAGTCTAAGGTTAACGTTTTTGGGGTTTGGGGAAGAAACAATAGAGTCAGAGTATTCCAGACATTGACCACTCTGTGTTATGCATACTCACTATCTTGAGTTACTTATAAAATAATAAAGGCTGGGTATAAACAAAATCTAAAAGAAATACTAGGAGAAGTCATTGTACATATAATACTCATATAATACTGGGTTTGCTCAGCTATCAGCCAGTTCAACGTTTTGAAGGCCTTATCTGAAAAAGACAGAGGAGATGGTTCTTTTCAAGCTTATTAAAAAGAAGAACAAAACCTTAGCAGAAAATTTGGGCCAAAATCAGTAATCAGTCTAGACTCAATAATACAGTAGCCCATGACAACAATATTACTGATGAGTCAAAACCAGAAAGCAGAAGGACAGTAAAATGCTTGATTATAAGGGTGAGTGCCTCAGAAATGGAAGCATATTCAAGAGTAATTCAGTATATCTGGTGACCTTTTAAACAGGTTGGACTTGATGAATACCAGCTGAGTAAGGGCAAGTTGCTAGACCTGTAATCTAAAGTTTTCTGTTGAAGATCAGTTCATTGTTGGATACGACAACATCTCTTGGTCATGCTTACACAACTCGGCACCCTTGAACCTTGATTTTAAGGCACACCTCCTTAGCATATTGACTCTTTTTCTGTTAAGCCTCTATTTGTTGTTCTCTTGCTATCATCTGATAGAGCCTCAATTAGGATTTGGGTTAATTTGACATCTGATGTGACATCTCTGTCTCTCAGACTACAGATAGTCTTTGACATATGACCGTATTGAACCTTGCCCATTAGGGTTGCAGATTATTATAGTCATAAATCAGTTATGGTCATGTTAAAAAAATGCTGCAATCATAAAGTGAACCCATTTTTTTTTCTTTTTTTTGCTATGGTGTGGTTTTGCCAAAACCATGGATGTCACAACAGGATTTTGAAAAAGCTGCTATAAAAATTGTGAAACATGGTCATGTGACATAAATGCAGCTGTGTTGCCAAGCACCCAAAATTCAATCATGTGATCTTGGAAGACATCAACAAAGTCATAAACTCCTTGATTCTCCAGATAGTTTGTAAGTTGAGAACTATCTTAGTTTTAGCCTCTTGTCTTTTGCCACATGGACCAGGGCATAGTGTATTGCTGATTACCCAACTGTTGCTGATCTCAAGACAGTGTTCAGATCATCTATAAATTTTAGAAGATCTTAAAGAATGCTCTGAGCTTGTCTAAGGGGCAAAGGTGGAATAAATAGGCTTTGAACAGCATTCACTCCTCAGAATACTCTGATTTTGATCAAGGCAGGGTGACAGCTATTAAAATTCTGAATCTACATTTCTGTCTCGGACCTTGAACTGGCTGTTTCTATTGAAACTGCAATGCTATGTCCTTGAGACTCAGAGGTAAAAGTCCACAGCCAATGCATAAACATGTCAAAAGGAAGCTACATTAAACCTATTTTATTACATTGGCACTCAAAGCAGTAACTTGGGAACTGGTGCTAAGGCTGAATGTAGTTTCAGGGTAGACAAATGTACATAAATATACAGCTTTCTTTTCTTTCTCTTTTTCTTTTCCATAGCCAATTGCCATTGACTTCATGTCATCTTGACTCTGGCTGGCCTCCTCTTGGTGCAGTGTCTCCAAAATTGGTTGACATCATTCTTTCTAAGACAGCTTTTATTACTACTGTCTGAGTTAGAAGGGGGTGAGCAGCATGGTGTAATTTCAACTTGGATATAAAATGTGTGTGTGTGTGTGTGTGTGTGTGTGTGTGTGTGTTAAAACAACAACAAAAGGACTACTAGCTATAGAAGCAAGAAGAATGAAAGTTATCAACACTAAGTTGTTACCCTGAAAATACAAAGGATGTATCATTAAGGTTTGCAATAGTTATTCATTGGGATAGTACCACATTGGAATGAATTTCCGCCTCTTCCTTTACAGTATTTCTAAGTTGGAAAGATTGTAAAATCTTGCATCACATCCATTTTGTATTTTGAGCCTTCTTGCTGAACCTGTTGCACAGTTTTAACTACTGGTGTATGAACAAGTAATAATTCAGCATGGAATGTGATAAAATCAACAAAGATATGTCTGTTTGTCTGTCTTCCTCCTTCCTTACTGGACTTATTTCTAAAATTGTCTGTGCCAACTTCATGACCTCAAGTTGGGCTGACTGGCTACCATTATACCTTATCCTCATCCAGTTTGTTCCATTGGATTGGACTGGCTTAGGACAATAACCCCTCCTCTTAATTTGTAAGCAAGAGAATGGGTAGCCTTGACACTCTGAAAAAGTTCCTCCAAAAAACACAAACCTGATTGACATGTATACTATAATTAAGTAAGAATATCAAACATTTCCCAGAGTTTTGGGTTCTCAATCCTGGAGAATTTCTAGAATAGGCTGGCAATAATTTGTCTTGATAATATAAAGATCCTTATCTTGAGCAATGGTTTGGACTAGAAGATAACTCAAGGTCTTTTCCAGTCTTATGATTCTGTGGTTCTATGAATTTAATATGGAAAATGAAATTTGCTCCGTGTGTGTGTGTGTGTGTGTGTGTGTGTGTGTGTGTGTGTGTGTTTGTAAATTTTCATGGATACAGGTATGCAGGTTTTGGCGTGTTCGGGTCTTTTCCCGTGTAAGATTGAGAGGATCTTGGCAACGTTTCTACAAGATCTCACTCCCCATCTTCAGACTGGTGCTTTCAGCTTTGTGCTTTTCACAAGCACGAAGCCGAAAGCACCAGTCTGAAGATGACAATCCTCGAAACTTTGACAAGATACTCTCAATCTTACATAGGAAAAGACCCGAACATGCAAGACATACATACATACATACATACATACATACATACATACATACATACATACATACGTATTGCTAGAATACCACCAAACGATCTTAAATGATCTGCCCTCTGATATAAATCAATATTGTAATTATCATCTGCATATTATAGTAAATGAATCAAGGACAAAAACGATGTTATCTTCCTAGTTTGACCACTTTCAGATCTGCTGTTATTGCAACTCACAGAATTCCCTACAAAGTATACTGCAAGAAATTCTGGGAGTTATTCTCCCTATCTACATAGAGAATGGAATGAAGACTAACTTAATGCATTGCCAAAAAAATAGATCTAATTCAGAGACTTCCTAGGCCTCCATTCCCCCACCCAAATAGTACACATAAATCCTAACCTCAGATGTTTCTGAAATATTGAGTCAGTTGATTGGTTTCTAAGTCCTTCAAAAACACCCTGGCAGCAGATGTTCTACATCTGACCTTTAAAGAACTTTTTAAAAAGGGCTTCACAGTGTGTTGGTAAGCTTTGTAATTAGCCCTTCCTCAACCAAAGTCAGCGTTTTTCCTTAAAAGTACTTCTGTTGCAGCACATGTGGGTTTTTTTTTTCATGTTTGTTAGTTGAATCTTTGGTGGGGCCAACCAACCCTCTCTTACCAAGGCAATAACCATGTGTTCAGAGGAAACAATAACAAAGCATCCTTAGTTGTGGCTTTAATTGCTGTTTGGTTGTTTCCTTCTAGATGAAAACTATATGTTGGAGGATAGGAATCTTTTAGTAGATATCCTAAATACTGTGGGATTCAAAGCAGGGGGGCAGGGTGAAAGCATTTTGCTTTACAATAAAGCATATCCACAACAAATACAAAAAAGAGGTGGAATTCTTTTCTTTATTTGTAAAAGACACAATTACTTTTTTGCCTTTTTTTTTTGGACCCCCACGTAAGCATCATGAATGCCCTTGATATAATCCCAGACCAACTTTTGTTGGTGGAGGCTTCTCGAGAGATAAACAGCAGTTTGCATTTCACAAAATTGCTAATCTGTCAATTCTCAAATAGTTGGTGCAGTTTAAAAAGTGATCTGTCTACACCAGAGATTCCCAAACGCTTCAGCTCATTGTTCCTTCATTAAGTTTCAGATTATTCATTGACCCACCAAACATTTATTATAGAAAAATAATAAATATTTTAACTAATAGCACTACAAGTAATTACAACAATAACAATACACACAATTCAAAGTTGGTCTCACCGACATCTATTGTCTTGGTTAACAGTATCTCACCATTAGCTACTTCACTCATAAGACTAGGGACTGTATGGAACTACAGAGACCTGAAAAGGTAAATTGACCCCAATTGACCATAGGTCATTTCTCAATCACCTATTGACCTTCAGACATATACTAACATCTCTTTTGATCCCCAGCCATTTATTGAACCCTTGGATACTCCCATTGAACTTGAGGAGAGAGGTTGATATTGATTACTTTGGGGGATCTCAGTCTACACTAAAGATGTTCAAGTTAGTTGCCTTTAAGGGATGATTTTACCGACAAGAACCATTATATCTAATGTTGCTAGTTCAATATTTTTGTTTGATTGGAAAATTGCAATACGGGGCTAATTTCTGCAAGACTAAGGGTCTTTTTTGGTTCTTTAAAGACTCCCCTAACCAGAACCAAATCAAGCTGAGCATTTTGACCCCATCCAAGCTATGGCCACAAGCTATAAAAGGTTGCCTTCCTTTCTTCATGTGAATTCTCTGAATACATTTGCAGAACAGAGTGTAGTACTGCTACCACCCCCTGAATGCTTCAAATCAATGGAGAAAGCCTAAAGAAGGTAGATATTTTTTGGTATCTGGGATCCCATCCCCAAGGCAATGGTGATATCAATGATGAGAAGTGAGCAAGGGTGAATGCAACCTGGATGCATTGGCGAGAACTCACTGGTATGTTATGTAACAGATGAATGCCAGCCCATCTTAAATCTAAGATTTACAAGACAACTATCTGTCCTGTTGCACTGTATGGCACTGAATGCTGGGCAGCAATAACAGGGACCAAAAGCTATCTACATGCCATGGAAATGCAAATGCTCCATTGGATTCGGGCACTATCTTTCTTGACCACATCATAAATGACATCATTCGACAACATTTTGGTGTGGCACCAATTACAGAGAAGATGAGAGAAGGCTGGATCCACTAGTATGGACATGTTCACAGAGCAGCACCTTCCACCATTGTCAAGACAGCCCACCAACTAGAAGTCAATGGTCAGCAATCTTGCAGGTATCTAAAACAGAGATGGTGAGACACCATCAACAAAGACATGCAAACCATGGACCTGCGACCTGACAATGCAGATGACTATGCAAAATGGTGTTCAATGACCCGAAAAGTAGATGCTGCATCTGCAGGAATATGCTAAGAAGAAGAAGATTTACAGTGAAAGTTCATCATGCTTGATCAATATTTTACAAGGTACCAGACCTTTAAAAAGTTAAAGCTTTCTCCTGTTCAGTCATGTCCAACTCTAGAGGGTGCTGCTCATTTCTGTTTCCTAGTCAAGGGAGTTGCTGCCCAAAGGTGCTTCCGTGCTTATGTAGCCAGTATGGCTGTATATCGAGATGCACAGAATGCTGTTACCTTTCCACTAAAGTGGTACCTATTAATTTACTTGCATTTGTATGCTTTCAGACTGCTCGGTTGACAGGAGCTGAGGCAAGGACAGGAGCTCACACCTTCAACATGCTGCCTGGGTCTTGAATTGCCAATCTTCTGGTCAACCAGGAATTCCTATTCTATTATCTTAACCACTAAGTCACTGTTCACAAGCAGCAAAGCAAATTAGATCTTGATAGCTGGGGGAAAACTTGGAAAAGCAGTGATGTAACTTAGTGCCCTGAAGAAAAATAAATCATTTCCATATTGTCACCAAAAGGTGACAATATAACGATATGTCCATCCAGAGCAGCAGTTCAAATTAGAAGCCATTTTTATTTTTGTTATTATACGATGAAGTAATTGTTACTGAGCAGCACATGGAAGGAATAGCAACGTAAGACAAATGGAGAGCTCTTTAATGCCAGTAGAGGCCCACCAGGAGTTCATAGGCTCATGAAGCACACACAATCCATTGCAGCCTATATAAACCTTGCTATAGACTTTGCTGCCACAAAGGGGGAAGGGGAATCAACCTATTCTCCAGAGCACCTGAAGGCAGAAGAAGCAGCAATGGGTGGAAACTAATCAAGGAGAGAAGCAGCCTAGAACTAAGGAGAAATTTCCTGACAGTTAGAACAATTAATCAGTGGAACAATTTGCCTCCAGAAGTTGTGAATGCTCCAACACTGGAAGTGTTGGATAACCATTTGTCTGAAATGCTATAAGGTCTCCTGCTTGAGAAGGGGTTGGACTAGAAGACCTCCAAGATCCCTTCCAACACTAGAATAGGAAGAATATAATAAGAGTATAGTGGAGTAAAGTGGAGTAGAATAGAATAGAATAGAATAGAATAGAATAGAATAGAATAGAATAGAATAGAATGGAATGGAATGGAATGGAATGGAATGGAATGGAATGGAATGGAATGGAGTGGAGTGGAGTGGAGTGGAGTGGAGTGGAGTAGCATAGAGTAATGTAGAGTAGAGTAACATACCATAGCATAGCATAGCATAGCATGGCATGGCATAGAATAGAATAAACAGAGTTGGAAGGGACCCTGGAGGTCTTCTAGTCCAACCCCCTGCTTAGGCAGAAAACCCTATGTCATTTCAGACAAATGGTTATCCAATCTCTTCTTTAAAAACTTCCAGGGTTGGAGCATTCACAATTTCTTGAGGCAAGTTGTTCCACTGTTATCCTACTATTAAATTTGAAAGCAGACAAGAATATTGCAGAGATGCAATTTTCTACTAATTTTCCAACAGAAAGACAGAGGGGGTGTGTGTGTGTGTGAACATTTCTAAGCCTTCAAATTGTGTTCCTTTTAGTGAATGAAACCCTTCCCCAAATCATCTGGTCCCCACTCATTTGGCAAAACCCAATGCCATATTTGTCCTGGCCATGTGATTTTTCTTTTAAAGAAAACAAACAAACAAATATCACCCCCAACTGCCCTCTGACTCAGAGAAGGCTACCTGTGACTGAGTTCTGACAAGCAGGTTGAATAAAATCATCTTTACCATGGTGTGGTTTCACAATCAACAGTTCATCTAAACTTGGAATGGTTACTTGCAGCCTGACAGAACCTTGGGGCATAACACTGACCTCCTGATGACCCCAGAAGCTCTTGTTTCTCTGTCCATGCCTTGCCAAAAACCTCCTTGCAATTCCTCAAATGTTTCGTTCTCCTTCAAAAGAGATTTCTGTTTTCTGATTGATTCTGATTGACTCTGTTTTCTGATTGTTTTATTTCTTTTGAGTTTTTCTTGGAAGTGCTTCTGAGCTAGGTCTACAGGTAGTCCTCAACTTACAACTACAGTGGAACCCAAAATTTCCGTGGCTAAGTTGTTAGGTGAGGTTTGTCCCATTTTACAATCTTTCTTGCCACTGTTTTTAAGGAAATCGCTGCAATTGTTAAGTTAGAAACATGGTCTTTGAGTGAATCTGGCTTCCCCATTGATTTTGCTTGTCAGAAGATCACAAAAGGGGATCACACACCTTAGGACACAGCAATGAGTCAAATTTCTCAAGCATCTGGAGTTTTGACCACATGATCATGGGGATGCTGCAAAGTCATAAATTCATGCCAGGACACTGCAACCGTCATAAGTACATGCCAGTCACTAAGTGCCTGAATTCTGATCATGTGACCATAGGGATATTGCAATGGTTGTAGGTATAAAAAAAGGTCATAAGTCACTTTTTTCAGTGTTGTTGTTAACTTCAAAAGTTCACTAAATGAATGGTTGTAAATCAAGGATTATCTGTATTCTGAGAAAGAGAGATCAGCCCTATGGTGGGGAAGATGTTTTCTTTTGTGCACCTTTCCATCAAGTGTGGTTAAAGCCACACTTGGAATACTGCATTCAGTTTTGGTCGCCACAATGTAAAAAAGATGTTGAGACTAGAAAAGAGTGCAGACAAGAACAACAAAGATTATTCGGGAACTGGAGGCTAAAACATATGAAAAACGGTTGCAGGAACTGGGTACATCTAGTCTAATGAAAAGAAGAACTAGGGGAGATATGACAGCAGTATTCCAATATCTCAGGGGCTGCCACAAAGAAGAGGCAGTCAAGCTATTCTCCAGAGCCCTAAGAGTAGGACAAGAAGCAATGGATGGAAACTAATCAAGGAGAGAAAGCATCCTAGAACTAAGGAAAAATTTCCTGACAATTAGAACAATTAATCAGTGGAACAACTTGCCTCCATAGGTTGTGGATTCTCCAACACTCAAAAATTTTTAAAAGATGTTAAATAAACATTTGTCTGGTGTGATGTAGAGTTTCCTGCCTAGGCAGGGGGTTGGACTGGAAGACCTTCAAGGTTCCTTCCATCTCTGTTATTCTATTCTATTCTATTCTATTCTACTCTACTCTACTCTACTCTACTCTATCACCAAAGCCACCCTACTGCCCCATGCTTTCAGATCTGAAGAAGATCCGTGGGACATTCCTTATTCTTGGGACTGAACTGAAGGGTAAGAAACCATGAAGTTTGAAAATAATGGAAAAGAAAACAAAGACACCTCAGTTGCCTTTACATCAGTCCAAGAATATACATTATATTTTCTATCTTGAATAATTTCACTTAGTCTTCCAGATGTTTATGAGTGGATGATAAGACAGCAGTTGTGCCAAATGCTCCTACTTTAAAATTGCACACACTCATTCACCTTATCTGTGTCCTCAGCATTGTGTCTATCGAAGGAGTCTGTAAGCATTCAATCCCTTCCAGAAAAGTTCTTAACTCAATCTGAAAGCTCAGTTGTAACCCCGCTGTCCATCAAGCGATAAATAGATACCTATAGCACTTATTGGAAAGACAGCAAAGAGCTTAAAATTAGCGGTAGGATCATTAGAAGAGGTTTCCTTTCTTATCTATCCCTCCACCACTGACCTTTCCTCCACTGCTGTGCATATTTAAAAGAGAAAGAGCGTGCATGGAAGAGTTGCCTAGCAACTGATTGTTTTCCCATTTGATGTGACTGATGATTCTTCCTAGGGTCAAAAATATAAGTCCTCAGTCCTTATGGGGTGATGGACATTTTGGAAAAGCAGCCATAAAAAAAAACCCCAATGGGCTAGATCAAAGCACACTCTTTGTGAAGGTTTGGAGGCATGGATATCTGGGGACAGGCAAGTGGGGGGAGGGGAGACCTGCAATCTTGCTCTTCTATTCCTCTGATCCAAAAAGTTGTCTTCTCTTGCAAAAGCAGCTGCATTGCACCACTGTAACCATGAAGAGCATCGGGTGCTGTCTTAAGTTTCATTGCTTTTTGACGATTTCTGTGGGACAGCATCTCATAATGCACCATTTTACGATTTGAAGGCAATAATGTGTTGGCTTTTATAGTTGCCTCTTTTACCACAGCAGAGCTGTCCCCAGAGCAAGGAGGGGGAAAGGAGGAGGGACTGATTCATGGTGCTAAGTATCCTTGCCTATTACAAAATGACTGCCGTCGTGTTCTTTAATAGCTCGAAGACTTGTCGGCCGAGGCAGGGTGGGGGGTGAGATCGACTTTAAGAGACACCAGAGGAGGAGAAGTGGATGGATGGGAAGAAAAATCAGGGAAACTGTTATTTCTTCAGGGCGCTATAATATTTGGCACTGTCATTTCTCCAAGGGCAAAATTGCCAGCATGGGCTCAAAAGCAAAGAGAACAGTTAAAAATATTCGCATCCATGTGCTGCATTTAGGATTGGGGCTGGCAACGATCCCCATTTGCATCCTGCAATCACAGGTCGATGGAGGTCACTGGCCATCATAAATAAATTCAATATGACGTCTCATGAAAATAAAGCGAAGGAGACCTAATTTAAATACCAAAAACAATTGGAAATTAAGTAGATCTAAATTGGAAAAGCCCTTCGAGCTTAGGACCCTTTTGCCAGGGCTTCTGCTTCAGTGGTGGAATTCAAAATTTTTACTAGCGGTTCTGTGGGCGTGGCTTGGTGGGTGTGGCATGGGAAGGATACTGCAAACTCCCATTCCCTCCCTACCCACTAACCTGCTTTCTAGCTCTGTTCTCCTGTGCAAGGCAACAAAATAAGACCCAGCCAATCAGCTGGGAATCGGGAGTCAGAGAATAGATGGGAGTGGGGCCAGTCAGAGGTGATATTTGCCGATTCTCCGAACTATTCAAAATTTCCACTACCGGTTCTCCAGAACTGGTCAGAACCTGCTGAATACCACCTCTGGTGCTTGCAATGCTGAATTATAAAGGTATGAGGAGTTCTAGTCCAATCCCCTGTTCAAACAGGAGATCCTATACCATTTCAGATAAATCTACTCTCTTCTTTAAAACTTCCAATGATGGAGTACCTACACTTTCTGGAGGCCATTTGTTCCACTGGTTAATTGTCCTTTCTGTTAGGCAATTTCTCCTTAGTTCTAGGTTGCTTTTCTCCTTGATTAGTTTCCATCTGTTGCTTCTTGTCCTGCCTTCAGGTGCTTTCTAGAATAGGTTGACCCCCTCTTCTTTGTGGCTCCTCTTCAAATATTGGACCACTGCGATTATTCAAACCTTGTCCTTTGTTTGGTCTCTGGATGAAGTGAGCTTCAGTTCTGGCTCTTGTATTCATTCATTCATTATCAGGAAGAAAGTAAAAGATGGCCAGCCAGAAAAACAGAGGAGCTGAGTGATAAAAGAAATCCATAATTATCACTTGAGGGTAAGACAGGGAAGTGATGGAACCAGGGAACGGGGAGAGGTTATATTAATTCTGCTGACCTTCCCTTGCACGGTCATTATTCTTTAAGGAGATCAATTGGAAGGGAGTTAGGAAACCATTCTGAAGATGCCTGTTGTTTAGGACCAAGCATAGGGGAAAAACTATTTTAATCAATTTTGCTGCCCTTTCAGGATTTGCAAGGAAAATGGCAGTGACAGAATGATCTCTCTCCAAAGATGGGGCTGGAACAGTGACTACTTAAAAAGAAAAATCCCAAACTAAGACATAAAATAGATAGCAGGTAATCCTCAAGTTACAAACATACAAATGATCATTCAAAGTTACCACAGCACTGAAAAAAGCAATGTATAACTGGTCCTTGCACTTACAACCGACACAACTTCCCTACAATCATGTGATCAAAACTTGGTTGATTTGCAACCGGTATGCGTGTGTGTGTGTTTGTGCTTGTGTGTACATACATATATACATATATACATGTATTTTGCAAGGGTTGTAGCATCCTAGGACCATTTGCAATTTCTCAACCAGCTTCCAACAAGTAAAGTCAATGAGGGGAACTGGATTCACTTAACAACCACATGATTCATTTAATAACTGCAGCGATTTGCTTACCAACCATGACCAAAAAAAGATAGTAAAATCAGCAACAACTCGTTTAACAGCAGCCTTGTTTAGCAACGGAAATTCTGATTCCAGTTGCGGTCATAAATTAATAATTATATGTCCTTTAAGCCTATTTTGCCTATAAGCCATAGAAATGGGACTCTTAGCCTTTGAAGATTTTATATTCAGGCTGGACACTGAAAAATGACCAGATGATTTCTGTCCTGAGACTGCTCCATTCATGTTTAATAGCCATAATGACTTATGCAGTATAAAGCGAAACAAAGCAAGAGTTTTCTGCAATACTTGCGTTCCAGTAAAATTTTATTCTATGTTTTCCAGTAATCAAAATTCCTAGTGAAAAGCATTGAAGTCTTGCATACCAATATCTTGCTGTTCTTACACGCTGGGTTCTTAAATTTCTACTTAAGTATTTACTGTCATCTCTGTGAGTGTGCTGCTGCCTGCTGGTGATATGACAATAGTGATCAAACCAACTTTCATAGGAGCTTAGTGTGAATCTAATTTTTGTTTAAGCTTCCAACAGATTATAATCTGGTCTTTATTTCATTTTTTTTAATATGGTTTCAAAGTGATAATTACACATTCCAAATAGTAAACCTAAGCTTTCTTGTGCTCTAACACATTACATTATTGTTAGGGTTCACTGCACAGTCAGATGTTTAGACTGAATTTGGCATTTTTATTCACCTATCGAATCCTTTCCAAGGACTCGGATAGCGGATGTTGAGATTTGGTGGTGTTAAAGATATTTTTGCAGAATGTAAGCTGTTCCAAGTAAAAGGTACCTTTTGCAATTGACTGGTTGTGATTTTGTCAACGCAATGGTGTTTAAGTGGTGCTCCAGCTGTTTTGGGATTACTACCCAAGGCATCTATTATTATTGGTACCACTTTTGCTTTCTTTTGCCACTATTACTCTACTTCTATTATTAGGCCTTTGAATTTTATTATCTTCTCCAGTTCTTTATCTTCTATTCTGCTGTCTCCAGGTATTGCCACATTCACTATCCACACTTTTCTGTGGTTCTTATTGATAATTGTTTAGGGAAAGAGTTTTCAAACTTGGCAAGTTTAAGACTTGTGGACTTCAACTCCCAGCTAACATGCCTGGACGAGGAATTCTGGGAGTTGAAGTCCACAAGTCTTAAAGCTGTCAGTTTTAAGACCTCTGGTTTAGGATACTATGTGGCAGGTGCCTATCTGCTTGAATTCTGAAATTCCAGAGCATTTTAACTTCTTCATTTTCCATATGACTTTGTCCATTTTATGGTCCACCAGTTCTTGCTTGCAGCCAAATGGTATTTCCTGCAGATCTCCCAATGCACATTGTTGCTACTTTGTCATGCCATTGTTTGTAGTCAGTTTGTGCAATCTTCTTGCAGCATCTCACCAGGTGGTCCACTGCTTCTTCAGCTTCTATGCAGAGGCACTTCCTGTCTGTTGCTACCTTTTCAATTCTGGCTTTGTATGCATTTGTTCTTAAGGATTGATCTTCAATATTAGCCCCTCTGCCTCTTTCTTCACGTTTTCTGCTCTTAGCCATTACCAGGTCTTGTTATTATCTGTTTTGCCTGCTATTTTTTATGCATACTATATATACTGGCCAGATAATACTTTTGACTCGCCATGTTTCCTTTCTGTTCTTCATTTGATCTTTCTTGTAGGCTAGTTTGGTCTCTCCAATACTCACTAAGTTTTTCTGGCATACTAGTTTCAGTGCATCTTCTTCCCTGTCCTTTAGATATCTTTCCAATTCCTTTTTTTCCCCATTCAACCATTTGATGCCTTTGCAATATTCCAAACTCACCTATTTTCATTTAAGTTGAATTCATAAGAGATGAGACAAAGAACTAGTCCTTTAAAAAGAGATAAAGGTAATCAAATTCCTGAATTATTTATTAGTGACCCCACCAATTTATTGTGCCACCAGCAGTTGATGTGCTGTTCCTTTTTATAAAAGGAAAATTCTTTGGTAGCAAAAGCAACAGCACTTAAACTTATACATTGTCCTCAACTATTTGGGTTTTACCAAACTCAGGAGCCCGACAAGGATTGAATTCCAGGCTGTGGGCAGAGTTAGCCTGCAAAATTGCACTCTAGCCACCAGGGCTCAACTGCTAAGTAGAGTCTGTCAACATTGCTGCAAAAATAAAGGACGTATTTCATTGTCACTATGTTTCTGGTCTTCGTAGCTAGGGTTTTAATTCTGCTTGAGTCCAGCCCACTGTGTGTCTAATGATTTGAATTGCCCAGATGTTAATTGCCTCGATGGTATTTCCTCCATTGAGTTAAGATTTTAATATCTTCTTCACTCTCTTCATGTATTCACTTCTAACCTTTTTCTTATTACTATTATTTTAATTCCTCTTTAGATTTTATTTAATATCCCAAACATGTTCCTTCTTAGCAATATGAAATTAAAATCCTATTCCCACTTTTAAACTTGATCTTAGATACACAGTTCTCAGTAAGCTTGTCTCACTAATAGAGTCCATTTCTCACAATGGCTCAAAACTGACTTCTACTAGAATGGTGGTGCGTATTGAAGGACATCTATGTAGCTTTTAGATGGAAATTTCAACCTATGGACCACTTTGTTTTATATGAAGTAGAATACACATCTCCAACCATATTCTAGTTCTGGGGATGCTATGCCTAATCTTTTTAGGACTTATTTTCCTCCTAGAAGAACATTATTTTAAATTAAGGGGAGGAGAGAGAATGTACTATAAATTATACTGCAATGATATGAATACATGTGCTGTTCATTGTTTTAAAAAATGCAGTTGCATATTGAGTTTCTCAATATAGAAGAATTTTTATACAGAATAAAAAAACATGAACTTGATAGATCATAACAAAGTTCATCTGTTTCCAATAATGACCAGCCAGAAGTAGCAGAAATATGTAGAGGAATATTCTTCATTTTTCTTCATTTATCTCTTGCCATTTGGTATTTGGATGTCCCAAAAGGATCTGAAATTAAACATTGTAACACAAAGTGCTTCAGTTCAGGCTGTTAGTCACACCTTGTTGATGTTCTACTAGTTTCCAATCATCTCATTTACTTCAACATTCTATGCCTGATGATCATCCTCAGTTCTTCTTGAGTTATTTTTGGGATCCACCAAGATTATTTTTTCTGCTACTTGATTTAGCAATAGCAACAGCACTTATATACTACTCTATAGTGCTTTACAGATCGCTTTGAGAGGTTTACAGACTCAGCATATTGTCCCCAACAGTCTGGGTTTTCATTTTACTGACCTCGGGAGGATGGATGGCTGAGTCAACTTTGAGCCAGTCAGGATCAAATTCCTGGCTGTGGGCAGTTAGCTTGAAATTCTTCATTCTAACCACTGCACCACTGGGGCTTCTCTTAAAGGTGGAGATTTAGCAAAACCTCCTGAAGGTTGTTCAGGTTACATTTCCTCTCTAATCTTTTAAGACCTCCTTTTTTTGTGCATGGATGGGTTACAGAACCAATGGTACCCATGCCCAAAGTCTGGGAATTATGAGAATATTTCAACATAAAATAGCTTTAATTCAGTAAGGTGTCAACTACAATTGATGTTGATTTGCCCAGTATGGTCAAAGAGATAGTTCTGCACAAACAACCTTTTTTAAGTTGAGAATTCTAATAGGTTATTCTTCATCATCTATAACAAATGATCAGAGGTGGTATTCAGCAGGTTCTGACCAATTCTGGAGAACTGATAGCAGAAACTTTGAATAGTTTGGAGAACCAGCAAATATCACCTCTGATGGCCCTGCCCCCATCTATTCTCTGCCTCCCGATTCCCAGCTGATCAGCTGGGTCTTCTTTGGTTGTCCTCCCTGGAGAAGGGAGCTGGAAATCAAGTTAGGGGGATGGGAAGGGAATGGGGATTTTGCAGTATCCTTCCCCTGCCATGCCCACCAAGTCACACCCACCAAGCCACACTATGCCCAGCAAGCCACACCCATAGAACCGATAGTAAAAAAAATTAAATCCCACCACCGAGTATGATATACTGGATAAAGCATTGGACTAGAACTTGGGAGACCCAGCTTGTGATCCATTCCTGAGTAATAGAAACTTACTGAGCAATTTGGGGCTCTTTTTCAGCCCAGCCTGCTTCATGGGGTTCTTGTTGTAGGAGAAAACATGTACAGATAGTCCTCGACTTACAACTGGTCATTTACCGACCATTCGAAGTTACTTCCTAAGGGCTACTTACGACTTGAATTTAAAATTCCAATGGCCACCCCTCCCCCCATGGTCACATGACTGCATTTTGGGCATTCGGCGACTGGCTTGCATTTATGTGACTGCAATTTACATTTTTTTGCCAACAATGGATCACCTTGGTTGTCCTGCACTGTGACATTCATTAATGACCATGACAGTTGCTTAGCAACAGTGTTGCATTATGTGTTGCAAACAATGTTTGCTTTATGACAATGGCATTTGCTTAATGACCAACACAACAAATGTAAAATTAGGTGCAACTGCATGCTCAACAATGGGGATGATTATGACTGCAATTCCAAGCTCAATTATGATTATCTGGAGAGGACTATGTATCTGTATGTGGTCTTGATCCCCTGGAGGAAAGTTGAAATATTTATTAAGAAATTAATAAAGATTTCCAAGACTTTCCCAAAAGTATTTTTTCACCTTGTTTTTTTTTTCTTTGAAGACATTTCGCTTCTCATCCAAGAAGCTTCTCCAGCTGACACAATGGTGGGGAATGGAAGGATTTACATTCTTTGCAGACAGCTGGTCATTTGCATTCTTTAGAGCAGGGGTCACCAACCTTTTGGACCTCAGGGACCACCAAACTCATAATTTTAGATCCCAGGGACCACTAACTGGTTCTGTGGGCGTGGCCTAATTTGTGGGTGTGGTTTGGTGGTCATGTGACTGGCTGGGCATAGCTTGTATGTAAATATTATAAATATTTATATAAATATTTAATTTTTTATAAAAAAAGAGCAACTTTTACCAAAAATCAGGCAAAGCAGGCAGGCAGATTGAGTTGCTCACAGAATCACAGATTCATTCAGAAATCCATCTATCTGCCATTGGCTAGCTCAGTCTGTCACATAAAATTTGCTTGTGAGCAAACTCATAAAATTTGCTAGCAAGCAAACTCACAAAATTAACTCACAACACACCATGCATGTAAATATTGAATTTTTTATTTTAAAAAAGAGCAACTTTTACCCAACATCAGGCAAAGCAGGCAGGCAGATTGAGTTGCTCACAGAATCACAGATTCATTCAGAAATCTATCTATCTGCCATTGGCTAGCTCAGTCTGTCACATAAAATTTGCTAGCTAGCAAACTCACAAAATTAACTTACAACATACCATGTATGTAAATATTGAATTTTTTATTTTAGAAAAGCAACTTTTATCCAAAATCAGGCAAAGCAGGCAGATTGAGTTGCTCACAGTTGCTCACAGAATCATTAAATGATCTAAATGGGAGTTTTAAAGTGTAATTTTTGATATTGGGGTTTTAAATTTCGGGGTTTTAAATTCGGGGTTTTATTGTAATTTATTGGGGTTGGGTATAAATTTTAGTGGCAGCCTAAAGATATTTAATCTTTTAACTTTTGTATAGTGGAATGTGTTATAGTTGGCTGTACACCGCCCTGAGTCCTTTGGGAGAAGGGGGGTATATAAATGTGTAAATAAATAAATAAATCTATCTATCTACCATCAGCTAGCTCAGTCTCTCAAATCTGCTTGCCGTGAGTCTGCACTGAATTTGCTTGCAAACAAACCTTCAATCTTAAGGGAGGTTTGGCTGTGCTTAGGTAGAAAGCAAGAAATCCAACCATTTCCTGCTTCCTAGCTAATCTAAATCTCCCGGTGCAGCAGAACAGATGATGGTCAGAAAAAGGAAAAATAGCAACTTAGCAGACAAGTTTACCGGGTAAGGAGTGAGTGGATGGGGAGGTTCCCTTGGACCATGTGGGCTGAGCAGCCTTGTGTTTCTCCGCAGCCTGGATTAATTGCTTTGGGGGGGGGGGTGCTCTGCGGGTAAGATTTCTCTGCAGCCCACCAAAATTTTCTTGTGCCCACCACTTGGCGACCACTGCTATAGAGGGTCCTTGAAGTACTTGGATGTTTATTTGTGTCCTCAGGGTCATCTGAGTGGTGATCCTGGTTCCTGCAGTCTGCAATGTTTTGGAATTTTTTTACAGACTACAGGAACCAGGGAGCATTACTCAGCTGACCCTAAGGATACAGATAAATCTCCAAGTGCTTCAACCACCCTCTAAAAGGATGCAAATGACCAGCTGTCTGCAAGGAGTATAAATCCTTCCATTCCCCACCATCCTGTCAGAGCTGAAGAATCTTCTTGGATGAGAAGTGAAACGACTTCAAAGAAAACAAAAACAAAAAAAAGTTGCATCCTGAAAAAGCACCTTTGGGATAACCATGAACTGGGATGATTGAAAATCTCTACAGTATTTCCAAGATTATTTAATATTTATTTATATTATTTATATTCTAGTCCTGAATTTAAACCTCACTCTCCTTCTGTTGTGTGTAAGGATTTAGGAGGACAGAGCCGAAGTAAGCAAAAGAGAAGTTCAGTAGAAGAAGGCAAAAGCTTCATGTAAACAACCCCAGCTTCCATTTCTACCATCTCTAGATAGACCTGAGAAAACAAGTCTATACATTCTGTTGACAACACTCCAGATGTCCACTAGATGGCAGCAAAGTAATATTTCTCTGAAGCTCTGCTTTGCCACCCAGTGGTAGCCTTGCAATTTGGATTTAGCCATCCTATGGAAATACTTCTCTCTAATTGGTGGCTTTCTTGTTGACTTTGCTGATGGAGATCAGGGTAAGGGGACTGAAAATTAAGCCTTCCATGGAATGGTTCAGGAAGTTAAACTTATTAGCTCACAAAAGGAAAAATATGGGCAATTATAAACTATCTACAATATCTAAAAAACTGTTACGTTCAAGAGGAGAAAGGATCTGAGCCAGAGGTGGTATTCAGCAGGTTCTGACCAGTTCTGGAGAACCAGTAGAGGAAATTTTGAGTAGTTTGGAGAACCAGCAAGTACCACCTCTGACTGGAGATTTTACAGTATCCTTCCCCTGCCACGCCCACCAAGCCATGCCCACAGAACTGATAGTAAAAAAAAATTGAATTCCACCACTGATCTGAGGAGAAAAAAAATTAAGGGCAACTGGTTGAAATTAATAGAATACTTTATTGGCCAAGTGTGATTGGACACACAAGGAATTTGTCTTGGTGTAAACATTCTCAGTATACATAAAGAAAAGGTACATTCGTTAAGGATCAAGAATCATAAGGATAGTCATAGGGTACAATCAACAATCAAATCATACTAGGAAACAGTCAATATAAATTGTAAGGATACAAGCAACAAAGTTACCGCCCTACAATCACAAGTGGGAAGGGGTGGGTGATAAGGAGTGATGAGAAGATTAGCAGTAATAGTAGTGTACACTTTGTAAATAGTTGAACAGTGTTGAGGGAATTATTTTTTTAGCAGAGTGATGGCTTTCAGGAAAAAACTGTTCTTGTGTCTAGTTGTTCTGGTGTGCAGTGTTCTCTAGCGTCGTCTTGAGGGAAGGAGTTGAAACAGTTTATGTCCAGGATGTGAGGGGTCTGTAAATATTTTCACAGCCCTCTTTTTGACTCGTGCAGTATACAGGTCCTCGATTGAAGGCAGGTGGGTAGTAATTGTTTTTTCTGCAGTCCTAATTATCCTCTGAAGTCTGTGTCTGTCCTGTTGGGTTGCAGAACCAAACCAGACAGTTATAGAGATGCAGATGATAGACTCAATAATTCCTCTGCAGAACTGTATCAGCAGCTCCTTGGGCAGTTTGAGCTTTCTGAGTTGGCACAGAAAGAACATTCTTTGCTGTGCTTTTTTGATGATGTTTTTGATGTTAGGTGTCCATTTTAGGTCATGTGATATAGTAGAACCTAGAAATTTGAAGGTCTCTACTGTTGATACTGTGTTGTCTAGTATTATAAGAGGTGGTAGTATGGGAGGGTTTCTTCTAAAGTCTACCACCATTTCTACGGTTTTGAATTCATTTCCAGATTGTTCCGGTTACACCATGAGGCAAGTTGTATAACCTCCTGTCTGTATGCAGATTCATCATTGTCTCGAATGAGACCAATCACTGTTGTGTCATCAGCAAACTTCAGTATTTTAACAGATGGATCGTTTGAGATGCAGTCATTGGTATGTAGGGAGAAGAGAAGTGGAAATAGCACACAGCCCTGAGGGGGGCCTTGTGCTGATTGTACAGGTATCAGATGTGATTCCGCCTAGCTTCACCTGCTGCTTCCTGTCTGTTAGGAAGCTTATGATCCACTTACAAGTGTGTTCAGGTACCGCTAGTTGGTTTAATTTACTTAGAAGAGTGTCTGGAATGATAGTATTGAATGCTGTCTACAAAGAGGACCCTTGCATAGGTATTTGGAGATTCAAGGTACTGTAGGATGTAATGCAGAGCCATGTTAACAGCATCATCTGTCGATCTATTTGCTCGGTATGCAAACTGCATGGGATCTAACAGCGGATCCGTGATGGTTTTTAGGTGGGACAACACAAACCTTTCAAAGATTTTCATAACTACAGATGTTAGAGCAACATTCAGTTCCTTGATGGAGGGCTTCTTTGGCACTGGGATGATGGTAGAATGTTTGAAGCAGGAAGGAACATAGCACATCTCTAGTGATGTATTGAAGATTCGGGAGAAGATGGGGACCAACTGGTCAGCACAGACTTTTAAGCAAGAAGGAGTTATCTTGTCTGGCCCTGATGCTTTTCCTGGCTTCTGTCTGTGTAATAGATCTTGCACATTAAATTAAATTAAGCAAGAACGACAAACTCCCTAACTTCTGCTTCACTGTTAGATGGGATTTCCTGGCAGAAGAGCTGTTAAGGAGAGGCACAATTTGCTCAGAACAGAGGTGACACCTTCTTGTTCCAATTTTTCAATAGGAGTTGTATCTACAGGGGATTGCTGCCGGAGCAGGGTCTCTTCCATCTCCTTCTTTGGAGCTATGAAACAAATGTCAGCAAGCATAAACAAGGCTCAATCAGGGGTTTGATTCATCATTTCAGATGTCTCTTGCCAACTGTGTTCAAGAACCTTGCGATTGCACAGATTGTTGGCTCTTTCCAAAGTGAATAGTGAATGTCTGTCGCCAGGGGTGGGATTCAAATGTTTTAACAACCGGTTTTGTGGGCGTGGCTTAGTTGGTGGGTGTGGCTTGATGGTCATGTGACTGAGTGGACATGGCTTGGTGGTCATGTTATTGGTTGGGCATGGCCAATTCAACATCACTCACATTGAGGCACGCATCTCCTCGCATGGCCTTTCATGACTGTGGGGATGCTGCAACAGTCGTAAGCATGAAAAAGGGTCATAAGTCACTTTTTTCAGTGCCATTGTAACTTTGAATGGTCACTCCACACGAGCAAAGTACCAGCAAAGGAGGGGAAAAATACTCTAGAGAAGTTCCAGAGACAGGAAGTCTAGTCCTGCCAAGAATGTAATAAGGGTTAACGGAGAGGCAGTTTCTGTAAGCAACACCAGAATGTTTCCTGCCTGCCTTCCTTACAGGATTAGGCCAGTAATTTCTTCTAACAGCCGGTTCTCCAAACTGCTTAGAATGTTAACAACCAGTTCTAATGAATAGTGTGAACTGGTAGAATCCCACCCGTCTATCCCTTTTCAAGAAGCCACGAGAGAACATTGGCCATGTGCATGGCCCCAAAGAGTTAGTAATAATTAACCTTCTTTCATTCATGCAAAGCTTCATCAAGTGAGTCTAGTGGGCTGGACACAATAGTGCATAGTATGTAAAAAGTATCCAATCTCACATTTGCACTTTACTTTCAAGTTTTGCCTCCCTCCATCAGCTAGTCTGTTTTGCTGCTCTCTACTGTCACCTAGTGTGGTTCTATCATCTATCATCTGAACAGGCTTCAAGTGTGCAGCTAAATTTCCCTTTCCCTGATTTTTGTTAAAAAAAAAATAGAGGATACCTAGAAGAAAAATGAATTAGAAGGAATTAAATTTGTCCAAGAGATATCATAAAGAATCTTCTGGTTAGGTTTTTTTTTTTAAAAAAAGGCCATCAACTAACTACGATTATTGTTTACTTTACTTTATTTATTATTGCACTTCATACAACGAAACCAAAAACCATCTTCAGTGCACATCATGACCATGAAAATAAACACAAACACACATCCTTGTAATAGTATTGGTAGTCCCTGTCTTATAGCTGCAGTTGGGAACTGTTGCCAAGCAAGGCAGTTAAGTGAATCACAGCCAATTTTATAATCTTTTTGTCATGGTTATTAAGCAGATCACTGCAGTTGTCAAGCTGTTGTGTGAATTAGCTTCCCTCATTGACTTTCCTTGTTGGAAACCAGCTGGGGAGGTTGCATGTAGTAATCACATGATCCCTGAATACTGCAACTGTCATAAATAAATGCTGGCTGCCAAATGCCCAAATTTTGATCATGTAACTGGAGGTGCTGCAACGGTCGTAAATGCAAGGACCAGCTTTAAGTCACTTTTTTTCAGTGCCACTGTTTTAAACAATCGCTATGCAAATGGCCGTAAGTTAAGGACCACCTAGGTCAGTGGTAGGGAACCTTGGCTCTTTTATCACTTATGGACTTCAACTCCCAGAATTCCTGAATGAGCTATAAAAAGTTCCCCATCCCTGGCCTACTGGTTTTTCAGTTGTGAGGGAAATCAATTTTTGATTTGAATGGGATTGTTCAATATACAAATGTCCTAATTTTTGACTTGAATGATCAATATTCTTTATATGTCCTACATTTGTATATTAAACAGTCCCATTCAAGTCAAAAATTGATTTCCCTCACAACTGAAAAACCACTAGGCCAGGGATGGGGAAACTTTTATGGCTCACTCGGGAATTCTGGGAGTTGAAGTCCATCAGTGATAAAAGAGCCAAGGTTCCCTACCGCTGACCTAGGTTGATTAAGTTCCCCTAATTCTTAGTAAGCATGCCAATCCTTGCTAAAGAGTGTTGGAAGAAATGTCCATCTGAGTTCAGTTCCAAGTAGGGAGAAAGACACTGGAAACATGCAGGCTGTTTGGAAAGATGGTTTAATGGCGGACAGGATCACATGTCTTGGAGCTCTTGAGTGAAGAAAAAGGGAAGAGATGCTGAGAGCCCCTGGGTTTTATAGCCTCTCTGGCTTTGAAGTTCCTGGGGCACAGGAAGAGTATCCTGATTGGTTGTTGTCAGAGATCATAGCTAGCTTTGTAGGTTGTCTGTGTGCTAAGTTTGGTTGAAACTTGGTGGGTGGTGCAATGAAGAGCAATTAACTGGCTCTGCCTGAAGGGGGTAGATCTTTGTTATGTAGAATAGAGTAGCCCAGGCCTTAATGGCCTATTAGTAAAGTTGGTGGGGGGGAGGTGCTGAGTTTCTATTTCTCTTTTAGGGGAAATATCTGCTTTTTTAATATATCCTAAAATATTTCATTTTTCTAGGAGAGGGGTAGGTTTTTAACTTACAACAAGGGTATGGAAACTGAAATCTAACATCTCTGAAGAAGGATGAAGGTTCGATAGAGGGATCAAAGAGGCCATCTATATTAAAACTGAACAACCCAATCTCAAGAGATGGGGGAGGGATACGACACCATATCTCTTGTCTACAACATAGTCCTTTCAGCAGTCCCAGGAAGGTTCCACATCCGTATACAATCTGATTTAATTGAATCTGAGAATACAGATAAACTCCCAAGCGGCCTCAATGAGTCTCAGAGAGCTAATGATCAACCCTCAGAGTGCTAATGACCAAATAACCTGCAAAGAATATAAATCCCCACCATTCCCCACCATTCAGTCAAACCTGAAGAAGCTTCCTGGATGAGAAGGAAATGTTTTCAAAGGGAAAAAAAACCCAAGGAAGTCCAGTTACCTTTTGGAAAAGCACCTCTGAGATTGAAGTTGGAGAAGTTGATGCTTTTCATTGGACTAACTCATACTGAAGGAGGAGATCTTTGCTTATAGGACTGTGTACTAGCTGTGCATTCAATTTTTGGCTGAAGTTTGAAAGTAGAAAAAATGTGTAGGTCATCATTATGGGGACTAAATAACTATGGAGGGCTTTTCTGTTTCTGTAGCAATTTTTTAGATAGAATATATTGTTTTGTCACCAATGAACTTGTTTCTGAGTGTCATGTGACTTAATAGATATAATTTTCCCTGGATGTCTGCTGTTAACGTCTTCTTTCAGTATTTCTAAGATCATACCGCGTCATCAGTGATATTACTTACTTTGACTACTGTCAACCTCTTTTTTCAATTGCTTCAATTTTTCCAAATATCAATCATATCAAATATATGAAGCAATGACTTTTGCTTCAGAACATTTAAGTGTTGGTTTCATTATTAGTGTTTCTGGAGAACAGTCAGATTTTACCTCATCTACTATGCAACTATTTGTTCTTCTTCTTATCCAACATACTATCCAAAATTCTCCCCAGCAACACAAATCAAAAGCATCTATTTTTCTTCATTCAGATTTTCTGATGGTTTAGCTTTCAGAACCCTGTTTTGCAGCTGGGAAAACCATCTTCCTGACAACATGTTTTCTATTGATGTAGTCACTTAGCTGTGTCTAACTATTCATGATTCCATGGACTATAGCATACCAGGCCCACTCTGTCCTCCATTGTTTCTCAGAGTTTGCCAAAATCCATTAATTTTGTCAATAACACTATCTAACCTTCTCATCCTATGCTAGCATTCTTCTTTTGCCTTCAATCTTTTGTAGAAAGTTAGCATCCACCCCTCTCCTAGAAGAATGAAATATTCTAGGAAATATTAAAAAGGCAGAATTGTCAGGTTTCCAAGTGATGAAATCCATTTAAAAAAGAAAAGAGCAAAGTTCATCTTCCAAAACAGTTTATTTTATTTAGGAAAGCATCAAATTGACAACGTCCGTAGTAATTCCGAATCTGACACAACGTGGAATTACCCCACAATATCAGAAGTTAGAAACAACCCCCAAAAGTCACATTCTCCAATAGAAGTAATTCAACGTTGTTTGATGTCATAAATCTCCACTTCAAGGGACCCAAGCACGGACAGCTCGTTTTCCCATGGGAAGAAGAACCACCTAGCCTAAACAACTCTCCCTATCTCCACTCCTCCCCACTTAGGAATGTGGCAATCCCGAAATCCCTCCCCCATGACTGCCAAAGAGAAAGTAAGAAAAAGAATATATACTAAATCTAACTACACATATGTCAATTTTGGGCTTGAAAAGAATACTATTTTTCCCTGGATGAGAAAAGGAGAAACATGTTTTTAAAGACAAAGAGCAACTCCCCACCTCCAGCAGATATTTGGTACCCATTGAAATGGACTGGGTCAGCCTATCTACAAGATAATTAGACTTTCAGCTCCAGGGTGATAGGATTAAGACATGACCCTCCAGGACATAACAGGATTATCTATCAGCAGAGCTCACCACATGGCACAACCAAGCCCTTTCATTACATCATCACCCTCCAAGTTTCAGCCAAACTTGACTTCAAGGCAAACATGACCCCTGCATAGTCAAGAGTCTGACAGCAACCAATAGAATACATGCCCTTACCACAGGAACAGGAAGGTCAAGTTCAAAGCCCAGAGAGGGTATGAATACCTCTCACTCTCTACTGCATGTATTCAGCTGCCCAGGATCTCAAACTCATCAATAAACCATTTTTCCAAGCAGCCTCCATGTTTCCAGTGTCATTCTCCCCACTTGGAACTGAACCCAGATGGATAGTTCTTCCAACCCTTTCTCAACATCAGAGGCTTTTTCAAATGACTCTTTGGCGTCCAAAGTATTTGAGCTTCTGCTTCAGTATCTGTCTTTCCAAAGAACAATCAGAGTTGATTTCCTTTAAGATTGCCCAATTTCATCTCCTTGCAGTCCAAGGGACCCTCAAGAATTTTCTCCAACACCACAATTCAGAAGCATCAATTATTCAGCACTCAGTTTCCCATATGGTTCAGTTGTCACAACCATACATTCCGGAGTGGGCTGCTGGGGTTTCAAAGGGGTTTGGGAGATCCTCTAGCTAAGATTCTGTACAGTTCAGAGAACCCGCAAATCCCACTCCTGGCTGGCCCCCTCTTCTCCCAGGAGCCCCACGCAGCCCATTTTGGATGCAGGTAAGTGCAGAGCATGCTCGGATGCTCGGGGAGGGTAAAAAAGAGCCTCACAGAAGTTTGGGAAGGCTGGAAATGGGGCCATTTCTGGCTTACAAAGAGCCTTCAGAGCCCAAGGAGGCCATTTTTGCCCTCCCAGAGGTTTGAGGAAAGCAAAAATCCCCCCCCCTCCATCCCCACCGTGGTGCAGGAGGCTGACTAGGCCACGCCCACCATGGCCACACCCACTCAGCAACCAGGCAGAGAATCCTTTGCTAAAATATTTGAAGCCTACCCCTGCATACATTACTACTGGGAAAACCAAAACTTTGATTATATGGACTTTTGCTGGCAAAGTGATGTCTCTGCTTTTTATTATGCTGACTTTGCCTCCACAAGGTCATAAAAGAAGATCCAAAGACTCTGGAACACCGCAACAGTCATAAATATGAGACAGTTGTCAAGCGTCTGAATTTTGAACACATAACCATGGGGATGCTGCAATGGTTGCAAGAATGAAACTGGTCATAAGTCACTTTTTTTTAGCATCATTGTAACTTCAAATGGTATAGGTTTTCTAAATGAATGAAAGAAGGAGCGCTTGGCTCATTTACATTCCCAGCAGAGTCAATCATGGGCAGGTTAGAATGATTCCAATAAACTACCATCAAAACCGTGTAAATATTAAACAATATAGACTAACAACTTTTTAAAACTACATAAAGACAATGGAGTATAGCATTAGAGCATCAAACAATAAGTAAAAAACAACCCACAAGACATAACATCAATATAAAACTCAATAGCTAATCAAGAAGTGATCCAGCCTAGAATTAAACAGAAATTTCCTGGCAGGGAGAACAATTAATCAGAAAAAAAAATTGGCTTGCCTCCAGAAGTTGTTGGGGTTCCAATACTGGACGTTTTAAAAAAGGTTTGGACAACTATTTGTCCAGAATGATATAGAGCTGTGATGGCGAACCTATGGCATGCAGAGCCATTTGTGCCGGCACGCGAGCCACAGACAGACTTACCTCACTGCCATTCATGTACTTCACATCTGATTTTTCGGCTGGTTTGAGGCCTTTATCGGCCTCCCAGAGGCTTGAAAAAATCCTCTGCAGACTTTGCAGGCCAAATAATAGGCCCGACAAAATGGGCCTATTCAGGGGTGGGTTCTGTCCACCTCTGTAGAACCAGTAGTTCTGAAGAGCAGCAGACATAGAACCGGTTCTATGTCTGCTGATGTTTCTGCCCACCCGCCCAGCCGGGCTCTTATCTGAACTTTATTTCTTGATTTTTTTCAACTTCAGCTGCCGTGTGAGGCACAGTTGCAGTTAAAAAAGCAGGAAAAGAGGGCTTTTTGAAAGGCTGCTTCTCTGCATGCAGCATGCTGATGACGATTTACACCGAGCAGCATGCAGGGAAGCACATCGTAAATCACCGAACCTCATGTGTGACCGAATTGGTAGTTAACCCTATTGGATCCCACCCCTGGGCCTATTATTTGTCCTGCAAAGCCTGCAGAGGCTATTTTCAAGCCTCTGGGTGGCCGAAAAAGGCCTCAAACAGGCTGAAAATCAGCTGTGAGGCACAATGCAGGTAAGGGGGCAGGGGGGATTGCGCGTGCATACGCAGCGTTGGGGGGGCATGCACATTGCTGTCTAGGTGCTTGTTGTGTATTGACTGTAGTTTTCACTCAGGTCCGTGCTTTAAGCGGGAAGCACAGACCTCTCCCATTGGTTGATGCCATTTGACAGCCGGCTATAAAAGGAGATGTCAAACGGCATCAGCTGTTGCTGCTCCAGCTGGCTGCCATGTTAGTGCGGCAGTTGCGGTAACCCTTTATTCGTTAATAAAGTTAGAGCTGAACCTGCCTCAAGTAATTTCTGCCACTCACAATACTGGCGATGAGGATGGGATGCTTGTAAGAGGCAAGCCAGGCAAAAAGGACAAAGAGCGAAGTCACTAAGAGCTGAAATCGCTACAGAGTTGCTATCACTGTTCGTGAAGCACGATTTTTAAATCGCCTCAGGAGAGGCGGCACAGCTGAGAGGACGATGACTTCGAATCCTGCATTCCCGCCTTTCAGACCGATGGCAGAGACATGGGAATCATACAGGAACCATTTTGACTGCTTTTTAGATGGTATAGACCTTACTGACATTTCTGAGCATAGAAAAAAGTCTTATTTTCTGAGCTTTTGCGGAGCCACGGTATTTGACACTGCAACAGCATTATTGGCTCCACGATCTATTAAGACTATTCCTTGGAGAGAATTACAAGAAATTCTCTCCAACCATTACTCCCCTAAGCCTTCTAGAATTGTCAGACGCCATGCCTTTAGAAGGCACACCCAGACTGAGGGAGAAACTATTAGTGACTACATGGCAGCACTATGAACAGCTGCCTTACATTGTGGATTCAGGGACTAACCAGAAGATATGCTGTTAGATCAGCTGGTCTGTGGAGTTAGGGACCTCAGGTTGCAAAGATGACTACTATGGCTTGTTTTAGGACCTAACCCTAAAACAAGCCATAGAAGAATCCCAGGTTGCTGAGCTATCAGCACTCTCAGCAGCTGAAATACAGGGAAATCCAATTAAAATAGATAGCCCAACAATTCATTTTGATGAAGCCTCCTCAGAGGAAAGCTTAGAAGAGGCTATTGGGATAAACCGCCTCAGATAGCCCAACCCTAATCAAAGGGAATACAGACAGGTTACAAATCAACCTCCACGAATGCAGCCCACCTGCTTAAGCTGTGGGGGCAACCATTTCAGGGCATCCTGCAGATTCAGGAATGCCATATGCTTAAAATGCCAAAAGAAGGGTCATTTGGCAAGAATATGTCAGGCAGGAAAGACTTTTAACCAGCCTCAAAGGCCTCAGAAACCCATACAATTTCCAAGACAAATCGAGGATTGTTGTACATGCTACCAAGCTAAGATACCAAAAAATAGTTCTAACAAAATTAGTGTCATTGTTTCTATAGAAGGTAGACCATGCAGAATGGAAGTAGACACCGGCTCTGCACTATCCATCATCTCATGGGGCACCTTGAAACAACTGCTTCCCAGAATAACAAGAAAGAAGATTCCAGGCTGCAATCTGACTCTACGGGACTACCAAGGCAGAATCATTCCTGTCATCGGAAAAGGCAAGTTTCTAATTCATTTTCAAGATTTTAAGGGTCACTTGCTTTTAGTGATAGTGGATGGTTGGGGACTAGACTGGTTCCCTGCCCTGGGCCTCCACATAGGTGGAATCCACGCCATTGCAAGTTCAGAAGTTGATTCCCTGTTCAGGGAATATGCTGATGTATTCAGCGAAGGCCTAGGCTGCTATGTGAGAACCCCAATATCCTTCAAGGTAGACCCCCAAGCAGTACCAATCCGTTTAAAACCCCGCAGGGTACCTTTTGCACTTCGTTCTAAACTTGACAAGGAACTAGACAAATTAATTAAACAAGGCATACTACAACCTACAGATTTTTCCAAATGGGAGATCCCAATGGTGATGCCTCAAAAGAAAGACAGAGGTTTGACGATATGTTCTGACTATAAAAGTACAATAAATAGATATTTGCAAGTAAGCGCTTATCCGGTCCCCATCGTGCAACATTTACTCCATTCCTTTGAGCCTGGCTCCATTTTTGCAAAGCTAGATATGTCACAGGCATATCAACAGTTCCCTGTTGATGACGAAACTGCAGAGGTGCAAACTATAGTGACACACAGAGGCATTTTTAAATGTACACGCCTACAATTTGGAGTTAGTGTAGCCCCTGGAATTTTCCAGTCTCTAATGGAAAGGCTTCTGCAAGGGTTACCTGGCGTTGTACCATACTTTGATGACATTCTTATATCTGCCAACAACCAAACTCAATTGCTACAGAGAGTCAGAAGTGTCCTTGAACATTTTAAAAAGTCAGGCCTTAAATTAAAAAGAGAAAAGTGCACCATTGCCACTCCACAAGTGGAATTTTTAGGTTACAAAATTGACACCTTGGATATTCACCCAACAGAATCTAAAGTAAAGGCCATTCATGAAGCTCCCACTCCTACTAATAAGACTGAGCTCCAAGCTTTTCTGGGACTTCTAAATTTCTATGCTTCATTCCTGCCCCATAAAGCTTCAATTGCAGAGCCTCTTCACAGGCTCCTAGACAAGCAGACACCATGGCACTGGGGACCAAAAGAAAGTCTTGCTTTTAAGGAAGTCAAATCGCTGCTAACGTCCAAAGCTGTGTTAACACAATTCAACAAGAATTTACTACTAGTACTAGCTGCAAATGCTTCCCCTTTTGGAATAGGGGCTGTTCTGAGTCACAGACTGCCAAATGGTGCAGAAGCACCTATTGTCTTCTTTTCAAGGACACTATCCTCCACTGAACGCAACTACAGTCAAATTGACAAGAGGCCTTGGCTGCAGTTGCTTCAGTAAAGAAATTCCATGAGTTTCTCTACGGTCATCATTTTGAACTGGTAACAGATCACAAACCTCTGTTGGGAATTTTATTTGGCACTAAACAAACTCCTCAGATTCTATCCCCAAGGATGACCAGGTGGACCTTGTTTCTGGCTGCATATTCATATACACTAGTCCACTGGTCTGGAAAAATACTTGGCCATGCAGATGCCCTCAGTCGTTGTCCCCTGTCAGTTCCAGTTGAGGACCCTGCACCAACAAATGCCATTTTCCTGATTGAAGAGCTCAAGCTGCCTGTCACCACTTCTGACATCGCTGCCCATTCGGCCAAGGACAAGGTAATTTCCCAAGTCTTTGACTGGGTAGGAAGGGGGTGGCCTGCAACCCCTTACCCATCAGAATTCCTACTCTACAAACTATGCCAACAGGAACTTTCCTCATTGCAAGGCTGTTTACTATGGGGAACCAGGGTAGTGATCCCCCCCAAGCTACAAATCTCAGTCTTAAAGGTACTTCATGAGGGTCATCCAGGTATAGTTAGGATGAAGGCCCTCGCTCGCAGCTACATATGGTGGCCTGGTATGGATGCCCAAATCACTAGCTGGGTCAATTCATGTCAGGCATGCCAAGCCACCAGACCGTCCCCTCCAGCAGCCACCCCTGGGACCTGGGAAGAGGCAGGAAGCCTCGAATTCCTATCGATTTGGCTGGCCCTTTCCACGGGCGTACGTTTCTAGTAGTGGTTGATTCATTTTCAAAATGGGTGGAACTGATCTTAATGCACACCACAACCACTGAAGCAGTTAAAAGGCATTGACCAGGGTGTTTGCCACACATGGCCTCCCTGACTCCATTGACAATGACCCCCAATGTACCTCATGCAAATTTGAGATCTTCCTAGCCAACCTGGGCATCAGACACATATTAGTAGCCCCATTTCACCCTGCAAGTAATGGTCTGGCTGAGAGGGCAGTCAGATCTGCTAAGGAGGTATTACAGAGACTGGGACCCATTAACTGGCATTCTAGACTGGCTCAATACCTTCTGAGCCAACATACAACACCCTGTGCCTCCACAAATAGGTCACCAGCTGAAGTGCTAATGAGGCGCAGTTTAAGAACCACTCTTGACAGGCTTCAACCAAATTATGCCCCAGTGCTTCCCCTTGGGTCAGACAACCAAGCCAGAGGGTTCCTAGTAAATGACCAAGTATATATCAGGAACTTTGCTGGGCACCCATTGTGGTTGCCTGGTCGTGTGGTGGCAGTAACTGGTCCTAAGTCTTATAGAGTCCAGCTATCTGATGGGCGTATCTGGTGCCGCCATGTGGACCACCTGAGGAGGTGTTGGAGCACTACACTCAGAGGTCATCTAGACGGTCCCGATGCGGAAAAGCTACCCCTACCTGAAGAAGCTGGCCTCCAGCTCACCAGTGATGACAGCCTACCTGGAGAAGAAGCTGACCCAGGTCCTGACCCAGTTCCTGACAATCCTGCAACCTCACCACCGATGGAAGCCATGCAGCAAGCAGAAGGCAGCAGCCCGGCTCCATTTTCAGCCCGAACTAAGAAGATCAGGACGACTGCGCAGGCACCCAACATATTTACAGGACTACGCATGCTCCTCTCTGGGAGGGAGGAGTGTAGTTTTCACTCAGGTCCGTGCTTTAAGCGGGAAGCACGGACCTCTCCCATTGGTTGATGCCATTTGACAGCCGGCTATAAAAGGAGCTGTCAAACGGCATCAGCTGTTGCCGCTCCAGCTGGCTGCCGTGTTAGCGCGGCAGTTGCGGTAACCCTTTATTCGTTAATAAAGTTAGAGCTGAACCTTTTGCCTTGGTTGTCTGCCTCAAGTAATTTCTGCCGCTCCACAATAGTGCTGGCATGCGAGCACACAATTTTTGGCACAGGAGCCCCAAAATGTTAGCCACCACTGGTATAAGGGCCTCCAAGCAAGAGGTTGGATTAGAAGACCTCCAAGGTCCCTTCTAACTGTTATTCTGAATGCTATAAATGAGGGATTGCCAATGATTTTTTACATTCTCTGAAACTCAGTTTTTGGATCAGCCAAAAGTAAAACAAACGTTTCTTCAGTTCACCAAAACTTTTGTCCACCTTATCTCAAAGGTCCTGCTTTCCAAACTCTTAAAACAACAACAACAAGGCAGTAAGGAACAATTTAACAAACCCTTGCAATCAATAGGGTATGTTGGCAGAATTCAGTGTAACTAAAACAAAGCTTAAGGAAATCTCATCTAATTAACATGATTTCTGGAGTTAGTCTTTTTTTTTGCTCAAACAAGATTAACTGGGCTTATAATGTCATGATGTTTTGCCTTCTGGGACTTCAGAGAGTGAAATTTTTAGGAGGCAGTTGTTCTGAGAAACCAAACATTTTGGCTTGTTATCTAGATATATTTGCCACTAATCAAAATAGTTTCCTAATTCCTATAGTATCTGCTAACTGATCAGAAGGGGATTATCTCCAAATTCTCTTTTTGAAATAAAGGCACTTTGAATGGATGGGACTTAGTTCCCCAGAACATATTCAAAAATATTAGACAGGTTACCCAGGGGTGGGATTCAGTTTTTTTAACAACCGGTTCTGTGGGTGTGGCTTAGTTGGTGGGTGTGGCTTGGTGGTCATGTGACTAGGTGGGCGTGGCCAACTCAACATCACTCATGTCAAGGGGCGCTTCTCCTCGCTTGGCCTCTCATGATAGTGGGGATGCTGCAATGGTCATAAGTGTGAAAAATGGTCATAAGTCACTTTTTTCAGTGCCATTGATCACTAAATGAACTGTTGTAAGTCAAGGATTACCTGTACAAAAATATAAAAAGCTTCTTAGCTTGCAAAAATCTGCCCTAAGTACAAATCTTTAGATTAAAAATACCTGCAAGCCAGAGTTACAAATCTGGCAGGGTGCCAGAGCACCTTGAGGAATGAAAATAGTTAAAATGCAGTATTCAAGCAGCCACCTCTTGCTCATAAAGTGAAACTCTTTAGCCGAGAGGTCATTTAAGCTCTCCAGAAAAAGCACACCCAGGAAAAGCAATCCTTAGATCCATTTGCACCACTTAAAAATACCAGCTGGTCTCACTCACCTCACAAGATATCCTAAGGAAATCATCCAGATTTAAGGAAAGGTCACATGGTCCCCAGAAAGGCAGTAAAAAAAATCAATGCCAAGCTTGCATCCTGCCTCTTGGAAGTATACCCCAAAAGGACAGTGCCAGATAGTACTAAAGCAGTGAAGGAAGACCCTCTCCCCAGATAGAAAAAGAAACCATGAGGCAGGAAAAAATTCAAACACAACTCAAATAATTAAATCACAATAGTAGCTGTGGCTTGTTGAAGCTGAATAGGGAAAATTATGCCATCAATAAACACAGGATTAAACTTCATCAAGCACAGAATTAACCTTCACCAAAAACCAGTTTTAGACCAAAACTCAGAAAGGGTATGTAAACTCATGTTTGAATGTCAATCTTTCTAGCTAGCCAAGAAGCCTTGCTGAATGTCACTCATCTTGGTTCCGTCACTGAAAGCTTTGCTTCATTATTCAATTATTTTTTCAAAATGCTGATTGTCCAGGGAAGTATTTCCTCCCAACAGCAGTGTAAAAATCTTAAAATAATTCTTCTCCTTTAAGAAAGTCAAGCTCCAGAGACAGGAAGTCTAGGCATACTGGCAAGAATGCAATAAGGGTGGAAAAAAACAAAGGGAGATTTCTTCTAACTATCTGTTCTCCCAACTGCTTAGAAAGTTAATAAGGGGTTCTATAGAACTGGACAGAGCCAGTAGAATCCCACCCCTGAGGTCACCAGATATAAAGAAATAATTCTGACCAATCAACCCCTGCAATCACTTATATACAAAAGAGTGGTGTCTCTGTATGTATGCACATGTGTTTGTTTGTATGTATGCATGCCTGCATGTATGTACACACATTAATAAGGGCCTCTAGAAAAAACTCTGAGTTGATTTGCTTGATGATCTACTGCAGGGTGTCAAACTCGATTTCATTGAGGGTCACATCAGGGTTGTGTTTGACGTTGGGGAAGCGGGAGAGCAGCTCAACATCACTCATGTTGGGAGTGCCTATGGCGGCCTGAATGCTCTGCCAATGAAAACGGGCTCCTGAGTTCCATTTTTGGCTGCAACGGCCTCCTACAGCCCTCCACCAGTAAAAATAGAGCTCGGGAGGGTAGTGCCTGGCTCTCATGGGCTCCATTTTCGACTGCAATGGCTTTCTGCAACGCTCTGCAGTGAAAACAAAGCCCTGTTTTCGCTGGAAGAGGCTCCGCGGGCCAGTCCTTCACTGTTTCCAGAATAGCCCGGCAGGCCAGAACTAAGTACTCCATGGACGGAATCTGTCCCACAGGCCTTGAGTTTGAGTTTGGCCCTGATCTACTGGTTTATTTTTTGGTTGCCTAGATATAGGTAATCCTCGGCTTACGACCATAATAACACTTCAGTTGCTAACTGCTAAGCAAGACAGTTTGTTAAATGAATTTTGCCCCATTTTTATACCTTTTTTGTCGCAGTAGTTAAATTCACTTATTAGATTCACTTAACACTAATAAGTTAAATTAACTTATTAGATTCACTGAATAGTTAGTCACTGTAGGGTTTAGTAACACAGTTGTTAAGTGAATTTGACTTCTCCATTGACTTTGCTTGTCACAAGGTCGCAAAAAGGAGATCACCTGTCTCTAGGACAATGCAACTGACATAAAGCCATGCCAGTTGCCCAGTGTCTGAGTTCTGATCACATGACCATAGGGATGTTGCCATGATCATTAAGTGTGAAAAATGATCATAACTCACTGTTTTCAGTGACACTGAAAATTCAAATGGTCACTGAACAAATGGTTGTGAGTCAAAGGCCATCTTTGTTTGTAGGAGTTTTCTCCCACACTATAGTGGGAAGAAATAGAAATAATAAATTGATTTTTAAAAATGTGTAGATTTGTCCCGGACGTTAATGAAACCACCAATTTGGAGAAGATTTTGAGAAACAAGAGCAGGGGTGTCAAACTCAAGGCCCTGGGGGTCCAATCCAGCCCATGGAGTGCTTAGATCTGGGGCCTGTGAGGACACATTGGAAACAGCAGAATGGCCAATAGTGTCTCTGCCAGAGGAAACAGAGCTTGGGAAGGCTGCATGTGGCCCTCCCGAGCTCCATTTTCATTAGCAGCAGATTGCAGGAGGCTGTCGCAGCTGAAAACGGAGTTCAGGAGCCCATTTTCGCCGGCAGAGTGCTTGGGCCACCACAGATGCCCCTGACACAAGTGACCTTGATCTGGGCATGCCCACCCTGGCGATGCCCACCCCAGAGCCCCAGGAGTCAAACACAACTCTGATGAGGCCTTCAATGAAATTGAGTTTGACACCCCTGAACAAGAACATTTTTTACCAAGACTGTGACCCCTAAATATCTATGGTTTGTTATAAAACTTATAACAATCCTATACTTAGGCCTATTATTGCACAAAGCAAAATTTTATGTCAGTGTCCCTATTCCAACCAAAGCATACAGTGTCCTAAGCAGAATTTATAGGTGGAAACTAAATATTATTAATATTATTCCTGCTTTCGCTTCCCTAGAGAGTGACAGGCAATATGGTGGCTCGCAGACATAAATAAATCACAGTATTTGAATGCAGATAACTAACCACACAGAGCACTAACTAACCTCACAATCGATACAAAAGCTATGAAGGGTGCAAAGAGCCATGCATAGAGCTCGGCTTCACAAGACAAGATAGAAGACCTGCCCATGGATTAAAGAACAAACAAAAATATACGATATCATCAAGAGAAGAAAATAATTGAAACTGAAATGGGGCTGATCCAGAAGTGGTATTCAGCAGCTTCTGACCAGTCCTGTAGAACCAGTAATGGAAATTTTGAATAGTTCAGAGAACCGGCAAATACCACCTCTGACTGGCCCTGACCCCATCTGCCTCCCGAGTCCCAGCTGATCGGCTGGATCTTTTACATTGCCCTGCACAGGAGAACGGACCTGGAAAGCAGGTTAGTGGAGTGGGGAGGGAATGCGGATTTTGCATTATCCTTCCCCTGCCATGCCCACCAAGCCACGCCCACCAAGCCATGCCCACCAAGCCACACCCACAGAACCAGTAGCAAAACATTTTGAACCCCACCACTGGGCTGGTCACACAGCTAGAACAACTGATGGCAAGTGGATTGATAGCAATTTTAAAATGGATCCCACTTGATTAAAAGCATCCACAAAAGAGACCTAAAACAAAATGGATCGATGACATCAGCAAGTATCACGGGCCCTATTGGCAAAAGAAAGCTCAGGACCATATTGGCTGGAAACATGCAGAAGAGGCCTTCATCCTGCAGTGGATAGAAAATGGCTAGAATTACGATGATGATTTGAATACAGATAGTCCTTGACTTATGACCGGTTGCTTAGAGATTGTTCAGTGTTGCAACTGACCTAAAAAAAGGTACGTATAACCCAGTTTTGAAATTCCAATGGCCGCCCCCACAGTTATATGACCATATTTTGGGCTTAACAACAGCTACAAGCAATGTTCTGTGGTCACATTAATATGATTTACTTCTGACAAGCAAAGTCAATGATGGGAGCCAGAGTTGCTTAAGGACCACATGACTCACTGGACTGATTTGCTTAACAACTGTGGAAAAAGGGTGGTGTTAATTGAGATTCACTTAACAACCAATTGCTTTGCAACAGAATGTTTGGTGCAAATTGTGATTGTAAATTGAGGATTACCTCAAGTTAGGTTTGTTCCATTCTTGCTAATATTCTAGGTATACTTCAAGGCATGGTGATGCCTGGATGCTTCATCTCAGAATCTTAAGATGGCTCTACTATTTACTTGCTTTTTCCATGCCTGCAGTTTATATATCGCATCTCTTAATATAAATTAATTTTTAGTAAAGATAAGTTTATATTTTTATGTTTGTATATATATAATTGCTTTTATTTTATATTTGTATACGGCCCTGAATCTGTTTTTGTTCAATGAGTAGTTATATAAATTTGATAAATAAATAACTTTTATGATAAAAAAAGTTTTGCATGTAAGAATAGAATAGAACAGAATGGGACAGAATAGAACAGAGTTGGAGGGGAACTTGGAGATCTTCTAGTCTAACTCCCTGCTCAGGTAGGAAACCCTATACATAGGGTTGGCAACCTGCAACTCTGGAGCCGCATGCAGCTCTTTCATCTCTCTGCTGTGACTCCAGAACCAAACCGGCTGATCCCACCACTGTCTGGCTCCATCTCTCGCCCCTCCCCTCCCAGTCACTACTCAGCTGGCTTGAGGAAGTAAGGGCATTGGCAGGAGATGGAGACTCACTCCAGTACATTTGCACCCACGGCAGTCCTCGGCTACCGCCGTTTTGGGCTCAGAGCTTTAAGCCACCTGTGGGAAGCCCTGTGGTGAAAAGAAATGGCTGGGGCTGATTTTCTGGTGCCTTGTCTCTTGCTGGGTCTCCTGGGTGCTTCTTTTGGCCCTTGTTGGTGCTGGGCGCACCGTGATTGCCTGGGGAGACACATGACCTGCTCACTGCCCCAAGATACTTTCCCAACCTGGCCGATGCTGTGGTTCTTGGCCTGTCTGTTGCTTTTGCAGCACCTTATGCAGCACAGTGAAATTTAATGTGCTTCAAAATGGGGGAGACAAGGACCCCTTCTCTTCTTGGAGTTCATTACGATGTGGAGCCACAATGCGATCCTGTTCCACTCACCCCTGGCAACAGCAACGCAGGCAGAGACAGAGAGAGAGAGAGGGAGAGGGAGAGAAGGAGGGAGGGAGAAAGACAGACAGAGAGAGAAAGTGAGAGAGAGAAACACACACACAGAGAGAAAGCGATAGAGAGAGACAAAAGACACAGAGAGAGAGAGAGAGAAATGAAAGAGAGAGAAAGGTGAACAACATTTTTACAAAACTATAGATATGTTAAGGCCTTTGAGGCAAGCAGCGGGAGGCGATTTCATAAATGCAACACACTGTAGTTTTTTATATAGAGCATAAAGGTTAAAAAAATAATATATGCAGTGTTATCTTCATTTTAGATGTCAAAAGGGTTTTCTGGCTCCCAGTGTTTATTTTTTTTTCTGTGTGAAATGGGTCCAAATAGCTCTTTGAATGTTAAGTTTGTAGACCCCTGCCATTTCAGACAAATGCTTGTCCAATTTCTTCTTAAAAACTTCCAGTATTGGAAAACTTCCAGCATACATTCATAACTTCTGGTGGCAAATTATATATAAAATATAAAATAGATAAAATGTCATTTTTATAGTGGCATTTAACATTTTGATTTTTTTAAAAAATGGAGATAAAAGCTGCCAATACTAAGGAATGTATTTTTTTTTAATTTATACCTTTTAGAATAAAATTGGCAGGATAACATATACTCCAAGAAAGCTCATTATGCATTTTCTAAAATTTATGTATTTTGGAGTTTATCGTTTTTTCTGTATAGGAAGAACACCTTTCACTACAAATTTCCAGATAAAATGAGCAAAGCAAACTTTAGAGATATGCTTTGTTTTGAACCTTTTTTAAAGTCATGATACCTCTATTCCTTTTCTTCCCCCACTGTCCCCCAACCTGAATTCCTTATGATTACAAAATGCTTATTTTTAAAAAAAAAAAAAAAACTGTTTTCCCTTTCACTAGAATGACATGTTTTTAAATACAGGACAGGCAAAAGAAGGCAGGACACTGTTGGTGTATAAAGATAAGAGCAGAAATAAAGATATTTGTAAAGACACGTTTCTTAAAGTCATCTATACTTAAAAGTAACCTTAAAAATGTTATTTCTACACTACTACTAACTTTAATGTAGGCATATGCATATAGAACAAGCAATGTGTTTGTTTCAAGAGGCTGCATTATTATCCCGCAGTTTGAAACACCTTGTTGCTTTCAAAACTTCAGAACAACAACAAAAAGTACAAATAGTCCTTGACTTATAATAGTTCATTTAGTGACCGTTAAGTTACAATGCCACTAAAAAAGTGATTAATGACTGTTTTTCACTTACAGCCATTGCATCTGTCTGGAATCCGCACTATATATCGGACATTAATACAATTGAGCAAGTCCAGAAGTATTTCATGAGAAGAGTATTACACTCCTCTGCTCGCAACAGAATACCCTACCCCACCAGGCTTGAAATTTTGGGCTTGGACAACCTAGAACTACACTGCCTACGGTTGGGCTTAAGCTTGGCATACAAAATTATCTACTACAATGTCCTACCAGTCAATGACTACTTCAGCTTCAACTGCAACAATACAAGAGCACACAACAGATACAAACTAATGTTAACTGCTCCAAACTTGATTGCAGAAAGTACAACTTCAGCAACAGAGTGGTCAATGCCTGGAATGCACTACCTGACTCTGTTGTTACATCCTCAAACCCTCAAAACTTTAACCTCAAACTAACCATTATTGACCTCACCCCATTCCTAAGAGGTCTGTAAGAAGTGTGCATAAGTGCACAATCGTGCCTACTGTCCCTGTCCTATTATTCCCATTTATTCATACTTATTTCTTATATTCATATTCATGTTTATTATTATACCCATTATCTTGCAAGCAATTGATAAATCAAATCAAATCAATACATACATACATACATCCCTACGGTCACAAGATCAAAATGTGGATGCTTGGCATCTGGTTCATATTTATGATGGCTGCAATGTCCTGGGATCACATGATCTCCTTTTGTGACCTCCTTGACAAACTGAATCAGTGGGAAAGCCAGATCACTTAACGGCCGTATTACAAAATTAACTACAGTGATTCACTTAACAACTGTGGCAAGAAAGGCAGTAAAAAAAGTCACTTTAACAAATGTCTCGCTTAGGAACAGAAATTTGGGCTCAATTCTGGTCGTAATTCGAGGATTACTAAGATGAAAGTCCCAAAGGTGCTTTTTCAGGAGGCAACTGGACTTCCTTGTTTTTTTTTCTTTTGAAGACATTTCACTTCTCACCCAAGAAGCTTCTTCAGTTCTGACAGGATGGTGGGGAATGGAAGGATTTATATTCCTTGCAGACAGCTGGTTATTTGCATCCTTTTTAGAAGCATTTGGAAGATTATCTGTGTCTTCAGGATGTGGGATTCTCAGGATGACTGATAACCTCTATAGAACTTTAGCTATACAATTTGGGATGAACACCCTTTTAATGTTCTAGGAGTCCTCTGGGATTTCCAGAACAAAAAACTGCAGAGTACAGGAATCGGGAGCTCTACACAGGTGACCCTGAGGACACAGACAAACCTCCAAGTGCTTCAAGGACCCTCTAAAAAGGATGCAAATGACAAGCTGTCTGTCAGGAATATAAATCCTTCCATTCCCCACTTTCCTGTCAGAGCTGAAGAAACTTCTTGGATGAGAAGTGAAATGTCTTCAAAAGTTAAAACAAGAAAATCTAGTTGCTTCCTAAAAAAGCACCTTTGAGACAACCATGACCTGGGATGACTGAGAATCTCTACAGACATTAAAGCGAAACTCAGTTTTAAAGAACTGCTCTTGAAAATGGAAATGTGAGCTATTTGGAGATATTAAGAGCTTCAGTGCCACATGGTTACAGTGCAGGACAGCAGGCTACTTCTGCGGACTGCTGGTTGCCTGCAATTTGGCAGTTCAATTCTCACCAGGCTCAAAGTTGATTCAGCCTTTCAACCTTCTGAGGTGGGTAAAATGAGGACCCAGATTGTTGTGGCCAATATGCTGACTCTGTAAACCACTTAGATAGGGCTGTAAAACACTGTGAAGCTATATGTAAGTCTTAAGTGCTATTGCTGTTAATTCGACTTAATGTCCTACAATTGTTTAACCATACAATTGTGCACCCTTTCCCAATCCCTTGTGCTGGGACCTTTTTTATTTATTTATTTATTTATTTTTGTCAATTGCTTACAAGATAATAGGTATAAGTAAAAACATAGTTACGAATACATGGATACATATAAAAAAATAAAAGAAATAATAGGACAGGGACAGTAGGCACATTGATGCACTTATGCACGCCCCCTACAGACCTCTTAGGAAAGTAATAAGATCAATAGTAGACAGTCTAAGGTTAAAATTTTTGGAGTATGGGGAAGAAACCATAGAGTCAGGTAGAGTATTCCAGACATTGACTACTCTGTTACTGAAGTCTTATTTCCTGCAATCAAGTTTGGTGCGATTAACCTTGAGTTTGTATTTATTGTTTGCTCTTGTGTTGTTATGGTTGAAACTGAAGTATTCATTGACATTGCAATGTATGATTTTATATACTATTAGATCGGACTGAAGGTGGTGTAGTTCTAGGTTTTCTAGGTCTAGAATTTCGAGTCTGGTGGTATAAGGTATTCTGCAACAAATAGAGGAATAGAGAACTCTTCTTGTGAAATATTTCTGGACTTCCTCAACTGTGTTAATATCAGATACGTAACGTGGCTTCCAGACTGATGAGCTGTATTCGAGTATCGGTCTAGCAAATGTTTTGTATGCTCTAGTTAGTAGTGTTAATATTACCAGACAAAAAGCTACGTAAGATTAGGTTAACAATTCTTAACACCTTTTTGGCTATGTAGTTACAGTCGGCTCTAGCAGTTAGGTCCTTTGAGATGAGTACTCCAAAATCTTTGACAGATTTGGATCATCAACAAGATCTTGACTATTCACCCTATATTTTATTTTCTGATTTTTTTTGCCAGTATGTAGGACAGAGCATTTATTTGTTGAGATTTGAAGTTGCCATTTGATTGACCATTCTGATACATAGTCGAGGTCTTTTTGAAGGGTAGCAGTATTGAATAGCTTTACATCATCAGCGAAGATCATCCTTCCTGACGTGCTGAGTTTCGTATGCCCCTTCCCTGACCCACACTGCATTCTCTTGCAAAGCTTCTCGCACTTTCCCTGACCCACAGTATTTTCTCTCGCTTTGGTTGTGAAAAGCCAGCAAGAAGTTGCCTCATCTAGCAACCATGGGATTCGTTTAACAACACTTGACTGGGATTGCCCCCACTAAGCAATGCAAATATACTTCATGACCATGTCACTTAGCAATGGAAATTTCTGTTCCAGTTGCCATTGCAAGTTGAGGACAACTTAATGAATGAAATTAATACAGGTAGGTAAAATGGGGACCCAGCTTGATGGAGGGGGGCAATAGGCTGACTCTGTAAACCGCTTAGAGGGGGCTGCGCCGTTGTCTTTTTTGCAAGCAAAGGTCAGGGATCCATGCGAGCACTCTGCAAAAATTTGCCCCCAACCCGATTATCAACCTGCGGAAGCCAAGAATGAACGATACCACCTGCGATGTTTTAAATACCAGTACAAGTCCTTTTTTTTTTTTTTTAAGAAAGGCGGAAAGGGGCGGAGCCGCGCAAGCGCGGAACATTCCGCAACCGCGCTGGAGTTAAGACCCGCGCATGCGCACTCTAGTGGGGGGGTGTCCGTCCAGGTCAGAGAAGCAGCAGCAAAAGCTACCGCCGCCGGAGCAGCGTGGTCGCTTCTTAGCTTTGCTTCTTGCCTGGAAGGTCGCCATGTGGGGCTTGTGGCTGGCTCGGGTGGGCCTCCCCCGGTGAGGACAGGGGCAGGAGGGGCAACTGGCGGGAGGGTGAAGCCTGGTTTCTTGGTGGGAATTCGCTTTCATCCATGCGGGGGGGATGGCGGGAAGCTCTTAAGACTGTCCTTCCCACCCGTTGCTCTGCTTCCCACTTGGGAATGCCCTCTTTTTCGAAAGCATCGTCCTGGAAGGGCTGGTGCTTTAGAAACCGCTCTTAAGTAGGGAGCGGGAAAGGAAAGAGGATTCTGAGCATGTGCAAAGTGCTTTCTGTGCCGACCTGATAAAACTCCTAAGTATGCTGCTTAGTCCTGGGTGCGTGCGGACAAGAGCCTTTCTCTTCTTTATTGTTCCCGTAGGTATGCTAAAGAACCTGAATTGTAGAAGAAAACTAAAGGGAACTTAGTTGGAAAACCCGAGTTTATAGGGGCTACTTTGTATCTTTTGGCTTACACTGTTTTTAGGCCTTGAAGCATTGGCCATTCAGACGAACTGGCAGGGCGGGCTAGCGAAGTGGACAAAGATTTATCCTCGCTCCAAGTCAAATAATAGCCCTCCTCGCACGCCTCGCTTGTCTTTAAGAAATCTGGATCGGACTTTGGCTGTGGTTTTCCTTATCTTTCCTGGGTTTTTTTCCTTTTTTCTCTCTCTTTTTGAGAGCCTTCTGATGTCCTCTTAAAACAAGGGTCTTCAAACTTGGCAAGTTTAATACTTGTGGACTTCAACTCCCAGAATTCCTGAGCTAATATGACTGGAGGAGGAATTCTGGGAGTTGAAGTCCACAAGTATTAAACTTGCCAAGTTTGAAGACCTCTGTCTTAAAATAATTTGTAACAATAAAAAAGTTCAGGAGCAACATGGAAATTTACATAGGTAAAAGAATGCTCTTAGTTTTAGGAATTACATCAAGGCAATATTTGCCTTCTTTTCTTTCTTGAGGACAGTGAAATGACTTGCTTTCATTTTCCTTGATTTGTTTTGAATTGGCTTTAACATCCCAATGTTTACCTTGCAGTTAGCCCCCGGATTATCTCTTGAATTCTGGGGCCAAACAGCTTTTGAAAATAGATCCTGCTGTGGTCCAACTCTAGCTCTGTTCTTTTCTCTTGGTAAAGCACAATACTGCCCCTATTATATCTCATACATCTTCACTCCCAAAATAGTATTTCTCAAACGTGTTGATTTTCAGACTCATATATTTCAATTCCCAGAATTCCCCAGGATCGAATAAAGTTGTCAGGGTTAAGAAATGCTGTCCTTAAAAACTTTGGTCATTTCTCTTTATTTATTTTTTTAAGCTTACATCGTTCTGGATTGTTTGGGCCAAGACTGTGGCGATGGACAAGTGGTTCTGCAAATGAAAGAGCACTGCAATTTAAAAGTGGGGATAAAATCCATGGATTCACTGTAAACCAGGTAAAAGGTTTTGTTTCCAAGTCACCTTTCAAATTGAATTCAGGATTCTGGCTACTTTAAGCTTTTCAGACATCATTTCCATGAAAGTTGGCTAGCTCAGAAGTTAACACAGATTTCAACCTTCTTGTGAGGTCTCTTAATTTAGAATATACCCAGTTAGAGTTTGCTAAGGTCTGTTGGAGCCCTTGATAGGGGCTGTGACAAACTGTACATTGGAAAGAATGCCTTGCACACCTTTGGGTTTGCATGGTGCAAAAAGCAGAGGATGAATGGTGTGGGCTAGGAGCCAAGGGTCAGAACTAACTGCATGAAAATTCACTGACCTGTCATACTTTTGCAGCAGGCACTCCTTGCAGAAATACAATTTAAGAGAATTTCCATATAAACTGCCTTGAACTCTAAATCAAATCTAGGAAACTAACAAATGCAGATAGTCCTTGTTTAGCGACTGCCAAATTGATAGATGTTCCCACTTATGTCACAACCCTGAGACCAATCCTCCTATTGGCAAATTTTGCAGGTCTATAAAGTGACAAGATGATATATGCACAATTGTGGTTTTTTTCCAGCAACTCCTTTGCCTGATGACAGAGTTGCCAGTCTCAATTGTGGTCGCTTAATGTGGATTACCTGTAAATGTAGAATAGTACGGTGGAAAGGGGAATATTCTTGAGAAAGCTCAGGAAGCTTCTGAAAAATGGCCATCCTGATGTGCTACTTCTATTCCAATTTTGGGTACACAGCTGGCTTAAAGCTGGTCGGGCTAGCATGGCTGTCTGTCTAGCAGAGCCCTCTGGACAATGTGGTTGGGCATAGTTTGTGACCTCGATGCTCTGCAGAAATACTGGTGACTTAATTTGTATTAATTCGCAGGGATGTGTGTATTCTTTATTCAGGTGACAGTAGTTCCTGAATTTTCCTTGACGGCTGTTAAACTCAACCATGACAAGACAGGAGCCCAGTATTTACATGTGGCGCGAGAAGACTCCAACAACTTGTTCAGGTCAAGAATGCTGAATAATGGAATTTTTTGTGGATCATCTGGCTTTTGAAGCCAGGCATCATATTATCCGCCCTTAAAATGTCTGGTATTTCACCTTTGGTTCAGAAGTATTAAGTTACAGCACCAAAGCTTTGAATTCAATGGGGCCTGAGAGTTTTTATTTTCTATCAGAAATCATGACTTCTACTTCCACTCAGTTTGAGAAGCTGACTTTAATAATCCTGGACACATTGCTTCTCAAAAGTGTGGATTGGGAGACAGTTCACACAAAAAGTGTGAACTTTTTTCTTTATGGCACTGACAGCGGATATAGGGGGTCCTCGGTTTACGATAACAATTGAGCCCAGAATTTATGTTGCTAAGGGGAGAAATTGGCTAAGTGACTTTTGCCCCATTTTGTTAAATGAATCACTGCCATTGTTAAATCAGTGACATGATTAAGTGAATCTAGCTTGTTCAGAAGGTCGCAAAGGATAATCACATGACCTGCAACCGCCGTAAACATAAACTGGTTGTCAAGCATCCAGATGTAAATCATGTGACCATGGGGATGCTGCAACAGTCATAAGTGTGAAAAATGGTCATAAATCACTTTACTGTTTCTTGTAGAGTAATTAAAATGCTATACAAGCCATCATTGAGAGTATAAAATACAACAGGAACAGGAAATGCATCACAGGAACAGTAGAGATGAATCCTAGAGTAACAGGAAACAACTACACTAAAGAGGAATGATAAAGCTGCATGTTAGGTAGAATTGTAACATTTATTGCCATTGTAACTTAGAACGGTCACTAAATGAACTATAAGTCGAGGGCTACCTGTTATGCTGTTTGCTTATTTATTAAATTGATATGCTGCCCATCTTACTATTGAGTGACTTTTGAGTGGCATAGTACACCATAAAAACAAGTATGACAACTTGAAAACATTAAAAACATTAACAAAAGTTGGGCAAAACAAGAAAATTGATACACGGGGGAGGAGAAGGCATTATAAGAGCATTATACAATTGTGCTTTATTTACTTTGCTATTGTAAGCTTCGTTGAAAAAAAAAGTATCCACCTGAAAAGAAAATTAAAACACAAATGTTTCCCTGTTCATTATATAGTGTTCAGTTCCGGACGACTCCTATGGACAGCACTGGCGTCCCCCACATCCTTGAACATACTGTACTATGTGGGTCAGAGAGGTATCCTGTCAGGGATCCCTTCTTTAAAATGCTGAATCGGTCGCTCTCTACCTTCATGAATGCGTTTACAGGTGAGGAAATGGAAACTGACAGCTTTGTGAATTTCCTGGTGTGCGTGTGGCAGCTTACTTGTACAGCAAAATCTGCAACTTCGGTTGCTTTCTTTCTAAGGTGAATTCTGAGCCTTAAATGGTCAACAAGACTGTTATTCCCAACAGGGTTGCTGAGACACCCACCCCCCACCCCGCAAACTGGCAGAATAAAGAAAAACCTAGCATGCCGAGTAGTTAACAAACAAAAAGTGACAGTTGGAAATATCAACATTTGTATGGTGGAGAGAAGGAAAGCAAACTATGCTGATTACAAATGACAGCTTGCTAAGACCTTACAGAATAACAGATGCATTGAAAGGGACTCCAGCTCCCAGCTTGACCAGTTTGGCTATACCATTTCAGACAAATAGCTGTTCAGTCTGCTCTTGAAAACCTCAAGTGATGGAGCGCACCCACAACTTCTAGGGGCAAGTTGTTCCACTGATTAATTGTCCTCACTGTTGGGAAGTTTATCCTTAATTCAGTTTCCATCCATTACTTCTTGTCCTGCCCTTAGGTGCTGTAGAGAATAGCTCGATCCCCTCTTCTGTGCAACAGCCCCTCAAATATTGGAAGACTGCTATCATGTCACCCCTTAGTCCTTCTCTTTATTAGACAAGACATTCCCAATTCTTGACTAGCCGTCCTTGAGTGGGGAAACTTTTTAGGAGGAAGTGAAGTGTTTACATTTTTTGTTCCAGTTAGTCATGCACGATCTTTCTTTCTTGTAGGGTATCATTTTTCTATCCCCTTTCCTGATTTTCTAATGGCATTTTATGACATGGTGAGCTGTGATTTCAGGTTTATATCCTATAGTCCTCCAATCAATGTTGAATTTGATCCCCAGCAGCCCAAGGCAGCATGAATGCAGCTGAGGGATGCTGGTTGCTCATACTATCCCCCTTCTTGCAGTTTTTATGTCTTTTTTTCTCCCTTGCATTTTGTACAGGTAGTCCTCAACTTACGACCATAATTGAGCCCAAAAAGTATGTTGCTAAGTGAGGCATTTATTAAGTGAGTTTTGTCCCATTTTACGACTTTTCTTGTCACAATTGTTATTCATTACAGTTGTTAAGTTAATAACCAGGTTGTTAAGTGAATCTGGCTTCCTCATTGACTTTGCTTGTCAGAAGGTTGCAATCACACAACTCTGGGACATTGCAACTATGTCATTGTGAATAAGAATCGGTTGCCAAGCATCCATTTATTTTTATCTTTTACAAACACCTCTTTTAGTGAACAATGTGATTCCAGGTTTTTACACTTCCATACAACATGACCATAACTATATATCTATCTCACATATTCAGATTCTTATCATTACATTTTCCATTTTCTATAAATTTTCAAAAATATTCTTACATTTTTCACATTTATTTTATCCATTTTTAATTCATATCTTCACTTATTCTGTTTTTCTTTAATTATACCCTTTTCTTTATATAATATATTAAAATTCTTATTTCTTAATCTATATTCATTGTATTTTTATGCTTTTATCTGTCGTATTTGCAATTTCATCACATATTCTTTTATTTCATTATTCCACAAATTCCATCTTAATGTTAATAATTCCAAATATTTCCCCTTTAACTACCCGTTTGAGTGCACCACCTTTTTGTCTTGTATATCATTCAATTTACTCCCCTTTAACTCATATTTAAAAATGACCATCATGTAATCATTTTTAGTTATTACCTAAATACTACATATCATATATACATTTTAGATTCCACACAGTGTTCTTTTCTTTATTCAGCATCTGAATTTTGATCACATGATCAAGGGGGATCACATGTGAAAAATGATCATGTCACTTTTTTCTGTACTGTTGTAACCTTGAATGGTTACTAAATGAACTGTTGTAAAGCAAAGACTATCTCTACTAGAAGTTTTCTTAAGTTTTCCATAAAATTGGGTTCCTAAGAAATGGCACACGTTATCAAAACATCAGAAATAACACAAATAACATTGGAATTAATGAATGGTTTAAAAAATGCCATCAAAAATTATTTTTATACATGATTACTGCTACAAGACAATTATATGTGTGTGCACATGTTTCACCTCTCCTGTGGGAGCTGCATTGGTTGCCGAATTGCTTCCGGATACAATTCAAAGTACTGGTTGTCCCCTTTAAAGATCTTCATGGCTTGGGACCAGGTTGGGACCAGGTTATCTGAGGGACCATCTCTTGCCAGTCACATCTACCTGATCCATTAGAGCAGGGAATATTGCGGGTCCCACCCCTGAGGGAGATACACCAGAAGAAGGGCCTTCTCTGTGGTAGCTCCCTCTCTCAGGAACATCATTCCCTCAGAGATTAGAATGGCCTCCTCTCTAATACTCTTCCAGAAGGCACTGAAGACCTGGTTCTGCCAATGGGCCTGGGGAACCCAAAGCAGGATGGACCCCATCAAATGGCTCGTGTGATTTGCTGTCATCGGGCCGTGGGTTGGGAATTGGGATGATTTTTTTTTATTTGTTCCACATTTGGTTTATTGTATTTTATTAATTTATTTGATTCTTTTTGTTAGCTTTTATTGTTTTTTATTTTAAAAACGGTTTTACATTCTGTAAGCCGCCTCAAGTTGCCATGGGAGAATAGGCGGCAATATAAATTCAATAAAATAAATATATACACAAAGTTATTATTAACATCATTTAATTCTTACAATTTTAATTGTTATATATTCATAAATAAATCTTATTTATTTGTATTTTTAAAGATATTTCTATTATCTTGCAAGCCGCCCAGATTCCGTTTCGGTAGTGAGAAGGGCAGCATATTAATAAATACAGAAAAACTTTGAAATACTCTTAGTGGAGGATAAGTTGGTGAAGATGATGAATGAGCAGACATGGGAAAATTAACTTGTGTGATTAAAGAAAGATCAGTAATTACATTTATCAATGACTGAAACTCCAAAAAACTGAAAATCCTTATGGAATTTTTGCTGAAAAAAGAAAAAATGAGCTTGTGATTTATGGGTTTGAGTATTAGAAAAGTAGCTTATAGAAAGAAAGAATTATGCTGTAACTATGGAGGGAGAGAGTAAAATATAAACACATTTATAATTGCTGTCGAAAATATCAGAAACCATGGCTTTATAATCTTTTTCTTCCTTTCTTTTTCTACTTTCCCTATTTAGTTTCTTTTCTAATATTCGTATCTTTATCTGGGTAAAAATTCATTCAATAAAAATCACATGATGGAGGGCTCGGTTTGAAAAAAGATTAAGATTGCAAAGCATTCATCACCCTAAATGAGCTTTAAAACTCATGTATTTAATTTTGAACTGTTTTCATTTTTAAATTTTTGCTATCTTCTTTTGCAGCTAGTGATTACACCCTCTATCCGTTTTCTACCCAAAATCCCAAGGACTTCCAGAACCTTCTCTCTGTTTACCTGGATGCTGTGTTTTTCCCTTCTTTGAGGCTTCTGGATTTCTGGTAAGAATGTGTGATCCAGTTGACGGACAGAACCGTGATGTATTATCCAGAATAAATCTTAACTCACATTATATGTGTTTCAAATTTGTTTAGGCAGGAAGGCTGGAGATTGGAACACGAGAGCCCAGCAGATCCTCAGTCACCATTAACCTTCAAAGGAGTTGTGTTTAATGAAATGAAAGGAGCTTTTGTAAGCCCTGTTTTATGATTACACACTTTTGGCTTAATTGAGAATTCCTGGGGAGCTGCTGTAAAATAGTTCTGTATGAGTGGTGCCTAAGTTAGGTTCAGGTGAGGGATTGATAAGATAGTGAGGAATTGTTATGAGGGGTGCGGTGTCTCAGTGGCTAAGATGCTGAGCTTGTTGATCAGAAGGGTCGGCTGTTTGAATCCCTAGCACCATGTAACAGAGTGAGCTCCCGTTACTTGTCCTAGCTTCTGCCAACCCAGCAGTTCAAAAGCATGTAAAAATGCAAGTAGAAAAATAGGGATCACTGATGGGAAGGTAACAGTGTTCCGTGTGCCTTTGGCATTTAATCATGCTGGCCACATGACCATGGAGACGTCTTCGGACAGCACTGGCTCTTCGACTTTGTAATGGAGATGAGCACCGCCCTCTAGAGCGACTAGAGGGGAATCTTTTATCTATGAGGTTTAAAATTCACATGACATGGTAAAGGTTGCAGAATTCAAAAGATCTTGCATTGGTTAACATTTATTTTATAAATGACTTGGTTGGATGATTTTCACCCAGCAAGGTGGTTCTTAAGACTCTCCCTTTCTTTGGGAGGTCCAGACATGGCCTGTGTTCATGCTTAGTACCAAACTATGACTTGTTTTAACTATCGTTTGTCAATAGCAATAGCACTTATATTTATATACCGCTTCACAATGCTTTACAGCCCTCTCTAAGCGGTTGGGTTGGGTGAACTTTGAGCCTGGTGAAATTTGATCTGCCAAATTGCAGGCAACCAGCAATCAGCAGAAGTAGCCTGCATCCTAACCACTACGCTACCATGGTTCAAACAGATTTATTCATGATACTGAGTCCAAATCAAATACAGGTAGTCCTTGATTTAACGTTCATGTCTGAGCCCAAAATTTATGTTGCTAAGCAAGACAGTCAAGTGAATTTTGCTCCATTTTAGTATCTTTTTTTTTTTTGCACAGTTATTAAGCGAATCTTTGCGGTTGTTAGATTAGTAACACCGTTGTTGAGTAAATCTGGCTTCCCCATTGACTTTGCTTGTCAGATGATTGCAAAAGATAATCACAGGACTCCAGGACATTGCAATTGTCATAAAGACGACCATGGGGATGTTGCAGTGCAGTGGTTGCAAGTGTGGAAAATGGTCGTGTCACTTTTTTCGGTGCCATTGTAACTTCAAACTGTCATTGTGACTTAGCACTCTGCATGAACTCATCCATTAGTACTTACTGTTGTATGTGAACCAGATTGCTGTCACTTCATCTACAGCTCATGATTAAAATTATGGCATTTGTGAACTCGGCTTCAGTGTTTCGGATGGCAAGCACAGTTTATTTGGCCATTTGGGAGTAGTTGTCATTTCTAATTTAACTTCTCTTATTTTCAAATAAGAAGCTTGGGATAGGTCACATATTATGTCACAGTTGCAATTCGCAAGTCAAAAGGAAACTACAATTTCAGATTGGTACATTCACACATAACACTAAAGCAGAAATGAACATGCTTTTTTATAATTTAATATTTTTAACTACAGAAAACGGAGGTTTTTCAGGCACATTTCAAAGAATGACTTTCTGATTCTGATGTGGGTGAGAATCAAAGCCAACCTATGATTGACTTTTCCAGCTGGTTTGGCTCAGTTAACCCACAGTGTGAATTGGCCTTCACTGTTCCAACTTCAAATTCCTATCCCATAAGAGTTGTATTGCAGTTGTCTTGTTAACAAAGGCAAAGACATCAATTCCACAAATGTTAGACCTCTCGATAACTCGAGCTAGCCAATGCTGAGGGTTGCTAGAACAATACAATGCAGTAGAATAAAATCTTGCATAGTACAGGTTGTCCTTGACCTACAGTTAACATTTTGGTTGCTATGTGAGATGTTAAGTGAGTTTAGTCCCATTTTAAAATCTTTCTTGCCACCATTGTTAAGCGAATCTCTGCAGTTGTTAAATTAGTAACACCATTGTTAAGTAAATCTGGCTTCCCCATTGACTTTGGTTGTCAGAAGGTCACAAAATGAGATTACATAATCATGGGACACTGCAACCGTCATAGCTATGAATCACTTGCCAAGTGATTGAATTTTGATCATATGAACATGACGGTGCTGCAATGGTGATAAGTATGAAAGATGATCATGTCACTTATTTTCAGTGCCATTGTAACTTCAAACAGTCACTAAGCTGTTAAGTCAAGGACTATCTGTATCTTTGTACCTCTATAGATAATCAGGTACTAATTCCCAGAGATGTTCTGATATTAGGTAGCATTTGATCATAGATAATCTGTTCATTTATTCTTCTTCAATAAAATATTTATTTTAAGGCAGATAATGAGAGACTTTTCTCTCAGCACCTTCAAAACAAGATTCTTCCTGATCACACATATGCTGTTGTGTCTGGTGGTGATCCATTGAAGATTCCTGATCTCTCCTGGGAACAACTGAAACACTTCCATGCTACTCATTACCATCCCAGCAATGCAAGGTATCAGAAGGAAAGAGGAAAGGAAGAGAAAATTGGAGCATTAATAATAATTGCTTGGTCATTTAGCTAATGATAGCACTCAAGATAGCAATATAGCTTTGATTTTTGTATTCTGCTATCCAAATAATATTTTGGATCTGCTGGTTTGCCCGATCCTTTCTCTCTAAATTAAGCCAGGAAGTCTCTTAATAATCATAGCTAAATCTCTTTGGAACTGGAACACCAAATCTAGATCTAGGTTATTAAGAAAAGGTTAAGATTGTTTAAAAATTCTGGCCCGGAAATTAATAAAACTCTTGTTTAAGAAAATTGTGATTAATTGAGGCTGTTTAATTGCAAGGATGCGGATCACATGAGTGGGCTATTTGAAGAAATGCCAGTACAGTGACAATAAATGGCTTTCTTCAAAAAATTTAGCAATTAATTCTGCTTTCTCCCTTGAAACAAAGAACCACCAAAGTTGAATTCAGTCTTCTTACTGTCTCAGGATTGCTCAAAGCATCTTTATATGACTTGCTTTTTCAACCTTCTAATGTGTCCACTTCTGCTTTTTTATTATTTCATATTTTCTTCTTTTAACTATGTTGTGATTATGATTATGTTTATAGCCTCTTTGCAAGCTATCCAGAGCCATTAAGGGAGAGGGAAATGTATGTTTATTCCTTTTCCAAATGAATAAATAATGAACATGTTGATTTGTATATACAAAGATGTCTCATCTCTCTCTGTTCTGCATGTACCTGCAGAAAAAAAGCTGCTGTTAGACAGAGGACATAGCAGAATGGTGAACTATAGCCCTTCAGCAAGGCGTGAAGGCCAAGGGTTTCAGTAGTTCCTGTAGACCACTGTTTTAAGATGTGTGAACTTCTACTCCCGGAATTCCTTACCCCAGCATGCTTGCAAGGGAATCTTGGTACTTGAAGTCCATGCATCTTAAAGTTGCCAAGGTTGACAAACACTGCTTTAGAGCAATATTTAACATTATAGTATAGAATAAGCTATCAATTTGGGACACACTATCCCCTGTGTGATATCTCTTGTCTCCTAAATATATAAATGGGTTTTTTTAGAGCCCCCCCCCCCTCCCCACTACTATTAATAAATACTTTTATCTTCCACTGTAGGTTCTTCACTTACGGGGACTTCCCACTAGAGCTACATTTGAAACAAATTCATGAAGAAGCTCTGTGTAAATTCCAGAAAATTGAACCCAACACTTCTGTCCCACCCCAGCAAATTTGGGACAAGCCTGTGAGTTTTGATTTCTTCGTTGTATTTGAATGCACCAGGATTTCTGTAGAATTTGTTGACTAGAGGAGAGTTGGCTTCCTTGGTGGTAGATCCAGTCCAGACGCAAAAGTTTTAAGGCAGTGATTCTATCCTTCATGTGTAGGCAATATTCTTAAGTTCTATAACTGTAAGTTCAGTTTGAGAAAGATCAGATACAAGAGATGGGAAAGATGCTTCGTAAAACCATGAGGAGATGTTGCCAAATCAAAGTGGTTAATAGAGGAATGTGATCTCCTTATCACCTCTTTGTAGACTTCAGAACTTTTAGATGTTTCAGTGGAAGGACTCCACCACCATTTTGGGAGGAGGGTGGTAGAAAAAGAAATACAATATAAATCTTGCTTTACCTACGTCAGTGAACCTCTCCACATCTACTTTGTGGTAGAAGAAAGAGTGGACTTCTACACTTTATAGCTCCAGTTTTAGGAGAAGCCATTGCTTCATCTTACTTGCTGGAGCCTAGCTTCTCATACATCATAATCAAGGATCTTCAAACTTGGCAAGTTTAAGACTTGTGGACTTCAGCGCCCAGAATTCCTGAGCTAACATGACTGGAGGAGGAATTCTGGGAGTTTAAGTCCACAAGTCTTAAAGCTGTCAAGTTTGAAGATCCCTGATCATAATACTAGCTCGATACCCATGTTTTGCTACAAAACTATGTGGTCAGGCTTAGTTTTTGAGGAGGAAAATTGGGGGGGGGGGGGTGGAAATCTGCCTCTGCCTACTAGAATCCATCAGTATTCATCTGACTAAAGTCCTGTCAGTGCGTGAGAGAGTTGAGGGCTGTTTGGAAAGTGAAATAGTATTTGCTGTGTGAGCAAGAGGGAGACAGCAAGGAGCCTGGGTGTGGCTTAGCTCAACTGTTCTGTACTAAAGCTGCTTGGTGCTCTGAAACTGAAACTCCTCTCCTCTGCTTGTGTTTTGCCTTTGGAACAGATTCATTTCCAGGTGGAGCGGGGAAGTAGAACTCCTTAGCATCAGAGCTCAGTGTTAATAATAATATAGGAAATACTAATGCTCTGATAGTTATTTCGAAAAATCCTTTCTTAGTGAGCGCCTAGAAGCCAAGAGGAACATATGTGTCAAATTTCAAGTTTGTAGGCTTTACAGTTCTGGAGATTTTGTGATGAAGTGGTATTTCACTTTTAGATAGGTAGATATTTAGATAGATAGGTAGGTAAGTAGGTAGATGGATGGATGGATGGATGGCTTTAATTAAATCATGATTCTTGAGCCAAATTTCAATAAATTTCAAAGGATTCATTAGAGGCGACATACTGGCACTTCCCTGTACGAAGCCAACTTGGCATACGTAATTTACATTCCCCTGTGACCCTGTTCCCCCCCAGTCCCCCCTGGGTGTCTCATAAACCAGATTCTCCAATTGAGCATGTTTACAGCTGGGTGTCATCATTCACGTTCTCCAATTAAATATATTGGTGGGCAAAAAAACCTGGTATTTTAGTTACAATCTTTTAAAGATAAGAGTTGGAATGTATTTTTGCTTTCCCCCCTTTTTTATCAGCAACTACTAAAACAGGCATAGGAATGTTTTATGAGTTGACATTAGATATATAGATTAAAGTGGAGAACTTTGCTGATAAAGAATTTTAGTGCCATCACAGAGAACCCTACCCCTCTGGGTTTGTCCATCTTAACCTACAGGAAAAATGTGTCAGTTGCAGTTCAGGGGTCATAAAGACCTGACTGCCTGGAATCAGAAGTTGGAAGGGGCCTGGAAGCCTTTTATAGTAATGTAGGAATCCTGGTACCATTCTGGACAAATGGCAGTCCAATCTTTTCTTGAAAATCTCCAATGATGGAGCTCCCATAATTTCAGGAGCCAGGCTATTCCATTGCTTTAATAGTTGTACAATCAAGAAATTCTTCCTTATTTCAAGCTGGATCTCTCAAAGCAAAGCTTCTGCCCTTATATGCTGAAGTGAATAAATCCACTCCCTTTTCTTCCGTCATGTTTTCTCTTAGCCTTCTCTTCTTCAAGCTCCTTCAACCATCCTTCATAGGATTTAGCATGCAAGTCCTTTACCCTCTTAGTTGCTTTTCCGCTGGACTCTTTCCAGTTCCTCAGCATTACCTAGCTCTAATGGACTAAAGGCTAGTACCAGACAGGATCATTTCCATACTTTGTGATTTGAAATACCTTTTGGCCAGCCCAGGAGCATACAGTTAATCCTTGAGTTAATGACCACAACGGACCCTGCCCATTAGGTTAAAAGTCATAGCAGTCATAAAGCAGGTTGGTCACGATTTTACATTCTTTTGCATAATTGTGAACTTCACAGTTATTAAATGAGCCCATTGTTCGCTATGGTACAGTTTCGCAAAAAACTGGAAGTGTCAGGTTTTGGAAAAGCGATCATAAAATACTTGGGATAAAGACAATGTCCAGTTTGCTAGTCATTTTTTGTTTGTTTTGCAGAGGGAACACTACGTGACATGTGCCACAGATTCATTGGCTACTGACTCCAAGAAGCAAACAATGGTCAGCGTCAGCTACCTCCTAGCAAAGTACGTATTTAACAGATTGACAGAGTTGGAAGGGACTTTGTAGGTCATCTAGTCCAACCCCCGCGCAAGCAGGAAACCCTATGTCATTTCTGACAAATGGCAATCCAATCTCTTTTTGAAAGTGTCAAGTGATGAAGCTCCCACAATTTCCGAAGACAAGCTGTTGCATTGGTTGATTATTCTCACTATCAGAAAATGTCTCCTTATTTCCAGGTTGAATCTCTCCTTGTTCAGTTTCCACTCATTATTCCTTGTCTGGCCTACAGATGCCTTGGAAAATAGTTTTTGGGAAATACTTCTGCTGAGTGCCACTAGTTCAGCAGTTCGATCCTCACTGGCTCAAGGCTGACTTAGCCTTCCATCCTTCCGAGGTTGGTAAAATGAGGACCCAGATTGTTGGCAGCAATATGCTGACTCTATAAACCACTTAGATAGGGCTGTAAAACACTGTGAAGCTGTATGTAAGTCTTAGGTGCTATTGCTATTAATTCGACTTAATGTCCTACAGTTGTTCAACCATACAATTGTGCACCCTTTCCCAATCCCTTGTGCTGGGATCTTTCTCTGAATCCTTCCTGACATGTGCTGAGTTTCGTATACACCTTCCCTGACCCACACTTCATTCTCTTGCATACCTTCTCATACTTTTCCCTGACCCACAGTATTCCCTTTCACTTTGGTTGTGAAAAGCCAGCAAGAAGTTGCCTCACCTAGCAACCATGGGATTCGTTTAACAACACTGGCTGGGATTGCAGGGATTGCCATCAGTAAGCAATGCAAATATACTTCGTGACTATGTTACTTAACAATGGAAATTCCTGTTCCAGTTGCCATTGCAAGTTGAGGACAACTTGCATATTAATTTAGTACAGGTTGACTTATAACCACAAGTGAGGCCAAAATTTATGTTGTTAAGTGAAATATGTGAATTTTGTTCCATTTTACCTTTCCTGCCACAGTTTGGAACAGTAGCATCCTAATAGCCAACAGCATGAAGTCCCTACACCAAGAGGAGAGCTAAAATCTGACCCTAAAATCTGGGACATTGATTCTTAATTCTTTTTACCCCATTGCGTGTTGGGAATCTTCTCAGGATGAGCACATTGAATGGATCAATTCTGCCTTGTCTGGCACCTGAAGACCAGATAGGAAACAATGGATGGAAATTGATCAAGGAGAGCTTCAACCTAGAAATAAGAAGAAATTTTCTGATAGTGAGAACAATCAACTAGTGGAACAGCTTGCCTTCAGAAGTTGTGGATGCTCTAGAGGCTTTTAAGAAGAGACTGGACAGCCACTTTTCAGAAATGGTATTGAGTCTCCTGCTTGAGCAAGGGGTTGGACTAAATGACCTACAAGGTTTCTTCCAATTTTCTTATTTGTATTCTGTACAGTCTAGAGAAGGTCCTGTAAGTATCCAGATGCCAAGATATGTGGGGTTTTACAGGTTAAAATCAGCACCTTGAATTTGACCTAGGAGTCCAATGCACCAGGTTTAGCAAAATAATAACACTATTAAACCAGCTTTCTGTCATTAACTAAGCCATGCCATTTTGAATATTGGGAGGAATATGAAATGTGTTTGTTCTTCAGGAAGATAGTCTGGGACTTTTCTAAAACTTCTGTAGCAAGAAATGATGGTGCTGCTACCTACAGAGTAGTCCTTGATGTATGACCACAGTAGAGACTAAAATTTCCATTGCTAAATAAGGCAATTGTTAAATGACCTTTGCTCCCATTTTATAGCCTTTTTGCTGATTTTGTTTAGTGAATCACTACAGTTAAGTGAAATATGCAGTAATTAAGAGTATCTGGCTTTTCCCACTGATTCCACTTGTTGGGAGCCAGCTGGGAAGATTACAAACGGTGGCCTCTGGACAGTGTAGCGGTCATAAATATATGCCAGTTGCCAAGCACTGAATTTTGATCACTGTGACTATGGTGAGGGGACTACAATAGGCATGTGAGAACCAGTCATAAGTTACTTTTTTCAGTGCTGTTGCAACTTTAAACAGGTAGTTGTAAGTCGAGAACTACCTGTATTAAATCCTACAGTGTTCATTTTTTTTTCTTTTATGTTTAGTATTACAGATAATTTTGAAACCTTCATGTTGAACTTTTTGTCTTCTCTACTGGTTGGTGGCCCAAATTCTCCATTTTATAAAGCTTTGATCGAAGCTGGTCTTGGAACAGATTTTTCACCAGATGTTGGGTAAGTATGTGGCTCTTTCTAGGTGTAACTGAAATTTACTTTGATTTCTTAGATGGGGTGTTTAGAAAAGGGGCTAATCAAGCTTTGGGGATGTGAAATATACATAGAATTTTGTGTGGGAATTCAGAAGAATTAAAATAGCAATAGCTCTTAGACTTATATACCACCCCATAGTGCTTTATAACCCTTTCTGAGCGGGTTATAAATGTCAGCATATTGCTTCCAACAATCTGGGCCCCCATTTTACTAACCTTAAAAGGATAGAATACTGAATCAACCTTGAGTTCGTCAGGATCGAACTGCTGGTAGTGGACAGAGTTAGCTTACAATACCACTGCACCACCACAGAATAAGAACACAGATGAATGTAATCTTGTATACAAAATTTCTCTTTAAGACTTCAGCCCTCCTACATTGAATTAGGAGCCAAAGAATGTGTCTGCTGAAATGTGATTTAACTTTGATTAAGGTTGTTCCCAGAAAACTAACTTTTGTTCTTCCCAAGGCACAGCTGCCAACTGATCCATATTCGTTATTTAGCCATATTTGTTGTATAGGTCTTAGAAGCTTGGCTCATACCTGACATTAAACCATATTAGTGGGTTCCATATTTGTACTAAGCCACAGATGGGTTTATTGCAAACTGTGAAATGGGTTCTCAGTGTTTAAATACTAATCTAACCACGCTGCCTTAAGATAGTTCAAAACATTCTCAAAGATCCATCTCATCCTGGGAACCCTTTTTTTGAACTATTACCATCTGACAGATGGTACAGAATAATAAAAACAAGGACAAATAGGCTGAAAAACAGCTTCTATCCCAGGGCAGTAGCTCTTTTGAATTCTATTGTATAGTGCAGTGTTGGTGTGGTGTTGGGGGTTTTCGGTTCAATGTGTGGAGGGTGAAGGATGTATGTTTGTGTTTATTTTCATGGTCATGATGTGCACTGAAGATGGTGTTTGATTTAGTTGTATGAGGTGCAATAACAATAAAGTAAACTAAACTAAAACTAATGAGTGAATATTTTTGTATTATATCTCTGTTTCTAGGATTAACTCCTCTACACGAGAAGCTTATTTCACTGTAGGCCTTCAAGGGATTTCCGAAGAAAGCATAGACACCATAAAGCAAATTATTGCTAAAACTATTGATGAAGTTATTGAGTAAGGATAAGGTTTTTTTTTTTAAAAAAATGTTGCGCTATTGTAAAAAAAATTAGTTAAGATGCTACTTTAAACTTATGACAGTGATGATGATTCATACATTCTGTGCTGGTAAAAGAAACCTCTAAATTATACTGCTTTTCTCAAGTGTTTTAAAAGAAGGTTTGAGATAATTTTGTTATTTACGAATCTCCTTATAAAATGAGGCAAAAGGAATATCTAAACTTTGACAGCTAAAAGTGTTCTTTGAAAGGAAAAAAGAGAGAATGAATGCTAAGCTGGAGAAATGCAGATTTTTATTGCTAAAATTTAATAATAGGTAGTTCTCAGCTTATGATGACAGTTGAGCCCAAAATATCTATTGCTAAGCAAAACAGTTAAGACAATTTTGTCTCATTTTATGACTTTTTTGCTATGTTGGTAGCATGACTTAAGTGAATCTGACTTCCTCATTAACTTCTCTTGTCAGAAGGTTGCAAAAGGATTCTGCAACCATCATAACTACGTGCCAGTTGCCAAGCGTCTGATTTTTGATCACATATCTGCAGAGATGCTGCAATGTTCTTAAGTATGAAAATGGTGATAAGTCACTTTTTTCAGGGCTGTTATAATTTCAAATGGTCACTAAATGAAGTTGAACACCAACTATATTTTTTGCTGAAAGTACAATGCAGGTTTTGGTGTGTCTCGTCTTTTAATGTTATTATATATGAGCAACTGAAATAAGTAGAGAAGAACCACATCTGAGTCATCATGCAGTAAGGGAATACAAAGTAATCATGAGTAGCCCTCACTCTCAACAGTGTTGAATGAGTGGGACTTATGACCTGTTCTCAAAAATTTTGGCCATCATGACATGTTTGTCATATAAACTCAAGTCAGTGGAGAAGCCGGCAGGAGGTTGCAGGTTGCATGGAATTAGCTTAGCAACTTCAGGTAGAATTGTAGGAACTGCTGTCATCAGTTGGTATGTCATTTTTCTATTTATTACCACATTGCTTAGTGATGGACCTGCTAGTCTCAGATCCGTAAGTGAAGACTTACTTATAATTAATTTCTTCGTTTTTAAAAAAATTCAGAACCATCTCCACCTTCCACATATTTCCCAAGTAATTGAATAGGTTATGCCATATGAATAAATTTCATTCAGAAACTTGAGAGTTTTGTCCTTGTGATTCTGGAACAAAATTACATGTCTTCTTTTCAACCTCAGGAATGGATTTGACAAAGAAAGGATTGACGCTTTACTCCACAAAATTGAGATCCAGATGAAGCATCAGTCAACCCGTTTTGGACTTGTCTTGGCTTCAGTAAGTGATGCTTCTCTCATGAAACCAAGCTACAAAATGTGCAAATTAACCTTTTAAACATTACTTGTCTAGGATAGTCCCCACTGCAGTTTTTAAGCATTTGCAAAAGGATTTAGGACACAAGTCTAGAGTGTGAATAGTGAAGATGCAGAATCTCTTGTAAGAGACTCGAGACATGTTGGAGTCCATGATCTTGATGTTCTTCTCTGTGGAATTTCAGAAATCCCACTAATACTTAAGGCTTGAATATGTGAGAGAAGCTTCTGAACAAATGGTCCAGTCAAGAAGAAAAAAATAAAGATTGATTGATTCAAGCCCATAATAATGACTTCTACTGGACCACACTCTAAGTCAGGGGTCTTCAAACTTTACGGCTTTAAGACTTGTGGACTTCAACTCCCAGAATTCCTCCTCCAGTCATGTCAGCTCAGGAATTCTGGGAGTTGAAGTCCACAAGTCTTAAACTTGCCAAGTTTGAAGATCCTTGCTCTAAGTCAAAATTGATGAACTTTATGGACTCAAGAACTGTACCAGCACTTGAGACTCTGTATTTCTAAAGTGGGCTAGGTCAGAGTCCATTAATAGATTGTGATGAATTTTAAAAGGGAGAAATGGATGCCTTAGAAGTTGGCAAATTGATTTTGCTCCCTGATTGTTCCTCAAGTCCCCCCATTCTGCAGAAGGAATGCTGAGAGAGTCCCTGCATTATGTGTCTCTAGTGGTGCGATACAACCGGTGTAACAAGTGGTTTGGTGAACGCGCGCTTTGCGCACACAGCATTTAGAAAAGACGATTTTTAGCTATAATACTTACCTTCTGCTGCAGCCCCAGTGAGTAAAACAGCTGATGCGCGACGAACTGCTCTGCTACGCGATGAACAGCTCTGCTGCGCGAATCAGCTGTGCTCAAAAACAAAGAAATAAAGCATAGGAAAGGGGCGGGTGGGTGGGGCCAAATGATCATCAGAACTACCGGTTTGACCAAACCGGTCCAAATCGGTAGAATTCCACCCCTGTGTATCTCCTATCTCATGTGAAGCAGCTTTATATTTAAAACAGAGCCTAGTCCTTTTCACATGTGTCCTCAATCTGTGCTTTATATGCTGAAAACCTGAGGTTTCTCATTTAAAAGGATTGGATGCTCTAGGATTGGAAAGACCCAGGACCTAAGACTTTAGAGAGCTGCTGCTAATTAAAGCTGATGAATCTTCTCCAGTTGGTATTTTAGAGTTGCCTTCGGACAAAGTCTCCAGAATTCATAGCCAGCCTGGAATTGCATTTGCAACATAACTGGAGATGCCCAGTTGAGTTAAACAATGTTAGATGTTCTCATTTTAGACCAGACTGTTCCTAACTGGGATTGACCTTGATGACCCCAGAAGTCACCCATCTCCACTCATTTCTTCCTCTTTTTGTGGGGGAGGGGGGGTGGAAGGTGGAGGATTTTCTCTGAATTGTTGGGAATTTGTTAAAATATGTAACTATCTTCAGATACCACTAGTGGGAGCTGCTACCGACAGAGAAAACACATTAACACTCTCTAGGGCAGGGTGTCAAACTCGATTCATTGAGGGCCACATCAGGGTTGTGTTTGACCTCAGGGTGGGTGTGGGTAGCTTGATGTCACTTGTGGTGGCGCCTGTGGCAGCCCGAGCAATCTGTCAGCAAAAATTGGCTCCCAAGCTCCGTTCCGGCTGCAACAGCCTCCTGCAACCCTCTGCCAGTGAAAACGGAGCTCATTTTTGCTGGCAGAGGCACCACGGGACAGTCCTTCACTGTTTCCAGGGTGGAATCTAAGCACCCGCAACTCGCATCCTGTCCATGGGCCTTGAGTTTGACGCCCCTGCTCTAAGGGACAGTAGCCTTAACCTTCATGTGGAATATTTGCATTCTTTTTTCTAATTTTTCTAAGAATATTGCCTCTTGCTGGAACCACGAAGGAGATCCTGTTGATCTTTTGAAAATAGCAGAGAAAGTAACTCAGCTCCGACATTGCCTTAAGGAGGACCCTCGTTTCCTGCAGAAGAAAGTAAAACAATACTTCAAGGTGGGAGTCTGTTGAACCTGTGTAGAGCCGGTTTTAACACTGTTTCCAAGAGTGATTAGCCAGCAAGAACTCTCACAAGCTTTCAGCAGATACAGAATGATCTCTGCAATGCAGAGCCTTTGCAGTGCAAAGCATTGAGGTTTTGCATTGCATAGAGATCATTCTGTGTCTTCTGAAAGCTTGTATGACTTCTTGCTTGGGTTGGGCTGCTCTACGCATAAGTGAAATGGTGCATCTTCTGGTTTTCTTCCCTTTAATAAAAGTTTTTTCTTATAAAAAGAAGGCTCTAAGGCTTTCATATCGCATACATAACTCTTCAATTTATTACCAGTTGTTTAGTGGCTGTTCAGGGTTCCAGTAAATCCCATATAAGATGCTTACATTCCTGTTCCAAAATTTTGATTCTCCCCATCACTTGACCCTATTTACGGCAATTCACCCAGTCCTGCAGTCACGTGATTACAATTTATGACATTATTGTCAAAACCTATAATTTGCTTCTAGTTTTTGGCAGATATGCCCTATATAGCAAATAATAGGTTTGCTTAATGATCATGGCATTCAGTTAATGATGGTTTACTTAGCAAACATGGTGATTTTTGTAATGGCTTCCACAAAAAAGGTTTTAAAATCACGTGATGATCCTCTATACAGTCAACATGACTTACAACCTAATTGTGTAGACCAGGGGGTGTCGAACTGGCAGCCCATGAGCCAGATGCATCATGCACAGGCCACGACCACTTAACTCCGTAAAGGGGGAAAACATCGTGAAACGTCATGTGATGGCAACGTGAGGCGGTGAGTTTGATACCCATGGTGTAGATTCTATTATGGTAATAAGTCAAGGACAACCTCAAATTACCATATCTGGAAAGTGGCTGGAAATGTCTGTGTGTCTTATACAGTGAATGTTGCTGAAACCCCACCCACCCGCCAGTCCCCACCCTTCGACCTCTCCCTCCTAGCAATTTGCCTCAAACAGCAAACAGCCTGGTCAGCTTCAGCACAACCGGAACGGACTGAGAATGGGGTGTGCGGAGCCCGAAAACGGGATGTGAAGGCCAAAAATGTGGCACTTGGAGGCTGCAATAGGCAATGGCAATCCCTGTAGCCTGAAACAGCTGATGGGGAAGCCAATGCAACTGACAATCAGCTGCTTGTGCTAATCAGGCTGTGTTGAAACTGAAACTTGCTGTTTGCTGCAAGGAAGCAATTGCAAAGAGGCAGAGGCAGGTTTTGTTTTGTTTTCCTCCCCAAAAGCTCATACTTCGTAGAGTCTTATACTCCAAAAAATATGGTAATAAGAGTTTATGTCAGTTGCTGTACAGCATCAGGAGCAAAGAGAAACTGTTTCTACACTGATTAGAATTCTTCTTTCTTGGCCAAAGGACAACCCACACCGATTAACACTCTCTATGAGTCCAGATGCGGCTTTCCATGACAAGCAAGCAGCTACAGAGGCAGACAAATTGAAAGAGAAGGTTGAGGCCCTTTCAGAAGAAGAGAAGAAACAAATCTATGAGAAAGGTGCACATCTTCTGAGTCATTAAAATGTTGCCTTGTTTGTTTGATCAGTGCTTGTTTTGCAAGTTAGGAAGCGCTCTTCTGTCTCTTTTCTAAGCCTTTTTTTATTTTTACTGTTTTTCCATTCCATTCTCTGGATTCAACACTTGATCTCTTGGGTCACATCACCTAATCTCTAAATGCCTGGTCGGAGCCCATAATCTTATTTTTCTTACTCAGGATGATCAGGGAGCTACAGAGGGGAGAGAGATTTGAACCTAGTTTTTCCAGTCTTGATCTCTTACAACCATGGCTATGGCTGGGGAAAAGAAAAACCATGGCTGGGGAAAAGAAACATGATTTCTTTTCATGGTGAGCACAAAAAGTGACAGTAAAATGAAATAGCTCCAATTTCTCACATGAGTTCCATGTCTGATGAATTACATCTGCAGGGGCTTTCCCCAACCTGCATCTCCCAAAATGCATTTCCAACAAGCTTTCTTGGGAATTCTAGGATTTGCAGAATAATCCAGTTGTTTCTCTGGAAGAATCCTTTTGAGCATTCCTGACCCTCAAAACTGTAGAGCCGGAGTGTCAAACTCGAGGCTTCCGGCAGGATTCATGCTTAGATTTGGTGCACAGAACTGCTCTTGAAACAGCAAAGGACTGGCCAGTGGGGCTTCTGACAGTGAAAACATTTTCGCTAACAGGTTTGCAGGAGGCCATCACAGCCAAAAACAGAGCTTGGGAGCCCATTTTCACTGGCAGAATGCTCAGGCCACCACAGGTGCCTCCAGCACGAGTGACATCGAGCTAGCCATCCCCACTCTAACCATGCCCACCCCGGCCCACCAAGGTCAAACACAACCTTGACGTAGCCCTCAATGAGTTTGACACCTCTGCTGTGGAGATTCTAACCAATTAGCTCTTGATTTTAAAGCAAGTTAAAAGCACCATCGTGTAATATGCAAGAGGCAATATAACCTTTAAAATTGCTTTACTATTAAAAAGCCACCTAAATTTTGGAAGCCAGCAGGTGCTGTGTCATGCTGCAGCCTATGTGTTGTTTTCTCCCTCCTCTCCTTTGGGCACTTAGCTGATTCTTGAAACACCCCGCAGCTATTATTTTTCACTTTGTCTTTGAAATAATCAGTAGTCTTTTTAAAGACTTGAAATGTGTCCCTGGAGGACATTATCAGGTCCTTAACTAATGCTACAAGGCTTCCTTCCTTCCTTGCGGGGAGAATTTGAGTAACTTGGTTTCATTGGAATTGCTAAATTGATGTTCCCTTTGATCTGCTAGGTTTGGAATTGCTTGATCTGCAAAGCAAACCTCAAGATACTTCCTGTCTTCCTGCTCTGAAAGTTTCAGATATCGAACCAAGGATTCTGTTTACTGAACTGGAGATGGCACATACAGGTTAGAGAAACCGAAGCATGGGAGGGTGAGGGATGAAAATAAAATAAATCAAATTCTCTTTAAGTAGAAAATGGAGAGTCTACACATCACAAACTCCTGGGCAGACTTCAGTTCCAGCGTTCCCAGCCCACAGTTTTTACATGAGATAATATATCAGTGTAGTAGAGTTATAAACAGTCCTTTGGATCAGAAGAAAGTTATGGATAGTCCTCTACTTACAACTGTTTGTATAACAATCATTCAAAGTTGTTAAGGGACTCAGAAACTGATTTAAGACCAGTCCTCACACTTATGACCATAACAGTATTCCAAAGCTCTGTGGTAAAAATGTGGGTGCTTGGTAACTAGCACGTGTCTGTGATGGTTAAAAGAATCCCAGGATAACATGATACCATCTCAGGTGGCTCTAAGCAATCAGTGGGGAAACCCAGATTTACTTCATGACTGCTTGATTGACTTAACTTCAGTTATTCACTTAATCTTGGCAAAAACAGTTTTAAAATTGGGGTGTGACTCATTTAGCAACTGCTTTGTTCCCAATGGTGGCTATAAGCCGAGGGCTACCTGTGTGTATCATGGTCATCCTTTCATATGTATATATGGAGCAAGCTAGAAAGCAAGCTAGAAGGACAGCCCTCAGATATTCCTACCAGGGTAGTCCTTGGCTTAGCTCAATTTGTTCAACAACAATTCAGATCTGCATTGGCACTGGGAAAAAAAAAATGGATGTACAACCAGGTCATAAAATTCTGGTAATCACGAGACCCCTGCAGTCACATGATTCTGACCCAGATGCTCTGGTGTCAGGTTAGCAATTATGATATCTCAAGGAGTTGTGGTCATGTGACTTGCGTTGGTGTTTTCTCACTTGCATCCTGGCTGGGACAATCCTCTCGGGCCTTCATCCCTACTGGGCACACCTGTGCTCCTTACCTGCTTCTTCCCGCTTAATAACTGAAGCATCTTAGACTACAAAGCAATTGTTTTCAATAAAGGACAGAGTCACATGATTTTTCACTTTATGTCTGCATCTTGAACTTTGCCTGTATCACTTAGCAAGGGCAATTCTGGCCATCATAACCAAGGGATTACCTGTACGCTTTGCGCACCTGTGTTCCTCTTTTTGGATGATAGATTTGAGGACAGAAAAAGAGGAGATCAATGAGTTGTCTTAGCATTTCTGGCATTGCTTGGTAAAGTGATCTCTTCTTGTTTCTCTGTAGCTGAGGATGTTCCTGTCCAATACTGTGCTCAACCCACAAACGGCATAGTTTATTTCAGAGCCATTTCCAGCCTGAACACACTCCCGGAAGAACTTCGGCCTTATGTTCCACTTTTTTGTAGGGTCATCACCAAGTAAGAACGATTTATGTTTGAAGCTTTTTCAGCAGTCTTTGCTTCTATCTGGGAATTTTCCTGGTCTTCCACCTAAATCATATTCTTCTCCAACTTACTTTGTGCCAGAATTGTATGAGTGGCTTGGTTTGGGCGCTACGTTGGATTACCAATTCTGCCTGCAATATTTTTCAGAGATATAATATCAAGATAACATGAAGTGTTAGTAATACTTTATAAAGCATTGGTAAGACCACTCTTGGAATACTGCATCCATTTTTGGTCACCACCAAAAAATGCTGAGATGCTAGAAAAAGTGTATTGAAGAGCAACAAAGATGGTTAGGAGCCTAGAGGTTAAAGCATATTTTTATTTATTTATTAATTAAATAGTTTTGTATACCGCCCTTCTCCCGAAGGACTCAGAGCGGTGAACAGCCAACTAAAATATATTATAAATTATAGATTACAAGATTAAAAGAGATTAAATTATGAGGCTGCCATTAAAAAAGTTAAAACCCCCGATTAAGAATGAGCTAAAATTATCATACCCCAACCAAAATCAGTTCTTAAACCCCTCATTTAAAATCCCATTTAAGTCAGCCCAGGCCGGCCTGCTCAAAGACCCAAGTTTTCAGATCACGTCTGAATGCCCTCAGATCAGCGGTTGTCCGTAGCCCCAGGGGGAGCCCATTCCAAAGGATGGGGGCCCCCACAGAGAAGGCCCTATTCCTTGGGGTCACCAGTCGGCACATAGATGCCGTCGGGACCCGAAGGAGACACTCTCTGTGGGAGTGCACCGGTCAGTGGGAGACTACTGGCAGAATGCGGTCTTGTAAATATCCTGGTCCGATGCCATGGAGCGCTTTAAAGTCCAAAACCAATACTTTAAAGCGAACCTGGAAGGCTATCAGCAACCAATGCAGCTCGCGCAGGAGAGGCGTCACATGGGAGTATCTCGATGCCCTCATAACCACCCCCGCGGCCACATTTTGCACCAGTTGGAGCCTCCAGGTGTTCCCTGCAGGGAGCCCCATGTAGAGGGCGTTACAGTAGTCCAGGCGGGACGTGACCAGGGCATGGGTGGCCGTGCGTAAGGTGTCCCGATCAAGAAAGGGCCGCATCTGGCATATCAGGCAAACCTGATAAAAAGCCCCCCTGGAGACGGCCATGATATGATCTTCCAGAGACAGCCATACATCCAGGAGGACACCAAGATTGTGAGCCCTTTCTGTGCGGGTCAGGATCTCATCCCCAATAGCCAGCGACGGAGTCAGCTGACTATATCGGGCTGCCGGAAACCACAGCCACTCATGAACGATTAAGAGAACTAGGTATTTCTAATGTAATGAAGAGAAGAACTTGGAGTGATATGACAGCAGTCTTCCAATAGTTGGGCTGTCACCAAGAAGAGAGAATCAACATATTCTCCAAAGCACCTGAAGGCAGCATAAGTAAAAGATGGAAGCTTATCAAAGAACTAAGTGGAGATTTCCTGATAGCGAGAACAATTAAGTAGTAGAACAGCTTGTCTTCAGAAGTTGTGTGTGCTCCATCACTGGAGGTGTTTGAGAAAAGATTGGACAGTCCTTTATCTGGAGTGATACAGGGTTTCCTGCTTGAATAGGGGGCTGGACTAGAAGACCTCTAAGGTTCCTTTCAACTCTGCCATACCTGTATCTGTGCAATATAATTGACTTGGCTCGATCACACTTCACATAAGGAAGCCAAAGTGCTCTGAACACCATCAGTCAGTATCCAAAGATCTCTGTGTAGCTATAGGTTGCTTCCCTCAGCAAAAGCACCAAGGAAGGGGAGGAAGAAGCAGTGGAGATTCCAAGTTCCAGGAAAGACTGGATTATAAGGGGCCCAAGAATGGCTCCCGTCTATCAGTTAGAATTTGCTGCTTCAAATATTAGTCTTTCCTAAACATTGGGTATAATTATAAGGTTTACCTAGGATGAAAGCCCAATCATCTAGAGCAGGGGTGTCAAACTCGCGATGACACATTGTTGTCACATGACGTATCTTTTTTTCCCCTCCACTAAAACGGGGGGTGGGCGTGGCCAGCACGTGACGCATCCTGCCCACGGTCCACGAGTTTGATACCCCTGATCTACAGTGAATAATTTGCTTGTAGACCCATATAATCTGTATGGGAACCCAGTTTGTTCTTCTCTCTTTACTTTTCATAAGGATGGGGTGTGGAGCATTCAACTACCGAGAACAGGCTTTGGAAATAGATCTGAAAACAGGTGGCCTTTCTGTTAGCCCACATATCAATGTAGATGACTCCCATCTAGACATGTATGAACAGGTGAGTCCGTTTTCAGTTAAGGGCTGGCCAGTTGCACATGGGTAGCCACCTAGGTTTTGCTGAGATAGAATTGCCAATTAGGAAGTATCAGAACTAAATTCTTATTCTAATTCAATAAGTGGCATCATTCTCTATCTAGCTCTTAATTCTTTCTCTTGCTTTCTCTCTATTGTTTTCCTGAACCACTCACTATTTGCAATATGAGAAAAGTAAGTCAGGTCCACCAATCAGCATTGCTATAAGAATTACTTTGCAAATAATATAGACTAATGCATTTGGAATAGAAAGTGTAATATCCATGGCTGCATTATGATAAAATCAGAAAATCTGAAGGGGAGTGTTTTAAGTTCTTAAGGCTCAGATGCTCTTCCATGCAAAAATCTTAAGTCTTCCATCGTAATTCAAGAAGTAAAGGACAATTCACCATTTATTTGGATAATTAGTTCTGTTGCCAGTTCACTCTTACAGTTAGGAAAGCAAATAATAAATGGTGTGAAATTGTTTTTATTATAAGTTTGTGTTTTGGTAAATTGGATTTCAGTTTTGGATTGTAATTTCACAATTACCATTGGCATTTTTTTTTTTAAAAAAAAGCAAGAATCCCATGTTAGTCTTCTTTAAGTTATCACTTTTCTTTATTATTTTTTTCGTTCCTTCCTACAATTCTTTTTTAGGGTGTGATCTTCTCTTCGTTGTGCCTGGATAGAAACTTGCCTGACATGATGCATCTCTGGACTGAAATATTCAACAAGTATGGTCCATTTTAGGGAACAATATTTTTATATAATTGAAGGTGTATCTTTCCCTGTTTGTGTATTTGAATTTATTATCTGCCCAGCTCCAATGAATAGTAATATTAAAACACCTTAGTAAATAACTTCATATTAGTTTATGCATATTAGCTGATTGATTGTACAATGCTCCTTTTGGCTGATGTTTTAATTAAGATGAAAAGAAAGCCAATAATTGTCTTGTGTGGAGAATTGCTGGTGCTTTGAGCTCCTTTAAAGAGAGTAAAGATGGAATGAATGGAATTAGATCTCTATTCATATGGCCCAAACTATAATGGCCATTAGCGAGAGAGTTAGAGTTAGTAAACATTTGATGAACGCTCCCAGTTTATCTTATTTGTAACAGAGGTGCCATTTTTCCTTTGTCCTTTTTCTTTTTGCAGCCCTCATTTTGAAGATGAAGAGCATTTCAAAGTCTTGGTTAAAATGACAGCTCAAGAGCTATCAAATGGCATTCCTGATTCTGGACATAATTATGCCTTAATTAGAGCAAGCAGGACTCTGAACCTTGCAGGAGAATTGCAAGAAATGTTTCATGGCATGGAGCAGGTGAAATGAGAGGAAAAGGGTTTGATACATCTGGCATTTAAAAAAAAATGGGAAGATAGCCTTATTCTATGTTGTCCAGGCCTGCCCATTATTTCCAATGCCTTTTTTAACTGGAAACACTCAAGACTGAACGTGTGTTCTGCATATTATCTTCTGTCATAGTCAAAGCATCATCAAAGGCTCCAAGTATCCTCATGGAGAATCACATGATACAGTCTCCTTTATAGTATAATTTATCTTTCTAGTAAGGGATAAGTTGCTGATCTTTTCAGGGGAAACCCAGAGTCTCAGCTGCTAGCTTGCTTGCAATGTAGGCATAGAATTAGTGATTAAGGCCCTCAAAGCATTTAAATACTCAATGTAAACATTAATCTTGGGTAATAATTTTCCTGGCATTGATGATGCAACACAAAATCTGCAATCATTCATTCAATCTAAATTACAGTGGCACGGAAAACAGCATCTTACAACTGGTTCTTAGATTTAACAATTGTTACAACCCCATAGTCACTTGATCAGAATTCAGTTACTTGGCAACAAGCATGTATTTATGATGTCTGCAGCATCCTGGGGATCATGTGATTACCATTTTTTACCAATCTCAGCTGGCTTCCAAAATGCAAAGTCAGTGTAGAAGCTATCTATGCCTTTGCTCTTAATTCCCTTCGTATCCTTTTTCTATTCAGGTGAAACTGATGAAGCGAATTGCAGAAATGGCAGACATTAAGTCTGTGCTCCGAAAACTGCCACGTATCAAGAAATATCTTTTAAATAGTGACAACCTGCGGTGAGTCTGGATTCATCCTTGTAATCCTTGCAGGCACCACTGAATATGCATGATGTTAAAGTTTATCCAATCATGATTTCTAACTGAATCCTAAAATCTTCAGTTTTAAAAGAACTAAAATAACATTCACTCTCTTGTTAGGTCAGTACCACAAATTCGGAGTCATCTTCCTTGGAGTCCCTCCTTAGATGATAAACAATTGGTTCCTAGCCTCACAAGTTTCAAAAACTGCTAATTGATTGCATATTTCAATGGCATAGCTGCTTTGTGCTCAGATATTTCCATAAGTGAAAATCTAATATCTAAATAACATTAATTGACTAAAGCAAGGAACTTTGAAGAATTGTTACATATAGGACTTCAGACTGAAGAGAAAATAAATTCAGATTCCATTTTAAGATTATTGCCTTGAGAATGCAGATGCCAGGGGTCTACATTTCTAGGCAGACCTTTCTAACTAACCTCAAACTTAAATTCAGATTCCATTTTAGGATTATTGCCTTGAGAATGCAGATGCCAGGGGTCTACATTTCTAGGTAGACCTTTCTAACTAAACTCGAACTTCATGGCTACTAATTCTGCTGGCTTTCTCCAAATAAATAATCATTTACGAGATAAACTATGGGGACTTGAGTACCATCAACAACAGCTTTAGCCTGCCTGCATTCAGTCCACTGGCATCTGCTCTTTTCTGGAAGCGGTATTCTTTGGAGTAGGTTTGTTGGCTGTGAAAATGTTAGCCTGTGTATTCAAGTTTTTTTTTTTTTTTAATTTTGACCTCGGAGCTGCCAAACAACCCCAAGATTTGCTTCTCCTTTGGAGCTTAAAGATAAGAAATGTATCCTTCACTTAGTCCTTGTTCTCTGCAGCTTTCAAGCTGGGAAGAAAATTGGTTTCTCGTTATATTCACCAGAGGCCAGGTTGTACTCACTATGGCATAAGGAATAGTTGAAGCTTCCTCAGGTTTCCAAAGATCCATCGTACTTACTAAGAATCCATAATTTAACATGAACAAAAGTGTTTGGGAGAAGCATAAATGGCCTCTATTTAAAAAAATGTATTACTTTTCAAAAACAGGCATTAAAATACAAACTAAAATGAAGGGGATAACAGGACAAGTTAAAAAGTTGGGGGAAATATAACAGTTATGAAACAAAAATGATCTCCAACTTTTTCAGTACAGGAATAATAGGATATGACAGCTTTAAGTTTAAATGAATAACTATTAAAATGCTAATAATATATTAGCATATTAGTACTAATTACTATTAGATAATGGAATTAGAGTATACTAACCAGAATGGTTAATAAATTAAATTCTAATATTCTAAAAGACCAATATTTATAATGCATTTCTGTTAATTTTAATCTAACACATAATAAATTGTCAAACATGAATGAATGTTTATTTGAATATTTCTCTAATCAAATCAGATGGCTGCATTTTTTTTGGTGAAAATAATACACATTCCTCCTACACAGATGTGCGGTGAATGCTACACCTCAGCAGATGCCAGCTGTCACGAAAGCTGTGGAAAATTTTGTCCTGGGAATTGCCAGAAGTAAAAAGGAACGGAAGGCTGTCCGTCCTCGCATAATTGAGGTAATGGAGGAAATTAAATTTAAAATATGTTTATGCAAATGTGATATATAAAGGGAATGACAGTAGGAGTATCAGGAATAAATGGCTATATCTCTGTGATACATTTCAGCAATTTACAGGAAGCCCTTGGTCAAAAGTAGAGATGCTATATCAAATCCATAACTTAACAAATTAATTAACAAAATGAAATTCAGTGGTGAAAAAAGTAAGGTTCTACATTTAGGCAAGAAAAATCAAATGCACAGGTACAGTATATGTGGTACCTTGCTCAATAGTAGTAACTGAGAAGGATCTCGGAGTCCTAGTGGACAATCACTTAAATATGAGCCAGCAGTGTGCAACAGCTGCCAAAAAAGCCAACACAGTTCTAGGCTGCATAAACAGGGATAGAATCAAGATCACGTGTAGTGTTAATACCACTTTATAATGCCTTGATAAGGCCACATTTGGAATGCTGCATCCAGTTTTGGTCGCCATGATGGAAAAAAGAGGTTGAGACTCTAGAAAGAGTGCAGAGAACAGCAACAAAGATGATTAGGGGACTGGAGACATAAGAACAACAGTTGCAGGAACTGAACATGTCTAGTCTGATGAAAAGAAGAACTAGGGGAGACATGATAGCAGTGTTCCAATATCTCAGGGGCTGCCACAAAGAAGAGGGAGTCAAGCTATCCTCCAAAGCACCTGAGGGCAGGACAAGAACAATGGGTGGAAACTAATCAAGGAGAGAAGCAACTTAGAACTAAGGAGAAATTTAATCAGTGGAACAACTTGCCTCCAGAAATTGTGAATGCTCCAACACTGAAAGTTTTTAAAAAGATGTTGGACAACCATTTGTTTGAAGCGGTTAGGGTTTCCTGCCTAAGCAGGGGTTGAACTAGAAGACCTCCAAGGTTCCTTCCAACTCTGTTATTCTATTCTATACTTACTCATGGAGTCTGTGGTTCTGATTAATACAGAGAATTTTAAAGTAGGTGGGGAAAAGTGCTTTTGTCATTGATTTTTGCACAAAATCAATGGGAAGGAAATACTTTTGTCAAAATTCCATTTTTGGAAAAAGGACAGAGGAGCAGAATGCTAATGTAGTACTTGTGTTTCTACCAATAGAAGAGAATATTTGTACTCAGGGTTGAATTGTAGAGTCCTTGGAGGTCTCTGAGTTTGGTTTGAAATGTTCTTGCAAACATTTCGTTATCCAATTAGTTAACATCTAGAAGTACTAATGGGTAATGAAACGTCTGCAAGAAAACATTCAAGCTCTGTTTCAACAGTCACTTGTGTTTTTCCACAACAGTGTTGATTGTCAGTTTTTATCAATAAGTAATAGAGGTTTAGCAGGAAAATTAGGTAGGGATAGTAGTTCATTAGGCATTTGCTACTTTGATCAGATGCAGGCCACTCCCCCCAATTGTATTAAGATTAATTGATGGAGGAGATGCAAGAACATGCTTCTTGTTTCCTTTCCTTACAACAGCCTACTTCAGTTTTAACTCCTATGGTCTGTTGCTTGGGGGTCTAGGACAATTCACCATGGCCAACTCGCCATGTCTATTTTGCCATGGACATCTCGCCATGGCCAACTTGCTGTGTGACAAGTCGCCACAGAAAATTCCACTTGGGATAACTCAATGCGATGTTATTCACCACTGTTTTTTTTTGACATTATTTCCATTCACAAAAATGGAAATCATGCCAAAGAAACAGTGGTGGATAACATTTTTTGTTCAGTTATTCCCGTGGAATTTTCCATGGTGAGTTTTCCTGTGGCAAGTTGGCCATGGTGAACTGTCATATAGCAAGTTGGTTGTGGTGAAATGGCCACAGTGAGCTGGCCATGGCAAATTGTGCCATTCCTCTGCTTGGGAATATGGGGGTTGTAATCGTCTTTGGGAATACAGATAGTCCTCAACTTATGGCCACAACTGAGCACAAAATTTCTATTGCTGAACAAGACAGTTAAGTGACTTTTGCCTTATTTTTGATCATTGAGCAAATCTGGCTTCCTCTATTGACTGCTTATCAGAAGCCAGATCTAAATCATGATCATATGAAGGATCTAAATCATGATCATATGACCCAGGACATTGCAACTGTTATACATACATCGCAGTTGCCAAGCCCAATGCATTTTTATCATGTGACCATGGGGATGCTGCACCAGTCATAAGTGTGAAAATCATTTTTAGCACCCATTGTAACTTTGAACAGTCATTAAACAAATGCAAGTACAAGTTCATATCTCTCATGGTGAGTCTTCCATCTTTAATCCTAGCTATAAAGATGTCCAGATGTTGGAAGACTAATCAAGATTGTACCTAATTAGTATTTGAATTGGAGGCCACCAAGCAATCTTGCAGCTGTTAAGTTAGGCTGGGAAATTACAAAGCCAAACAAAAACTAGAATAACAATGGCAAGCGAATTCTCTACTGCTGTGGAGAAGCCTTTTGTGATGGGTTGATCCAAGCTTCACTTGAGAGAGAGACTTTGGTAGACAATCTGCATTCCTACAAGTGGACAAGTGAATCATTGAATTGCTCAGTACGACTGCATTAAAACTGTACTTTTTCAACCGAATCTTGTATTTCTAGAAACCTTCAGATTCCAAATCTGCTAGCAGTGAGGCTGGTTCCCAGATCACAAGGAAACTAATTATGGTGAGGCTGTTTTCTGTGACCTAAGTTATAATTACCCATACCTTTCGGGGAGAGATGTAGACTTTGTAGAGAGAATACAAAGCTGGTCTTGCAACAATATCTTGATCAGTAGTATCTGTGAAACCTAAGATTTCTTTTATTATTTTGTTGTGCCATTTTCTCATCCTTTGAAGGGCCTTCAGTGTAGCATGCGAAACAATTTAGGGGCTCACAAGTCTGATGGATGGTATAGAAATTTTATAAATAAAACGTAAAATATTTATATGTTCGTATGAAACATGGATATCCATACTTCTAATACTATGGGCAGGAAAAGATCAAGATATCTATTTAGAAGGGTTTGCTATCCATATAGGCAAAAGTCATAAATCCATATACATATTTAAGAACAAAGCTTTTAAAACTACAGGAAATCTGACAGTGAGCAATTCAATAATTAATTAGAAATTGCCTGGTAACTCTTCAGTTTTGAAGGTGAATTTTAAAGTCTAGACTCAAGATATCCGCTGAAAGAAAAATGATTTGTTGTTGTTTTTTTCAAGCAAATTCTTTGTCTCAAGGGGAAGTTCTAAGCAAGAAGAGTCAGATTCTGCCAAGGACACCTTATCCTAATTTATTTTCTTTTTTATCTTTTTTAGGATCCCACTTTTCAACCCTGTCAAATGAAGACCCATTTTCTGCTTCCCTTCCCTGTAAATTATGTGGGTGCTTGTGTTCGCACTGTGCCTTTTACAACCCCAGACTATGCAAGGTAGGCAAAGGGATATGCCATCTGATCATACACGTGCAGATTAAGTTGAAGGTGGAATGTAAAACATCATTTCTTGTGACTCTGCTGAGAATATAAATATAAATAAAAATAATGATGCTCTCGTGATACTTTATACTGCAAAGGGCAGACACTGGGCTCTTTTGGGATGCAAAGAGCATCATTATGTAGTTGATGTATGCATTGATTTAAAGCCAGTTTGGTTCCAAACTGCTTGAAAGTATAAACTGAATTCATGCAGAGTAAAATTTTCCACGAGGCATTGTGGAAATCCTTTATCTACTGATTTCAGCATTTGATTTCCTGGTTACCACACAGAGAGATCTGGAGGCATAACTTGATTGTCTCTTGAACTAAGACGTAACACAAATTCCTTGACTTGAATAGCTTAATGTATGTGCTCAATTTTATTAGTAAATCATTATTTTGATTATTTACTTCTACTTGTATGTTGCTGATTCCAAAGTGAATAATTAGAAACATTAACAAAGAAATATCTCAAAATTGTTCATAAAAGGGAGAGAGGGAAGCAAGCAAGCAAGCCATTACATGCTCTCCTATTCTTGATGGAACAACCAGACCTTAACTCCAGGAGTAGACAGGATATTCACGAGCAAGAATTCCAGATTATATGAATTATTAGATAGCATTTTTATATAGATGGGATCAGGACATAGTTGACCCTGCTTAAACTCATTGGGTAGACAGCTCAATAAGGGAGAAGGTGGCATCATGGATAACCTGGTCCAAGCTATATAAGGTCCTAAAGGTGATCACCAGCACTTCGAATCACATCCAGAAGCCAAGCAGCAACCAATGCTGTTCCCAAAGCTTTGGGGTCATGTGTTATAGAAGGATATACCCACGAGAGTCTAGGTCAGTGGTTTACATTTATTTTCAGTCCTTAAACTTTACACAGGTAGTCCTTAACTTACAGCAGTTCATTTTTAGTGATCGTTCAAAGTTACAACAGCATTGAAAAAAGTGACTTAAGACCATTTTTCACACTTACAATTGTTGCAGCATTCCCATGGCCATATCATCAGAATTCGGACATTTGACAAATGACTCATATTTATGATTACAATGTCCCAGGCTCATACGATCACCTTTTGCGACCTTCGGACACGCAATGTCCATAGGGAAGCCAGATTCACTTAGCAAGCATGTTACTAATTTGATAACAATGGCAGTGATTCACTGAACAACTGTGGCAGGAAAGATTGTAAAAAGGGGCAAAGCTCAACAACTGTCTCACTTCGCAACAGAAATTTGGGGGTCAGTTGTTGTAATTCGAGGGCTAAATACTCTTTCACTAAACTCACCTGGTGTTTTCAGACATATCAATCCAAAGTTCCTTATAGCTGAAAATCTGTTAGCAAGCAATTTCAGAAAGTGATCAGAAAAGGAATTGTGTGGACTTGCAATTTTTTTTGTGAGGAGTAACTATTTGGAGTAGGTGTCATCTGGGGTCAGCAACCCGCGGCTCGGGAGCCGCATGTGGCTCTTTCATCTCTCTGCTGCGGCTCGCTGTTTGCTGTTTGGCTCCACAATTGATAGGGCTTTCAGTTAGGACAGGTAGAGGAAAAAGGAGGCTGTGCTAGGAGGAGGATTCTATAGACTCTATAGTGGGGGTCTTCCGGTTGGCTCCAGAATTGGACAGGTGACTTCCAGTTAGGACCTTTGTGGTTTTTTGAGTGTTTAAGGTTGCCGACCCTTAGTGTGATCAATCTCAAGTCCTCCTCTTGTCCGGAGAGGAATTACAAAGAACTGGTCTACTCTCCAGCTTTTCATTCTTCAGTCATTGGTTCGCTTTTGTCTTCAGTTCACCGTTTTTTCCCTGGACTTCAAATGAGGCTGAACTTTTGACAAAGATCTATCTAACATCCCCTGCTAATCTCTTTCCTTTCAGCCTTCGCCTCCTGGCTCGTTTAATGACAGCAAAATTCCTGCATACAGAAATCAGGGAGAAGGGAGGTGCTTATGGCGGTGGTGCTCATATCTCTCATAACGGGATATTCAATTTCTACTCCTACAGGTAACAACCAGACTTTGGATGGTGGAGGTGGTGGTGGAAGGGTTTATACTGGCTTTCGCCAGCTTTATGGTTTTGTTGTGATGGATACCAGCCTTTTTTGATCTTCTCAGGATGTCAAAGGAATGGACTCAAAGAAAAAAAACAAGAATAGTTTATGGTTGCTTTCACTTTCTAGAGGTTAGCTTTCCCATCTCACAACTCAACTGTTGAAAGTAGTTTAACTCAAAAGTTGGCCTCCAGATTAAGTAAATCATCATCTAGACACGTACAGTAAAAACTCCCAGCACATTGATGTATTTTTTTATGTATGCACTTAATAAATAAATTAACAAATAAATAAAGGATGTGACTCCTTCCATTAGTCGTACAATGACATAAATGCAGATAATTAAAAATTCAGATACTGACACTGTTTCCCTAAGGCAGGGGTCTTCAAACTTGATAGCTTTAAGACTTGTGGACTTCAACTCCCAGAATTCCTCCTCTAGTCATGTTAGTTCAGGAATTCTGGGAGTTGAAGTCCACAAATCTTAAACTTGCCAAGTTTGAAGATCTTTGCCCTAAGGCCATGCAGAAAATGTATCTATTCCGCGGGCAAGGTAGTTAAATTTTGGATTGTAAAAGGGGAAGTGTTATTTGGCTGTAAACTAAACTGCAATGATCTTGATGTTACAGGGATCCAAACTCCATGAATACTTTGGCTGCTTTTGAAAAGGCTGCAGAATGGGCCAAGACGGGAATGTTTACTCAGCAAGACATTGATGAAGCCAAACTTGCTGTGTTTGCGTCCGTAGATGCTCCAATTGCTCCATCTGACAAAGGTAGGTAAACTTTGTCATGAATGCAAGTAGCTTCCCCTGAAATGCAGCTGTTTGTAAGTTTTTGCATTGATGGTTGGTACAGCCATAGTTTCCCTACTTAGCTTCTGGAGAACATTTGCTTATGTGTAGAGGAAATCAAATGGGGATGGGAAGAATAAAGACTGGAACAGTAAATGTTGCATTTCCTTGAAGGTTGCAATGCATGGTAGAGTCTAGTGAAAAACATCCACCTTTGTGGAAGTGCTCTGCTGGATCAAACCTTGGTCACCTGACTCTTCTTGCATTGCCCAACCACTGCACAAGGAAACCTATTAGTCTTCCAGCAGATGACATTCAGATGTAGTCATGCTGGTAACAACTTTGATCCCCATGACTTCCACAAATCAGTGCAATTCTTTTTGAAACTAAGATGGGAGCCAGAACTACATGTGATAGTAGCAAATTTCAAAATTTCAATATATGTTTTGTAAAAAAAATGTTTTGTCCTGATTCTTCCAGGATTCAGTTTCATTGAGTAACCTTATTCTAGTATTTTTGGAAAGGTGAAATAGTTTCTGCTTGTCCAGTTTATCCCCATTGTGCATAATTTTGTACAGCTTAATCATGTTGTTTTTCATATGCCTCATTTCTAGGCAAAAAAGCTCCAAATTTTCAGCCTTTCTTCATAAGGCAACTGGTCCAGCCCCTTCATTACCTTAGTCGCTCTACTCTACACCACCTTTTCAATACCATTCAACCTACAGACATGGCCAATAGATGTTATGTCCTCATCTTTATTGAATTGTTTGCCATTACACCAAGGTCTCTTTATCAATCATTGCTAGCTCTGATTCCATTCATTTGTTTAAGTAATTAGGATTTTTGGCACCACATTAGGACACCAAGATGAAGTGCATATAACTAAGATAATTCTCATAAAGTAAGAATCTGGCGGCTTTAGCATGCTAATCTATTTATTAGGCTTCTTCCAAGCATGACAAAATGCTTGGTAGCTTTGAAACTAAAATGAACTTCAATTAAGCAGAGATTGAGTGCAGCCATTTAAATACCCATAGAAGCTCTAAATAACTCTAGATGGTTGATAATAAATAAACCAGAATTCTGAAAATTGTGCTATTACTTTGCAAGTGAATTCACTTATCTCTATTATGTTTTTGAGAGGAGAAATCCATTTACTGTTTCAGTTAAGGCAAACCATTGTTCTCTGTGTTTACATATTGAGCTGTTTGTGTTTGATAGAATGCAAATGCATTAGTAATGGGAGGAATTATTTAGAACTGATTTGCATAATGTTTGGATATGCATATTGTTCCAGACAAATAAATTAAAGGGGAATGCATGTTAACAAATGGATCCATTTATTTTATGAACTGAGGAATCCGAGTGTAAGATAACCATCTGGTGCTGTTATCCTTAAGACTGATATGAATTATTAGCATTTGTGATTTCTGCTTTTAGGGATGAATAATTTCTTATATGGGATCTCTGATGAGATGAAGCAGAGGCACAGAGAACATCTTTTTGCTGTCTCCAGGGAGAACCTGATAGATGCAGCTAACAAGTGAGGTTTTTTTTATATAATTTTTTTATTTTATTTTATTATGATCCAGGCATTTGCTACATGGCCCATTTAATTTGGCATGAGGGGGTCCGTGAACATTTCTCTCCCGATTCAAGCCCATATCATATTTCGCTTGGTGGTTGTGTTTTGTCAAGTGTCAGGGCAGTGATCAAGGTGCCTAAGCAATTAGTTCTTTTGAGCAAGTGGACAGTCCAATTGTGCTTGCTGGAATAGATATTTAGTTTAGGAATGAGAGCTGCCCCCTTAAGGGGATGCTTCATGGGAAATGTAGTTTATGTCGGTGGTCAGATCTGTACTCCTGATTGGCCATTGGGTTAATCTGGTTGGACAGGGGGAGGTTTTTTTGGCATTCTTGCCTGGACTCCAGCATCATACGGGAGTTTTCTTTGGCTCTTACGCCATGGGATAAAGGTCACCTTCTTTCACACTATTTAAAGTTACAGATTGAACATTGGGTGAATCTCTACATTAACTCACCCTGCCCGACCAGAGATTAACCCAATGGCCAATCAGGAGTACATATGTGACCACGTGTCATAAACTACATAAAGCATTAACTACATTTCCCATGAAGTATTCCCTTAAGGGATAAGCTCTTTCCTAAACTAAATATCCATTCCAACCAGCACACCAATGAATAAAGAGATTTTAAGTTTCGTTATTCGCTCAAACAAATGGAGTTAAAAGCATAACCTAAAAAAGCATCCAGTACTAGCAAGGTGGTACCCAAATGCCTTACAAGCTGCCAGAGGCTTCTTGAAGACTACAGCAAAAAATCTATGGAGATTCTCAATTATCCAGGTCACGATTACCCCAAAAGTGAGTAAATACCTGTTTCCCCCCCTTAACCAGTTTAAAATGTGGGGACTTCAACTTGCAGAATAACCCAGCCAACATCTCCTACTCTCTCTGGATGAGGTATTCTGGGGATTGAAGTCCACACATCTTAAAATGGCTAAGGTTGGGGAACACTGCCTTAGAAGCAGAGCTGTGTGCTAAATAGCCTGATCAAGGAGCAACAGCAGGAGCTGAGGAGAAGAAATAACTCAGGTTTCAAGTCCGTTAGGATGGAGAGCTAGAAGTGGTAGCCAAGGTGTTCTTTGTTAATTTGTTCTCTATCTGCAGGTCAGTACATCCAAAGAAGCATCATTTAAAATTTGTGAGTTTGTGTTGTCATAATCCCCTATTAAGGACTATAGATATATTTAATAAGTTTGGATAATTTATAGGGGAGTTCAGAAGTTCAGGAATGGCCTCTTTTTTGGTCTTTGCCTATCAGAGGAGAAGAAATTGCCTCCTACTTGACATGAAGATTATTCTGTTTCACCCTGATCAGATGAGACGTGACTCCCAAAGGAAGACTAGTCTTCAAGCATTCTTAGTTGGAATAACTGATGTCTTTCTGCTTTCAGATTCCTCATTGCTGGGAAGAGTACAAGAGGACTGGCTATTCTTGGACCAGAGAATCCAGAAACAGCCAAGGATCCTTCCTGGGTTATACGATAAAACAGCAAACCATAGAAACCATCTAAAGAAAGCCATAGAAGGAAATATAACAGGAGCAAACTCATGCCACAATTATCAAAGTAGATTTTGTGAAAAAGGAGTGTAAAAGTATTATTGAAGCAAAACATTACTTGCATCGTGTCATCCCAAAAGGGCCCGATACTACAGTAGTGCTTTATTTTGAAAAAGTACATGGATTTGAAGTCTGTCACAGATTCACTTTCTCTTGGCCACTAATCTTTGTCTTATGCAGGTAATTATGAAACAAATATATAGTATACAAAGCTAAGGTTACCCCTATGCTCTTTTATGGAGCAGGTTTGGGGTTTATATTCAACCATAATACTAGAACAAACACAGTTCCAGCATTTGGGTATAGATCTAAGAACATCTGCTGCAGCAGTTAGAGCTGAATTGGGAATTCATACAATTCACGCACTATCCAAAATTAGAATACACAGCTACTGGCACAAAATGGCTGGCCAAGTTACTCTACTAGAGCAAATAAAACCACAATCACGAATCTCCTGGATCACTAAATTAAAAAAAATTGTAAGAAGCTGTGGTCTTCCTGTCTCTTGTGTAACAGGAGAATGATTTTTTTAAAAAGCTGCCCAAAGAATCAAGAATATAGAAACAAAAGGATATAGCTATCCTTAATGAGGTGAACTTGAAATGGCTGAACAAATACAAATGTATTTTTCAAATAGACAGCTATTTGAAGCTACAAATGCCAAAACATCTTAGGAAGATGTTTACATGAGCGAAATTCAAACAGCTCAACACAATGGTCAGATATGGGAGATTCCATTCTATACCCTACAATGGATGTCTTTGCATTTGTGGTGCGGCAGAGATAGAAAACCTGGCTCCCATCCTATTTGTTGTCTGTATAAGATGGTGAGAGACAGGTACCTCAGTCTATATACCAAATAACCCATTGGTACCTCCATATCAAAACAACTTACCTTATGTGTGGCCAGAATCTGAACATTTAACAGCACAATACTTAAGCAAAATGGTTCAGTTGAGATCTGCATTTGTGGGACTGATTAGGGTAGATTGCAGAAGTGACTTGAAATATAATTTTATCATATTTTATCTATGTCTTAAATTATTGTATCTTATTCCAATTTCATTTTAGACAGTATTTTATTCCAATATCATTTTAAATTGGTATTTTATCCAATTCCATTTTAAATAATATTGAATTGATTGAAACAAATACACGTCAAGCAATTCCTGGCTGTGAATGACAGCTGGTCCTAATTTCAGTTAAAACTCCACAAAAATGCTGCAGTAGCATCCATTTATTTATAAAATTGTAGAATTGTTTTCAGTCTATTTTCTTTAGATCATGGTCCATTAATAAAATATTTTTGAAAATGGTGCATAATTGATTTTAACTTTCTTCGTTTCCTGTTTCAATCTTGGGCAAGTCAGTGCCTTATGTTAAGGATACCCTGCCTTATTGGGGCTGTTGTAGAGGATTTTAAATAGCTCTGACTTTAGGGAAGGGAGGTCTCAGTCATGAGGATTTCTGTATCACGTGAACATGGTGTGATTTGTTTATTCAGCTTCGGTTTTGTGTCTTGTGTGAGCACTCAGTATTAACAGGATGGAACATTGTGGCCATATTACTCAAGTTCTACTTGAGTATTTCATTTTCTTTCCAAAGACTGCAAAGAATGACACCTGGACAGATAGGAGTCACTATGAGTTAAAACTTCCCTCATGCTTGGGTTTCAAAGCAAAAAAGCAGAAAAAGAAGTAACTGCCGATAGTGACAATAGTTCGTGACAGTGCTTCTCAACCTTGGCAACTTTAAGTGAATGGACTTCAACTCCCAGGATTCCTTAGTTTCTTCAGAGTTGGGATTTGGGGAGATGAAGTCCACATATCTCAAGGTTGCCAAGTCGAGAAATGCCAGTTTACAATATGTGGCATGGAAGAAGCCTAAGGCTCCTCAAAGCCTCCAGCAGAAAAAGGACAGAAAATCTGCAGAAATCTCAGCTCTAAAATTGGAGATAGCAGAACTCATGAAGGAACCTTGCCAATTTGGAAGGAAGGGCAATGGATGACTAGGTAGTCCTCATTCAGTGGCCATTCAAAGTTACAACTGTGTTGAAGGAGGGGGTTCCAGCCATCAGTGATTTAGAAGCTTAGTAATTGGTTTACAGCCACCATTCCATAGCACCTTCACTGCCATGTTGCTTAGCAACAAGCCTATCAGTTCCAATTAACACCATTAAGCAAGAATTACTTGTATTGCTTCCTGAAGCAATTCTGTAGCAGTGTTTCAGGCATCCTCATAAACACACTTTTGAAAATCCACAGGCCTGTAAGTAATTGTTTACTGACAAGGTGGCTTTTAATCATTCATTTTTACTAGAGCTGCCTTAGTCCTTGAGGTGAAAAGTGATTGCAATAGGTAAAGTGGAAGAACTTGCCTTGCGCATAAACTCCCTCCCAAAGTGATTTTACTAAACACCTACCTAAGAACCTCCAAGCAACAATGGCTCTGAATGAACTGGACATTTTGTCCTAAAGAAGAGTCAGTTCAGCTTGAGAACAAGGTGGAAAGATTATTAGGTGCAAGTTGCAAGCGAACAAAGGACATTAAACCTTATGATAATGCAGTATTTATTCTGGCTGGATCACACGTATATCTTTCAGTATTTATTACACATAACTATGCTTCTGAGTGTAAACACTATCTGGTAAAAGTGCAAAAGACAAACAGCATCACACTGAGTGCATAGAACAGATTTTGGACAGATTATTCATAAGGAGCACATCGGTAACTGGGTTTTGTTTGTTATTTTAAAGTTGGTCGCTGGAGTATCCCACTCAGTAGATGAAGCCTAAAAATAACCAGGAACAGATAATATTGTGAACATTTTTGCTTCCCACGTAAAGTGCTGGTACAATAACTTACATGTTACAAAAAGAAGCTGTAACACATATTCTAAAGCACTGTTGATGCACAATGGAGACAAGAGTTCCACTCGGGGCATCCTGGCATTGCAGACTCAGGCTACATTTGCCTTTGGTCTCACTACATGCTCTAACTGGCCTGAATCTGAAATGTCATAGCTGGTTTTGTATTTGGCCAGGATCTTCATCAGAGGACGCATTTTTAGCCACCATTGTTCCTTAGGAATCCGGTGCCTGTGGACCAAAAGACGGGGGAAATTTGTCATTCAAAGTTTATGTTAGGACATCTATGAGCAAACTGAAATTAAGAAATTTTATTTATTCGTTTGACTTTCACGGTGGCTTTCCTTACATGCAAATACTCCAAATGGCCTTGAAACAAAACCAATTAAAAATAATAAGAAAAATTGTGCCATCCATTTACACAGCATGACATGTGACAATGTTCAGCCGAATGTTCACTAGTGAGATGGTTTCATAAGCAGCGGGTGGTTTGCAGAGTAACAGAGCTGGAAGGAACCTTGAAGGTCATCTAGTCCAACCCCCTGCTCAAGCAGGGGACCCTACAGTGACCCTTATATAGGAGATGTAGTTTATACTGTAAAGGGGTTCCAGGGAAATAGTAAATCATGGGTCCCCAAAAGCTCCAGCTCATAAAGTTTCAGATTGTTCACTGATTCCCATTTACTATAAGAAAATTGTGTAATAAATACAGGTAGTCCTTGACTTAGCAATCACAATCGGGACCAGAATTTCTACTGCTAAGCAAGGAGGTTGTTAAGTGAGTAATACTCGATTTTGTGATCTGTTTCACCATGTTGCAAAATGAATCATTGACCCTGCTTGCGGGAAACCGTCTGGGCGGTCACAAATGGTGATCAGGATGCTACAACTGTGCTAAATAATACCCCATTGTTGAGAGCCTAAATTTTGACCATGGGAATGCTGTAAGTTTCTGTGCTGCCATAACTTTGAACGGTCACTAAACAAACTGTAAGTTGAAGACTATTACTTTAACCAACAGTATTACAAATAAAAATAACATTCACTCCATGATACATCAAATATATTTATAACAATCCACACATAACATTAAGAAGGGCTTACTCCATCCGTTCTGTGAATTACAGTTAGTCCCCGACTTAAGACTACAATTGAGCCCCAAATTTCTGTTGCTAAACAAGACATTTATTAGTTTTTCCCCCATTTTATGGCCTTTGTTTCCACAGTTATTAAATGAACCACCACCATTGTTAAGGTAGTAATACGATTGTTAAATGAATCTGGTTTCCCCTCTAACTTTTCTTCTTAGAAAGTCACAAAAGGTGATAACACTGGGACAGTGCAGTCGTCCATAAATACATGCCACCTGAGATTTTCAAGAAGGATTGGGCTGCCATTTGTCAAAAACAGTGTAGGATCTCCTGCTTGGGCAGGGGGTTGGACTAGATTTATTATCATATTTTTAATGACTGTACACCACCCTGAGTCCCGCAAGGAGAGGGGGCGGTATATAAATCTTGAAAATAAATAAATAAATAAATAAATGACCTACAAACAGAGGTGGTAATTCAGCAGGTTCTGACCAATTCTGGAGAATCGGTAGCAGAAATTTTTAGTAGTGCAGAGAACCAGCAAATGCTACCTCTGACTGGCCCCGCCCCCATCTCTTCTCTGCCTCCCGAGTCCAAGCTGATTGGCTGGGTCCTCTTTGGTTGCCCTGCACAGGAGAACGGAGCTGGAAAGCAGATTAGTGGGGTAGTGGGGGAAATGGAGATTTTGCAATATCCTTCTCCTGCCACGCCCACAGAACTGGTAGTAAATTTTTTTGAATCCCACCACTGCCTAAAAGTTCCCTTCCAACTCTGTTAATCTGAATGCTAGGATTAGCCCTCACTCAAGATCCAAACCATAAGTCCGAATTTTGATCACGTGACCATGGGGATGTTGCAACAGTAGTAAGTGTGAAAAACGGGCTTAAGTGACTTTTCAGTGGTGATGTAACTTTGAATGGTCACTAAATGAATGATTGTTAAGAGCTATCTGTAATTCGTAGAATGGATGGAGTAAGCCCTTCTTAATGGTCTTTGTGTGAATCCAAGTGTGTCCTGCTCAAGCAAGGAAAACCCATGGTTGAACACACCATCAGACTGAGTCAAACTACTGGTCATTCTGACACTGGTCAAAAGTCCTGAGAAAGCCCAAGTGGAGACTTTCCCAAGCAAGACATGCATGCAAACAAGAGATGGGGCTTCAAACACACGTTCACAGATATCACCCCGACTTCGTTGTCCTTCTGTTTCCCCAGGGATTATCATTTCAAAATCCCGTTCGACCATTTGTTTAGGATGGGGCAGTGTAAAAATCACTGTGACAAATGAATGGCTCCCTTCCGAGCTTTCTGAGATTGGAATTAATCTCCTTCAGTAAAGGGCAACTCAATTTCTTCCACCCTCAACAGCACTGGTATGAATTAACAAGGAAGTTGCCGTGGTCAACTTGGGCTCATAGATAAAGCAACACACTTTACCTACACAATGTTGATGTTGCTGAAAAACATACCCAAACTCAATCTAGAAGCCATGATGGCACAGTGGTTAGGATGGAGTACTGAAGGCTACTTCTGCTGACTGCCGGCTGCCTCTAATTTAGCAGTTCGAATCTCACCAGGCTCAAAGTTGACTCAGCCTTCCATCCTTCTGAGGTGGGTAAAATGAGGACCCAGATTGTTGGGGGGAATAGGATGGTTCTGTAAACCACTTAGAGAGGGCTGTAAAGAGCTGTGAAGCGGTATATAAGTTTCAGTGCTATAGCTATTGTTATTTGTGCTATGGGGAAATCAGCACAAGATAAATCTCAGCTCTTCTTCCATGAGTACTTCATCTCGAAATCTGGTTTAATAATAGAAGACACGAGCAACAGCCTCTGAAATCAACTGAGGAATAATGTTGTTGAGTACAAGGTGGTCCTCAAGTTACAACCACAAATGGATCCCAACATTTAATGTTGTTAAGTGAAAAATTTGTTAAGTGAGTTTGTCCCATTTTTACAACTTTTATATCGCCACATTTGTTAAATGAATCACTGCAGGTGTTAAATTAGTTACATGATTGTTAAATGAATCTGATTTCTCTATTGTCAAGAGGCTGCAAAAGGGGATCATATGACCATTATAAATTTGAATCAGTTGTCAAGCATCCAAATGCAAATCACGTGACCATGGGAATGCTGCAACGGATATGTGAAATACTGACATACACTACCTTTTTCAGTGCCACTGTAACTTTGAATGATTGTTAAGTGAATTTTGTAACTCAAGGATGACCTGTACAAACTGCTTTCTCATCTCTTCCATCTCTATGATCTTTCTTAACTGAGAACTGAAGACACACTGGACTTCAATCTTGCTAACTGGGAATTAAAGATCCTATTGGTGGCATCAGGTCTGGGTTGGCTGTTCTATAATTATACAAAGATCTTGGACTTACTCAAAGTCAGTTTCATCCTGTAGCATGATCACAGGCTGGAAGTCTAGGTTTCTCTTACGCATTCCTAGAAGGCACACAGTTTCCGGAGTATTGGCAAATACCTTTCCTATGGAGGAGGAAAAAATAGTTTTAACCACAGGAAGTATGACAAAATAGTACATATTAACTGCAAAAGACTATATGGGGAGGGGAAAAGTGTTAGAGGAACCCTCACAGTATGTTTAATCTGGGTTAGTTATTAAAATTGTTCAACAAGGAGAACGTAAATGGGAATTATGAAAACTTGGAAATTAGGTTGAGCCAAACAAGGGGATGGTGATAATTAATAATGAATTGATGTTCAAAATTAGTATTTTTTTTTTAAAAAGAACTTCTTTAAGCAATAAGATCTGCTTTTTCCAGTGTTGATAAAATTGAAAATCCATAAATATGTTACCTTCTTCTGTGTTCCATGAAGCCATTGGAAGCAAGGAGAAACAAGAAAGAATATTTGTGACAAAATAAATTTGGTTGCCTGTTATTTATAAGACATACCCCCGAAACTAAAACCTGGGAAAAGGAGTCCTGGGCAAGGAGCATCTTGGTACCACAAATCTGAGGAGTTTGGAAAGATAGTAATTTTCATTCCAGCCTTAAAGCTGAAGCAGACTTTTCCAGCATTGCATGTGAGGCAATGTAAGCATCCGTCATGAGGGGATGATTGCATAGGTGGGTTGTTGTTGTTGTATTTTATCATAAGTGAATTTTAAGATTCTGATTAGGAGCCACTGAACAGGAACTCAGATCAACCAATAAGCACGAAGGATGTGCACCACCACAAAACCCAGGTGGTTGGGATCCGTCAGGTGTTTATATTGTCTTATCTTGCAGCATCCACTTACTCATTAACTCTTTTGCAGCATATACACTGATGGATATTGGCACCTATATTCAACTCTAAATCAGACTTAACACAGGGTTGTTGGGGGAGGGGGAAAGAGGGGTCACTTTGTACACCACTTTAAGCTCCTGAATGGAAGCCAGGACATAAATATAACAAACAAATGCGTAATTTTATAAAATTCCATAATATTTTTATAGGATTAAAAGCTATAGATACATAAAAAGTGCATTCTATAAACCAGGAGTCTTCAGACTTGACAGCTTTAAGATTTGTGGATTTCAACTTCCAGAATTTCTCCTCTGGTCATGTTAGCTCAGGAATTCTGGGAGTTGAAGCCCACAAGTCTTAAACTTGCCAAGTTTGAAGACCCTTGCTATAGACTAATATTTTTCAAACTTGGCAACTTAAAGGTAAAGTTGTCAATACTGAGACTCTAGAAAAAGTGCAAAGAAGAGCAACAAAGTTGATTAGGGGACTGGAGGCTAAAACATATAAAAAATGGTTGCTAGAATTGGGTAGGTTTAGTTTAATGGAAAGAAGGACTGGGGAGTGGGGTGACATGATGCAGGGTCCAATACCTTAGGGGTTGCCACAAAGAAGAGGGAGTCAATCTATTCTCCAAAGCACCTGAAGGCAGGGCAAGAAGCAATGGATGGAAACTAATCAAAGAGAGAAGCAATCTAGAACTAAGAATAAATTTCCTGATAATTAGAACAATCAAACAATGGAACAGCTTGCCTCCAGAAATTGTGGCAGCTCCATCATTGGAGGCTTTTAAGAACAAATTGGACAACCATTTGTCTGAAATGGTGTAGGGTTTCCTTCCTGTGCAGGGGGTTGGACTAGAAAACCTCCAAAGTCCCTTCAAACTCTGTTATTATGTTAAGCATGCTACTGGAAGTTGAAGTCCACACATCGTAAAGTTGCCAAGCTTGAAAAACACTGCTCTAGATAAGAGAAGTCATTCAGATCTGTTCCAGAAGGCCTCTGATGTACAAGAAGACAGTTCCTAAATGGACTTCTATTTTTTGAAAGCCAGTTTCCAGATTATCACTCCTCAGTTACACAACTCAATATATAGTTCCTTTAAAAATTTTAAACTTTGTCAGAGTATAAATCTCTCAACTGAAATAATATCCTATAATAAGAAAGTCAGTAAGGAAATAAATCTTTGGTGCAGCCACAGCAGTTTTCCAGATCTTCTGGCTAACCAGTTCCATCCCTCCAATCATCATAGTTGCTGACATATCAGGTTAAGAGATTAGCACTGGGTTGCAAAGATTGATTCAGACTATCAGCTACAAAACCCAGCATTGTTGAAAACAACAGCAACCTTAAATTCCCCTATATAAAACAGACAGCCTATTTGATGAGTGTTTAGCTGGAAATCAATGAAACCAAAGTTGAAGACAATTAATCCTCCTCTTATTCCTACCTCCCCACTGCCCAGGATTCTTGCTAGGATGGCTGACTTGGATTTCCTGAAATAATGAAAGGTTCGCTAACTGGATCCGATACCACTCAAAACATAACTCATTTGAGGCTGCTTTTAAGAAATATATTTTGATGTTTTAGCCCCTGTACATGTAAGCAAGGAACTACTCTTAACAGCACTATAAAGGGACCCCTATTCTGTGTGTAAGTGAATGGGCCTGCATTCATGGCTATGTGCACAGTTAAAAGTCTTAATTTTATGGAACCTGAGTTGAATACTAAATATTAGAAATGTGAGAAATGTCCTATGCACAAAATTGGTGGTCTTTGCCGAAACAGATGTTTGGTCCATAAGTAAAACGAATATGTTCTATAACAATGCACGGAGGACAGGAAGGGAAGAATGGAATGAGAAGATAGAGCAGAAATGGTATTCAGCAGGTTCTGACTAGTTCTGGAGTAGAAATTTTGAGTAGTTCAGAGAACCAGCAAATACTGGTCCTGCCCTCATCTATTCTCTGTCTCCTGAGTCCCAGCTGATCGGCTGGGTCTTCTTTCATTTCCCTGCACAGGGGAATGGAGCTGGAAAGCAGGTTAGCGGGGTGGGAGGAAGGGATTTTGCAGTATCCTTCCCCCAGGACTGGGGTGGGAATGGAGATTTTGCAGTATCCTTCCCCTGTCATGCCCACTAAGCCACACCAACCAAGCCATGCCCACAGAACTGGTAGTAAAAAATTGTTTGAATCCCACCACTGGAATAGAGGCAAATGAGCCAATGCTGGGACATCAGCTGAGATGATTGAAAGGAAAATCAAACCCAGAACAGAGCCAGATAGCTCAGGAAAGGAAATGGCAGAGAAGAGGGATGATATACTCAACCTCTCTGGATTCTCTCTGATTTTTATTTTGATTCAAACCCAGAATAATCAAAATATCTTGTGTTTGTTTGTTTTTTTTGTTTCTGCTGAATTTTAACTAACCCTAAAAGGTCTAACAGGATTTCTAGAATGAGGCAGTTTGCTTTGGATTTGGAATAAAAGTCTCATTTCATTTCATAGACATTCCTATTAGATATTATGACACAGAAAATAATAAAAGAGAATGTTTATGTAGCTCAGGGTTGAACTGAGGGGCTATCTGGTGCTCTCTGAGCTTGGGTGTTTTCCTGCAGAAATTACTTTATCAGTGAAATGAGAGGAATATAAATTTAATAATAAAACAATTTTATAAAATCATTTAATTTCCAAACATGGTCCCACTGTTTCCCAGGTCCAGTGGCAATTTGCAGTTGGTTCACTAAGTCAAGCCATGAAATACATCTAACATTTCCTTACCTCTTCGATAGCTTTCTTTCAGTTTATTTGAGATCCACAGCACAGCTTTTGCTGCTATTTTTGTCCCAAAGTTTCTATCAAATGGAGAAGGAGCACCACCCTGTGAAAATCAACACAATTTAACAATGAAGTTGCCTTTCAGATTTTTTTTTAGAAGGGTGGGGTGGGAAAAACTAAGAGAAGGATGCATTTATGGGTTAGAAAAACGCACAACTGTAGAAAAAGAATCACATTCGTCTAAGCGTAGCTAGTAACACTTTGTAAGTTTGAGCAGTTGCTAAACAAATGGCTGTAAGTAAGGACTCCCTGTCAGTGGTGGTATTCAAAAACTTTTACTACCGGTTCTGTGGGCGTGGCTTGGTGGGCATGGCCATGTGATTGGGTGGGCGTGGCTTTTCTTTTTTGCAGTCCCCACCCATTTTTGAGAGCTTCTTAGCCACAGAGGAGCCTCTGGGGGGAGGCGTTTTTGCTCCCCTAAGGCTCCTCTGGGGCTCAGGAAGGAAAAAACAGAGCATGGGAGGGGCATGCAGCACTCCTCCAAGCTCCTTTTGGGAGCTTCCTAGCCTCAGAGAAGCCTCTGGGGGGGCGTTTTGCTCCCCTAAGGCTCCTCTGGGACTCTGGAAGGCAAAAAATGGGGGGGGGGGGGCTGAGCTCCTCCTTCCATTTTTTGCCTTCCTGCGCCTCAGCAAGGGGAATCCCGGCACAGCTGATCTTATCTACAGCTGATTGTCGGGAGGGGAAAAAAAGAAAGAAAGCTTAGGCAAATGTCAGGCAGGCAGACAGGTAATGTCAGGCAGGTGGGCGGGGTGAGCGAGCATCGGGTGGGAGGGCGACCCAGTGGGGGTCAGGCAAAACTTACTACCGGTTCGGCAACCCACGCCAAATTCTTGCTACCGGTTCGCCCGATCCGTTGCGAACCGGCTGAATACCACCACTGCTCCCTGTAGTTTAAAAAACTTTTTGTTTGTAAATAAAATGAGTTAATATATGAAGGTGCTAGGAGATTCTTTCTGATTTTATACTTGCACAAGATTCATTATCTCACATTTATCTCATAGAACGAGGCATAGCCCAGTGCATTCATATTTTCCATCAGGAGATGATGTATTTGCGTTCTTCATTCCTCATTCCGACTTGGTGCCCATCCCCCATCCCCAGCCATCCTGGAAACTTCAACTCCTACAATTCCCAGCAGCACTGGCTATTGATAACTTTGGAGACCAGTAAGCAATAGCAATAACATTTAGACTTATATACCGAATGCTTCGTAGAGCTTTACAGCCCTCTGTAAGCAGTTTTACAAATGTCAGTCTATTGTCCCCAACAATCTGGGTTCTCATTTTACCAACCTCAAAAGGATGGAAGGCTGAGTCAACCCTGAGTCCCCCAAGATCGAACTCCAGGGTGTGGGCCGAGTTAGCCTGCAATACTGCATTCTAACCATTGGGCCATCACTCAAAGAAATAAATTATTGGGTTTCATTAGTGCTTTAACTTTTAATGTCTTTTCCAGAGTTTGCTGGCCACTTTGAGTACTAGTGCTAGAGTTGAAAGGACATAATCAAATTAGTCAATCAACACATACAGCCTAGAGAAATATGCTACTTCAGTGAGAATCACAATCAGATAATCACTGTGGCTATATGGTGCATAGAATATTTACCATGGCATACAGTGATAATTTCTCATTTCTTCTGATTTATTTTCCTAATAAATATTGGCATCTGGTCTCTTAAGACCTACATCATCTGGGTTGTTTTGTCAGCTAGGATTTGAATTAGACTGCAGTAAAGTCACAGAAGCTTTGTAGAATGGCTTCTGTTCAGTGATGAAATCCTTACACCTACTTAGCAATTGCTATTAAAAAAAAAAGGACTGAAATTACTAGAAGAGATTAAACTTCTCTAATGCTAAATTAAGCAGCAACAGCTAACTAACAGCCATCTAGAAGTGGGCACTCTGCTTGCTGTTACAGATATAGAAAGTTGCTTTTGTACATGGCTCCAACCTATTAAGGCCTCTTGTATTGCTGTTATTGGGTTAAAAGAAGCATCCCAACAACCCTCTTATCCCAATCTGGAGTACTTAGCCATTCTCACCTGCTGCATATGCCCCAGCACATTCTTTCGACAATCAAAGACCCCTTTGCCTTCTTCCGAATAGAGCTGATAAATGAAGTCAGTTGTGTAGTTCTCGCTACTATTTTCATTCCTGTGTAATCCCCAAAAAGCATGGCTTATTTATTTGACACAGTTTTTCTACACTACTGTATTTCTGTACAAGCACTTTGGGAAGGTGAAATGGGATTTCTGGTTAGCTTCCGTAATGTAGGTGAGAAAGACCTTTGAGGGGCAGGACAGTCAGAAAGAGACTCAGAAAGGACCTTCCCTCAGGTTTTAAAGCAGATGGTGAGAGATTTGTATTTTCAATCTTGCAAAATTCAGTTAATGTAATGTAATAGAGCTGACAACCTTATTGTTAAGTATAGTTAGCTCATCTAGTCACTGCATGCCTCATGTACCTGTGAAGGCTGACATCAATCTTGCAAGTCTGAAACTATAACCCCCCACTCCCACTATAGCTCTCCTTGATTAAAATAGAATAATAGAGTTGAAAGGGACCTTGGAAGTCTTCTAATCCAATCCCCTGCCTATCCAGGAAACCCTACACCACTTCAGACAACATCTTTTTAAAAACTTCCAATGTTGGAGCATTCACAACTTCTGGAGGCAAGTTGTTCCACTGATGAATTCTTCTAACTGTCAGGAAATTTCTCCTTAGTTCTAAGTTGCTTCTCTCCTTGATTAGTTTCTACCCATTGCTTCTTGTCCTGCCCTCAGTTGCTTTGGACAATAGCTTGACTCCCTCTTCTTTGTGGCAGCCCATGAGATATTGGGATACTACTATCCTGTCTCCCCTAGTCCTTCTTTCAATTAGACTTAGACATACCCAGTTCCTGCAACTGTTTTTCCTATGTTTTAGCCTCCAGTTCCCTAATCATCTTTGTTGCTGGAGAAGTTTGGGAGGGTTCTCTCTAAGTCTCTTTTTCCATCCATTATGCAGCTGAGCAATATGCCCTCTCTCGTTTGACCATCCTTTGGATAGCAATTTTTGCCTCATCTCTTAAGGCCTTTCTTACATGCCATTACATGCTGTTTCCCATTCAAACAATGCCCTGACAGAGACCTGCCTAGCTTGAAAGAACAAAAAAAGAACAGAGCAAATGTCAATTTACAAGATAATCGCTCTTCAGATAAATAATTGATTCAAGTGTATTCTTCACTCTTGCTAAAGATATTATCAACTTCTACATCTACTTCTCTTCAAGAGATAAGTTTATCTCTCTGCATATAAGAAGGCTTGCCACAAAATGAGCATGCATCAAAGCAAAAACACCCAACGTAGCATCAGCACCTGACCAATCTGGGTGATTGCCAAGGGAGCACTCTTGTGATTGAAAGAGGTTATACTCACCCTACCAACTTGTTGGGTTTTTTTACACTGTGCACCATGCACTATTGAACAACTTCCAGAAATATCCAGAATTACATCTAAAATAGTGTTTCTCAAACTTAGCAGCCCTACGATCAGTGGTCTTTAACTCCCAGAATTCAAACACATCTTAAAGTCCACATCTTCTGGAAGCTGAAATACACACATCTGAAATTCTGGGAGATGAAACCCACACATCTTAAAGCTGAAGTTGAGAAAACCTGTTCTGGAATAATGGGAATCAAGAAAAAAAGAGATCTCACCTCCACCTGTTATAAATGGCAGTAATTCAGCTACAGGGTTCTGATGCTAAGGAGACGGATTTGGATTAAGAGCAAGTTTGTCTTCCCTGAAGTGGAATTACCAAATGATCCAGCCAGATATTGTCTCCCCTGCCAGCCAGGAACCGCTGAAGCATCAGTTGTGTAGACTTTGCTAATAACTCATGAATGCACAACTTTTGTGGAACAAAAGGTGGACTTTGTTTTGGATTTATTGCAGATTATGCTTCAAAAATAATGGGTTGGGCCAACAGAAAAACTCAACCTGCATAATAATTTTTGACTTATGACCACAATTGAATCCAAGCTTTCCATTGCTAAACAAGACAGTTGTTAAGTGAGTTTTGCCCCTTTTTACAAGCTTTCTTGCCATAGTTGTTAAGTGAATCACTACAATTGTTAAGTTAGTAATATGGTTGTTAAGTGAATCTGGCTTTCTCATTGACTTTGCTTGTTAAAAAGTGATCACATGACCCTCCAACCATCTTAAATACATGCCATTGCCAAGCATTTAAATTTTGATCATGGGGATGCTGCAATGGTCATAAATATGAAATGGTCATAGGTCACTTTTTCAGTGCCATTGTAACTTCAAATAGTCACTAAATGAATGGAAGGACTACCTGTAGTTTCACTGACAATTCTATTATTAAAATTAAAATTAAATATTGGGATTGTGCAAAAAAAAAAATCAGCTTGAAAGGCTATTCTGAGTGTGGTTCAGTTAAACCTGTGGGACAATTTGCAATTATTTTGTTTTTGAGCAAGTACTTTTTTTCTTCAAAATCTGAGGGTTCAAACTAATATGCTCAGATTGCCCCGAACAAGAACATCCTGTTGAATGGAAGCCATGTAAATATTTTGAACTGAGTCAATGAACTGGACTGGATTATGAGGGCATCCATCCCAGTTATTAATTATAAAAGACCATTTTTTTTCCTTCTGTCTGCCTGAAAATTACATTCTGATAGTAACTTTTGGAAATGCTTAGCTTTAGATGTTCCAAAATCTCCTTTGATGCTCGTGTGCCTGACACGAAATGCCAAAGGCTGAGCCTGTACTTTTTCATCATTTTTAGAAGAAATCTAATCCTTCATATCGGAAAAGTTATTTGCCTCTTTTTTCCCTACAACGTGCCGGGTATCACTTTCATTGGACCTGAAAGTTATGCCTATGAATGTTCACTTACCTGAGTACCAAGCCTCGTTGAATGTTGGTTTTCATCTTTTCGGTCAGATGTTCCACATTGGCCTGCAAAATAAAGACCATTTTTTCCCCCAAACTGAAAAAAGCATTGTGTCTTTCTTCTGAACCCAAAGAAGAAATAATCATCCTGTTCACTATTGTTATCTTTAACTGGCTGTACATTATACCTATTCAAAATTTTATAGGCTTTCCAAACAATATATAAGGAGTAAATGAGAAACTTCAATTTTAGGTTCCTGGTTCAGCTAGAGATGTAAGGGATGTCAGCTGTGGATCTTCTTATGAACTTTTAAATTTGGTATAGTACTTTTGATATAAATTTGGTATAGTACTTTTATAGTACTTTTTCATTTTAAGAGCCATATATATTCTAAGAAATTCTAGAGGAGGGGGGGGGAGGGGGAGGAGGAGGAGGAGGAAGAGGAGGAAGGGGAGGAGGAGAGGGAGGATATGGTGATGATGGTAGTAGTGATGATTACATGAATAATCTGGCTTATGGACCAATTTTGCTACTCCGTAAACTTTTACAAGGCGTAGTAAAACAACCATGATCTCTAGGAGCTCTAAGTAAACTGCCAACAACATATGCCAAATAGTAATAGCACTTAAGACTTACATACCGCTTTATAGTGCTTTACAGCCCTCTCTAAGCAGTTTACAGAGTCAGCATAATATTGCCCCCAACAATTTGGATCCTAATTTTACCCACCTCAAAAGGATGGAAGGCTGAGTCAACCTTGAATCAACCCCTGGTCTTTTTGAACTGCCAAATTGCAGGCAGCTGGCTGTTAGCAGAAATAGTTTGCAGTACTGCACTCTAACCACTGCACCACAAGAGGCTCTCAAATATCACAGGGAGATCCTTAGTATACGTTGTTATCATATTGCATCTTATCTTTTCATTTATTTGCTATAGTTATGCAGTCACACAAATAATACAAACTGGAAAGCCTGCAGCCACAGATAAGGCAGCTAAACATACTGGCTACCATTGCACTCCTTATCAGACATTCATATTGGCAAGAGATGGTGGAAAATCTTAAGTATTGTACAGGTGCGTGAAATAGAAGAATCTTGAAAATCTAAAAGCCCATTTCTCTCCCGGCCTCCTTTACCACTCAAGAAACTAGGGAGGGTCTCTTCTGAGCCTCCTGCTCCACATAATAACTATCCAGTTGCACATTAAGCTTGCTTCAATTGTGTCTCATTGTCCTGCCTCCCTCCCCAAGGCCTTTCTCACATTAACCCAGAGGGTTAATGTCATTGCCCAGAAGATCATTGGTTGCCCTCTCCCATCTTTGGGAGAACGTTATAGCTCCCACTGCCTTAAGAAAGCTCAAAACATTTTCAAAGATCCATCTCATCCTGGGAACCCTTTTTTGTCTACCATCTGGCAGATAGTACAGAACAATAAAAACAAGAACAAATAGGGTGAAAAACAGCTTCTATCCCAGGGCAGTAGCTCTTTTGAATTCTGCTGTATAGTTCAGTGTTAGTGTGGTGTTGGGGGTTTCCGGTTCAATGTGTGGAGGGTGAAGGATGTGTGTTTGTGTTTATTTTCATGGTCATGATGTGCACTAGATGGTGTTTGATTTTGTTGTACGAGGTGCAATGATACTAAACTAAACTAAACATCTTATCACAAACATTTAAAACCAGCATTTCAACTTAATAAAGTTAATAAAATACTGGTGTTCTTATCATCACTAGTCCCAGTGAAGTATAGGTAGTTCTTGACTTATGACCAAAACTGAGCCCAAAATTTCTGTTTTTGAGAGACAGACCCTTTGTCTCATTTTACAAATTTTCTTAGCACAGTTGTTAAGTGAATCACTAATTATTAAGTCTGTAACTTGGTTGTTAAGTGAATCTGGTCTCCCCATTAACTTATCAGAAGATCACAAAAAGTGATCACATGACCCGAGGACAACACAACCACCATAACCATGTTTCCGTTGCCAGGTGTTTGAAATTTGATCATGTGACCTCAAGGGTGCTGCAATGGATATATGAAAAATGTTTATAACTCACTTTTTTCTGTGCCATTGTAACTGAATGATCACTAAATGAATGTGTCAACTAAAAATACTTCTTTGGTCTTTTTAGTTGCCAGCAGAAAGGGAGTAGGGGAAAGAAGTGCATTCCTTAAATGCCTCAGATAATCGCCTTAGCAGCCAAAGCTGTGGCGTGCATTATTACTGGAGAGCATGACAGATGACTCTTGGCTATGGATGTGTCTCATTGGAGAATATACATCCAGTGGGTGGGGGAAAGACCAGGGTCAAGGGGGAAATGAATGACGTCTCCTAATAAATCAATCTTTTTTTACCCTGAGAGATGCAACTAGAGACTTATGATTTGAATGAGGGTGCATGTTGGAGCCCTGATAGAATGGTTGTAAGTCAAGGACTACCTGTATAATCGTACAACCGAATTCTGGACCAATGAGAATTCATATACCAGTTTAAAAGATCATCTGAACAGAAGGTTTCAGTATCATCACATAACACTTGTCATACACACAACCCTTATCATTTGATGGGTACCATATCAACTTATGAGTTGTAGATGAAAGTCAGCTCCAGTATAACCAAAGAGATAGGTCTTGTGGATTAATATAGCTATCAACAACCAAATAATAGCATACCAGAGATAGTCCTCGACTTAGTTCACTGAAAAAAGTAACTAGTGAATGTTTTTCACATTTATAACCATTGCAGCATCCTCTATGGTCATGTGATCAAAATTCAGGTGCTTGGCCACTGACTCATATTTATGATGGTTGCAGTGTCCCAGGGTCATTACGATCTTTTGACAAGCAAAATCAATGGGGAAGTCAGATTCACTTAACGATTGTGTTGCTAACTTAACAGCTGCAGTGATTCCCTTAACAACACTGTCAAGAAAAGTCGTAAAAGGGGGCAAAACTCACTTAATAACAATTAGCAATAAATTTTGGGCTCAATTGCAGTTATAAGTTGAGGACCATCTGTGTAGAATAGTATGTGAAAGTAGGACTCAACCCACCAGCGAGGAATAAGGAGATGGAGGCATTGCCTACCTGTAGCTCCCGAATGTCAAATTTTTCTTCAAAAATATAGGCAGCATCTGCACCTGCAGCCAAAGCCCCCATGTTAGCCAGGTAGCCACAGTAGCCTCCCATGGTCTCAATGATGAATACGCGTCGTTTCGTCCCACTTGCCGATAGTTTGATTCGGTCACAGGTCTATCGAAGGAAGATCTGTTAGTGACTGGCATAAAAACATGCTTGCCAACTTTGAAAGCTGTTTTATAGTGTCATCTAGGCCACACACAATTCCACTTGTGGACATGTTATAAAAACATTAAGCAGAGCAGATATTTATTTTAAAAGTGCTTAAATTTCATTTCCTGGCCTTTTACAGTCCAGCTACATTTAAAACAAACCAACCAACCACCATAATGTTAACTAATCTTGGCACAAAATGGCTTTTTTTAATGAAAAAAAAAATCCAACTAAATGACCATGTTCTTGCTTTTCAAAGAGAGATAGAAAAGAAAAATCTTGTCCTCTCACACAGGGTGATTAATCACACTCTGTAAAACAGAAAACAAAAAAGCCACTGAAATATTCAAATGGGATGAAACTGCAGCAATTCTGGCTCAATTTCAACTTCTAAAAGGCATCCTCTGAACAAATAAAATAAAAATATGTCGTGCTTCTGGACAATGTTTAGGGGAAAATTAATAGCCTGATGTGGGATTCCTGCATTTCATCCTTGGAAATGGCTGCACTCTGGGTTCAAAACCTAAATCTTTAGAAGTGAAGTTTGGAAGAGAATGTCTGTTCATCATGTGAAGTTTTGGAGTAATTATCCAGATATTTTGAAGCTAAACTACCTTTCTGTAAACTGAGTAGAATTCAACTAAGAAGGTCTACAGGACTTTTGAATGCTGGTAGAAAAAGCTGCTTAAGGAAATCAGCCGGGTACCCAGTTGAGCAATTAAAATCCAGCTTAGCATCTATCAAGCCGCAGATTCAATTCAACCACATCAACCACATGTCAAGTTGATACTCATTCTTCATAATCTTAATAATAGAGTTGGAAGGGACCTCTGAGATCTTCTAGTCTCAAGCAGGGATCGCCACCAGACTCATAATTTTAAATCCCAGGGACCACTAACGGGTTCTGTGGGTGTGGCCTAATTTGTGGGTGTGGCTTGGTCATGTGACTGGCTGGGCATGGTTTGTATGTAAATATTATAAATATTTATATAAATATTGATTTTTTTATTTTCAAAAGAGCAACTTTTACCTAAAATAAGGCAAACAGGCAGGCAGATTGAGTTGCTCACAGAATCATTCAGTGATCTATCTTTCTGCCATCGGCTACTTGAGTCTGTTACATAAAATTTGCTTGCCCTGAGTCTGCACTGAATAACAGACCCTTCAGTCCTAAGGGAGGTTCGGCTGTGCTTAAAAGAAGAGCCTAAGATCTAAGGACTAGCTAGAAAGCAAGAAATCCAACCATTTCCTGCTTCCTAGCTAATCTAAATCTCCCGGCACAGCAGAACACCTGATGGTCGGAAAAATAGCAATTTAGCAGGCAAGTTTGCCAGTAAAGAGCGAGTGGGTGAGGAGGGTTCCCGCGCGCCATGTGGGTGGCACAGCCTTGTGTTTCTGAGCAGCCTGGATTAATTGCTTTCGGGAAGGTGCTCTGGGGTGAGATTTCTCTGCGGCCCATCAAAATTTTCTTGCGGCCCACCAGTGGGCCACGGCCTACCGGTTGGCGATCGCTGCTCTATGCCATTCCAGACAAAAAGTTATCCAGTCTGGTAATTCTGAGAGTCTAATACTAAATGAGAAACTGGTGGGAATCCTTGCTCCTTTAGAAGCAAATGAAGTTCCAACTGATAGGGGGTGGGGGAACCTTGTGTGAACATGTTCATGCTGGCATTTTTCATTCCAAAGCCATGTTCTTAAGTATCTGCATGGCAATGGAAAACTAAAAGGTTGTGGTTCCAGCAGAATTGCACATGTTGTCTGCTTCAGGTTTCATACATCTTCTATGCTACTCTTTTTCAAACAGGGCAACATTAAGATGTGTAGACTTTAATTCCCAAAATTCCTCAACCAACAAGTCCACACCAAATGCACCTTCTGGCACTTGAAGTCCATATATCTTTACATGTTCTGGAAGTTGAAATCTATATATTTTAAAATATCTTCTAGGATTGAACTCTGCACATCTTAAAACTGCCAAGTTTGAGACTCCTTGACCACATCCCTTTGTTCTTCGGTGATTTTCATTTGCCATTAATTAATTGGGCCTTAAATTAATCAACAAATGAACTGATGCATGTAACTTTTTTACAATGCTGTTACAACCTTAGGGCTGGGGCAGTTAATTGTTGACAACACTAGGCTCAACAATTGTCTAGATCTAATCCTCTGTAATAACTTAAATTTAATTTATGGCTTACATGTTAAAAGAATCCTTTTCTAACAACGATTATAATATGATTGACTTTTAGATTAATCTGCGTCCTCCGGTCTTAATGACTGTTCTTCAAATTATAATTTTAAAACAGGAGAAGATCAGAAGGAGGTAGTAGAAAGTTGATACAAGCAAGAGAGAGGTTGAAGTAACAGCGGATAGAGCTCTGGTGAGTCCTAGAATGAATTCTTGCATTCTAAACATCAGGAAGAAGTGAATTGGTTTCACTAATTTATACCTTGCTTTTCTCCTAAACTGAATCAGGATTAGACCAATAATTCAGAGGAAATGCTTGAAGCCAGGAACTAACTGATCATTCGTGGTTATCACAATATTATCCTACACCATTCATATTTACGGATGCCAAAGATGACAGAAAGAGATCCATCATTTTATGTTCAGCTTGAGAGGAAGCAGAACCATGCCAAAGATAAGCATTTATAAGAACATTCTCCTTTCACTTCTGGCCAGGCAATGAGAGAGTAGCTTCTTGTATCAAAATCATTTGGGAAAGCAAAAGATTGTGCATAATACATTTATCATTAAATGTATTATGCTTTGGGTTTACGTAAAGTTGAATACATGCTGCCCATATCCATGTGGCTTTTAATGTTTCAAAGGATGCAGACTGTACATTAAGGAAATTCACATTTCCACTACAATGGTAAAATGATGATCTGTTAATTTTGTGCAGCAAATGCTTTCAGCCTTTTCTGATAGGAAGACTGCACTCTTTCTTATTTCTGCTTCACTCCTGGGGCTGCAGGGAGCATTTCATCCTTTCCAAGTAATAGCTATAACTGAACACTAGGAACAGATAATGCTATCGTACATTCCAGCCCTCTCCTAAGACTGTCATTTCAATTCTTACCCTATTTTTTGGAGCCAGTTTGACTGGTTTTAATAAAAGATATTGCCAAATTAAAATGGCATTTCTCAAGATAGGATGGGTTACTGTTTTATTTCTTTCACTCCACTCAAAACCCTTTACTCTGAAAAAAATAAGATTTCTATTCCCTTGAACATAAAAGCATTAGTTGACAGATTTAGCTTTTCTCAGAGAATCTTCCATTCATTCATTGGTTGTGGCAGCTATAAGCAAGGGCCCAGTTTCTTGAGTAGGTAGAAAACGTCAGATGCATTGAAGAAAAGAGCTTTGCTTTTTTATGTTTGAAAACCACCTGTATTCAGAGAGCATAAAGAGAAAGAAGCAACACAGCCATCTTCCTGAATATATTATGAGAAGAAAAGAAGAAGAAAACTGTTTCCAACAGTTCACTTATTGAAATATAAGGTGTCTTTCTGGGGAAAAAATCTTCAGCCACCCCAGGCAAAAGAAGAAGAAAACTCAGCGCAGCTCATGTTTGTTAGGCTGGCCTTCAGGAACTGCTATATTATGGACACCCAACAATGTTAACAAGGTTGAAAGCTTTAGATTGCGCAATATGTAAATTTCTCTCCACAGGTAGTCTTCATTTAAAGTCCGCTGGTTCAGCTACTATTTAAAATTTGAATGTCTATGGAGATTCTCAATCACCTAGGTCATGATTATCCCAGAGGTGCTTTTTCTAGAGGCAACTGGACTTTGTTGGCTTTTCTTTGAAGATGTTTCACTTCTCATTCAAGAAGCTGTTTTATCTGTTTTTGTTGGAAGCTGAGAAGAACATATTTAGTCCTTTTCCAAAGATGCTTTTTCAAGAGGCAACTAGACTTTCTGGTTTTTCTGTGAAGACATTTCTTTGAAGACATTACCTTTCTCCTGTCTACAACACAGTCCCTTCAGCAGTTCCAAGAAGGCTTAACACCCATTTGCACTACTCAGGTGACCTTGATGATACAGATAAACTTCCAGGTCACCTCAATGACCCTCTAAAAGGGTGCAAATGATCAGCTGTCTGCAAGCAGTATAAATCCTTCCATTCCCCATCATCCAGTCAGAGTTGAATAAACTCCTTGGATGAGACATGAAACATCTTCAAAGAAAAACCAGAAAGTCCAGTTGCCTCTTGAAAAGGCATCTTTGGGACAATGAGAATGGTGATGAACAAGGGTGACTTATGACGGATCTTCACAGTTGCAGCATCAAAGCGTACCCATGGTTATGTGATTGGGCACTTGGCAAACTGGTTCACAATTATTATGTGGCAATTTGTAACCCTCACTGCCGACTTGCAACAAGGAAAGTCAACAGGCAACTGACACAGCTGGAACTACATCATAAGTCACATGACATCATAACTTATGACCATATGTCTTAATAATAGAGTTCCTGCTCTAATTATTTTAAGCAAGACTTACCCAGGGGTGGGATTCTACAGGTTTGCACCTATTTGATAGAACTAGTTAACATTCTAAGCAGTTCGGAGAACCAGTTATTAGAAGAAATTTATGGCCTAATCCTGTAAGGAAGGCAGGAAGGAAACATTCTGGTGTTGCTTACAGAAACTGCCTCTCCATTAACCTTTATTACATTCTTGGCAGGACTAGACTTCCTGTCTCTGGAACTTCTCTGGAGCTTTCTTCCCCTCCTTTGCTGGTACTTTGCTTGTGTGGAGTGACCATTCAAAGTTACAATGGCACTGAAAAAGTGACTTATGACCATTTTTCACATTTACGACTGTTGCAGCATCCCCAAAGTCATGAGAGGCCAGGCGAGGAGATGCGTGCCTCGATGTGAGTGATGCTGAGTTGGCCATGCCCAGCCAGTCACATTACTACCAAGCCATGCCCACCAACTAAGCCACGTCCACAGAACCGGTTGTTACAAAAATTGAATTCCATCCCTGGACTTACCCAAATAGCTCATTTCAGAAAAAGCGAAATCTGATATAAAGAAGCATGCATGACTGGTCTTCAGAATGGAGAATTTTTAAAAGTTAATTGGACACCCCATGTTACGACTCCTTAGAGCAGTGTGCAGCTTACACACCTATTTGAGGCAGCCCTGTTCTCACATAATAACACAAGTTCTTCTTTAAATAGCAAAGTTCAAAATATCCACTGCCTCTTTCTGAGTCCTCTCTTACAGTGAGTGAGACAGCCTTAAAATCCCTTAAAAGGACACACTTGGGTATTTTCAGGCTGTGTTATCTCGGCTGCGTTATCTATATCTCTTTGCTGCTGTCTAATTGTCATCTGAAGTTTTTCAGCCCATATATGGTGTCACTAACATTGATGGTTTTACCTAGTTTAGGTAATGAAAGTTATGCAAGACCAAGGTCAGACAGCATATATGGTAGCCCTAGAACTTAATCTTCAACACATAAACACAAACACACATGCAAACAGCCCTACCTCCAAGAAGCACAGAACTTGATCTGTACACATATATGCAAGCTATTAGCAGGAGATTGCTAAAAGGCAGTCAAAAAGGAAAGATAAATATTGGAAACTGATTCAAACATGGATAAATGGTGGGATTCCATTTAAACCGGAATTTTTTCTTCTTGGAATAATATCAGAAAAATTTAAGAAGGAAATAATGTATCTAATAGTACATGTATTGATGGTGGCTAGAATATTATGTACACAATATTGGAAAAATGAAATCATACCTCCAGAAACAGAAATAATAAGAAAAATGATGGCATGTGCAGAATCAGATAAGTAACTTTAGAAATAAAAGACAAAGGAGAGTCTAAATATTATAAAATACAGAATAAATTTTATAAATGGTTATATAGTAGAAGACAAGGTTGAAATATTAGTAGTCATGATTAGATTAATTAGTAATTAATATATTAAATAAGATTATAAATGGTGAAGTAAAATGCATATATGTATAACAAGGATAAGTTGGATGTATTGTATTGTATACTCATAATTAAAATTAATAATATTTTTTTTAAAAAAGAAATCTCATATCCTCCTAAAATAATCAGGTGCTATTTTAACCCACAAAAAGAAAAAAAATTATTGGGCAATCTATTACAAAGTATACAAGATATAATCCCTATAGCACAATGCCACCATTAAGAGAATAAAGAAAGGGAGGAGGGAAAAGTCTACAAGTTTATTGCTGGAATTTTATGGAAAATTATTTATATTCCAATGCATTTTCACCAATATTGGGGGAATCACAAGGGATATAGATTCAATCCAATACATTTTACATACTTAGATTTCCAAAATCTTTCCAAATCCTTGAAGGATTTGACAAAATCCTTCAAAAATTTTTGATGAAACCAAAATGGAAAAGAAATTTTAAAACATTATCTCAATTTGGAGGATATGGGAGTAGGAGGAAATCCTCTCATAGTTTAGAATTGGGATAAACCACTGGCATAGGTACAGAAGATTGAAGACATTAAGGAGTTCTCATGTTAAATGTATGAGGCCTACTTCCCAAAATGTTAGTGGCTATAGGTTTAGATTGTTCATAAAATTCTCAAAAGTTTATTGATGATTGACTGTTGAAGTTGGGAGATACAATGGAAGCAAATGGTTTCATGTCAAGATAAACAAGCACCTTATACTGATTATAGAAAATTACAGAAAAGTGAACAAAGAACTAATCTGCCCCTAAAATTCCTCTAAGATCTAAGGTTATACAGTGTCATATAGTTTGGTCTAGTACAGAGGTGTCAAAATCAAGGCCCAAGGGCTGGATCCTGCCTGTAGGATTCTTAGATCTGGCCCATGGGGCCATCCTGGAAACAGCAGACCAGCCCACAGTGCACCTCATATGGTGCTTCTGAGCTCTGTTTTCACTGGCAGAGGGTTGCAGGAGGCAATCCCATCCGAAAACAGAGCTCGGGAGCCCGTTTTCACTGGCAGAGCGCTCGGCCACAGAGGCGCTCCCAACACAAGTGACATCAAGGGGCCATACCCATCCTGGTTATGCCCACCCAGGCCCCTTGAGGTCAAACGCAACCCTGATGCAGCCCTCAATGAAATCGAGTTTGACACCCCTGGTCTAGTGGTTAAGGCACCAGGCTAAACTAGGAGACTGTCAGTTCTAGTCCTGCCTTAACGCTTTAAAGCCTGCTGGATGATTTAGGGCCAATCACTAGGTGACTGTGAGTTCTAGTTACACCTTAGATAAGAAAGCCAGCTGAATGACTTTAGTATTATCTCTCTCAGCCCAACCTCCTCATCATGTTTTTATTGTGGGAAAATAGGAAAAGGAAAAGCATTTGCTGCCTTATTTACAAAAACAATAAAGGTGGGATAAAAATAAATGCATAGGAGACTTACATTATCATTTTTGATTACCAATGAGTCAGAATTCTACATATAACATTTTTACAGCAACTTACTGAAATATTAGATTTTTTCTCAATTTAGAAAAAACAACAACATAATGCACACTCTTTAGAAAGACTTTAAAACGGCTTGAATAAGAAAGCTGGGTGATTGACTTTGTGTCACTCATTCTCTCTGCAAACCTCCTCATAGGTTTGTTGATGTGGGTAAAATAGGAAGCAGGGTATATTTGTTGTCTTGAGTTTTATATATAAAAAAGAGCAGAATAAAATAACGATATTAAACCAGGAAATGTTGCAGTGGAATTTGGGAACAAAATCTTATTTCTTATTTCTTCTCCACACCAGCTCTTCATTTTGCAGGGCTGAGATTTTTCATTACACAACATGTACAAATTTACATATGATGCAAGCAAAACATGTATTCAAATGTAAACCCCATACCTCCATGGTTGCAAATAATAATAGAAGATCAATCGAAAGATTACTTAGATATTGCTGGGACAACAAATTCAATCAACAAGCAAAGAAACAAAATCAGTAATGATGCTTCCTTAGCACTGAATGTGATTTGTGATTTTAATATGGAGCAATTATTTTGGTAGAAAAAACTGAGAACTACCATCTAGCTACAATCTAGTCAGTAGAATTAAAAGAAAATCCACAAATGTAATAATGATCAGTTAAGACAGACAAGAAAATTGGTAAGAGAAAGAAGGACAGTAAGAAGCATGCAGTAAATATTTATTTTGGTTTTCATGAAAATGGCAGTGGAGAAATATTTTGTACCAGAACTGGAATCAAAAGAGCTTGACTTTAATTGTATGGTTGTGGCCTCCTTTTTCATGTTTTTGACCGATCTTATCTTTTTTTACTCCTCTCCCTGTAAATACACTAACAACTGACTATTTAAACAGCTGTTAGGTGTTTTGCTTTGGGCAATGAAAAATATTTCTCTAAAGTATTTTTGTTTGTCCTTGTCAGCTACAGCCTAAAAAAACGTAAATCACAACTGATCTTTCAAATGTCAATGCAATTTTTTTTTTAAAAAAAAGCACATTGTATAAAATGCACTGTCTCTAAAAAAAAGAGAAGAATCAACAGAATCTGTGACCTGAGGCTTAAATGCCAATTGAAATTATTATCTTCTAGAACATTTGTCTCCAAATATCCCTGCTAAATCATGCCCAAAATATTCCATACAAAGAATTTTTTGGTGCATAACAGCTGGTTTCAGGAGATCTGCGGTCAGACCGAAAAACAGATGTGAAAAATTATGTCTGTTTTGATCCAGGAAGGAGAGGCTAATGGGAGGGAAAATAGAAGATACTGGACAGCCAATTTGGTCTAACAGAAAAGGTAAAAGGCGGGAAACTGGGAGACTGTGAGTTTTAATCGCACCTTAGGCAAGAAAGTTAGTTTGGTGACTTTGGACAAATCACTAGGAAACCATGAGTTCTAGACCTAGCTAAGCGATTTTGGGCCAATCACCAGGAAATTGTGAGTTCTAGTCCTGCCTTGGACATAAAAGCTGGACAGCGGATTTGAGCTAGTCACTTTCTCAACCCAACCCATCTCATAGGTTCATGAGGAAAATGGGAGGAAGAAATATCAAGAGGAAATGTCATGAGGAAAATGGGAGGAAGAAATATCAAGATATGCTTGTCACATTAAGTTGCTTATAACAAATTATAAAGGTGGAATGTAAATAAATAAATAAAAATTAGCAGTGGAAGGGAGGAAGGTGTGACACTGGAAAACTTGAGGGCTGGGCAGGAGGATGGGACATTCCTTAATAGCCAAGAGGACACAAGGAAACAAAGAATTGAGAAGATGGGAAATGGCAGGGAAGCAAGATATGTCTCACCAGGGGATGCAGTGGTGGAAGAAAGAGTTTTCCCATTCCACGCATACCCGTTTATAAAGCACAAGCCAATTATAAGCAATTGGTTATAAAACATGGAGAAATTTCTTGTTAGGATGCAAAAAAAATGGTTATGGGATTGTCTTTCATCAATGTTCTGCTTTACGTCTGGCAAGCCTGGGAGATAAAAATGTTAACTTTCAAAACTTTGGTTTTGAATTGTATATAATAGTTAACAAAGCCTAGCATTACATTATTGAAATACCCATCTGAACACATTTGCTATTCATTTAATATTTTATTAAGTTCATAGGGTTGTTTAGGATGCCACAATCTTCAAAGCTGCATTGGAAACTTAAGGAAAGCAAACCAGATTCTTCCAACCATCATACAGAAGAAACTAGAGATTTTGCTATACTAAAAACTATTTTGCATGGCACACTGATCATTCACTTTTAGATACCGAACCCTCTCCTTCCTGGTATTTAATCATCTTTCAGTTTTTGGAGATCTCAGCAGATGGCAGCACCTAGCCATCCTTTGCTCAACCCCCAAAAATTAATTACGATTATACTTGAGTTAATATGAATGGGAGACTACCAGACATTTCAGGGTTAAAAATTAGGCTTGGAGTATTAAAAAGATATATCAGAAAACAACAAAGAGAAACCAATTCCACATTGCTGGAAAAAAAATACAGAAATGTTTGAATAACCCCCGAAAAATTAGGTCTTTGTAGATTGTCTTTTTTCAAAACCATATCTGTATTGATGCGTATTTTTATATTGTTTAAATAACAAAGGTAGCTTCACGGAAATCAAATAGTGGATCAAACCCTGGAGTGTGCATTTTTTATGAACAAATCAATAAAATGTTAACTTTCACATTTTCTGAATCTGGTTAAACTATCCCTGTGTGCGCGGACATAGGTGTGTACATGCCTGTGTATGTGTGTATGGATACGCGTTGCATGCATGTGATTTTAAGTGTAGGTCTGGTTTATGATGCAATCTTAGCATTCTGGTCTAAGAAAATCTCCCGTACCAACTGCGTTGATAGCATGCAGGGATGGTTATGTTAGTGAACCACATAGGCAGAAGGAAGGAAGGAGAAACTTACATCAGTGATAGTGTTCAGGGCAGTATCTGCACCAATGCTGAAATCAGAACCAGGTACATTGTTCGATACGGTGGCAGGAACCATAACCATGGGGATACAGAACGCTTCGTATTTCTCCCGGGCTGTAGACAGCTCCAATAGTCCCAGGTATGCCTGGTGGGCACAATGTAGCAATTGTGTAAAATTAAAGGGAAAGAAAAAAAAAACCCAAAAGTTGAATTGAAGCAGTAGAGGATGCAATGCAGGAGGGGATTTACAATCAGTCTTTTTTTCTGTCGACACACAAAGATGCTGGTGACAAATGGTATGTTGGTGATCTCTTTCAGGGAATCAGAGGTGATTTGAAAGAGGGATCACAGCTCATGAGTATACGTTATCCTGCCTTTTATCTCCAGTAATCAGGTTTTTTGGCACTTTTTCAAAATTTGGTTTCACTTGAGGCAAGCGTTCCTTGTAAAAGGAAAACAGTGCTGTTCCCTGTGATAAGGGTTGTCTTTTTCAATCTTTTTCCCATCTCTTAATATTTACCGTCCATCTATAGTAGAGTCACCATATATAAAGTGTGCTACAGGTTATGATATAAAACAGAAAGCAAGCAAAAAGCAAACAACTTAAAAAAACCTTTTAGGGTAAATTCTAAATAGTTCTCCAAGTTCAGTTGCAGAATATACAGTTTCTATTGTTGCAGTAGCAGAGAATAGTAAATCTTATTCTCTCTTATTAGCTTCATTTATATATTACACATTAGTTACTTGCACAGTATATTAGTTACAATTTTCTATTCGGCTAACCACCCAAAAGAGCATTTTAAAAACAGGGATCCCAGAGTTATGTATTAATTTTCATTAATTTTCATACTCGGAGTGTGTACTCCTGAGCAAGCATAAAGTTTAATCGGTGGCTTAATACTGTGAGATCAAATAGAAAAAAATTAGTTAATGTAATGAAAATTATTTTTTAAACTGATGCTACCATAATATGAGGCTGCCACTGAAATTCAAGGCCATTTCACCACTTCTAGATCAGCACTTTTACATCATGTCACAATGTGTAACACAACATATACAATACAATCTACTGGGTTTTTTTTCCAAATCCTGTTCAACAGCTGGATTCAGACTACTTGAAACCATGGTTTCTTTAATATAATGCCAAATTACCAGCAAGAATTTAGAAAAGAGGAGAGGAAAGCAAAATTATATACCTCAAAGCCACCAATGATGAGGAGAGCGTTGATGCAATGGGCACGCATATGTTCTGCTATCTTCTCCAGATACTTTCCAGGGAGTGTACTAGAATATATTTTTTTTAAAATAAGACAATCAAGAATATATGTAGGGTAAAATTAAATATACATTTATCATGTCACTTAATTGAGGCACAATTATACATTGCAAAGGATATAAATAGTTTTAAAATTATCCTAAAATGTTTCTATAGTTTTAACTGTTGTAATTGTAAGTCAGCCAGTCATTGATTGAAATCGGAATACAGGAAGGAAGGAAGGAAGGAAGGAAGGAAGGAAGGAAGGAAGGAAGGAAGAGAGAGAGAGAGAGAGAGAAACAAACAAACAAACAAACAAACCAGGCTTACATTTCCATTTCTCTTTGATCAGCCAGTGGTTAAATCTGTTCTGTGCAACAGTATGGTAATTTTGGGGGTATCTCTACTATTGCCTCTTTGATTTCTATCGGGAGATAGATAATATATAATACTGTTGAATTACCGTTTGGTGCCAAGAATTGACCCTCCTTGGCCAGTCCAACCTCCAACATCTCCCCACTTGATTTCTTTAATCTATGAGTCAGAACCACAAAAGATCTGTTAATTAAATTATGTTTATATTGCTGACATAACTTAAAATATATGTGTTTCAGCAATAGATGACAAAAAGTCAAATTTAAACAAGGAAGTTATGTCACTTGAACCAAATATATCATGAAGTGCAACGTAAATACACTGTAATGCACTTGCCATAATTTGTCTCAAATACAATTCTTATCTGTTCATGGTACAACTATATATGCAATTTCCAGTATATACTAAACTCCTCTGTCCAATTATCAAATCTAAAAAAAATCATTAACTCGGTGACAACTTAAGCAAAGCATGAGGGGAGGTTGTAAAGCCAGCTTAGTTTATGGGATTCTAAACCAAACAGTAGCTTTTAATTAAATTGGAGCAAGTGAAAAGCTAAAAAGTCCAGATCAATGGTACAAAAGCTTATATGTCTTTATTCTGAAAAGCAGAGCAAAATGGAGATAAATCAAGACAGTCTTGTAAGAGATTCTGCCACTTCCTTGGGTGATTTTAAGTAGTTTGGTTAAGAACAAATCATACCAACAGAAATGCTTTTCAGATTAGCTAGAAGGAAGTAACTAGAATCTTTTAGGTTTCCTGATCATCATTTGTGCTCAAAAAGAAGGCTGGGGCAGACATCTCAAGGACTTTGGAATTAAATCCTTCAATTTCTAGCCATTATCACTATGTTATAAAGGGATGGAGACAAGTTGTAATGAAACAACTAAACAATTATAATAGTTAACTGACTGAAGTGGCAATCGGCTTTCTTTTAAACAGAAGCTATTTTAAGGCTTTGTAAATCTGCTGGATCGGAAGTCTTAGGACTGAATCTGCCCTATGCATTTCATGCCATAAACACCTTCTCAGTGGAAAATATTTAAACCCAATGTGACAACAGATCCTGTGATACTATTGGCTTTTGTCTGTAGCTACTCAGCTGGGGTTCTTATCTCCACATAATACAATCACCCTTCACTGTTTTTGTAAAATCAAGATCATGCGGCAGCTGAACAATATACACAATCTGATACCAAGGATTTATCACCAAGCATTCAGTAAGCAAATGCTTTTTCAGAAGTAAGGAAAACCATATTAGGATAGGGTTATATGAAAGCTAAATGAAAATGGGATACATCCCTTTACAGTATCTTCCAACCTTGTTGTTCTTATGTTGCAGCCTTTCCCAACTTGAGGTATTCCAGATATTGGACTCAAACTCCCAAAATGACAACAACTATTATCATAGGCAATCAGGAGAAGCTATGATGATACATGCCATGGTGCATTAGACCTCAGTTTCCCAACCCATGCATATTAATATCCTGAACATCTGGAGTGGAAAAGGTGATAAAGGCCATCTCCAAAAGGTGTCATTACATTCTCTAATATATCAGTTATATCCAATGGGGAATACTGCTACCTCCTGTTCTTCTGCAAAGACTATTATAGTCATCGAGGAGTTCAATTCTGAGTGGCTCAAGGTTTACTCAGCACTCCATTCTTCCGACATTAGTACAATGAGGACCCAGATTGTTGGAGGCAACAGGCTGACTCTGTAAACCACTTAGAAAGGGCTGTAAAGCATTGTAAAGTGGTACGTGTCTATTGCTATAATAGGGACTCTTATGATTTCTACCTAAAAGTTAAGATGAAGGTTCCGTGATTCCTCCTTATGATTGTGTAGATACAGCCATCCAGTTTCTTGGCAACAATATGGAAATGCCATTGCCACCTTCCCCAAAACGTTGGCTAGACCAATGGCTATTGGCTTGATGGCAGTGTGACTGTCCCTAGAGATCTTTTGCTGGGAAACTTGTAGGCTTCCTTGAACAACTCACTTGTCATTGCCAGAAGAGATTGATCGATTAGATGTACCAGAAGGTCCAAACCAGCAAGATGCTGCTTATATTCCTATGAGTTTTAATCTACATTTCAACCTTGGAATAGCCTGATGAACAGGGTTTACTATCCAAGTTCTAATGTGGCATCTGAGCCCAGGCAAAGCTGGCCCGGTGTATCTTCCTATTGAGACTATTTCCCATAAAATGGTGACAACAGACAAATTTAGGAAATACCGACCTGCCCTCTAGAAAAGCCTTCAAAGCCATCAGTGACAGCTAACATTTTGTGACCTTCAGTGATCCCAAGTCTCACTGCCGAACGGACAGCAGCATTCATCCCAGCCGCTGGAGCACCCACATTCAATACAGCGACAGTGAAATTGCTCTGCAGAAGAAGTGAATAAGGTTTTTGAAACAAAGTAGAAGTCACAATGCACAGCAGGATAACTTTGAAATTTTTAAAAAATGAAGTTTTTTTATGTTTGAATTCAGATATTTTAAAGCAATGAAAAATAGTCTCCCAATTTTAGAAACTGTTTTTTTTTTAAAAAAATCAGAGATGTTATAATAATCCTGTTACCCCTACATTCATTTCTGCTCCAAGAAGGCTCTAACTGCCTAAACTTTATTTTAGAAAACCAGAAAAGCAAGTAATGTAACACAACTGATTTGAATGCAACTGATGATTTTAAACTAGCTAATACACACATAAAGAAATATGTTTTCTTAAAATGAAATAAATAAATATCAGAAAGCAAGTACCACTTTTCCTCCTAAAAGTGTCTGCATCCTTTCACATGTAATCACTATACTGTGCTGAAAAACAGCCGATAACTAAACATTATAAAACAGCAAATCATTAAACTCTGTCTACAAACTTGTCAATTAGTCCACATCCATAAAGTTTTTTGCCCGCAGTAAACCATCTTTTACTATCAGCAATATATCCAATGAAAAATCCCACATTGTGCTCTGAGATTTTTTATACAGTGTAAAAAGTCAACCTCACAACCTCTGCTGTAATGTATTTATTCAGAGATATTGTTTTATGCGCACTTCAATTCTTACTTCCATTGGAAACCCAATTCTTGCAGGATTGTCCTCTAAGTGTTAGCAACCAAATTTATAAAGATCTAAAAAACTAACATGATCTTTAAATATATGATTTAACAGGGCTGGCAAACTCCCAGCCCACGGGCCAGATGCATCACATATTAGCCACAACCACACCCGGTTTAGCAAAGGGGAAAAAAGTCCTGCTATGTTACGTGATGATGCCGTGACAATGTGAGTTTGACACCTCTGGTTTAAAAGCCTCCAGAAACAACAAGATTAAATGCTTGTAAAAATACTTGGATTTTTTTTAAAATGACAAGTTAAACCAACTTGTTAAAGAAAACAGAATAATTTTACAGCAAGCTCTACCTACTAGTACTTCCTACTTACCTAGACAGTAGTATACTGTAGCCAAATGTACTATGAACTGACTAGTATCTGGTTTTAAGGTACTATTTAACAATACAACTAATGAAATTAATGGATTAATCAGGATGCTGCTTTTAAGGCATATAATTATTTTACTACAGTCCACCATGGGAAAATTTAAAGTTTCAACATTTACCTTATTTAAAAGGTTACAGGTCCACAGATATAAACATTCATTTACCCTAAGGTAAAATTCATATCTCTTAATACAACTAGCTACAATTTTTCAATTAGTACCCAAAAACCTTCAAAAAGAATCCCATGATAATTTTTTTTAAATGCAGTCTCTTTAATTCATTTTGAAAATTGATAGCTGGTCTAAATTTTAAATTAAATTATAAATCTATAAAATTCTACAGTATTTATTTTATTCATTTACCTAATTTCCAATATTTAAATACTATCTCTGTCAAAGCCTAAGTGGTGCATAATAATAAAAACAGAAAATGTTTCTGTCAGCCCTACAACAGATAACAAGCCAACACCCTGTAAGTCTGGATTATTTTTATTGTAATTGAACCTTGCAAATCTGAATGCGCTTCCCTCTTCCTATCTTCTCCTTTACGGGAAACAGAGAAGAACTTGTCTAAGACATTCTTATAAGTTACTTTCTGGAGCTCAGGCCTCTTATCTTACCATTGAGGCTCCACAGGAACTCTTTCTTCTGTCCTCCAAAGGCTTTCCCTCTGCCCTCTACCATTACAAGAAACTCTTGAAATTTCATTTTACCAGATTTCAGTGCAATGAAGCAGAAAACCAAATTCTATTGTAATCAATGTCATTTGCATAATGGTATTATTGCGTTTACATGATATCTACCAAATTAAGTCAATTTCAGCAATATCCTAACTTTGATTCAGTGGACTTTCTTAAGTATGGGAACGTATCCTGCAATTAGTCTGTCAAAACAATGTTTCACTGATTGTTTTTTGCTAAACTCTTGTTTTCTTTTCTAATATAATTGCAATTAGAAAGCAAACCAAAATGAGAAATGACACAATGAAGGCAAGGACTTTATGAAGCGTACCTTAGGCAGTTCGTCTTTTGATTTTTTGTTAGACAAGAGTTTGTATGTATTCAAGTTGTTGGTAAAACTCCTATAAAAAAACAAATATCATTTTGTTATTATTTTCATAACATTACTGGAAAACGTAGTGGCAGTGTATTTTTATAACAACATAAAATAATTGCTTAAGATGATATAGATCTGCAAAGTAATTAAATAGATAAATAAACAATGAACAAATACAATGATTAGCCAGGATATTTTATTTTTTATAATTCTGTCAACCTTCCTCAGCTCGTATTCTAAAAATGCACAGAACCTCAACTCCTTAAAATGCTATCCCTCCTTCAGAAGACAGCATTTCTGCAGGGGATAAATGCAATCATATAATTTTCCATGATTTTTTTTTTAAAAACCTTTATATTCATACCTATGTTTTTACTTATACCTATTATCTTGTAAGCAATTGACAAATAAATAAATAAATAAGAATGTATTAACAGCAGCAAGAATTTCCTATGCCTAGTACTGGAAGAAAAACTCCACACCACCTGAAGGCTTAATAATAAAAAAAAAATTAGAGTGCGTGAAAATGGACAAATTAACTATGGAACTAAAAGGGAAACCAGACACGGAATACAATGCAATATGGGAAACATAGTATATTTGGATTGACAATAGATATAAGAATAGAAAATGTAAATAATGTATATAATTGATAGGAGGGTATGAAAGTATTGTGTATTGTAAGTTTAGATAGGATATATAAATGTATATATAATATTACAGCACTGTTTAATAAGTATTGGTATTATGTATAAATGGAAAAAACTCAATAAAGCATTTTTTTTAAAAGGTCATGCTGTCTCTATTGTCTCCTAATTTTGGCACAATTTAAGACTTAAAATTTTATTCCATTTGGATAGAACTGAACAATTATTGGGACGAGAAACCATTTTTCCCACAGTTACCTACAAAACAGAGGCTTTTGATATAATCAGCCATCACCGTACATTGGAAAGCAACCCAACAATTTCTGCCAGAAGATTAAATAATAATAATATCGCACCTTCCACGGAGTTCTACTGCATCTTTGAATCTTCTTTCATCCATAGCTTTCTGTACATCTTGAGTCTTGGGAATTGGGGAAAATAAAAACAAATAATACGCAAGGGAAGAGTAATATCCCTCAAAGTAAGGTCCAAGAATAGAAAGTGAGGAGGCCATCCCTACTATTCCATAAATGGAATTAAATAATTGAATTTTAAATGATTTTGATGGGATTATAATGTAATTTCATACACATTTATCCCAATGTTTAAGACTCTTATAATAATCTAGACTTTAGATTAGGTTAGGCTCTACCTAACATTATAGATAATCCTCGATTTATGACCACAATTGAGCCCAATATTTCTGTTGCTAAGTGAGAGATTTATTAAGGGAATTTTGCCCCATTTTACAACCTTTCTGGCCATAGCTGTTGAGTGAATCACTGAAGTTGCTAAGATGATGATGATGATGATATTATTATTATTATTATTATTATTATTTATATACCGCTCCTCTCCCCCCCCAACACAAATTGCAGACGGTCAGAGAGGAAGGAGGCGAACCACCGCAACATGGTGCCCCCAACACCCCCAACCGTCGCAATAGGATACTATGGTCGATAGTATTAAAAGCCGCTGATAGGTCTAATAGGACCAGGACAGAGGAATAACCCCTGTCACGGGCCCTCCAGAGATCATCAACCAACGCGACCAATGCCGTTTCAGTCCGGGCCTGAAGCCCGATTGGAAGGGATCCAGGTACGTATCTTCATCCAGGTACTGGGGAATCTGACCTGCCACCACACTCTCAACAACCTTCGCCACGAAGGGAAGGTTGGAAACAGGACGATAGTTGTTCAAAAGAGTTGGTTCCAGAGAGGGCTTCTTAAGGAGGGGTTGCACCACTGCCGTTTTCAAGGTAGTGGGCAGCGAGCTCTCCATCAAAGAGGCGTTAACAATTCCCTGGAGCCAACTCCGCATCACCTCTCTGCTGGTAGAAACCAGCCAGGAGGGGCAAGGGTCCAATAAACATGTGGTGGCATTCAGCCGCCCCAGCAATCTGTCTACACCCTCGGCGGTCATAGGGTTGAATTCGTCCCAGATAACCGTCTCAAGACTCACCATGGTCACCTCCCCTGGGACCTCACAACTAGAGTCCAACCCAGCCCGAACCTGAGCAATTTTATCGTGCAGAAATCGAGAAAACTTCTCCGCCCTTCCCTGCAAGAGATCCACCCGTGCTCCCGACCCAAGCAGGGAGCGGGTTACTCTAAACAGGGCAGCGGGTCAATTTTCTGCCGATGCAATAAGGGTAGAGAAGTGAGAACGCTTCGCCGACTCTATCGCCACTAGGTAGGTCCTAATATAGGACCTAACCTGTGTTCGGTCGGACTCGGCACGACTGGCCCTCCAGACGCCCTTCAGACGTCTTTTCCGGCATTTCATCTCCCTCAGCTCCTCCGTAAACAGTTGTTAAGTGAATCTGGCTTCCCCATTGACTTTGCTTATCAGAAGGACGCATATTTATGACAATTGCAGTGTGTCTTGTGACCCTGGCACACTGCAACTATCATAAAGATGAATCAGTTGCTAAGTATCTGGGTTTTGATCTTATGACCTTGGAGTGATGCAACAGTTGTAATTGTTATAGGTTATAAGCAGAGGTGGGCTGCACTTTATTGACAAGGGGTTTGCTGGTCGTGAGCACTTTGGGGCTGCAACACAGCTTCAAACAGGCAGCTAATTGACTCAGGCAGCTCTGGTGGGTAGAGCAGGGCGGTGCAGAACTCGTCTGGGCAGAAAAAAAGTTAGTTATTTAGGGAAAGCATAACACAAAATAGGTGGGCAGGCCCAACTAGAGATCACAGTAAGGGGTTCGCTCAACCTTGCCGACCACCCAGAAGCCCACCACTGGTTATAAGTCAGTTTATCGATGTCAGTGTACCTTTAAATGGTCACTAAACGAATGATTATAAGTTGAGGATTACCTGTAATATATCAGGGCTCCAACAAATCCACCCCCATGCAAATCATAAATCTCTAGCCGCATCTCTCAGAGTAAAAAAAAATGATTTATTAGAAGTGGCCATGTTGGTATTAGCAGGATGCAGCCGACACTAAAATACATCATTCATTTTCCCCTTGACGCTGGCCTTCCTCCCACCCCCTGGATGTATATTCTCCAATGGGACACATCCATAACCAAGAGTCATCAATCAAGCTCTCCAGTAATTTTCTTGTACGCCAACAACTTTGGGCTGCCAAGACAATTACCTGAGGCACTTGAGGAATGCACTGTTTTCCCCCACTCCCTTTCTGCTGGCAGCTAAAAAGACCAAAGGAGTATCTTTTTAGATGACATAGTACAAGTATTGTCTTATTAGCAACCTACATGGTCTTACACATGTAGCTGTTTTTTTTATTCATTCTTTTGTGGACAAACTAGCCTTGGTTCAATAGTTGTGTAAATTAGGACTGATATTTAAAATACAAAAACAAGGAGAGGCAGATTCTCCAAAATCATGTATTAATATATTGCATCCTAAGGAATGCTCCTGCTACATTTTACTGTGGAAGTTTGGGGCACCAAGAATGATTTTAGCCACTCTGTATGACCATGATGTAATACATGCTCATGAGAATGTACACATACTCTGGTATGCCAAAACAAACAGGAAGAACAAGACCTAAGGTAAAGAGACTCCTATTTTATCAAAAGCCTCTGGGTTATCACAATCCAACACCCCAGTTTGCTATCAAAGTCCCATCAGCAATTCGACTCAATTACTCCTATTGTAAGACTGACTGGAGTTGATTATCCCCCGTGCTGATAAGCATTTCTCTTATGTCACTGCTAGTGCTCCAGCTGACAACAGGCCACTGTTTGCTAGATCATACTAACAAATTAAAGCAGATACTTCCTTGTGGAAACTTACCATCTGAACACACTCCATTAAAGGCAGGCGGACAGCCAGGTTCCCGGAGAGGGTCACCACACATCCAGGTGTTTCAGGCGTGGCTTCTAGAAGAGCAAGGACAGCTTCCACACCCATACGGCTGGCCTATAAAAAAACCAAAATCAAGTTGGTTCTTTTATGAGTATTGGAACCTCTGATGGTGGATAGTTTTATAACGTACCAACAGTCCCATGAAACCAATCTTAAAAATGATCAGTTCTATAAAATTAAGAAAGGAGGGAAATCAATTATTATCAGCACAGAATCCAGTGGCTCTTTTAAAAGCTGGGAAACCTTTAAGAAAACAAAGTATTATACTAGAGTTGACTAAGGGTTGTTTTTTTTTTTAATGTGGATCCCCATAACATTAAACATGTCTTTTAAAGAACCTAGATTTGATCAAGGATCATATCTAGCATGGAGATAACCCCAAATCTTCTGTGTATTCTAAGTATTGACCTATTTTGTAACTCATCCAATTTCTTGAACTCTCAACCTTACTCAACTCTGGGGATTCACTCTGATTTCCTAGGTCATTGTATGGGTACCCACATTAGAGTCAAGTAAAGATGGAAGGCGACTTGTCAATCAGAAAAGTCAGCAGTTCAGCGGTTCGAATCCCTAGCACCACATAACATAATGAGCTCCCGTTACTTGTCCCAGCTTCTGCCAACTAGAAGTTCAAAAGCATGTAAAAATGCAAGTAGAAAAATAGGGACCACTTTGGTGGGAAGGTAACAGCGTTCTGTGTTCCTTTGGCGTTTAGTCATTCTGGCCACATGACCATGGAGATGTCTTCAGACAACGCTGGCTCTTTGGCTTTGTAACGGAGATGAACACCGCCCCCTAGAGCCGGAAACAACTAGCATCTATGTATAAAGGGAACCTTTACTTTTAAAGATGGAAGAAAGGATCCTAAGTGAAACAACCACAAATTGCAACCTACTTTGGGCTCTGTCTCTACCTCTCTTCCCTTGTGATTCCAAGCAGACTTTTTTCATGAATGAACCATTTCTTGACCACTTTAGACTAACAATTCTCATGTAATGATTAACAAATATGAATAGATTTGAAACTATAATTTGCCTAAGAGAGTTTTTAATATTTCCTTTACTTTAGTTTAAACTGAGCACACCTAACTTTTGTAGGATAATTATCTAACTATAGAACTTGGAAAGACTTTCCATAGTTTCATTTCTCCAAAAGACAATCTTCCCAGTTTCATATATCAAAGGAAGTAGAAATTAAATATTTCTTTACACTGTCTTTAGGAATGGGTTTTTCCTCTCTGTTTTTCATTATTTTTTTAATAATTATAAATAATAATGGAGATTTTGCTATTATGTTCAGGGAGGAGGGGGAAGGAAGGAAGGAAGGATGAATTTTTCTAACTTTGTCTAGCAACTTTATGGCTGAATAGTAATTTAACCACAGCCCTTAGGTTATAACCTAAGTTCAAATATTTTACAATTCTTACTATAGCTCAAAGGATAGAACAAGGAAGAAAAATCAAATGATGCCACCTAAAACTTGGTTGTGCTGGATAGGCTATTCTTCTTCAATACTCAGAAACAAATTGGTTATATTCACTCACCAAAATCCGATCAAAAGCAGAGGGTGTACCTCCTCGTTGCACATGGCCAAGAATGGTCACCCGTGTGTCAAACCCTAACCGACTCACCACAAGCTGCAAAAGAAGACCAAGGTGAACCCAAAGAAGAAGAAGGATTAGGAGCTGTGGCAACTTTTCAGAGATTTTCCTTACATGAGTACTGAGAAGATCTAATATAAGCCTCAAAAATTGCCTCTGGCAAATTCAGTTCTAGTTCTAATTCTTCCACCAACAAATTTAAATCTCTGGTACTCTTCTCAGTCTATTAGAGAATGTGCTCTGATAGGATCTCAGAAGTGGATCTTTTTGGTTGCAGCAATCTGAAACCCCAAACCATTCCCTTCCAAAGTTCCAGCTACGCCAACTCTAATAATATTCTGGAAAGCCTTACACATATGGCTGTTTACCCATGTGTGGAGATCAGGGAACTAAGGAGGACCCATGGGATGGTGGATAGGATTGTAACTGTTGTTCTTATAAGCTATCTCCTGATCACAGTTTTCAAAAATGGTCAGTGTTGATACCCAAAATTTGATGGGATCATCCAAGGTGTCATTGTTTTATTCATATTCTATTGTTATTCATCTTCTAGTTAGAATAAAAATTAAATTATTTGCATATAATAAATACTTAAGAGTTGAACAATCAGAAACTTTGTCAAAGGGTCAATGAGCTGAAAAATTTGGAGGGGATCTCTATTCTGATTTGTTGCTTTTTTACTGATTTTTAAATTTTTGTTATTACTCAACAGTTGCTGCTTGAGAGACAAGTGGTAACATAAATAATGATATATGAAATAAGTGGTCATGACTGAAATAATGATAAATAAATAAATAAGCTATCCAAACTACTTTATATCTTTTTATAGAAAGTTCTGATTTGCTGTATGGCTGTAATCCACAAATTCAGCATAAAAGTTTGCTTTGACAAGAGTTGCTTATAGCTTTCAAGTTTGTAAAACACCAGATAATTTTGTGTAATGAACTTTTAATCAGATGTTCATTAACAAAACACGAAAAAGGAAACAAATTGATAATGGTATTTTTAAAGCAGCAAAAAGATTCAAATACTTTCCAGGCAGATTTTAATGTCACTGACAAAAAACAAAAACAGAAGGAGTCAGCATGGAACAGCTGAAAATGAACTATGCTGCCTTAAAAATAAAATAAGGACAAATTACACAATATTTTAATAATATCCTTTAAAGAATGTGTGCATAACTAGTAGGTAAAATAAATTTCCATGAATGTCTAGTTAAGGAGAGAAAAGGCTCCTACATATACATTTCTACCCCGGGCCACCCCGACGAAGCCGTTGAAGTGATGACCCGGTGCCTGGAAGCTGTGCAGAGTTGGATAGGTCTTAACAAGCCCCATCCAACCAGTTGCAGCCCTTTCTGGATCGGGGCGCTCTTCGCACAGTCACCTCTGCTCTCGTCATCTCCCGCTTAGACTATTGTAATGTTCTCTACATGGGGCTCCCCTTGAAGAGCATCCGAAGGCTTCAGCTGGTGCAAAGTGCAGCCGCGCGGGTGATCTTGGGGGCTCCTCAGAGCTCCCATGTTACACCGCTCCTGCGCGAGCTGCATTGGCTTCCAGTGGCCTTCCGGGTGCGATTCAAGGTGTTGGTGGTCACCTTTAAAGCGCTCCAAAGCTTGGGACCTGGGTACTTACGGGACCGCCTGCTGCCACCATTGGCCTCCCGCTGGCCAGTGCGCTCCCACAGGGTGGGCCTCCTTGGGGTAGCCGTCAGCCGGACGATACCGGCTGGCGGCCCTGAGGGTGCGGGCCTTCTCTGCGGGGGCTCCTTCCCTCTGGAATGAGTTACCCCCGGAGATGTGGGCCATCACTGACCTGCAGACCTTCCAGCGCGCATTAAAGGCCCACCTTTTCCAACAGGCCGGTCTGCCCTAGTATTAATTACTAGGGTTTTAAATTTTGGAAAATTTAACTTTTTTACCTCTTTTACTCTGCTTTTATAATATCATTCCAGCCACTAGTTTAATTTCTTTTAAATCTCTTTTAAATTTTTTACTATTTATGTCATTTTATCTTGGCTGTACACTGCCCTGAGTCCCTTTTTTGGGAGAGGGGGAGGTATAAAAGTGTAATAAAATAAATAATACATTAATACCTCTTAAATATCTTTTGAACCAAATTTAGCCTTGCATTTTAAAATGTTTAAAGAATTTTAAGTAAGGCATAGTGACTTACTTAAGCCAAAGAAAAGAGGAAGGTTATAGAACTGATTATTTAATCTGTGTAGATGACTATCAAAGGCTGACTTTTCTAAGAATTGATAACTTTACTATCTGAATAAATGGTATGACCATGAATCAAGAAGCAACTTGCTACTTTAAAAACTGAGATATTATCTGTCTTAATCTGTATTTTTTTTATCAACACTGTAGTAAAACCAACATTTATTCATTAATTATTCATTATCTTTATATAATAAATTTATAAATCTCATTCAGAGTGACTCATTCCATGTCTTGATCACAATCCCATAAGAGTCCCCAGGACCAAATATCTATGGAAATTCTCAGTAATCCAGGTCATGGATGTCTCAAAGATGTTTTTTCAAGAGGCAAATGGACTTTCTTGTCTTTCTTTGAAGACATTTCGCTTGTCATCCAAAAAACTTCTTCAGCTCTGACTAGATGGTGGGGAATGAAAGGATTTATATTCCTTGCACACAGCTGGTCATTTGCATTCTTTTAGTGAGTCATTGAGGCTACCTGGAGATTTAACTATGTCACCAGGATCACCTGAGTGGTGCAAATGGGTGTGGAGCCTTCTTGGAACTGTTGAAAGGACTGTGTTGGAGAAAGGTGGTGTCTTCAAAGAAATGCCTTCAAGGAAAAACCAGAAAGTTCAAGTGCCTCTTGAAAAAGCACCTTTGGGACAAGAACCTAGGCTTTCAACAAAAACAGTCAAAACAGTTTTTAGAAAGCTGGAATTTTTTTCAACTTTCTCATTTGAACCATGCCTGAAACTGAAATGGGATTAAGACCCCTGAACTTCAAATATTATCTTTTATTAATAAAACCTCTACCAAGTATTGCTTTGACAGAGCTAGAACTCAAACTAAAGCATCTGCAGAATCAAGCTTTATCAATATTGCTAGAAGATTCTGCACAGCAGATATTTGTTCAATATGCATTATTTAATGTAACACAGAAGTTAATAACATGAAAGTGAATTTTATACAGTTAAGGTTATTTTTCTCCATGTGTGAATTTCAAAGGCAATCTTGAATATAACCATACTTAAGTAAGACTGCATTTCAATTACAGGACACAATATATTTAAAAAATCCCAATATCTTTAAGTAAGTTACATGAGGAGTCACATATATATTCAGCAACAGTCATGATGGACAGCTATGTACTTACATCCTTAACTTGTTCAGAAGTGATAGGCTTGTTGAAGGAATCAATTGCTCCTTCGGACACAATTATTATATTCAACCTTTTCTTTCGGGCACGGTTCTAGGATGAAAGAAATTTAAGACAGATCAGTAAAGCTATCAAAGCTAGAATAAACACTGGAAGGCTGAATTCTGAACATAACTAGGAAACATTTCATCTACTACAGGAGTGGCAAACCCAACCGCACTGCGGGCCACATTGTGATGTATTGGGATATTTCTTGCCTTTGTGGAGCCTGAATAGGTATGGGGATATCAGTTTGATAAGCCTGGCCCACTACACAAGATACAAATATTCAGAAAATGCATCTAATGAAACTCTATCCCATTGTTAATTCTTTTCTTCCTAATATTACTGAGCATATCTACGTCAACTTGGCACATTGTACACGTACTAGATCTTTCAGTTCCAGAATTTTTAGCCAGAATGACTAGAAATAGGAACTACAGTTGTCACCAGTCAGGAAGAGTAATGGATTGTGGAAAACGTATACATACATTTGATCATAACCATTTCTATCCTGGACAAGTATGGCTCCATGCTCAGGAGTATGAAAATTCAGTAAGATAAAGTGAACCAAAAGGCTTCAGGCTTTTTGATTTCAGAAACATTTTCAAATCAGCTGACAAACATATGAATTCTGCAGAGGATCCTGGAATGTGCTGTAAGGTAGGGATGAGGAACCACTGTCTTTTTAAACCAGGGTAAGGGAACGATAGCCTTTTTATGACCTGTGGACTTCAACTCCCAGAATTCCTAAACCATGCTGTCTGAGGAATTCTGGGAGTTGAACTCCACTAGTCATAAAAGGGCCATCATTCCCCACCCCGGTCTATTATTGGAATTCAAGGCCCATACAGACCAAAGCTGGACATTCTAGGAGCTGTAGCAATACTTCTCCAAAACCATTCATAGTCACAATTCCTGAAGTTTTTTGAGAGTTCTTATTCACTCATGTTGAAACTGAGCATGAGAATTAAAGCAGACAAGTCTCCTGAGATGACAAGTTGAAAGAGAATAGCCCAATGTCTTCAAGAAATACATTCTGCCATTAACATGAACTTTTAACATCTTATTTTCGGGGGGAAGATGTCAACAAGTCCAATAAGCTATAGGTTTGGTGACATTTTTTGTACATCTGTGCCATTTGAGCAAACAGATTCCTGCTTTCCAGCATAATTTAACCATGCTGTTTTGCAAGCTGTTGAGAGCCATTAAGGGAATGACCACATGGATATTTTCTAAGTTAAAAATAAATGGATTGCACCATGGGACTACCCTCACTACAGCACTCCATTTTTAGAAGAAGAAAAAGACCAGAAAAATAATCCAAAAATGCCAAAGGAGAGATTCTTCACAGGCCATCTTTACCATTTTGGCACAGTTGCCTTTTAGAGAGTGGAAATTTGGTTTGTTCTTGCTCAATTTTCATCAGGGAGCTATAATCTCCCAAGGAAGCCGAAGGCATTATTAAACCAAAGCTGAAAATGATTACCTCAGAAAGCCTAGCACACATGTGATCTTCCCACCCTTCCTCAGGTGGATATTCAGGGATAAATACATAGTCTGCACCACAGGCTAAAGCACTAACTAGTGCCAGATACCTAGGGCAAAAAAGAAAATTCCTAATCAGTATCTGAAGTGTACATCACAACTTTTTTTTTTTACTAAAAATGATTTTATCTTGGAAATACGTACCCACAGTGTCTCCCCATCACTTCTAGGACGAAGGTCCTCTGATGGCTACAAAAAACACAAGATAGATGAACAACCAAAACAAATAGTAAGATACTGTTCAAATGTACAGATCTTGAGTTGGCACGAAGTGGATGACCCCTATGCTTGTTTGTTTATTTTTTGATTCTTTTCTCATCTTCTTTCAGATGGACTTTCCTTAATCGATCTAGTTGCTAGCAAAGTATGTCAACTTAGGACCACAATTGAGCGCAAAATTTATGTTGTTAAGTGAGACATTGGTTAAGTGAGTTTTGCGCCATTTTACTATCTTTCTTGTCACAGTTGTTAAATTAGTAATGTGGCTGCTAAGTAAACCTGGCTTTCCCATTGATTTTGCTTGTCAGGAGGTGGCAAAAGTTGATCATGTGAGCCCAAGACATTGCAAACATCATAAATATTAACCAGATGCCAAGCATCTGAATTTTCATTACATGACCATAGGGATCTGCAATAGTCATAAGAGTGAAAAGTGGTCACATTTTTCAATGCCATCGTAACGTTGAACAATCACTAAATGAATTGTAAACCAAGGATTACTTTATAGTAATATTTTGTTAAAAAAATATCCAAGTTTTTTTCTCATTTCTCCATAAATATGGAGTTTAAGGAAAATATATTATTTACAAATTACCATTTACATTTGCTACTAACCATGTTTCCCCGAAAATAAGACCGGGTCTTATATTAATTTTTGCTCCAAAAGATACATTAGGACTTATTTTCCAGTTAGGTCTTATTTTTGGGAAATTACAGCACTAAAATGCTTCAGTGTAAACTAATGATCTTAACTGGGACTTATTTTGGGGGTAGGGCTTGTAATAAACTTCCTGAAAAAATCGTGTTGGGGCTTATTTTCGGGGAAACAGGATACCTTTCAATTATGGATACTATCAGAAATCAAAGATTTACACAAATGTTCTCAAACATGTTTCTTATTGGCTTACAGAACTATGCAACAGACAGTAAAAGCACTAGAAAAAGAGAATCCTTGTTCTTCCTCCCCCGCCATATATTTGCATGCCTTGTTCCTGTCAAAGCACCTCTCTAACGATGTGACAAATACCAGTGGAAGTGTTGAAAGGGCTCAGCTGCTGTTTCTAGGAATTCATGCACGCCTCCCAAGGCTCAATTTCTATTCCTCCAAAGCCAGCCAAAGGTTGCAAACTTCCAAACAGCTGCTTCCAGCTTTTTGATGGCAACAGAATTTATACAAAAGTTCGGGTTGAATGACATGCTAAGCCATGGTGTAACATCATGAAGATTAGATAATAAAACTACAGTGTGATCCTGGCATGTTCAACAAAGCATTTTTGGGAGCTGGGAACAGGGTGAACTGCAAGCAAGGAAGCCCCAATTTGCACTGTGCGGGAAAACTGTCCTGCATTTTTTTTTTCTTTACTAATTTTCATTCAGTGAGATGAAAAGGGGTATTTGCCTTTAAAATTCCTTTCAAAGAAGACAACATGGAATGTCTTTATATTAAATTCATGATAAAATTATCTGGGGATGTTTTTGACTAATTAAATAATATCTGTATGGAGGATCTGCACTCTTCTTCAATGCCAAGAGAAGACACCATGGGGATAAATCCTATCATTAAGCTTTTTAAGATTTCAAGGTATTAAAAAGTTTGGAAGGGCATCTGCTTGATTGCTAAACATTTAATTAAAAAAAAAAAGTATACCAGCTGTAGCATCTGTCATGACATCAAGTATGGAATAAACTAAATGCCATCAAGAGACATTTCTGGGAGAAAAAAAATCAACTATCTTAACAATAAGGATAAAACACAGTGTTTTTCTCAAGAACAAATTTCTATACAGGTAGTCCTCGACATGATCACAATTAAGCCTAATTTTTGTTACTAAATGAGACATTTGTTAAGTGAATTTTCCCCCCATTTTTTGACTTTTCTTGCCACAGTCGTTAAGTGAATCACTGCAGTTGTTAAATTATTAAGTGAATCTGGTTTTTCATTGATTTTGTTTGTTAGAAGGTGATCACATGATCCCAGAACACAACAATTGTCATAAATATGAGTCAGTTTCCAAGTGTCTGAATTTTGATCATGTGACTTATGGGGATGAAATGGTCGCAAGTGTGAAAAACTATCATAAGTCACTTTTGCCAGTGCTGTTGTAAATTTGAACAGTCAGTCACTAAATAACTGTTGTAAATCAAGGACTACCTATAGAGAATTTCCATGCAGTTGTTTATGAAGCATCTGAAACAAAGGAAGAATTTTCCTATGTCAAGGAAACATATCTTGAAATATACTGGAAATAAAGTATCCTTTTTTACTCATTTTGCCTTTCGGCAGCTTTTTAAAACTTAGTTGTGTTGTTGTTGCAAAAAATTCCAGATTAGACTAACCACAGTTCAGTCTTTTGAGGTACAATAAGCCATTGTTAGCTTTAAAAAGGAAATAAATGTTTCCAAAGGCATGATGGGGCAGGAGTGGGCAAAAGAGAACTTTTGTTGTCCATATGAAGGACCTGAAATGGATTTCAGAACTGCTCAGAAGCTGAATAAAAAAGTATGCTATGATAAACAGCAGTACAAATTATTATTACAGTATGGAATATCCCATCCCCAAAATGTTAATGTGCATTATATCTTTCAGAAAAGACTGAGAACTGTAGAAGTTCTTCAGCTACGGCAAATCTTCCTGAAGGGATCCATAATTGGTTGTCTAAAAAGTGAAAGAAAGCAGGGATTTCCTAGCCAATGTGAATACCTTCATTGTCCTCTCTCTACAATAAACGTGTGGGGAGAGGCCATCAAAATCTGGATTCATATATGAAGCTAGGCCAAAATTTGCTTAATCATGAAAAACAGACTTGCTGAAGTCTGTTCACACCTAATCACTTACCATGGTTTATAAATCAAAATGAATACATTCCTACAGGTTGTAATACTTAATCAGCAAATTATCTTTTGGCTTAGTACAATCTATGAATACAATTTTTATATATTAAGTTGTCTGCAGCAAAGTAAGTTTTGACAGTCACTGAAGGCAGGACAAAACACAAAGCCATGGTTTTACAGTTTTCTAAAGTATGAAGCAGAAATATTACTTACAATGTCCATCTTGATATTGTAATTAGTTCCCCTCTTGGCCATAAAATGTAACACAGACAATGTGGTATATGATTATTACCTCCCTACCTTTGAGGTAATAATCATATGCCACATTGTATATACCATACACTCACATGCCGGAGCAAATAGAGTTTCCTTTAGTGCAGCAGGCAGCTGCCCTCTGCCTTGCTGCTCCTTGGGCTTCCCCACACTTTCACAAATCTATCCAAAATTTGTGTGTCCCTCGAAGGGCCTCCAGATTCCCAGATTGAGGATGAGAAAACAGAGCTCATTCTTCCCTCCCCACACTGCCGCGGCATCGCAACCGGAAGTCCTGGACATTTAGCTTTTACTTGAATTTTCTATAAGTCATCCCAATCTTTATGACATTTTTCCAGTGAATCAAATACCTTTGAGCAGTAGTCATGATGGCATCCACCACTTCAATGATTCTATGCAGGGCAGAATCTGTGCCAATAGTCATGTCTGTCCCACAGAAATCATTGTCAATGGACCCAACCATTCCCACAATGTTGAGGTAAGCATAGCTCTTTACAGCTTCTTCTTCAATCTCACCTGACCAAAAAGAAAAGAAAAGAAAAGAAAAAGAAGTAATAATATATCCAGAAGTATCCAAGAAGCATCCCTTCCCTTTGAGTCTCAGAGACATTTTTAGGATGATCTTACAGTCTCAAGGTATACATAAATATCACTTTAGCATTATATAATCGTGTAAGGACATGATATGCAAAGAGACAAGTTCATTCAGACCTTTCATTCAGAATGTAAACGACATGCTGTCTATAGTAATTCCCTTTTGGCTGTTTTAGGAAGGTTGAAAAAATAAGATTGGACACCATGAATACTAGCCTCATTGGATACTCCCTGGAATGTCTGAGAAGCTGTATTTTTTTTTCCACATGGGTGTGAAAAATTTCAGATAGAAGATTTGAATAAGGCTTCTCTTTAAAGTTTAAATAGCCATTGTCCATTAAGAAGGAGGAGGAAGGGGAGGAGGGGAGAGGAGGAGGAAGAGGGAAGGAGAAAGGAAGGGAGGGGGAGAGGAGAATTGGTATAAGTGTAATGACTTTATCAAAGATGCTTTCATATGGATTCACATCCATAAGTTAAGTTTGTGCTATGAGGGTCAGTAGAAGCCATTTTAGACTTATAGGTAGGACTTTGCACATTTTACCCTGATATTTGGGTTTAAATGAAATCAGTTAAGCTTTACCAAGAATGGCCCAATTGATGGATCTGAGCAACTTCTACATGTCCCCTCCCCCTCGCAACTTTAATCAAGAAATGGCAAAATCATGGAGATTTCTCATGGTTCCATTGACAAGGAAAGGCAAATATTTCCCGAAGTCTAAAGGTGATTAACAAGCTCTTTCAGTTCTGAATGCCAGCTTCTACTTGGCAAAGGTTCAGCAAAAAGATCACAGTTTGCAGAGAGGAAAAAAATATTTTTGTAGGCCGAAGACCTGAAGGACAAGAGAGCTTGCACAATCAGTATTGTAAGGCTGGTTCAAATTCATCTTCGTAGTCATTTTTCTTACCACAAATAGAGGGCGTTTTCAGAACTTCCATTTTCATAACTGAGAGGCAAACAGGAAGCTTAGCAAAGAGAGAGAGAGAGAGAGAGAGAGAGAGAGAGAGAGAGAGAGAGACCTTCTGTCAACTTTGCTTTCCCTTTTCACGGGGTGAGATCTTGCTCATGCCTGTTTTGGAACTCAACTACTGCCAATAGCTTTTGTGTGTGGAATATCACAGCTTATAGAAATAGGAAATAAAATGGGGAAAAAATTAAAGTGAGAAAAGATCTCTAGCATCTGGACAATTTCATGTACCCAGAGAACAAGCTTTGAGACATTTTGTTGGCTGTGAATGTTAGATATGTTTATGATGGTTCCAGTATCAGAGCTTAGCTTCCCCATTTCTTAACATTCATCCTAAAAATAGAAGTCAGCTAAAAATAACAACAAAAGTAGCCAGTACATGTCATGCTCTCTCTCCATCCTTCTGCAAACTGAAGAGTTCTGATACTGATGCGGCCTAGAAAAGGATAAAATTCCAGGCCCTAATTAAACCTCTTGACCTATTTATATTTTTCCTTCTTTCTCCTAGCAGGTGATAATTTTCTCTCAAGAAAAAGAGATTGGTTCATAAAATATATGAAGTGAAAGAGATCCTTTAGGCCACCCCTAGATCAGCGAAGCAATCCAAATTAATCCATCTTTCTCCAGCTTCAATTTTGTTATTGATATAAAAGGAGGGATCCGTAAAAGGAAACTTAATAGCTCCTGATCTGACATGGGAAAAGGAGCACACAAAAAAAGGGAAGTGAAGGCAGCGATAAATAGAACAAGCACACTGACTTTATTTGGCTAACAAATAAAGGGTGGGGGAGATCAGTTCATCCAAAGATTTCACAAATAAGCTGTTGGGGATGAACTACATGAAGTAAAGAGGTTGACATAAAGGATCTGAAGGACAAGAAGAATGGAATGGAATACATTGGAGTGGAATTAGAAATCAATGACAACAGAAGGACAGAGAGAAGAACACTGCAACACATGAGTAAAGCATGGACCAGTGAAGGATAGAAGGAAAGTCTTTGTGCGATGTTGTGAGTGATCAGAGTTGGCAATGGATTGAAAAATAATGCGGGGGTAAGGAAGAGTGAAAAGAGACATAAAAGGCAAAGCTCTGTATCTATTCACTATGGTTTATCAATGGATGAAGAAAATATTGCAGGAAGATGCATGTACATAAAAGGAATTTGAAATGACGGCAAAGTACCCAAGCAGCAATCTCAGAGAAGCAAATAATAGGAATCGAGTAAATAAAACTGACCATGTTATGAGAACTAGTACACAGTATTTTGACCACACTGTTGACCACTCACTTCCTTGCTTCATTTGCAAGACGTGCTTCATTATCAATGAGTCTATTCATTCATAAAAGCAAACAAAAGCAATACATCAAGGCAATGCTGCCACAGTTCACTGCATATGCCTCCTGTCAGGCAATTCAGGGACAAATAGTATGCTATTCTGACAAGAGCAACCCATCTGAAGCATCTATGTCTGGTTCATACTGGAATTATGGTTTATAAACTACATAAATTAATTTAATGAGCATTTAAAAGCACAGAATCCCTCTGTGAGGGAGATGGAAAGTTATAAAATATAATAGAGATAAATGATAGATAGATAGATAGATAGATAGATAGATAGATAGATAGATAGATAGATAGATAGATGATAGACAGATACAGGTAGAGAGAGAGAGAGAGACAGATAGACAGACAATAGGTAGGTAGATAGGTAGGTAGACAAACGGACAGAGCAACCATTATTTCCAGTGCAATTGAAATGCCATAATGCATTTCAGCACACGAATTGAGGGTGAGAGGAAAAATTAATTGGAGGTAAAATTAAAGACCAAAATGAACTCATAATGTTGCAGATAAAGGAATATGTACAGAAATGAGGTCAGCAAGATATCTGAAAATCAGAACTGACAAAACTGATAAAAATACCCAAGCAGGAGATAATCTCTGGAAATTGTGGTCTGTAAACTAGAAAACTAAAAGACCAAAAGAAAACTGATGTAATTCCCTAGGGGGAAATAAAGATTACCAACCCTAGAAGAAACATGTAAGTTTGCAGTTACATTGGCTCTTAAGTGTGTTTATAGCAACTTTATGCCCAACAGTGTTGGGATTCTCTTTGTGAATCTCCCTGCATGATAAGTACCAAGTACTTCGATAAATTAACATAATTGCTAAATCTCACATAGCTTCATATATATAGTTTAGAACAATTAACCATGGAATGGCTTGCTTCCAGAAGTTGTAGATGTTCCATCACTGGAGGGTTTTTTTTTTTTAAAGAAGAGATTGGATAAACATTTATCTGAAACAGTATATGGTCTTTAACTGAGCAGGAGATTGAATTAGAAGAAATTCAAGGTCCTTTTCAACTATTGTTTGTTACAATGACATTTGCAAAGATAACATGCTGTCATGCTGCTATGACTATGTATTGGTGCAACATCAAAAGGCTGTTCATTATTCATTATGTGAAGGACCATGAGAAACCATCTGGCAAAGGGTGATGGCTCAGAGCATTCCACATGGATGCTTCCAGAGGTCAATTTTTTCATTCCCTCCGCCTTATCCATTGCCACTGTTTTCCAGACTCAGAACATACCTGAATTCCAAACAACTAAATTTGGGATCTTCTGCATACAAACCAAGTCTCCAACCACCAAGGAAAGAACCTTCTTAGGAGATCTGAGCTTGATCTACTAATTAGATATCCTTAGTTTATATTGCTTTTGGTCCCAACTTGGGTTGAAAATGTGGAGTTTAGGAACCACTGCTTATATTCTCATGACTGGACAATGTCGGCATTTTGGGAAATGAAGTAACAATATGGAAAATATAGGTAGTCTTTGAATTGCAACCATGAAGGAGCCATCACAATCATCATTCATATAAAACAAGTAAGTCATAGGTCCAACCCAATTTCACAATCTTTTTTGTAGTAGTGATTAAGCAATCATGGTGGTCATAAAGCAATCACTGCAGTTGTTAAATGAATGCAACAGTCAATAAGCAGACCAATGGCTTGCTATGGGTGTGGTTTTGCCAAAAAACAAAAATAAATGCCAGTTTTCAGGAAAACCACCATAAAATCTGGTCATGTGATTGCAGGACACCGCAAATGGCCGCAATCCAGTTGCCAGGTATTGAAGTGCAGTCATGTGGGTGGGGCATGAGACCATCAAAACTTAAAATCCAGGTTGTAAGTACCCCCCCCCAAAATAGGCCCCTAGTGCCCGTTATAGTTCCAAACAGCTGCTGAGCAACTAGTTGTAAGTTGAGCAATACCTAGTTTTTGTGGCATACAATGGTGATTCAATGCTTTAACAGCAACAAGGTAACTTACCATTTTTTGCCAACTCCTCTAACAGGCCATTCCACTCTTCCCGAAAGATATTTGCACCAGTTAAGCTGCCATCTCCCCCAATCACACAAAGGTTTGTGATTCCACACTTCACTAGATTGCAGGCCGCTTTCAAGCGACCTTCACGAGTTCGAAAAGCTTTACAGCGAGCACTGCCAATAACAGTCCCCCCCTAAAAGACAGAAGGAAAAGTTCAGCTGAGAAAAAATAGATCTCATTTCAGTGGCCCTAAATCATCCATAAGCAACCTTTAGGGCCCATTGGAATAGAAAAAAAATCTCTTTATATTACTAATTATAGGCAGATAATAAAAGTTGCTTACAATATATATGACAGCCTTTCACAACTAGCACCTTCCTTCCAAAGATGCAGAAATTTCTACTCTTACAACTGCCAAGCATGGCATTCATCTTAATATATCACACGTATCTTACAAAGCTACCTGGAATTCCTATTTTGAAGAATGAAAATGTCTGCCATAGTTACACTTTCCTGACTTTATTGAACTTGTTCTCTTCCTCCACACCCTCAGAATGCCCTGTGGATGTGTAAACACAGTAAGATTATAATAAGAGGCAGGAGGAAATTTGTGTGCTGGTCAAATCTTGTGAAACAGAGAATCTGTGTTGTGTATGATTGCAATATTCCATTTCCTTTTATCAAATGCTTAATCACAGGTATTGTGCTGTCACCTATCCATAGGGGCAAAATAAAATTTCTTTGCTCTGTTGGAAAACCTGTAAGACCAGGTTAGAAATAGATTATCATGGAGAAAATTTCTCCATGTGGTCATTAAGAATCAACACCAATTTGATGGCCCATAATCAATCGGACACCATACCAGCTCAAAAGAAAATTATTAGGCAAGTTGAGAACAATGCAGCTTTTCAAGATATTGTACTGATTCCTCAGTAGGTAGAAAACAAGCCATGGAAATGATGTTCAAGAGCAGCATCTCCAACCTAAATGCAGTTAATAAAGACCTCCCAGCATAACAAAGTTTTGTAAAAGGTCTCATAATTAGACAATTGAAAAGCAGATTGAAAAGATACCAGACTCTACAATTGGTGCATAGTTTCTGTTCCAGGCACTCTGGAAAAATTGGAAAGCAACAACAAAACAACGTCAGTAAGTCTTAATGTCTATAGAAATTCTTAGTCATCTGGGCCATAGCTGTCTCAAAGGTGCATTTTCAAAAGGCAACTGGACTGGTTTTGAGGAGGAGGAAGGGGAAGGAGGAGGAGAAGAGGAGGAGGAAGAGGAAGAGGAGGAAGAGGAAGAGGAAGGAGAAGGAGGAGAAGAGGAAGAGAAAGAAGAGGAGGAGGAAGTAGTAGTAGTAGTAGTAATTTGATGAAGCTTTCCTGGGTGAGAAGCAAAACATCTTCTTCTACCTCAAGGAAAAAAACAGCCTTTTGGAAAAGACCCTTGAATCAATGATCATTCAAATATGCACGTTAAACTCTAGCTTCAGTCTTTTGGGGATGATTTATTATATTATTAGGTAAACATCTATATTAACATTCTCCTTAATTCGGTACCTACCACTTGGAGGATACTTGAAACACTCTCCCATGTAACTTCAACAATATTTTCACCCCCATCAACCATACCTTGGTATCCCTGCGGGGAGGAAAAAGTAACAGTTTATATGAGAGGGAGGGAGGGAAAGAAAGAGAAAGAGGGAGAGATATATAACACATATAAGGAGACGTGTTTTTTCAGATAATGAAATGTTAAGCTTACACACTAGAAATACAAGCAAGTATATGAACAGGAAAAAAATCTCAGGGAACTGATGAATTTCCTTTGTTGCAAATCACTGAGATTTCAGTTTATTTAGATAAAGGTCAGATACGTTTAGAGTTTTAAAGCCATCTTTGACTCATCTTGAAAAACACTAAACAGGATCAAACTTCTATTGCATAGTTGAATTTGATGCTGGAAGAAACCCTATGGCTATAGGTTAAATGTCTTGGGAAAAGGAAGACATGATTCATTTCTGTATCATTACCCAAAAAATCTACATGGACACATCCATTGCTGTCAGCAAGGTTAAGCCTGACATTTTTTGTTTCATTCTATTAAAAAACTAACATAATCAATAGTATTAAACAGTGCAAAAGTTGATAAAATCTTCAGTGCTAATATTGAAGTCCTGGTCCCTGAAACTACTACTTTAACTGTACAACTGCAGCTCATTAGAAGAGCTTTATCCCGTTACTAGGAGACAAAATGCCAACATTAAGATTATATCCATGACTCCCAGTAGTACAGGCAGGCCACTACATGCTTTTTTACATAAAATATTTGAAACATGTTGGTGTGTGCGTGCATGTTTGCACTTCACCAACATTTTAAATTAAATGCAAACTGTCTACCAATACTGGTAGAATCTCATGTAAAACAGGAAATGTTGCAATGAGTTTCCCATTTTAGCGGTATGTCTGTAACTAACTAAACAGCAGGAATTCACATAACTCAACAGAGAAAGATGGAACAGAGGAAGATTAGATATTAGATAATGGAAGAAAAAAATGTGACTTTTATTATTAAACCTTATTTGCAAATCAGAGACCCAAGCATATATCCCTTACCCTGGGCAACCCCAGGATTGCCTAATTTCAGAGCAAGGTAGACAGATACGGTTACATTATCTGTATTTATGATCTATTGTGAACAGAAGCTACATGATCAGTCCAAGTCTAGAACTAAGGAGAAATTTAAGAAGAGAAATTTAAGAAGTGTTTAAGAAGAGATCGGACAGAAATGGTATAAGCCTAAGGGTCTCTCATTTGAAAAGAGTTAAACTAGAAGACCTCCAAGATCCATTCCAACTCTCACTCCTATTCTATTTTATTCTATTCTATTCTATTCTGTTCCGTTCCAATACAATCCATTCCATTCCTTTTTCCATTCCTTTCCTTTTCTTTCCTATCTTATTCTATCCTCAAGATTTAGATGTGGAATGAGGAATCAACTGCCCTTTACTGAAAAACTTCCATAATACTATAACAATATGTCCAATTATGTTCCAGTATATACAACTACTTCTCCTTGGCAGCAAAAATCATACATTATAGGGCATAATATCTCTTATTCATTTTTTTTCAAGTTAATGATAGTCCAGGAATAGTCCAGGTAAACCAAAATCACTAGAGTCTGTTCCTCAAAAGGCATTGGCTTTTTTGGTCCCTACCTTATATTTTGAAATGAGGGGAAGAGCATTTTTACATCTGCATTTAGATGTTGCTCACAATTCCTTAATTTTCACCTTATTTCCCCAAAGCTATAGCATTAAATTCCCTGAGTTTGAAGCTCAGGTGTTCCTAACATCCCCTGGGTGAATCTTACCTAATGGAAAGCTGGAACTTTTAATAAAGTAAGGTTAACTTACACCCATTTGTTAAGTGATTGTTTGAACTTACAATAGCACTGAAAAAGTGACTTACAACTGTTTTTCACACTTTAGGACTGTTGCAATAACTCCATCAAAATTTTGGCATTTTCAACTGGCTCATATTTTATGATGGTTGCAGTCTCCCAGGGTCATGTGATCACTTTTTGCGATCTTCTGACAAGCAAAATCAATGGGGAAGCCAGACTCACTTAATAATGGTGTTGCTAGCTTAACAACTGCAGTGATTCATTTACCAACCATGGCAAGAATTAAAATATGAGCAAAACTAACTTAATAACTGTTTCATTTAGCAACTTAAATTTTGGACTTAATTGTGGTTCTAAATCAAAGATTGCTTGATGCATATAGCTTTACAGCATAGGATTAACTGTTCTGTTGGGCTTCCCTTGCCAAATCACTTGTTTTCATATCATGAAATGTCTTTTTAAAAATATAAATAAATTAATGTCCCCTACTTTCCCTGGGGAAAAGAGGAAAGGGAAATATGGGATCTATCCAGAATAAAGACAGATAGGTTTGAACTGCAACTAAACCTTTTTAAGGTTCAAGGTCAACAATCTACTAACGCATTAATCATATTTAATGCAATCTAAGTACTGCTGCCTAAAATAACTATAGTAAATCAGCTTTGGGACACAGCAATATGGTTGGGAAATTGCCATAGAAAATCAGGTACTGATCGCTGAAAATCAGGTACACATCACTAAAAACAGGATGTTGTCCAGGTGTGATTAAAGTGAGAATAAGTTTTCAGAACAGGGGGTTGGACTAGATGATCTCCAAGGTCCCTTCCAAAACTATTTCTGTTACTATTACTTCCAGAAATGTATTTAAAGCAGAAAATATACTGAGCTGTATTATACATCTTCCAGGCTTTCCAGTCAAAAATCCCACCTCTCAATTCCAGGAACTCCAGTCTCGGGCTACAAACAGGGCAAGGCGGTTAGGAATAAAGGCCTGTTTTCTATGACACACTTTGGTATCTTAAAACAGATTGCACTGGAATCAAGAGCGATAACACAATCTTTTGCTGGAAGAAATGCATCCAGGCTGGGTTCTGTTTGCTACATACCAAACTTAGCATGCCTTGCTTGCACTGACCGAAAGCAGACACAAAAGACCTATCAGAACAGCAGTTCGGCTGACAAGGGGGTTCCATTTTCCCATAACCTCAGAGCACATATAATCGCTTGACAAAACATGTCAAACTCTAGCAGAGGAGTTGAGGGTGGGAGAAGAGCGGGAGAAGCCATTAGCTGAATAAAGTGAGAGGGACTTGGAACTCATTCATGTACCAAACTTATAAAAGAATTCCAGTATTATTATTTCTCCTATCTGACACAAAACACAAGTGATGGTTAATGTGAATTAGACTGCACTGCATTGCACAATAAACCCAAGTCGAGATTTTAGTGCAGAATTACACCAACTTCCTTCAAAGTGACATTCTCTAAATGGGTTTGGACGAGTTTATCACATCTCCTATGAGTCTCAGCCAATAAGTGAGAATTTCACAGTACTTTCCTCCACTTAAAACCACTTGTGACCATTCAGAGTTACAACAGCACTGGAAAGAAAGTGACTTATGACCAATTTTCATAGTTACGACATTTGCAGCATCCCCATGATCACAGGATCAAAATTCAGACGCTCGGTTCATATTTATGAACATTGCTGGGGTCATGTGATTATCATCTTTTGCGACAAGCAAAGTCAACAGAGAAGCCAGATTCACTTAATAACTATGTTATTAACTTAACAACTGAAGTGATGCACCTAACAACGGTGGCAAGAAAGGTCATAAAATGGGGCAGAAAACTTGCTTAAGGAATGTCTCACTTAACCACAGAAAATCTGGGCTTAATTGCAGTCGTAAGTCAAGGACTACCTGTACAACATGAAATTCTCCACCATCCAGTCAGGATCAATTTTTTAAATTGTGAGGTATAGTTGTGAGTATAGGCACATGCAAATCAAATAGGTTTGTGGTGTGTTTTGGGTCATTTTGAAGCAAAAGAATGCAAAGAGGATGAAATTACTTCAACCACAGAATAACATTTTGGACAAATAAAGTTACGGCCTCAACTTTGTTAAAGCCATGACCAGATAATTTTTCAATACAACTAATAGGGAATATATTTAAATGTTGTGAGGTCCTTGGTGCTCTCTCAACTTAGTAGTTTTCGTGCAGAGTTTCATTTCCAAACTAGTCCCCACTAGTATTGATCATATTATCTAGAGTTTGAAAATAAAATGTCTTGCAAGAAAACCATCAATCTCAGAGAGGACCACATAGCTTATCCCTGAGCTAAAAATACATTCCTATATCAATTTAAACACTATCAACAAGTGTGCCGGGCACTTTAATGCATTTCCCCCTCTCTTAAATTGACTACTATCTCAATAATGAAACAGCAAATCTCATCCAAACTATTCACTGTTGACCAGGGGAGAACTAGCTCCCTCAATTCTTAAATCAGGGCTGACAACAAACAATCTTAGATCCATTAACTTCTTCATCTTGAAGTAAATGAGGAGAACATGGAAAATAAACCAATGAAAGGGTATGTTCCTGTCAAGCAAAAAGGGTGTGAACTGAAGAAAAACTTTCAGCTGTCATGCTGTACTAAAAAAATAGCCAAAGGATTAAAAAACCCAGCAAGAGTTTGCAGAGCTGTTCTTAAACAAAAGAGTTACAGTATTAGGAAGGAAGGAGCAAAGGACTGGATGGACAATGAATGAGCTTGGGCAGGGCCAGTGTTCATCTACTCTGATAAAAAATATAATCATGTAATATATTATTAGCTCAGGAACTTTCCAGGTAGGGTGGGAAGTGGCTCTTAATTTAATTTTCAGCTGCATTGGGCACACAAGAGTTCTCTTTTAGCCTGCAGAGTTTTAACGAGAGTTCTACATACAGGCATTTAGTTCAGCCAATTATTTCCAATAATATACCTAAAGATAACACACTGCATACAGGCCATTTGGCAGGCAGGCTATGTCTTAAGACTGTATGAATCAGTAAAGCTCCAACTTTATTCAAAGAAGACAAGATTTGCTTTCACATATATTGAGATTCAATTAAAAATTCAACAGCCGATTATAAAAGGAAAGCCTCAAAAATGCCCGCAGTTCTTCATTTGGGAGCAGAATAAGGAAAAAAAAAAACCCAGCAGTGAGATGGATCTTTAAGAGAACATTAATTCTGGGAAGTGTCCACTGAATATTTTTAGGCTTTCAGTGCAATAATTTTAAATATTGTTTCCCATACATTTTTTAAGAGAGAGGAAGGATGAGGAAAAAACAGCATAGAAGCATTCAAAATATCTTGAAAAAATATTTCAGGAGAAGCTGTGCTGAATTGTCTAATTTCTACTTAAGAGCTCTCAAAAGTTCTTCAACAAGAAAGCTCTTATTAAAGATCAAAGGATTTATTGCCCTTCAATAGAAAGCTGATTCATTGGCAAAGTCAGGGAATGCCAAACCACCAAACTACTCCATAACAATTAAAATAAAGAGGTTTGAGAACTGAGTGTGGTTATCACTGTTGTGTTAGAATATGTAATGATGCGTAGAAATATTTTGCATTATTTCCAATATTCTAACAGGAGGCTTAATTCCAAATCTACTTGCAATGAAGAAGTCCCAACATAAAGCAGAACAGACAACGGTTAAAAAATAAAACAAAGGAGTCTTAATTATTTTTATGTAAAGAGGTTAGGGGCAATAAAAGGAAATGAAAGAAGGAAGTTCAAAAAGCTAAAAAGCTGCAAACCACAGAGATTACATTACAGATAAGAGAAATAGACCAAACTGTAAGGAATGATAAAATTAAAAAGGTAATTGATTGGGGAAAAGGTAAAATATCACAAAAAAGAGCAAACCCAATAAAACAAAAATAGAATAAATACAGTTCCTTTTGTATTTCTTTCATCATTAGAAACTTCCTTAAAATACTCTAGCACAAGAGTTAGGCACAGATAGAAGTATAGCATTCTTCCAGGTATTTGAGAGGCAAAGCTGGCAGAGATAAAGAAATATATCAACCATTCACTCATATCAATGTGTCACAAAATGAATCAGTCAACCCTCATTCAGGTTTTCCTTTTCCCTATTTGGAAATGAAGTGGAAAGAAAGTTGAGATTTTGCAAAGCCAGAAGATACGAGAAATATATGAATCATTGCTGAATCCAAAGATATTCAAAGGCCTGACTGAATTGATAGAATTAAATAGAGAATAAATTGTATAGACTCTGTTAAGGTGTAATGGTTAAGGTGCTAGTCTAAAAACCAAGCAACTGGGAGTTCTAGTCCCACCTTAGGCACGACAGCCAGTTGGGTGACTTTGGGTTTGTCATTCTCTGACAGAGAGTTAATGCAGGGAAATTTTTGCCACCTTATTTATAAAAATACTGAAGGTGGGATAAAAACCAATTAAATAGAATTAATAAATAGATGCCTCAGATAAATTGAGAGGGATTACTGAATGAAATATCTTTGGAATTCCATTCAAGAGCATATGCATTTTTTTCAAGTTTCTTCCAGATGCCTGGAAAATATAGTGGCTATGTTAAGATTACCTTAACTTTAATGGATCAGCTCAACAAGATTTGTTTCAGTGGTGGGATTGTACCAGTTTCTTACTGGTTCGGTGATCTCACACTTCACAGTCAGGCATAGTGGTTAAGGTACTAGTCTAAAAACCAAGGACACTTTGCAATTTTTGTTACCAATTCGGCTGAAGCAAGCTGAACTAGTAGCATTTCCCCACCTATTTGTTTGGATTTTATGCCAGCCTGCTTTTCAGAACTGTTGTGTGAAGCATGGGGATGAAATCTTTGAATAAATAAAGAGAGGAAATTGTTACCTGTGAGTATTAGAAACTGGTCTTCCTTGGAGTTGGTATGTCCTATCTAAGGGTAGATGAGTTTTCTTCCTCTCTTGTCTTATGATGGCTTTGGAATGAGATCATTTGGTTGCTGCTGCCAATATCTACTTCCAGTGTAATTGTTATATGTGCCAGTGAGTTTGGGCTAAAGACATCAACACAGCCCAGAATCATCATCACAGCAAATGCAGTACTGCAGGCTGACTCTACTCACTGCCAGGAGTTTAATCCTGACCAGCTCAAAATTGATTCAGCCTTCCATGCTTCCAAGATTGGTAAAATGAGGACTCAGATTGTTGGGGGAAATATGCTGGCTCTCTGCAAGAGGAGCAATATGATGGGAGAAGCTGTACCTAGGTTAAAAACTAGTACCTCTGGGCAGGGCAAGAAAACACTCATACTTTAAAATTTGGAAAGCTTGCTGCTTGTCAGCCGTGGTTACTTTGGGATAGAGATAACAAAGAACTGGGAAAGTAGAAAAGATTTACCTATGTTCCGAATGTTTTAGAGGAAAGTTATACTTATATTTTTGCTGTTGTTGTATCACCCAGTCACTTGCCTATGACATGGGCAGCTTTAGCAATTGGATGAACGAATGAATGAACAAATATCAAATAATTAAATAAATATATTGCTTTCTTCTCTTCTCTTGCTCCATTTAATTTTCCTTTTTTCATACATTAATATTAAATATCTGTTGGGCTGTAAGTCAGATAGATAACAAGATTATTTTCCAGTTTATTCCTTCTCATCCTTTATTTTGATTGCTCTATTTTTCTCTCCAAGTTCTGGTGATTATCAGAGCTTCTGCTGAATAATGGTAGACACTAACCTCGTAGATAAAATACACTTTTGCTTCAACATAGATCCCCATGCGCACCACGGCACGGACTGCGGCATTCATACCTGGAAGAAAAGAACACAGAAAGGCACGATTATCATCTAATATCACCTGGAAATGTATGTTGCAGTACATTAAAACTATAATCATCACATAATCAAACTAATTAAAGAATTAATGAATATAAATATTTAATTTATTTAATTATTAATTAAACATTGAACATTACCAACTTTAAAAGAATAATTAAATAAAACTAATAAATATGCCCTTCAAAACCCATTAGCAATCTAACAGAGAAATCCAGTTCAAAAGTGCCAGAAAAATTACCATCTCCAACCCCGGCATAATTGGGGATCCACATAGTTTGGTGTGGACAAAAGGATAGGGGGAAAAAACCCTATTTCAAATCACCATTCATACATCAATTCATTGGGTGAGCCTGTACCGAAAGATATTTCTTGTACTAGACTTGATTATTCAATTGCATGTACTGCTCAGTGTCGGGTTTCAAATTGTTTTATCACCATTTTGGTGGGCATGGCTTGGTGGGCACATGCGAAGAGGGTTTCCTACTGACCTTCTCCTGCAATCATGCACTCTCCCTGTGTGTTCAATAGCTGACACGCGACAATCTGCTGTGCCGTGAGAAGCAGCTGAGCTTCAAAAGCAGGAAATAAAGTTCCGTATGGAGCTGGGGCAGGCACAGAGACTGATCATCCTCGGCGCTACCGGTTTTATTTATTTATTTATTTATTTATTTATTTATTTATTTATTTATTTATTTATTATTTCATAATTTTATATACCGCCCTTCTCCCGAAGGATTCAAGGCGGTGAACAGCCAACCAAAATACATACAAAACACAGATATAAATATGATTAAAAAAGAATTAAATTATGGGCTGCCCAAATAAAAATCTAAAACCCCCGATTAAAATAAGTTAAAACTTTCGTACCCCAACCAAACAAATCTAAAACCCCCTATTTAAAATCCCATTTGAGTCAGTTCAGGCCGGCCTGCTTAAAGAGCCAGGTTTTCAGATCACGTCTGAATGCCTTCAGGTCAGTGGTTGTTCGTAGCCCCAGGGGCAGCCCGTTCCAAAGGGCGGATGCCCCCACAGAGAAGGCCCTATTCCTCGGGGTCACCAAGCGGCACATAGAAAGCGTCGGGACCCGGAGGAGACCCTCTCTGTGGGAGCGCACCGGTCGGAGGGAGACTAATGGCAGAATGCGGTCTTGTAAGTATCCTGGTCCAATGCCATGGAGCGCTTTAAAGACCAAAAACAATACTTTAAAACGAACCCGGAAGGCCACCGACATCCAATGCAGCTCGCGCAGGAGAGGCGTCACATGGAAGTATCTCGACACCCCCATAACCACCCGCGCGGCCGCATTTTGTACCAGTTGAAGCTTCCGGGTGCTCCCCGCAGGGAGCCCCATGTAGAGGGCATTACAGTAGTCCAGGCGGGAGGTGACCAGGGCATGGGTGACCGTGCGTAAGGCGTCCCAATCAAGAAAGGGCCGCATCTGGCGTATCAGGCGAACCTGATAAAAAGCCCCCCTGGAGACGGCCGTGATGTGATCTTCCAAAGACAGCCGTAATCCAGGAGGACACCAAGATTGCGAGCCCTTTCTGTGGGGGTCAAGATCTCATCTCCAATAGCCAGCAATGGAGTCAGTTGACTATATCGGGCCGCCGGAAACCACAGTCACTCAGTCTTGGAAGGGTTGAGTCGAAGCCTGTTCCCACCCATCCAGTGCCACACAGCCTCCAGGCAACGGGCCATAAACTCCACAGCATTGTTGGGGTGGTTTGGGGTGGAGATGTAGAGCTGAGTGTCGTCAGCATAAAGATGACATTTCACCCCAAAACCACGGATGATCTCTCCCAGCGGCTTCACATAAATGTTGAACAGAAGAGGGGAGAGGACCGACCCCTGAGGCACCCCACAAATGAGGGGCCTAGGGGTGGACCTCTCCCCCCCGTCAACACAAATTGCGAGCGGTCCGAGAGGAAGGAGGAGAACCACTGCAAAACGGTGCCCCCAATTCCCAATCCCTCCAACCGCCGCAATAGGATACTATGGTTGATAGTATCAAAAGCCACTGATAGATCTAATAGGACCAGGACAGAGGAATAACCTCTGTCACGGGCCCTCCAGAGATTATCAACCAACGCGACCAATGCTGTTTCGGTACTGTACCTGGGCCTGAAGCCCGACTGGAACAGATCTAAGTAGAATGCTTCTTCCAGGTACTGAGGGAGCTGACGCGCCACCCCACTCTCAACAACCTTCGCCAGAAAGGGAAGGTTGGAGACAGGATGATAGTTATTTAAAAGAGCCGGATCCAGGGAAGGCTTCTTGAGGAGGGGTCGCACCACCGCCGTTTTCAGGGCGGTAGGAAAAGCCCCCTCCATCAATGAAGCGTTGACAATCCCCTGGAGCCAGCCTCGTGTCACCTCTCTGGAGGTGGAAACCAACCAGGAAGGGCATGGGTCCAGTAAACATGTGGTGGCGTTCAGCCTCCCCAGTAATCTGTCCATACTCTCGGCGGTCACAGGATCGAACTCCTCCCAGATAACCGTCTCAAGACTTGCCCCGGACACCTCCCCCGGGACCACCCAACTGGAGTCCAGCCCATCCCGAATCTGAGTGATTTTATCATGCAGAAATTGGGAAAACTCTTCTGCCCTACGCTGCAAGAGGTCCTCCCGCACTCTCGGCTCAAGCAGAGAGCGGGTCACTCTAAACAGAGAGGCTAATTTTCTGTCGATGCAATAAGGGCGGAGAAATGCGAACGTTTCGCCGCCTCTATCCCACTAGGTAGGTCCTAATATAGGATCTCACGTCCTCCAGATGCCCTCCAGACATCTTTTCCGGCACTTCATCTCCCTCAGCTCCTCCGTGAACCACGGAGCCAAATGGGATCTGTGCCGGGTCAGAGGTCGCAAAGGCACAACTCGGTCCAGAGCCTCAGCGGCCAACCTATCCCAGGTGGCCACCATGTCTGTGGCCGAGTTATGAGCCAGAGTTTCAGGGAATGGCCCAAGCTCCATCTGGAACCGTTCAGGATCCATCAGGCGCCTGGGGCGGAACCATCTCCTTCCTGCGATGGGGGGTGGACCGAGCCAAACCGGTAGAATACCTCTACTGGTATTGCTATAAAGGAAGGCCTCAGCTTATTACTGTAATGAAGCCTGTTTACTATGGGTATAGAGATCATGTCCCAGTTCAGTCCTATGCTTTATCCATTTCTATGGGAAGTTGTTGCTTGGCTTTTAAAGTTTTTTGGGTCAGATACAGAAGAGGGTGTATACAGAGAAAGATGCAGCACAATTAATTAAAATTTATTATAGAAATCCCAATGTTTATAGTTTCTGAGACATTTTTCCAAAATTACCTATTGCCAACCAAAGTAAAGGGAGGAAGACATCCCATGGAATTAACTCATTTTGAGGAAACGTTATGTATGGATCTTCAATCTCTCCCCTCATTCTCATGGTGTTGCTTAGTTTAAATAACAGCAAGGAAAGGTTACATATTAGTGAGGATTAGATATCTTGGTAAGTGTCTGGTAGGCATTGGGCACTTAGTTAAGACAAAAGTAGGAAATAATTATCTAACTGGTCTTAGAGCAGGGGGTTTATTTCCTTGCAACTCATGGGGACATAAATAGAAAGATCTAGCTTGTCTAAGGCTCTAAGCAGTCCCTCTTCCTAGTTAAATAAAAATAAAGGTCAATCACAGGAAAGAAAGAATGTAGGGAATGTAAAAAGTCTGTAATGGGTAGAAAAACACTCTCAGAAAAATACAAGCACAGTAGGTGGTTTATACATTAGGGCAGGGGTCTTCAAACTTTAAGCTTTAAGACTTGTGGATTTCAATTCCCAGAATTCTCTCTCCAGTCATGTTAGCTAGGAATTCTGGGAGTTGGAAGTCCACAAATCTTAAACTTGCCAAGTTTGAAGACTCTTGCATTAGGGGTCCTTCATTGTCAAGTGCAATCATTTGTCTTAATTGGCCTCTAATCTGTTTGCAGTATATAAAACATAATTCTCAGCTGTGGATTGTGCAATTCTCTGAAAAGTTCCTGAATTTGTGACACATCAAAAAGAATGCTGCAGATGTTTTCTCGTATGTTGCTGGATGTTTTTAAGGAGTGTCTATACCACAGGTCTCCAAACTTGGCAACTTTAAGATTTGTGGACTGCAACTCTCAGAATTCTCCAGCCAGCATACCTGGCTGGAAAATTCTGAGAGCTGAAGTCCACAAGTCTTAAAGTTGCCAAGTTTGGGGACATCTGGTCTATACAGTCACTTATCTGAACTGGTATAGGTTCTCCTGCTTAAGTGGAAACTGGACTAGAAGACCTCCAAGGTCCCTTCCAGTTCATTCATTCTATTCTACTCAAAGTTTTATAGGCATTGATGGCTGTCCCTCCATTGTCACATGACCACAATTTATGATGTTTTGCTAAAAAGCAGCGTTTACTTCTCATTTTTGCAAAAATGCCACACAGTGGATTCACTGACGGGCCACAAATTAATGATCATGGCGATTCACTTAATGACCACTGCCAAAATGTTATAAAATTGGTCAGTCACATGATTATTCAACCATCACTGCTTATGATCAAATGGGCAAGCTCCATTATGATCCTAAGCCAAGAACTACCTACATCACTGTGACATTGCTATAACTTCTGCTGTCATCAGAGGCCTAATTAAAAAAAAACTTGATGTTTCTCTCAAGAAGCTTTCCCATCACTGATTTATAATTTGCATTTTACTTAAGCTCCGGGAACAATGCCACATTCTTGTTCCCCATTCTGGTGCAACTGAACAGCAGATGGGTTTTCAATATGCATCTTTTCTGAATGATAAAACTAGTACTTTTCCTGATTATAAAAAGTACTGAATTGTTGTTGTTATTATCTCCCAACCAATTTCAACCTATCAATATCAGCTGTTTGGGTTATATCTCCTTTTTTCAGGCAAAATTCTTTCACTTACCCAGCTTGTGGTTCATATTCAAAAGGCTGAAAAGTCACACGTTATCCATAATTGTCATTATTGATCGATAATGACTGCACAGCAAAAACAAAGCATCTCCTGGAAAACCTCCATTAAATCCAAAAAATGTATTGATTAGATGTGAAGGAAACGTATTAAAATGTATTAAATCCAAAAATGTATTGATTAGATGTGAAGGAAACAGCTTAGCAGCTTGAATCCTAGATGTTTTCTGTTCCATCAAAAACAGCACCAAACATCTTTATAGATAGGATAATCTCAAAAAACACTAGTGTCAGGTGTTTAATTTACAACTCCCACATGGAATTCAAAACGTGTGAGCAATGTTCTTGCTCTAATCCTAGAATCCATTTTTTTAAAAAGAACAACAGCAGCAAAATCTCTTCCCACTCATTGGGGGGAAAAAGAAGAAATTCCTTGTTAGGATTATGGTGTTCTTTTTTTAGTATTGTCACCATACTTAATTAATATTCACTATTGTTCAAGCTTTGTGGTCTTGATTGCCTGTTCTAATAATCAATTAAAATGAGCATCTATCTTGGAGGTATCTTTATTTTTATGGTATTGCCCCCTGTCTCTGGCCAATTTTATTAAAGCTTCCTATCATGCCCACCCACCCACTCAGAGGTTTGAAAGCATGTAAATGCAAATAAATGAATAGGTATATTTTCAATGGGAAGGCACAACATTCTGTGCGCCTTTGGTATACAGCCATGCTGGCCACATGACCACAGTTACTGTCTTCGAACAATGCTGGCTCCCGCAGCCAAGAAACCGAGATTAGCACCATCTCCCTGAATTGGACATGACTGACAGGGAAATCTTTACCTTTCGCAGGCCCAATTTTCCAAGTCATCCCGCAAGATGAGTGTTTCTTGAATAACGAGGCCCTACATACAGTCATACAAGCCTGGTCACCTCATTTGGATTACTAAATGCATAATACATGGCTATCCTTCAAGAATATTTGCAAGCTACAACTAGCTCAGAATGCAACAGCATGAACAATTCTTGTATTACCACTTTTACGTGAACTCCATTGGCTATCAATCTGATTCCAGTCCAATTCAACATGTTGGTCATCATTTTATGGCAGGGATTCAGGATATGTGAGGAACTGTCTTGCCCCACTGGGATCAACCCACCCCACATATTCTGTCAGAAAAGGCTTACAGCAGTCCCCATCAGCCTAGGAAAAGAGCATTTTCTGCCATGCTCCCACCCACTCTTTGGAACATCTTGCCCTGGGATGGGACATGAAATCTGTCCCCACCCTTCTGGCCGTTAGGAAGAGCCTTAGAACATGGCTAGGCCAATTGGTGTGGGGCCCTTAAGAAGAAGCTGTAGACCTTGTCTATGTACCAGAATGGTCAAATGTGATAAATAAATAAATGTGATAAATAAATAAATAAATAATGATAAATAAACAAATGGCAACTTCAAATCCCAACAAATAAATGCTCTGTCTTACATATTGGCAAAAAAAATCCAAAAATAAAATACAGGCTGAATAGTCAAGACCTTGTTGATGATCCAAGCTGTCAAGGATCTTGGAGTTCTCATCTCTAATGATCTAAGTGCTAGAGCCCACTGTAACTACATAGCCAAAAAGGCATTAAGAGTTAACCTAATTTTATGTAGCTTTTTCTCTGGTAATATTACACTACTAACTAGAGCATACAAAACATTTGCTAGACCAATAGTTGAATACAGCTCATCAGTCTGGAACCCACATTACATATCTGATATTAACACAGTTGAGAAAGTCCAGAAATATTTCACAAGAAGATTTCTCTACTCCTCTACTCATTGTAGAATACCTTATGCCACCAGACTTGAAATTCTAGACCTAGAAAACCTAGAACTACGCCACCTTCAGTCCGATCTAAGTATAGTATATAAAATCATACATTGCAATGCCCTACCTGTCAATGAATACTTCAGCTTCAACCTAAACAATACAAGAGCAAATAGATACAAACTTAAGGTTAATCGCATCAAACTTGATTGCAGGAAATACGACTTCAGCAACAGAGTGGTCAATGTCTGGAATACTCTACCTGACTCTGTGATTTCTTCCTCAAACCCCAAAAACTTTAACCTTAAACTTCACCCCATTCCTAAGAGGTCTGTAGGGGGCGTGCATAAGCGCACCAATGTGCCTACCGTCCCTGTCCTATTGTTTCTTTTATTTTTCTTATATGTATCCATGTATTCATAACTATGTTTTACTTCTATCTATTATCTTGTAAACAATTGACAAACCAAATAAAAAAATAAATAAGCTGTAGGCTAGAAGTGTTCGATGGCAGTGACAGACATCACTGCTGCTCCGTTCTAAACTCCCCTTTAACTCTGTATTTACTCTGTATTTCACCTTTTGTAATTTTAATTGGCTTTTATATTTACAATAGGTTTTATATTTTTATTACCTTGTAGCGTTGCTCCAAATAGTGAGGGGGCTGGTATATAAATGTAAAAAGGAAGGAAGGAAGGGAGGGAGGGAGGGAGGGAGGGAGAGAGAGAGAGAAAGAGAGAGAGAGAGAGAAAGAAAGAAAGAAAGAAAGAAAGAAAGAAAGAAAGAAAGAAAGAAAGAAAGAAAGAAAGAAAGAAAGAAAGAAAGAAAGAAAGAAAGAAAGAAAGAAAGAAAGAAAGAAAGAAAGAAAGAAAGAAAGAAAGAAAGAAAGAAAGAAAGAAAGAAAGAAAGGAAAGATTAAAAGGCTTTCATGCAAGTCCTTGCTACACAGTAACTGAGACTGAATCCCTAATACTTCTTAAATAGAAATAAGTTTGAACCCTAACACTTCCCAGTTTAGGGTTTGATCACAATGTTACATATGGAGAACTTCTATACCTACAGTGCCTTCTGATGAACCAGAGTCTGGTGTTTTTCAACCTTGGCAACTTTAAAATGTGTCGACTCCAATTCTAAGAATTCAAGTTGTCAATACAACTTGAAAAAAAACAACACTGGATCAGATCAACATTATATCTGTTCCCTCTCCTTTTGTCCTGTCTTATCAGGCAATTCCTGAAGATCACAGTTGGAGCAGAACTAATAGACTTTCCTTATGAACTTATAAAGAGTTGTGGTGGCGCAGTGATTAGAATGCAATACTGCAGGCTACTCCTGCTGACTGCCGGCTGCCTACAAGTTGGCAGTTCGAATCTCACTAGGCTCAAGGTTGATTCTATCCTTCCATCCCTTTGAGGTGGGTAAAATGGGGGTCTAGATTGTTGGGGGTAAAATGCTGACTCTGTAAACTGTTTAGAGAGGGCTGTAAAAGTACTATGAAGCGGTATATAAGTGCTATTGCTATTTCTCACCATCTTCTTCAAAAGTTCAAGTAGGATTTCCCCTTAAATATTATCTTAAAATCTCACCCCATATAAGCCCTGATCTTTGCTTTCAAGCATCTGATTGCACTACAGGTAGTTCTCAACTTATGACTGCTTAGCATCCCCAGAGCTATTTATAACTCAATTTCAAAGTCCTGATGGCCACTCCCCTGTAGTGACGTGATCACCTTTTGGGCACTCAGCAGCCCATTGCACCATCCCACAGTCATATGATCAAGATTTAAAATGGTTTTTGCCAGCTTTTATTTCCAGCCAAAAAAAATGCCCATTAATTAAATGGATTTGCTTCACAACCATGGTGTTCACATAATGACCACAGCAAAAAAGGGTCATAAAATTGGGTACAGTCACAAAATGACCTACTTTACAACTGGCACAACTTATAGCCCTAATTCTGGCCTCAGTTACAGTCAAAAGTTGAGAACTACCTGTATTAGAGATGCAGAATCATTCCTTCCAGATGATTTTAAATATGGAAGCCCAGGTGGTTTCCCATTACTGCCAAGAAAGCATTACAATGGTAGAATTCTAAATTCCTACAATTAGAGGGAGATATTTGAGCCTTCAATCACAGATAGATGACCATTAGTGACCATAGATAACCAGCTTGACACATCATATGAAGAAGAGCTTTAACAGTTCCCTGGGTGAATGCTTTTACTGCCACACTGCTCTGTTAGAAAGGCATATTTCTTTCCCCAACATCTGTCTGTCACTTACATCCATGATTCCATGTCTTTCGTGCTGCCAAGAGAAATAGGTGGTCCTGGCCTTCTTAAGTGTGATATTCTTCAAGATCGTTGAAATGTGTTATCTTGTTCTTCCCCACTTTCTCTAAACTCCTTCCAATTTCTCAGAAAAAAATTAATAATGGTAGATATCTAGAACAGAGGGCAAGCCTTGAGATAGGGCCTGACTAAAACAAAAGACAACGGAGCAATATTTTTCTCTTTTTTCAAGTCACATCACTCTATTAGTTTGTATGATATCAATTACTAATTTAAGATCTTTGTTGAAAGTATCATTTCTAAAATGAGTACCCCTCTACTTATGCATCTGATTTGTGTTCCATAAATGAAAAGATTGGCAGATTAGAGGTGGTATTCAGCAGGTACTGACCAGTTCTGGAGAACCAGTAACGAAAATTTTGAGTAGTTCAGAGAACTGGTAAATACCACCTCTGATTGGCCCTGCCCCCATCCATTCTCTGCCTCCCAAGTCTTAGCTGATTGGCTGGGTCTTCTTTTGTTGCCCTTCACAGGAGAACGGAGCTGGAAAGCAGGGAGGGAGGGGATGGAGATTTTACAATATCCTTCCCCTGCGATACCTACCAAGCCATACCCACAGAACCAGTAGTAAAAAAAATTTGAATCCCACTACTATTGCAGGTGTCTGCTAATCTTATCCCATTATTTTCACCCATTCTAATCTTTCTTTCTTCCGGGTTATTAATCAGAATTTAACATTAACTATTAATCTCAACCAATTCAGTATCTGTACATCAGAAAGGCATTCCCATCCATCTCTTCATTCATTATTAGTACAGTATTGTGGTTCGTGGCATAGTCAGATAGATGTTTAGTCTGCATTTGGCATTTTTATCCACCTATTGAGATCTTCACAAGGACCTGGCAGATGTCAGACAAAAGTTGTTTGAGAGTATCAAAGATTTCACTGCAGGATGTAAGCTGTTCCAAGTGAAGTTGCCTTTTGCAATTGACTAATGGTGATTTTGTCAATGCCGATAGTATTCAAGTATTATTATTTAATGGAAGCACTGATCCTCTTCAATTCTTCATTCTAGTTTGATGAGGAATGAGTGACAAGTATTGTACACTGGGTTTAATTCTGGAAGCCGTCGTGTATCCTTTTCAAGGTCAAGACAATCAGCCTATACTTAGCTTGCTTTCAAGGTCAAGACAATCAGCCTATACTTAGCTTTCTTTCTAATCTCTATGGAGTGCTTTCTGTGTTGAAGTCAAGATGCATGATTTCTCCAACATTATTATAGGAGCATTCACATGCACGCTTTTATCAATTTCCAAATTAGGCAAGACATGTAAAAGTAAATTTTAAAAATTAGTCCCAGGCTAGCACTCCCCGATCAGCGCACTTCCGAACAGGCTTGTCCCACAAAGTCTCAACAACAATTCTGGGGCTTCTTCCTTTTCACATTCCTCCTTGCCTCAAGCTGGAGAGGAAGAATGGTAAAGGGGATATTGATGTATAACATCTGGCTTATGCTTTTTTGTTTTAGTATTTATGTGAATAGGGTATTTGGAAAAGAAATCAGTTTTAAAGAAGCTAATGTTGTAATCAATCATAGAATCCTGAATTCTATGCCTAATGTCTGGAATACAATTCTCTATTAAGAACTCTATGGGGCACAGTTTAAACAAAAGCCATTACACCTTGGTTTAAATTTTGGATCACTGATATATGTTCTCTCTCCACCCAGGAGGTGTCCCCTCCAAGTCCAAGTTGCACTGGTTAAAAACCAGAGGATGCCAAGTCCTTCACTATTAGGCTAGCAAACAAACCAGGATAATCAGGTGTAGCAGAAGTTTGGTTTAGAGAGGGCTCAGGAGGCAAGGTCAAGTTTTGGAAAGAAAGGCAAACGAGTGATTGATACCCTTTCAACTTCCCCCATGGAACTGCTTGGCAAAGGGGCCCATCCATAACCCATGGCTTGCAAAGCCCTATAACCAAGTTCATACTATGCCTGAATCAAATTAATTGCATTATGGGAATCAACAAATAAAGTCTCTGCTGTTTCAGGAGATGGCAATTAAAGCCCAGTCACAGGACTAATGCTAGGCCAGTGTTTTTCAAACAAATTGTAAAATGTGTGGACTTTAATGCCCAGAATTCCCCAGCATGGGTCCACAAATCTTAAAAGAAATCCACACATCTTAAAATGGCCAAGTCTGAAAAACATTTACTTAAGTAAATCTGCAGAGATGAAGGCTATCGAGAAGCAAGTCCAACCATTTCTTGAAATGAAGGTCTAGTAATAAAGGCAGAACGAGTTTGTAAACTCTGACTCCAAATACAGACAGTAAATCCTGCCTAGTTATCAAGCTTTTTTTTTGTAGGCCTAACAAGATATGTGCTCCTCAAAAGGCCCGTGTTGTCCTCAAATATCTTTCTCAAAGCCTGCTGATTGCAAAGACAATTTTAGTAGTTCAGATAGTCCTTGAGCTATGATTGTAAGGGAACCTACCCCATTATGGTTGGAAGTTGGGATGGCCATTACATAATTGCCTCAAGTAATAACCAGCTGGTTATTACTTGAGGCAATTATGTAATGGCCATCCCCACTTCCAACCATAATGGGGTAGGTTCCCTTACAATCATAGCTCAAGGACTATCTGAACTACTAAAATTATGGTTAATACTACAATCTATCAGAAGGCCAACCATGCATCACAGACTAACTAAGGCTGAAAAGGATCTGTTTTGGGTCTCAATGAATAAGTCTGATATTGTTTGAACTCCTATTATTTAAGCATAGCTTTTATCCCCCACCCATCTAGAAAAGCTTTCCTAGGATCAAATCATTCACTTCTCTCCAATTCTAGGAAAACATTCCAGGCAGCCCCTCCAACAGTTAAGTTTTATGGATGAGATACTTTTGTATCTGTTGAGAAAACTGGAGTGTTCCATTGGGTACCTGTTTTCAGAAATCCAGGCCAGCCTATTCAACAAACAAAACGCCTTCAGCCACAGCTCTCCCAGGCTGGAGCTGATGGGATTAAGAATTCCCCCACCCAAATTCTAAGGACAGGTCATATTCTTTAGGCCATAATAGGATTAACCCACCACCACTGAAATAGTAAAAGACACAAGGCTCACTACATTGTACAACCCCCCTGGAGCATCTCAATCACCAAACCCCAGAACCCTATAAAAATCCATCCACTTGCTCACTCATTTTGTCAGCCGCCCCATTAACTTGCTGTTGTCACTGAAGTTTCTGGAAACCAAATAAAGAGATCTACTTTCCTTGTAGCCAACCTCCATTTTATTTCCAGCTATTTTCTTCCAGCTTAGAACTGGGCTTGATTTTTCTCCCCACAGCTTGTTACATTAATACTGCAATTATGATTCCCTAACCCAGTTTTGCATTTAAAAAACATGCATAAACTAAGTCTAAGCTTGTTGAGTCCGATTTCCAAATTCAGTAGGGATTATGCACATGTGCATCCTCATGAATACATGCATGCACACATATGTTAATCGTATGCTGCAATGAGTCCAAAAACTATTGGCTGCTGCAGCCAAAATCCTTGGATTTCATTTCATTTTAATTTATTTAAAACTTTGCTTTCCAATCAAAATTTGCAATTTGTGGAACAAACAATGGCAAACAATCTTGGAGGAGGGGGGAAGAAAGTGAAACAAAGTTGAAGCATTCCCCCCCCCCCCCCCAAATAGTGTGGTTGGTCAATGTTCAAAAAAGGAAATCTGGTGATTCAGCTAAGCAGCTTCATACAATTTCCTTTCAGCTTTTTTTGAACGTTCACTTAGACATTTCCACGCTTCAGTTTCTTTGGGCACCACCTTGTCTGTGACCTCTTAACTGGGATTCAAAAAGCGAGCCCTGCAGATACACATTCCTTGTGGAATATTAATAGATAATTGTATTTGCACGACACTGGAAAGGAGAGGAGATCCCCACAGATGAGGAGGTAATTAGGAAAATATTAGAATGTGCAGAGATGAATAGATTAACCTTAGCAATTAAGGAGAAAGAGCAAACTGAGTACTATAGGATATGGAAAACATTTTATCAATGGTTAGAGAATAAAAAAGGAAGTTGGAAACGAAGAATAAAAGAGAATAGAAAATAAGACAGAGATATACATAAGATAACTGTTAATATACCTATAATAATAATGAGATGTAATGTTAATAAGGTATTATCACCAGAAGAGTTGTAAATGTTTAGCTGTTTGGTGTATTTTAATCCTAAATTTAGAAAAACAATATCAATGTGAAAGTGAATGTTGTAAAAGGTAAAAAATGTAGTACAAAGGCGTTTCTGACCAGATGACACACTGTTTGAGGAAAACATGGAATGTTTGTATTTTTGAAACTGAAAAATAAAAAACTTATTATATAAAAAGAAAAAAAGAAAAAAGTTATTATTTTCCCAGGGCTGGCTTCTATACAGAACAATAAACCAGGATGCCTTCTCCCCATGTGTCTTTTACCCAGATGAATACCTTCCAGACAGAAGCAATCTTCAAAGCCTTTAAAAGGGATTGAGAGCTTTTTTCTCTCCCCGCCTACCAAGGGAATAAAGCAGGCTGAAGTCCAACTCTCAGCTCTGCAAGCATAACTAATGCAAACTTTCTTTTTGCCTCTTCTTCTGACTCATGGTTATAAAGTAAATGCAGCCATTTGCAAAAGGTTGTTTAGGCAAGTTGAATGTAGTAGAAGGAAGTGGAGTCGTTTGAATGCAGCAATGTATCAGGCTATGGCGAAAAAAAAAGAGTTTTTTCCTTTTTTTTTCTCACAGACAGACAGGACTGTTTTGGCCTTGCTTATTCAAGACCCAGCTGTGCCAAGGGTCGCTCTCTGGGTAATTAGAGCTACTTCCTGAAGAAAATTAAAAAGTTGGATAGAGATTTTCTTTGTACAACAATGAGAAAGCACAAAGCAAGGACCAAGCCTTGCCAGTACAACCTCCTGCATTTTAAACTAAAGTTAGATCCAGTCAACCTTTCTCATAGCTGCCACATCAGAACTGTAGAATTAGGCGCGGTAAACCTCTTCAGTTCTATCGTTATGAATGATGCCTGGGGTGCACTCTGCATTCCCTCAGAGAAACGATTTTCTTCCTGCAAGAGTTAAGAGCAAAACCACCAAAGGGAGGGAAGGGCATGCGGCTTAAACACAGCCTCAAGACATAACACTGATTTTAATATCTCGAAGTTTTAAAAAGTAGCCTAGGAAAGCAGCCCCAGGCTGCAGCAAGAGCGTGACGTCACAGCAGCACACTGGGCCGCCGCAGTCTCTATTCCCACTAGCGCCCTCCCGCAGTGGCATGCAAAGACGCCCTTAAGCCTTCGCACCTGGGCACGATGCCCGGGGCGGCGAATTGCTGTTTCGGAATCCTCTTGGATCCCGGCAGTTTGATCAATTCGGAGAGTTGCTGTTGCTACTGACGCTGTCTCGCACCGATCGTAACAGTCAGCCTCTGACGCTTCCTGAAAGCAGCGCACACGTGCGTAAGTGCCGCTGGCGATTTCCTTCCTCTTCGTCGGTTAAAGTATTAGACGAAAGGAACGATCGGTGATCCTCCGGGCACCTCACTCCAAATCTCGGAGGCATGAACCACCACCACCTCGCTTTCCCGTCCTATATCTGGCTTCTTTCCAAGCGCCATCATTAAAGTCACCAAATGCCAAAAAGGATAAAGCGGATGTAGTCGCAGCTAGCTTTTAAACAGCATATCCAAAGGCGAGCATCTAAATTGGCCTCCCTATTTAGTGACGCTAATTTCATCCGTGGGAATAGGCCAACACGGCATGCTAGCGTAGCGAATGAAGGGATGACGCGGTGGGAATTGGTAATCTGTTTTAAAAAAATCAGGCCAGCCGAAAATAGTCAAGCACAATTCCCGGAGGAAAATGTGCTTGACTGAACTGAAAGGCAGAAATGTTTCTCCTGCCGCTAGACACGTGTTGGACTTGAGGGCACGGTTTTCTCCGCGATCCATTTTTGCTTCGTTGATCTTCCACTTTGATTCAACATCGCGAAGAGGATAGGGTGCCCTAGCTTTATAATGCAAAATAGCAACGGAATATTTCAGGGTTGCAGGTTTTCTTAATACGTGAACACCAGGCAAATGCCGGTCAGTGACGAAGCATTACTCCTTGAGGACGTGATCGGTCCAATTGGTTTTATGCTACGACCCGCATCCTGAATTCCTGCGGGCGCTCAACCTCCTTTTCAAAAATGGTGTCATAAAACGAAGAAAAAGGCTAAGGGCTATCAGGCCCAGTCCAATTTTCTCTCTGATATCGGTTGTGCAGAAACCCGACCGGTTATTTTACCTCCTACCCTCCAGACACAAACGAGCTTCTTTCTAAACCCAGGACAAGGGCAAAGGAGCCTTTGGAGGGGGAAGGGCGAGGAAGCGCTCTGCCGCCCAGCACGTTTGCGCCTCGAGGGCCATTGGTGTGTGCTGTGGGTTTCAGCTTCCCTCTGGCAAACTTCGGCTGCCTGTTGCAAATAGCAGCCGGGAAGAAAGAGCAACAACCTCGACATCACTTATTCCGCGTGCCACGACCGCATCGGTGTGAGACGTACAGCTCGACCTGTGCCCAGAAATCTTTCAGCTCCAGACAGCAAATCAAGCCGGATTAGCCATGACTCAGTGCATCGTGCCTTTATTTTTCCCCCTCCCCGCTGTCGTTTCTGCAGCCCTCTGCCCCATCCCGATGCTCCGCTCTGAAGACAGCCCCTTTCTTCAGCCCCAATTTCCTGCAAGGGGGATTAGCCCCCTCTCTTCCTCCTCCCCTCCCGCATTCCCAATTGGGGACCACAACCCAACTCCTTGATAAGCCAGGAATGATGGGTGCTAGAATTTCCCTATCAAACTCATCCCCATCCCGTCGGAAAAATCAGGTCTGCCTAGCCTGCAACACCACAGCATCCCCGACCGCATGGCATCCGCGATGCCACTACCTTTTGCCCCCAACCCCAACGCCCCCCACAAGCCTTCCGCCTAGTTGCTCTTTACCCTGAGCATCGCCGCCGCTGGTCAGGACTCCGATGGCTTTGCCTCTGCCCGAGAGGTCCTCGAACAGCTTCTTGTGCGACATAGTTTCGCAGACTCCGCGCGTGGGAGAGAGTGCAGATTTCCGCGGAGAAGGGGGAGAAGAAGACGGCGGCGGCGGCGAGGTCTCCGACTGCGGCTGGACGGCGCCCTGGGCTGCGGGACTGTGCGTGGCGCGGACGCTAACGCTCTGGATCTTGACCTTGCACACGATTTGGTTCTTGCCTGTATCGTGGAAGAGAGGAAAAAAATCATGCAAGCCGCCCGAGAGATGCGAGGCAAGGCGCCCTAGAGCTCCCGCTCCCTCTGCGCAACTGCAATTCTTCTGGCTCGCGGCAGGGAACTCTACCCTCTAGCCGCCCGCTGATAGCGACAAGCCAAACCGCTTTGACTCCGCCTTCCCTTTTGAGAAAGGGTCGGCAATTCTTACAGGCAGGAGAGGCGGCCAATGGTGAAGCGCGGCCAGAGCAGGAGGTGGGGTTGCAAGCCTTCGGTAGGTTACGAGGGATTCTCGGGGAGGAGGGGACAAGGTTTCTGGAAGAACGGATGCGAAGGGAGAGAGAAAATTAACCCGGAGGAATACACCACCTTGCGCTTTCCTGAGTTTTTCCACAATTGGAATTCTTGTGTGTAAGGAACTCAGCCGGTGCGTGTGTAAAACACGGCTTCTTTACGTCTGGATCAGCTCCTAATGGCTACTTTCGTATATCTTGCTAAGCCGCCGCAGTTGATTGCATAACGACTAATTCTTGCTTTGCACAGAACACTGACCCATCAATCTGGCTAGTCCTACGTTGGTAAGACTACAACTCCCAGACTTATTATTAGCAGCCCTGCTAGCTAGGCATTCTGGGAATTGAAGTCCATGCATCTCGAAGGAGGAAAGGGAGCGATCATAAAGAAGAAGCTATATTATTGTAATCTGTGAATCCTGCTCTGAACAAATAAACCATAGTGCACCGTAATGTGGTTACCTTGCAAAAATTGTTTATCGTTTGTTGCTTTTTCCAGTGCACAAAATTATTATTGTTATGGATAGTAAACAATAAACCAGCTTTTAGAAATCAGATGGATTCACAACCTCCAAAATTAAGACAGATTACACCTCTAATCAGCTTATGTATCATTTTTATATTACATTATTTCCATAACTTATTGAAAATAGAATATTATTCTCTCCTTATTGGGTGGTCATTGTAGATCAGTAGAGACTTTAAAATAATAGCATTCTGGGAATTGAAATCCACATTTGCCAAGTTTGAAAAACATGTTTTATATCCTTTGTTTATAAAGAGCTCTAAACCTAGAAATATAGATCTATCAATTAAAATGACTTTCATCATTCCAATATCTCTGACTTACATCAGTAAGTTGCTAAACTGATATACAAAACTTGTTTCAAAAACTAACAATTTGGGGACTACCAATTCTGACTTGTAACAACCTGGAATAGATGGAAATCAAGAGCTGAGGCCAACCTCATAAAAGATTTGCTGCCCTCTATTAGTCATCTGGAAATTTGCAGCTCAATGTAGTCCAATTTAGCTACACCTAAAGTAGTACACAGATTAAGTACATCAATTGTGTGGTAAGTAATAAGATTTGAAAACATCATGTGATCCCTGACTCCTATAAACACAAAGCAACTTAAGAAGTCATTTTCTTCCTAAGAAGTCTAAAATGTGAAATAAAAATTAAAGAAAGAGCTTATACAGCAATAAAATATCTAAGATAAAAATGAATATAAAGATTTACAATGTAAAGATGTATATAGATGCACATATATGTGTGTGTTATATTGTTTGTTGACATTTTGCTATTATAACAATGTAAAGACTGTTGATATATGTCAAAAGATTACCACCTTCAAATGTTTTTAAAACTTAATTTTCAATAAAAAAAATTAAAAATCAAGTCATTTTCTTCCTGATGTTTATTAAACTATCAGATCTGGAAGAGCTTTTGATCCATTGAGTTAAATCTTATACTTGTTATGCCATTATAAATCTTTGCATATTTTTTTAAAAAATAATGGTTGATTTATTTATTTGTATCCTACTTTATTATTTTTACAAATAACCGAAGGGGGATGAACATATCCAGCACATCTTTCTCCTCCTCTTTTCCCTACAACAATGTCCCTGTGAGGTGGAGCGAGGCTGAGAGAGACTGATTGTCCCAAAATCACCCAGCTGGCTTTCATAGCTAAAAGAGGACTTGAACTCTAGGAAGTAATGCTCTGCTTGCCTTTAAAAGCAAGTGTCCAGGCTACTACCTGTTTAGAATTCCTTCATTGTACTGATTGAGCACTCTTGATGTAATTATTTTAGTCCCAATTAAATATAACAATTACTGGCACAAGAGATAATCTGAAAAACATTCTGAAAGCATATACATAAATAGATGCACATCAGTAGTGGGATTCAAAAAAATTTACTACCGGTTCTGTGGGTGTGTCTTGGTGGGCTTGGCAGGAGAAGGATACTGTAAAATCTCCAGTCAAAGGTGGTATTTGCCGGTTCTCCAAATTACTCAAAATTTCTGCTACTGGTTCTCCAGAACTGGTCAGAACCTATTAAATCCATATGCATACACACACACTTCATACTTTGAATAGTCCCTGCCTAAATGTTTTTAATTTTTTTAAATTTTGAGTCCCTCCTTTTCCAAAAGGGAATCCAATCCTATAGCAGTTGATTCAGGGTTAACTTACCCTTTTCTGTTGCAGATAAATTATCTAGAACTTAATTGCCAACCTTATCAGTTAGGAACAAAAAGATAATTAACCCACCTTATAGTGGATCCTCTTATTAGGGGTGGGAATATTATGCTCCCTGTTGTTTGTTGTTTGCTAATGATCATGGGTCTTTGTTTTGGAAAAGTGTATAAAGTCTATGCCAAGTTGTGTATTGGGGGCTCACAATTTGTGACATAGTCTAAAAAGCACACCTCTTTGTGCTGTACTGAATAAACATGTTGCAATTCCCCACATTGTGTGATCATTGGCTACTTTTCACCAGGAAAAACAAATTCAGCATTTGGGTGGACCAATTCATGATTTGGCCATCAGTGCTACTGATCTTTAGAATTTCCATACTGTCTACTTTCAAACTAGATTTGACCCTCTAAGTTTAAAGATGGTTGGGCAGGTACTGGGTTTGAGTACATTAAGTAAAAACAAAACAGATCACAGAGACAATAAATAAATCATCAAAAATAAATTCTAGTTAATCTCAATAGGAACAAACTACTAATCATCCTGATTTTTAAAAAATATCAGGTACAAAATATTTAATCAAGGTTATTTGTGGGGGACAGCTTTCAAACAGGGTAGTCCTTGCTTATGTGTCCTATGAGATAACTTTCTGACTTCTGTATTTGTTCATTCATTTTCTTTCTTCTATACAATATTTCTTTTTTTTCCTTGTGGACTTACGTTCCGTCATTGTCCTGCAGATTTTGCTGCGTTTTGGCAAAAATTTGGACCCTGCTTCTTTGTATTTTTGTTCTAGTCTCTTTCAAAAAGCTGGACCCTGGTGTTGTCTACAACCTTGTCCTCAGACACAATATTCTGACTATTGAATTGTTTTTATTTCCCTCCCCTCTCTCAGATCAACTGCCGTCAACTGCCATTTGGAACTGGAATTGGAATATTTTTTATTGGCTGTGACTCCAACTGTGATTGGACACAGATGGAATTTGTATCCAGTGCATAAGCTCTCAGTGTACATATAAACCACAAAGGGATAAATCATAGATAATAAAACATAAGATACAATCATAAATCACAAGATATAAACAATAAGTCTTAATTCATAAGATACCAATAAGAGAAGGAAATAAGATATTAGTAATAGGAAAGATAGGAAGATACCAGTTGTAGGAAAGATGGGAAGATGAGAAAGATGAGGGGAAGGATAATAGCAATACAGCCTTATTACATGAGTAGATATTCTTTAGGCATAAGACTGTGGGAGTTAGGTGTTTAACAGAATGATGGCATGGGGGTAAAACTATCTTTTTATCTAGTTGTTTCAGTATGCAATGCCCTAAAGTGATGTCTTGAGGGAAGAAGTTGAAACAGTTTGTGTCCAGGATACTAGGGGTCAATAAATATTTTTTCAGCCCTCTTTCGGGCTCGTGCAATATATAGGTTATCAATAGAAGGCAGGCTGGTTGTATCCTCCCTATTTGGTTGCTGGACCAAACCAGATAGTTATAGAGGTACAAATGGCAGACTTAATAATAACAGACTTCATGTAGAACTATATCAACAGATCCTTGGGTAACCTGAGCTTTCTGAGTTGGCTCAGGAAGAAGATTCTTTGGTGTGACTTTTTAATGAAGGTTCCATTTCAAGTACTGGCAGATTATAGAATCCAGAAACTTGAAAGTCTACACTCTTGATTTTGTGTTGTTTAATACTGTAAGACGGGTCTCCAAACTTGGCAACTTTAAGATTTGTGGACTTCAACTCCCAGAATTCCTCAGCTAGTCATGCTGGCTGAGCAATTCTGGGAGTTGAAGTTCACAAGTCTTAAAAGTTGCCAAGATTGGAGACTCCTGCTGTAAGAAGTATAGAATGGGAGAGCTTTTTCTAAAATCTACTATCATCTCTACAGTTTTAAGAGTGTTCAGCTCCAGATTGTTCTGACTGCACTACAGTTGTTCAACCTCTCATGTGTATGCAGATCCATCATCATCTGGAATGATACTGATTATTGTTGTATCACCTGCAGACTTCAGTATTTTAACAGAGTAATCCTTTGAGACGCAGTCATTGGTATTAAGAGATAAAAGTGCAATGGAGAACGCACACAGCCCTGGGGAGCTACTGTACTAACTGAACAGGTGTTCAATGTGATTTCCCCTAGCTTCACCTGCTGCTTCCTATCTGTTAGAAAGCTTATAATACACCTACAAGTATGGTCAGGTGCAGCTATTTGAATCAGTTTAGAGAAAAGGATTTCTCCTATATTTGCAGGCTGTTTTACGGTTTTCCTTCTCAAAGACATGTGTCTATCTATGCTTTTCTTTCAGAGCATTTTATTGTTCCAAAAAAATGTCATTTTTTAAAAAAATGTAGATTAATTATGTTTTTTAAAAAAGTTTTTTTTAATGTACATTAATTATGTATAATGTATCAGTTTGTTACTTTGAATTATATTATATTAATTACATTATATGATAGGAATCTTGCTTGCAAGCATTTGATCCAAGCTTTTTCTTTTGTGTAGATTGAGGATATTATCTCGTGAGAAAGTATGAAGAAGACTTTTGTATTTTGCCTTTAAAACTCAGGCAAACATGTTTCGTTTACCTAATATTAACTTAATCCCTAAATTTGGGAAAGATAATATTTTTGAAAATTGGGTTTGTTTGTTTGTTTTTTACTCCTACATAATACATACATAACACATATACGTAACACACATATACGCATGCCATATACATACATAAATATATGCCTGCACCATACACACATATATATATACATATACATATTAATCTCTGTCCATTTTGAATATGTAGCAGAAAAAGGAACGTACATAAGGTCAGTGCTATATGGAACAAAACTACAATCTAGCTAGCATCTAAGTCCCTTATCATTTTTGTTGCTATTCTCCATACTCTTTCTAGAGCCTCAATATTCTTTTTTGTGTCATGATAACCAGAATTTGATATAGTTTTCCATGTGTGGCCTCTCTCATGCACTATTGCAACAATGAGAAGCCTATAATGCAACAAAGGAGTCAAAATTATGAATTCAATTGCTACTTGGTTATAATGACTTAGTTTAAAACCACCAGTGCATTGTATTTGATGTTTTAATTACCAAAATCTTATAAACGGTTAACATATCCTGCTTGTATTAGAATTAAAAAAAAAAAAGATATAAACTCTCAGGAAAATAATTATGCACATTCATACTGTCAGCAGTAAAAGATTAAAATGCATTCATTCGCCCATTGATTAAAATAAAATAAATTGGTTTAATTCTAAACACCTTTTTTTTTACAATGCTTTATATGGAGGCCTGTGTTTATACTGATGAAAATACATCTTGTCAGAATAGTCGGTCCTAAAATGTTTATGTAGAAAGTTTCATATTCTCAAAACAAATATGGTGTCTTATAGATATGGGTATTTCCATATTCTAGCTAAAAAAGTCCTTATCTAAAACATGTTGGGCTTGATAAGCAAACGTTTTTTTTCCCAGTTGGCACTTAAATTTCTCTGTCTCTATTTTTACATCATGGGTTTCAGTGCATGTCGTCTCCATACATATTCATTACCACTTACAGGTAGTCCTCAACTTACAACAGTTCACTTAGTGACTGTTCAAAGTTACAACTGCAATGAAAAAAAGTGACTTACAACATTTTCTCACACTTATGACCTTTGCAGCATCATGGTTTACATTCGGATGCTTGACAATTGATTCACATTTATGACGGTTGCAGAGTCCTGGGGTCATGGGATTCCCTTTTGTGACCTTCTGAGAAGCAATGTCAATGGGGAAACCAGATTCACTTAATAACCGTATAACTGGTTTAATAACTGCAGAGATTCATTTAACAAATGTAGTAAGAAAAGTCATCAAATGGGGAAAAACTCACTTAACAAATTTCTTGCTTAGCAACATAAATTTTGGGCTCAATTATGGTCGTAAGTTGAGGACTCCATTTTATACATCCCATTCTCTCCTTGGGACATTTAGTTATCCCCAGATCTTAATTCCCCACTCTTACTTAAGTTTTAAGCATTTTTTTATTCCTACTATTTTTCCTTTCTTATTCTTTCTTTTTGCTGGAAAACTAACACAAAGGAGTGGAAAATAGTTGGTGTGAATCCTTTTTGGGCAAGTATTGGACTTCTTAAAATATAGCCACAAGCTTTAGGACAGGACATGAAGCAAATTTCCCAGAGAAGGCATAAGGTCTATTTATTTTATTTCTATAGTCATTCATCTCAACAGGTGTCTCTCTATATATACATATCTCCATAACTCAAATGGCAGATTTCTGAGTTGTTTGAATCTTCTACCTCTTTGGTCTCTTTCCATTTCCAGTTACTTCCATTAGTAACTCTAAAGGTCTGTTGGGAATGCTGTGCTTATATTTACCAGAATATATTTATTTTGGGCCAAATACAGGTAAGTCCTCATGTTGTGACCACAATTCGGCCAAAATTTTCCATTGGTAAGCAAGACAGTTGTGAAGTCAGTTTTCCTCCATTTTACTACTTTTCTTGCCACAGTTGCTAAGTGAATCACTGCAATTGTTTTGTTAGTAACATGGTTGTTAAGTGAATCTAGCTTCCCTGTTGACTTCACAAAAATATACCAGAGGCTAAAACATATGAAGAACGGTTACAGGAACTAGGCATGGCTAGTCTAGTGAAGAGAAGGACCAGGGGAGACAGGATAGCAGTCTTCCAATATTTGAGGGACTGCCACATAGAGGAAGGGGTCAAGCTATTTTCCAAGGCACCCAAAGGCCAGAAAAGAAATAATGGATGGAAACTGAACAAGGAGATATTTAAGCTGGAAATAAGGAGAAACTTTCTAACAATGAGAAAAATCAACCAATAGAACAGTTTGCCTTCAGCAGTTGTGGGAATATCATCACTTGAGGCTTTCAAGAAGAGATTGAACTGCCATTTGTCAGAAATGATGTAGGGTCTTCTGCTTGGGTAGGGGGTTGGACTAGATGACCTACAAGGTCCCTTCCAACTCTGTTAATCTGTTAATCTCTTCGCTTGTCAGAAAATGGCAAAAAAAAAAATAGGGATCACATGATTCCAGGATACTGCAGCATGAGTCCTAGTTGCCAAGCATCCGTCTTTTATTCACATGACTATCAGGATGCTGCATGGCTTGTAAGTGTACAAAACAGTCATAAGTCACTTGTTTTGGGTGTGATTGCAACTTCAAACGATCACTAAACGAATGGTGGTAAGTCAAGGACTATCATGTGCTGAGAAGGGGTTTGCTTGTCTGCTTGAGCCACAGTGCAACAATTCTTTCTAAAGGAGGAGAAGGAAGCACATCATCAGGGGAAAATCTCCACAAATCAGGAATCAAATACTTAAGCAATATTTTCATTTTAGAGGATGTGTGCTGGTTGGAAAAGGAGGGGAACATTTACAGTCAATGCATCAAGGTGGGAAAATTACATTGGCTTTCATTTAGAAGCATATCAGCCGGAGACCGTGCAAATTCACATTTAAAATGTGGGAAGGAGAAAGCTCTTTATGTAAGGCTTTCTGAGTGAAGTGCATGTTGCTATAAACACACAAAGCCATAGCATTGGATGGGATCCAACAACCAATTTAGTATTCCTTGGGAACCTTCAAGAAGAAAAAGGATCCCTAGCATGTACTTAACTGTGTTTTGTTCTCTTTAAATTGTCCCCTGCTTTGAAAATTCTTTCTGATGCTTAAGAAAGAAAACACAGGATGGATTATTTCAAAAGCATGTATCCCGAACACTGGTGCCCTGTAACTGTTTGCTTTTATTGATCAGGGTTGTGTTTGCACAAGAGTTATAAGTCTGTACTACAATTTTCGTAATGATACTTCAAGGTCATTATTTGATGTTAATATGGCATTGTTTTGACAGAGTGAGGTTTGAATTTGAAGGCCCTTCCCTTCCCTTCCCTTCCTCCCTCCCTCCTTCCTTCCTTCCTTCCCTCATATCAACATTATCCATACAATCAATCTTGTGGAAGCTGTTAGCAAAGTGTCATTATTATTTTTTTCCATTTAGGGGAGCAGGGAAAAGTGAAAAAAACCAATCTGCTCTCTCAATCTGAGTGGCATCACATTGCAAATATTGGGATTTGCCCTTGTGCAATTCACCTGTTCAATATTTTGTTAGAATTTACCAACCTAAAGATACTATAATTATTGGAATTAGAGGCATTCCTTATTACTCTAACATCTATAGGCACCTCATTTGTACCAATGCACTTTTATGTACATTCTGTAAGTGCTGTGCCATTCCCTACACATTGCGTCTGGAAGCAGTGACATGAGGTTTGTGAAGCATGGGGAGAACATGTAGGACTCAGAGAATGGGTCCATGGAAGTAAGAAAACTTAGAGGAAGAAAATAATGAGACCAGACAGGTGGGTGATGGGAGAAATGAGATCAGTTTACACATATCCTAATTGAATTTCTGAGTTCTGTGTATTAGAGAAAGAAGGACTATAAATGGAAAAGATCTACTATTTGTCCTATGCTAGACAAAAAGAAGTTATCACAACAGGAAATAAGCAGGAAATCCTCCCCCCCCCCCCGAAGTGAGATAGCCCCCTCCCTGCCCTTTCAAAAGAATTTGAGTACCTGCTAGGCCAGGTAAACAAGCCTGAGATTGTTTAATGGCTTGAATCCCATCCTCCCACTTTTAACTTATCCCTGATTTTATCTGACTCTTTTTATTGGTGTATTATATTTTTATATGGGGTTTTTTAAATCACCCAGTCACTTTACAAGTGAGATGAGGGTTTGTTAAATTTTATAAATATATAAATAATTTTTTAAAAAACCAGCCTCAATGGAAAAATAACTTTGTTGGGACATGGTTTGGGTAAGATTTCCATTATTAGTTATGCACAATATTAAAATAAATAAGGTAGTCAAATATTCAACTAAACATTGATCAGTACCTGGTGGTATTATCTGGTTTTATAGCTCAACAAGTAAACTAATTATGATTTTCTATCCTAGAGGTTATACTGTACAAGACGTTCCAGTTCAGCTGATCTCTCCTTGAGATTAGAAGGTTTTCACATTATTGTAGCTAATAATGGTGTAAAAAATGACAATAAACCTACAGTAAATGTAATAGTGAAGTTATTACTGGATTCAAGTCAGTGAAATTTAGGCTGTTCTCAGCCACTGAAACTCACTGGGTGGTTTTGGACAATTTATCCCTTTTATTCTATCACACTTTATGAAGTGGTTATCATGAGGATAGAATGCTAATCATGCTTTCCCAATTCTTATTTTTACCACCATACATTAGTAAACAAATATTCAAGATATAACTAATGCAACATTTTGAATGCTTGCATTAGCACACTGCAGCCCCAGTATTTGAAGGCCATGAGACAATGAGATTGGGGGCAAAAGGTCCTGCTCCCAGACCCTAAATTGTGGGATGCCTTAGGGTTTCTCTGCTCCTGTTTTAATATCTACAGTATATGAAACTGAATGACATCATCCTTAGACAACTGTCAATCAGCTAATAATACCCAGATACATATCTGCTGCCCTGATGAAAGTGATACCCCAATGTTGTGTCTTGGTTTTTTGGTTCTATAGGGATGGGGCTTTGGGTCAACCTTGGCAAGATTCAGTGGTTTGGAATTTTAGGGCCATCTGGATCTGGAAATTCATATTCTTTGGTTCTGGATGGGGTTGCGCTTCCCCAGATTGATCCTGTGTATAATCTGGAGGTCCCTCTGGACTCAAAGAACAGATAGCAGTTGTGGTCAGGTGGGCTGGCTGGCTCAATTTCAAGTTATGTGGCCAGTTGTGCTCATTCCTGGCTCAAAAAGCTCTACAATCAATCATACCTGCTCTGGCCACCTCCTATATGGATAATTGTAACATGTTGTACATGGGACTGTCCTTGAGCAGTATCCAAAAGTTTCAGTTGATGCAAAATGCAGCAGGGCAGGCAATTATGTATGCACCTACATCTGCACATATTACTCTTAGCTCTGTGCTTGCCAGTTGGTTGCCAATTTGCTTCCAGGTTCAATTCATGATACTCGTGATGACCTATAAAGCTGTGGTGGGATTCAAATTTTTTTACTACCGGTTCTGTGGGTGGACTGAGTGGGCTGGGTGTGGCATGGCATGGTGGGCATGGCTTGGTGGCATGACAGGGAAAGGATACTGTAAAATCTCCATTCCCTCCCCACTCCTGGGGGAAGATTATTCCCTCCCGACTCCACTAACCTGCTTTCCAGCTCTGTTCTTCTGTGCAGGGCAACAAAAGAAGACCCAGCCGATCAGTTGGAACTCGGGAGGCAGGGAATAAATGGGGGTGGGGCCAGTCAGAGGTGGTATTTGCTGGTTCTCCGAATTACTAAAATTTCTGCTACTGGTTCTCCAGAACTGGTCAGAACCTGATGAATACCATCTCTGCTATAAAGCCCTAACATGACATTGGACCAAGTTATTTGAGACAAAATACTTCATTATCATCTGACAGATCTTTTCTGTAACTGTAACTATCTTAGGGAACTTCAATCCGCCCCAAGGTAATACTGAATCCAATATTGATGGTTTCCTGAAGGCCTGGTTTTGCCATCTGGGCTGGGGATCAGAGTGGTATGGAGCCTAAAATGGATTGTATTATTTTTGAATTACTGCACTCTCTCATTGACTGCTTTGTACGGTTTTTAATTGTTTTAACATTTTGTATTAATATGGTGTTATTTTTAAGTATTTTAAATATTTTAATTGTAAGCTACCCATCACAAATATGAAATTGGCTGTCTCAATTGGGTTCCATCAGTCAGAGAAATGCCTCCGAGGAAAGTTTGAAGGAAAATGAGGTCCAGGCAGAAGAACATCATGGCTTCAAAATCTAAGGGACTGGTTTGGGCAAAACCCAATAGCACTTTTTGTGTGTGGCTGTTGATAAAAATAAGATCGCCAATCTGATGGCCAACATCCGATGATGGATATGGCACAAGAAGAAGTCACACTGATCTTACTGATTGAATAATATTAGAAAAGAAGTTCAATTACCCGATATTTGGGATTTACATATCTTAATGTAGTTTTCATATATTATGTGGAAACATTGCCTTCTTCCTGGGTGTTTAAAGCAATGTGCAAAAAGGACAGCTCTTATTAGGTATGTCTTGGATAAATATGTCAGGTTTCCATTTCATGCATGGTTATGTTCACTGGCTTGATCATAATTATTAACTAATTAATAATTGTTCATTTATTATTATTATTTTTGCATACTCGTTTGGATCTCAGTTCCCCTTGTGTTGAACACAATAAGTAATATTAGAGGAAGCAACTGACACTGTTCCAACTGATGAAGTCTTCATAACATGACCACTGATAAACGATGTTTCTCATTTCTCTGAAGTTAGATGCTTAATTTGAGTCAAGTGTCTGTGGGAAAGTTTGTTTTCTTTTACTTGACTTCCTGCAACACTTTTGAAGGTATTGTCCTTATCCAGTGCCTACTTCCTATTAAAGGCTTCCAAGGAAATCCTGTACCAGAATGTACTAGAATTGAGCTAGGTTTTAGATATTGTTTAATTATGGAGCTGTATATCTTACCAGCTTCATACCAGCACCATTAAGTGGGTAAGCTCCATGATTAAACAATATCTAAAACCTAGCTCAACTTTACAAGGAGTAGCCATTCTTCTTGGTTTAGTTTTGAACACATCTAATATTTGTTGATTACTAATATTTGTGAGTCAATGCAAACATTAGAAAGTAAATTCTTGTCATGGGACTATAAGTTGCTTTAGTCTCATTCTTAAAAACTAACCTTTCTTGAAAATTTGATTGTATTCTTGAGGAAACAAAGCCAAAATATGTGCAATACAAAGAGTTCTTGAGAATATATTTTCAGCTCCTTTTAGTGAAGTGAAAGCGGGATGTGGGCAGGCAAATAGACAGATATTTATGTGGATGGAAGGAAGGCAGAGAAATACAAATAACAGCTTGAAAATGATAACAGAATAGAACCATACGTACATCCCTTTGATTTCATTTCAAAATAAACATCCACTAGCTTGAAACATCTTACTTTACTTGAGATCTTCCAAATCAAAGTATGTGAAGCTCTTTGGAGTTATTTTGATGAAAGAAATAATAATTACTTCTAAAGTTTAGGGAGAATCAAAACAATGACTTCGACCAGCAATTGAGTCTAGAATTGATTGTGGGGGTCCTTGGTGCTCTCTGACCTTGGTTTTTTTCCTGCAGACATTTCATTACCCAAACTAAGTAACATCAGTGCACTGATGACATTAGCTAGTTTAGGTAATGAAATGTCTGTAAGAAAACAAGCAAGCTCAGAGACCACCAAGGACCCCTCATTTCAATGATGAGCTACAACTAATGTCCTTCATTAAAATTGTTTTCCAGAGAGGCAGTTGTGTGTAGCATTTGCCCTGCATTTGGGCATGATCACAGAAGTTGATGTGATAATTATATTACTTAGCCTTTACTGTGCCGTGTAATTCTCCCTCCCCTCCGCCCATACTGTCATTTGCAAAATCTGAAAAAAGGATTTTGGAGATTATCTAATCCATAATCATGCTCAATGCGTGTTCTTGCAATGTGAAATCTTATTTTTTTGATTCCTCTAATATGGCTCTCCTTAAATCCACTGTTTCTCAAGACACCCTATTGAAGTGATGAACAGTTCCAGCTGTTCAGCTGGAATCTGCTATCTTTCACCTTCCCACCAATGCTTCCATTTCTTCCATAATTATCCATCAGCTATGATAACATCCTATGGAGGGCAAATGCTAAGATTTATTTAATGCTGCAATCTATCAGTATAATAGCTGTTAGGGTGAGTCACTCTACAAGTGATTATTTATCTAGATTCCCAAAGGCTATTCGGACGGTGTATAAATGAACCAATCTAAGCTTGAATTCAGTCTGCCTTTTAGAATCATAAATTTGGAAGAGGCCATTTAGTTCTTCATTGTGTTTGTTTCATGCTGTGATTTGTACACTTTAATTTCCCAGAAACACACACACACACACACACACACACACACACTCACACACAAAACATGAGATGGCTGTAGATTTAGCTCTTTCTTTTTGGCTTAACAGTGCTTATGGCTGCCAAGGCATATTGGACAATGTATGCAGGGAAAGATTATTCAATTAATGTAATGTATCATGGCTGTTTTCGGAGTAGAATTTAGATTTCTTTTGCAAAGAATGATTTCCTAATGCAGACAATTTGTACACAATAGTACTAAGATATTTTAGAAATATAGCAGACTTCCCTCTTATATGGCCTTTCCTCATATTTAAAGCAGATCTCAGAATAATATCTTTTTTAACCAATTTACTTCAGTGGTTTTCATATCAACATTATTATCAAATATTTCATCTCTAAACAGAATGTTTCACATCCATACAGTTCTATCTTTTAGAATTCCCTTTTGACAAATTCCTGTTCCTCCTCATTATTTTGCATCATTTAAAATCAAAATAAACTATTTTAGGACTGAAATACTGTGAATTTTTAAAAAATAAAATACACAAATATCTCTCAAGTTCTTCCATCCCCAGCCAAGCACGGGGAAGAAAAACAAAGATGAAAAAGGAGGGGGGGGGAGGAGGAGGAGGAGGTGGTAGAGGAGGAGGAGAAAGAGGAAGGAAACAATAATAATGATAATGATGATCCTAGTCCCTCTCACATGTAAAAACGGTCCTGCCCAATTTGAATGAATGCCCAACTATTGCAGCCATAAATGATCAGGGCACACCCATTTCACATTATGGTCATATATCAATAATATCCTAGAATTTTTGGGATTTAAAGGAAGCAGGGTTCTTCATTTTGCAGTGTTATTTTATATCTCACTTCCAAATATGTTTGTCTTCTAGCTTGGCATCCCCCACTTCTTTTTCTGCTACAAAAAGCAGACATGCACAACACAACTCTTCCCTCCCTGCCAAAGATGGAAGTGTTAACAAAATCTTCTGATATTCTTTGCAATATATAGTGATACTGGGTCTAAACAAAGATCTTGGGGAGGGATGTTTCCAGGAAAATGTTTACCTCATCTTTTGCTTCTGGAATTGCTGGTCTAAGAGTTTTATCTGCTAAGATTAAATTTTGTAATGTTCTGTAAATTAAAGTGATACTTTTATGTTTAAAAAAACTTGTTGCAAATCTTGAATTTACATTGAGAATTATTTATATAGAAAATGCATAAACAGCATACTATGGTATTTAATATGAGTATTTAGTATTCTATAAATTGTTCCTCTTTTATGAAAATGCTTGACTTCCATTCAAGGTGTAGCCATGCTAAAACTAAGCATGACCTGAGTAATCGCCACATCTTTTCCATCGACAATTTATTTTTTTCCATTCAGTCCAACCTCCTTGCCAACAAGGTGGCAGCCCTAGCACACTGTGTCTGATCTTGATAAGCTAAGAACGGTTGGACTTGGTTTCCTTCTAGTTAGAAAATCAACAGATAACATTATTCAGGATATTCTTTCAATGCGAATATCCAGAAGAAGACAGCAACACTGGCTTAAAATTCAAAAGTGGTTACAAGAGATCCTCAAGGAACAAATAGATTTGGAACCAGAATTATTTTTATTGGGGATGATTAAAAAGAAATATGGGAAAGATACAAAATACATAATATTACATTTTTTTAAAATAAACTTTATTAATTTTACAATTGAAACAGACAACACATACATAAATGTGAAAGAGAAAAAAGAACAAAAAAGAAAAGTGAGAAAAAAAAGATAAAAAAACAATTAAAAACACTTTCGTCCTTGACAGTTTGTGGGACAATATTTTCAACCTTATCTTAAGCCCTCTATACAATTGATCCTTGTGCAAATATATATATAATCACTACTACAATTATAACATATCTTCTTTTGCCCTTTATTATTTAATCGAACTTTGTTCTATCCATTTTTACCAGCAGTTCCAGCTGTCATAGTGCATTGATGTGTCTTTTCCTTTTAATGCCAAAGTTAGTTTGTCCATCTCTGCACAGTTTGATATTTTTTGAAAATATTACATATTTTAACCACTGCTAGAATTGCCTATAAATCAATGTTGGAAACAGAACTCTATACTGACAGATCAACTGATTATTCAAAAAATAATGGTGTGTGCCGAGATGGATAAATTAACCCTGATGCTACAAGAGAAAGAGGAGTCTGAATATTATAAAATTTGGGAAAAACTGTACGATTGGATTGAATTAGGACAAAGGGATGATGAAAAGAGTTAATGATAAGCATTTGGTCTGTTTATTAATGTCTGGATGGCATAAAGCAGACAGGGTAATTCCACAAAGCTTCCATACAAAGCCATCTAATGACTCTATACAGAGTCCAGTAGCTTCACTCCCCGCCGTGTGTCTTGGTGCGGAGCATGTTGATATCGTGAAGTGTACTTCTTCCTTCTGAACATCTAAAAGGTCGAAGAATGCAGACCTGGCTAGTGAGAGATCACTCTGAGGATCCAGTAGTACATACATCTTCACTGCTTCTTCTGGGCATCCATCTGGGTAGACTTTGGCTAAGCAGATCTGATGACACGAGAGAGGGGCTGGTGTGCCATTGCACACCACTAGCCAATTGACACTCACCACTGGCTCTGGGCATGCTTCTGTAGCATGTTGAAGCTCCTTGTTGAAAGGAGAACTACAAGATGTTGGCAGTGATGGATCAGCATCTGGATGCAGCACGGTCGGATGCGTGTCACTTTTGCAGATATGACATTGCACTTTGGCTGTGCAATATTTGGGTGAGTGTTTGGATTCGCAACCCTTGTTGCAGAATTGGACCTCTTTTATCAATTCTTTCCTTTTGGTCAAGGGTTTCTCTGTGAACCCCTGGCACCTGTTCAGCAAGTGTCGAGTGTGGTGCAAAGGACAAAACTGGCTTCTCTTTGGAGTCGGAGATCTAAATTGGGTTGTATCTGATGAGTCCTCTCCTGAACTGTATGTGGAGGAGGTTGCGACCTCTGTATTATATATGCTATTGTGGTGATGATCTGTGGAGATGTGCAGTAGACTCTGGAGATGCAGAGTTTCGGTTGTGGTCTCTGTTAGTTGGGAAGAATCTGTGTCTGAGGTGAAGGTTTCTGAAGCTGTTGCAGGACTCTGTTTGCCAGATGACAAATTCTTGGAGAAGGGCAAAGGGTGGTTCTCTTTTGCAGTGTGCAGCCAGAATGGCATCAGACAAAACAATACATCGTTCTAATATTTCTTTTGGGAGTTTGGCAATGATTGCTTCTTGCATTATGGAGAGATCAAGGCAAGCCAGTCCTGGTAAGTCAGAACATTTTTTGGCTGTTTGCAGCTCTGTAAGGATGTTGGAAAAGTCCTCTAGCCTTCAGGTTTCGTGGATGGCGATACACAGGAAACTGTTAAGTCATTCTAGGAGCGAGTATTAATGTGTCCTTGCTATATTTCTGGTCCAAAACATCCCATGCTCATTTTAAAGCGGTGTCTGGGTCATTAAGTATGCTATGTAAATGTGTTTCACCATGTAGCTAGACAGTGGTAGCTAGCCACGCCAACAAAAATTTAAGTTCTTCACCGGGAAGCAGCTTTTCACGTTGAGTGGTACTTGTGAAAATGTTCTTCCATAGTAGGTATTCTCTGCCTGGCTTGTCATTGAATTTGTACACACCACTAGCTGCTAAGTCTAACCTTCTACACCTTAGTAATGGTTCTCTGTTACTTTTCTGTGAGGGCAGGTCATCTCTTCATATGATGTCCTCATAGGCGTGGCGTTCTGACTCGAGGTCATATGTTGTGGATGGTATGTGGTTCGCCATAAAGTACTTTATAAGAAGGTGATCCCCACATATGTAGGTAGTACCTCTTGAGGTTGGGTGTAGGTTCCATGCTGTGCATTAGAGTTGTCTTGAGGTTGTGGTGAGAACTCTTTTGCCTGTGGATTGAGTGTGGCAATTGTGGTTGGTTGCATGTCAACTTGTTGAGAAGTCGTTGTGATCACTGGTAAGTTAAGTTGCTTGCTAGGCAAGCTATGAGACATTAGTTAGGGTTGCTGATTCTGGGAAGAGAATCTCGGACTTTAGGTCGTACAACATCAGTTGGAAAAGATTTACTGTTGGTGAGAAGTGAATCTTGTATTTTAGGTCTTACAACATCCGTTGCGTGACTGAGGTTTAAAGTCTGTGGTTGAGATTTATCCCTGTGTTTCCCTGGTTGTGGGAGACTGCTAGGCAACTGAGGCGGTTCCATCTGCTTATTTTGTAGCAAGTGCTCCTCATCCACGTAGGCCTTGACCCATGTGTCTGGGCTTTCTTCTCCCAACTCTTCGAGATCGAAGTTGAAGGAGGCGTTGTCTGCCATCTTCCACCATGCTGCAGCCCGTGCCATCTTTGTTGCGGAGTCTCTTTGCCATTCAGCCAATTCCAATTTGGCTTGCGTTTTGGCCATTTCTGCCTGTTGTCTGGCCTGGGCTATGGCCATTTCTGCCTGTTGTCTGGCCGCTATTTCTGCCTGTTGAGCTGCTATTTTTGTCTGTTGAGCTGCTACTGCTGCCTTCTGCCCTGTTACTTCCTCTGTGGTGCATAGATCTGCATCTGCTACCACAGCTTTTACTTCAGCTTTTGCAGCCTGGTCAGTATAACTTTCTGCTTTGGAGGCCTTAGATGTGCCATTGCGATGGGAGGATGCTCTGCCGGGGTGATGAGACCCAGTAGCAGAGAATTGGCGTGAGACACTGGAACCTGCTGGCGATCTAGCCAGTCTGGGATGGAGGAAGGAGGCTTTCTTCGAATGGTGGGAAGAAAGTGCTTTGATTGAAGATCTATGTCAGATGTGGCCCGCTTCCTTGACACTTCTTCCAGCCACATCACGTCGTGGAGCGCTACATGGAGGGCTTTTTTGCTTTCCTCAATGCAGTCTTTGCAATTTTTGTGAAACTCCTCGAAGCATTGGACGTGTGCTTGGGGTTTTGGGTCATCCAGTCTTGACTGGATGAACTTGAGTTTATCTTCACTGTTTCTCCACCGTGCGTGAAGGGCATCTAGATCATCTAGCAATTGTGGATTTTCTCGGGGGGCAGCTTGTATTTTGGGGCATCACAGATCTCTTCTAGCTCCAACCATGAGTCTGTGTAGCAGCAATATTGCCTCTCCCAAACTTCCCTCAAGTGTGCTTCCATGGGTTTGGTAAGCTTCTTATTCTTTCTGAGGTCATAGCTTCATGAGCTCCAGCTGCCTCTGGGTTTTGGGAACCAGGCTCCACATTTACATCAAGGGTGGATGGAGAGTTCGAGTCCTCTAGTACTTCAGGAATATCTGTCATGGCTGAAGAAGTTGCCATGCTTCAAATTGGTAAAGATGAATTTTGGAAAATTTAGTGGTTTTCCATGTAATTCCCTTTATTTTGATATGGGGCACTGTGTGCAGGTAGCAGAAGGTAGGAATTTCTGCTAAATTTAGTACTTGAGCATATAGGTGGCACTGCACAATATGGCTGCTTTTAGGGTGCATTGTGTGCTTGCTACATAACTGGGCTCTAAATAAGGCATTGTTGCTGAGTCTGAAGATGTGAGAGCAAAACGCAGGTTTGCCTGTTAGTGTTGCTTGCTACACAAATTGTCACAATAGGAGGCGTTGTTGCTGAGTCTGAAGATGTCAGAGCAAAATGCAGGTTTGCCTGTTAGTGTTGCTTCCTAGGTCTGGAAGACACTGTTGCTAAGCACAGGTTAGGCTGCAGGTAGTACTGGAACCTTGCATTAAGTTCTTAATGTTGCCACAATAATTTTAAAAAAGGAATTTTCATTGGCGAAACACTGGTTAAATTTGGGAAACTTCCTATAATTTTTATAAAAATTTGTAAACAAGTTCTTATAAAAATTGGCAGACAAGTATTTGAATTCTCTGGGAAATTTCTCTTAGACCATCAGATGGTGCTGTGGGCTGCTTTACTTAAGTCTGTAGGTGGGGGTGAGCCCCAGAGGAATTTATTGCTTCCTCGATGGAAGAGAAATTCATCAAATACAACACTCCAAAGGTTGCATGCAGAGTTATACTTTTAAATTTTTTAGTAAAGATGGATAAACTTTAGGAGTTTTTTTTAAGCAAAAAAGAAATTGCTCCTTTGTTCATATAGCTGCTTGAATTAGCCTTGTGTCTTGAGGGGGGGGGGGAATGGGCTCCTTTGCTTTGAAGACGGTCCTTCAACTAATGAATTACGACCCCCAATAAAACGGCCAAAGTGGTAGTAAAAATAGCTGGAGAGGCTTCTTTTATTGCCTTTGAGCTGGAGCATAGAGCTTAAGAAATGCTAAGCTTTTCAGTTTGAATGAGCAGAGCATATTTAGCTTTTCTTTTAGAACACAAGAAGATACTACTTTTGACTCTTCATCTGCATTTGAAAGGAGTTGTAGGTAGTAACTGAGGGAAGACAGGGGTACATGGGTAATACCTGGCTCCTCCCTTTGTTTTGCAAATTGGTTCTTTCTGAGTTAGGAGCTGTAACTTGAGACACAGCACTTCTCTCTCTGAAGAGAAAGGGGGGGGGAGTTTGCCCCTTCCTGCATCTACGATGAGGTTTGAAATACAAAGAAATAGCATGCACATTTACTCCTGGCTTCAAAATATCTTTGTCTTTATCACATAATTCAAATTACTTTTGCTTCACTCTACTTCTTCCAGGAATCAAGATAAACTATCTTTCTATTGTTCTGCTTATTAATGTCTGGATGGCATAAAGCCTGAATCCACCATACCATGCAGTCGCTTCAATCATCATGGGGTTGAGACTTTATTACCTTTCTACACCACAATACAATTATGCAAAGGATTGGACATTAAGAAGAATCTCATCATAAATGTTAGTTGATAGGATGCCTAATGAACCAATAAAAAGACTTTGTATGGAAGCTTTGTGGAGTGAGAGAGCCTCCCCCAACCCACAAGGGTCAATTTAGTAACCAATCCGGATTACAGATGTGACCACATGACATGGACTACATTTCCCAGGATGCCTTAACTACATTTACCATGATGCATTCCCTTAAGGGGACAGCTCTCAAATCCTAACTACCCAAATCCCATTAACTCTAAACTGTCTAGACAGCACACATTTCATAGATTAGAGGGTTTATATTTGCATGAACTGTATATATCTGTAAAAAAGTACAAAACAGAAGTATATGAGATAGATGTCACACACTGTTAATGTCATAATATTTATGTTTTGTTCGGTTTTTAAAGATATAAAAGACTAATAAAGTTTATTTTTTTAGAAAATAAGAAGAAATAATAATAAGAAAGAAAATTAAAAAAAAAGACAGCAACATACCATTTCCATATTGTTGCCTCTTCCCAAAATAAATGGATGTGGCCCAAGTGGGTAGAAGAAGTTGAGCTCAGTTTGAAGAAAATGTTTACCCACTATCTCTTTGTTTCCTGGTCATCTATCTATCTATCTATCTATCTATCTATCTATCTATCTATCTATCTATTCATTCAACTAATCCTTTCTTTCTTGAGTCCCCATCTATTCATCTTGAATTTTCCCCTCTCTCCACTTGTTCCTCCTTTTAGGAGGGAGGGAGAGGTCACATCCAACTATATTTGGAGCACTTCCAAATCTGAGATCTCATTTGCACCCTGGTTTCACTCAATTTATCAACATATTCCACCCTAATCATAATCATCACCCCCTTTCACTTTTATTGAATAATTTTTCTTTACAAAATTAAAAGCTACAAAATAGACCACCAGAAAGTGAACAAAGAAAAAGAAATAAAATATATTTAAAGTGACTTTCAATCTTCTTTGCAGCAATTAGAAATGTAGTTAACTCTATTTCCACCCACCTCACAAAACTACATAATTCCCTTTTTACCATATATACCCTTTTTTGCAATAGTAAATCCAGAAATCACCATTTCATTTTTATTCATTCTCAGCAAAAAGTAAAATGAAGGGTTTCATTTTAGTTTTTAAAAATGATTATTTCTTTATAAAAATGATTATTGTTCCTTCTTTGATGAAACAAGTTAATTTAGACATTTCCACAAGCTCTGTTATCTTCACAATCTATTATTCCATTAAGTATTTCTGTATTCTTTTGCCTTTATGCTTAGAGAATCCTTACTGCTGTTACCATATATAAAATCCATTTCCCATTAGTCCTAGTGAGACAAACTCCAGTTTCATAATTATCTTAAGTTAATGTTGATCAGTTCTGCTTTTGGCACATTGAAAAACACCAGTCTTAATCCACTAAGGCAATGCAAAGGTGTGCAACACAATGCATTGATATTTAGGGCATCTTTGGCTGAGTTTGTGAAGATTACTTTAGTCATTTCTCTGTATACTGAGCCATTAATGATAGTTCAAATGAGGATCAGCATGACTCAGCTTGAATAGAGTCATATTGACTCCAAAGTGCTCAGAGAATAAGACAAACAAGCACAGACAGTGCTTTGCTTGTAGCTGAGCATCCTGCTTGTGGAAATTTTGCTGGGCGTTGGGATTGGCATAATTGTCAAAATATATTCTTGCTTATGAAAACCCCAGGGTCATACAAATGCACTTTTGTGCTATGGTAGCTGTTAGAAATTAAATTGTAATGCAGAATAGCCTCATGTCTCCAGTTCGTAGACATTTGGACAAGGATAAAAGTCATAAATAGATGCATGTCAACAAGATTTAGATGCATGTCAACAGGAGTTTGATTGAATTTTAACACCTGGACTACAAGCCAATGCAGCATTGAGAGAAAGTACACTCCCAGCCATGGAAGAACAAATGTTTACATGGAAGACCAAATTCAGAATCTGAAATCATTTCATGTCTTGATACACTAAAGGCAAGCACACTTATGCTCTGGCTTTTAATTATAACTCTCTTTATATTACTACTAAGTTTTATCTAACAACTGGGATTACATCTAGCCTTTCTTGTTAGACATTTTTAGGGATAAGAAACCAGCAGAGGTTGTTGTAGATCACGGGAGTCAAACTCGTGGTGTCACGTTGCCATCATGTGACGTTTCACAATGTTTTTTTCTCTTCATGGAGCTGGAGTGGGCGTGGGCAGATAACACATCCAGCCTGTGGCCTGCCAGTTTGACATCCCTGCTGTAGATGCTTGTAACACACAACTCTATAGTTCTTCTTATTAGTTCAGGAGCAACAATAACGGATGCTGTTCTAGCTTAACAAAACTTGAAGTTTCTCAGTTGTCTATTCCTAATTTAAATGGTTTGGTTGGTTGTTCTCCTGTCTTTCTTAATGGAAGTAAGACTGGGAGCTCTCCCTGTTCCTAATGGTTCAGTTTTTCTCTGCTTTGGGAGCTCATATCTAATTTTTGGGATATAGCTTCACCTCAGTCATCACTGAAATTTGGCTTCTTACAAGTCCTTACCTTGAGAATAATGTCATTCAACTCTTCCATTTTTTAGGGGACTATAGATAATTTTGAAGGGTGGTAATAATTCTCATAGCAACCAGGTTGCCTCAGCAAATTTTATCAACTTTTATCCCAATCTTTTCCAACTTACTGCCTCTTATTGAAATACTAAACTGAACAGTAAGATGGTAGAATTCCAGCTAGCCTTCCTGCTATTTGATTGGAAATACTAGGAATCTTATTCAACAAGTACATCAGATTGGATAAGGCTGAGTTAAGCTTTCGTGGATTGGAGAAAAGTGTATTCCCACACATTGTGGGAAGTCATCACATTGGAAAAGGTAACTTACTAGTAAAGCTAGATAAACAAACCTGTGAGATACATCTGTGGCTACTGTGACATACTCTGATCAAGAATTGATAACCGGAGATGACATTTCCTGTTACTTTACTATGGGAAATGTGAAAACTAAAAATTATCCCCCAACTCTTAATTAAACACAATTTAAACACGTAAGCACCAGTGGTGGTATTCAAATTTTTCTACTACCGGTTCTGTGGGCGTGGCTTAGTGGGCATGGCAGGGGAAGGATACTGTAAAAACTCCAGTCAGAAGTGGTATTTGCTGGTTCTCCAAACTACTCAAAATTTCTGCTACCGGTTCTCCAGAACTGGTCAGAATCTGCTGAATACCACCTCTGGTAAGCACCCAAATATATAGGCCATTTGGATACAATTTCCCAATGAAATGCCAGAGTCCCATCGTTTGAGATATGCTTAACCCGTTCAAGTAAATCTTCTGTGTTCTTCTGTGATTTACAATCTGTCTTCTGATTTCATTGCATAAAAGACAACTTGTACATTTGTACAAGAACTTTCAGTGTAGGTAGCCATGTGTTTCAAAGAGCTGCTGGGCCTTATCTGGACATTGTTGTGAAAGACATAATCAAAGCACTCACCTCTAGAACAGGGGTCTCCAACCTTAGCCACTTGAAGACTTGTGGACTTCAACTCCAAAGTCCACAAGTCTTCAAGTGGCCAAGTTTGGAGACTCTGCTCTAGAAGTCTAACTTTGGAAAGGGCTCAGAACTTCCTGGCACTCAGATGTCACAGAACCTTGGTCCTTTAGCTGGTGGGAAAAATGAAGGAAGCTTCTCTGCGACTCTTGAATCATTCTCCTATGAAATAAGAGATATATGATATATAAATTCTTTAAAGCTCATAATGTTCTGATATTTCTGTTTCTTTATATAAATCTCTTGAGCAGGAAGGAACTTTTCTGTTTCCAGCCAGCCAGCCAGCTGTCTTTTTTCTAATCATATAATGAATGCCCCAGATAATTCATGGCAGTAATTTCAACCTTGTTTCTACTGGCACTACAGGACAACCTCTATTTACGTTGTCTTTTCTTAAATGCCATTGTTTCATTCAACAACATCTTTGGATAGTTTTTAATTGAGGCTTAAAATTGCTGACTTATAGGATGGATTGAGGCTTAACTATTTCAGTTCTAGATTGTTTTGTTTGTTTCTGTTTTAGAGATTTATATTTGTTTCTTCCATAAGTTCTATAAAGTTCTCTTTAACTTTTCTAGTTGTGTGCTTCTGATCTACTGGGAGAGATTTTGATTATTTGAGAAAGTCAGTGAGCTAGTAGGAAGCAAGGCCATTTTTTAAAGTTTATTTTAATATTGTCTTTCAGATTCTAGACGGTCACAATTCAGATTAAACAAGCAAATTTATTTAGTATAGTAAGAGATATCAATTGCAAGAGGAACCATTTTCCAATTCTATTACATGACAATCAAGGATGTCCATTTTAAAGGACCAGATTCTTACAAGTCAGCCAAATCTTTCAAGTTCTTTTATTAATTTGACAATCTACAACTGCAATAAATAATAAAGATAGTTGTATAAAATATCTCCCAAGATTTGAGATATTTCATTTTATTATGAACATTTTAATTTTTTAAAATGAATCATAGCACCATATGAAATTTTGCAAAAATAGGCATTATCTGAAAAAAATGTCCCTAACCCTAAAGAAACCTGTCATAATTCAAATGACCAAGATCAACCAGTTCTCCATTAATTTGAAAGCCTAAGTTTAAATTCCTAGAGAATGGATATATAATTTCCCCCTTCTTTGTACTATGATGGGCAATCAATTGTGTTTGAAGCTTCATTCTTATCTGTTATAAAGATTCTAATCTAGCTGAGTTTTATCAGAGCTGGCAAATGGCAAAGGTTAAGTGTCTGGTATCTTGTGGTTTATTGTTAAACCCAAAAATGTAGACCAATGCCTGGAATGAACCTTTAGGGGTAGTTTCAGATATGATATGTTTCTATGTGAAAATATTTACAGACCCCTCACATCCCGGACATAAACTGTTTCAACTCCTACCCTCAAAACGACATTATAGAGCACACCAGAACAACTAGACACAAGGACAGTTTTTCTCCCAAATGCCATCACTCTGCTAAACAAGTAATTCCTTCAACACTGTCCAACTATTTATATAAAGTCTGCACTATTATTACTATTAACCTTCTCATCACTCCTTATCACCCATCCCCTCCTACTTGTGACTGTATGACTGTAACATTTTTTTTAAAAGAAAACTTTATTGAATTTTATTACAAAAAAACATTAAAAAGTATATAATTCAATAACAGCTATTTGTGGTGCATTATCATATAGCAATCATTTGTATTCTTATTCTATCTATGTTCTATATTTAATAATCATCTATCCTTAGTCTGTCTCCGATCCATCCAATTGTACCATTGTTGCCATACCTTATAAAATATTGAAGATTCCTTATCTTTTAAACTCAACGTTAATTTATCCATTTCAGCACAATTCATAACTTTTTGTATAATCAGTTCTTCTACAGGTGTGAATGACTGTTTCAGACTGTAACATTTTCATTTGTATCCTTATGATTTATATTGACTGTTTCCTAGTATGATTTGGTTGCTTATTGTACCCTATGACTATCATTGAGTGTTGTACCTGATGATTATTGACTCTTGAAGAATGTATCTTTTCTTTTATATACACTGAGACCATTTGCATCAAGACAAATTCCTTATGTGTCCAATCACACTTGGCCAATAAAGAATTCTATTCTATTCTATTCTATTCTATTCTATTCTATTTTATTCTATTCTATGGCTTCTTTTTCAGGGTGTAACTGAGTATCTAATTTAATAAAACATAGGGTAGTAAGAAATTGAGAAAACCCAGGAAAATGTCTTCTCTCTTTCGGGAATTAAGTAATGAACAGATTGAGTGGATAATTTGATTGGAGCTACTGTCTGTGCTACAAAAAAAAATAGATAACCTTGAAGCAGTAGCAGAGCTTTCTAACCACAATGCTATTATTAAACGTAATTTATCTGTAACAAGAGCAGAAATCTGACTTGCCAAAGAAAGCCAGAAGAATAACATTTGATAAAAATAGAAGCTTCTCAGACTTAAAAGAAAAAGAAAAAGAAAGAAAGGTCAGGAGCTAAAGCTTGTAGGAAGACCTTTTTCTTTTCCAAAATGCAAAGAAGTTATCTGCCAATAGTAGCAGAAATATTAAAGCTGAACTGACAGTTTTTCTCGAACCTGGAGTATTTTAAAAGCATAATGTTAATTTTTAAGTAGGGAATTTTAAATCTAGCATAGAACTATCGTATTTGGGATGTAAAATGACCACTAGATGGCAGAAAGTTAGTTTTCAATGTCTCTTTAACTGCCATCTACTGGTTATGCAAAGTTTTGGAATATAGCCTTACAATAATGTTATTCCTCCTTGTAAAGTGCCTCAAAGAAACCAATACGGCGAATTTAAAATAGACAAATATTTGCTTGAAGGTTGTAAGGATAAATGTTTCTATTTTGTAAAATAGGTAGTCTCTGCTATGACTTGATGGCAAAGTTCCTTTGCTTGCTTTCTGATTATATGATTTTAGGATAGAAATGGAGGTAAACAAGGTACATTATTATGATACTGGAATGAGAAGGTAATAGCTGCTTTCACCTCCAATAGTGGAAGTAATTATTCCCCACACTTGTTCCTGAGAACTATACAATCACATAGCATAAAGTATTGTAGCATAGACATAGAATAATAAGAATGAAAGGGATCCTGGAGATCTTCTAGTCAGGACGTCTCCAACTTTAGCAACTTTAAGACTGGTGGACTTCAACTCCCAGAATTCCTGAGCAAATATGACTGGGGGAGGAATTCTGGGAGTTAAAGTCCACAAGTCTTAAAGTTGCCAGAGTTGGAAATCCCTGTTCTAGTCCAATCCCTACCCATGGCAGGGAAACCTTTCCTGTGCTACTCGGGACTTTCTTTGGGCTTGATGGGATGGATACTCATAACCATAGAAAGAGTAACAGAATAACAGAACAGAATAATAGAGTTGGAAACAACTCCAGAGATCCTTCAGTCCAACTCCACCACACAAGCAGGAAATCCTACACCATTTCAGACAAATCCAATCTTTTCTTAAAAACTTCCAATGTTGGAGCACCCACAACTTCTGAAAGCAACTTGTTCTGCTGATTAATTGTTCTATCTGTTAGGAAATTTCTCCTTAGTTCTAGGCTGGTTATCTCCTTGATTAGTTTTCATCCATTGCTTCTTGTCTTGCCTTCCGGGTTTGTTTGTTTATTTGGATAATAGGTTGACCCCCATCTTCTTTATGACAGTCCCTCAAATATTGGAAAATTACTATCATGCCACCCCTAGTCCTTCTTTTCACTTAGATTAGATACAATTTCTGCAACTGTTCATTTGTTTTAGACTCCACCCCCTAATCATCTTGGTTGCTCTTCTCTGCACTCTTTCTAGAGTCTCAACATCTTTTTAATATCGTGGTGACCACAACTGGATGCAATATTCCTAGTGTGCTCTTACCAAAATGTTACAAAACACTTCTTATGATCTTGATTCTATCTCTCTATTAATGCAACCTACAATTGTATTGGCTTTTTTGGCAGCTGAAGGACACTGCTGGCTCATATTTAACTGATTGTTACTACTGTGCCAGAAGACACCTATTTTGTATTTGTGTACCATATTTTTTGCACTATAAGGTGCTCCAGACCATAAGACGCACCTAGATTTTGGGGAGGAAAACAAGAAAAAAAAATCTGCCTCTGCCTGCCAGCAATTTGCCTCCTTGCAGCAAACAGTAAACAACCTGGTCAGCTTCAGCACATCCTGATTTATCACCAGCAGCTGATTGGCCTCCTGGAATACCACTGATCAGCTGTTCCAGACTGCAGGGGTCACTGCCATCCTTTGCTACCTCCACTGCTGACTATTGCTGCCTCCATATCACCCCATTTTTGACCTTCGTGATTCCCATTTTTGACCCCCCTGTGCCCCATTTTTGGCCTCTGCACATCTTGTTTCAGCTTCTGCGTGCCCCATTTTTGGCCCCCACATGTTCTGTTTTTGGCTCGTTCCTGCCTCCTATCCCCACCACCTGGAATGGACCAAAAACGGCACTGGGGTACATGGAGGCGGCAATAGGCATTGGCAGCGATATGCGGTGATGGCGGTGATGAGTGGTGGTGATCCCTGCAGCCTGAAAAAGCTGATTGGCGGTATTCTGAGAGGCCAATCCAAATGCCAATCAGCTGCTCATGCTAAATCAGGCTGTGGTGAAGCTGACCAGGATGTTTGCCATTTGCTATTTGCTACAAGGAGGCAAATTGCTGGGAGGATGAGGCTGAAGGGTGGGGGCCGGTGGTGGGCGGGACTTCAGCAACATTCGCTCTATAAGACACACAGACATTTTCACCCACTTGTTTTTTGGGGGAAAATGCATCTTATAGTGATTACAATTGGTTAGTCTTGCCTGTTACTTTTCTCACCATTGAATTTCATTTTGTTAGCTAGGGCCCAGTGTTCAAGTCTATTGACATTCTTTTATATCCCAATTAATTTGTATATACAGTTATAAACTCAGTCCAGTTTTTTTTCCTGATCTTTCAGATAGACATCTAATTCTTCCTGGCTGGATTAAAATACAATTCACCATCAGTATAATAAAGGCATTGCACATCAAGGCAAAGCATGTTGCCTTTGAAGACTTATTCCTATGGAAGATGTTCTTTAAAAGCATAATTTCAAAAGGCATCTATAAGGAGTAAAATCAAAGACTCTTTCTTCAAACTTTGGGGGAATGGACGTTAATAGACTAATTTGCCTAAGACCTTCCCCTCCCATCCTGTGGGGGAAATGATCCATTATAGGAAGAAAAAAGTGAAAGATGGATCAAGATTTATATTTTCTTTTCAAACAGTCTCTCCCCTCAAACATGATCTGTCTTGAGACTATAGAAAGAGTGCTGAGGAGAACAACAAAGATATTTAGTGCATATACAATTTACATAAAGCATACAAAAGTTAAGGGAAATAGGCAGAGATGGTTTTCAGCCAGTTCTGACATGTTCTGGAGAGAACAACTAGTTGAAAATTTGAGTAGTTCAGAGAACCGATAAATACCACCTCTGGCTGGCCCCACACCATCTATTCACTGCCTCCTGAGTCCCAGCTGATTGGAGTCCCAGCTGATCAGCTGGGTCTTCTTTGGTTGCCCTGCACAGGAGAATGGAGCTGGAAAGCAGATTAGTGGGGTGGGGATGGAATGGGGAGTATCCTTCCCCTGGAGTGGGGTGGAAATGGGGATCTCACAGTATCTTTCCCCTGCCATGCCCACCAAGCCATGCCCACCAAGCCACACCACATCCCAAGCCACACCATGCCCACCAAGCCACACCCACAGAACTGGTAGTAAAAAAAATAATAATACCACCACTGAAAATAGGTATGTCTATCCTAGCAAAGAGAAGGACTAGAAGGGACATGATAGCTGTCTTTTAATATTTGAGACTTTGCCACAGAGAAGAGCAGGTCGATTTATTCTCCAAAGCACCTGAGGGCAGGAGAAGAAACAACTGATGGTAACCTATCCAAGAGAGATCCAACCTAGAATTTTGGAGAAATTTCCAGATAGTGAGAACAATTACTTAGCCGAATCGTTTACCTCTGGAAGTTGTGGGTGCTTTACTTTTCCGCCCTTATTGCATCCACAGAAAATTGCCCGACCGCTCTTTTTAGGGCAACCTGCTCCCTCTTAGACGAGGGAGCACAGGAGGACCCCTTGCAAGGATGGGGCAAGGATTTTTCTATTTTTCTGCAGGACAAAATTGCTCAGATCCTGGATGGTTTGGACCCTGACTGGCAACTCTGGGTGGGAGGGCGGGGGCAGATTTTGGTGAGGTCATTTGGGGCAAGTTCGATACTGTGACCCTGGAGGACATGGACAGGATACTGGGTGAGCTTAATGCCACCACATGTTTATTGGACCCGTGTCCCTCCTGGTTGGTTGTGGCCACCCGGGAGATTATGCTAGGTTGGCTCCAGGGCATTATCAACACTTCCTTGAGTGAGGGGTTTTTGCCGGCCACCTTGAAAGAGGCGGTGGTGAGGCCCTTCCTCAAGAAACCATTCCTGGACCCAATGCTGTTGTCAAATTATCGTCCGGTCTCCAACCTTCACTTTGTGGCGAAGGTTGTTGAGAGTGTGGTGGCACGACAGCTCCCATGGCACCTGTAGGAAGCGATATATTTAGATCCTCTCCAATCGGGTTTCAGGTCTGGGTACAGCATGGAGACAGCATTGGTCGCGTTGGTGGATGATCTCTGGAGGGTGCAGGACAGGGGTTGTTCCTCTGTCCTGGTCCTGTTAGATCTCTCAGCAACTTTTGATACTGTTGACCACAGTATCCTATTGCGGCGGCTGGGGGGGTTGGGAGTGGGAGGCACCGTGTTACGGTGGTTCTCCTCCTTCCTCTCTGACCGCAATTTGTGTTGGCAGGGGGGCAGAGATCGACCCCGAGGCCCTTGTGTTGTGGGGTGCCTCAGGGGTCTGTGCTCTCGCCCCTGCTGTTCAACATTTATGTAAAGCTGCTGGGTGAGATCATCCGTGGTTTCGGGGTGGAGTTTCATCAGTATGCTGATGATACTCAGCTATACATTTCCACCCCAGGCCATCCCGACGAAGCCATTGAAGTGATGACCCGGTGCCTGGAAGTTGGATGGGGGTCAATAGGCTTCAGCTCAACCCAACCAAAACCGAGGGGCTGTGGTTCCCTGCGCCCAGATACAGTCAGCTCATTCCTGACCGTGGGGGGTGAAATTTTGGCTCCCACGGAGAGGGCGCGCAATCTGGGAGTCATCCTGGATGTGCAGCTGTCATTAGATGATCATATATCAGCCGTCACCAGGGGGACTTTTTATCAGGTCCGTCGGATCTACCAGTTATGACCCTTTCTGGATCGGGGCGCATTGCGCACAGTCACTTCTGCTCTCGTTACCTCCCGCCTAAATTATTGCAATGCTCTCTACATGGGGCTCCCCTTGAAGAGCATCCGGAGGCTTCAACTGGTGCAGAGTGCAGCTGCGCGGGTGATCTTGGGCGCTTCCCAGAGCACCCATGTTACACCACTCCTGCGCGAGCTGCACTGGCTTCCAGTGGCCTTCTGGGTGCGATTCAAGGTGTTGGTGACCATCTTTAAAGCGCTCCATGGCTTGGGACCCAGGTACTTGCAGGACCGCTTACTACCATCTTCAGCCTCCCGCCGGCCAGTGCGCTCCCACAGGGTGGGCCTCCTCGGGGTGCTGCCAGATGGACAATGTCAGTTGGCAGCCCCGAGGTGCGGGCCTTCTCTGTGGGAGCACCCTCCCTTTGGAATGAACTACCGGCAGAGATACGGGCCATTGCTGACCTGCGAGCCTTCCGACGTGCACTTAAAACCCATCTTTTCCAACAGGCCAGCCTGGCCTAATGTTATGAGCAGGGTTTTAAATTTTTAATTCAATTTTAATTATATGGGGTTTTATTGGCTTCAGCCATTTATTTAATCAATTTTAAACTCTTTTTTAACTTTTGTAATTTGCATGTTTTATTGTGGCTGTTCACCACCCCGAGTCCCTTTTTGGGAGAGGGGGGCGGTATATAAACTGAAATAAATAAATAAATAAATAAATAAATAAATAAATAAATAAATCTATCACAGGATTTTTTTTTAAAAAAAGAGATTGGACTGCCATTTATCTGGAATGGTGTAAGATCTCCGTTGATCAACAAGTTGGATTAAAAGATCTCCAAAATCTCTTCCAACTTTGTCATTCTGCATTCCGTTATCCTTGTTATGCATTTCATGCTAGATTTCCAGTAAGCAGTGTCAGGATGCCGTCCTGTGGTGAACCAGAGACATAGCTCTCCAAATGGCTGCATTTATTTCTTTTCTGGGTTATTTGATCGGTGGCCACATGGTGGCAGCATGAAATCTTGAGGTTTTTTTGCAATCTGCAAATCCAGCAGATTTAAGCGAATTTTTCAGTCTAAGTGGTTGTTGTAGTTTCTGTTTTTTTTGAACCAAATTAACCCAGGCTCAATAAATACACAAAGCACTGGCAACTTGGTTAGTTGCCTGTTTTTTTTGGTTTCTAATATCTTCTGTCAATGTCTGGGCAGATGTTAATTTTACACTGGAGAGAAAGCGTTAAAAAAAACAAGTTTAATGGAGTTTGAAAGGGACCAATTTCAAGCAGGAGATCCTGTACTATTTCAGACATAGGGCTATGCAGTGTTTTCTTTAAAAATGGGTAGTTGGGAACACCCATAACCCTCTGGAGGCAAGCTGTTGCATTAATTGTTCTCATTGACCGGGAATTTCTTCTTAGTTCTAAATTGGATCTCTCCTTGATAAATTTTCATCCATTACAAGAAGTATTGGATGGAAACTTATAAAAAGAATCTTGATAAGCTAGAAGATCAATCTAGAATGATCCTGTAGCATCATTCACAATGATTCAGTACCACAGCATTTCACAAAAAACTCTCCAACCAAGTTGAGGAAGGGGATATAACTTCTGAGAATGATGACCAGAACATAAATTGACATTATATTCATGCCAGAAGCTGCTGCTAGGCATTTTATATTTTCAAAGCAGAAAATTCCTTCATTCAAAATTGACCAACTTACTTTTTTTAAAAAAAGGATTGTAAATTATATTTATAAATGCCCTCAAACAGTTTAGGAATAAGTATTTTATCAATAAAACTATATTAAATTTCAACTATGTTCCATATGCTTTTTAGTACACTATGTTCTTTAAAATCAACTTCACTCTATATTTATATCTTTCTATTCTGTAACTGTTTGTAGCTGACTTATACTTTCCTGTTGTTTTAATCTCTGTATACCTCTATTTCCTATACAACTTTATCAGATTTCTTTGCTTTTCTGCTATGATATCCCTGCCTGAGCTTCTTGATTTTCCTCCTTTTTTCCATATCTTTTCTCCCTTTGAGGGAAATAGTTCAAACAACTTGTCCCTCATGCCAGTGTTGGAAGAAATATTTATCTGAGTTCAATTCCAAGTGGGGAGAAAGATACTGGAAACATGGAGGTTGATTGGAAAGGTGGTTTATTGATGGACAGGATCACATGGGTTTTAGGTTCTGGGCAGTTGAACACAGGAAGTGGAGAGAGAGAGAGACATTAGTAGATAGATAGATACTGATAGATAGATAGATAGATAGATAGATAGATAGATAGATAGATAGATAGATAGATAGATAGATAGATAGATATAAACAGACAGAGATAGACAGAAGGATGGATAGATGATATAGATAGATGACAAACAGACAAATATCAGAAGGAGGAATGTAGGGTATTTCATAATTTAATTTAGTAATAAATAAATAAATTTTGTTTCACTTTTATAGTAGTCTTCAAAGATAAACTAAACTGTCACAGCTTAGAATCACCTAACAATCCTCAAGCTTCAATGCCATTTCAAATCTAGGTCCTGAATCAGGGGGAATAACCCCACCCCCCCTATTCTTTCATTACAATACTAGCCTCCTTCTGAAGATGGAAGAATGGTTATTCTTCATTAGATTTCGAAAATAAGACTTCACAGTGTCTTACCCAGACAAGATAGAGTAGCTCTTGTTGGATAACCTTGAAGGAGATTTGGAAAGTCTATTCTAAATGCCTCCTGAAGGACCTTATAAATGCTGTTATCCACCATTCCCCTTCCCATTTGATCATTACCTGAAACAGTGCCTCCGTTCAGTATTCTGTTTCTTCCATATACAATGATTTCTAGGTAAGAGAGAGAAAAAAGTCTGATATGTGGGTGGCAAGGCTGATTAAGAAATTAGAAAGGAAACTCAAGTTATTAGATCACTCACCATACGCATAGAAGCCCAGAGAGAATTTTCAAGTGCTTAATTTCATTTCAGGTGTTGAGAAAATAGCAATACTAGTTGTAGTAAAAATTATTATTTAAAAAACACCCAAAATTGCATACCAGTAGTCCACAATTTACAATTGGTAGCTTAGTGACTGTTCAAAATTCCTAAGGATCTTTGTTATATATCTTTTCAATTTATATATCTTTATATCTATGTATACCTATCTATCTATCTATCTATCTATCTATCTATCTATCTATCTATCTATCTATCTATCTATCTATCTATCTATCTATCTATCTGTGTATGTGTGTGTGTGTGTGTGTGTGTGTATGTATGTATGTATGTATGTATGTATGTATGTATGTATGTATGTATATATATATGGTATTCAGCTTTGTTCAGGTATTTTCCCACGTCTTTATAGTTGTGCTTTTAAAGTTGCAGCGACATTTCAGCAGAATCTCATCTGCCATCATCAGGCTTGTGTATTGGGTTCGTCTTCATCATGTGTGTCAGGCTTTCGCAGAAAAAGTGAAAAATGTGTGTCTGAAAAAGCCTGACAGGTAAAACGTTGAAGTCTGATGTTAATGCTTTATTCTACTGCAACAGAGGGAGTCAGAAATCAACATGTTTTCTTCCAACCTGTCCTTACTTTTCTTTCCCTTTCTCCTCCCCTCTGTATCCTATTATATGCTTTTGCATTTTTGTACTTTGTTGTATAATCTAATAAAATGTGTGTTTTCAAATTCCTATAGATCTATCTAAGAGATGTGTATGACTCAGATTTGAGATTCTGACAGTTGCCCCTCCTCCCCGATGGTCATGTGACCATGCTTCAGCCATTCAGCAACCAGGTTGCATCTAGAATCATTTGTAATATCCCATAGTCAAATTGCTACATTTTACAAGGGTTTTTGCTAAAACTGACATTTGTTCTGGTTTTTGGCAAAAATACATCTACACTAAGCTATTGGTTTGCTTAACAATCAACAGTGTTCCCTCATCAGCTGTCACAAAATGATTCTAAAATCGGTTCAATCACATGACTAACATCAGGGGTAGGATTCTACCAGTTCAAACCTATTCGCTAGAACCGGTTGTTAACATTCTAAGCAGTTTGGAGAACTGGTTGTTAGAAGAAATTACTGGCCTAATCCTGTAAGGAAGGCAGGAAGGAAACATTCTGGTGTTGCTTACAGAAACTGCCTCTCCGTTAACCCTTATTACATTCTTGGCAGGCCTCGACTTCCTGTCTCTGGAACTTCTCTGGAGTTTTCTTTTTCCTCCTTTGCTGATACTTTGCTTCTGTGGAGTGACCATTCAAAGTTACAATGGCACTGAAAAAAGTGACTTATAACCATTTTTCATACTTATGACTGTTGCAGCATCCCCACAGTGATGAGAGGCCAGACAAGGAGATGCATGCCACCGGAGCTTCGTACCGGCACGGACCTGAGGGCCTTCAGGCGCGCGTTGAAGACCTGGCTCTTTGAGCAGGCCGGCCTGGGCTGAGAAAATGATTTTAAATTTGGTCTCCATTTTTAATTCTAAATTGGGTTTTAAGGGGGGGGGGGTTCTTAGTCTTATTATGCAGCCGATTTAAATTTAATATTTTTTTTAACTTTTGTATTCTCTGTGGGGTTTTTAGATGAGCTGTTCACCGCCCTGAGTCCCTCGGGAGAAGGGCGGTATATAAATGGAATAAATAAATAAATAAATAAATGCCTCGATGTGAGTGATGTTGAGTTGGCCACGTCCAGCCAGTCACATTATTACCAAGCCATGCCCACCAACTAAGCCATGCCCACAGAACCAGTTGTCAAAAAAATTGAATCCCACCCCTGACACATTTATATATCATGCGCGTGCACACACACACACACACACACACACACACACACACACACACAGAGGATAGAATCCAAAAGCAGAAATGTAGCATTTGAAAAATGCATATTACTGGATCATTTCCTGGAAAGTATCAACTAACTTACTGTTAGACAGGTTCCAAAAGCCACATTGGTTTACAATTACTTTACACCTGTCCAAAATTCAGGTACTTCCACTGCTTTCCAACATTGTGAAAAGCTTCTTAAAATAGTGGTACTGGGATTCACGGGGGTTTTTTGAACAGATACGAGGATGGTTTTGGTGGAGTGATCAAAGCCTCACATTTTTCATGTGTATGGATTAACAATGCACGTACAAAAGAGGAACAGTATGAATCACTCAGAAACCACAACTGGTCTAGGATGCAGAAACATGGGCAGTATTGGGCATGCCTCAGTGTATCCAGGAGGCATTACTAACCTCTGACCTGTGCTGATTGCCAGTCAATCTCCAAGTGCAACTCAATCAAGTTTATCCTCTGTAAAGGCTTTCGTGGTGTTGGACCAGGTTATCTGAGAGACTGCATAGACTCTGTTATAGTTTCTGTGTGTCCAGTAAGATTGGCAGACGACTGGATGTGCTTCAAGTCCCTTTAATCAAATAATACCATATGTCAAGGCCCAGAAAGCACAACATCTTTATCATGGTATTTGCCACTAGAATAACATCCAGTCCAGAGATATTATGATCCAGAGATACAGAACTGATAACGTTCTGTAAGTCTTTCAAAACCTATCTCTTCCCCCAGGCCACCAGGAAGATTTTTTACTCATCTCTTGTCTCTTTTGGCCTCTTTCTTTCAAATGCCAGTGACAATCATGTCTGCAGAGAAGGCATCAAAATCCGCATGATAACAACTCCTGGATTTTCACTTCTCATGCCTGTGAGATAGGTCTGACAAGCAACAGCTAGTGTGAAATCACACTGGGAAACATGCAAACATACACACACATTTCCATACTGACAGTAGGATCTTTGAACTAAAACTTATGGATGTCTTTACTTATTTTGTTTATCTATATATATATGAGCAAAATATCACTCATGCATCATCACAAAATCTCCAGAACTACAAACTACAAAACTACAAACTACTGTAAATACTGTTTCAGTTTCCAAACAGCCCTCAACTGTCTCACACATTGACAGAATGTTAGCCAGATGAATATTGATGGATGCTGGTAGGCAGAGGCAGAATTCCCCACATATTTTCCTCCCCAAAAACTAAGCCCTACCACATAGTTTCACAGTGAAGCACAGGTATAAAGCTAATAAATTTATATCCCATATTTATTATTTTTGTAAATAACTCAAGATGGCTAACGAAGACTAACACAACACTAATATATACACATTTATCATAATAAAAAAGGACAAACTAGAGAGCATACACACAGAACTATCCACAACATCTTCAAAGGAATAAAAGCTGTGTTTTGTTTGTTGCTGTGGGATACTCTGCAGGGATAGCAGCTTAAACAACAAATAAATATTTTTTTTTAAAGGTGAAATTCAATATGGTCTTGGATGAAATGGCAAACATTTTTCCTTTGGATGAGGTGAAAGATAAGATGGGTAACTTTTCTGTGATGTTTCCTGCAAATTCATGTAGAATCATGTGATGATTTTGCAAATTCATGTAGAATCATGTGATGATTTTGCAAATTCATATAAATATTAAAGGTAATAAATGAAGAAAAAAAAGATTTTCTACAGGAAACATTGTGCTCTTCCAAGATTGTAAACAAAATGTAAGCCTGCTCTTTTTTTCTACCCTTCATCATTATAACGACTTTTCTTATACCAGGTTATAAAACCTAAGATCCATAATGTTTTTTCTGAATTGAAGTGGAAAGGATACGAGAATTTCATTTGACTTCTCTCTCTTTTCCTCTTTCTATTATCGTACACAATCCATATAGTAGCCTGTCTCTTTTCTTGATCCCTGAAACCAAAAGGGAGCTGATTTGTGGAAGATGGAATAGAGAAAAGAAGTCTTCAAATAGAAGTTACATTTACACAAACTTTCTGTCCAGCCAACAATTTCTTCGAAAGGTCTTCCTTTTTCTGAATTAGACAGGAGAGCTGGAAGTTGGCAGGTGCTGTCTTACCTTTACCTTCTCAAAAGTGAATTCCTGCTTGCCTACGTTACATCTCATTGACATATTTGGAGCAACTCTTTTGCTTATTCAAAAGGAAATTGTTTCAAAGAAAGCTGTTCAGGTTCAGAAACATGCGGCATTCCTGCATTCCTTGAAAACAATAGAGACAAAGGCAATCCTAGCCCAGTCATTTTATTTCCAGTTTCTAACAGAATAACAGAGTTGGAAGAGACCTTGGAGGTCTTCTAGTCCAACTCCCTGTTCTGGCAGAAAACTCTATATCTGTGGTGGTAAACCTATGGCACATGTGCCACAGGTGGCATGCAGAGCCCTCTTGGTGGGCACACATGCTGTTGCCCCCGCTTGTCTCTGCCATGCATGCATGCGTGCCTCCTAGCAGGCAGCTAGTGTTTAGGTCTCTACTGTGCATGCACAGCGGCTGTGGCGCATGCTCAAAGGGTGCACATGCAGGGCACATGTGCATGCAGGGCGCACATGCACATGCACAGGTGTTGCATTTTGGGTTTGTGCGTGTATGTGCGCATGAGCTTTGGGCACTTGCTAAGGGGTGGAATTCTACTGGTTCTATTCGGCTCTGTAGAACTAGTAGCTCTGAAGAGCAGCAGACACAGAACCGGTTCTATGTCTGTTGCTGTTTTGGCCTACCCACCCGCCCGGGCTCTTACCTGACCTTTATTTCCTGCTTTTTCAACCTCAGCTGCTGTGCGAGGCAAAGCTGCAGTTGAAAAAGCAGGAAAAGGGTGCTTTTTCAAACGCTGCTTCCCTGCACGCAGTGGCTGCTCAGCTGTCCAGGCAACAAACTGACGACGTTTCACACGTGCGCACACTGCACATCAGGCAAAACGTAAATCACCGAACCATAGTTATACCGGTCGGATCCCACCCCTGCACTCACTGCTGAAAAGGTTCACCATCACTGCCCTATACCATATCAGACAAGCGGTTATCCACTCTCTTCTTAAAAATCTCCAATGCTGAGCACCCACAATTGCTGGAAGCAAGTTGTTCTACTGATTAATGTTATGAAATTTCTCCTTCGTTCTAGATTGGTTCTGGTGCTGCTCCACTCCCTCCTTCCCCCATGCATGGACAGCAAGAGAATACAGGTATTTATTCAAACCCCTCAACTCACCTCCGTTGCACAGGTCTGGATTCCGAGCTCAGCACAGCAAGAGTCACTGGGTAACCGAGTCCAACAGGCACACATGAAATCCAGAAAAGCAGTTCATAAGTTGAGCAGGTCAGGATACAACACAGAACTGGGTGTGTTGCTCCAGCAATGCTTATGTCTCCAGGGCAGCATTAAGTGGGCGATTAAGTGTAGCCCTTCATGAGAGGTGAGGTTGCTTCCTTGCCAGTAGTCTAATTGATCAGTGTTGTTACAGATAATCAGAGTTGGAAGGGACCTTGTAGATCATCTAGTCCAACCCCCTACCCAAACGGGAAACCCTACACCATTTGCTGACAGATGGGAGTCCAATCTCTTCTTGAAGGTCTCAAGTGATGAAGCTCCCACAACTTCCAAGGGCAAGCTGTTCCATTGGTTGATTGTTCTCACTGTCAGAAAGTTTCTCCTTATTTCCAGGTTGAATTTCTCCTTGTTCAGTTTCCATCCATTATTCCTTGTCTGGCCTTCAGGTGCTTTAGAACAGAGGTCGCCATCTGGTGGGCCACGGCCCACTGGTGGGCCGTGAGAAAAGTTTGGTGGGCCGCAGAGAAATCTCATCCCCAGAGCACACCCCCCCCAAAGCAATTAATCCAGGCTGCACAGAAACACAAGGCTGTGCCGCCCACATGGCCTGCGGAAACCCTCCCCGCCAACTCATCTTTACCTGGCAAACCTGTCTGCTAAGTTGCTATTTTTCCTTTTTCTGACCATCATCTATTCAGCTGTGCCAGGAGATTTAGATTAGCTAGGAAGAAAGAAATGGTTGGATTTCTTGCTTTCTAGCTAGTCTTTAGATCTTCGGCTCTGCTTTTAATACAGCCAAACCTCCCTTAGAACTGAAGGTTTTATTATTCAGTGCAGACTCACAGCAAGCAAATTTGAGAGACTGAGCTAGCCGATGGCAGTTAGATAGATCACTGAACAATTCTGTGAGCATCTCAATCTGTCTGCCCACTTTGTCTGATTTTGGATAAAAATTGCTCTTTTTTAAAAGAATAAAAAATCCAATATTTACATGCATGGAATGTTGTGAGTTAATTTTGTGAGTTTGCTTGCTAGCAAATTTTATGTGACAGATTGAGCTAGCCAATGGCAGATAGACAGATTTCTGAATGAATCTGTGATTCTGTGAGCAACTCAATCTGCCTGTCTGCTTTGCCTGATTTTGGGTAAAAGTTGCTTTTTTAAAAAATAAAAAAAAATCAATATTTATATAAATATTTATAATATTTACATACAAGCCATGCCCAGCCAGTCACATGACCACCAAGCCATACCCACAAATTAGGCCACACCCACAGAAACAGTTAATGGTCCCTGGGATTTAAAATTATGAGTTTGGTGGTCCCTGAGGTCCAAAAGGTTGGCGATCCCTGCTTTAGAAAATAGCTTGAATTCTTCCTCTCTGTGGCAGCCCCTCAACTATTGGAAGACTGCTATCATGTCTCCCCTGGTCCTTCTCTTCACTAGACTACCCATGCCCAATTCCTGTAACCATTCTTCATATGTTTTAGTCTCCAGTCCCCTAATCATCCTGGTTGCTCTTCTCTGTACTTTTTCTAGAGTCTCAACACCATTTTTTGTAGTGTGGGAGACCAAAACTGGATGCAGTACTCTAGGTGTGGTCTTACAAAGGTTTTATAGAGTGGTATTAATACCTCACTTGATCCTGATTGTATCCCTTTGTTAATGCAATTTAGGATTGCATTGTGGCTGTCTCCTCTCTGCTCTTGGATCAAGAGGTGGATTCCATCTCCTCCTCTTTGCTAATGGACAATAGTGTGCCTGTCCTCTCCTGGAGCCTCCTAGCCAACTTGCTGCAGATTTGGCTTAGCCTCAACTTACTTGTTGCTCATCTGATTGACCCAGCTGAGGCTGCTTGTCAGGCTACACTCTCCAAGCCCGTATCCTAATTAATACTCTGCTCTGTGATTTTCTCTGCTGATTCAAACTCACCGTCCTCCTCTGAACTCCAATACGGAGAGGGGTCTGTTCTCTCCTTGATTAGTTTCCATCCATTGCTTCTTGTCCTGCCTTCAAAATTGACCCCCTCTTTTCTATGATAGCTCCTGAAAGACTGCTATCATGTCACCCTCTGTCCTTCCCTTTGTTAGGTTAGACACACCCAATATCTGCAGCCGTTCTTCTACTGAAGTTGGCTGCAAGTGTGGTAAAGGCAGCCTTTATTATTTTTACAACTTTATATGTATACTGAGAGTATTTACATCAAGACAAATTCCTTATGTGTCCAATCACACTTGGCCAATAAAGTATTCTATTCTATTCTATTCTATTCTATTCTATTCTATTCTATTCTATTCTATTCTATTCTATTCTATTCTATTCTATGTGCATTTAAGCAAACCTAATATTAACATTTTGGAAATCATCATCAACTCTCTTTAAAAGTTTAAGTTATCCAAACCTTTAAGAATCAACACTGTATAAATACCGCAATAGGTCCTCATCTTACAGTGCCAACTGAGCCCAAAATTTCTGTTGCTAAACAAGGCAGTTAAGTGAGTTGTGTTCCATTTTACAACATTTTTTGCCACAGGAAAACATCACAGTTGTTAAATGAACCATTCAAACCTATATTAAGCAAATCTGCCTTCTCCCATTGACTTCGTCTGTGAGAATCTGGGTAGAGGGAAGGTAACAAACATGATACAAGGCAGTGCATTTGTGATAAATACTTGCCAGTTGCCAACCAACCAAATTTTGATCACATGACCATGAGGATACTGCCATGATCTTGTGTGAAAAATGACCATAAGTCACTTTTTCAGTGCCATTGTAATTTTGAACCATTACTCAATGAATGGTTGTAGCTCAAGGACTGCCTATATATACCAAAATAATATAATCTACTACCTGTGTTTTAAAATGGCATAATAAAACAATACTAAAAAATCAAGTCAAGATGGCAATTATAATTTGCAACTGAAAATGACTGTCTTTATTGTACACCTACATATTAAAAAGGGCTGGGTTTTAATTGCATTGTTGTGGCTGCGTATATGACCACTCATTAGATATATCCCCGCTGAATGGATTAATAAAAAAATTAGGTAGTCCTCATTTTGCAACCATTGGGACCAATGAAGCAGTCTCTGCATGAAACTGCAACTGTCCTTACAATCTTATTTCAGCTTTTCTTTGTTTCACAGACCTGCAAAGATTATAAATTCAAGGACTATTTCTGTCTGTCTGTCTGTCTGTCTCTGTCTATCATCTATCTATCTACCTACTTATTTACCTACATACCTATCTACTTACCTCTACACACATATAAGCACCATCTGGTAACCCTAATTGTTTTGCTAACCAGCTGCCATTTGATCAAGCTTTTATAAAAATCTTGGTCAGACAACCAAGTCCCAGTGAACTGAAATTAATTGTGAGTTATCACTTGAGATGTGCATACTATTGAAAAACCAGCAGAGGGCGCTATAACACCTTTTTTAAAAAAGACTGCTTGCGCTGTCTTCAATGTATACTGGCAAAGCAGTTTATCTTCCAAGTTTAGGCAAATTGCATTCTAAGTCTTTTCTCTCACTGTGTGAATAGCTGAAGTGTGCAGGATCTGAATCTGAAAGCTATTCTCCCAAAACCTGTTATAATGGAGTGGGAGGAGGAGGGAGGAGGAAGAGGAACAGAGGTGGTATTCAGCAAGTTCCTGACCAGTTCTGGAGAACCGGTAATGGAAGTTTTGAGTAGTTTGAAGAACCGGCAAATAACACCTCTGACTGGAGATTTTACAGTATCCTTCCCCTGCCACACCCACCAAGCCATGCCCACAGAACCGGTAGTTAAAAAAATTGAATCTTACCACTGAGAAGGAGGAGGAGTTTAATTGGTAACTGGTGCCGGCTCAATGATTAGGCAGAAAAACAGTTTGGCCTGGACATCCTGCTTAATGCATTAGCCTGCTGTCTGCTCAGGTCGAATTAAGTATTTAGGATGAAACCAGTGATTTCTGTGTGCTTACACACATACACACACATGCACACACACCCACACACTTGTACAAAATGCTCGGGTTTGATCATACTGCTATGAAAACCATCTTCATTTCTTGGAGATCTTCTTAATGGGCATTGCAGATGGAAGTGAGGGTAGAACTAATCCTTAATTGACAAGCATTCGTTTAAAGTTCAGCACTACTCAAAAAAACCGCCTGACTTATGACCGCTTTCCACACAGATGACTGTTGAAGCGTTCCCATGGTCACCCCATCAAAATTCAGGATCTTGGCAACTGATTCATAGCTATGATGGTTGTAGTGAGTCTGGGTGTGGTGAACGCTGTCAGAGTATGTTCATGAACCGGAATGAGCTTAGTAACAAAGTCAGCCAATGAATAGGCATGGCAACAGGCCAGCCAGCCAATGGGAGCTGAATTGGAAAATGAAACTAGAAGTGACCTGGGTGTGGCTCTAGTCTTGTTTGCCTGCTGCTCTAAAGTGAAACTAGACTTGCTTGCTTGCTAAACTGATATCTGCTCTGAGCTGCTGCTGCTTGTTGTTTTTTGTTTATGTTACGTTGAAAGAATCTACAGATGGTATTGTAAACTCATATTATTATGTTTATAAAGAAGTTAATGGTCCTGCTGAATCAGTCATCTGTGTGTTTTTTGTATTTGAATTTCTGCTGAAAACTCTAACAGACCTTCGGACAAGCTAAGACAAGAGTCAAGCCAACCAATGTAAACTAATCTGGGAGAACTAAGAAGAAATCTCCTGACAATAAGAACAATTAGAAGTGGATCAGCTTGCCTCCAGAAGCTATGGGTGCCCCAACACTTGAGGCTTTTAAGAAGAGATTGGACAGCCTTTTGTCCTGTTAGGGTCTCCTGTTTGAGCAAGGAGTTGGACTAGAAGACCTCCAAGGTCCCTTCCATCTCTGTTTATGGAGGTTCTCAATGATCCTAGACAGAGTTGTCCCAAAAGTGCTTTTTTGGGAGGCAACTGGACTTTCTAGGTTTTTTCTTTCTTCTTTGAAGAAATTTAGCTTCCATCTCTGTTATTCTGTTCTGTTCTGTTCTGTTATATACACAGGTATCCCTCAGCTTACAACCATTCATTTAGTAACTGTTCAAAGTTACAGCAGCACTAAAAAAAGTGACTTATGCCCATTTTTCACACTTACGACCATTGCAACATCCCTGGTCAAATGATCAAAATTCTGATGCTTGGCAACTGGCATGTACTTATGACAGCTGCATTGTCCCTGAGTCATGTGGTCTCCTTTTGTAACTTTCCCATCTGACTTTCTAAAAGCAAAGTCAGTGGGGGAAGCCAGGTTTGCTTAATGACAGCATGATTCCCTCAATAGTTGCAGTGATTCACTTAATAACTGTGGCAAAAAGTTTGTAAAATGGGGCACAACTCAACAGTTCTATTGGTTACCCATGAAATTTTGGGCTCAATGCAAAGGTGCTATTCAGCAGGTTCTAACCAGTTCTGGAGAACTGGGAGCGGAGATTTTGAGTAGTTCAGAGAACCAACAAATATCACTTTTGATTGGAGATTTTACAGTATCCTTCCCCTGCCATGCCCACCAAGCCACGCCCACAGAATGGTAGCAAAAAAAAATTGAATCCCACCATTGGCTCAATTGTGGTCATAAGTTGAGGACTACCTGTAATCATTAATCCTCCCTGTCCCCAAATATTCGAAATGATGACAGGACCAATGATCAATAAATCCTCACATTTATCACACTTCCATAATTGCATAAACTCGTCTTTTTCCCCTTCCTTAGGGCACAAATTTAGCCTCGCTACTCTCAGAGTAAATTATGAGATGATACCAGAGGTGAGATGCGACCGGTTCTGCCCGGTTCTGGAGAGCCGGTAGCGGCGATGAGCAGCAGAGAGAGAACCGGTTCTCTCCGCTGCTCTGTGTTTGGCCCGCCCACCCGCACGGTCTCCTATACTCACTTTTATGGCCAGAATTCGAAGCGCAGCTGCTTTGCGTGGCACAGAATAGTGCCGCGCGGCAGCTGCTGCAGCAACCGGCATTGTGCAGGCTTGCATGAGGAACTCTCTGCACCTGCGCAAATGCCTCTGCGCCTGCGCAAAGTGTGTGTTTGGTGCGTGTGTGCATGCACGCAAAGCGTGTCCACCAAGCCACACCCACCGAACTGGTGGCAATTTTATTTGTATTCCGTCCCTGGATGATACACCTTTGTGGAAAGGGAAATCTCTAGCAGAACCTGTGAGTCCTGAATGTTGGATAAGAGCAGTAGTTAAATTTAAGCAATTTGCATGACAAGTACTCTTTGTAAGTTTTTTTTTTTTTTGTAACTGGGTTTTTAACACCCAGCAGGCACAGACGGGTGGTAGATTGGGAAGCAAAATGCTCATTTTGCAGAACAATTTAAAAAAAAATACAGCTGATTTGCAAGATTGGGAAAGAAGAACAGATTTCAATTATTTAACATGGCTGTGTTTTTATTTCCCTGGGGCAGATGCTTTTGATTTCCCCCCATCCCTCAGTCAAACTAGGCCTGCGTGAATATTCAATGCTTCTGAATTCATTTGGAAAAGTCAGACCTTGAAGTTGATTCCATGAACTGAATTGATTGGTCAATTTGTTTCCTTGAAGTGAATGTGTCCACATCGATTCAGCTCAGCTCGGAGATTTTCCCTCCATGCATATAGGCATTTCATTTTGTCTGAATCAGATGGAATCGAATACAGTCAGGTCCAGTTTAGAACTGAGGTTGAGATTGAGTTGGACTTTCAAATCAAATTGGATCAGTTTTCTGAATTGATTCTTAAGTTCTCAACTGGATCTGATTTGTACTTCTTTACTGTCTTTCTGAATTGAATAACCTGGCATTTCCTCTAATATTTATGAGAGGAACATCTAGTAAATATTTATGAGAGGAACATCTAGATTCTAGAAAGAATGCAGAGAAGAACAACACTGATGAGTAAGGGTCTGGAGGCTAAAAATATGAAGAATGATTGCACAAATTGGGTATGTGTAGTTTAATGAAAAGAAGAACTAGGGATGACATGATAGCAGTGTTCCAATATTTGAAGGCCTGTCGAAAGGAACATGGGCCCAACCTATTCTTCAAAGCACTTGAAGACAGGGCAAGAAGCAATAGATGTAAAGTAATCAAGGAGAGAACTAGCCTAGAATTAAGGAGAAATTTCCTAAGAATTCAGAACAATTAACCAGTGGAACAATTTGCTTCCAGAAGTTGTGGGTGCTTCATCACTGGGGTTTTCAAAAAAGAGATTGGACAACGATTTATCTGAAATAGTATAGGATTTCCTGCTTGAACATGGGATTGAACTAGAAGACCAAAGTATATGTTCTGACCAAGGCTTCCTGAGACCGTAATTAATCATACACTTGGTCCAAACAACTCTCTTTTTATTTCAACACTGGGAATTACGTTCATTCCCAGCCCGTAATGAGTCCCAAGCAGTCTCTCGAGATAAGCATCCACTGTTATTTCCTTTGAATTGCTGCCAACTGAAGTGCCAAATTAACTGTAAAAAGCCAAACAGAATACTAAGTCCCCATAGAGCTTCAAGGTTTAATCTGAACAGAGTGAACAACGTTGCTTCCTACAAAGGGTTTTGTCCCTTTGCTCCTCCTTTATGTCTTATGGGAGGGATCAATCACCTCCAAGTCTTATTCCCGAGTTGCCCCTTTTGTCTTAACTTGCCTTCTGGCAGCTCTGCGCATGCATGCACTGGGAACAGGCTCCCCTTGTTCTTCTGCCTCGCTGCTATCAGATTCTGGAGGCTCCGGAGTCAGCACATAACTCCCTGGCCCCATCTCTGTATCAGATGCAGGACCTTGTCTGAGTCCTCTGCAGACTCCCAGAGTGGCCCATGTTCTTCGCCACTATCTGACTCTGCTGCTGTCTCTGTAGACTGCTGGCGGACCACAACAGTACCTTCCTATTCTGTTACTAGGAATGCATTCATTCATTCATTCATTCATTCATTTTCTATAGCCATCCAACTTAACTAAGTACCTAGGTAGCTTACAATTCTAAAATGATAATTAAAACAATAATGACATTAAAGCAGTATAGTAGACATCAACGTCACAATAATTTATTTAGCAACTGTTCAAATTTACAATGGCAGTGGAAAAAGTGACTTATGACTATTTTTCACATGGCCATTGCAGCATCTCCATGGTCATGTGATCAAAATTCAAATGCTTGACAACTGACTCATACTTATGACAATCAGGGTCATGTGATCCCACTTTATGACCTTCTGACAAGCGATGTCAATGGGGGAAAGACAGATTCACTTAACAACCATGATACTAACCCAACAACTCTGGTGATTCACTTAACAACTGGGGCAACAAAGGTCTTAAAATGGGGCAAAATTCACTTAACTGCCTTGTTTATCCACAGAAATTTTTGACTTATTTGTGGTTGTAAGTTGAGAATTATCTGTAAGAAATAACCACAAAATGCCACAAAATAGCAACAGTGGTGAGTAATTAAATAATAGTAAAACTAAATAATGGGATGCTTAATATGGCTATGGCCCAGGTATATGCCAAGTTTTTAAAGCCGTATGAAAGACCAACAGGATCTGTTCTAATCTAGAAGGGAGTAAGAGCTATAAGCAAAGAAAGTTCCATTACTGCAGACCCAGAAACCGTTTTTGTACAAGACTACAGCATCAAAATTTGGTGATATCTTTTATTAAAAAGCAGAAAAATTATTAAGTCTTTAGTAGCCTTCTTAATATTAAAGAAGGATTCAGCAGTTTGCATTCACTTAGCTAACTTTGGTTGAATTTAGAAGCCAAGATTAGTAGGTAAACTCAAATCATAAACAATATAGGAAAGTCTAAAATATCTCAGAATAAATGCTTGTTTCGCGTTCCTATCTTATGGTGCACCAAAAACATATTTTCTTTAAAAATAAAAATGGAAGATATTATGAAATTATACTTAATTTGTAAGTATATAGCAATGCTGACTAAACCGCAATAATAATCTGAAAACTTTTGAGTGAGATCGTTAAACTGATCATGGATTTTCAATGTTGCTCATAATGCCTCCAAGTCAATCTTGATTCCTTGCAAGAGTCTGCAGTTTTCTTGGCAAGATTTTCAGATGTGAATAAAACGATTAACCTATATAATTATCCACTCTTTAATAAATAATTATTGAAGGGAGGCTGAATATTCCAGTTCTGTTTCTTCAGGGATTTTGTTATGAAACAAGAACTTTCTGCAATCCTCTATAACAGTGTTTTTCAACTCTGGCAATTTGAAGATATGTTGACTTTAACTCTCAGTATTGCTGGCTGAGGAATTCTGGGAATTGAAGTACACATTTTCAAGTTGTCAAGGTTGAGAAACACTACACTATAGTTTTGAAAACATTGAGTGGCTTCCTGCCACAAAACAATTCCTCATATCTGGCTATCATTTCACCTACTGCTGTGATGCAACAGTAGATTTGGTAAATGGTCATACATGTCTTCAAAAAAATTAGTCACAATCCTGAGGCACATTAAAAAAATGGATGGAAATATGATTGCATTACTGAGGCTGCCATCTTGACTTTGGATAACACTACAATTTTAGGCCACAATTTGGACAAACACCTGGTGGTAGCCCCAAAATATTAAAAAAAATCTTCAATGCTAATGGTTATAAGGGTTTTGTTCCCTAGATTTGCCAAGCATACTACAGATACACAAGGTAATTTAAGAAGCATGTCAAACATTATATTTGAAATATGCAATCTTTGGGCTAAACATAGAAATTTAAAGATATTATTTCATTTATCCACTAGAGGGAAGCTGTTCTCTGATATATAACTTCTGACAGACTTAAAGGAAGATGGTTTAGAACTAGAAGGGAATTCTACATGCAATATATTTTCCCTCTTTTTAACAGATATTTATTTATTTATTTTTATTTTATTTTTTCAAGCAATTATTAGATAACAGGTATAAGTATATACATGGTTATGAATACATGAAATGGATACAAATAAGCAAAAAAAGAAACAATAGGACAGGGACGCTGGCACGTTGGTGCGCTTATGCACGCCCCCTACAGAACTCTTAGGAAAGGGGTGAGATCAATAGTAGACAATCTAAGGTTAAAGTTTTTGGGGTTTGGGGAAGAAACCACAGTCAGGTGGAGTATTCCAGATATTGACCACTCTGTTGCTGAAGTCGTATTTCCTGCAATCAAGTTTGGTGCGGTTTACCTTGAATTTATATCTATTGTGTGCTCTTGTATTGTTGTGGTTGAAGCTGAAGTATTCATTGATAGGTAGGACATTGCAATATATAATTTTATGTACTATACTTAGATCGAATTGAAGGCAGTGTAGTTCCAGTTGTCTAGATCTAAAATTTCAAGTCTGGTGGCATAAGGTATTCTGCTACGAGTAGAGGAGTGGAGAACTCTTCTTGTGAAATATTTCTGGACTTTCTCAATTGTATTAATATCAGATATGTAATGCCAGACTGATGAACTCTATTCAAGTATTGGTTTAGCAAATGTTCTGTATGCTCTAGTTAGTAGAGTGATATTACCAGAGAAAAAGCTATACAGGATTAGGTTTACAAACTTTAATGCCTTTTTGGCTATGTAGTTATCGCGGGTTCTAGCTCTTAGATAATTAGAGATGAGTATTCCAAGGTCCTTGACAAAGTTTGGGTCATCAATAAGATCTTGACTATTCAGCTTGTATTTTATTTTCTGATTTTTTTTGCCAATATGTAAGACAGAGCATTTATTTGTTGAGATTTGAAGTTGCCATTTGTTTGACCATTCTGACACATAATCAAGGTCTTTTTGAAGGGTAGCAGTATTGTTGGTGGTGTTGAATAGCTTTACATCGTCAGCGAAAAGAATGCAGTTGCTCTTAATATGATCACAGAGGTCATTTATGTAGAGTATGAAGAGAGTTGGTCCTAGAACGCTGCCTTGGGGGACACAACTATTGACAGGTACAGAATTTGATAGGACGCTTTCATTTTGACCATTTGTTGTCTGTTTGACAGGAAAGCTTCTATCCAGTTATGCAGGTGTCCATTGATACCATAAGATTTTAATTTTAGGAGTAGTTTGTCATGTACCACTGAATCAAAGGCTTTACAGAAGTCTATGTAAATTGCGTCAATTGCTTTGCCCTGATCGAGTTGTGTAGTCCGTATGTTTTTGCAATGTAAGAGTTACAGATTATAGGATAGTTTTTTTCCTAAAACCAGATTGTTTATTAGAGAGTAGGTTGTTTGTTTCTAAGCGGAGGATGATGGATTGGTTAATAATTGATTCCATGACTTTACAGGTGACGCAGCATAAAGAGATTGGTCTATAATTTTCAACTAGGTTAGGGTCTCCCTTTTTGAAGATGGGGATGACTGTGGCTAGTGACCATAGGTTTGGCAAGGAGCTGTATGTATGTATGTATGTCCATGTATGAGTGTGTCCGTACATATACGTACCCATGTGCACATGCATGCACGCACACACACAAATAAGCCAGAAAAATTTCCTTCTTCATCCTTAAGCGTGGTTAGGTTTTCCTCAAATTCATATACTGTAACAGAACCATGGGAATTTGAAGGGTTTTTAAATTATTTATATATTTTCTCTTATATACAATAAGTGCTTGGTGAACAGTGCACTGTCTGAGTCAATTTGTTTACATAACAATATTAAACACCTAGTTTCTACCTCTTTATCCAACCATTGATAAAACAAGTCCCAAGTTCGAAAATATTCAGTGTCTTCTTTTTCTTTTATCTTCAGTGTTAATTTGTCCATTTCTGCACAGCCTAATATTTTTTAAAGTATTTCTTCTTCCATGGGTGTTTCTTCATTTTTCCAGTGTTGCAAAAATACAGTTCTTGCTGCTGTGAAAACATGTAATATTAAATATACATTCCCTTTATCATATTTCTCTGGTGATAGTCCTAACAAAAACATTTCTGGCTTATAATCGATATGCTGCTTTAACATTTTTTCTAACCACGTATTTCTTTTTGTCCAATTTTTTTTTTCCTTTTGGACACATCCACCATATGTGATCATGTGATAGTATGTACCTGGTGTTTGATTACATTTTTGACATTTAGCAGGCACGTTTTTAAACATTTTGGCTAATCTAGTCAGTGGAAAGTGCCACCTACAAAATGTTTTGTACAAGTTTTCCTTATATGTAGTTGCCATTGTCAATTTATAGTTTTTTCCCCAGAGCTTTTGCCAATTATCTAATTACTTGAGTTTGAAGGTTTTGTGAGGTATTTTAGCCAATGTTCCTAGCACTGTACTTTTCTGGACTGAGAGTTCTGATGTTGTTCCTAGGATCTGCTGGATTTATTTTCCCAGTTTAGGAGTCAAGCCCCAAATGCTCCTATCACTGGGATCACTTTGGCCTTTACTTTCTACATCCTCTCCAGTTCCTCTTTCAAATCTTGGTAGTTCTTCAAGTTCTCTTTGAAATGGTATATGATCTCCTGCTTGAACAGGGTTGGACTAGAAGACCACCAAGGTCCCTTATTCTGTTATTTTTTTACTCCTTCTTTCTGATGTTGCCTTCACTTCACATTGCTACAGTTATCATCATGGCTGCCTTGTGGGTCTTTGTCTACCCATTTATCTGGTTGATTGGCTAGTACATGTCTGTCTGTCTAGATCTGAAAGTCCCACAGTATCTTAGCTATCTTACTGTCCACAAATTCACATGTGCTCTCTCATCTGGTCTTAGGAGCATCTAACCCTGTATTGTGTTCCTGTACACAATACCACCATGCGCTTCATGCATTGACTGTACATTGCATTGCGTGTGCGCGCGTGTGCGCGCGCACGCACACACACACACACACACACACACAGAGTATATTATGGCATGCAGTCTGAGGTTCACAGACTAAAGCTTTGCATCACCCAATAAGCCTAAATGGGAATTGTTTGCTTTGTGAATCAAACAATATGATTCCGAATCATGCTTCAGGGTTCAGTGTGTAAAACCAGGTTACAATGTCCTGTTTTTTTTAAAAAAAAAACAACTTATTTATTTATTTATTATTTAAATTTATATACCGCCCCCTCTCCCAAAGGGACTCGGGGCAGTGAACAGCCAGAATAAAAATACACATATAAAACACAAATACAATATTTAAAAATTAAAAGAATTAAATATAATTGGCTCTTACAAAGATTAAAATAAGGGGATTAAAAAAGATTAAAAACCAGATTAAAATTTAAAAACCCCTAGGCCAGACCGGCTTGCTGAAATAAATAAGTTTTCAGCACACGACAGAAGGTCATGAGATCAGGGACGGTCCTCATCTCCGGGGGTAATTCATTCCAGAGAGGGGGTGCCCCCAATGAGAAGGCCCGCATCCTCGGGGTTGCCAGCCATCCAGCCGGCAGCACCCCGAGGAGGCCGACTCTATGGGAGCGTATCGGTAGGCGGGAGGCCGATAATGGCAGGAGGTGGTCTCGCAGATATCCTGGTCCTGAGCCATGGAGCGCTTTAAAAATGATAACTAAGACCTTGAAGTGCACCCGGAGGGCCACCGGGAGCCAATGCAGCTCGCACAGAAGTGGCGTAACATGGGAGCCCCGAGGAGCCCCCAACACCACCCTTGCGGCTGCATTCTGCACCAGCTGGAGCCTCCGGATGCTCTTCAAAGGCAGCCCCATGTAGAGAGCATTGGCATAGTCTAGGCGGGAGGTCACCAGGGCGGAGGTGACTGTTTGAAGCGTATCCCGATCCAGAAAGGGCCGCAACTGGTAGATCCTACGGACCTGGCCAAAAGCCGCCCTGGCGACGGCCGCCACGTGGTCTTTCAATGACAGCCGCACATCCAGGAGGACACCCAGATTGCTGGCCCTCTCTGTGGGGGCAAGAGTTTCCCCCCCCCCACAGCCAGCGATGGAACCAGCTGGCTGTACCGGGATGCCGGGAAGCACAGCCACTCAGTCTTAGATGGGTTGAGCTGAAGCCTGTTCTGCCCCATCCAACACTGCATGGCCTCCAGGCACCGGGTCATCACTTCGATGGCTTCATCAGGGTGGCCCGGGGTAGAGATGTACAGCTGAGTATCATCAGCGTACTGCTGGAACTCTACCCCAAAGCCATGGATAATCTCACCCAGCGGTTTCATATAAATGTTGAACAGAAGGGGCGAGAGCACCGACCCCTGAGGCACTCCACAAACCAGGGGCCTCGGTACCGACCTCTGCCCCCCTGCCAACACAAATTGCGAACGGTCAGAGAGGAAGGAGGAGAACCACCACATAACAGTGCCTCCCACTCCCAACCTCCCCAGCCGCCGCAATAAGATACTGTGGTCGACAGTATCGAAAACCGCCGAGAGATCTAAGAGGATCAGGACAGAGGAATAACCTCTGTCATGGGCCCTCCAGAGATCATCCACCAATGCGACCAATGCCGTATCCGTGCTGTGTCCGAGCCTGAAGCCCAATTGGCGTGGGTCCAAATAGACAGCTTCATCTTGGTGCCACTACACTCTCAACAACCTTCGCCACAAAACGAAGGTTGGAGACGGGACGATAATTAGATAACAAAGTTGGGTCCAGGGACAGTTTCTTGAGGAGGGGTCTCACCACCGCCTTTTTCAAGGTGGCTGGCAGATATCCCTCACTCAAGGAAGCGTTAATAATACCCTGAAACCAACCTCGTGTCACCTCCCGGGTGGCCAACACCAGCCAGGAGGGACACGGGTCCAATAAACATGTGGTAGCATTCAGTCCCCGCAGCAACCTGTCCACGTCTTTGGGGGTCACAGGATCAAACTCCTCCCAAATGACTGCCTCAAATTCCGCCCCCGACCCCCCACCCAGAGTTGCCCATTCAGAGTCCAACCCATCCCGGATCCGAGCGATTTTATCCACCAGGAAATTCGAAAAGTCCTCAGCCTGTCCCTGCAAGGGGTCCTCCCGCGCTGCCCCTTCCAGGAGGGAGCGGGTCACTCTAAACAGTATGGCTGGGCAGTTTCCTGCAGACACAATAAGGGTGGAAAAGTAAGAATGCTTTGCCACCCTTATCGCCACTAAATAGGTCTTAATATAAGACCGTAATAGTGCTCGGTCGGGTCTGGAACGAGTAGTCCTCCAAATACTCTCCAGGTGTCTTTTCCGGCGCTTCATCTCCCTCAGCTCCCTGGAAAATCAAGGGGCCGAGTGAGAGCGGCGCCAGGTCAGAGGCCGCAAGGGCACGACCTGGTCCAGGGCCTCAGCCGCCACCCTATCCCAGGTGGCGACCAGGTCCTCAACCGAGTCGTGTGTTCGAATGTCAGGACATGGCCCAAGCTCTATCAGGAACCTATCTGGATCCATCAGGTGCCTGGGACGGTACCAACATATTTGGTCTGCCTCCCTGCGACGGGGAGGAGCGGCCTGGAAGTCCAGCTTAAGGAGTGAATGATCTGACCATGACAAGGGCTCAACAAAAATGTCCCCAACACCAAGATTATCCTGCCACTGTCCAGAGACAAAAACCTGATCCAGGATGTGACCCCCAACGTGAGTGGGTTCCCTAATTAATTGGGTCAGGCCCAAGGTTGTCATGGAAGCCAAGAACTCCTGAGCAATCCCCGAGGTCCCACCAGCCAAAGGCAGGTTGAAATCCCCCATGACCATCAGCCTGGGGGTCTCAACCACCAGGCCAGCTGTGACCTCGAGGAGCTCAGGCAGAGCCGATGTCACATAGCAGGGAGCCAGATATGTGATCAATAGGCCCATCTGAACCCCGGAATCACACTTTACAAAAAGGGACTCACATCCGGTCGTCTGAGGAACAGTGGATTCCCTAGGTCCCAGATCCTCCCGAATAATTACCGCAACCCCCTCCCCCCTCCCCTGGGCCCTCGGCCGATGAAAAACCTGAAACCCGGCTGGGCACATCTCTACTAGAGGGACACCCCCCTCCTGTCCCAGCCAGGTCTCGGTAATGCCAACCAGGTCCACACACCCCTCCATGACAAGATCATAAACAAGGGGGGCTTTATTCACTATGGACCTGGCATTGCATAGCATCAGCCGGAGGTCCGGGGCCCGATCATTCAAACAACTCAGGGAGCGAGACATGACCTGGGGGCCGGAGCACACCACTGCTTGTAAACAGGGGGGGCGGGCTCCCATAACTTGATAGACCCCCTGTCAATACCATACCTGCCTCTCCCACTGATCGTAGAGATGGCCCTTTCCTTCCCCTCCCTAGAAATAAATCCCCATCCTCAATTCAACCATCCCTGGTCCCAAGACCTCCCGGTCGCGTACATACCCTGGTCTGGCCTTTTTCCCAGGTGGGTTGTCCCCCAAACCCAGCCTGGCCCCCCTCCCTAACCCCAATAAAAATTTAGAGATAAAAGAGTGTAATCGCACATGCTTCCCACAACTGTGCCATCTCTCCGGGTTCCAAAACCCGTCCTCAAGATACATCCTGGGAAGAGCGGGGGGCCACCTCGAAGAAAGGGGGACTTTTCTGAGTGCCCACAAATCAGCTGCTGAGTATGTAATCAGGCAAGCATGCCCGTGTCCAAACAGTCGTGTCTTTAATGTTGTTAATGTTTGACTTTGGGGCTGGGCAGGCGAAGGCCTATCAAGTATCCCGATGTCCTGGGCAACCGGTCGTGGCCTCCACCTCCCCCGTCGTCATCGCCAGCCGCAGCGGGTACAAGGTTGAGGGCTTGATGGTCCAATTAATAATGTCTTCAACACTCCCACATCCGGACCAGATGATACCAGACCGGGCCGACCCTGCTGCTTCCACCGACACCGTCACCGTCATTGGTGAAGCCTCCGAGATCTCCCAGTCTCCATCATCACCACCGTCTCTGGAAGGGTTACTCTGGTCAGGGTCGCCGCCACCACCTCCATTCGAGGGCCCGCTATAGAAATTGTCCTTGGCTGCATCAACATTGGGGCCACTTGCGGGGTCTTCCAGGCAGCAGGCGGCGCCCCCCAAACCGGCACCCCCAAATGGCTGGATGGCACCCTCCTCAATGGCTCCAGCCCTTTCCAACCTCACATCCATCACCCAGGTTGACCAGGCCCAAGCTGTGGCTCTAGTTGAAGCTCAGAACAGGGCCAAAAACTAACCTGCCCACAGCCAATAGGTTGCTGCTGACTGCAGTTGGAATAGCCGGCTCCAGCACCAGAGAGCGCCAGCCCCTCCAAGTCGGGCCGCGTCAAGTCACGTCATACAGCAGCAGTCCTCATCAGCACCAACACCACTGTCGCACCACTGCCGCTCGAGATCTTATAACACCGGTCCAAACTGTCGCCCACAAATCAGCTGGGCGTGGCACAGAAGAATAAATCAAGTGACAGGCTCCAGCAAGCCAGCCAAGTCCTCAGGAAGCCCAAAAACAAAGTCAGCAGCATCAATCCACCCAGGTGAAGCGCAACGAGGCGAGATAGCAGCCGCCATCAGCCTCGTCCGCCGACTGGAATGTCCACACGGCCATCCAGGCAACTCCAACACCCGCTTCTCACCCCCACAGCCATGCCGACCCCTCCCCCACCCCCTAGGTCCACAACTACCCTCACCCAGGGACCGGTGGGGAGGCAGGCACGGCCCAGAACACGGAGCGGATGTTGGAGCTCACCGGCTAGAGTCCGCCCGCCATCTTAGTCATGCGCTATATTTTACTTATGGGTGAATAAGACATGGCTTAGTCTATGATTAAAAGTATAGCACAGGATTATATCTTCCTTACCAGCATCTCTTTTGTTGTGCCCAGAACCTCCAAAGGATAGGCCCAAACCCTTTTGCATTTTTGGAACTTTGAGAGATTCTAACAAGTAGAACGAATGTCATCTGTATTCTGCATTTTACTCTTAAAATTCTTGAAGTCTCCTTCCAAAACAAATTTTGTGTCTGCCCATCCTTGAAATTGATGGTGTCCCTGGAAGGAGTGTTCAAAAAATTCAAGATGGCAGCTATGACTATGTTGTATCCCTGCTTCTTTTTATATACAAAAAAGGATATGACAGTGATCAAATGCAGGTGATGCCATCTTAACCTTTTTGATCCCTCCCTCCATGCTTTGTTAGAAGATAAGTCTCAACATGGCAAGTAGTTAACAATGTGCAGTTCTTGATGCTTGGTTGATTTCTTGCAGTAGTTTCATTACCCAAATAGGTAACATCATTGTTGACGTTACCTTGTTGAGTAATGAATTGTCTGCAAGAAAACCTCCAGGCTCAAACAGCACCAAGGACTCCCCCATTCAACCCTGAGCTACACATATTCTCTTCTATTGACAATTAAGAATGATTTATGCGCTTAGGCATAAATAGAACAGTCATTAACATTTCTCTATATGAGATAAGAGATTTCAGGAAGAAGAATACATTGTTGAATTATTGTACCAACTTTCAGCATTCTGTGCTCTTGTTTTCTTCCAGGAATAGAAACATTAACATTTGGGCTTGACCTGGGAATGTGCAATTTGGAAAACTCTTAGATAGTCAAGGCCGTCTGCTTTGGCCAGTTTTACTCCCATGCATCATTGACTGAAGTTCTATCGTACTTGGTGACACTGAAGCCAACTGAACAAAAAAAAAATGTTTTTTCATTCAGCCTAGCTCTCTAGCCCTTGCACCTCTCCATTTGAAATTCTGCCCTGAGGTCAGCTGCATAGTATATATCAAGCTCATAACAATTGCTGGGAAATAGATTCTATTTTAGTTCTGTTGAGCTTGCTCCAATGAATTGGTGATGGTAACCAGAAAAGACTAGAGCCAGGAAATAAATAGGAAAGATTTATTTCAACCACAAATGATTTTTTTAAAAATGCACAGCCAGAAAGGGGAGTTATACATTCATAAGTGAAAAATAAAATGGAGGCAACTGGGAAATAATTAATAGGCCAAATACATTGTAAATATTGAATGGCAATTTAATAGTACAGTAGCGAAGTAGGGACAAAGAGGTAAACAACAATTTTCATAGGGAAGGAAGGAAGGATGGTATAGGTTGCATTCCCCACTCTAGAATCCTAATGATCACACTGGCTGAGGAATTCTAGGAGTTGAACTCCAGAAAATCCTTTAATTAATTTTAAACATTAGCCTAACATAATTTAATACGTTAGACTAACATAAAGATGAAGCTATGACACATTTGAACATTTGCTACTCTGAGAGTTCAAGTTCATTCAACACTTGATCTAGGATTATAAATGAGAAAATCAATTTAGAGAAGTGCAGAATCAGATTGAAACAGGAACTCTGAAGCTGTAGTCTCATGAGAAACAGACATAGTTGAATAGTAGTTATTCAAAATGTTTTCACAAGCCAAGCATGTAATCCCAAAGCCACTTGTGACTTTTGACCCACCAATATCTACTCTATGGATGTTTGTTTAAGGACAAAATCATTGCCATAATGGACCTAATCAGCCACCCATATCCTAATTTCCATTCAGCAAACTAGTGAAGTTGCTTCCCAAAACTTCCCACAATAAACCAGGGCTTAGTCCGTAAGGACAACATAACATTAACCTCCCATAATTCTCCTTAGGACCTTAAATGTTCCTAGACTATTTTGGGTAAATCTTCATCTCTATCCAAACAAAGCAATTGTCTATTTATTTAAAAAATGCATATGGAGCTGCATTATATTTATAAGAATGATTGGAAGGAGATGATGGTTGAATCCAATGTTTTGTGTGCTATTCTCCTATTATTACTTTGTATTAATTACTGTTAATGTTAACTCTGTTACAAGACTATCTAGACAATCTGGACAAGGCAGTCTTTCAAATAACCCATCCCCATGCCTTGATAGGATTTAAAGTACTTGAATTGTACAAAAGGTGCTTTTTCCAAAAAGCAATTGGACTTTCTTGTTTGAAAACATTTTGCTTCTCATCCAAGATCCTTCTTCAGTTCAGTTCAAAGAAGCTTCTTGGATTAGAAGTGAAAAGTTTTCAAAGAAAAAATAACAAGGAAGTCCAGTTGTCTTTTGGAAAAAGCACCTTTGGGACAACCATGACCTGAATGATTGAGAATCTCCATTGACGATACTTTGAACTGAATCCCAAAACAAGACTGGAATCAATGCAACTCACGGAACAGAAATCTTACATGTTCTGCTAGGAGGTCAGATAACTGCCTGTACCTCCCTGCATTTCATGGATGCTCCTTCAAGGCAGCCCCCATGTAGAGTGCATTACAGCAGTCCAGCTGGGAGATGACTTGAGCATGAGTGACTGTGAGTTCATAAAATATAATTGCATAGTGCAGATGCTGTGATATTTTACAATATCAGTATTGGTTATAACATAACCATTGTAAAATATATTCATAAAATATCACAAAAATTCTGCATAATAACACATTGCTGCATCTTTTTGTTAGTAAAAAATACTACATTTTGCAAAGCAGATAGATCGCATATTTCTAACAGCTGTTCCTTAACATTTGGAATAATATCATACCCCATTTTAGTTTATTCGGAATTTGTTTTTATTTTGTCTGCTTATTTTTCTTTTTTTAGTTTCTATGATTATTTTTATTTACACTTAAAGATGGTTTTTATTAATTCTGTATGTTTAGAATGTAAAAAAAAGAACTAAAAGAAACATTAGAATGGTAGGTCTTGCACTTTGATGCTCCACCTTGATGTTGACCATCTGCAGTAGATACTAAACACAATTTCTGGAATTCATGAGCAACATTTGGAAAAAGTACATCTACTTTGTTGCCTTTGCACAAATGCAATGAGGTGCTTCCCGATGCAAAAGAACATCCAATGGAAAAGGCCCATTCTGACATGCTTTGATTTATCCAAAGGGGATTTTGTATATTCAGAAGGTCCAGTGTTTCAACAAAACTTTGGTGGGTTAGAAGGAGGATGTTGCAGCAGTTCATGACTTTGCTTCTTATTAGCTTTTTGCTCAATCTTCGATGAAGTAAAGGATCTTTTCAACATTTCCCACAATTCCTTAAAAGCATTTTGAAGATGATTCTCAATCATCTTCAAACCTTTGAGCCTCAAAATGCAGAGACCGAGGAGCAAAAATCATGTTCTTTCCCAAGGTACAAAATATCAAGTCTTCTCTCCCTCCTCCTCCCCCCCCCCCCCGTCCTCCTCTCCTTCTTCTCCTCCTCCCCCACTCCCCCCCTCCCTCACACACACACGGAAAATGAAATAGGTTGTTTTCAACATCTTTGCACTGTCATTATATCGTGTGTCTTGCTTTGGTCTTAGGAAGAAAAGTCCCCATGTCCCAAAGATGCTTTTTTCAGGAAGCAATTGGACCTTCTGGTTTTTCTCTGAAGACTTTTCACTTTCCATCCAAGAAGCTTCTTCAGATTTGACTGATTGTGAGGAATGGAAGGATTTATACTCCTTGCACACAGCTGGTCATTTGCATTCTTTTAGCGGATCTTTAAGGCTACCTGGAGGTTTATTTGTGTTGGCAGGATCACCTGAGTGTGCAAATGGGTGTGGAGCCTTCTTCTGAAAGGATTGTGTTGTAGATTGGAGATAGATGATGTTGTATCTCTCCCCCACTTTGAGAGAGAGCTGCTCAATTTTAACATAGATGGCCTCTTTGACCCCTCTTTCAAACCAGCGATCCTCTCTGTCCAAAATGTGGGCTTTGCTGTCTTCAAAAGAATGGCCTCTTCTTTTAAATGCAGATGGACTGCCGAATCTTGTTCTGATGGGTATGTTCTCCTAGGTTGTGCTATGCATTTATGAACTGGTTGTTTTGTTTCCCCAATGTACAGAGCTGCACATGGCTCATTGCATTGCTCAGTTTGTGTCTGGGTGTTTTATCCTTGTTGTGAATAAGCTTCTGCCTTAGTGTATTCTTGGATTTGAAGTGTGCACCTTTGTTGTGTTGGCCGAATATTCTCTTGAGCTTTTCTGATATTCCTGCAATGTATGGAATGACAAACTTTGCTTTGTTTATTGTTCTCTTCATTGTCTGTTGTAGAGGTGCTCCTTTAGGGTCTTCTATTGACTGCTGGCTTGAAAGAGGGGTCAAAGAGGCCATCTATGTCCAAATTGAATAGCCCTTTGGGGAGGGATACGACACAGTTCTCTCAGCAGTTCCAAGCCCCCACACCCATTTGCACCAGTGAGGTAACTCTAATGAAAACAGAAAAAAAATAAACACGATCTATTTGATGATTAGAACAACAGATTATAGAAAAAGGAAGCTATATTATAACAATATTAGGAGGAAAATTTGTAACTATATCTCTAATTGCTGTAAAGGAGATCGTAAGTGACATTTGTGTACACACACACACACACACACACACACACACACACACACACACACATTCTTCCTTTTCTATTTTTCTCTTAATTTTGCCTTATATTTTTAACCAGGAGTGGGATTATCCTGGTGTAACAACTGGTTCGCTTTGCACGTGTGCACAGCTATTGCAATTATTTGCCTTCAATGTTAGCTCAGGGAAGTAACATAGCTGAGGTGAGGCAATCCACTCTGCCAAGCGAATCAGCTGAGCAGATATAGGTGAGTACAGCACAGTGGCTGGCGGGTGGGCGGGGCCGCTTGATCATCGGATCGAATCAGTTTGGAGCCAGCTGATCATCACAGCTAGGGGTTCGCCTGAACCGGTCCAAACTGGGAGAATGCCACCCGTGCTTTTAACTTTTTCATTGGTTTCTTTTTCTTTTCTTAGTTCCATTTTCCTTTTACCATAGTTATGTAACCTTAACCATTTACTCTATAATTACATTGTTTTCATTTTTTTCTTATAGTTAAAATCATATATCATCACTTTTTTTTTCCAGTTTCACACCAATATTCAATATTTTTTTTTTTTTTTTTACTTGGACCACACATTTTCTGAACAGTTTTTTTTACCCCAGAGCTATAATTGCACTTAAAAATGAACTTAAGGACCACCATCTGTGAGCTGTTGGACAGTATTGGTCTGTTGTGTGAGTTCTTGTGTGTTTTTAGGGGACAGGAAATTTTGGCAGGGGAGGGGATGTTTGGGGATTGTCATGTGTCTGTGTGTGTTGGGTCTGGTCTCTAGGTTCTATATGAATTTCATTATACGTGTATACTGTGTATATGTACAATGACAATAAAGAATTCAAATCCAAATTCAAATTCAAATAAAGGGAAATTGTAATTTTCAGTATAAGTAGTCCTCAACTTACAACTATTCATTTAGTGACTATTTGAAGTTACAATGGATCTGAAAAAGAAAATTATTTACCACCGTTTCTTGCATATAAGACTATTGCAGTAGTAATAGTAGTTGCTTGGCAACTGGCATGTTTGTATGACAGTTGCAGATGATCACCATTTGTGACCTTCCCAGCCAGCTTCCAGCAAGCAGTGTCGAGGAGGGAAGCCAGTTGCACTTAATGACCACATGGTTCACTTAACAACCATGGCAAAAATATTGTAAAATCAGGTGTGACTGAATTAAAAAAAAAACTTGCTTACTAAAGGAAACTCTGCTTCCAATTGTGATTGTAAGTTGAGAACTAGGACAAAAGTGTAATAGGCAATACTATTCGTATGAACTTTGTTTCGTAGAGCTGTACTACTGTGCAGTGCCAGGGATTCAAAAGGGAGGAAAAAAAAGTGCCTCTGAGGGTGAAGGAGTGTGCACACAACACCTGTTTGTAGCTCTAACACACTTCTCTCCTCCTCAGAATCAACCGAGCCTATGCACACAATTCAGGGAATTGGTGAATTTGCATTCAGGAGTTACCAACTGGGATTATGTGAACGCTTCTTTTGTACTGATATCTGTGGGGTGAGGGAGTCAAAAATGACATGATCATAGACACAGCATTTCCAGCATGTGCAGGGTCTGCATTGTTGCATCTTGCATATTGGCTTTCTTGATTTCCCCTATGGCTGCTGCTCAGAAGTGGTATTTAGCAGGTTCTGACCAGTTTTGGAGAACCAGTAGTGGGAATTATGAGTAGTTTGGAGAACCAGCAAATACCACTTCTGACTTGCCCCTCCCCCATCTATTTTCTGCCCCCAAGTCCCAGCTGATCGGCTGGGTCTTCTTTTGTTGCTCTGCACAGGAGAATGGAGCTGGAAAGGAGGTTAGTGGGGTGGGGAGGGAATGGGGATTTTATAGTATCCTTTCCCTGCCACGCCCACCAAGCCATGCCCACAGAACCGGTAGTAAATTTTTTTGAATCCCACCACTGCTGCCACTGCTTGCATGCTGCAGAAGTCTTTTTCTGAACCCAAAATGATGCACTGTTTTAGTCTTTAATCCATTAATTAAATCAAATTTAGCGTTTGCTCCAGCCTGTCCCTTTCTTCTAAACTTATCGACTTTGAACGACAGGGCTTCTAATATCTGCGAGAGTCACTTGGAGACAGTTGCATTCTCTTGACTGGTGCGATTTAAGGTATTCTCTACTTATCTTGGCATCACTGTGGTTATGGTGCAGTTCCTAGAAAGCAAGGATGACATCGGCAACGTGCTTTTAAAGTCCTGCAAATGGCAGGATACCAGCTACCAATTGGCTTAATAAATCTGCATTGCATTCCTCCCCCATCCCTTATACTGAAAACCATACCAAGCTCAAATAAATCTACATTCACTTAAAAATCTAATCCGATCTTTAATTAGGTTCAGCTGACATTTAATTTAGCCCATTTCAAGCAATTTGCTTGTGTAATATTTTAAACCGAGCTTCTTTGAAATGCTACTCCTACTTTCTTCTCCAAATAATTCATCCTGTTTAAAATAATTTTTCACAGCTGCAGTAATTTGCTTTGTCAAATAAATTTAAAGCTCTGATTTGATTTTGTCATGTAGCTTCTGCTTCAAGAAAATACATGGGACCCAGAAGTTCTACAAGATGGTGATATATTACTTTCAACTGATGCCATCAGGAAAACAAATTTTAGGGCAGTCACCATTTGAGTAACAACAATAAAGGGTCATGAGGGATCTTAAAAGATGGAAAAATATATTTATTTTAAGCTTTAGGGTACCTGGAATGGATTTGTACATTCTTAAAAAGAAGTACATTTGCATTTTTATCTTGATGTATTCACTATGCTGGGATACCATTGAATCTGCTAGGGATCCTTGGTACTTTATAACCATCTCAAACAATTAAAACATTCATTATGATATATCATTCATAAAACATCCGCAGCAAAAATTCCAATTGAATTAGCTTCCTTAATGTCTGATCTTTAACCAGACATACTAATTATCAATCATCATCATCATCATTGAGCTGGAATAACACCTGCCATTGATTATGACTGTTTTTGGATAGAAAGTTTTGCCTACATATATTGCCCCCCTCAATGAACCATTTGCTTTGTAATTAAAAAGAAAGATTATTGAAGACAATCTTACAGATGGAGTATGATTTTCCTTCCTTTATACAAGATGGCCAAAAATGATTTTGGAGTTAAGGGTGAAGCTCTCTTCCTTTGGTAGAATTTGGAGAGAAATCACATCCTGCATCTCATCCACAGATATGAGGAAACTGAAAAAGGTATCTTGATTTCAAATCTATTCTCATTGCTACACAGGGCGCATGTCACATCCACAACTGCCATCCAGAATAACAGAGTTGGAAGACATTCAGAGGTCTTTTAGCCCAGCCCCCTGCTCAAGCAAGAAACCCTACATCAGTGGTCACCAACCAGTGGGCCATGAGAAAATTTTGGTGGGCCACAGAGAAATGTCCACCCAAAGCACCCCCCAAAGCAATTAATCCAGGCTGCGCAGGAACACAAGGCTGTGCAACCCACATGGCTCACCCACCCGCTGGCCCTCACCCTTCAGCTGAGTGCAAACCTGCAAAAAGCAGTGCAGCCCTCACCGGCCAGGATGAGGTAATGGTGCTGTTGCAGCAAGAGGGTCATCTTAGTCACTGTTTGGAATAGGAAGGTGACTGAGGCTCTGAATAGGATTGCACCCTTGTGACTTCTCCTCACCCGTAGACCTCTCTGTGCCCCGTGGTATACAGAGGAACTGAGAGGGATGAAATGCATGAGGAGATGTCTAGAGTACCGCTGGTGGAAAACAGGAGATGAACTCAATCGAACATGGGTAACAGCTGCTACTAAGGCCTACCTTGTGGCGATTCATGAGGCGAAGTGTAAATACTTCTCCACACTAATTGCATCTGCAGATAATCGCCCAGTGACCCTCTTTAAAGTGAGTCGTCTCCTCTTAGGGAAGGAGGAGATAGAGGAGAAGGGGCTCGCTGAGGAATTTGTGGATTTTCTGGAAGACAAAATTGCTCGACTTCTTTCCCAGTTAGATGCCAGCATGGTTGCTTCTGTGGCAGGTTCTTGCCCTGTTATCTGGGAATAGTTTGACCCAGTTGCTCCTGAGGAAGTGAACAGGATCCTAGGGAGTATGCACGCGAGCACCTGCATTTTAGATCCATGTTCTTCCTGGCTTGTGAAAGCTTTCCAGGAGGTGACAGGCAGGTGGACTCTTGCAGTGATTAATGCTTCTCTACAGGAGGGGACGATGCCCCAGCACTTTAAGGAGACGGGGGCTGTCCTCTTCTTAAGAAGCCATCACTGGACTCCACCCGGTTGGATAATTTCCAACCTGTCTCCAATCTTCCCTTTTGGGGGAAGGTTGTTGAGAAGGTGGTCACGCAGCAGCTCCAGAGGTTTCTGGATGAAACAGATTATCTCGATCCCTACCAGTCAGGATTCAGGCCTGGATTTTGGGCAGAAACAGCATTGGTTGCATTTTTGGATGATCTCTGGCGGGAGCAGGATGGATGTATCCATCCTTGACCTCTTGGCGGCTTTTGATACCATTAACCATGGGATTCTCCTGGGACTGCTTCAGGGGATGGCAGTGGGAGGCCTTGTGCTGTCTTGGTTCACTTCCTTCCTCTGCGGCTGCTCTCAGTCATTGTTGATAGGAGGGGAGAGATCCAACCCTCGCCTACTGCTTTACGGGGTTCCGCAGGGCTCAGTACTCTCTCCACTCCTGTTCAACATTTATATGAAACTGCTGGGTGAGATCATCCATCACCATGGACTGAGGTATCACCAATATGCTGATGATACTCAGCTGTATATCTCGGCCCATGGTGAGTTAAGTGTTGCTGTGCCCTTCCTCTCGCAATGCCTGAAGGTTGTTAGGGGCTGGATGGGGAGCAATGGGTTGAAACTTAACCCATGCAAGACCGAGTGGTGTTAGGTCTGGTGTTCGTTGGTTCAGGGAGAATCTTGGATGGGGTGGCACTACCCCAAACAGACCCTGTGCGTAATCTGGGGGTTCTCCTGGACTCACAACTCTTGTTTGAAGAGCAGGTGGCAGTCGTAGCCAGGAGGGCCTTTGCACAACTATGCCCTTTCCTAGATCAGAGGTCCCTACTCACAGTCACTCATGCCCTGGTCACTTCCTGTCTTGATTATTGCAACGCGCTCTACATGGGGCTGCCCTTGAAGAGCATCCTGAAGCTCCAGTTAGTGCAAAATGCAGCGGCCCACATGGTTTTATGCAGACCCCATTATGCATATGTATCACCTCTCCTGCAGGAGCTGCATTGGCTGCCAATTTGCTTCCAGGTGCAATTCAAGATGCTGGTTGTCACCTTTAAAGCCCTTCATGGCTTGGGTCCGGGTTATCTGAGGAAATATCTCTTGCCAGTGACATCTACCCGACCCATTAGAGTGAGGAGGCAGGGAATGCTACAGGTCCCACCCTTGAGGGAATACACTTGGTGGAACCTAGAAGAAGGGCCTTCTGTATGGTGGCTCCATCTCTCTGGAACATCATTCCCCAGAGATTAGAATGGTCCCCTCATTAATACTATTCCGAAAGGTACTGAAGATCTGGTTTTGCCAGCGGGCCTGGGGAACCCAGAGAGGGATGGAACCTATCAAATGGTTAGTTTGACCCGCTGTCATCAGGGTGGGGTGGGGTGGGGTGGGAGTTGGTTTTTGTTTTGTTTTTCCAAATTTTGTTCTATTGTACTTTACTAATTTATTTGATTCTTTTTGTTAGTTCTTATTGTTTTTATTTTTATTTTTTGTTTTAAATATGATTTTACATTGTGTAAGCCGCCTTGAGTCGCCATGGTCGAATAGGCAGCAATATAAATCATATAAATAAATAAATAAAATAAAAGAGGGGGCTGGCAGCACACGCAGGCTGAAGCAGCAGTGGAGATGGCTGGAAGGTGCAAGAGTGCTGCACTACTTGCATTTGCATGGTACTCCTGCACCTTCCAGATCGCCTCTCCTGGCCTGGCCTCTTCCTTGATGACCTTGGGCTGTAGGGACAGCCCAGGGCAGGAAAATGACCAGCTGTTTGTGCAGGGCAGGAAAATGACCAGTGGGAGGGGGCGGAGTGAACAAATCTGCGATCACCATCCAGTTCAGAGGTCCGGAATGGGGTGGTGGGGGCAGCAGCAGTTTTCTCATCCCTGTCGGCTCTCGGCTCTGCTGCCCTCCATGCCACGGCCCCAGCCATTACTGCCCGGGGAAAGCACAGGAAAAGCAAGCAGAAACATAGTTCTCAGTGGGGCAAAAAATTGAGTAAGATTGAGTAAGGCACAGACAAGAGAAGATGGAAGCTGCCACCTTTGAAAAGTGTCGCTTTCTGTTGCCTGTGCCTTGCAATCTCCACTCTTTTGCCCCAATGAGACCTATGTTTCTGCTCACTTTCTTTTCCTGGGGGTGGGGTGGGGGGGACAGCAGAGACATCAGGAATGCTCTCCCCCCTCAGCAAGCCAGGCCTGGAGGAACATGAAGAATTGCGGGCAAGCGCTGGAAAAATGCATGTTGGAAATGCCAACACACATTTCCAGCACTCTCTCTTCTGTCCTGAAGTAGAATTGAGGAGGATTGAGTGGGGGAAGGGAGCAGAAGGGGAAGGGTAGGAGGGAAGGAGAAACCCAGCTGGCTTTCCTTTGGCATGGGGTGGGGGGTGAAGACCAAATGTCCAGACCAAAAGAGCGCCAAGGAAGACGGGCTCCTAATAACCAGCTTGTTTGTGCAGGCAAGAGCTCCAGCTTTTCCAGGCTCAAAATCCCCCCCCCCTTCAGCCTCCACACAGGGAGGTACCCTTTTCTGCTTGGAAGTGGGGGAAGAAACCTGGAGCTTAACCTCGGGGAGTCCTCTTCTTATGTGGAGGCTGAAGGAGGAGTGTTGCCTGTTTATTAGGAGCCCTTCTCCCTTGATGCTTCCAGCCTGGTTCTTCTTCCCTCCGCCAACTTCAGACAGCCACATCTGGGTTGGGGAGATATGAAATGACAGGAGACCAGATTGTGGGGGGGGAGGGGGGGGGGCTCTGCTTTTCTCCCATTTGAGGGGGAGCTGATTTCTCCCTGTCCAGATCTTCCCAGCCTCCAGGCACCATGTGGCTTCTTTTAAATCCTCTTTCCTCCCTTAAGGATAAGAGAAGTCCCTCCTTTGCTTTTGCTCTGCCCCACAGTTTACAATTTTGTTATAATTAAATAAGCATATTGTTCTGGATTGGTTAATATTTGAAATACTCACTGTTCATTGGTCTACATTCCGGCGGGAGATCCTCGCCCCGTCATTGGCTGGCTTAGGCGCGGGAGCCCTTTAAAAGAAGGGCTGCTGCGCCGCCGAGTCAGTCGGTGTCCTGAAAATAAACAAAAAGACTGAATCACTATACGTGTGTGCCTCTTCATTGCCGCTCCAAAACACTGGCGACGAAGGTGGGATCGAGGCAACACGTTTAGAGAGTGCATAGCGGCGGAGAGCGAGCGGCATCATGTCCGGAAGCAACGCACCGCCTGAAAAATTCAATCCGGCAAAGGAGGAATGGCAGACGTATGTGGACCGATTCCTCATGTTTTTGGAGAGTAGCGATCTGAGCGGAGTGTCGGATCACCGAAAGAGAGCGGTGTTTTTGACCCACTGCGGCCAAGCCGTTTTTCGGATGGCAAAGGCGCTAGCGTCTCCAATCGATGTCAAAACGTTAACTTGGCCCGAGCTAGAGAAGATCCTGAGGAAACACTACGCTCCCACAGTTTCCTGCCTGATAAAGCGCCATGAGTTTTACCTCCGGAACCAAAAAGAAGGTGAACCTATCGCCGATTTCGTGGCAGATTTAAGAGAAATAGGTGGAGAGTGCGAATTCTCGGATTTCAATGAGGCGTTGAGAGACCGGATCGTTTTAGGCTTAAAAGATCCAATATTGCAGAGTAAGTTACTAAACCGACCCAAGATAACAGCTACAGAGGCCATCGAAGAAGCCACCGCAGCCGAAGCTGCTCACAAATCGGCGGCAAGAATAAAACAGATTAATCAAGCTGCACACCACAAATCCAAAGAAGCCACCAAAGCTGATGATGAACAAGGAAAAACCTCAACACACTACGAGGATCTTGAAACTGAGACCAGTAGTGAAGAAGATGAGGTTTGCCACCTAAAAGCCGCGAGAGGGAAAAAAGAGTGGGCAACCAGGCGGTTTGATTTTGAATGCAACCGTTGTGGTGGAAACCACCCCAGATCAGAGTGCCGTTTCATAGACGCAATATGCCGAAAGTATGAAAAGAAAGGGCACATCGCAAGGGTATGCAGAGCCCGATCAAGCTACAGCCCCAGGCGAAGAGAAAGCCCTCCCCCAAGAGAGAGAGAAAAGAAAACAAACAACCGTTGGAGCCAGGAAGGAAGGAATAGAAAGTTTAAAGAGTCATCTTACAAGAAGGAAGAAACACATCAAACAATAATAATTGGTCACTCTAATACAAAAAACGTTAAAAAAGTCCACGTGCAAGTAAGAATTGAAGAAAAAAATTGTGAAATGGAAGTGGATTCGGGATCATTCCTTTCCATGGTTTCCTGGGACACTATTAAGAAATTGATCCCAGACATACGGCGAAGCGAACTAGACAAACAGAAATTAACGCTCAAAGACTACCAGGGAAACAGAATTCCGGTAGTAGGGATTGGACATTTCCAGGTAACCTTCAACAACCATACTGAGATTCTTCCCCTAACAATCGTGGACCAGAACAGACCCAGCCTTTTAGGACTGGAATGGTTCGAACCGCTGGGAATAGGGATGACCGGTATCAACCATATCACAGACGCTGACTGGGAGGCAGATCTCATTCAAGAATTCCAGGACCTGTTCAGCGAAGAATTAGGCAAGTACCGGGGTAACCCGATTTCTTTTAACATAGACCCCAAGGTAGCCCCAATTAGACTAAAGGCTAGACGGGTACCTTTTGCCTTAAAGCCAAAAATAGAAGAACAACTGGATAAACTAGTAAAGCAAGGGGTCCTCGAGCCAGTTGACCACGCTAAATGGGAGACCCCTATAGTGACCCCTATAAAAGCAGACGGGTCGGTTCGTATTTGTGGGGACTATAAGGCGACCCTCAACCATGCACTACAACAGAGCGCATACCCCGTGCCTGTCGTGCAACACTTGCTACATTCTATCAAGGGCGGAAAGATTTTCGCTAAACTCGATTTGGCTCAGGCTTACCAGCAACTGCCCGTTGACAAAAAAACAGCTGAAGCCCAAACTATTGTAACACACCGGGGTGCATTTAAGTGTAATCGCCTCCAATTTGGCGTTAGCGTGGCACCAGGCATTTTTCAATCTCTTATGGAACGCCTCCTTCAAGGAATTCCTGGAGTCATTCCGTATTTCGATGACGTCCTAATTGCAGCTAAACACAAATTGCAACTGCGAGACCGCCTAAGAAAAGTGCTGACCAAATTTACTGAGGCTGGGTTTAAAGTCAAAAAAGACAAATGCACCCTTATCACAGACAAAATAGAGTTTTTAGGATACCTAATCGATGGCAATGGCATCCACCCAACAGCAGGAAAAACCCGTGCTATCAAAAATGCCCCCACACCAACTAACAAGGCTGACCTACAAGCTTTCCTAGGGTTGATAAATTTTTACCATGTCTTTTTGCCCCAGAAAGCCACGGTGGCGGAACCCTTGCATAGACTTTTGGACAAAGACACATCGTGGAAGTGGGGACATCGGGAAGAAACAGCATTTAACAAAATTAAAGACATGATCACTTCAGCACAAGTGTTAATTCAATATAACGAGACTTTGCCATTGTTACTAACTTGTGATGCCTCCCCCTTTGGAATCGGAGCTGTCCTGAGCCACCTTCTACCTAAAGGCAGAGAGGCTCCGATTGCCTTCTATTCAAAAACTTTGTCCCAAAGCCAAAGGAATTACAGTCAACTGGACAAGGAGGCACTAGCCATAATTTCGGGTATTAAACGTTTCCATGAATACCTGTATGGCCGATCATTTTCTATCATCACCGATCACAAACCCCTACTAGGTATTCTGGCGGGTGACAAACCCACTCCCCATATTCTATCACCCAGAATGACAAGATGGTCAGAATTCCTGGCCGCTTACAATTACACCCTGTCTTACCGTCCGGGTCCGACCATCACGCACGCCGATGCTTTAAGTCGTTGCCCGTTACCAGACTCTGATCCTGAACCAAACCCCAGCACCTCAACATTTTTGATTGAGACCCTGCCCGACCTCCCGATGACAGCAGCAGACATCGCGCACGAAACCTCTAACGACCACCTACTGCATACCGTGAGTAGGTGGATCATAAAGGGTTGGCCTGACTCTGAGTTACAAGAACAGTACAGACCATTTAAACAGAGACAAATGGAACTGTCAGTACTAAAAGGCTGTGTACTATGGGGGGATCGAGTGGTCATTCCACTAAAACTGCGAAATTCCATATTGAAACTATTGCATGAGGGACACCCCAGGGTGGTAAAGATGAAAAGTTTAGCCAGAAGTTATGTATGGTGGCCTGGGTTAGACAAGGATGTTACCGACTGGGTCGCGGGTTGCCAGCCCTGCCAGACTTCCCGGCCCTCACCCCCAAAAGCACCAGCCACTGAGTGGGATCTACCTAGGGGCCCTTGGTCTAGAGTCCACATAGATTTTGCGGGTCCGACTAAGGGACATACCTTCTTGATTCTGGTAGACGCTTATTCCAACTGGTTAGAAGTGAGCCTCATGAAATCAACCTCTTCTGAGGCTGTCATCCGACAGCTCAGTCACTGGTTTGCCACCCACGGCTTACCAGACGTCCTGGTATCTGACAACGGCCCTCAATTCACGGCTACAGAATTTGAGGGCTACTTAGCAAGTTTGGGCATACGCCATGCCTTAACCGCGCCGGCACATCCGGCAGCGAATGGACGGGCCGAGCGCATGGTCCGGTTTACCAAGGAGACCCTTCTTAAATTAGACCAGGGCCCTATACAAGCACGCATCGACAAATTATTGTTCCTCCAACACACTACACCTAGTAGCACTACTAACAAAACTCCTGCTGAATTACTTATGGGGAGAAAACTACGTTCCCCTCTCGATAGACTACACCCCACCTACTCTACAGAGAAACCCCTAGATTCTTCAACCAAAGTCCGAACATTCCGAATTGGGGATTTAGTTTATGCTAAAAACCTGGTAGGGCACCCCTTATGGGTGCCAGCCACCATCACACATCTAACCGGACCCCGTTCTTACCGGCTTACCACCGCTGATGGCAAAAGCTGGAAGCGACACATAGACCAACTTCGAACTCGCACCCGTCCCAGACCTGGCGATTTTCCTGGGGGGGAAGGGGAACAACCACCAAGCAGTCTGGATAAGGGAAGCCCACTAACAAACAATGACGCCCTAACTCACACACACACACCCTCAACTCTAGCTCCGGTCAGGTCGCGCTGCTACGCACCTGATCCTGAAGAACGTCCCGCTGAAACATCTGACAGGGTCGTCGATAATCCAGGCCGAGCAGGGAGCGGCATGGCCACATCAACTAGCCCAGCTAGGCCCGTTGGTAGTGATGCAGCCGGCTCGACCTGCTCGAAGTTTCCAGGGCCGGAGGCGAGAGGAGCAACAGGTCCTTCCGCACCAGCCGAGGGTAACGATGCAACTGAGCCGCGCAGGTCCAGTCGGACTCACAGGAGCCCCGCCTATCTACGTGATTACGTAACATAGGCGCGGCTCCTGATTGGTCAGACTGGACCAAGGAGGGAGGGGTGTTCTGGATTGGTTAATATTTGAAATACTCACTGTTCATTGGTCTACATTCCGGCGGGAGATCCTCGCCCCGTCATTGGCTGGCTTAGGCGCGGGAGCCCTTTAAAAGAAGGGCTGCCGCGCCGCCGAGTCAGTCGGTGTCCTGAAAATAAACAAAAAGACTGAATCACTATACGTGTGTGCCTCTTCATTGCCGCTCCAAAACACATATAAATATAAGTATATATATAATATACTTAACAGGGTGTTGTAACACAAAGTATATACTTATTTCCCTGCCTCAGCTGAACAGGATAGAACCAGTGGTCCAGTGGCAATTACAACTGCCTCACATGTAATACTTCCCTGTTCGAATCCCAATAAGGGTATGGCTAGCTGAAGAGAGCTAACTAGCTCGAAATAGATCTATCCTAGTCTCCCTTATTTAATTATTTATCAGCTCAAAACCTTACACACACACACACACACATAATTTTAATATTAAATTTATATTTAATATAAAAATATTTTTATATTAAATATGTTATCTTCTTTTAAAAAAATAATATTTGTGGTCCTCGGGATTTAAAAGTATGAGTTTGGTGATCCCTGTGGGCTAAAAGGTTGGCAACCCCTGCCCTATATCATTAGGATCCACAGTGGTGCAATGGTTAGACTGCAGTACTACAGGCTACTTCTGCTGCCTGCTGGCTGCCTGCAATTTGACAGTTCAAATCTTATCAGGTCAAGGTTGACTCAGCCTTCCATCCTTCCAAGGGGGGAAAAAAGAGGACCCAGATTGTTGAGGGAAATATGCTGACTCTGTAAAACTACTTAGAGAGGGCTGTAAAGCATTGTGAAGTCTAAGTGCTACTGCTATCACTATTCCAGACAAATGGCTGTCCAGTCTCTTCTTAAAAGACTCCAGTGATGGAGCAACTACAACTTCTGAAGGCAAGGCATTCCAGTGGTTAATTGTTCTCACTGTTAGAAGTGAGTACACAGTAACACATCCATAATAATGTGGGTTTTTTTTCATACTAAATAGCCTTACATCTACATGAACTTTCCTTTCAACTTTTAGTGCTCTGTATGAAAGCCTGAAAGATGTAGGAGATGGCCAAGCTGAATCTGAGGATGAAATCAAATTGTATGAGGGGGTCCTTGGTTTTATCTCAACTTGTTTATTTTCTTGCAGATATGATCCTAACTAGGTAACATCATCAGTGCAAGTGTTACCTAGTTGGGGTAATGAAACATCAGCAAGAAAACAAGCAAGCTCAGAGAGCATCAAAGACCCCTCATTTCAATCCTTGAGCTACACATATTCTCCTTTATTAGTATCAGTTTGGAGTCTCTTCCCCATTCTTAAAAAAGCCTAAGTTCAGTACCCCCCTCCCCCCCGGCTTTGATCCATTGACTCTTAGCTTGCCTTGATCAGACTCTTGATCAGACTCTTGGGTATAGATAGCATGAAATAAACTTGTAGAATCTTTGAATGCTAAAGTGACTCCTGACTTCTTGCATCTGATAAAAGTAGTTTATCCACATTGGCTCTTTAGTACAGGCAGTTTGGACGCAAATACTCTAAAGGAGAAGTCAGTATGCAAGGCCTGTTGCCTTTTACCCTTGGAGACGTGTTCTACTTGGGCCAAATGGCAGCTTTGGAGGTCACTAATTTAATCCCAACACACAGCCATTTGGAATAATTGCTGTCAATCCCATGGGACTTATTTTCAACCCACTTTGGTTCAGGGGCAGACCAATGATTTGGTGAGAAGAAAAATCAAATCCTGTTCCAAGCCAGGAGAAAGATGCTGGAAATAAAATGGAGGCTGACTGCAAGGAAAGAAGATTTATTTGGTTTCCAGAAACTTCAGTGACAGCAGCATGTTTCTGGGGTGGCTCACACACTGGCTGAGTGAGTGGATGGATCTTTATAGGTTTCTGGGGTTTAGTGTTTGAGATGCTCCAGGGGGTTGTGCAATGTAGTGAGCCTTGTATCTTTTACTATTTCAATGGTGGTGGGTAAATCCTATTATGCCCTAAAGATCATATCCTGTCCTTAGAATTTGGGGTGGGGGAATTAATAGATTTTAATTTCATCAGATCCGACCTTTAATCTCATCAGCTTCAACCGTTTTGTTAGTCCAATCTTCCTGAATGGATACAAATCTCCATTTCAAAAGACCAGTCCTTTCTGCTTGAAGCTGTTTTCCTACGCAGGAAGACTGGGGCTGCTTTCTACCTTTAAAATGTGTTTCTCCATTTCTCCTTTGGAGAAATATAATATTCTTTTTAATATTAAGAATAAAGAATATTTTAATCTGGGGAGGGGGACTTCCTACAATCCTGTTGCTTCTTCTATGCTGCTTTGTAACGACAACTACTTTTCATTCTTCACACAGGAACAGCCCTTTCAGAATTTCTTCATTTTGGATTTCGGGAGCCTTTATTCACAATTACAAAACCTGTGGTATTAGCCCCATTATATCTTAATTCTATGGCTCCTTTGAAATGTGATTCAACAGCTCCTCCTTTGTTTACTTTTATTGATTTGAGACTGTTATCTGGAGCATTAAACAGTGTTTTTCTTAGCCTTTCTCTGATAGTAAATATTTGAAAAGAAATTATTCATTTTTTTGGCATTTTAAAAAAACCAAAACCAAAAGCACTTCTGCAAATAAGATACTGTTTGCAAGAGTGACAGGCAATTAGCAAACAATTAAGTTCTGCTTTGCATTTTGGAACAGTGATTTTTATTTTTGCTTTTGAGTTTAACAGAGGTTATTTATTTTAAAAGATTTGTATGGCTGCATATCTTGAAATAACTCTGGGTGAATCCCAGCAATAAAACTATAAAAACCACAAAACTATAAAAACCTGTTGTTGGGCCCACCATCCAGAATCTTCCCACAACTCCCAAAGGAACTTTTAGCTGGACATTGTTTTTTCTTTTAAAATATTTCTCTTCTTACCAAGAAGCTTCTTCAGTTCATAACTGAAGGACCTTCCTGAATGAGAAGCGAAATGCCTTCAAAGAAAAGAAAACCAAGAATTAATTCTCTAGGAAACACACATCTTTCTATTTTTGGACATGCATGCAGGTTGAAACAAACCCGACAGCATCTAGACAGACATATTCTTCTATTTTTGCTTATTATTAATGCATTTCTACAAACAATGTGCTTCTTGCTTCAAAACAATTGCTTCCTTATATAATCCCACTTATGTCTTAGTATAATCAATATCAATAATAATATAATCTCAGTATAATTTATTATAGTATAACCTTAATATTACCTTTGTCAATAATTCTGGACAACTAAGATCAGTTTTTTTATAAAGGATGGCTTCTTTAATTGGTTTGAAGAAGCCCAATTTTGTGAGTTAGGTCAGGAAAGAAAGCATAATATATTCTAAAACAGTTTTTATATGAGTTTGTCTAAATTACTTTGTATAATCCAGTTAAATGAAGTTTTATGTATTTATTTGGTACAGAGATTTTTCTTCCAGATTTAAAGTTTTTGCTGCACTGTTCCAAAACTAAGGTAAAGGGAGAGGCCAAAATTTTACCATCTAATCTAGTCAAAGTGAAATTGTCCACTGTGCCCTCTCCTTTTCAAATTAATTGGGCCAGAAGGACTAAATGCATTGGATTTAGCCCTAAGTAAATGTCAAATGAAACCTAGAAGGAGGGAAGGCAAAATGGTGTAACACTCTGAGCATTTATGCAAGCAAATTTCCAAAGCCATAGCACCTAACTTAATTTTTTTCCAGAGATGAGTCATTGTGGAATATAAAGATAATGTACATCATCACATTTGCAAAAGTAAACTTTTTCTACACGGGTTACTGATTTAATAAGGAATTGAAGCCTTAGGGGTCTTAGTCCCTTTTTCCAGATAGGTCTCAAAGATACATTAGAATGTTCCCCTTTTGACGCGCTGGCAGTCATTGAGTCGGTTCTGCATTAAGCATTTTCAGACACACTATAGGGTATAATTTAGCTGGCGTTGTATAAATCTGAGCATGGAATTAGCTTTGCTCTTTGGAGACGGTGGGTTTATTTGTTATCGGGAAATTAAAACTGGCACATCCCAAGCAGCCATTAAAGTGTTCATTCTGTAACTGATTTGAAAGTGGGGAGAAAACAGGATGAACTATTTTTCAGCATCAAGAATGCAATTATTGGGCAAATGAAACTCATTCAGTATGGCTGCTTGGTACCATTGTCTTCTGAGGGGTGCTTTGTGAAAAACTGCAGATAAATACAGAAAAACACATTTGGCCTAAGATAGTCACGCTTTTGTTTCCTTATTTTTCAAACACATCTGTCCCTTTGCTTATGGATATTAACATTATTCTATTTGTTTCCCTTCTTCAGTGCATTTCAATCATTAAGTGAAGTCCAGTATGGTTGGTACTTTCCAGAGATCATATGATGAATAAAATCTTTAGCCAATCGCCCACTCTCAATGGGAATTCTCTGGGACTAGTAGTCCCAAAACATCTGAAAAAGAACTTTGGCACCAGCTGAGAAGTACTGTTTGATTAAAGCCATTGAAGTTGTAACTTTATGAATGAACAGATAGGTTGACAACTGAACCACCTTCAGTCTGTTAAAACTCTTCAACCTTTCTGCTACATAGAGTAGTCCTCGATTTACAATCACTTGTTCTAACAATTATTTGAAATTATAATGGCACCAGAAAGGGACTTAAAACTAGTCCTTGCATTTATGAACACTGCAGATCCTCAGCATCCCCACAGTTACATAATCAGTCTTCAAGCAGTTGGCAATGGGCATGTATTTGCGACCATTGAAACCTCCCATAGTGTCATGCCCCCATTGGAGCCTGAATCTATGGAGGAAGACATGCTTGAACTGATGCCGATGGAGATTGAGGGGGGTGGCTTTGGAGGAAGGTGGGGAGGAGCAGGCCCAGTCAGGCCAGGGCCTTTCATAGGTAGGATGGAAGGGGGAAAGGATGACCGAGAGGCTATGAGAGACAGATCTCAGGCAATGAGTAAGGACCATCCTCTCCTGATCCTCGAGCATAAAGAGTGGAGAGAAGATGAGAACAGTGCAGACTGACCTAACGACATAAGAGGGGAGCACCCCACCTCTCTTCACAAAGCACAGCTGGAAACTGAGACTTAAGGAGATGCTGTGGGGAGGGGCATTTGTCAAGAACAAATGCTGAATTCATCGAGTGTTGAGCACCATTGCCGATATTTGAACTTTCCTGGATTTCTTGCATTCTTTCTGGTTTTCTGGATTAATTACCTTGCTCCTTTGCTTCCTCGACTACTTGATTTGCCCTGCTGGATTTCTTGATTTGCAGCCATTGTGCTCACAATGTTGTGCTGGATTACTTGCTGCCATTCAAAACCTTCCCAGACAGTTTCTGCCAAGCAATACCAATAGGGGATGACAGATTTGATCAATGACCTCATGATTCTCTTAACAACTGCAGTGATTGACTTAACAAAGGTGCAATGAAAATTGTAGATTTATTCTAACTTGCCTTAACAACTGCCTTGCTTTGCAATGGAAATTCTGGTTCCAGTTACAGTCATAAGTGGAGGGCCACCTCTATTGAGAAGATAAACTCTTAAGAGTGGATTAAACATTGCAGGTGGGGAGAGATGTGGTTAGATCACAGCAACTTCTCTACTATGCAAATCATGGCACAGTATTCCATGATTTGTACCTGATGGCATTCCAGTGGTAGGAGTCGATATATCAGAACAGCAAAGATGGCATCTCAACTCAAGCTTCACTTTCTTTTTATATTACGTCTCATTCAGTGGTGGGATTCAAATTTTTTTACTACCAATTCTATGGGCATGGCTTGGTGGGCATGGTAGGGGAAGGATACTGTAAAATCTCCAGTCAGAGTTGGTATTTGCCGGTTCTCCAAACTACTCAAAATGTCCACTACCGGTTCTCCAGAACTGGTCAGAACTTGCTGAATACCTCTGATCTCACTCTTCTCTAACATAGCTCTTCTCAATTTCAGTCTATCAAGTAAACTAGCAATAAATATGCTTTGAAATAGTCTCAGCAGAATTGTAAAGATTCATGGAATCATTACAATATAATGGTTGGAAAAGATCCATGAAATTGTCTAAACCAACCCCATGCTATGACTATAGAAAGATATATTTCAGGAGAAAATATGCTGAAATGGAAATTTTGGCAGTCAATGTGCCTTTAAGTATGTGTGTATATCAATTGAAGTACATATTTTCAGGTATGTGTGAGATCACACACACATATGCACATATACATGGAAGGAAAGGAGACTTAAAGACGAATAAAAATTGCTATGATACATTTGCCCAGCTCTACAAAACAATTAATAAAAAAGACAGAGCAGGATTGAACGATGCCATCAAATTATCTACAAAATAACACTAATGGTCCAAATTCTAAGGAGTACTTAAATGCATAATTCACCGATGATGGTTAAAAAGAAAAGAAAAGAAAAAATTATAGCCCATTTAATCCAGTTGTCTACTTGGCTTTTCATTTTATTTTACTTTTTCATTTCGTTTTATTTTTTTAAGGATAATAAAAGGCAGGCACAGCTGCCCTTGTAACGTAAATCACCGAACTCACATGGAAGGCCCATCATGCTGGCATCAAACCCAAAGCGCTCCTGCGAGAGAGTCATTCAGCCCAGACCATCTCATTAGCGCAACAGCATTAAATTAAACAAGTGCATAAAAAAAGGAACACAGTCCCTGAAATCTGGCAATGCAGCAAGGACTGCACTCTTCACTCAGGCAAACATAGAGGAGGCAGCTGTATATGTGCCAGTCTTTGTATATTTAAAGCCACAGCTTTAGGCTCAGGAGCTGCATGTTTCAAAAGTCAATAAATTAAGCATGAATCATTAGGCACGTTAAATGGTTTGCAACCCATAACCATCTAACTTGCAACAAGGTCTTCATTTTAACTGACCTAGATGGATGTAAAGAGTCATTAAATAAATGAGGACACACATGACTTGTAAGGAAGATGAGCTTCCTTTTAGCAATCTGGTCATTTCTCTTAACATTTACTGGAGATTCCAGGAGTAGCAATCAAGGTTGGCTCTGTATTTGCCCAATTTAAAGAGTGCTTGGTTTAAAAAAAAATGGTCAGGGTGAACATATGAAGAAACGAACAAACAAACAATAATAGCTTGTAACCTTAATTTTTTTTAGTCTGTATTTATTCCTCGTAATTTTCCTAATTTAAAGAGCTCTTGGTTGAAAAATTGGTCAGGTTGAGCAAAGAAAGAAAGAAAGAAAGAAAGAAAGAAAGAAAGAAAGAAAGAAAGAAAGAAAGAAAGAAAGAAAGAAAGAAAGAAAGAAAGAAAGAAAGAAAGAAAGAAAGAAAGAAAGAAAGAACAATGGCTTGTAACCTTAATTTTTTTTAAACTCGGTATTTACTCCTTGTAATTTAATCATTGTTCCATCATAATATAAGTTGTAACATGCAGTTAGTCTTCGAGTTACAGCCATTCATTTAGTGACCATACAAAGTTACAACAGCACTGAAAAAGTGACTTGACCATTTTTCATTTGTAGTCATGTGATCAAATTTTAGTCGCTTGGCAACTGGCAAGTATTTATGACAGTTATAGCATTCTGGGCTTTGGAATCACTTTTTGTCATAACAAAGTCAATGCGGAAGCCAGATTGACTTAACAACCAATTTTTTTAACTTAAGAACTGCAGTGATTCACTTAACAATTGTGGAAAGAAAGGTTATAAAATGGGGCAAACTTAACTTAATAACTGTCTCGTTTAGCAATGGAAATCTTAGGCTAGCTTGTGGTAAGAATAGAATAGGGTAGAGTAGAGTAGGGTAAGGTAGGGTTGGGTTGGGTAGGGTAGGATAGGATAGAATAGAATAGAATAGAATAGAATAGAATAGAATAGAATAGAATAGAATAGAATAGAATAATGTAGGGTAGGGTAGAATAGAATTAGAATAGAATAGAGTAGGGTAGGGTAGGGTAGGGTAGGGTAGAATAGAATAGGATAAGGTAGGGTAGAATTAGAATTAGAATTAGAGTAGCGTAGGGTAGAATAGAATAGAATAGAATAGAATAGAATTCTTTTTCCAGTCCTAACTATCCATTGAAGTCTGCACCTGCCCTGTTTGGTTGCTGTGCTAAATCAGACAGTTCTTGAGGTACAAATGACAGATTTAATAATCCCTCTGTAGAACTGAATCAGCAGATCCTTGGGCAAACTGAGCTTTCTGAGTTGATGCAGGAAGAACATTATTTTATGATGGTTCTAATGTTAGGTGTCTATTTCAAATCCTTGGAAATAATAGAAGCTAGAAGCTTGAAGAAGAAGAAGATTTTGATATGGTATTGCCTAATATTGTAAGAGGAGATAGAATAGGAGAGCTTCTTCTCAAATCTAGAATAGGAGACCTTCTTCTCAAATCAAATCTTCTCTACAGATTTAAGAGTGGTGAGCTCCAGATTGTTCCAGCTGCACCAGGGCCATTTTAACAGCATTACGGGCCCTGGGCAAACCAGTGTATTGGGGCCCCTACAACAACTACTCACAGGAATAAAAATGTAACTGGTCAATAAAATTAAATATATATTTGCATGTTGGTATTAATAAAAATGCAGTTAAATGTAATAAATATGTTGCTGTATTTATATAATACAAGGTGCATTGAGGGATTAACATACACAGATTAGTATGGGGCTCCTATGCTCATGGGGCCCACAGGAAAGTGTGTTGTAGCCCGCCAGTGGCCAGTCAAGCTGACAGCAGACTCAGACAATGAGGAGGTTTAATAGGAACATGGGCCAGTCTGAGGAAGGCTCTGACAAGGGCTCTGTGTCAGAAGCAGAGATGGGGCCAGGGCCTTCCGACAGTTATCAGCTACCTTCAGAGTCAGAGATCAGTGAGGAAGAAGAACAGCTGGAGCCTGTTCCCAGTGTGCGAATGCACAGAGCTGCCAGGAGAAGGGAACATTTAAGGAACAAGTGCTGACTCGGGAGTAAAAGCACAGGTGGATGATGAATAGAGCTTCCATAGAGAATAAAGAGGAATAAAAAGAGAGTGGTATTTGCAGGAGACAATTAGTTCAATTCATTAGGGTGAAGATCTGTTCCTGACTCCTTGCCAAGTATTGTCTGCTGCAGAGTGGCATTTTGAAGATATCGGCCTGGCAACTCTCTGTAGGTCTGTAGTTGTGCAATCTCTTGAAAGACTGTTTTCCGAGACTTTGCTGGAGGGAATTCACTGTAACATAAATAAAAGAGGTTTTGTTGGGACGAGGAGTTGGTTTTGTGATTTTGAGAAGCCTAGGTCAGAACAAAGTGCCCATCAGGCCCATGAGTTAAGACAGCTCTGGGCTGCACCATAGGGCCAATTGTTCAACCTCCCATCTGTATGCAGATTCATCATCATCATCATCATCATCATCTCGAACTCTTGTATCATCTGCAACTTCAGTACTTTAACAAGAGAGATCCTTCAAGATGCAGTCATTAGTACATAGAGAGAAGAGTACTGGAGAGAACACACAGCCCTGATAATCTAATTTTATTACATTGTAAACCACCCAGAGTTGCTGTGGATTGCGAGATGAGTGGCCTATATATTTAATAAATAATTTTTAAAAATCCTGTGCCTATTCTGAAGTTCTCTATTTCTGAACAAATGAAGTATTTGCCTGTTTCTAACCTACCATTCTGCAGTAGCTGAGCACTAAAGGCAACTAACAAAAGTTTAATGTATACTTTTAGAGTTTGAAAATCAGATTACAGAATCTACAAAATACCTGCAATTTTTTAAAATTTTCATTAGCCTCTTCCATTGACTTCCGGTAACTTTGGAAAAGCATATTTTTGAAAAATGTGCAATCCCCATTATACTCAATCCTAGACTTGCATAACCCTGTGGTTGGATGATGAAAAAGTCAATAGATATCTGATTGGAAAGTTGCATGAAAAACATTGAACTGGGTGAATTTCCATTGCCAGTTAATATCACGAGTGTGATGACATCATTAGATAAAACATCATGGAACAGATCTTTTCTGGTTCATATTTTAGACTTAACAGTTAACAATAATTTGGAGGGGAGGAAAGTATGATTCAGAATATTAGCAGAAAAGTGGTGGTCCAGGAGGGGCAGCTCAAATATCTCACATAAACTACAAATGCCCATTCTGGACCACTGATTTGAAAGAGGAGTCAAAGATGCTATCCATACATTGAAATTGGGGTGGGATATGACACCCTTGGTGTCTCAGGAGCGATGGCTCAGTGGCTAAGATGATGAGCTTGTTGATCAGAAAGGTTGGCAGGTTGGCACTTCGAATCCCTAGTGCCGTGTAACAGAGTGAGCTCCCATTACTTGTCCCAGCTTCTGCCAACCTAGCAGTTCAAAAGCATGTAAAAATGCAAGTAGAAAAATAGTGACCATTTTGGTGGGAAGGTAACAGCATTCTGGACAGCGCTGGCTCTTTGATTTGTAACAGAGATGAGCACTGCCCCCTAGAGCCGGAAACAACTAGTATGTATGTGCGAGGGAAACCTTTACCTTACTACATCCTCTTAGCAATTAAAAGCTGTCTGTCTGGAGACTGCAGAAAGTTGTTTATGGAGATTCTCAATCACCCAGCTCAATTCCTCTAATTTCGGTAGCAAGGCAATGTTTCCCTGGGAAGTTAGGGAAAACATAATAAAACAACAGAAGGTGTCCTTTTTAGAATGGTGGATACTATTTGTAAGAGCTGTGGTGGCACAGTGGTTAGAACGCAGTATTGCAGGATAATTTTGCTTACCCAGCAGTTCGATCCTGACTGGCTTAAGATTGACTCAGCCTTCCATCCTTTTGAGGTTGATAAAAAGAGGATCCAGATTATTGGGGACAATATGCTGACTCTGTAAACTGCTTAGAGAGGACTACAAAATACTAGGAAGCAGTCCAAGCGCTATTGCTATTCTGTAGCTAAATGACTGAAGATTATGGTAATGAACATAAAGGAGCTATATAACAAGCATAAACAAACTGTAGACTGCAGCCTGCATGCGGTCCTGGACAGCTAGTAATACGGTCCCACAAGATCATAATCTCTTAACATTATTATGTGATTTTAGCAATATTTATATATATTAACTACTGCATATTATACATTTTATATGCAGTTCAAGGCAATTTGTTTTTAACCAATGGGGCCCAGGCAAGCCGAAAGATTGATGCAGTGGTGGGATTCAAATTTTTAAACTACCGGTTCTGTGGGCGTGGTTTGGTGGGCGTGGCAGGGGAAGGATACTGTAAAATCTCGAGTCAGAGGTGGTATTTGCCGGTTCTCCGAACTACTTAAAATTTCCGCTACTGGTTCTCCAGAATTGGTCAGAACCTGCTGAATACCACCTCTGGTTGGATGGTCATGACCTATAGTATTGATTTGTATACTGAAAGATAATAATAATTCATTTCAGTAACTTTATACTCTGATACAGTATTTCTGAGGGACTTAACCCAGAATGTCTTCACTTTGCTTTTTCTTCCCCATAGGCTGAATGGAAAAAGGAGAGCTTCAGAGATAGTTAAAAAATAATGAAATCCATAATCTATTGGAAAAAGATCCAGAATTTATTCTCCTAATATCTTTATTAGGATCAACTAAAATGAAGCAAAATGACTTGCAACTTTTCAGTTCACCATAGGGCTATTTTCAAAGCGGGGATTGAGTAGACAAATAATACAATGAGAGGCTATGCTACTTTTGTCTGGGTGTTGCAATATACATATATATACATAAGAGTCAGAGTTTGTGTTACACTGTGAAGCTTGTCTGATGAATCATTCTGAAGCAACCATTGGTTTCTACGGTTTTTGATTCTCTGAGATTCTTTTTCCAGCAGAATATTATAAAAATCAAAGATGGGACAGATGCAAAAAGAACAAATAAATCTGGCCAGAAGTTTCAGCCATAAGATTGTTATTGTTATTGGTTGTTCAAATTTATTCTTAACTTGGTGTTTAAATGAAGCTGTCAATTATAGATGAATTCAGTGTCAGTTTTCAGTAAACATTAAAGGGTAAAAGAAATAAATGCATTTGGTTCTGGCCAACATTACAATTTCTTCTAAATATTAAAAACAAAGAGGATGCTTTTTAAATAAGATGTTTCTTATTTAATTAGTGCTATTTTTTTTTTCAAAACTTCCCCAGGAATGTTTGTATAAGCAATAGAATCTCTGAGTAGAGCCTATTGCTGTCCATTTCTCAAAATGTACCTGTTTCCTTTCCTGAAAACAAAGTAAGATCTAATTTACTGACCAATAAGTATATGAGAAGGAAGGACTCCCTGGAGAAGAGCCTAATGCTGGGAAAGATTGAGAACAAAAGAAGAAGGAGACAGCAGAGAATGAGGTGGCTGGATGGAGTCACTGAAGCAGTAGGAGTGAGCTTAAATGGACTCCAGAAGATGGTAGAGGACAGGAAGGCCTGGAGGAACATTATCCATGGGGTCGTGATGGGTCAGACACAGCAACAACAACAAAATGAACAAAAACACATCATAGTGTTGTTCACATCTAATTCTAAAATATCCTTGTTCTAAGGTTTAATTTGTTAATTATACTACTGGAACTTGCATCTCTTTGTCATGAACCAAAGTAAGGAGGAGCGCCTGCATAGAACTATTTAAGGATAAAATTTCTTTTAAGTTGCTCAGGGACAGTATGGTACAATGCATATGATAATCAATGTGAATCAATTCCCTGAAGGATAAATTTGCAGGTCATAATCTGTAATCTATCCCACTGGTGTTACCCATTAGCCAAGGCTTCCAGTGTGGGTTGAAAGAAAGATGCTTTCTTTTTTTTTAAACTTTCAATCTACAGTTGGATCAAAGTCTTCCTGCTGATTTCCGTATATAAAGGAGGACCAAAACTTGGATCTTCTTCCCCATTTGGGGTAAAGTAATCTGTTTCTGGCAACTCATTGTTTAGAGGGGAAGAGAGTGAAAAGGAAGAAGAGATATACAGACTCTTTCTATACTTAAACTTACCTATGGAAGGCAGGAGAATGGCCTTTGAGAAAACATCTTGGAATTTCACACAAAGATAAAGTGGGAGAGGAAAGAGAAGCACAATCAGACTTGCAAGATTCTCTTATTATTTGTTGTTATTTTGCCCAACTCTTTGCAAGCCATGGACCATAACGTGTCAACCTTCCCCCACCATCCTTCACTGTTCCTGGAGTTTTCTCAAATTCATATACATTAAATTAATGATTCTATCTAACTATCCAATCCTCTGCCGTCTCCTTCTCCTTTTGCCTTCAATCTTCCCCAACATCAGGAGCTTTTCCAATGAGTCCTCTCTTGTCATTAGGTTGCTAAAGTATTTGAGCTTCAGCTTCAGGATTTGTCCTTCCAAAGGACAGTCAGAATTATTTCCTTTATGACTGACTGTTTCAATCTCCTTGCAATCCAAGAGTCTCTTAAGAATCTTTTCCAGAATCATAGTTTGAAAGCCTCAATTCTTCAGTACTCAGTCTTCCTTGTGTTAGAATAGCTTTTTACAATAAAAATAGTGGAGATCTGCACAACAATGTGGTTTCTTATTCTAGTCAGTCTTTTGGGTTGACATTTCCCTGGGCACAAACATGCCTTTAGCAACATTTGTTTTTCTGGCAAGTTCCCTGATGCCTGCATCTCAATCCCCAACCATTGAATGAAGCAAACTTGAGTCAACTTTAGTTGTTCCTTCAAGTAACGTCTTCTCCCTTATTTTCACATTCTTTGAGGGAAGCCCCAAAATGTAAACATTTATTAGATATCATGATCCCTTCCCAGAGGAAAATCAGGTGACTGACTGGTAACATCTTGAAAGAGAAAAAAGGAAGTTGGCAATGGGACAGCAGTTCTCCTGCCCTGGAGGCCTTCTTTGCCAACTCAAGGGTGGATGGAGAACATTAGAATTCATCAGTGAAAAAAAGGATCACAGAGAAAGCAAAAAGGGTATTGAAGGAAGGCTATCTCGCTACCCCTTTATTACGATTGTTTAAAAAAGAAAGAAAGAAAAAAAATGATTGGAACTACCCAACACATTATGACACATTATTCCCTGAAGAAAGTAACAGGAAGTAAAAAAAGCAATACTGATTTGTGTACAAAGAAAACAAAAGCAAGAACATGGCTTAAGTTAGGCTCAATGTCATTATAGAATAAGAGAAGACTGAATTTGGGTCATAGTGGATAATCATGTGCTTCTCTGGGGCAAACCTCATTTTTGGCAGTGAGGATTTTACTTAAGGAAGACCTGGAGGCTAATACAGTCAATTAATAATAACCATCATAATTAGTAAAATGCTGCATCTGTTTCAGACGGCCTTTGAAATCTGGGATCACAAAGCACTTTACAACAGTTAACTAATTAAGCCTTTCAATACTCAGGAGGATTCCTGTAATCTCTGAGCCTCTGGTGCCCAGACAAAGCCGTTTTAAACTGAAAAGGTGAATGGCAAGCTCAAAAGCATTAAAAAAAGGAGTGATTCAGGAAAATATTAACTCAAAACTTCAAGGTGCAGCACAGGTTCCTGCTTTCTGCAGAGAAAAAAAATAGTGTGTATAACCTAAACCTTGACCCATTTTATGATTGGCATGTTGGAATATTTATTGGTGTGCATAAGCTTTCATGAATAAGACATTGTCTCAAGACAGGCTCCTGAGAACTGTTCAGGGCAACATGTTTATTGCCATTTTTTTAGGTTGTAAAGCTATTTGTCAGACAATGGTACAAAGAAGCATGAAGCTTGGTTCCATATTTTACAGAGCAATGAATATTTTCTAAAGTTAAAAATGTTTCTAGACCTCATACATATAAGAATGCTTGTGATTGCATCATAATTGCTTGGTTCGCTATAGTAAAAATGATAGAAGGGAATTATTGGTAGCTCTGGTCCAAATTATGGACTCCTTGGTATTCTCCAAGCTCAGAGAGCACCAAGGACCCCATAGTAAAAAAATATTGAACAATTAATTGCACATAGATCTTCAATGGTCATTATAAAATTATTAAAATAGCCAACATCTTATTCTGATATATTAACCTATCTAAAAAACTGGAAAAGGTTGAGATTAGAGAAATCAAATAAAACTGAAGATGTCCTTTTCAAGTAGATCTCTATTTGATAGGGGTCTATTTGATTTAAGGATATAAGGATATTTTTGTGCTCTCAAGACTTTTGTATTTTGGTGGCATGATGGTTAGAATGTAGTATTACAGACTAATTCAGCTCACTGCTAGGAGTTTGATTCTGACTGCTCAAGGTTGACTCAGCCTTCCATCTTTCCAAGATCAGTAAAATGAAGACTCAGACTGTTGGGAGCAATATACTGACTCTGAAAACTGCTTAAAGAGGGCTGTAAAGCACCGAGAAGTGCTATTGCTCTTATTGTGGGGGGGAAAATCTCCTCTAAAGTTCAATCTAAACATTTTCCTTCTGTAGAATCATTCCACATTGCTTTATTCAGGAATAAAGCTTGTTTGTTTTCCTCCCAAAACCCATTTAGTGCAACTGACCTTTACTATTCCTTCTCCATTAATCTTCAATAGTTCTTGCCATGAAGACGACAATTTTTCCATTAGCATCTTGGAGAATCCCAGCAGATAATTTTTCTAAAAGATATTTCCAGCAGGTGCTCTTCTCTAATCACTGTTAACTATACACACTGTGCTTAACAACAACAAAAACTTATTAGAGGTGTACATTCCCAATGATTCTGATAGTTTTGCCTTGGAGTAATTTGGTAGATTTTGGATTGTTTGCTTACTTTGTCTCATCACTGTAATTAAAACCTTTTTCATTCCTATATTGAACATATTTCAGTTGCTCTTTTACCAATGTTGAGCAATGGATTAATTTTCCTTCCATATCATTAAGCCAAAAAGTGTTTACTGATTCTTCAGAGTTGAGTTCTGATGATTCCATAGATACATTCGTATACTGTAGGTTTATTGGCAACAGTTACTTAATTGATATTGATTTCATAAAACAGGATTGGAAGATATATGATGATTTGAGAACTGTTGAATTAAATTAATTGAAGTAAAATTTCCAGCAGGCTCTGTCAGCAAGATTAATGTTGAAATAATACTGGAAAGTTGTAGTTCTGTACTATTTAGCAGATCATGATTCCCCTTTAATAAGCTTTACTTTATATATAATATTGAAAATACAATAACAATTATACTTGGGCAATATATCACAGAGCATAGGTTTATGCTGTTTGGTGTACGGACATGCAATAGGAGTTTCTAGTCTGGGTTAATACTGTGTTACTATGCTTGTTTCTGGAACAAATCTGAATCAGACTGAATCTGATTCAAATATATAAAAAATCTTCCTTCCTTCCTTCCTTCCTTCCTTCCTTCCTTCCTTCCTTCCTTCCTTCCTTCCTTCCTTCCTTCCTTCCTTCCTTCCTTCCTTCCTTCCTTCCTCATGCCTGAAGCTACAGTATTATAAAAGGAACAAGAGGAGAAGATGCAATCAAACTTACAATTAGGGTTTGATTTACATTAGGTAAATAATTCATCACATCCAATTGATGAGCAATAAAATGTAATCGCTATACCTTGATTGCATGCAGGTTTCATCTTCTGTTATGCTGAAGCTTGCACCTCTATGTCAAGGCTCTCTGTAATCATTTTTTGATAAATGCATTTGTATAATGTCTGCCTATATGTTGTTTCTTGATATAGGCTTGAGATATGTTCCCATTTCCTCCAAGTTCTCTGTAAAGTGTAAGGGAATGGGGGATGTTACTTACAAAAAATGGTTTTAGGATGGAGTCGCCCAAATTACCACCATAGAGCAATAGATTGTGAAACTATCAGAATTTGCTGAGATGGCAAACAATGTTGGTCAAAACATAACAAAAACTATTTTTGAAATACTGTAACTTTATGTAGACTTAACACTGAAAAAAGGGAAAAAATGATGATTTACTGGTTTGATGATTTAAAAAATATGTGAATGAAGTCAGGTACTAAAGGAATTTGTACAAGATCTAAAAAGGAGAGAAGATGATAAAATTGCAATTACCCGTTGAAGAGAAAGTTGGAAGTCATTACTTTGTATAACTTTAGTCCTTCCTTCCTTCCTTCCATTCTCCCTCCCTCTCTCCTTTTCTCTCACTCTCTTTCTCTTAGATTTGTCTTTTACTTTATGTAAAACTCTCAATAAATATTTTCTTTAAAAAGAGAAAATGGGAGTTCTCAGTTTGCTTCCTGGATGTTATATTGCAATTGCTACTTCACCTTCTTTTAATCTCTCCTTCATCAGGGACTTACACAATATTACCACTTTGTTTAAATGAGATGAAAGGGGAATAATAAATGTCTGAGCTTTGATAGTCACCTATAAGTTGATTACATCCTATTTCTTAAGGGAGAACACTCTGAATAAGGGCATGTTTACGTAATGAACTAGTCATAGTGTGATGTCCAAAATGTATTTGTTTCTGTGCTTTTTTATGTTTGCTTTTCCACCACACTGTAACATTAAGTGACTCATTAACTCAGTTATGGCTCTTTTGGTTGGTCTCGCTAGAGGTAATTGAGCCTAAACCAATGTTTCAATTCAAAATCAACAGTTGCTGTCACTTGCAAATCATCAGTTTTGTTTTTGTATGTGCATTGTGTGTTTTGTTTGTTTGTTTGTTCTGGTGAATCAAAAAGCCAGGTTTTCTTAAATGATTTTTGCTTCTGTTCTGACCCTCCAAATCCTGTCAGCACTGCAGGCTGGCCTTTGTCTCTCATTCATTTTTCAGAAGGAAGAAAGCTAAAATACGGACCCCAGCTTTCCATTAGGAAGTTCTAATCCACTGATACAGAAGCCATTTGACAATGCCTTCACCTTCCAATAAAATTCTATGAAGGTAATAGTTCTACTTGGTGCAATCAAATGATGCACTAGTGCAGGGGTAGGGAAACTTGGCTCTTTTATCACTTATGGACTTCAACTCCCAGAATTCCTGAGGTAGCCTTAAAAGGTTCCTCATCCCTGGCCTACTGGTTTTTCAGTTGTGAGGGAAATCAATTTTTGACTTGAATGGGATTGTTTAATATACAAATGTAGGACATATAAAGAATAATAATATAAAGAATATGTCCTACATTTGTATAGTAAACAGTCCCATTCAAATCAAAAATTGATTTCCCTCACAACTGAAAAACCAGTAGGCCAGGGATGAGGAACCTTTTATGGCTCACTCAGGAATTCTGGGAGTAGAAGTCCATAAGTGATAAAAGAGCCAAGTTACCCTACCCCTGCAATAGAGAAGTGGTGGCTAACCTTTTTCAGTTCCGTGCCAAATTGCGCGTGCGCTCTCATGCACATTCTCTCATGCCAGCACCCAGAAGGCAATGCGTGCTGGTTCCCCCATGCCCCTTGCGCATGTGCATGTGACCCCGTTCTGCTGTCCATCTCTGTGCATGTATGCGAGTCTCCCCCGTTCCGCACATCTCTGTGCATGCATGCACGTCTCCCACACCTCCACCCCCCGCACATGTGCCAGATACCCGACAATCAACTGTCAGGCAGCGGCGCACACATGCATAGTGGGGCTCTTCTGGGCAACCTCTTGCATGCCGGCAGAAGTGGTTCTGTGTGCCACTTCTGGCACATGTGTCATAGATTCGCCATCACAGCATTAGAGGAAATTCAGATAGGTGGTGATCCTGAGTTAGTATCATCCAACATCTTGGATATTCTCAATATCAAGGTGTAGTATTAACCCTTTAGATTAACCCTTTAGGTGTGAAATTATCAGGAGACAGTTGAACAACAATTAAAGAGCTTTATAAGGCTTTTGCAAAAGGGATCTCCCTGCTCATATGGCGGAGCCAAGGAGGACTTAGGAACATGTTGGTTAAATATAGTTTCAAAGCCCCAGTCTTGGTTAATGCCCCTCTAACTTCATTAATTTCTGAGTGGACCCCGGCTTCTTCCTGAAACTCCATCTCATCCGTTTATTCATTTCCCGTAATCTCCATCCTCTTGGCAAATCCAACTTATTGGTAACATTATTCACAACAGGACAGCTCGACCTGCCAATGATTTCCTATGACTTGCCAAATTATGTCCTTGCAATTTGCAAAACAGCTTGTTCTTGTAAAAATAGAGACTCTTATGTAACTCAGTTTAATGTTGTAGTAATGTTATCTTAGTCCATCTGATGATAAATGTGGTGTTACTATTGCTATGTACTTTTAAAGGAATACTTATCTTACATATCATACAAGGGATTATCATAATATTGGAGAGATCTTCAAGGTGATTGAATACCTTTTATGGCTGAAATGAACAATACCAAGGTCAAGTACTTGGTTATTTGATTTGCTGTAAGGTTTTTCTGGATTTTCTCATCAACCATTCAGGTTCCTCAATGTATCTATATTACAGTGAGTCCAAATGTTTCTTGGTTATGACTTGCCTGGATAATTCTTAGGAACCTTGGGATCATCTGAGCCAGGAAAGTCTGGGCAGTTTAAGAGTCACCACAAAGACGGAGGGAACTAATCACTGATTGTAGATAAATAGTCTGGAAAGATAATTGAAAAGGATCCTAATCTTCGGGATGAAGAATAAATGGCCTGAGAATATTAATTTTCCTCTTCTCTTATTGAATTGCCCAATCAAAAGTTGCTAGCAAACTCCTTTTATTTAATTAAAAATTAAATTATTTGGAGAGAAATTTATTTGGAGATTAGTTGCATTAATTGTGCTTAAATTACAAGTCATGATGGTGAATGGTTTGAATGAAGAATTGCAGGCTAACTCTGCCTACAGCCAGGAGTTTGATCCTGATGACTCAAGGTTGACGCAGTCTTGCATCCTTCCAAAGACATTTGTAAACTATCCAGAGAGTGCTGTAATGCGCTATGGAATGGTATACAAGTCTAAGTGCTGTTGCTATTGCTAAATTAATAAAAAGTATTGTCAACCCTACTAGATTGACCAGAATAGGAAATCAATGTTATAGGAAGGCTAAAACTATTTTTACTGAGATTGGCTATAATAACAGAATTTTGAAGATTCTACTGTATTGTACTGGATACCTTCCTCTTCTTATACTTCAGTCAATTTGGGAAAAGTCTGCCTGTTTGGCTTCTAAATGTTATGTCGATATTTTAGACTTAAAATGGCTTCAGGCTTTTTTGCTCAGGTTATAGTTTTCCATATTTCCATCAAGGTCATCCTTCTTATGCTCTGCGGTGCTTTATATTAAAGTAAATATTAAATTAAATTACATCACGTTTTTACCCTGGCTGCTCTACCATTTTCTCCTAGTCCAGCTTGTTTTGTGGCAGTTTGATCCTTTCTTGTTTCTTAAGGTCAAGTGAGATTTCTGGTTTCCAAAAAGATGAACTTCCTGCTGGATTTTATCAGAGGAGAGATCTGAATAACCCCCATATTCATGAGAAGTAAAGTTTAATTTAGTTTACTTTATTGTCATTGCACCTCGTACAACGAAATCAAACATTATCTTCAGTGCACATCATGACCATGACCATGAAAATAAACACAAACACACATCCTTCACCCTCCACACATTGAACCGAAAACCCCTGACACCCAGGGGTGGGATCCAATCGATGTAACTACCGGTTTGGTAATTTTACATTTTGCTATCATGTCACTGCTAATCCCTTCTTAGACTAGCCGTACCCAAATCCTGCAACCATTCTTTGTATCTTTTAGTCTAAAGAATTGCTATTCCTATCCTAAGAATTCTAAAGAATCGTACGCACTTGCATTTTGAGTGGGCCTCTAGGAGTATAGGTTGCTCAGCCTTGCTGGCAGCTGGACAAGGCTATCTTTTATTTTTTTGCCTTTTCTCCTCAATCTTGTCTAGACATCTTATGGATGGTGATATTCTGTGCTCATGTTAGAACTGATATTGAGAACTTACGTTGACTTCAATGAAAATCATATTCATTAATTTACGGATCTTTCATTAATTTACTGATCTTTCATTAATTTACTGATCTTGCTTGGACACAACATTTATTTATGATATCTGTTTTTCTCTAATAAGTCCTTCTAGAATATTAGACTTGTCATGACTGCGAACAGAGCAGGACTCCCTCGGTAGATACAATTTTTTAAAAAAGAAACATATTGTTCATATAGTTCTAGATCAAGGGTGGCAATGATGGCCCCTTTGTGACTTGTGGACTTCAACTCCCAAGCTCAGGAATTCTGGAAATTGAAGTGCACAAGTCATAATAGCAATAGCACTTAAACTTATATGCCACTTCACTGTGCTTTACAGCCCTCTCTATGCATTTTATAGAGTCAGCATATTGCCTCCAACAATTTGGGTCTTCATTTTACCCACCTCAGAAGAATGGAAAGCTGAGTCAATCTTCAAAAGAACCATTGTTTCCCACCCTGTTCTAGACATATGATTTCCTGGTTCAGTCTCTCTAATGAAGACAGTTCCAATAGACCCTTCACCTCAACATCTACTCTATTTTTCTAGTTTCAGCAGGAAGCTTGGAATTCCAATTACTTAGAAATATTTAGATCATTCTACAGTCAAAGAGTGGGACATTAATACAATAAACAAGACATCCATTTTCTCTGCCATTCAAATGAAGATGCCCAAGATTTACAAGTAATCCTTGATTTACAATCCAGATTGGGACTGAGATTTCTGTTGCTAAGCAAGATGGTTATTAAACACATGGCCAATTTTGTTTTTTGTTTTTGCCATGGTTGTTAAACAGATCAATGCAGTTAAGTAAATCACCTGGTTATGAAGCAAATCTGGCTTTCTCCATTGATTTTGCTTATGGGAAAGTAGCAAATAGCAAGTAGCAAATCGTGTGATCATGTGGTCCATTGTAAATGCTGTACATGCCTGTTGCCTAACACCTGAATCTGATCATATGGTGGTGTGAATGCTTACAGTGAAAAGAGTAAAGACTGCTGTTGTAACTTTGAATAGATGTTAAATGAATGCTGGTAATTTGAGGACTACCTGTACAAAGCTTTTCCTGCAAAATTGAGACATAAATGTCTAGAAGGCTTCTGATTAGAAGTCAGCTACATAAAATCTTTCCTGTCTACTTTGATTTCATTTGTTTAATGTTATTTCATGGTGCCCTTCATTTGTGGACTGCTTCTTCTCTCTCATTATTGTCAGGATGCTAGCTCTTCAATAAATGCTGGAAGTTGTTTGTTTGTTCTGCTCCCTGGAAAACCATTTAATTGGATAATATTTTCCACTCACCACTTGATCATTATTAACACTGACAGCAAAATCCATGAGGAGTCTAGAAAGTTCTCAAATGTCCTTGATAAGTCATACCCGAACTTTTCAGTGCTATGTGTTCAATTCGACATACCATTTCTTTCTCATTTCCACAACAATTTTAAACATCTGGCTTCTTAAAAATGCAGAATACCAGGCAAAAATTAATACTCAAAGAGGTTTTGCCATTCACAAAACTGGCAGCTTAGTAACCTCTGGATGTTTTGGATTTTAATTACCATCATATAGAAGACAAATAAGAAGATAATCTGAGAGATTTTCTGTAGAAGATCTGTAGGAGATGGATTTAATTTCCAAATTAAAGTAGATGACCAATTGCCTCAATGTAAAACTGCTTTCTTGAATTCTTCTTATCCAAGGGTCTTCAAACTTGGCAAGTTTGAAGACTTGTGGACAAAGTTTCTGAGCTAACATGACTCGAGGGGGAATTCTGGGAGCTGATGTCCACAAATCTTAAAGCTGTCAAGTTTGAAGATCTCTGTTCTTACTGGGCAGATGAAAACTAAATGTGAAAAAAAAATTACTCAACATCTCTTAGTGACTTAATTGATAATCTCAAATTTAAGTGCCTTCTTCTATTCAGCTACTGATGGATAAAACTGCAGTGCAGTCTTCCCCAGCCTGGCTACTGATCCAGATGTTTGGACTTCAATTCCCAGAATCCTCAACAATGCCCATGGAATTCTGGAAGTTGAAGTTCACATCTCTGGAGGACTTCCAAGTTTCAGAATAATACTACAGTAACTTCTGCACCCTTCCTCCTCCCATTCTCCCCATGTGAGAATACAAATTTAAGAGCAACATTGAAAAGAATGCGCCACCTCTGTGATGCCATGTGTAATAAATCAGTGTGTTGGCTATTTCATTTTGATAGATGTGAAGTTCTCTCTTCCCCTCCTTCCAAATGAGCATAGTGTTAATTATTCTGGAAACATATGTAGCTGTAATAGGGCTTAAGGAACTCTTCTAAAATGTCTTTGTCTTTATATAAATCTTAAAGCTGATCGCTCATACTCAACTCTGGTTATGCCTGTGTAGCCTTTAGCAAAGTCTGCAGATACTGTTCTCCCTATTTACTCTCTCTCTCTCTCTCTTAATGCATCAAGTAGAGGATGCTAATTCTTAATTAAGCAATAGCTATTCTACATTAAGTTCATCTTCAGATGAAAACAAAACTACAGATTGGAAATGGCAGCTGAAGGTTCTTTTTTCAGATGTGAAAATAAAAAATACTTAGCAAACAATAGAATGTTCCATGGATGTTTTGTTTCTTCCTTGGGGCTCCTGAAGCCACAGAGGATGTAGCTAATGGAGATATTTCTTTAGTAGGCATTTAATGGAAGCTAAATGGGATTGGGAAGTACTTCTACAACATGTTTAACCTGGTTAACCTGAACCTATATTTCCACATACTATACCTGAAAACTGTTAAGGAATTTATTCTTTTGTGGATGACTGCATCATAAATTATATTTTTTTGTAAGCAGAAACAGATGCTCCTGGGATTATTCATAACTTGGATGGAAGAATTGGAGAGTCCATCTGGAACAACCCTATAAAGCAGGGATGTCAAACTTGATTTCACTGAGGGCCACATCAGAGTTGTGTTTGACCTTGGGGGCTGGGATTGGTGTAGCCATGGTGGGCATGGCCAACTTGAAATCACTCATGTTGGGGGCACTTGTGGTGGTCAAGTGCTATTCCCTCAGACCCTTCCTCATTGTCATTATAATATTCCTTCCTTCCTTCCTTCCTTCCTTCCTTCCTTCCTTCCTTCCTTCCTTCCTTCCTTCCTTCCTTCCTTCCTTCCTTCCTTCCTTCCTTCCTTCTTTTCTTCCTTCCTTCCTTCTCTTCTTTTTCCTTCCTTCTTCATTCTCCTTTCTTCTTCCTTCCCTTCTTCCCTTATTTTTCCTTCCTTGCTCTCTTCCCATCTTCCCATCTTTTTCTTTCCTCTTTCCATTTCTCCTTTCCTGTCCCTTCTTGCATGCTCAAATGCAAAAAGGTAAATATTTCTCCTTCTGTTTTGTTTTTAGTTTATTTTGTTAGCCCTCTGCAGCAGAAATGGAGTTTGGTGGAGCTGCACGCAGCCCCCCGCCTGGTCCCATTTTTGGCCATAAAAGCCTCCTGCAATGCTCTGCCAGCAAAAACAGAGCTTGCATAACCTGTAGGTCTTGAGTTTGACAACCCTGCTCTAAAGTGACCTTTTCCTGCTTTTGGGGCCTTTATTTTTGTTCCACTGGAACTAGAGAGCATCCAAATCCCCAACTTCTCTGTTTGCAGTTTAGCATGTGGTTGTTAATTTGGTCAATTAAATGGCTAAATGTATTGCATGGATCCTGAAGAAAGCAAACCTGTGTTTGAAGGTAAATTTAAACCCATGTCTCTCATATTCCTAGTCTTGCGTCTTATTCACTAGATCACATTGACTCACCATATGAATCTTCAAAGAGTTAATTTATGATATAGTTATCCAGCCAGATGATTTGTAAGAAGCTCAGCCGGACATATGTTGATGAGTTTAGATAGATGGAGATGCAGTATGTCTCCCCTCTAGTCTTTAGACATTGTCTTGTGAAGCTATTCTGATTTTGAGTGGCAGAAGAATTTCAAACTTTTGTCTCTTTCTGTACTTACCAAGGCTTCTAACTGATCCCCAGCTTAGAGATCTGAATTATCCTGACTGATTAATAGTTGATTGACAATGGTAGTAATGATGGTACAGCTACATAATGAACTGAAAGAGAAATCTCATTATTTTCCCCTTATCACAGTTCTGGATATCAGCTAGACGTGGGTTTATTCCAGAATAGCATTATTTTAACAAGAAATATAGGTTTAGAGCAGGAGTGTCAAACTGCAGCCCGCAGACCAGATGCATCACACACAGGCCACACCCACCCCAGTTCCAGGAAGGGAAAAATATCACGATACATTATGTGATGGCAATGTGACCCATGAGTTTGACATCCATGGTTTAGAGCACTCTTGTCCTTTTAAAATACAGTGCCCCCACTTCAGGATAGCACTAAACTCATGCCCAGCTCTTTTTCTACTTGGGTTTAATGCTCTTTTTTTAAATAAAAGTTTTTTTTATTTTTACAACAACAACAAAAAACAAACAAACATATAAAACCTTCTTTCTGTTCCACACTGTGTCAGTTGGGTACATATTTCTTCATGCATAAAATAATATTATCATACATATCTAACTTGTATATGTTTATAATAATTCTAATCAATATTTTATATCACATATATCACTTATTCTATTATCCTTAGCTTTATAATTGTTGATTTTCAATAATATATTTCAAATTCATTTTCTTACTCTATCTAACTCATCCGTTTATCAATAACAATATATTATATTATACTTATATAATTCAATTCTTTACTCTTCTATCCAGCCATTCATAAAATAAATTCCAAATTTTATAATAGGGTTTAATGCTCTTTTGAGATAACTCCATTCCTATGTCATAAATTATTAGCTAATAGTCGGGCTCCTTTGAATTTACCTATTCAAAATATTTGCACAAAACCAGAACACAGTTTGACAGATAAATTGACCATTCTAGCCATGTTTGAAAATGTACTGCCTCTCCAAGAGTCAGTCTCAGCCCATGTCAAAATCCATGATTGGCTGCCATTGGTGACGTTGATGGGAAGAGAAAGAAACAAACCTGGAAAATATCTACCAATCTATTCTCTGGATCCGTATCTTTGTGATAAGGATTGGCTCTGAGGGCTGGGCCAGTTGCTACGTCATCTCTTGGCCAACCTCTCAACTCATAAAATATTTCTGTGGTCTTTTAGAGTTGCCACTATGTTCTAAACATAATTAATGCATGGTAAATACAAAGAATACCACCAGAAGATAATATGTGAAGCTCTGGATTGAACCTTGGTCCTTGGTTCTCTCTGGACTTGATTGTTTTCTTGCAGCTGTTTCATTATCCAACTAGATAACATTCTAGCATTCCTGATGTTACCTAATTTGGTAATAAAACAGCTGCAAGCAAACAACAAAGCTAAGAGAGCCCCAAGAGCCCCAAAGGACACTACCATTTAATAGCATCATGGTATTCTATTTCAGGGTAGAGATTACTAGAAGGTGCAACAGATTTCATATTTTATACTGTTTTTGTTTTTTTCTGGCTCAAAAATTGGTCAATAAACTGTGCAGAAAATACTTGTACATTTCATCTTGGAACTTGGCCGGTCACTGGGCCATTCTCAGCCACCTAACAGCTTGTTACTGTATAGAAATTAATACCACCTAGAGGGTAGATAAAATAAAAACCTAATAAACTGTTGAATGGATTATGAGCTTAGATGAAGTCTGCCTTTGAATGAGAAATAAACAAATGAATTTTTCCTCAACCCCCTCTGGGGCTGCAGTTTTATATCCACTTACTTGAGAGAAAATCCATAGAATACAGCATTTAGTAAGAAGCTTCTACAATTTTGCTGTTCAAAATGAAATTCTGGGCTAGATAGACCTTGCGGTGTACCAGCAGGGAAATTCTAACAATTGTGTATTGCAAAGAAATGTAAGGAAGCTTTGCTCTTCCAGACATTAATGCTTCCTGATCTAATAATGGCACATTATCCTTTAGAGTGAAAAATGGGGGGAATTGATCTAAAAAGGACCCCACTCTAGATGCTTTCTTATTTGAATTAAATACTTTGGGGGAAATCACTGATCGTTTTGTGCAATCTCTATGCACAAATCCAATAATGACTTTAAAAACACAACATTTGCTATTGATTTTCACATCATTTAGATGACAACTATGGGGCACATAGAGCTACAGGCCATGTTGTTAATAGGACGGAGATAAAGTACCAAGGAAATGAGAAAACAAGGAGGAAACCCCCCCCACATCCAATTAGCATCATTCGCTGAAGGCAACTTTAATAACGCTCCAAACTCAGGGCAAAATTCAGTGGTTATTAAAGTGGCAGAAGAGACTTCAGAAATTATTTGTTGTCTTCGAGGCTTCAGTTGCTGTAGGAAAAACTGTGAGGAAAGCTGGATTTAATCAAAGGCTTAGAAGTCCATTTAATCCAGGATTCTCACTAATTGCCTAATTGTGGCTGAATTGAAACTCTCAGAAGAATGACTACTGGTGAAAGCTGGAATCCCCATCTATGGAGATTCTAAATCATCCAGGTCATGGTTGTTCCAAAAGGTGCTTTTTCAAGAGGCAACTTGGAGTTTCTGATTTTTCTTTGAAGATGTTTCGTTTCTCATCCAAGAATCTTCTTCAGCTCTGACTGGATGATGGGGAATGGAAGACCCCACACACATTTGCACTACTCAGATGACCCTGATGACACAGATAAGCTTCCAGGTGGTCTCAATGACTTTCTAAAAGAATGCAAATGACTGTCTGCAAGGAGTATAAATCCATCTCTTCCCCACCATTCAGCCAGAGATAAAGAAGCTTCTTGGATGGGAAGTGAAATGTCTTCAAAGAAAAAACAGAAAGCCCTGTTGCCTCTTGAAAAAGCACCTTTGGGTGAGAAATATGGTTCAGCTGCATTGCAAAATATTGAACACAGGAAAGGCTTAATGGAAGAGAAATTCTTCTCAAAAACATATAATTTGTCCCCTATTGGGAGCAAGACACTATATATATGAAGTTGCTTGGAAGAGCAAAGAAATGTCTCAAATTAATAAATTTGCTATTTTTTATTTATTATTTGTTATTTTGTCCAGTTGCCATTATTGAAGGTATTCAGATACCTTTGGCCTGGATGATTGAGTCTTCATTGATTGTCAGACAACAAATGGTCAAAATTGGGAGCGTCCTATCAAATTCTGTACCTGTCAACAGTGGTGTCTCCCAAGGCAGTGTTCTAGGACCAACTCTTTTCATACTCTACATAAATGATCTCTGTGATCATATCAAGAGCAAGTGCATTCTCTTCCCTGATGATGTAAAGCTATTCAACACCACAGACAATACTGCTATCCTTCAAAAACACCTTGACTATATATCAGAATGGTCAAACAAATGGCAACTTCAAATCTCAACAAATAAATGCTCTATCCTACATATTGGCAAAAAATAAAATAAAATAAAATACAGGCTGGATAGTCAAGACTTTATTGATGATCCAAACTCTATCAAGGATCTTGGAGTACTCATCTCAAATGACCTAAGTGCTACAGCCCACTGTTACTACATAGCCAAAAAGGCGTTAAGAGTTGTTAATCTAATCTTACGTAGCTTTTTTTCTGGTAATATTATACTAATAACTAGAGCATACAAAACATTTGCTAGACCAATACTCGAATACAGTTCATCAGTCTGGAACCCACATTACGTATCTGATATTAACACAGTTGAGAAAATGCAGAAATATTTTACAAGAAGAGTTTTTTACTCCTCTACTCGTTGCAGAATACCTTATGCCACCAGACTCAAATTCTAGACCTAGAAAAGCTAGAACTACGTCACATTCGGTCCGATCTAAGTATAGTATATAAAATCATACATTGCAATGTCCTATCTGTCAATGAATACTTCAGCTTCAACCATAATAACACAAGAGCAAACAATAGATACAAATTCAAGGTTAATCGCACCAAACTTGATTGCAGGAAATATGACTTCAGTCAATGTCTGGAATATTCTACCTGACTCTGTGGTTTCTTCCCCAAACCCCAAAAACTTTAACCTTAGACTGTCTACAAATGACCTCACCCCTTTCCTAAGAGGTCTGTAAGCGCACCAATGTGCCTACCTTCCCTGTCCTATTGTTTCTTTTATATTTTATTTTTTTTATATGTATCCAGGTATTCATAACTATGTTTTACTTATACCTATTATTTTGTAAGCAATTGACAAATAAAAAAATAAAAACATAATAAATAAAAAACCATATTGCAACACATTTTGGGGAGAACCTTCTGAAGTTGGTGTGGCAAGAGTTGGTACATTCAAATGATTCTTTGCTTAACCACTTTTGCTCTGACTGATGAAGTTGCTTGGATCTCAGATCAACAAAGTTTGGTCCAGTCGCCATGATTCAAGCTTCAGATACCTTTGGCCTGGATGTTTGAGCCTTCATTATTATAAGACAGCGTGAATCAGAGGTGGTATTCAGCAGGTTCTGACCAGTTCTGGAGAACCAGTAGCAGAAATTTTGAGTAGTTTGGAGAACCGGCAAATGCCACCTCTGACTGGCCCTGCCCCCATCTATTCTCTGCCTCCCGAGTCCAAACTGATCGGCCGGGTCTTCTTTTGTTGCCCTGTATAGGAGAACGGAGCTGGAAAACAGGTTAGTGGGGTGTGAAGAGAATGGGGACTTTACAGTATCCTTCTCCTGGAATGGGGAGGAAATGGAGATTTTACAATATCCTTCCCCTGCCACACCCACTAAGCCACACCTCGCCCACCAAGCCACGCCCACAGAACCAGTAGTAAAATTTTTTGAATCCGATCACTGGTGTGAATGACTTCAGCCTAATCCAACAATGGTATTTTGTGCTTTTCTTAGATTTCCTGGTAGACGGGAATCAGATTCAATATGTATAGAACAGGGATTGTAGAATGAGGAAAATGAAAATTAACTCAAACTATTTTACCTCAGGCCTCTATGACAAATTAGACAAGGACCATAAGAGAGAGAGAGAAAAATGACAATATACTTAAATGTCCATGAGATGATACCAATTGTATGTTGATTTTGACTTATTTTTGTGGTAATTTTATAAATAAGATATTGAGCTTCTTATTTAATGCACATTAAACCTGAGGCATTAGACTGTGGATTTATGCTCTCCAAAAAGAGATTAATATCTCTTTCTTGTTCTTTTTATTGTTCAACCTGCTTTTTTTTTTAAAAAAAAAGTTCTAAATTAATGCTGCTTTTCTTCCACTCTCATTTTTTTTCTTGAAAATGCCTCAAGGAGTCAGAGAAGAAAGCACGTCACATGGCAACATTATCTTTCAGTTTTATCAGCGTATACTGAATAAGTCAGTTTTCTACTAGAGTACAGAATAACAGAGATAGGAGGCATCTTGCAGATCTTCTAGTTCATTCCTCCTGTTCAGGCAAGAAACCCTATACCATTCAGACAAATACTTGTCCAATCTCTTCTTTAAAACCTCCAGTGTTAGAGCACCCACAACTTCTGGAGGCAAGTCGTTCCACAGATTAATTGTTCTAACTGTCAGGAAGTTTCTCTTTAGTTCTAGGTTGGTTCTCTCCTTGATTAATTTCTATCAGTTGCTTCTTGTCCTGCCCTTACATGCTTTGGAGAATAAGCTGACCCCCTCTTCTTTGTGGCAGTCCCTCAAATATGGGAACATTGCTATCATGTGATCCCTAGTCTTTCTTTTCATTAAATTAGACATACCCAATTCCTGCAACCATTCTTCATATTTTAGTCTCCAGCCCTCTAATCATCTTTCTATGCTCTTCTCTGAACTCTTGATTGACATGATATAAAAAAGCAATCAAATCTGGATGAGTATTTCAAGTGTGTTGTTATTAAGGTATTATAAAGTGGTACTAACACTTCATGTGATCTTGATTCTATACCTCTGTTAATGCAGCTTAGGATTGCATTGGTGTTTTTGGCAGCTGCAGCACATTGCTGGCTCATATTTAAGTGATTTTCCCCTAGGATTCCAAGATCCCTCTTGCAGTTACTACTATTGAGCCAGGTGCAACCTATTTTATAATTGTGCATTTGGTTTTCCTTGCCTAAATGTAGAACAGAGATGTCAAACTCTTGGTATGCACACACCTTGTTTAGCGAAGCGGAAAAAGTCCCAATACGTCATGTGATGCCACTATGATGACGTGAGTTTGACACTCTTGATGCAGAAAATCTTGTTGAAAATTGAACAGTTCTGTACATGGAAACTCGAATGTGATGACCCAGGGCATAACACAAAAAGCAGCAAAGTCACAAAAGTAGGTAAAGTCCCTTTAATACTTCCAACTTGGCCCCCAATGTCCAGTTATCATTGACTGGAGAAAAAACTCTCCCAGGAACAGTTTTTAAAGGGAAGAAATTCAGTCCAAATCCAAAGAACATATAAATTATAAATAAAAACCAACACAAACCATGCTGCAGCAATTAACGAGACAGGGCAGGATAAGGAATTGCAGACTTCAGAGGATAAGAAAACACACACAGTTGAAAGGACTCTGTAATTCACGCTTTGCTTCCAGCAAGGTGCTATGCGCAAATGCCCTTTTTAAATCCTGTTTTCCCAGCTGCAGCTAATGAAGGGAATCAGGGCCCACGTAACCCACATAACTCACGTTGCTCCCTTCTCCGTTCCTCCCTGCATGCCCTAGGATGAAGAGGAGGTGGCCCTGGGTCTTCCTCTGAAGGCCCAGCTGGACTGTGCTCTACCCCAATTTCTTCCACAGCCACCAGAGCCACACTTCCACTCCCTGTCAGCTGCTCGACCTCCCCCTCGGAATCAGATTCTAACAAGGGCATGACATCAAAGGCCATAAAATGCTGTATCACCAAGCTCTGAATACTACAAAAGCTGGATCAACTACTTTCTTGGAACCTCAAATACATCCTAGTGAACTAATATCAATGCAGCAGTGAAACATTTAAGATTATTGTGTTCTCAGAGCAATTTCTAAAAGGCCAGACCAACTTTGCTAAGAATACAGTATGCTTGAATGTCAAAAGGAGATCTGAAATCAGGAAGAAAAAGGCAAAGGATCAATGAAGCGTGCAATTTCCTGCATTTTCAAGATTGAGTTCCCTTACAGGCAAACCAATTGAAGTTATTTGACACAGGCCTTCTAAAAGGCATAGTATGGTCTATACTAGAAATATTATGATAATCCAGGTATGGAACATACAGTCCTTTGAAGGCTATACATTTAGTGTAATTGGCCAAAATTTAATGAACACCAAACAGTTTTGTATATGCTGAACTTTGATATCATTCATGTATGGTGTCAGGGTTCTAAGTAATAGACCCATTGCAAGCAAAACTCCAAGGCAGGAAAATTTCTCAAAAGAATAGCTTTATTGGATACTACCTCGATACCTGTGCTTCACTACAAAACTATGTAGTCAGGCTTAGTTTTTGGGGAGGAAAATAAGGAGAAAAAAAAAATCTGCCTCTGCCTACCAGCATCCATCGGTATTCATCTGGCTAGCATCCTGTCAGGGTGTGAAAGAGTTGAGGGCTGTTTGAAAACTGAAACCATATTTGCTCTGTGAGCAAACAGGAGACAGCAAGGAGTCTGGTGTGGCTTAGCTCTACTGTTCTGTACTAAAGCTGCTTGGTACTGTGAAACTGAAACTCCTCTCTGCTGGTATTTTGCACTTGGAACAGATTTCCAAGATGGGGAGGGGGAGGGGAAGTAGAACTCTTTAGCATCAGAGTATGTTAATAATAATATAGAAAATACTAATGCTCTGATGGTCATTTTGCAAAATCCTTTCTTAATGAGCACCTAGAAGCCAAGGAGGGACATATGTGCTAAATTTCAAGTTTGTAGGCTTTATGGTTCTGGAGATTTTGTGATGATGCATGAGTGGTATTTCACACACATACACACACACTCTTTCACATACACACACCACATTGGCACAGATCTGGTGAAAACTGACTCTGAAGGTTCCTATGATTTTTTTAACCTAATTAAAAGTAAAAGATTTCCCCCCTCCCCAAACACACAGTCACACAGTCCAATCAAAGCAATGTCTGGTTGTCTGTCATTCCTCCTTCCACTGACCAGGTACAAGAATGTCCTTGGTTCCCAAGAGAAGCTATTTTATTTTGGCTACAAAACTGCAGCTATCTCTAATTTCCCACTCTATCCCTCTGCTCCAGTATGGCAACACTGAAGCTCCAAAATGGCTTCAGTCAGGACAGCTTCAGGGTTGACATTTGGTTGATCATGTATTTCCAATTTGATTTTATACCAAATAATTGCTAAACAACCACAGATGTCTAAGTCTCAGTCACAGTTTCCTAAATTTTGAATACAGAAGTCAACTTTTTATTTAAATCTCTGCCAATTTAAATATGGTGATAATTAGGGAAAAGAAGACCAAGTTATACCATTAAATCCAATAACCAGCATTCATTAAATGCAACTAAATTAGTAATTTTCACATTTATAACAACTCAGGACTTTAAGTAATTTTGATTCAAATTGGTGGTCAATGTCAGCAACTTTTATTTTTGTCTTAGCTCAAGCCCAGTTGAAAAGATTCTGATATATAATAAGGTAAAAATAGCGCTGTATAATCTATCTTCTTGCATCCCATCCAGATGGAATGATGTCTCTTAGGCAACCATTTATGTTTGCCCAATTGAGAGAAAGTCCTATAAAATACAAAGATATTTCAAGCATCAACATTTTTAAGATCAATTTGCCAATGAAGATTTGATGATGTGTAACAATTACAATTTTCACTGGTTGAATTGATCAGGAAGCTAAAGATCTGTTCATTCTCTTTATCTTATCTTAAACCCATTGCATTATGGGGAGGGGGTTGAAAAGCTGCCAAAAGATATCCAATAGAAGTCATGATAGCAGCCCCTATTATGTGAACAAATCTCCATGACTTTTGGTGAATCATAAATCTACCTACTTACAGAAGTTACATTTGGCTCATAAAAAACAACCCAAGTGACCACTAGATGGCAGCAAAGGAGATGGCAGCAAATTCTTTATAGGACCACTTTACTGCCAACTAACAATTATCTTGCCAATCTAACAGTTCCAAAGCATGCAGATGCAAGTAGATAAATAGGTACCATTTTGATGGGAAGGTAACAGAGTTCTGTGTACCTCCCTTTAAAGTCATGTTGGGCACATGACCAAAGAAACATGTTTGGATAATGCTGGGAATAGAGATGAACGCTGCCCTCTAGAGTTGGACACAACTGGACAGGGGAAAACTTTAATGTTCTTTTCTTCTGCACTCCATATCCTTCCACAGACAGTGACAAAGTTATTGGTCAAATATTGACTCACACACAGTTACTAGATTTTATTCAGTTTATTTAAGGTCAAAAAGACAACAAAAAATGCAAACAGAGTCTCTTTGTGACACTTGACTGGAGGTTTACTGTTAAAAGTAAACATAAGCATGCAGAAGAATAGTCCAAAACTAGTCCAAGTTTCCAAGAGCAGGATAGGGTTGCCAACCAGTCCAAAGTCAGAATTTCACAAGCAAAATCTACATAAACGTAATACAAGAACCAGATAATGGTTGCTTCCCTAGAGGGATCATGGTCCAAGATTGCCTTTTAAACCAGGCTGAAGCCAGTTGTCACTAATCAAAAGATTAATTTCCTTGCTTGGCAAGGAGCTTCATAGAACATCTCTGCTCTGGTCTCTGTTGTACTTGCTGTATGTCGATGCTGGGAGATTTGACATCAACCTGATAAAGCTGTGAAGATGGTGTCTGTTTTTGATCAGCCTTATGTGATCCCTGGCTTCCTCTCTCCTGAGGCTGACATTCCACAGGTTTAGCCGAAGGACCTTCTTCAGAATCACATTCAGAGTCTGGACTTGGGCTATAATGGTTACTTTCCTACAAATGTTGAGTGATTTTTTTCAAAGAATCCTTCCATTCCTCTAGTCTATTCGCTGGTCATAAGAATGGAGGAAATTTTCACATTAACTTCAGATCAGCAAACTTATCATTCACAGTACTTGCCTACATTCGTCCAATCTTGCCTTGGGTTAAGCAGAACAATTGTAGTTGTTTTTACTGCCAGCAAGAGGTGTTTAGTGGAAGAAATATAAAGCCAAGGCAGTCTACTAATTGCTTTCTTCACCTTTTCTGTATTAAAAGTTAAAGAAGGCACCATCTATCATCCTTCTCTATGTTCTCTAGCAAGATTGTGTCTCTAGGATTCTCTATCTAGTATCTAGCTAGGTCACCTGAATCTTTCAAATCTGTTAATCAGCTGTTTTGGACAGGTAATCGTCTACAACTAAGCTGATAAAGTTGGCTGCTTCATACTGCCTTTTTATGGAGTTTTAGTACCTTGGCCCAAAGTGTACCTATGTCTGAAGTGAAAGCTAAAATGTCATATGCATTTCCTTTCACATTCTATGGTTGACCACACCCACAGCAAAATACACCATGAATTGTGGGACAATATCCTCCCAATATGTTTTCCATAAGACAGTTCTTGGAATAGTTTACTGTTGCTGGGCTAGCTAGGTAGTATCCATAGTAGTTGTAAAATTTGAGAAATATAAAATGAATGAATCAATGAATCAATCAACAAATCAGTCGTATTTGGTGAGTGATCCATTTTTGTGATTTCCCCCCCCCTTCTTTTCTGGAACAACAATCACTTTAATGGTTGCAGGAACTGGGTATGTCTAGTCTAATGAAAAGAAGGACTAGGAGAGACATGATAGCCGTGTTCCAATATCTCAGGGGCTGCCACAAAGAAGAGGGAGTCAAGCTATTCTCCAAAGCACCTGAAGGCAGGAGAAGAAACAATGGGTGAAAACTAATCAAGGAGAGAAGCAACCTGGAATTAAGGAGAAACTTCCCAACAGTAAGGACAATTAATCAGTGGAACAACTTGCCTCCATAAGTTGTGAATGCTCCAACACTGGAAATTTTTAAAAAGATATTGGATAATCATTTGTCTGAAGTGGTGTAGGGTTTCCTGCCTAGGCAGGGGGTTGGACTAGAAGACCTCCAAGGTTCCTTTCAACTCTGTAATTCTATTCTATTCTGTCTGACAATTTACTGTTCTTTATCTTTCAAACAGAAATGGAAAATGACGTTAGAATCCTTGGAATGTATGTTCTTTGCTAGCTTCATTTCTGATTTAGATCAGCTTAGATCCACCAAGGTTTTAAAACTCCTTCCTCTTTGCAAAAACTCACTATTTTGCCTCTCACTCAACTCATCTGAAGCAGTGAGCAATGATACAAACGCTATTATTTTGAATTTCACTAGCATCGGGCTGCTAGAATATTCCAAATGCTAGTATTCATCTGAATTATGGATATTTTAGAAATGCGCCTAGATATATTCTTTAGTCAAGTGCTGGAAAACAGTCTGATTTTCTTTGCTTGCTTGACTGATTCTAGTTCTGAAAATAGGGAATATTCATTTCATAATTGTGCAGAATCTTACTTGATATACTTTGTTGCCCATTAAAGCAATAGTTAGATCGAAAAATTGCTAAATATGAAAATGATTCTTCTGCTAAGTAAAAACACCAAAAATCAACTGTTCAAAGGCCACGCCTAATTAACCCCCAGGGAGTGATTATGTTGAAGAAGTTGAAGATGGGCGTCTTTGGGAATTTACAGTATCGTTTTTGTTGACATCCCAGTCTGAATTTCAGGCAATTGTGCTGCCCTTTTTCAACAATCTTGGTCAAAGAAGCCTCTGAGGGACATAGAACTGAGATTCACACAACAGCCGACTGCTGCAGTCGAACAATATTCTTTGAAACTATCATGCCTCATATTGCCACAAGAGGGCAGTGTGGATATGCTAGAGAGTCCTAAAATTATTTTTCTTTTTTCTCCCTAAGAAGCATCTACTAATTTCACCTTTATTGGGTTTTATTTGGGAGTGTGGAGGATTCATGTATCCCTGCATGTGAATATAATATATTATGTTTAATATATTAAACATAAGGAAACAGAAATTTCTGCTTTGTTTTTGGTTTCCCCGCCCCTGGAGTCCTAAATATTACTACTGTTGTTATTATGTAATTTAAACAAGGCTTTTAAGACGAAACTGGATAACCGCCTTTTCTGGAATGGTAACAGGATCTCCTGATTGTGCAGGGGGTTAGACTACACGACCTTCAACTTAGTTATTCCTTGTCCTGCTAATACTCAAGGTACGGACGAAAGCAACAGGAAGAGATTTGCATGGAGCATCTTTCCCTACACACCTTCAAAGCAGGCCTTCTATATCTAGGATAGCAATTGTGATTCTGCCATCCATTCTTTCCCACATGAGTAAGGAATCACGGGCCACCTCTGTTGGCACCTGAAACCAAAGATCAGGTGTCCCCAAATTTGGCAACTGTAAGACTTGTGGACTTCAACTCCCAGAATTCTCCAGCCAGCAGAGAATTCTGGGAGTTGAAGTCCACAAGTCTTACAGTTGTCAAGTTTGAAGACCTCTGCCAAATATGAACAAGTGTGACTTTTTTATCTTCTTTGCAAGTCCTCCTCAGCTTTCCACTGTCTATATTATGTGTTTCCTTGCGTTAATCATTCTTTCTTCTTCTCCTGTTGTTCCTATGCTCCCAACACTGTTCTTGGGTTCTGTCACTGCTTTGTAAGACCAGCTGATTCTTCTCTGATCATCCATGCCTTTCAGGAGGTCACGTGCACCCAACATGCTACTTCTACAATTGTTGATCTCCTTCACTGCTCCTTTACTTCTCTAAATCTTTCCACTGGTGTCCACTGTTGATTTTTCCTAAGTTCTTTAGGGCTTGACTGACCGTTCTGCTAACCACCCTGTCAAGATTAATCTTTCTGTTCCCCTCTCTCACCATCTAGTCAGAACTGATGAAGCATCCTGGATGTGAAGCAAAATGTCTTCAGGGAAAAATGAAGAAAGTCCAGTTGCCTTTTAAAAAAATAACACCTTTGAGTTAATTCCAAGTTGCTTAACTCTTTGGTTACTTTCCAACCATTGTTTCTTGCCCTTCCCTCTAGTGCTTTGTAGAATAATTTCATCCTTCTTCTTTGTGGCAGCCTCTCAAATACTGGAATACTGCTATCATGTCACACCTAATTCTTTTTTTCTTTAGACTAGATAAGCCTTTAGATCGGGTGTCAGCAATCCACGGTTCTGGAGCTGCATACGGCTCTTTGGGCCATCTGTTGTGGCTCCCTGTTGGGTGATCATTTCATAATGGGTGATCCTGCCACTGACTGACCTTCGTCCTCCCCTCCCAGTCTCCTCACCTGGCCTGAGAAGGTAAAACACACACAAAAAAAACAGAAATGAGAGGGAGGGAGGGAGGGAGGGAAGGAGAAAGAGACTCATTTCCCACAGAAAACACCAAAAGCCACAAAATCTAGGTAGGCGTGGCCTGGCATGGTGTCATGTGACTAGGTGTGAGTGACATTGAGTTGGCCATGCCCACCCAGGTTTTGAGGCTCCCGGTGTTTTCTTTGCTGTGGCAAACGGGTCTGTTTGAGTGTTCAAAGTTGCAGACCCCTGCTTTAGACTGAATAAGCAGCAAAATGTTCTGAACCAACAAGGGAAGAGGTCCAGTCATTATGACTCAACTTCCAGACAATTACAAATACATTTGTTCAAACCCATTACTGGGCTTGATTTACCACTTTTAAATTATCCATTTGTCTTAGTTTTAGATACCATTCATCTTAATCTCAGATCTGGACACCCTGGATTATCTTGAAACAGATTGCTACATGGCCATACATTCTAAGAGTGGAAAGCTATGCTTTGTTGGCACAGGAAGTACCAGGATGTGTCATCAACTTTGGAGATCAGAGTGGAAGCTTGGCCCAACTTCCTCTATATCTTTATTGAAAGTTTTGCAGCGATAATTCAGCACCAGAAAAATAAACACAGATGGCTGATGCTTTATTTAACATTTTTATAAACATAAGTAGATTTTACAAACCAGTTGTAGATTTTCTCCAACATGGAGCAAACTCAAACAGAAACATGTTGCAAGTTCAGAGCAGAGCTCCAGTCTTCAGAGAGCAAGCAAGTTAGTTTCATCTTCAATAGTTCAGCAGGCAAGCAAGAGGAGAGAGGCAGTTTCTTCTCAATAGACAGATTCAGAGCTTCAACATGGTGGCAGAGTTGCAGAGCTTAACATAGAGGCACACCTAGGCTACTTTTAGTTTCAATTTCCAGCCTAAGCTACTTCTAGTTTCAGTTTCCAAACTATCCTTATTGGTTGATTTGGTTGCTATGCCTATTCATTGGCTGACCTTGTTACCAAGCTCTATTCCAGTTCATGAATATACTGACAATCTTCTCAATAAGTTGCTTCATTTGGCCCAGCTGAAGGACTGGTTCTGATTTCTTGTTTGCAAATTCGTGGTGTATCTCTAAGTTGCTGTATGATGAGAATGATGTAATGGAGAGCGCTGGTAAATGCTAGAACAGCATTATAGATGGTCCTCAATTTATGACTGGCCATTTAGCTACCATTCAAAGTTATGAAGTACCTTCCTGGGAATGTTTATGACCTGGTTCTGAAATTCTGATTGCTCCCCTCCATGGTCATTTCAGGCACTTTGCAAAAGGCCTGCTGCATTTAAGGATGTTTGCCACCTCCTGTGTCATGTAAATGTGTTTTATGATTTTTGGGGGGACAAAACCATCATTTCCTTCCTGTTTTTGGCAAAAACAGCCTTCAGCAAACAATTGGTTCACTTATTGACTGTGGCTTTCACTTCACGATCCCTTTGAGAAAGGTTGCAAAAACAGATTGGCCATGGGGCTAACCCACTTACGACTGTCATGTTTTAATAACCATAAAGCCTTGGTGGTGCAGGCTGTTAATCATCTAGCACTTAGCTATTCCACAAGCTGCCTGCAATTAGTGCAGGTTCGAATCCCACTAAGCTCAAGGTTGACTCAGCCTTCCATCCTCTCGGGGTAGGTAAATTGAGGACCCAAGATTGTTGGGGGCAATAAGCTGACTTTGTAAAAATGCCGCTTGGGGGGCCAAAAGCCCTAGCAATAAGCAGGCATATACAATGGAATGAAGGCTATTGCCGAGCACTTAGCATGGTGCTCCTTAGACTGTAAGCCGCCCTGAGTCTCCGGAGAAGGGCGGTATGTAAATGTAATTAAAAAAAAAAATGGGCAAGCTTGGCTAGCAGGGTTGGGATTCTAAAGTTTTGAATAGAACCAGCGGCAAATCGTGCCCCCAGCTGGCCCCACCCTTCTCCGCCTGTCCCTCCCATCCCCAGCCAGTCAGTCCTTATTGTGCATGGCGTAACGTTGCGCCATGCCCAACATTGCTGACTGCGTTCTTCCCCACCCAGTCACTCATATTTCTTTTTTTCCCCTCCCAACGATCAGCTGTTCCTATGATCAGCTGTGTTTACTTGCTGCTTCGCCCAGGAAGCTTCCCTGAGGGCCAGGAAGGCAAAAAATAGAGGGGGGATGCACAGTAAATCCCCATCCCCTCCATGTTTTGCCTTCCTGGGCCCCAGGTAAGCTTCTTGGGAGCAAAAAACACCCCATCCAGGATGCTTCCTGAGGCACAGGAGGCCCCCAAACAGCACAGATGGTAGCTGTGTGCCCCCCTGTGCTCAGTTTTTTTCTTTCCTGAGCCCCAGGGAAGCCTTCTGGGTGCAAAAACACTTCCTTAGGAGGCTTCCCTGAGGCCCAGAAGGCCCAAAAACGGGGGTGGGTGGGTTTGCAAAATAAGAAAAAGAAGCCATGCCCACCCAGTCATATGGCCATGCCCACCTAGCCACACCCATACAACCAGTTGTTACAAAATTTGAATCCCATCCCTGTCTGTCAGGATAGTTTTTCCCGAACTGATGATTTCATAAGACTCAGTGCTAGTGGCCTGGTTAACTGTGTTGGGAGAAACCCATCCTCAGTGTTACTTGGTGTTCCTATCTCAACTGCCCAAAGCTTTATAGTGCTTTGGTGTAATATTCAGGCTCTGTCAGACCTAGTAAGCAAATAGATTGCAGCTCACTTAAGGCAGACAATTCCATCAATTACAGGCATCTCATCTGCCTGAGCTCTTATATAAATTATCTTGTTTTCCTTTATTAATCCTAGGCAAATATGAAATCACAAACTGCTGATCCAGCACTACAGGAGCCCATCAGTTTCCCAAATGTGCATTAAGACCTACTTTAATTAATTTTATTATCTGTCTCTTACAAACAGGAAGGGGAAAAAATTCATATCTGGCAGAATAACAATAAACATTTGCATGTGGTTATTCCCTTATGTTCTCAACGTGGCTCCTTTCGCAGGCAGAAGACAATGTGAAATGTCAATGAAAACATTGCAGGAAAGGATAAGAGAGAAGGTAAGTTTCATGGCCATGACTGTCTATTAACTTTCAAAATGAGATGGAAAGGACAGGTTGGATTAGAGCTGGAGGTAAGGAAGACACAAGTTAAAAAAAAAAACTTTATCAAGAATAAAGGCTAATATATGTGTCCCGGGGATAATGTTGCAGGATCCACTGTCACTGTGATAAGAGATTTTATCTTCTGAGTTTTTGGACTTGTGCTGGAGCCCATCCACAATGGATTTCACTCCAGTAATGTGTGTGAGAGAAATTACCTGAAAAGGAACAATCAACCCATGGAACAGCTAGCCCTCAGAAGTTGTGGGAATGCCACCACTTGAGGCCTTCAAGAAGAGATTGGACTGCCATTTGTCAGAAATGGTGTAGGGTCTCCTGCTTGGGCGGAGGGGTTGGAATAAATGACCTATAAGGTCCCTTCCAACTCTGATTATCTGTTAAATCTGTTAAAGATGGGTTCCAGCATGAATCTGACAACTTGGGAGACAAAACCTCTGGTCCCAGTAACTGACCTAGATTGGATCTTACAAAAACATTCTGAATCAGAGGTGGTATTCATCAGGTTCTGACCAGTTGTGGAAATCCGGTAGCAGAAATTTTGAGTAGTTTGGAGAACCAGCAAATATCACTTCTGACTGGCCCCACCCCCATCTGTTCTCTGCCTCCCAAGTCCCAGCTGATCGGCTGGGTCTTCTTTTGTTGCCCTGCACAGGAGAACGGAGCTGGAAAGCAGGTTAGTGGGGTGATGAGGGAATGGGATTTTGCGGTAACCTTCCCCTGCCACACCTACCAAGCCAGGCCATGCCCAGGCCACGCCCACATAACCAGTAGTAAATGTTTTTGAATCCCACCACTGTTCTGTATGAAGTGTTTCTTGACAAAGTTAATGATGAGTTTCTAGAGGTGGTTCCAATCAGTTCATAATCATTTCTCCTTGCTACATTTTCTCTCTCTCTCTATGTAGTATTGTAGGTTGCCCTTGGCTTATGATCAAAATTAGGACCAGAATTTCTGTGGTTGTTATCAGATAGTTGTTAAGTCATGCTCAATTTTAGGACTTTTTTTCTGACATGCTTGTTAAGTGAATAACGGCAGTTATTAAGTGAATAATGCAATCATTAAGCAAATCCAGCTTCTCCCATTGACTTTACTCATTGTAAGTCAGCTGGGAAGATTGTAAGTGGTGATTGCATGATCTGGGATACTGCAACTGTTGTTACCAGTCCCTAAATTTTGCCTCCCATCTCTGCGGATGCTGCAATAGTTGCAAGTCCAAGGACTGGTTTTTCATTTTTCAGTGCAATTTGTAGTTTCAAATGATCACTCAATGAATGATTTCAGGTAGTCCTTTATTATTCATTTAATAATTGTTCAAAGTTATGATGGACTCATAAAATGCTATTTTATGCTCCTTAATATTGCAAACATCACATCAACCTCTTAGTCACATGATCGCAATTCTGGTCACATGATTGCCATAGGCAACTTTGCCAGCTGGTTTCCAACAAACAATGTCAATTAGGCACTAAGTGGATTCACTTAGTGAGTGCAATAAAGACAGTCATAAAATCAGATCTGATGGTATCATAACTTACTTAACAACTTCATTGCTTAATGACTGAAATCCCAGTGCGAAATGTAGTCATACATCAAGGGCTACCTGTATTATCACTGATTCTTAAATTCCTCCATTTCTAGGGACCAAAAGGTGCTAGTGTCATTCTATATTTCATCCTGCTGAAGGTCTGGTGGTTCAATGCCTTAATGATGTTTTCTGCTCCAGTGGTTTGAATCCTAGCACTACATGTTGGGGGGAGAGCTCCAGTCACTCACCTCAGCTTCTGACTACCTAAAGAAAGGCATGTTCTATGCAAGTAGATAAAGTAGGTACCATTTTTTTTGTGGGGGGAGATTGCAGTCAGTCAGGTTCCTACCTTTTGAACCTTCCTGGTTGTGGCCCCCATTTGTGATATGGCTCCAGAGAGGGAGGGGTGGGGGGGCTTTGTATGATGCTGCAAGAATTGCCATTTATCTCTCTTTCTGGTCTAAAGCCAGCTCGCCCTCTTGTGACCCATCGCAAGAGGAAGCATGCAGGTGTTTCCTCCAACAGAGCTAGTACCTTGGCAGCCAAACTACTATTCTGTAATTGTGTTACTGTTTCCAGGCTAAATGTAACAATGCCATATGTTAATAACAATTATAATAACTTCACTTTACTTCCTCTTTGTCTAAGAGACAATAAATCTCAGCCAATTTTTTTTACCTTTGTTCTCAAGGTAGAGAATTTTTGCTTCCTGATTATTGCTCTGATAGAATGGGATAGGTAGGTGGTAGTTTTACTAATCCCCAATCCATGCATTATTTAAATAAACCACTACAAATCTGTGTGCCAATGCTTTCTCAGTCTACATTCCTACTGCAAGGAAAATTCATAGGCAAATTTGCTTTCACCAGTGATAATCATGCCAAGAAGAACAATCAATTATAGGTAGCCTTAGACCTACAACAGTTCATGAGCCATGGTGGCATAGTGGTTAGACTGGAGTACTGCAGGCTACTTCTGCTGCTTGCCAGCTGCCTGCAATTTGGCAGTTCAAATCTCACCAGGCTCAAGGTTGACTCAACCTTCCGTCCTTCTGAGATGAGCAAAATGAGGATCCAAATTGTTGGGGGCAATATGCTGACTTTGTAAACCGAGCTGTAAAGCACTGTAAAGCAGTATGTAAGTCTAAGTGCTATTGCTATTTAGTGACCATTTGAAGTTAACCGCACTACTCAAATAGTGATTTACAACTTGGTCCTAGCACTTACAAACAATTTCAACACATCTATAGTTATCTCCATCATTCTAGTCATTTAGAGTCATTAATGTCCTTTTCTTTCACTCTAGGTTTGCCACATACTTCAACCTGTTGCACTCAAGAGGTAGATGTTCTCAGTGCATTTGAGCAGATTCCATCATTGGCAATAGGGTAGTCTTCCACTTACGATACACAATTTCTGTTGCCAAGTGAGACAGCTGTTAAATGAATTTTGCTCATTTTATTATCTTTCTTGCCACAGTTGTTAAGTGAATAACTGCAGTTGTTAAATTAGTAACAAAGTTAAGTGAATCTGGCTTCCCTATTGATTTTAATAGAATAACAGAATAACAAAGTGGGAAGGGACTTTAATTGTTCTCACTGTTAAGAAATTTCTCCTTAGTTCTAGGTTACTTCTTTACTTGTTTAGTTTCCATCTGTTGTTATAAGGTTGCAAACAGTGATCACATGACTCTGGGATACTGCAACCATTATATACATGAATCAGCTGTCAAGCATCTGAATTTTAATCACATGACCATGGGGATACTGCAATGGTCATAAGTGTGAAAAGCTGTCAAACAAGTCACTTTTTTCAGTACTTGAATAATTGAACTTTGAATAGTCACTAAATGAGTGATTATAAATCAAGGATTACCTGTACTACAATAGAACTGAATCAGCATATGGACATGCCAAGAAGTGCAAAAGCAACACATTAAAATAATATTTAGAATAATAAATACAAAAAAATTGTCAAGAACTTCCAGTAGATTTCAGGATGCTCAAAAATGGTAATAGAATAAAGGAAGTTGATTTCTGTCCGTTATCAAAATTTGCCCTTTTTTTAAAGTAAAAGCTCATAAGAGGTAGGATTCAATATAGAGAAATTCTAGTCCAATAATATCAGTCATATTCAATATATCTTCTCCTTCTCCTCCTCCTCCTCCTTCTTCTTCTTCCTCTTCTTCCTCCTCTTCTTCCTCTTCCTCTTCTTCCTCTTCCTCCTCCTCCTTTTCTTCTTCCTCCTCTTCTTTTTTCCTCCTCCTCCTCCTCCTCCTTCTCCTCCTCCTCCTCCTCTTCCTCCTCCTCCTCCTCCTCCTCCCATATCCGTCATCAGACATTGATGTTGGGCATACTATTTTTATCAACAGCCACACAAAAAAATGCTGCTGAGTTTTGTCCAAACCACTCCCTTGGATTTTGAAGCCATGATGTTCTTCTTCTGCCTGGAACTCTTTTGCCTTCAGTCTTTCTTTGGGGATTGAGTGAAGTATGCCGTATTTTTCTGGGTGTCATGTCACCTGTCAATATGTATCACTAGGCACTATTTTGGGGTAGAAGTCTAGAGCTTCCTTCATTAAATGGCTAAGAAATCTCCAAAGACATTAATATTTCGAAATAAGGGTAGCCATCCAAATAGTTATCAAAAAATAGGAGCTTTATCACGCAAATCAAATGCCCACACATTGGTCTATTAACAGCACAGAATAAATTTCCTATAATTCTGATCTTGGATCACAACATGCTTTCAACAAACTTTTCTTTAGCAATATATTTATCTCAGCCCAGACATATTAGCAAAGAGTTCTTAGCACAGAGGATAAGATGATAACCATCTTCCCAGGGAAAAAAAAATATTTATCTGTATTACACAGACTAAGAAAGCTTTTGTCTCTGCTCTCTTTTTTATTATTATTAAAAGGACAGCTTAATCAGATGTAATTGAATATGCCGGTTAGAATAAAACTAAGCTTCATATACATTCATTGGCTGCTGATGTCTTTATAATCTCTTCAGATTTGTTTCCTATCCCTTTTAAAGGCCTTTGGGGGGAAAAATTGAAACAGCAGGACTTTTCCTACACTGAAATACATACATAGACTGTAGGGGAATGCAAAGACGCTATAGGGAGAGAGAATAAAGCCAGCAATTATAATTGGACTTTTCTTCTGAAGTTGAAAGATAAGCTTTCATTGAGTTCTACCACATGGTTACAGAGTTTAATAGTAATGTCACCATTTTTGGGAAGAGTTTAATGGTCCATTTGGGCATGATTTCATTCTCCCAAAATCTGACAGCTGGTTTCTTGAGACATTTTGTTTCATTTCAATGTGAATATGTTTGTTTGTTTGTTCGTTTATTTATTTGATTTGTCAGTCGCTTACAAGATAATAGGTATAAGTATATACATATTTATGAATACATGAAATGGGTACATATAAGAAAAATAAAAGAAACAATAGGACAGGGACGGTAGGCTTATGTATGCCTCCTACAGACCTCTGAGGAAAGGGGTGAGGTCAATAGTAGACAGTTTAAGGTTAAAGTTTTTGAAGTTTGGGGAAGAAACCACAGAGTCAGGTAGAGTATTCCAGATATTGACCACTCTGTTGCTGAAGTCGTATTTCCTGCAATCAAGTTTGGTGCGGTTAACCTTGAGTTTGTATCTATTGTGTGCTGAAGTCGTATTTCCTGCAATCAAGTTTGGTGCGGTTAACCTTGAGTTTGTATCTATTGTGTGCTCTTGTGTTGTTATGGTTGAAGCTGAAGTATTCATTGACAGGTATGTCATTGCAATGTATGATTTTATATACCATACTTAGATCAGACTGAAGGCGGCGTAGTTCTAGATTTTCTAGGTCTAGAATTTCAAGTCTGGTGGCATAAGGTATTCTACAACGAGTAAAGGAGTGGAGAACTCTTCTTGTGAAATATTTCTGGACTTTCTCAACTGTGCTAATATCAGATAAGTAATGTGGGTTCCAGACTGATGAGCTGTATTTGAGTATTGGTCTAGCAAATGTTTTGTATGCTCTAGTTAGTAGTGGGATATTACCAGAGAAAAAGCTATGTAGGATTAGATTAACAACTCTTAATGCCTTTTTGGCTATGTAATTATAGTGGGCTCTAGCACTTAGTTCATTAGAGATGAGTATTTCAAAATCCTTTACAGAGCTTGGATCATCAACTAGGTCTTGATTATTCAGCTTGTATTTTATTTTTTGATTTTTTTGCCAATATGTAAGTCAGAGCATTTATTTGTTGAGATTTGAAGTGCCATTTGTTTGACCATTCTGATACATAGTCAAGATCTTTTTGAAGGGTAGCAGTATTGTCTGTGGCATTGAACAGCTTTACATCATCAGTGAAGAGAACGCATTTGCTCTTAATATGATCACAGAGGTCATTTATGTAGAGTATGAAGAGGGTTAGTCCTAGAACACTGCCTTGGGGGAGTGTTGACAGGTACAGAATTTGATAGGACACTCCCAATTTTGACCATTTGTTTTCTGTTTGACAGGAATGCTTCTATCCAGTTATGCAGTTGTCCAGAGATACCATAAGATTTTAGTTTTAGGAGTAGTTTGTCGTGTACCACTGAATCAAAGGCTTTACAGAAGTCTATGTAGATTGCATCTATTATTTTGCCCTGATTGAGTTGTGTAGTCCATATGTTTTTACAGTGTAAGAGTTGCAGATTACAGGATAGTTTTTTTTCTGAAACCAAATTGTTCATTAGAGAGTAAGTTGTTTGTTTCTTAGTGGAGGATGATGGATTGGTTAATAATTGATTCCATGACTTTACAGGTGACGCAGCATAAGGAGAGTGGTCTGTAATTTTCAACTAGGCTACGGTCTCCCTTTTTGAAGATGGGGATGATCGTGGCTTGTAACCATAGGTTAGGCAAGGAGCTGGTCCTGAAAGATTTTTCAAAGATTATGCTTAAAGGTTCTACTATGGCAGTGGATAGCTTTTTTAAGAAGTAGGCACATATTCTGTCCGGTCCAATAGATAGAAATGCATAGTGCTTTTTTTAACATTGTCTTCTGTAAAACTGATGTGTATTAGATCATTGCAGTTTTCTATGATTCGGCTATTGCTGTTTACAAATACTGAGCCAAAGAATGTGTTAAAGATGTTGGCTTTAATGGTGTCGTCGTTGCAGTCTTTACCATAAGGTCCTTTTAGGGGTGGGATGGACCTTGAGTATTTTAGTTTGTTGTTTAGAAAACTGTAAAAAGCTCAGGTGGAATTGGTGCGTAGAAGGTTTTCCTCTTGTTCAATGTGATAATTGGTGCATTCAGTCTTTATCTGATGACATAAATTTTTGTATCGGCTTTTGAAGTTGGCAACGTGACTAGATTTGTTTTTCCGCCAGAGTGATCTCTTTTTGGATTGAAGTTTCCTTATTGTTATGAGTAATCTGTTATTTTCTTGTTTTGGGAGTTGTTATTGGTACATATAGTTTGATGACTCTTTTAACTTCAAGTAAAAATATGTTGTAATGGCCTTCAACGGTATTGCATCCAGTGAATAGAGATTGCCAATCAAGGGATGAGAGATCGTTGTCTATAAGATCATAGGTGTCTGTTTTGAAGTTATAATTGGGGATTACGTGATTGTGATGATTTTTGTGTGGGCATATGATGAGGCAAAAGACAATCATATTGTGGTCACTGTTTGATATGGTAAGAGATTTCTTTCAAAACTAGGAAAGCAGGTGAAAACAATACAGTTCTTCCACTACAGTTCTCCAGCAAGTAGCACTAAGAGAGCAACTGTCTCTATTATTGGAAGTTATATATGGCCCCCAAGATTACTAATCCAAAATGAAATCTGCTGTTAATGCATCTAATTCTATTTTGAAGGTGTCCAGTTTTGTAGACATCTATATCTTGTAGAAGTGAGTTTCCAAATTCATACTTTGCAGTGTGAAAAAGTCCTGCTTGTTGTCCATTCTGAATCTTCCACCAGTACCAGTTGTTCCAATTTTCCAGTGATTTGGCTCAGAAATATAAAACCACAGAATAATGACCAACTTCAGAGGTGTCTGAAGGATCTCCAGGATCTCTAACTATTGGAATTCATTGTTGGAATGTATTTCTATGCAACAACTACAATAGTATTCAGCCAATAGATTACAGTATTTGCAAGTTTGGCTCTATGGTATATATTCTATGCTCTTTGGTTCTGAGTAGAGTTTCCTGTTTCCTGTTACAGTGATATAATTGAACAGAAAAGCATATGTGACTGTGCTCTTTACTGCTCTGTGGTGCTTTATATAAACAGAATTTGTAACATTAACCAGTGCAGTCTTTAATTAAGAAGATTTAAGTTGAGCAATATCCAAATCCCATGAATAACTGTTCGCCTGAGAGCTACTTGTGCTGCAGGTCAAGGACATAAGTTACAATAAAGACAGGGAGCTTGCTTATTACCCCATCACTCCTTCTGCTTCTGATTGTGATAAATAATCTCTTCATGTAGCCTTTGATGACAAACAATAGATCTGACATAATGTGGGGTGAGGCCAACAAAATCATCAAAAATCAACAAAAAATCATCATTGTGAACTGTACCATGGTGTGAGATTTTTGGCCTGCCCAAATCCTTATTGTAGCTTTATTTATTCTCCAAGAATGTGCGCGGAGTATACTTTATTTTTGGGAGTATCCATTTCAAACCTTAAAATTCCCAAATCCACCAAAATATGGCCCCAGGAAAACTCAGTTTTGGAGTTCAGTTTGGTGCAGGCTACAAGTTAATAGAAAATTTAGTTTTGTGCTGCAACTTGCTTAATCATGGCTTGTTAAATTACCTCTCACTGTATCACACAGCAATCCGAACCATTAATTATGCTTTAGGAAGTATAATGTTTAGGTTCATACTTTGATTAAGTAACAAGTAAGACAGCATTATGACGTGAAATGGTTCAGAGCTCTACAATGAATCAGGAGAAGAGGGAATTGAAAGACAAATTAAGAATCAATGTTGATGAATACAGAAACACAACAGAATTTAGGAAGCAAAGCAAAGGAATTTTTTTCCTTTTTTTCTGGGAGTAGTGGCCTTAACACAACTGTCAGTTTAGATCTGGTGAAATCCTTGGATTCAATTAGTGAGGGAAACTTTTTTTTTTTCACAATCTTGACTACTTATCAAAATTACCTGGGAGGTCTATTGCAGATGTTACTGTTTGAACTGGTGGTGACTTGCTAAGGCTTTCTCTGTAGCTCCCACTTAAATCCGCTCTTCCTAGATGAGAGGGATAAAATATTTGGTGCTCATTCAGAATCTCCCTCACACAGTGCATTTCTGTTGTACATGTTTCATTGACCTTTTATAGTCCTTAATGCTAACCCTTTGATTGGTTCAACTGCTTTTGCTTATTTATCTGTTTTAAATTCCATTTCAAATTCTTATTTCTATATTAAAAAAAAAAACAAGGAAAACTGATACAGAAGGAAGACTGATATACCTGACTATTTAAAAGACCTAGTGAGATCAGGCAACATGACTGACCTCACTTGAAGTAAAGATCTCCAGTAAGTCTCCAGTAGATGGTACAGTAAATTTTGAAAGAGCAGCCGACCTTCTGCATTCCTCTTTTCAATTCTACTTTTTCTCTGTCCAGAAAATGCTTCATCTAATCACAATGGTATTATCTGTCTCCTATTGTAGTAGCTTCTTATGTACAATGCAGAAAAGATTACCCTTTACATTATTATACAAAAAAAACAAAAAAAAACAAAGAAACCAGTTCCCTCCCACCTTGGAAATTTCCTTTGTTGCTTTTGCCAATCCTTCTTTTTCTTTTTTCTTTTTAATACTGAATTTTAAAAATAGCCTTCACTTTAACCTTTCTATGAACCACCAGAAGAACAAATGACAATAGCGCAGTAATTTAGGAGCCAATTTTCCTTAAATACATGTTCAGTTAGATATTGAAACCTTTTGATATTTGGAAGCTTTGGGACTTGGTTCTCTGAAAGAAGCTGCATCAGCGCTGAGTTTCTGACAATACCGCTTGGTCTAATCACCGTTTAATCGGAGTCCAGGATGATTTGCACTGTGCTGGCTGATTGGGTTGCACAGTTAGAGACGCCAGTACAGATCAAGACCATTCAAAGGAACACAGTGAAGCCTGTATGACTATTTCCATTATTATGCCTATTGTCATGACCTCCCTAATTTGCTTTTTAAAATGCCTCTGAATCAAAGGCAGGTATAGAAACCATATACAGGTCATCGCACGAGGGCACTAGAAGGCCGGCAAAGGTGAAAGCTGTATGCTACCCTCAATTTAGTTCTATCCAAACTCTGTAAGGCACAGTGAGTAGACAGAAAATGGGCTGGGTTCACAAATGCTAAAATGCCATGTAGTTTAATTCTGGCATAATATCATGTTTGAACTCAGCCATACCAAGTGTTTAGTTTAGTTTACTCTAACCACAGTTTTTAGCTGTTAAAACAGATGGTATCAAAAGTGGACTTGCTATTAATAGGTCAAAAGAATGATTTAGAAAAGGAGGTTTCACTGGATCTACAAAGGAAACTGTCTGCTGTTTGAAAATTTAAAAGAGAAATATAAATGACAAACCAAGAGCGGGACCTGAATGATTTTTTTCCCCTATAGGATTGTTCTGCTTTTGGTTTTAAATACACCAACACACAGTTGCTGTTGTAATTAACACTTTGCTGAAGGTCCAGAGGATAATAGTAGATTAGAATGCAAACAAAACAGAGTTCCTAAGAATTTGTTTTTAATAGTCCAAATCCAGTCCAAGGTTCTGAGAATCAGGTCAGGATTGGCAGCCAATCCAGAGATCACACTTTCATGAACAGAATCCACATAAACGTCACACAAGAGTTGCATAACAAACAGCTTCTTCCAACAAAGGATCAAGAGTTAGGACTGCCTCTTAAATCAGGCTGCAGCCACCAGTCTCTTAAATGAGGCAGCAATCAATTTGCTAATCAAGAAATTGGTTTGATAAGAAGCCTAACAAAGGAGATCCTTTGTTCTCCTCTCCACTCTACTCACTGGGTGCAGGGGTGGAAGGTGTAATGCCATCCATATCTAACTTCTCCAGCTGTTAAGGTTGTGCCTGTGCTTAATCAGACACATGGGACTCTTAATTTTTTATTTCCTGAGGCTGATACTCAACAGGATCCTTCTTCACATTCAGAGTCATTATCTAATTCCTGATTGTGACATGGATTTAAAAAAAGAGGTTTTTTAAACCCTTGAATAACTCCATGTAGTGGTACAAAAATGAAATGAAATAAAACCCTACAACAGTATTTGAATGAATTAAAAGTTAAGACTGTTAGAAGTAAAATGAAATAATTCAAAGTTGATTTATTTTAAAAATCTTGAAACAAGATACAGTATGTTGTTATTATTACCTTTTATGGATATTTTACTGATTCCAGGACTGAAATGATGCTGTTTTATGGATTTTTTTACAGATAAGAGATGGGATATGAAACGGGAGATAAAAGTTTGTAACATTAGACAGGATAAAGAATTACTGATTTATTTCATACTTGTGATGAAGATTGGAAGTAACTTCTTATTTCAAGATCCAATCTGGGTTGATCACTGGGACCAGAGGTTTACTCTTCTGAGCTTTTGGACTTGTGCTGGAGCCAATCCTGAGGGAACTTCTCTCTATTGGAAGATATGTTTTGGGCTATTCTATGCATTATATTTATATGGTGCTTTCCTATTGGTTGATTGCTATGTCGATGGCTGGCAATTGGCTTATTTATTTTAATGTTTTCTTTTTTATGCATTTTTACTTTTCTCTTCTTTTTCTTTTTCCTTGAGTTTTGTATGTGCCTTCTTTCCTTTTAGGTTTAGATTGATCTAAATTTTTACTATTATAATTAAAAAGAAAGTGTAGTGGCCCAGAAGTTAAGATGCTGGGTTTGTTGATCATAAGGTTGGCAGTTTGAGACCCAAGCATCGTGTGATGGGATGAACTCCCTTTACTTGCTCCAGCTCCTGCCAATCTAGCAGCAAAAGTGGGGAAAGAGATAAATAGGTACCACTTTGGTGGGAAGGTAACAGTGTTCCATGGGCCTTGTCATATAGTGATGCCAGTCACATGTCTAAAAAATGTATCCAGGTAATAATGGCTCACTAAGCTAGGAAACAGAAATAAGCACCATTCCCTAGAGTTGGACATGACTGGACAGGGGAAAATTTACTTTTTTTATTATAATTAAAATATGTGTGTGTGTGAGTGTGTGTGTTTTCATCACCATTTCCACTGAGCTCACATCTAATTCTATTCATTAAATCACAGCTAGAAAATGTACAAACTTCCATATACACTAGACTACAATGCCTAAGACCTCTGTTAGTGTGACTAATGGAAAATAGTGTCAGAGGGCCACAATTATATCTCCCTATCTGATTCCCTTGAACTGCTATGAGTCACTTATATCTTCTTAAATGGTTCTTTGATCTCTGCTTTCATTGGCTTTCAGTAATCTAAGGAGGCTTAGTTTTTAATAATGGAAGGTTGATGATCTTAAAAGTTTTCCATGCACTCCCACAAAATAATTTGTTCTGGTTATAGCCTCTCTATCATGACTTCCTTCCTGAGCAGGCATATCTGACACATGTGCATGCTTAAATATGTTTTCATATCTCTGGGCTCCATATTAACTCTCAAGGTGATGATTGCCATGCCAGCCTATTAACTTGCTTTTTTTTAAAGTCATGCTTTCACTCCGAGGCAGCTGACAAAAGGAATTCAGAGATGTCTCTGATATCCAAAGAGACTTTTAAAATGGCATTTGCTGAAGTGTCCCTGGGGGAGGGGGAAGCTTAGCAGAAAGAAAGGATTTATGATTTGCAGGAGAAATGAACAGCTTAAAATGTGAGGTGAAGAAAGCTTGGATGGGATACAATTTCTCACAGCAACTGACAGTCAAAATAGGATTCTGATTCTGCAAACAGTGCAATGAGGCTTTTTGGTGGTCATAGTTGAACATTATTTTTAAATGATCAGCAATGCTCATTACAAACAAAATCTAGATAAAAGACCACTGTGGGATTTCAGTTTCACTAAGTAAAGTCATAGGGAACAACCTAGGATCAGGCTGTGCAAAGGTATGCCCAAGGTTTTAGTAAATCAGAACTATTTTTCAAGCGAGGAATTGAGACAAATTTTAAATGTCCATGTGGATCCAAACAGAAATAAACTTAAACTCTGTATGTGTGAGTGTGTTTCATCATGTGTGCGCACATTCACAAGCATGTTCAGTAGTGGGATCCTATCTTAGTCGTTATCGGTTTGGTGGGTGATCATGTGCCAGCGTCTCCCTAATACACGTGCACCTAACAAGCCAATCAGCTGAGAGGATGAAGAAATGAAAAGCTAGGAGTGACCCTCCCACCCTTCCGTGCATGTCTTTTATCCTCTCAGCTGATCATCGGAGGCTTTTTTCCCCTCCTCTTAGCTGATCAGAGACTTTTTTTTACTACCGGTTCCAATGAGTAGTGAATTTTACTACCAGTTTGGTTGAACCGGGCTGAACCGGTAGCATACCATCACTGAGCACGTTCCCTCTTTCAAATCAATTTTGACTCCTGGCAACTCTATGGACAAATCCCTACAATTTTATTGGCAACATTTTTGGAAGTGGTTATTGTCCGTTTTTAAGGCTGAGAGAGAATGACTGGCCTAATGTCACCCAGTTGGCTTCATGCACCTAAGGTAAGACTCAAGTTTAAGTGTCTTGGTTTCTAGTCTGGTGTCTTTAACCTTTACATTACTGGCTTTTTTTGCCCATGGTAACACTGTTGTTTTTGCTGTTGTTGTTGTTATTGTTGTTGTTACTCTTCAGTTTGATTCACAGTCTGAGACAGGTAAAAATTCAACAGTTCAAGTCCTAACGAAGGACGTAAGAGTTGTTAAGATAACTTCTGAGTATATAGGCAGTTCTGAATAGAATGATTTTTTGCAAAGTCAGTAAGTTTAACAATAAGTTAAACCAGCTGCCTACAATTTGGCAGTTCAAATCTCACCAGGCTGAAGGTTGACTCAGCCTTCCAGCCTTCTGAGGTGAGTAAAATGAGGATCCAAATTGTTGGGGGCAATGTGCTGACTCTGTAAACCGCTTAGAGAAGGCTATAAAGCACTATAAAATGGTATATAAGACTAAGTCAGTGGTTCCCAAACTTTTTCCGTCCACCACCCCCTTGGTGCTACAAACTCATCCTCAATGCCCCCCATCCAGGAGCAGGATTCAAATTTCTGTGGGCATGGCCTAATTTGAGGGCATGGCTTGCTGGTCATGTGACTGGGTGGGCATGGTTTGGTGACTGGCAAACCAAATACAAGTGGTCCTCACTTAATGGCCAGTTGCTTAGCAACTGTTCTAATTTATGACTGGCCTCCCCAGAACTACTTGACCTGTTTTTGGAGTTTTGACAGCCATGTACACGCACACAAACACACACACACAAAACACACACACACTCCCTTCCAACCCTGCTGGAGCAGGTCATTGGACTAGAATCAGCAAAGCATCTCTGATTAGATTTTAGTAGTGAATAGAATCTAATCAGAGATGCTTTGCCGATTCTTGTTGATTTGTTTTATTTGTATTTCTTTATTTTATGTTGCTGAATTGCATTGACATGTGTGTCCCTTCTTGTGCACAGCCCAGAAGCTTTTGTGATTCTTTGCAACAAAAATTACCGACCTCTGGCTTTATCTACTTTTCAAACATCCCACCACTGCTGCATTCTAGGTGCCAGTCCTGCAGGTCCACCGCATTGAGCCCGCTGCACTGGAGGGACCTGCCCAAGCAAATCCGAGCAGAGCGGTGCACCAAATCAATGGGTGAGCCTGGGAGAGGGAAAGAGAGAGAGAGAAAAGAAAGAGAGAAAGAGAGAAGGAAGAAAAGAAAGAGGAAAAGAAAGAAAAGGGACAAAGAAAGAGGGGGGATGGAGGGGAGAGAGAGAGAGAGAGAGAGACCTGATACATCAGATTGAAATGAGGCCTAGTTTAGAGGCCCTTTTCCACATTGAAACATCTTTGCCAGCATCTTTGCCAGCACATTGAAACATCTTTGGCTTCTATTAATTAAAAGTTTTGTGGACGAAACATGGTCAGGACTATCAGGAAGCTCTCACATTTTGCTGAGGCTTTAAACAGGATCCATTGGACCAGACCTCCACCCTAAAAAATTACTTTTCCCCAATGTATTACAGTGCCAATTCTGAAGAAGGCAAAACCAAAATGTACTGGTAAATTACAAGGAGAATACACACAGACACAAACATGTTCCCTTCTAACCTTGCTGGAGCAGGTGATTGGATTAGAATAGATATCTCATTATATTTCTCCTCCCTCCCGCTCTCCCTCCTTTATTTCTTTTTCATTCTGTCCCTTCCTTCCATTCCTCCTTCTTTCTTTGTCTGTCCCATTTTCTTTCTGTCCCTTTTTCTCTTCTTCTTTCTCTTTCCCTCTCTCAGGTTCACCCCATTGACTTGGTGCACCGCTCTGTTCAGATTTGCTTGGGCAGGTCCCTCCGGTGCAAGGGGCTCAATGGGGTGATCCTGCGGGGTCTTGCTCCAAATGTGGCGGTGGTGGGATGTTTGAAAAGGACAGCAAAGCCATTTTGGTTTGCTCTCCTTTCCCAATGCTGTGTTTGGGGCGAGGCCCCACAGGCTTACCCCATTGAGCCCCTTGCACCGGAGTGTGCAAGTCAATGGGATGATCCTGCAGGCCCTCATCCCAAACGTGGTGGTGGCGAGACGTTTGAAAAGGAGAACAAAGCCATTCTGGTTTGCTCTCCTTTCCCAATGCTGCGTTTGGGGAGAGGCCCCGCAGGCTTACCCCATTGAGCCCCTTGCACTGGAGTGTGCAAGTCAATGGGATGATTCTGCAGGGCCTCGCCTCAAACATGGCAGTGGCGGGATTTTTTCTCATCCCTGAATTGTGCCCTGCGAGGAGCCCACCTCCAGCAACCCCCTGCCACCTCTTAGGGCCCCCTGCCGCCCCCCTTGCCTCTTAGCACCTCCCCCTGAGGCATCCCCCCCCCAGGGGGTGGTACTGCCCACTTTGGGAACCACTAGTCTAAGTGCTATTGCTATTCTCTCAACTATTTGATCATCAGTGTGATTAGTATATTGGTTAGCAATTAAGATTTAGCACAAAAGAGAAATTATTTTCTATGATGATACATCAGCATGAGAATATTGTCCGTACTCATCTGATTAGCATATAATTTATTAAGATTTCAAGTCTTGATTTCCAATTATAGTTGTGGAATCCTGCACAAACATGGTTGCAGGCTATCTACTTTGCCACTTTACCAATTTGTTAGCATTAGCACTTATTTATTGAACTTGCAGCAAATTACCATTAAGGAAAAACAAGGTTCAAAGAAGTCAACAGAAATAAATGGACATAAAAAGGTATATGAAAACAGTCACATTTCTTTAAAACACTTTTTATAAGCTATATTTTGCTGCCTAGGTTATTTCTGTTTGAACCCGATGCTTTCCTATTCTGGTACAAACTACTTTGGAAATTTTTAATAAAATAATAATTTCTCAAAATGCTCATAAGTCATCAAGAAATTAGTTCTATCACAGTACACAGCCATACTTTGCTCTCCTACTCAGATTCCAAACAGGGGCATTGTTGTGTCATGATATCGTTATGCACTATTTGTAAAAAGAAAAAAGAAAGAAAGAAAAAAGAAAATAATAGCATTTGCTAGGGGTACAAATTTAATACAACTTACTAAGTAAATAGATCCATGTTCTTCCACAGGGAAGGATCTGTGGAAGATTATTTATTGCCCCAAACATTGTAAACCTGAGGATCTCTAGATGTTTTGGCTAAGGCATCAAAGAAAGGAAACTATTTTAGATTGCAAATGAAAGCTAGTTCTCTATGCCCTATTGGAGGTCTAAATCAGATATGATTCCTGCAATTCATAACTGTGAGGATTTAAAAAAACAAATCAGTAGCCAATTTTGGGACCTTACCTTTTTATCACTTTTAGAAATTGCCTATTTAACTAGCTTAAGGTATTAAAGATCTATCAGAATGATAAGTTTGAAAAACTTATTAGTTTATCTTGATTCTTGAACAAAAGAAAAGATAACCATAAATTTAAGAATTTAAAGAATTAAAACTAAATGGCAAAAGGCCATTTAAGACTTTATCCAAAATAGTTATAAATGAATTAAGAGTTTGGACAATTTTAGAATATTGAGACACACTGTAGAATTATGGAAATTATACAAACAGCTTTTGTGGGAACCAAATTGTTTTTCCTGTCTTGAATCATAACAGAGATTTAAAATGCTATAATTTCAGAAATTGGACTCTAGAGGGGACTAAAGATTCTAGGCAGAAAAGGAAAAAAAGTGAAAATGACTTAGATCATGACTTTTATTTAGCAAAAGAGATTTGAAGTAAGAAAAAAATTGATGGCATGATCTGATGGCATGATCTGAATGAATTAAATATTTTACTGTTAAAGTAAAAGAAAGGAATATAAAGCTGTTTTGTTTGACCAAGATTAAAATTAAACATGTTTTTTTTATAAAGCTTGGGTAAATTTATGTGGACTTTTTGCTGACATCCGGTCTGAGGAATTGATGATTTATGGATTTGCATATATATAAGGGATGGGTTATGACAAGAATAGATATTTGTTTGCAACCTTATAGGGTGTGAAGAGCTATTAAGTTTAGTTATTCTTCTTATGATGAAGGTTGAAGTCATTTCTTCATATATTTCTTTTCATTTTAAAATCTTACTTTCTCTTTTTTCTTTCTTTTTTTTCAGTTTTTATTCTCTCTCCCTCTCTTTGAATTTATTTTGTACTTGCTTTTACAATTGTTTTTAATCAAAACCTTCAATAAAAATAATAAAACATGTTTATTCAGGATTCTCCTTTTCGTCTCACTATATCTTATTGACAGGGTAATTTCTATCTTCACAATATTATCCATTGAATGAGGTTGTACAGGAAGCTCCTAAATACATAATCCTCTTTGTTATGTTTTAGAAAATAGACTCCTGTTTGAATGGATAGTGTTGATTCACTGACAATTTTAAACAATTCAAGAGAAGTACATCCTCCTCAAGGACATTCTAGGACATCTGTATGCATGCTTCCTGTACTTGTTATTTCTATATGAATTTTTCTGTTATTAATGTATTGTACATGCATATGAATGAATGAAGCTTTTATTATTTGGAATAGAAGTTCTGCTTCCAAAGTCAATAACAAATGCAAACATCAAATCCAGATTGAACTTATATTGGCAGTAAGGGGTTTACTCCTCTACACTTTATGAGGTCTCGACTGATATTTCCTTATGCTTACAATTCAGTTTTCTGAATAGAATGGTGGGTGAGGAATTAATTTTTTCTCCTATGGGCTAATTGTGGAAATATTAAGGGGCCAAATACTTCATGAGATGTTTCATAGGCTGTTCCATAAAGAGAATTGTCTTGAAATTTACTTAATTGACTGTGACATTTTTCTTACGGTGCTTGGTGATGATAATTATGATCATCTGCAGACTGGCATCCATCTTAATGGATGGTGATGTAAAGAATAGTACCAGCATGAGATATTTTGCATTTTTTTTCATTTAAGAGAATTACATTAAAAAAAAAATCTTAGGGGTGGAACACTTCTTTCTTTCTTCAGCATTTTGCAGATTCTCTGTTTTTTTCTGTTCAGTCCCAAGGAAAGATATTGTTGGACATAACATTGGAGGCTCCATTGTTGGAGGTTACTAGTTAGCTTCCTAAGGTAGGTAACATTATTACATGTTAAAGTAACAGTCTTTCTAATTTCTCTGCTCACAGGTTGGGCAGTTTTGGAAGGCAACTTATCTAAAATATTTCAGATAAATAAATATATGAACTTCAGAGGTAGGTTTCTGCCAAGCAAAGTCACAAAATTTGTAGTAGAAAAGTCACCACTCTCCTCATTCTCAAAACTTCTCTTGAAAGTTCCTTTCTATCAGTGGTAGTATTCAATTTTTTTTACTACCGGTTCTGTGGGCATGGTGTAGCTTGGTGGGTGTGACATAGTTTGGTGGGTGTAGTTTGGTGGGCATGGCAGGAGATACTGTAAAATGCCCATTTCCACCCCATTCCTGGGGAAGAATATACTGCAAAAATCTCCATTTTCATCATATTCTAGGGGAAGGATACTGTAAAATCCCCATTCCTTCTTCACCGCACTAACCTGCATTCCAGCTCTGTTCTCGTGTGCAGGGCAACAAAAGAAGACCCAGCCAACCATCTGGGACTCAGAAGGCAGAGAATAGATGGGGACGGGGCCAACCAGAAGTGGTATTTACTGGTTCTCTGAACTGCTCAAAATTTCTGCTGAAAGAACCTGCTGAATGCCACCTTTGATTCTTATGATGATGTTGAGGTCACTAAAGAATAGCAGAGAGAAGCTGAATGTTGAACATCTATATCACACAGTATTATCTTAGATCTAAGAATATTTACCCATGTAGTATAGCTGTAGTAGTATTATTATCCTTCTTCTGTACTACCTTCTCTTATTGGTATCATCATTAGGATTATTATTACTCTGTTCTTTTGCATGTGCGTTGAGAGCTTCTGCCCTGGAGACAAGTTCCTTGTGTGTGTAATCATGCTTGGCCAAATAAAGTACAGCTAATCCTCAACTTACAATCATAATTGAGCCTCAATTTTTTGTTGCTAAGTGAAACATTTGTTAAGTAATTTTGCCCCAATTGTTAAATGAATCACTGCAGTTGTTAATTTAGTAACACGGTTGTTAAGTGAATCTGGCTTCCCCCATTGATTTTGCTTGTAAGAAGGTCACAAAATGTGATCACAGGGCCCCAAGACCCTGCAACCGTCATAAATATGAGTCAGTATGGCCAAGCATCCAAATGTTGATTACACGACTATGGGGATACTGCAATAGTCATAAGTGTGAAAAACGGTAATAAGTTAGTTCTTTCAGTGCCGTTGAATAGTCACTTAATGAATTTTGTAAGTTGAGGATATATTTCATGTTACATAAAACTCTTGGTTTTTTGTTTTTTGTTAAATAAAAATCCTACTCTCTCTCTCTCTCTGTGTGTGTGTGTGTGTGTGTGTGTGCATATGTACATATGAATGAGCGTGTGTGCATTTGTATGTGTGAAACTTGGAGTTAAATGTGGGTCATAGGGAATGTTGAAGAATAACGGCGGATATGTCTCTGAAGACTAATCTAAATGAGAAAGACAAAAATAGACTTAATATTCCTTTTGTGCATTATTATCCTCTAAAGAGTTTAAATAATTTGTCAAAATGTTGATTCTTTAATAGTGGAGATATAAAAAAAATACATCTTTAGTCTTAGGACCCATGATGGAATAATTGCATTTTTTCTTAATTTAGATAAGTCTGCACCAACTGAGCCTAAGGCTACTTTGAAGGTTAATATGGATAAACTTTCAAAACTGAAGGTATTGGAAATGAATACATTTCTGAAATTACTGCTTTCAAAGCCATCATCAGCAACAGAATGTGACCATTAAGATAAGATAGATGTCATTTGTTGGGAGCATGATCTTTTTCTAAAGCTCAGTAAAAAAACACAACTAGAGAAGGAAAAATAATAAATGTAACTTTAAAAACCTATAACCAGTTTTCTTTCGTACCGCCTATTTCAGAGAAAAGGAGAATAGGAGATATAATTCTACTAAAGTTTTCCTCCCATTACTAGCCAAGCTAATGCATGTTGATGTAGGACAGCTTCCATACCACCTTCATGCATGACATGGCAGTAGTCTAATCAGGAGGTCAGTTCTGGAAGAATATCTTGATTTCCACAAAGCTCATAACTGATAAAACAGTTGAAGCTAAACAAAGAGACTCCTGGCATGGCTCCTATCTGCTGCTTAATCAGTAACCAAGATGTCTCACAAATCATGGACCTGCCACCTTACCTAGATCTAATGGAAGGATTAGAACTGGGTCATACTGATCTCCTAGAAACCTTCATCTTGCAAGAATTTAATCTCAGCTGGCTTTGACTTATCCAACCCCTTGCAGCCTCCAGAATGTATGTTGCTGTTATGATGGAACAACCTTTTGATTTATAATGTGTACCTAAAGTACTATAAAGCCAAGTTTCGTGTCCTTTTGGATGCTAAGAACTTGTTGTACTTTGGGAAGAGAAGTAGAGAAGAGAGAGAGAGAGATAGAAGGTAGAGAAGATGCAGAGACAAAACACACACACAGAGAAAGAGATACTCAGGAATAAAAAGTTACTTGTTAGCTTTTCCTAAACTTTCTGGTTTGAATTTCCCAAACTTTCTGGTTTGAATTTCCTTGAGCTTCATGCTTGTGACTACTTTGTCCACAAATTTAAAAAAAGGATTGCTCATTCTTCCCATGATTAGAGAGTATAGAAGAAATCTTATTTCTCCATCCATGACCATTAATCATTGTTTGGTACTTTTTTTTTTTAAAATAACATTCTTATTTTTTTTTTAATTGGGATCATAGGCACAAATATGATGTTGTGTTTGCATAGTAGGACTTGTGATTCACAGTAATTCATGGCATTAACAAATTCATAATTCATGGTATTACCAAAACAAAAACTTTAATACTGATATACCAAATACAAGGTAAGCCCATTTAAGTAAATATAGTTCTCAATTTGATTCTTCATTACTGAAAGCGAAATGTTTTCCTCTTAATAAATGGCACTTATCATAATTCTAACAGTGAAGTTTGATGGCTACATATATGTTGATTGAAAAATGAAATGGGTCCATCTTAAGGTAAGGAAAGAGTTGCTGAAATTCAGGGAGTTGTAATTATATTTTTAAATAATTATTTCTTGAATATTATAGTAAGTTTTAATATTCCAAAATTGTCCAGATACTTAATTCATTTATAATATTCTTGAATAAAGTCTTTTTTAATTGTATGCATGGGGGAGAACCCCCAACCCTTTTAGAAAGTTGAGGTGCTTATTGAAGAGATCTAGTTAACAGGGAGAAGTCAAAAAGTTAGCCTGCTCTAATGTTTAACATATTAAACATTCAGTAATCGATCTAGAGCAGGGGTATCAAACTCAAGGCCCATGGGCCAGATGTGGCCCATGGGATGCTTAGATCTGGTCTGCGGAGCCACCCTGGAAGTAGTGAAGGATTGCAGTGCCCCTGTCAGCAAAAACAGAGCTCTATTTTTGCTGGCAGAGCACTGCAGGAGGCCCCTGCAGGCACTCCCAATACAAGTTGAGCTGGCCACACCCACCCTGGCCATGCCCACCTTGGCCCACACCCCTATTCCCAAGTTCGCACCAGGGGTGGGATTCTACCAATTCGCACCTATTTGCTAGAACCAGTTGTTAACATTCTAAGCAGTTTGGAGAACCTGTTGTTAGAAGAAATTACTGGCCTAATCCTGTAAGGAAAGCAGGATGGAAACATTTTGGTGTTGCTTACAGAAACTGCCTCTCCGTTAACCCTTATTACATTCTTGGCAGGACTAGACTTCCTGTCTCAGGTATGTCTCTGGAGTTTTTTTTCCCTCCTTTGTTCATACTTTGCTTGTGTGGAGTGACCATTCAAAGTTACAATGGCACTGAAAAAAGTTGACTTATGACCATTTTTCACACTTATGACTGTTGCAGCATCCCCACAGTCATGAGAGACAAGCGAGGAGATGGTGCCTCGATGTGAGTGATATTGAGTTGGCCACACCCAGCCAATAACATGATCACTAAGCCATGTCCACCCAATCACATAACCACCAAGCCATGCCCACCACCTAAGCCATGCCCACAGAACTGGTTGTTAAAAATTTGAATCTCATCCCTGGTTCATGCACAACCCTGATGTGGCCTGATGAAATTGAGTTTGATATCCTTGGTCTAGAGGAAGAATTCTGCTCTAGAACCATCATTACCATCTCTCATTCTTTCTGGATGCAGTTTACAAAACATTCAAGATTTTTTGCAGATTATTTAAACAAATTTAACATCTATTAAGGTATCAGTAGTCTATGAATATCAACCTGCTGACTGGGGAAGATGGAGTCCATATACCTTCAATCTGTCAAAGTTGAGAAACACTGTGGGCAAACAAGTTTAGCACAAGGCAGTGACACTTTGCCATTTTGGAAGCTACATGGGAAAAGAAACAACAATCCGTATGTCATCAATGGGGTCATCTCACCACCAATAGCAGTACTTCGCAGTATGCCTTCTTACAGTGGAAGGACAGGGTAGTTCTATACTGAAATAGTTCTTAGGATACATAAGAATTGCTGTAACTTTTATTATAATTTCATTGTTTCAGATATTAGGAATATTCTTTATTGGCCAAATGTGATTAGATGCACAATGAATTTGTCTCTGGTACATAAGCTCTCAGTGTATATACAAACAACAATGTGGTAGTAAGTCGTAGATCATAAATCATAAGATACAATCATAAATCACAAGATACAATCATAAATCATAAGATACAATCATAAATCATAAGATTACAGACAGCAAGTGATAAATCATAAGATATCAATTGGAGAAGGTAATAGGAAAGATGAGGAGAAAGATGAGGAGAAAGATGAGAAGGATACTAATAATACAGTCCTACTACATGGTTAGATAATCTTTAGACCTAAGGCAGTGCTGAGGGAGTTTAGCTAAGTGATGGCATGAGAGCAAAACTATTGTTGTGTCTAGTTGTCTTGGCATGCAATGCCCTACAGCGGTGTCCTGAGGGAAGAAGTTGAAACACTTTATGTCCAGGAAGTGAGGGGTCTATAGATATTTTCTCAGCTAGACTGGACTTTTGCTAGCAAGATTCCCAAAGGGGGAAGGAAAATGCTTTTGGAATTATTGCATTCTTATAGAATTTTAGTAGTGTATAAACTCTTCTTAAACACACTCACAATCCATTATGCATATGGTGACATCTTTTAAATACAGAAAAACATGACCCATAAACTGTGACACGCTATCAAGCAAATAACCCTCGTGTTCCCACAAGGTAAGTTGTGCTTTATATATAATACAGCATGTTAATGTCTTCTTCCCTGCATTATTTTACTGCATCTCAAGACTTTTTCCTCCCAGTTAGGATAGCTTTTCAAGGCTGAATGAAATCAACAAGAATCATGGACAAAGAATTGTTCTTTTAAAGTGTACTAGTATGTGTACAGATTTTTAAAATAATGATAAATTGGGATCTAATAGGGTCAGTGCAAAAGTGTGCAGTTATTGATCTTCTTTTAGAGACTGGTTAATACCGTAGAAGTTTTGTATCACATATGAACTTAACAATCACATATAATCTTCTCTCTGTGCTTTCATAGAAAGTTGAAATATTTTTTCTAAGAAACAAGAAGGATGGTTTCTCTCAGCAAAGATAATGTGTTCCTTTCAAGACTGAACATCCAGCATTTGCAAAGTTTTGCCAAGCTCTACACTAAGAAGGATAGAGGTATTTTAATAAATCTATTTAGCCCTTAAGAAGATCCTATTCAAGTCTCTATTTTAATGTGGACAATTATATAACCTTTTTTGATAATTAGTGGATAAAACATTTTCTTTTAGGGTGTTTGGAATGGAGGGTGCTTCGTACTTAAAGTGGCATAGGGAAACAGTTTGCTTCAGATTTTATTATTGTATCACAGTTGTTACTACTATTGAATATTATCAGGCATCTAGACTCCTTAAAGTAGGAGACTTTTTTTTGCATAGCCATAAGGTATTCCTTTTGTTAATCTCCATACACATTTGATTCATTTATTGTTAGTATCTTTGGCATACTATTTTGCAACATTATCCTTAAAAGAAGCCCATCAAACCTTGTCCTGAAGTCTACACTGACAATAGCAATGCTACAGGCAGATAATTTTTTTCTAGTAAGATTCCATGTTATTTTAATATAGCCTGAACCTTTGACGGTGCTTCAGCTTTGTGCCAAACTAAGGCTGCTGATACAACTGAAATGTTATCATATCAGCTGATACACTGAGCCATGGTGGCACAGTGGTTAGATTGCAGTACTGCAGGCTACTTCTGCTGACTGACTGCAATTGGGCAGCCTGAATCTCACCAGGGTCAAGGTTGACTCATCCTTCCATCCTTCCAAGGTCGGTAAAATGAGGACCCTGATTATTAAAGGCAATAGGCTGACTCTGTAAAACCACCTAGAGAGGGCTGTAAAGTATTATGAAGGGTTAGGTTATATATGTCTCAGTGCTATAGCTATTGCAGGCCAATTCTGTCGACTGCCAGGATTTGATTCAATAGGCTAAATACATTCAGTTCGATTCTGACTGGCTGACCTTCTGAGGTGGGTAAAATGAGGATCCAAATTGTTGGCAGCAATATTCTGACTGTAAACTGTTTAGAGAGGGTTGCAAAGCACTGTGAAATGGTATATAAGTCTAAGTGCTATTATTCTATCAGAGATGCTCAGTATATGCATCTCTCTTCCAGGACATGTGTCATCAAGTTCAATCAAGTAAATAAGCTTAGGTCAGGATTAGAGCTCTAATAGTTTACTCAGCTTGTATTTTAAAGAAGACAATTGCCATCCCAATATCTGCTATGAAACATTATTCAGCTGACGCTCCCTTTTATGAACGAGCATCAAATTTTTAAGTTATAGTTCCCATATTCACCTTGTCACAATTTTCTCCAGTTTTTGGACCCAATCTGAAGAGGGAACTGTTGGCCTGTTTTCTACAATGAGTTGTAATGGAAATAAAAGTTGGCTTCAAGGAATGAGGAACAAAATTTTAGAGGAGCAAAAGAAATCTGTCATCAAAGATATAGTTACTTCTGTCTCTCTCCCCTCTCAAACCTTGTGAAATCTAGAGAATAATATGGTTAATAGATTTCTAGCATGAAGATTTATTGCAGAACAGTTTTACTTTTATTCAATAAGATTTGCCCCATACATTCCTATCCCAAGAAAGAAGATACAGAACATTTAGCGAGCTTCAGCTCCAAATTGAAAACAAATGCAAATGATTACAGTGATTTCTACAGATTAGACTAGTTTAGAACAGGCTAACATAGTTTAGGAAATTTATAAATCAACATTTTATGATATATCAATGGTTGTTAGAGTGTATTATGGAAAGTAGACTATTACACCGAATCATTATAATATGGTTTATCTTTTCAGGACGTACTGTAGATGGTTAGGTCAGCACTGCAATTGTTATGTTCATCCAATGGATTTATCATCCAATCCAATCCAATCCAAAGGCTTCAGCTGTTATGTGAACCAAGAGATGAAAACCTGTATTTTCTACAGACCAGTCATAAAAGATGGAGTCCTCTGACATAACCAATAAGACTCTGAGTCCACATGGCCTGTGATGTCTTTTATTTACTTATCCTTGTGCAAGTGGAAATTTTGTTAAGCAAATATATTTGAGCTAGAAGTGAACAAGAAATGATGGTTGTTGGTCTTTGGACAGTCCTTGCTTTTATAAATATTGTATTTTTTGTAATGGTTGTTCTTTTAACTTTGTGAAATCAGCCAAAGTTGTATTGCAGGAGTCCCCTATCCCTGGTCCATGGACCAGCACTGGTTTACAGTATGCCAGAAAACAGGCTGTGCAAGCAAGCGAAGTTCCATCTACAGGATGCATGCAGCACACAAAACCATGCCTCCTCTGATCTGAACTGGTCCCTGGGTGCCCAAAAGGTTAGGGATTGGTGTTGTATGGTGTTGAAATGTAGAATTTTTTGATTATGCAACAAAAAGTTGAAAACAACTTTTGTTTGAGGTCTTCTCCAGGGATGGGATCCGACTGGTATAACTACCGGTTCTGTTGCTCTGAGTCACACACATGCACGAGTCGCACGAGTCACATGAGTCACGCGAGTGTAATTTACGACCTGCTGAGCTACCCGGACATATGAGCAGTGCTACGCAGTGTTGGAAAAGCCCCTTTTTCCTGCTTTTTCAACTGCAGCTGTGCCACACAAAGCAGCTGAGGTTGAAAAAGCAGGAAATAAAGGACAGGTGGCTGGGCCAAAACAGTAGCAGACATAGAACTGGTTTTATATCTGCTACTCTTCAGAGCAACCGGTTCTACAGAGGTGGACAAAACCGGTAGAATCCCATTCCTGGTCTTCTCTCCATCTTCTTCTGAAATCAGCTCTGAGATCACTTTCTTGCACATCTGTGTTTGGAGCCTTGTTGAGCCATCTGAAGCTAGATTTCTTCAACGGAGTGGTTTTGAGTCCCAACCAGTGTGATCACAAAGTAAACTTGTGATTGCATTCTTTTCTAGGTTTTCCAGGAGGATGTCTCCTTAGAAACTTCATTTCCTTAGAGTTCTGTGGAAAAATCAGGTGGAACAATGGCTGATGACCTCTTTCTATTGGTCCACAATAGAAAGTATCCTTACATATTGTATAACAGTGTGGTACACTGGTTCAACAGCTGCAGACATGAAAGCACTACAGAGAGTGATTAATTTGGCATAAGAAACCATTGGTTGCCACCTAACACCACTGGATGACATCACCAGGTCTCGTTGCTTCAGCAAAATAAGGAAGATACTTAGGGACAATCCCCACCTTGGCCAGTGTCTTTTTTCACTTTTACCATTGGGCAGAAGACATATTTTATCATCAGGCAGAAGTATAGTGAGCAGGACAAACAGGCTTAAAAAAAGTTTCTACCCATGGGCTGTCAGACTCCTAAACACAATATAGCTCCACAAACAGATTAACATGATGAATTTCACTGGTGCCAATGTAGTGTGTAATAGGTATATACCATAGTATAAGATCATACACCAGAGTAATATACATGTTGCACAGAATATGATGTACATATGAAAACTTATGACTAGGTTTGTTTTTCCTAACTATTTGTATAAGGATTATTTTTTATATTATTCATGCTGTCTTGTATCCTTTATTTATTTATTTTATTTATTTTGTCAAGCATGTATTAGATAACATGTGTAAGTATAAACATGATTATGAATACATGAAATGGATATGAATAAAAAGGAACATTAGGACAGGGACTGTAGGCATGCTGATGTCTTATGCATGTCCCTTACAGACCTCTTAGGAATGGGGACGTCAACAGTAGACAGTCTAAGGTCAAATTTTTTGGGGTTTGGGGAAGAAGCCACAGAGTCAGTTAGAGTAGTCCAGACATTAGCCACTCTGTTGCTGAAATTGTATTTTCTGCAATCAAGTTTGGTGCAGTTTACCTTGACTTTGTATCTATTGTGTGGTCTTGTATTGTTGTTGTTGAAGCTGAAATAGTCATTGATGGGTAGGACATTGCAATAGATAATTTTATGTACTATGCTTAGGTCGGACTGGAGGCAGCGTAGTTCTAGGTTGTCTAAGCCTAAAATTTTTGAATAATATTTTTGTATGGACTGCACCAGTAGAGACTAAACCAATTTTATTGTATACATGATGTACAATGACAATAAAGGCTTTGAACTTGAACTAACTAAATCAGAAGCATAGTCTTCTCACTTCTTACTGGGATCTGGCTCCCATAGCCTGCAAATCTTTAGATTGGGTTCCCTGCTCATACCTTGCCACACTGTGAAGGCAACACCACTGTCCATATTGGGATACTTTAAATACCCTCCACGTTTTGACTAGCAATTTCCTTAGCTAAAAGGAAGACATTTGTGTTTGTGCAGAAATATCTTACTAAAACTCCAGAAGATGTTCTAGATATAGTCTACAACAACAATAATAATAGCTTTATATCTCTGTAATTGCATGGAAATGCTCTTTTGGAATGCTCATTGTGACTGAAAGGGAATCTTGGATCTAATTGCCTTAGCTTGTTTCCAGGGCTACTCTCAAAGTCTTTCATATTAATGAGAGACCCATTATATGATGATTGCTTAAAGTACAGAACTTAAAGCTCTTAAATTGTTCTGACTATGGAGGCAACACTACTGTAACCTATTGAGACACTTTAAATACCCTCCAAGTTTTGTCTAGCAATTTCCTTAGCCAATCTGTGCATGTGCAGAAGCATCTTACTAAAACTGCTGGCAAGAGGCATAGGCCAACACAAAATGAAGCAAATGAAGCATTTTTAAATACAAAAGGGCAAGCCTTTGTGAAAGAATGCTTCAAATAAAACTTTATCAAAGTCAAGCACTGCAAAGTTTTTGCACATATTCATTTAACATTAACTACTTTATCAGCAATGGCATGATAAAAGAGAAGATGGACTGTGGAAAGGGTGGGGAGAAGAAAAAGAGCAAAAATCCTTCTCTTCAGTGTTACAGCCAACGGCAACTGTTAATATAATAAAGTCATTCATCCCTGTCATCGTAACCCAAGATTAAATAGCCCTAAAACCACTGAAACAGCAATTTTGTGATTAACTTGATGGGTATTTACAGTCCTTAATGAAACATTATATAGTCATTTGAACACAGTGCTAGCATACTGCAGACTCAAGTTGTCTCACAGCCAAAATCAGAATTCTACTGTATACAGATAATATTGCACAAATTTTGTTGATATGGAGTATGTGCCCTGGAGGTTAAAAAAAAGAACAAATGTGATGGAAAAGATGAACATTTCTGGAAAAGTTGCTGCTTTTTCTAAGTCTCATTTGTTATTTTCAAATTTGAGTACAAATTCAATTCTCTCAATTTCTTACTCTCTCTGCCATATCACTGATGAAGCTACAGAGGACTAATTTCAGTCCATTCTTTTTTAGGGGCTGCCTTTCTGAAATTTTGGAGATTTCCCAAAATTGGTGTCCAGTTCTCTCCAGGTTAAAGTTTTTGGATTAAAGTGGCTGTACAGCTAATTACTGGAAAAGGTAATAATTTGAGGGAGGCTTCTACATGATAATGAAGTAGTGCTTTTATAGAATTGAATAGAGTAGAGTAGAGTAGAATAGAATAGAATTCTTTATTAGCCAAGTGTGATTGGACACACAAAGAATTTGTCTTGGTGCAAATGCTCTTAGTGTACATAAAAAGAAAAGATGCATTCGTCAAGAATCATCAGGTACAACACTTAATGATAGTCATAGGGTACAATAAGCAATCAAATCATACTAGGAAACAGAATATAAATCGTAAGGATACAAGCGACAAGTTACAGACATACAGTCACAATCTTATGTAACCAAAATTAATCTTATGTAACCAAAATTGCTCAAGGTACACACATATGAAATGCCTTCCCAACCACAAAAGACAGTACCACAATAATTTCACAATAGCAAACCTTAATGTGCTCAGTACCATGCATACCATGCACACAAAAGAAGGCAGTTTTTTCTCAAGGGTAGTTTCATGTAAAACATGTTGCAGTAATCCATTTGAGAAGTGGATTCTCCTCATGGTGGCGGCACTGACAGCAGACAGAGGCAGAGCATGAGAGGGAAGGAGGCATGCGATCTGGCTCACTGGATGTGCCATGCGGCTGTGTTCCCCATTGTGACCAAGCACAGACAGATGGTAGGATGGAGTGGGCAGACTGCTGCTTGGAAGACCAGCCTGGTGGTTGCAGTGCTCAGACTCACCTATGCTACATAGGCTGCACTGTGCCAGAGTGCACCAGCCAAAGGGCTGTCAGTCTGCAGCTGGTGCCAGACACCATTAGTGCCTGCACACCCACTGGGGAGTGCCCAGCTGGGTTGGGCTGAGATGGCAGGGGCCAATCACTCACAAACTCTGGAGCAGCCCCACAGACTAGATAAGGTCAATCAAGCTTGTGGGCCTTGTGTTTGACATATCTGTTGTACCTTAAAAAAAAGACCAGCTGAAAATAATCCCCAATGTATCTTTTGGAGCAAAAATTAATATAAGATGCAGTCTTATTTTCAGGAAAACATGGTAACATAATAAAGGCATTTCACTAAAAAGTCTTAATAAAAACTTCCTTAAAGTAAATAGTGAAAGAAAGAATTCCTATGTCAGGAAACTTCAAGAAATAGAAAACATAGCATGAATGTAAGAATAATATGACAAGTAATAATAATGTAACCATGGTCTTATCTTTTCTACAAAACCTATTTAATTCATTTGAAGTCTTTCATGTATTTGTTCCAAAGTAAATTGCCCTTTTCAAATTCTATAAAGATATTCTACTGAGATCCATTATTTTTCTCGCTTTTCACAAGAATATGAGAGTAGAGTTGCTAGAGCAGACCAAGGCCCAACTTAGTCCAAAGTTTCAGAACATTTCCTTCTCAGAATGGCCAGCCAGGTATATCTAAAATATTCACAGGGAGAAGTTGAAGGCATATTAAGCCAACCACAGTCAAGTGATAGTCATATGGGTGGTATATAAATTTAGTAAAAAAAGTGTTCCTGTTCTCAATTTTTTGCCTTATGTTGATATTCAGAAATAATGATAAAACCACATAAAATCTCAAGTCTAATAAATTTATTTTTATTTATTTATTTGCAAGATTTATATACCGTCCCCCTCTCCCCATGGGACTCGGGGCGGTGTACAGCCATTAAAAAATACAATAATAACACAATAATTAAAAACAATTAAAAAGATTAAATTAGGTGGCTGAATAATAAAAACAAGGCAAGGGTTTAAAAATAAGGACTAAAACCAATTAAAACCGAATTTAAAACCCCATAAAACCCTAGGCCAGACCGGCTTGATGAAATAAATAAGTTTTCAACGTGCGCAGGAAGGTCAGAAGGTCAAGGATGATCCTTATGTCCGGGGGTAATTCGTTCCAAAGGACGGGTGCCCCCAAAGAGAAGGCCCGCACCCTCGGGGTCTCCAGCCGTCCAGCCGGTGGCACCCCGAGGAGACCCACTCTATGGGAGCGCACTGGCCGACGGGAGATTGATGGTGGCAGTAGGCGGTCCTGTAAGTACCCTCTCCCAAGCCATGGAGCGCTTTAAAGATGGTACCTAACAACTTGAAACGCACCCAAAATCTTGATTGACCTGCTCTCCATGAAGTTATGTAAGTCCCTTTTAAAGCCATCCAGGTTAGTAATCATCAATATTCTTGTGTCAGTAACTTCATCCAAAGTTAGTTACTGATATGTGAAGAAATTACAATATTTCTCTTCTTGTTTCTGTATCTCTTTCCATCAGCTTGAAATCAAATCTTACAGTTTTGAAAGAAAAGGGATTTTTTTTCCTGTCCAATTTCCCTATACCATGCATGATTTAAATATTTTTAACGTATGCACTTTTGGTCTCCATTTTACCATCCTATGGAGTCTAAGCTGTTCTTGTCTTTAAAAAAAAGCAGTTTGAGCTTTTGATCATTTCAAACTCCGTCTGCACTGTTGTCAGTCCTTCAAGAATGTCAGCCCTTCAAGGCAGACCAGATTAAGAGTTCAATGTCAGCACTACTTTTATTGTAAATCTATATTAAGAAAATCTTTCAAGTCTCAGGGACAGCATCAAGATAACAAGAAGTGATAATAGCAATAGCACTTTATATACTGTTTCATAGTGTTTTCCAGTGCTCTCTAAGCGGTTTACAGAGTCAGCATATTGCCCCCAACAATTTTGGGTCGTCCACTTCAGAAGGATGGAAGGCTGAGTCAACCTTGAGCCTGGTGAGATTTGAACTGCCAAATTGCAAGCAGCTGACAGTCAGCAGAAGTAGCCTGCAGTACTGCGCTCTAACCACTGCGTCACTGAGGCTCTTAATGATACCACTTTATATTATACTAGTAAGGAATTTAAATTTACCAACAAAAGAATAAAAGGAGACTAGTATAGCTATTTCAAGCTTTTTAGGTCTCATCAGCTGGCCATCATACCCATCTGGGATTCGAACCTAAGCCATTTGCATATTAGACAGATATATTAACCTCTAGATCATGGGCTCTCCTTGCTTTGTCAACTGTACCAAGGGAAAAATTAAGTGTTTTTCTGGTGAGCCTAGTCTATCAGGGCAGCCTGGTTTATCCTGATATGGGACAGAGAAAGTGGAAGCAGTATGCTCCTTCCCATCTTTGGGTAAACCAGGTTGCTCTGATAGACTGGTCTCACTGGAAAAACACTTGCACTAACACTTGCACTTACACTTGGAATCCAGTTCTGGTCACCATGATACAGAAAGGATACTGAGATCCTACAAAGTGTGCAGAGAACAGATAAGATAAGATAAGCATTCTGGAGGCTAAATGATACATATAATGAGCAGGTAAGGGAACTAGGAATGTCTAGCACGTATTGAAGAGAAGGAATGAGGCGATATGACAGCTGTCTTCCAGTACTTGAGGGACTGTTACAGAGAAAAGTAGGTTGTACCTGAGGACAGGATAAGAGGGTATGGATGGAAGTTCATTAAAGACAGCTCCAAGCTAGAATTAAGGAGAAATGACAGTAGGAACAACTATTCACTGGAATAGTTGGCCTACTGGAGTTATGGATGCTCCATCACTGGAGATTTTTAAGAATAGAAAAGACAACTATTTGTTTGGGGTGATATAAAGTTCCCTCCCTTAATCAGAGGTTTTGACTGAAAGACCTCCAAAGTCTTTCCTTCCAGCCCTATGATTCTGTGAATGCCCTTCTCCCCTCCTCACTTTTTCTTTGTGACAGCTAGGGGGAGGATTCTTATTTGATAATTTTATTCAGATCATATTCCTGTTCCACACTCAATCCTTTTATCTGACCATAGTGTTGGTAGCAGCTCTTCCTTCTGTCCCTCAAGACCATTGCCTCTTCTCTCTACAACTTCTTCCAGGTATACTAGATTGTAAAACGAGCAAACAGAACATCCCACGGTTTTCCAGGTACGGATATATCTTAGTTGTCTAAGAGCATTACAAACTTGGCATTTTTAATTTCATCCTTTTCTAATGATCCTTAGCTTAGCTTAGTTTAGATTTGCCTGTTTTCATAGCTGCCACTGGTGGAGTGAGTCTTTTTGATAAGCTTTCCACTATGACTTTCCAAGATCTTTTCCCAAATAGAGTCAGCCTGAATTTCCAAAATGTATATGTGATGTTGGAATTTATGCATCAGTTCAGACTTATTTAAATTGAACTGCCTTTATCATTTAGCCAATCGTTTACCAGATTATAAAAGCCATTTTTGGAGTTTTTTCAAAGCTATATTTGCTTTTTATCACTCTGAGTAACTGCATATCATCCACATACTCACTCCATTGTCTTAAGTCAAGAGGAAGGCTTTGCTTGCAATTGCCAATGTGTTTAAAATCCAGGGATAGTTTGTCACAGTTTAGTTAGTTTAGATAGTTTAGTTTCTTTACTTTGGCCTCTGCAACAGCTACCCAAGAAGAGTATTGATAGACCTTTTAAAGCCCATCACTGGCAAATTAAATTTGTTCCTCTCTAGAATGAGAGTGTCGTGGTAGTATACTTTATGACTTGAATTGCCTGCCAAGTGGCTTAGGAAGTCTTTTCTATTTGCTCTGCATAAAACAGAACAAAACAAAAAATTAAAGGAGTAAGGGAATAGCTTCCATTGTGTATTGAGGTTGATTGTATTTAAATCATGTTTGCATGTTGGAAAGAACTGGTTCATCCTGCAGTTGCTTTCATTTACCCAGCACATCTTAGTATCACATTTGATGCTAAGGCTTAGTTACCATTGGTGATAGATGCTTGTTAGAGACTAACATCAAGTGCTAAGTCAAAATTTCTTAGTATGCCGTCTGGGGAATTCTAGAAGTCTACACATCGTCAAGTTACCAATGTTGAGAAACACTGCACAAAGTATTTCCATTAAACATGTCTCATCCTGAAGACAGTCTTGGGTGAAGGAAAGCTGGATAAAGAAATTAATACACAGGGCCTCATCCAGTCTTTTTCAACCTGGTGCTCTCCAGATGGACTGGACTTCAACTGTCCAAATGCTCAGTCCGTATTTATAAGAATAAAGACGCATTGGGCTATTTAACACAAGTAACATTTACTTTAATTGGGTGATTATGTGCTTCAAGGTATTTTATTTTACGAGCTTCATCAGGCAAATATATATTCTTGTATTGTTGTACTTTTTAAGAAATTAATTAAGTTAATTTGAATTAAATAGATATAATTGCCCAATCGTAGGGTGCTTCAAAGTTAACCTTTTGTCAGTTCTGGTCCATTAAAATGGGCTAAAGTGTTGTGAATCTTCAGGCTGCCACAGGACTCTTCCTCAGTTATGTTGGCTTTCACTGCATGCACTATAAGGGATCATGAGGGGAAAAAACACCCCAACTTTAATTTTACTAAGCCAATGGTATCACATATTAATATATAACAACGAAGACAACACTACACCATTTCTCAGGACAAACTATTGGTATTATGTTCATATTTCTTTTAGAACTCATTGCTAAATATTAATTTTCATAAAACCATGCCCCCTAGCTAGAGTAGTTATAGTTTTGTTTTCTTTTGCATTATATATTATTATTTCTTTTACATGGATCGATCTCCCTCATTATGGGGTCATTGAGTCCATAGAGTTTAATATAAGGTCTTAATGCCTGACATGAAAGACAGCCATTACCATAAAGGATGTTTATAAAAAAACATATTAAGCAGATACTTTAATTAGGTCAACTATGGCTTATTGAATAGCTGCCAGTTTTGAGTTTCCAAGAGCTCCAGCCAAGATATTTAACAGTCAGGGGAAAAATTAGGGCTGTTAATATTTTGATGGTATCATTCATATTGCATAATCAGGGCTATCTGTGGGATGTGGTCCAAAGTCGTGGGCACAACTGTACAATCAAAGCTCCATTTGTTTTTTAAGGGCATTCCATGTGTGACACACATAAAAAAACAGATGGAATTTCAAAAGACTTTGCTTATACAAACTGATAGGGAACACTGGCAATCATGACTAAGCTTATATCTCCCTCTGGCTTCCCCATTGATTTGTGGAAAACTGTCAGGTAGCTTTGTAAATGATAATCACATGGCCACGGCTGACAGTAGCAGTAGCAGCTGTGCAGTGGTACTGAAGAGACCACAACTTTCCTAAATTATATTACCACAAAAGTTAGGGGTCTAGGCATTTTGTAAATTAACCCTTTTGAAATATTTTCAGAAGTGGTATTCAGTAGGTTCTGATCAGTTCTGGAGAACCGGTAGTGGAAATTTTGAGTAGTTCGGAGAACCGGCAAATACCACCTCTGACTGGCCTCTCCCTCATCTATTCTCTGCCTCCTGAGTCCCAGCTGATCGGCTGGATCTTCTCTAGTTGCCCTGCACAGGAGAATGGAGCTGAAAAACAGGTTAGTGGGGCAGTAACCTGCCCCTGCCATGCCCACCAAGCCACGCCCACAGAACCAGTAGTAAAAAAAATTTGAATACCACCATTGATGTATACATGTACATGGCAAGAGAAACAAATCTTGCAAGTTTACCAGATGGATGCATAGTGAACAAAGCTGTTACAGAATCTAGAAGTCCTGTTACAAATGCTTCGAAACCTCCTCCCAGAGGGAGCAATAGAAATAGACCATGAAGTGTGTGTGTGTGTGTGTGTGTGTGTGTGTGGTCTCTAACAATGCTTTGAGCTCTAAGCACATAATGCTTATAAGCAATATCTTGAATGACAGAAAGCGAGCTTCCTATAATCTTCTCGGCTGTCTTCACCAGTCTCTGTATGGACTTTCTATCTGAGGCACTGCTGCCACCAAACCAAACAGGAATTTTATTTTATTTATTTATTTGATTTGTCAATCGCTTACAAGATACAGTTTTGAATACATGAGATGGATACTTATAAGAAAAATAAAAAAATAAAAAGAAACTATAGGACAGGGACGGTAGGCACGATTGGTGCACTTATGCACACCCCCTACAGACCTCTTAGGAAGAGGGTGAGGTCAATAGTAGACAGTCTAAGGTTAAAGTTTTTGGGGTTTGGGGAAGAAAGAGTCCCAGCTGACTGGCTGGGTCTTCTTTGGTTGCCCTACATGGGAGAATGGAGCTGGAAAGCAGGTTAGTGGGGTTGGGAGGGAATGGGATTTTGCAATAACCTTCCCCCATGAGTGAGGAAGGAATGGAGATTTTACAGTATCCTTCCCCTGCCATGCCTACCAAGCCACGGCCACCAAGCCACGCCCACAGAACTGGTAGTAAAAAAAAAATGAATCCCACCATTGTATATTTTGGTTCAAAACCTATTGCTCTCTGAGGCACCATTTTGCTGAGTTGCAAAAACAGGCAAACAGATACAAGAGATTTAATTATTTTATTTTGTAGAATTAATTGGATGCCCATCCTACTTCAAGGTAATTTTGGATGGTTTATAATCATAAAAGATATAAACTAAAAACATAAATACATTAGTTCAAAAAGTCAAACACTGCACAACAATTAAAGGATGGGGAGAGTGGAAGCAGGAGGGGGAGGTGGGCTCTGATGTTAATCTATCAACCACCCCTACTGTGTGATCTCCGTATTGGAGCCCCAAGCTAACTCATGCAGCCAGTTCTTTAGGCTTTTATGGAAAGTCAGAAACGTTGGGTCTATCCTCATTCTGGAGAGTAAGATGTTTCAGAGAGCAGGAGCAATAGCAGAGTAGTCCCTTCTCCTGGACCCCACCAGCCGGAATAATTGGGCTGACAGAGCCAGAAACATATCTTCTCTGCCAGCATTGGTGGGGCAAGCCAACTCCAATGGGATTAAACCAGTGGTGGGATTCAATTTTTTTTTACTACCGGTTCTATGGGCGTGGTTTGGTGGGTGTGGCAGAGGAAAGATACTGTAAAAATCTACAGTCAGAGGTACTATTTACCGGTTCTCCGAACTAATCAAAATTTCTGCTACCAGTTCTCCAGAACTGGTCAGAACTGGCTGAATACCACCTCTGCTGCAGCTCTTTCTATTGTCTCCTAAGCAGTGGTGGGATTCAATTTTTTTTACTACTGGTTCTGTGGATGTGGCTTGGTGGGCGTGGCAGGTGAAGGATACTGTAAAATCTCCAGTCAGAGGTGGTATTTGCTGGTTCTCCTCAAAGTACTCGAAATTTCCGCTACAGGTTCTCCAGAACTGGTCAGAACCTGCTGGATACCATCTCTGGATGAAACAGTTACATGTATGTAGATAACACATCTAATTGGAATTAAGAATTGGAGAAGGGGGATTGAAATGTGAAGAAAGATGTGATAGCAAGGGGCTTAATTTTCTTTCCCAGCCAATAGTTTGGCTCTTTATGAATCTTGGCTCTTCCGATTCATTTCTGTTTTGCCTTGTAAAATAGGATTGAAGGAGAGAGCGTGCATTTAAGGCAAAGGACAGGTAGTCAGGAGTTGATAAATAAATGGGCATTTGGTTCTGAAAATTTGGGGTATAAAACGGTGGGAAGTTCGCTTCCAGAATAGCTTTACCATTGAATTTCCAGAATATTTAGTTAGAATGGAATGGAACGGAACAGAACAGAATAGAATGAGCTGGAAGGGACCTTGGAGATCTTCTAGTCCAGTCCCCTGCTCAAGCAGGAGAACCTATACTATTTCAGAAAAGAGACTCTCCAGTCTCTTCTTAAGAATCTCCAGGGATGGAGCGCCCATGATTTCTGAAGTCAAGCAATTCCACTGGTTAATTGTCCTCACTGTTAGGAAGTTTCTCCTTAATTCTAGGTTGCTTCTCTTTTTGATTAGCTTCCAACCATTGTTTCTTGTCCTGCCCTCTGGTGCTTTGGATAATAATTTTTGATCTCTTTGTGGCAGCCCCTCATATATTGGAATACTGATATCATACTAATTCTTATTTTCTTTGGACTAGCCAAACTCAAATTATCTGCAGGACCGCGTTCTGCCGGTAATCTCCCACCGAACTATGCGTTCCCACAGAGAGGGCCTTCTTCGGGTGCCGATGGCTTCCATGTGCCGTCTGGCAGCCTAGGAGTAGGGCCTTCTCTGTGGGGGCTCCCGCCCTCTGGAATGGTCTGCCTCCAGAGTTACGCAATAACACCGACCTGAGAGCTTTCAGATGTGCATTAAAAACCTGGCGTTTTGAGCAGGCCGGCCTAGGCTGAAATGGGATTTTTAGTGTAATTTAGTATTCGAGTTTTAAATTGGGATTTTAAAATTTGAGGTTTTATTAATTTATTGGGGGAGGGTATAATTTTAGGCAGCCTTAAGATATTTAATTCTCTTTTAACTTTTATAATTGTAAAAAGTTTTATGGTTGGCTGTACACCGCCCTGAGTCCTTCATGAGAAGGGCGGTATATAAATATATTAAATAAATAAATAATAAATAAATAAATAAATCCCAAAGCTGTTCTTCGTATGTTTTATTCTGAAGAATTGATCTTACTAGGATTTTATAAAGCGGTACTAATAGTTCATGTGATCTTGATTCTATACCTCTGCTTATACAACCCGGGATTGTATTAGCTTTTTTGGTTGCTGCAGCACACTGCTGGCTCATATTCAAATGATCATCCGCTAGGATTTCAAGGTCCCTCTCACACCTTTTGAGCCAGGTCTCACGTAATCAGTACTTATATCTTAAAACTTCATTTTTCTCAAAACTTTGCAGTTCTGCCTGCCAAGGGACAGATTACTTGAGTAGATTATCAACCTCAGTGTTCTTTCCTCCCTCAAAACCAGGGCAATCCAGCTGCCAATCCAACAGCAGTGACCAATATGGCAAATGGCAGCATTGAGAAAGAGGGGAGATATGCTTCTTCAGCCCCATACCTCGTGAGGATGAAGCTGAATCAACTGAGCCAAAGCCCTGAAGTCAAATAAAGGGACAAAGTAAAAGATAGGCAGCCTTCATGAGAAAGAGGCAACCAGAAAAAGGCAGTAACTGAAAAAACTGGGAAGAGAGAGAAATTTTTATTTTCCTTCAGATTGGAGTGAGGAAAAAATTTTCAAGCCATTTCCCTCAGAAGGAGAAAATATTTTATTTATTTTTTATTTATTTTTATTTATTTGTCAAGAAAGTATTAGATAACGGGTATAAGCAAGGTTATGAATACATGAAATGGATACGAATAAAAAAGAAACAATAGGACAGGGACGGTAGGCATATTGGTGCGCTTATGCATGCCCCTTACAGACCTCTTAGGAAAGGGGGAAAGATCAATAGTAGACAGTCTAAGATTTTTTGGGGTGGAAAAAAGCAGAATCAAGAAGCCCAGGCAGAACAGATACAGAAACAAATAGAATGGGTGAAGAAAAAATCAACGCTTTAACACAACAAAAAGAGAAATCAGAAACTGAAAAAGATAAAAGATCATACTCTGTAGAAAAAGTTTTATAGCCATATAAAGAATGGCAATATGAATAAATAGGGATTAATAAAACAGGAAAATACAAATCAGCCATAAACAAATGTATATTGGAGTTATATAGTAAACTCAGAAATGGTGAAATTGAACTTTAAATAATATAATGCAGATAAAAGACTTATAGAAATAGTTAAATGCACTAGAAAATAGTTCTATTATTAGAATTCATTTCTAAACTAGTTAAAGGCATTCTATAATTTACAATCCTTTTTTTAATTTGTAAACTCTCCTTTTTTTAAAAGTCTCCTTGTTAGCCATCGAAGGCAGAATCAAAATCAATTGTCCAAATTGTTTTGTGCCGATTGAGTCTGGCCCAATCTGCTTATTGGGAATTCAAAAAAAAAAAAAAATCTGTGACATTGCCTTATTTTACAAAGGCTGCAGTTGTATGGCTCATTTGAGAACATCCCAGCCAGCTTTACTCCAGGCAATTTGAATATAAGAAAAGAGAATGACATTGGAAAGACTAAATAGAGGCAGAATTAAGTATTTGGAACTAGAAAACTTTCCCTAATTTATTCAAACTTTAAAAAATCTTCATGATTTTTTAGATATATCTATATATTATAGATATATCTAGATCCTCTCCAATTGGGTTTCAGGCCCGGGCACAGCACGGAGACGGCATTGGTCGCGTTGGTGGATGATCTCTGGAAGGCCCGGGACAGGGGTTGTTCCTCTGTCCTGGTCCTGTTAGATCTCCCTGCGGCTTTTGATACTGTCGACCACAGTATCTTATTGCAGCAATTGGGGGGGTTGGGAGTGGGAGGCACTATGTTACGGTGGTTCTTCTCCTTCCTCTCTGACCTCTCGAAATTTGTGTTGACGGGGGGGCTGTGATCGGCCTCAAGGCTCTTGTTTTGTGGGGTGCCTCAGGGGTTGGTGCTCTTGCCCCTTCTGTTCAACATTTATGTAAAGCCGCTGGACGAGATCATCCGTGGTTTTGGGGTAGAATTCCATCAGTATGCTGATGATATTCAGCTATACATCTCTACCCCAGGCCATCCCAACGAAGCCGTTGAAGTGATGACCTGGTGCCTAGAAGCCATGCAGAGTTGGATGGGTCTTAACAGGCTTCATCTCAACCCAACCAAAACAGAGTGGCTGTGGTTTCCTGCGCCCAGATACAGCCAGCTCACTCCATTGCTGGTTGTGGGGGGAGAGATTTTGACCCCCACGGAGAGGGCGTGCAATCTGGGTGTCCTCCTGGATGTACGGCTGTCATTAGAAGATCATATTGCGGCTGTCACCAGGGGGGCCTTTTGTCAGGTCTGGCGGATCTGCCAATTGCGGCCCTTTCTGGATCGGGGCGCTCTTCTCACAGTCACATCTGCCCTCGTCATCTCCTGCTTAGACTACTGCAATGCTCTCTACATGGGACTCCCCTTGAAGAGCATCCGGAAGCTTCAGCTGGTGCAGAGTACGGCCATGTGGGTGATTTTGGGGGCTCTTCGGAGCTCCCGTGTTACACCGCTCCTGTGCAAGCTGCACTGGCTTCCGGTGGCCTTCCAGGTGCGATTCAAGGTATTGGTAGTCACTATTAAAGTGCTTCATGGCTTGGGACCCGGGTACTTATGGGACCGCCTGCTGCCACCATCGGCCTCCTGCTGGCCAGTGCGCTCCCACAGGGTGGGCCTCCTTGGGGTGCCATCGGCTGGCAGTCCCAAAGGTGCGGATCTTTTCTGTGGGGGCACCCTCCCTCTGGAACGAATTATCTCCGGAGATGCAAGCCATTACTGACCTGCAGACCTTCCGGTGCACACTAAAAACCCATCTTTTCCAACAAGCCGGTCTGGCCTAGTACCAATTATTATGGTTTTCAAATTTTTTTTTAAAAAAAATTTCTGGTAATTTTAACTTTTCTATCTTGTTTTTACTGTTTTTCTCAGCCATTAATTTAATTCTTTTAAAGCTTTTTTAAAATTTTATTTATTGTGGGTTTTTTTTATCTTGGCTGTACACCGCCCCGAGTCACATTGCGGGAGAGGGGGCGGTATAAAAATTTAATAAAATAAATAAATAAATAAATGAGAGGATAGACAAAAAAAACCTCTTGGATTCACTTCTGCTCTGCCAGATTACCAATGGAAAGAAATGTCCATGTTGGTGCACTAGAGTAGTGAAAAGGTGAAAAAGCTACCAATCCTAATTCAGCAGCCTTGAGGGCTAGAATCTTGAAACACGAAAGACAAGGTTTTCTAGATGGAAGTGTGCCCCAGTATGGATCATTTTATTTGGAACTTGCTTGCTAGATGAAAGTTTATTTTGCAATGGGCAGGGGGGTGGGGGTGGGGTTGAAAAATATAGAAAAAAAGTTGTGGGCTTAGAAAGCTAGAGAAAAAAAATGCTAAGTTCCTATCAGGGCAAATGTGAGTTCAGAGATAAGACTCCTAGGAAAGGTGTCAGACTTGACAGCTTAAAATTAGAAATAGTTATGTAAATCTTGGCTCTGAATCAGGAAACAGCACATGTTGCCAAGGTTGTTAAGTATGGTCCCATACGTTTGCAAATTAATTCAATTGCCTGTCATTTGATTACAGTTCCCTGGTGAAGTTACTAAAACTACTACTGTGCAATGTGTTGCACAGCACCAGAAAAACTTGTCCTTTTTCTCCCTAGTTCAGGAATCTTTCAAATAATACAACCATATGACACTCCTCCCCCCCCCCTTTTTTGTTTTTTGCCATTGGAGCCTTCTCTTCAAATTAAAACAGGAAATTTAATAAAACCTATGATCCTTGGAAAACTGCCAAGAAAGCCAACAGATTCTCTCTCTATTAAGAAAATTCAACCTGTATGACTCTTATTTTATCACGACACCAACAGGAGTTTCTCTGATGAGGACTGATGAGTCCTTGGTGCTCTCTGAGGTTGCTTGTTTCCTTGCAGACATTTCATTACTCAAACTGTGTAATATCATCAGTGCTAGTAAGGAGTGTTGTTTGCTGCAGTTTATATCCTTTGCCCTGTCAGTGTTGATGGGGCTGGTCTTCGAATTTCTTTTGTTGGGTTGTTTGCTATTGGCTCAGCTTCTTGATTGAGGTATTGTTTTACTTGATTGTGGGTCTGATGTTAACCTTGGAGTTAATCTATGGGTGCTAATTGCTGGTGAAGAAATGCTTGGGTCTTTTTGTTCTTTGGGGGAGGGGGGGCTGGGTGATCTTTTGCATATTCCAGGAGTGCCAAACTCAAGTCTTGGGGGCTGGATTTAGCCTCCAGGGTGCTTAGATCTTTCCCACAGGGCCTCCCTGGAAACAGCAAAGACTAGCCTGCAGGACCTCTGGCCCATGAAAATGGAGCTCATGAGGGACCTTCTGACCTTCATTTTCTCTCCTGTAAAATATTCCTAGGTATACATCTATATTGTAATGCCCTCTATTCTAAATGATAATAGATAATTGGTTAATTATATTCTACTATTCTACTATATAATAGTATATGATATCGTCTAGATAATAAGTTAATAAAGTAGATATAATAAATTTAGTAATACAATAAATAATTAGATATATTCTAACATATATTATAATTTGTAATTAATAAATTGTTATTACTTAAAAAATATTGTGAGAATATTTATCTATTATTAATTAATTGTTATTATATTTAGTTAATAATTAATACTAAAACTAATATTAATATCAAATTTTCGCAGTATTGACACAATCCAGCAATTCATAATATTAAATATTAAATAATAATGTCTGTCAGTTACACCTTGTCAATATCCAATATACAATCTCATCAGTTATGGAGAGCTCCAAATTCATAAAGCAGAGAAAACAGAAAAAGAAAGAGTAAATATAAAATAATACATATATATATGTAATTAACTATATATTTCTTAGTTAATTGTAGTTAATTGATTGATTAATTAATTATACCATCAATTACAGTACCTTCTACCTTCTTATTTGATATATTTATCTCTGCTATTTAAGAATAATTAAGATATTTAATATTCTCTATAGATTCACAGTCAGATCTACTTCAGTCGAAATGTCTTCTTCCTATTCTGCAGAGTCACTGCACAATCACTATTCTGGTCTCCTATCTTTCTTGCTTCTTTCGAGACTTCTTTCTTTTTCTCTAACACTCTAAAGGGGTCTTTTCATTTTCCACTTTCTCTGACAGAGGGTTGCAGGAGGCTATCCCAGCCAAAAATGGAGCTCAGGAGCTTGTTTTTACTGGCAAAGTGCTTGGACCACCACATGAGTGATGTCATGCTGGCCACACCCATCCTGGCCCTCCACCGCAGCCCCCCACAGGTCAAACACAACCTGATGTGGCCCTCAATGAAAGGAGTATCTTTTTAGTTGACATCGAGTTTGACACCCCTGGTGTATTCTATAGCTGTTGTTAGTGTTTATATGTGTCTATTGATGGCTGATTTGTCAGAGTGCCAGGCTTCTAGAAATTCCCTGGCATTTTTGGGCTTGGCTTGGTCTAAGAGGGTCACTTTTTCCCAATTGAAACTATGGTTAAATCTATCTATATATTGTGAAATTAAAGAATATTCATCATGTCTTCTGGCTGCTAGTTGGTGTTTGTAAATGCATTCTGCCAGTCTTCCCCCTCTTTGTTCTACATTGTGGTTGTTGCAGTTAAGAGCACTTGGCTAGAGAGTGAGGGGTTGTGAGTTCACATCCTCCCTTAGGCACAAAGCCAGCTGGATTACTTTGGAACAGTCACTTATTCCCAATCTGACGAAGATATAATTGATTGATGATTATGTACCATCAAGATGGCACATAACATGAGCCATCACCAATGTAACTCAGTTCATTTACCTTCCTACTAATCTTCCTCTTCTCTTTCCTTCTACCTTTCCCAGCATTATTTCCTAGCTAGATCTTTGTGTTTGATGTAGAATAATTTTAATCTAGTCATGACTCTATTGAGAATTCTGGATTGACAAGTTTGATGATCCATTTGCTTGTTTGCTTGACTGCACATGATGTTCTCAGGAATCTTCTCCAATATCAAAGTTCAAAGACTCAATACTTTTCAAACCAATTCCAAAACTATCAAGACTATTGCCATGTAGTCATCAGTAGTCAAAATTGTCTTAAAAGTGCCCCAGCCTATAATAACTAGGCATAGAAAAGACACTCTTTTCACTCCTGTAGAATAGGTGACAATAGTTACTTAATCCAGAAGATCACAAAAAGGGTGGGGCCTAATTCAGACTTAAATGGGAGACCACGAGGAGGTTCCTGGACTAGATACTCCAGGCTAGAATATGGGAATACTGAAAACTGAAATATTGAAGAAACATCCTGAAAGAAGATTACGATCTCTCCTTATTGTTGTTAAGAACACAGCAAAATGCTTGAGGAAGACTTTTTCTGTAAGAGAGGGAATTTTGAAGGACTGATTTGAGAAGCATCTTCAATAAATGATCCAATTTTGCCCACCTTTCTCTGCAAAATAATCAGTTAATAGGACAGGCTGGGAAATATCCAGACTTGTGAAGAAATGTAATTGCTTTTCATTCATTTTGCTGCACATTATGATTTCATTTGACAGCACTGAAAGCATTTTCTCTCATTTGCAATAATATTGGAGGTCAAATAGGAGATAATTCGATGAATGCATCCCGTTGACTTTGCTCTTTTTCTTGTTTCTAAAAAACACTAGTCTTCAATTCTAATTATTCTCCCTCACTGCACTTTTTATGGGAATTCAGTTGGCTTCTAGAAGATTACAATATGGAGATATGCTATTTTCTTTTACATCTGATATTGGGACAGTGCCACATATTAGTGGCCCATGTGATCACAGCTAAAATTGGAAGAGACCATTGCAGGACAGCCACTTGCTGATTACAAGAATCCAAACTTAAAGCCTTCCAAAGAGATAGGCATCTAGACTTCACAGAAAACATTCAATTGTTTGCGCTGTTTGTGGTTAAGATTTGTGGTTTTTTTCCCATTCTCCTGATCATTCCCACTGCCTTTTTAGCACTGTTCTTACCTGACCAAATCCCTCTGCAGAAATTTCAATTTAGTTCTGATTCAGAAATTTTAATGTGTATATACAATACATATTTGGGGACATGAAAGGAGCCTGATCAAAGATTGTATTACATTTGACAATGGGGTGTCCCCTGAGCAACAGTGTAACTGCAAGTACTTTCAATCCAGAAGTACTGTTCAGTTAGCTTTATAGGTGCTTCGGACATGAATACAGACAGTATATACAACACACATATATGCACAGAAACACAGAAACATGCACTATAGCATATGTACACAAATATGTAAAATGCAGTGGCCTAGAGGTGGAGCTCTCATCTCACAATCAAGAGGCTGTGAGTTTGATCCTAGGTAGAGGCTAATATTTGGAATAGACTCTCTAGCTCGAGCAGGAGGTTTGGTCTAGATGACATCCAAGGTCCCTTCCAATTCTGTTATTCTATGTATTATTGTCAATCCATACATACATACATATATCTATCTACCTATGTGATACAATCCTATATATGCACACACACACATACACACACACACACACACACTATATATATGTGTTTTAGGTTTTTAATTAAATTTTAATTGGGGTTTTTAGTTTTTAACTTTTAAATTGAATCTGAATTAGACAGCCGGATTAAATTATTTAATTTATTTTTAACTGTATTTATTGTATATCTTGTATGTTTTAGTAGGCTGTACACCGCCCCGAGTCCCTTTTTTGGGAGAGGGGGCGGTATAGAAGTTTAAACAAATATAATATAAATAAATATAAATATATATATATATATATATATATGTATGTATGTATGTATGTATGTATGTATGTATGTATGTATGCATGCATGCATGCATGCATGTATGTATGCAGGTCTTGGTGTGTTCTGGACTTTTCCCATGTAAGATTGAGACTATCTTGGCAACGTTTCGACGAAATCTCACTCGCTATCTTCAGGCTGGTGCTTTCGGCTTTGTGCTTGTGTGAGCAAAGTGTGATCTGAGCAGCTGTCTCCCTATATATTCTGGTGGGGAGGTTGACTGTGTTGTCATTTCTTGATTGGTTGATGGAGTTGATGTTTGCAGATTGGCTGGCTTTTTCTTAAGAACATGTGTGGCTGAGGTATTGGAAGACATCCTGAGTCTTGTGCTGTAATCTCCTGGGTCGTAATGACCTGGGTAATGGGCTATGTGATGACCTTTTGAGTTCTAATCTTGTGACATCCTGGGTCTTGTATTGTAATCTTGTGGGTCGTTGGCTGTGTTGCAACATCCTGAGGTTTTGTGGTGTAGCCTCCTGAGTTCTGTGATGTGATATCCTGAGCGAGTGGCTGTGATGTGACATTCCAGGTTTTGGTTTGGCTCCGAGTTTGAGGCCTGGCTCTGTGTTCATGGCATGTGTCAGTTTGCTTGGTTTGGGGGTTGGGGTATGTGGCAGCTGGTGATGAAGCCATGGTCTGGTTTCTGGATGGTGGTTGCCTTTTGTCTATAGGGTGGGTTTGGGTTTGAGTCTGGTGAGGGAGTTTGGTGGTAGCGTCATGTGTTGTTTTGGGTCCAGTATTGGTTTTCATGACTGGGACTCGTTTGTTGATAAGGGCTTGTTCATGTTATGGGGGTGTTTCTCTATTTCGATGGCTTCCCTGATTATTATCTTATTGAAGTGTTTAGTATTGGAGATTAATTTGATTCCCTCAAAATTAATTTCATGTTCTGTGGCTTTAAGGTGCTGGAAAGGGGGGGAAGAATTTTCTTCTTTTCTGACTGTGTTCTTGTGTTCTGCAATGCATGCATTTATTCTCCTATTGGTTTGTCCAATGTATGTGGCTGGGCAATTGTTGCATGGTATTTCATAAACTCCTTGGTTTTCTAGCTGGATCTTGTCTTTGGGGTTTCTTCGCATGTTGGCTATTGTTTGGTCAGTGCCGAAGGCTGTCCTGTTATTGTGTTTGTTGAGATTTTTGCTGATTTTATCTATAGTGCCTTTGATGTAGGGGAGGAGGGCAATACCGTTGTCCTGTTCTGTGTCTCGGTTTCTGGAAGGTGTCTCCTTTAGGATTAGGTTGGTAATTGTGTCTCTTTGGAATCCGTTGGAAATTAATACGTTAGTGAGGGTGTGTAATTCTGTTCTCAGGTGGTCTTTTTCAGCTAGGCGTTTGGTTCTGGAGATGAGGGTCTTGGCTACGGAGTTGATCTGTGCAGTATGGTGATGGGATTGTGCGTTTAAGTAGCGGTTGGTATGTGTTTTCTTCTGGTGGATGGTATGTCTTAGGGAGCCATTGGGTTTTTTGTAAATTAGGACGTCCAGGAAGGGAAGTTGGTTGTTGGCTTCTGTTTCCATGGTGAATTGTATTTTGGGGTGTAGGCTATTGAGATGTGTGACGAAGTTGTCCAGTTTTTCTTTCTCATGTGGCCAAATTATGAAAGTGTCATCTACATATCTAAGCCAGAGTTTGGATTTGTGTTCGGATTTGTCTAGAGCATTGGTTTCAAAGTGTTCCATGTATAGGTTAGTGATGACGGGTGAGAGGAGTGATCCCATAGGTGCTCCTTCTATCTGTTTGCATCTTTGTCCATTGTGAATGAAGTATGTGTTGGTTAGGCAGTGATTGGTCAGATATAGGATGTGCTTAGGGGGGTTATATTTGTTTTGGATGGTTGTCAAGGCTTCTTTAATAGGTACTTGGGTGAAGAGAGATATGACATTGAAGCTCACAAGTAGGTCGCCGGGTTGTAGGTTTTGTTTTTTTATTGTTTCTATGAAGTTTTGTACGTGTGAGGTGATGGATTCTGTGTAGGGCTGGAGTTGTTTGGTGAGAAATTTGGCAAGATTCTGTAGAGGTGAGCCTATGGAGCTTACTATAGGTTTGAGTGGTGTTTCTTCTTTGTGTATCTTGGAGAGGCCATAGAGTTTAGGGCATCTGGATGATTTTTCTCTGGGGATGATTCTTTGCTGAATCTCTTCACTGATGGGGGAGGCTTTTATTTCAGATTTGGTGATTTTTTCCAGGTAGGTGGTGGGGACAGTATTTAGAGGTTTGTAAGTGGGTATTGGAGTAGGTTGGATAGTTTGGATTGGTAGTCTGATGTGTTCATCATGACCGTGGCGTTGCCTTTTGTCTGCTGGGAGAATGATTATGTTGTTGTCTTTCCTCAAGTTGCTTTTTGTTCTTCTCTGTGTAAGTTGCTTCTGGGTGGACTGCTGGAGCAGAAGATGTTTGTGACTTCAAGCCTAATTTTATTGGCTACATCTGGGTTAATTTTGGTTAGGCTAGCTTCAAACTCGGAGTCAAACCAAAACCTGGAACATCACATCACAGCCACCCGCTCAGGATATCACATCACAGGAACTCAGGAGGCTACACCACAAAACCTCAGGATGTTGCCAACGACACACGAGATTACAATACAAGACCCAGGATGTCACAAGATTAGAACTCAGAAGGTCATCACACAGCCCATTACCCAAGTCATTACAACACAGGAGGCTGATAGTCACACAGCCAATACCTCAGCCACACATGTTCTTAAGAAAAAGCCAGCCAATCTGAAACATCAACTCCATCAACCAATCAAAAAATGACAACACAGCCAACCTCCCCACCAGTATATGGAGACAGCAGCTCAGATCACGCTTTGTTCACACAAGCACAAAGCCAAAAACACCAGCCTGAAGATGGCGAGTGAGATCTTGTTGAAACGTTGCCAAGATAGTCTCAATCTTACACGGGAAAAGACCAGAACATGCCAAGACCTACATACCTATACCTGTGAAAATCTACGAAAACAAATATTTTCCAAATTTTTAGATATCTGATGAAAATTTCAATCTACTTCTGGCAATCCCTGAATAGGAAAGATGAAGACTGGGTAAGAAATGCATTGGAGTTCACTCAGTTAGTTAGGAAAATCTGAACAACTCTTAATTCTTGCACAATATCAAGAATTAACATTTACATATTCTTCAACTTGATTAAAACAAAACATGACAAGCTTTTATCTGGCTACCCTTTTCACTAACTTAGTTTCGTATCAAAGATCCACCTCTCAAAGCTCTTTGTGTGAGCATCAAGATGTCAAGGAAGCTTTGTCTAAGGAAGGGGGCACCAAAGAGACAGGGATTGACAAAGTTCCTATCATGTTTGGGACTAAAAAAAGAGACTAAACCTCTCAGATAGAAGTGTTATAAATTTAAGATTTTGGGTTGCTGAACAGGGAAAAAAATGGCTTGACCTAGATGCTAGAGTGTGAACCTGTCATTGTTAGTAGTAAACATCTAAAACCATAGAGATCCAATAGAACCTCAACATCTATCTCTGGAGAGAAGTTGGATAAAAATATATTATAGTTCTAGGTATGAGGTTATGAATGAGGAGAAACTTAGTCATTGGTAGCTGGTTGGCAAAGCTGCTATTCAGATGGTTTTTAAGGATTTCCCATAGAAAAGATAATTAGTAATTTAAGATACATTGAAAATAGATTTGTTAAAAAAATGAAATGCATTTATGTATGTGGATATATGTTAATAATCCAATGAAGAAGCATACCTATAGACTTGCTGCTTCAGGATCTCAGGCGTCAACAAAGTATTTTACATCTTAAGTACTGTATATCAGATATAATTGTTAACATTCATCCAGTTGTAACCAGGACATAAAACTCCCTACTTTTCCATTCAGTTCAATTGCCCATTAGTCTGCCTATTAAATCCACCCAAAGATGGTATTCCTTTAAAATTCATAATGCATAAGCATGATCTTTTTCTCATCTTGAGGGAATTGTAAATGGAAAGAAGAAAGATGTGTTTGAGTCCATCAGCAAAAGTGAAAAAGTGCTGCCAGATAGACTAACACAGAGGTCTTCAAACTTGACAACTTTAAGACTTGTGGACTTCAACTCCCAGAATTCCTGAGCTAACATGACTGGAGGAGGAATTCTGGGAGTTGAAGTCCACAAGTTTTAAAGTTGTCAAGTTTGAAGACCCTTGTGTTAGTCTATCTGGCAGCACTTTTTCACTTTTGCTGATGGACTCAAATGAATATTCAAAGTGCTAGTGGTGAGTTGACTATCCCCCTCCAAAAAAAGCAGCACCTGGAGTTCTTGCCAAAATTCAATAGATAGATGAATTCTCCATGTTTTCTTTAGGGCACTTTACAGGTGTATGAGAGAACTGATTGTAATCCAGTTGAAAGCATTACATCAGTTGAATTGGGGAACAAAGCCATCCTAATGATTTGATTTGAGGGGATAGAAGAGACTGATTTAATTTGATGAGTTGCTCCCATCAAGAGAAAAGGGACTTTCATATATGTGTTACTCCCTACAATTTTAAAAGCTCATGAATTAATATCCAGCCCAATTTGTTTCTCTAGTGCACCACTTCATCATAGAATGACTCAACTTTATTCAATCTGTGTTTCCTTCAAAATAAGCATTCTATTGAAATTTTATTGCATGCAATAAGTTAAACACCTGAATCAAATCTGTTGTTTGCCATTCATCCGTTTGACTCATATTCCTATACAAGAGTTTTTGTTTCTTAAAAAATTAAAGCAAAATTTTTGCATTTAATAGAATCATTTTAATCATTCCTTTCTTCCCCTTTGAGTCAGTAATAACACCTGGTGACTTCTTGAACAAGTCCCTGCATTTTTCTTAATAACATTTCAGAAATAGTTTGCCATTGTCTTGTTCCTACCATTGAGAGAGATGACTGGTACAAGGTCATCCAGCTAGCTTTGTGCCTAAGGTGGGACCATTGTCTCCTGGTTTCTAGCTTGATTCCTTAACAAGTAGATCAAACAGGTTCTTTAATATGATGAGCTACTGTATATTATTTTTATGAATCCTAATTTAACTTGGCTTTTCCTTCCAGTCAGCTCATCTGCCAATTATGGGCTGATGAGAAAACAGTTCCTATCTATAGGTGCTGTGGTTTTGGTCAAAATCATAGTCAGAAACTTATAAGGAAGAAGGAACCACTGGATGACCTTAGGTGGAACTATCTCAGTTACACATTGCTAAGAAGATGAATGGAGCAGCTTCCAAACTCTCCATTGCTACAGTGTTGACAATCATCAACCAGACCCAGAAGGAACATTTCTAGAACTTCCTTCTAAAAGAAAGAATACAGGTCCTAACTTTAGACTCTAGAAGAAATGTGCCATATGGTGGAGTCTACACGAGCAATGAAGAAGTTCTTAGGTAAAGAACAAGCAGTCAATACAGTCCAGGTATCCCCTTTGGGTATTTACTTCAGCCTTGGATATTCATTGTCATTCACTGGCTGTGAAGCAAGACTACTTCACCCCTTTCCTAAGAGATCTATAATGCATAAGCACAACAACGTGCCTATTGTCCCTGTACTATTGTTTCTCTTATTTTTCTTATAAGTAAATAAAATAAATAAATACTGCATTAAAAGAATTTGATCTGAAAAACACTTAAAAAAGGATCAGTTTCTAGGAAATGTTATTTGGACTAAAGACTATTTTCAAAGGGTTGCATAGAATCAGAAGAGTGGCATGGTGGTGCAGTGGTTTAAAAACACTGGATTGTTGGCTAGAGATGGTTGGCACTCTGGTGGTCCAAGTCCATGGCACCACATGACAGAGTGAGCTCCTGTCATTTGCCCCTAGCTCCTGCCCACCTAGCAGTTCAAAAGCATGTAACAATGCAACTAGATAAATAGGTACTATTCTGGTGGGAAAAGCTAACAGTGCTCAGTCTGGAAGTGGGAAGTGGTGCCGGATGTGCCTGGATGTAATGCAAAATTGGCAGAAGAAAGCCTGGGTGACCCAACATCTTCCAAACATTGCTAGCTAGCTGGTGCAAAGCCAGTCTGCCCCCTGTGGTATACCATGGATAGCATGTATGAATGAACAAAACGAACTGTCTTAGGCTGCCAGAGCAACTCTGTGGCAAGAAGCATTGTAGATTTCCCTGAATAATAAGGAACAAGTAACTTACTTCCTTTTGTTGTTCTGTGGCAGCATGTTCCCTGCTTCCTATTAAATAATGATGAAGGATGTTCTTCCTATTGGACAAGGCAGGTATGATGGATAATTTCTTCTGATGTCTAACAAGTATGAAAGTCATAGCTTTACTTAATGCTGTCTATTACCAATAAATTAAATTAAAACCTACTTCCAGAAAATATCTTCTACAATTGGTGGCAAGTTCTGTAGAACTAATGGAACTGACTTGGGTAAATACAAAAATATAAGATTTACAAATCTGTGTTTACCCTTTTAAGTTTTTTTTTTTTTAATATTTGCATCTGGGAAGGTACAAATCTCTGTTTAAAGAGGAAGGTATGTTGTGAGGTTTGTGATCCGATTCTCAGCTAAAATAAAGTCTGAATTCTGATTACAGTGAAGTTCCAGAAATCTTTCTCCTAATTTTCCTGTTTGAAAGGGGGTAATATTTTTCTTCCCATGCCAACGATTTAATGAAGAAGTCCAATAAATACAAATCTTTGTATGTTACAATACATTATGCAAGTATTCCTCATACCAAGGATATACAGCAAAAATATCAAACTCGATTCCATTGAGGGCTGCATCAGGGTTGTATTTGACCTCAGAGGCCGGAGTGGGTATGGTCCAGGTGGGCATGGCCAGTTTGATATCATTCATGTTGGGGATGCCTGTGGCCCAAGCACTCTGCCAGAGAAAACAGGTTCCCGAACTCTGTTTTTGGTTGGGATGATCTCCTGCAACCCTCTGCCAGCAAAAACGGAGCTCAGGAGGGCCACATTTTTGCTGGCAGAGGCACCTCAGGCTGGTCCTTTGCTATTTCCAGAGCTTCCCCATGGGCTGTATCTAAGTAGCCCATGGGCAGCATCTGGCCCCCAGGCCTTGAGTTTTACACCTCCGATATACAGTATGCAACTTTAAGACAAATGCCTGAAGACCAACATTTCCATTTTGTGCAGCGATGCTTTCACTTTCTTCTAATCTAACATAAGTTTTTGCGGGATAACTAACAATTATAATAGATACAATCTTATTATTTATTTAGTAATAGATAAGCACATACTTATTGTTATTCTTTTAAGTACCATTTTTAATACAATTCCTTCTGGTGAATTCATGGCCTAATTGCTAAATTAAAGTGGCTCATTCAAATCCAGTTAAAATCACTTATTACTAAGACAACCAATTTGGTCTGCTTCATTTCCACTTTGACAATCGCAAGTTTTCCTGAATCCATGCTTCTTACATTCCATGTTCCAGTGTGTGTATACAGTATATGCACCTATAAAAAGAGCTTTTTCCCTTTTCAGTTTTAGTAACACGAATCACTGGATTATTTGTGACTCGGATCTAATTCAGCATAGCTTCCAGAACTTCTTTTTTTTAAATTAAATTTTATTAAGTTTCCAAATTTAAAAACATAAAACAAAATTTTATACATTGTTATCAACATCAAGACATCTTTTGCATTTCCTCACATTTTTCAGTATACTGTATGTATTTACTTATTCCTTTACCATTGCATCTTACTCTTACTATAAATCAATATCTTTTATCCTTACATCTCAATCTTTTCCATGGTATATTTACATATTTACATATTCCCTCATTTTTTTTCTAATTGCCATTTTATTTTCTTTTTATTTCTAAACCACTCATACCAGGCATCCCAGGCCCTATAATAAATTGAATCTTCTCTGTCTTTTATTTTCATCGTTAGCCTGTCCATCTCTATAAAATCTATTTTTTTTTTAATAACCATGCCTTCCGGTGGAACCCTTTTTTCCTTCCAGAGTTGTGCGTACGAAATCCTTGCAGCTGTTAATATATGTAACATAATATATCTATCTGTTTTATTGCATTTTTGTGTTATTATACCTAATAAAAAAGTTTCCGGATTAAATTCAATTTTTTGATTCGTAATTTCTTCTATCCATTGTCTAATTGTATTCCAATATTTTTTCACTTCCTGGCATGTCCACCAGGTATGAAAATAAGTGCCTTTTTCTTTTCCACATTTCCAACATTTTGGGTCTGAATTAAACATTTTTGCCAATCTAGCAGGAGGAAGGTGCCATCTATAGAACATTTTGTTTTGATTTTCTTGTATGCTGTGGATGTAATTAGTTTGTAATTTGATCCCACATTCTCTCCCAATTTTCCAGGTCTATATTATGGCCAACATTTTTTGCCCATACCACTATCGTCTCTTTGACCACCTCCTCTTCCATTTTAAAATCTAGTAGAAAGTTATATATTTTTGAAATCATTTTCTTTTCCATTTCTTGCAGAATTTTATCTAATTGATGCTTTTCCATGCAGAAACCAAATTGTTCTTTGTTCTTCTGATATCTCACCTGAATTTGCATGTATGGCCATCTATCTTTATATTTTGTGGCTGTAATTCTTTTCTCATTTTTAATCTTCCTTGTGTGTCTAATAGGTCTTTGTAACTCTTCTTTTCCCCCACATCCATTGCATTTAGGTAGATTTGTGCTTCCATAGTTGACAACCAGTTTGGTATTTTAGTATAATGGTTCTTTCTAATCTTAATCCATGACCGGATTAATGAATCTCTAATCATGTGTCTCTGAAACTATGTATGTTGTTCACATTTCCCATCCCATAGGAAACTATGCCACCCTCTCTGCAAGTCGTGACCTTCTATCGACAGTACTCTTCTATTTTCCAGGTTGATCCAATCTTTAATCCATACCATAACCGCAGCCTGATAATACATTTCCCAGTCAGGGAGTCCAAAGCCACCCCTTTCTCTTTTGTCCTGTAATAATTTCATTTTTATCCTAGCTTTTTTCCCATCCCAAACAAATTTACTTATTATTCGATCTAATTCTCTAAAAAAGGTTTTATCCAATCTTATTGGTACAGTTTGAAAAAGATATAGTATTTTTGGTAGAGTAGACATTTTAATTGCCACAATTTTCCCCAATAGTGATAGCTGTAATTTCCCCCACACTTCCAATTCTTTTTTTATTTGTATTATTAATTTGTCATAATTATCTTTTTTGTTTGAAGAGCATCTTGCTGTTAACCAAATGCCTAAATATTTTACCTTTTTCACACTTTGCATTCCCAATTTTCCTCCTTCCTGAACTTCTGATGACCATTGTCTTTGGTGAAAGAAGGTTAGAAAGGAAGAAAGAAAGAAAGAAAGAAAGAAACCTTTATAACTTGGTACACAATTTCATCTTAAATAATTATATAGTGACCTTGGCAATAATACAGAGAGGATGTGGTTTTGGTGTCCTTTCTTCTAGCTGGATTGGGTTCCCTCTAAGATATTTGCGAGATCAAAAAGTGAAGATGCAGATTCCTCTTACTATTTATTTAGTGCAGGGGTGTCAAACTCAATTTCATTGAGCGCCAAACCAAGGTTTTGTTTGACCCTGGGGGGACCAGCTTGACATCACTTGTGTTGTGGGGGGGCATCTGTGGTGATCCAAGCACTCTTCCAATGAAAACGGGCTCCTGAGCTCTGTTCCCGGCTGCAGCAGCCTACTAAAATCCTCCTGCAGCCCTCCCGATCTCCATTTTCACTGGCAGAGGCACTGTGAGCTGGTCCTTCATTGTTTCCAGGGTGGCCCAATGGGCCAGATCTAAATAACCCCACAGGCCATATCTGACTCCCAGGCCTTGAGTTTGACACTCCTGATTTAGTGTATGGCAAAAATGTTGGAAAAGCACAACACAATTACATTCCCAATGATAAAATATAAAACTGTTCACTCATTCTCAGATTCAAAGATAGATTATTCATATAGTCAATAAAATGATGGAGCTTTCCTGATATGTGTTCAGAGGGCACTGTTCCATAATATATTGCATCACAACTCTATTCCAAAGAAGAGAGCTTCCCCCATTTATGAAGGAGATTAGCATACCTGGCATGTTACCTTGCTTAGTAACAAAAATTCTGGTCCCAATTGTGGTTCTCAGTCAAGGACTACCTAAATACAAATACATACAGTACATATCCAGATTCCAAAACATACTCAAAACTAAGCAAAGTTATTCCTTCCATTGGGAGAAAAATATTTTAAATTTGATTGTTGCAATGACTGCTTATTACCAATGACATAGTTTTCAACTATGACATTTTTGTTTTTGCTTCCTTTGCTCTATCAATTAATATGCAGTTAAAAGTAAATTGTATTTATTTCCTGCCAAAACCGATCCTATGAAATCACTACTTCTATTTAGGGAGAGCCTCTTTAGCAAACCCTGAAAAGTTTGAAAACTGAGGAAAACATTCAACCAATGTTGTTTGGAATTGAAAATGTCCCTCTCTCCACCCTATCTAGCATAAGCTCTTTGCGTGATCCATTATTCCTGACCCAGTTAAGTGAATTTTGTGAAAGGAAGATACAACTTCTGAACCTTTGCTAGATCCAATAAAGAATTGTTCATTCTGAGACCATGAAGCCGACCCCCAAGATGGACAGCCTTGCCGCTACTCTGCCATATCCCTATTTTTATTTGTGAATTGTTGGTGGGCATGTCAAAGCATTTCCTAGGGCGATTTTTCTGAATGTGATTTTTGCATGAGCGCATTTGAATCAACTCTCAGCCAAGCAGCCAGGGCTGCAATCATGCACCTTATTGCTCACAACAATTGGCCACCCACAACTGGTAGCAGGATCAAACTCCGGATAAATTGCATGTATTTCTCATCATCTCTCTCAAAAGATACGCACAGCTGTTCAGCTCTGGGAGTAGAGGGGGATAGCAAGACATTCAAAACCGAGCCTCACTTCTGTGATCTTTTATGATGGATGCCGGATGCCATCAGTGATCAGCACAAGAGAGGCCAGGGCATGCATTTATTATAAATAACATGTCTGTGGAGCCTTTGCAAAACGTTTTCCCTCAATCAAATCCTTGCTATTTAAATAAAACTGGGAGGGAGGAAACGCGATATCGCTAATGAGGTGCAAATTATATTGGCAAGAACACGTACACATCCCAGGCAGCTGATTATCTTTCATCAAGCCAGCTAAGTAATGTAGTCCTCCTAATGAATGAATGGATTTGCAAGTCCAGTTAGGGCCCAGAGTTCAACCCTTAGACAAGTTAATCTGTTATTTAAAAAAAAATTAAATTAGCCGATTGGAATTCAGCTGATAGAAGTATTCGGGCCAAACTTCCTGGTTCATATTTTTCTCTTATTTCCCCCCTCAATGTGGAAGACTTTAAGGCTTCAAATCTTAGGGGACTTGGTGCCTGAACTCCCCACCATCCATGCATATGGAACGGCTAATGATAGAAGCCAACCCAGTGAAGAAGGCAATTCCATGTAGACATTTTCTCCAAAATGGATTATTTCAGCCTGGTTGGTCACAGATTCCATAGTTTTCGAGCGATTCATCTTACTATTAATAATGTCAGAGAATTTTAGGCCCTTGAATTAAATAATGATAAATAGGAGGCACAGAGCGAGCTCGGCAGAGGCAGTGACTGTTTATTTCAGCACAAGGCTCTGTCAGGCCTGATAAATCGGATCCCTGAAATAGTTTATAAAGTACCGAATTGATGTGGCAGTTTGGTGAGGGGAGAGAATTAATGTCACGGGAGAAGCTTGCAACCCAGATTTTGATGAAAGCCTAGGAAAGTCGTTTTATATAAATATGGTGTCTGTGGCCAGGAATGGAGAGGAGGGAAAAAAGGAGGGAGAGAAAAAAAGCCAGAAAGGAACCTGTGAAATTTCAGTACACTCCAAAAGAAAAGTATCAGAGGCAGGGAGGGAATGACTATATGGGAGTCCAAAAAGAAGGAGGCCATAACTTTGCTATCAAATCAGAGGTGGTATTCAGCAGGTTCTGACCAGTTCTGGAGAACCGGTAGCAGAAATTTTGAGTAGTTTGGAGAACTGGCAAATACCACCTCTCACTGGCCCCACCCCCATCTATTCTTTGCCTCTGAGTCCCAGCTGATCGGCTGGGTCTTCTTTTATTGTCCTGCACAGGAGAACAGAACTGGAAAGCAGATTAGTGGAGAGGGGGAAGGGAGGAATCTTCAGTCACAAGATTGCAGCTGCCATCCTAACATTTGAAACTCTGTGGATGTCCCTGATCAGTCGCATGAAAAGTTAATAACTCCAACATTGGAATATAGGAAGTGGAAGAAGTGGGTCATAGGTTGGCTTCCTATTGTACAGGTCAAGAAGTAAACACTTTGTATACAAAGGATGGATCTAGGAGAGAGGACATCATAAGAGAATTAAAAATTAAGCCACCTAAACTAATGAATGGTGTACAAAAGCTATCGTGCAATTTCTTGAAAATGTTCTTCACATCAGTGTTTCTACCTTGCTTAGCTTGAAAATTTATTTCAATTTTCTCTACTTGGTGGTTTTGAATTTCTATTACTGTCAGAGATACTACTGTTTACTTGCCCGCCTTCATATTTTATACTACATCGTTTTATACTACAATCTTTGCTTCACTGGATTTGCTACTTCAAATGGGCAGCTGAGGTTGACCTTGCACAGGGTCTAGCAAGAAGTCTAAGGACTATGGCCTTTATTGGGAAACGTAAAACATCTCTGGGTTGTTCCACATCAGTTGCTAAAAACAAGATGTGAATGTGCGCACTGAATCTATCTTAAGAAGCTGATTTCTAGGAGACTTAATGCAGATCCCTAGAAAGCATAGCAAATAAAGCAGGATCTTGCTCAGAGGTGTCAAACTCAAGGCTAGGGGCCAGATCTGACCCACAAGGTGCTTAGATCTGGCCTGCAGGCCAGCCCTGGAAACAGTGCAAATGGAGCTCAGGAGAGCCAATCTGTTTTCACTGGCAGAAAGTTGGAGGAGGACATCCCGGCTGAAAATGGAGGTTGTGAGGGTTGTACGCAGCTCCCTGAAGTCCATTTTTGCTGGAAGAGGTTGCAGGGGGCTGTCCCTGCTGAAAACAGAGCTCAGGAGCCCATTTTCACTGGCAGAGCACTTGGGCCACTACAGGTGTCCCCTGTGTGATGTCATGCTGGCCATTTCCACCACGGTCATGCCCACCCTGGTTCCCGAGGTCAAACATAACCCTGATGCGGCCTCCAATGAAATTGAGTTTGACACTCCTGATCGTGCTGATTTCCACATCCTAATTCAGCTCTTCCAAAATGGTACTTCTTGTAGATACATTAGATCACAATCTTGAAATTTCTGTTACGAGGCCCAAACAAATTAATACCTATAGGTATTGTTCTTCACTCTGAGAATGCCAACAAGTAAGGAAAGATGTATCATTTATAGCATCTACAGATCGAAGATCCATCATCCTCAGCCAATATAGCTAATGTTTCTGTTGATGATGGAAACTGTGGCCCATCAGATCAGGTAAGTTTCTTCTACTTGGAGGTAATCCTCACCTCACTGCCAGTATCAAATCAACCACCAGCTGATGCTTCTATAGTGAGGGCAATAAATGAAGATTTGGGTACTACAAGACTAGAAACCTGCTCAGATTTTAAAATCTGGATATGAACAAAATATTAACAGGAATTTTTCATTAGGTATTTCTTTTATTTTCATATTTAAAAAAGGGGTTGTGGGGTTTTTTTAGGCTGTAGTGATCTTTCATGTTTTCTGCAAAGATTGATTTAAGGCAAATAGTTGATTTATTTGTAAACATGAACAGGATTTATTGATCTTTTACAGACAACCAAATAAATTGATAATTCAGTAGTAGAACTGATCAAATGATGGATAGCCAGACAATGAAAATGACTGTAAAATAGTTTCTGCCTAATTTGCTTCTTTTATTTTTATTTGAATTTTTATCCAAATTTTACATATGGGCTTGTTTGAAAAAAGGACTATTTTATCTCCCTAGAGAGCATTAGGGTTTTTCATAGTTTTAATGCTCTCTATGATTATAGTGGTTATGTTCATAATGATGATATATTTATACTGTTCTAAGTGTTCACATGGTTGGAATAATAGATACTCCCTGGTTCTCTATATCTTTGAAGAGTCTAGCATTTGCCTTTTATTATATGCTAGAAGTAAAAGGAAGAAATATAAAGTTGGTTTATTTGAGTAAGGCTAAAACATTATGTTGTTATTTCTTGTATGGACTTTCTGCTGACACTATGATTGAAAAATTATGCTTTATAGAATTGTCTATAGATAAGAAATGGGGTATGAGATGAAGAGATCTTAGATGTAAACCAAGAGGGGGTGAAGAGGTACAAAAATTGTTCATACTTGTTGTGAAGAAGGTTGGAAGTCACTTCTTTATACACCTCTTTTCTCTTTTTTTACTAAATCCTTTCCTTTCTCTTTCTTTTCCTTTTTCTATGTTTTTTTCTTTTTCTTTAAACCTTTTGTTCTTTCTATTCTTCTAGTTAATATTAGATTTTACTATCTAATCCACAACTTCCAGAGGTAAGCTATCCAACTGATCAATTGTTCTCGCTGTCAGGAAATTTCTCCTTAATTCTAAGTTTGATTCCTCTAATGATCTTATATCTGCTATTTCTTGTCCTGCCTTCAAATGTTTTGGAGAATGAGTGGACCACTTCTCTGTGACAGTCCCTCAAATACCGGAAGAAGCTAATTGCATCCTTACCTTTCTGTTTGTAAGTGTCTCTGCTTTATAATTATAGGACAAACCTATGCTCTAAAAAGAAAAAAAAAATCCATATGAAACTGAGAGACTATTTTATCATTACAGAATGAAGAGAGTCTTGGAGAGATAAAGATAAAATTCCAGATAACTTTATGGCAAAGTTAAATTTTGAATAAAGAACACCCTACCTATTACAATATTAAACCTTCAACTATAGCATTTTGGTTATTTATATGTGGTAGTAAAAATAGGGGTACAATCTAAATTCCATCAAATAGTTGAAAAGATTTAATCATTGTCCTCCTCTGCTTCACATGTATACAAATTGAGATGGATGGTAAGATAGTCTTCATTTATTTTCTTTACTAATTTGGGTAATAGGTCTTAACTCTTCTCTCTGAGCAGGGAATAAATACAGACCCAGGAAAGGAATAGTTGATATCTTGATCAATGACGGGAACACCTCTCACCTAAAATGGTATGGACTTACTGTTTATTAGTGGCAGAATACCCACATCATAATAAGCCATCTTTTAGGAATAGATTAGACTAACAGAGTTGGAAGGTCCCTTCCAACTCTGTTATTCTTCTAGTCCAACCCGCAGGAAATCCTATACCATTTCAGAAAAATGATTGTCCAATCTCTTCTTGAAAACCCCCAGTGTTGGAGAATTCACAACTTCTGGAGGCTAGTTGTTCCACTGGTTAATTGTTCTAACTGTCAGGTTTCTTCTTAGTTCTAGGTTGCTACTCCCCTTGAATAATTTCCATCCATTGCTTCTTATCTTGCTCTCATATGCTTTGGAGAATAACTTGACTCCTTCTTTCTGGCAATTCTTGAGATATCAGAATTCTGCTATCATGTCACCCCTAGTCCTTCTTTTCATCAGACACCAGACATATCCAATTCCAGCAACTGTCCTTTATATGTTTTAGCCTCCAGCCCCCTAATCATCTTTGTTGCTCTTCTCTGCACTCTTTTTAGAGTCTTAACATCTTTTTTACATCGTGGTGACCAAAACTGGATGTGGTATTCCAAGTGTGGCTTTAACAAGGCATTATAAAGTGATATTAACATATCACATGATCTTGATTCTATCCCTCTGTTTATGCAACCTAGAACATTGTTGGCTTTTTTGGCCTCTGTAGCAACTGCTGGCTCATATCTAAGTGATTGTCCACTAGGACTCCTAGATCTCTCTCACAGTTACTACTATTGAGCAAGTCACCACATATACTATACCTGTGCATTTGGTGCATTTTGTTCTGCATGATTTGCTGATGTAGACATAAGTGGCTACGTTTGCCATAAACTATTGTAGGAACTTAGCACTCACCCCTCTCCTAGAAAAATGAAATATCCTGGGAAATATTAAAAAGACAGAATATTTCCCCTAAAAAGAGTAAAGTAGAAACTCAGAGAAGCAGAAACCCAGCCCCACACCTTTGCTAATGGGCCATTAAGGCCTAGGCCAGAGTATTTATTTATTTATTTTATTTATTTATTAATTACATTTATATACCGCCCTTCTCCCAAGGGACTCAGGGCGGTGAACAGCTCGTCTAAAAACCCCACAAATACAAAAGTTAAAAAGTAATTAAATATTAGAATCAGCTGCAGACTAAAATTAGAAAACCCCCCCCCCCACCCTTAAAACCCAATTTAAAGTTAAAAATGGAGATCAAATTTAAAATCATTTTCTCAGCCCAGGCCGGCCTGCTCAAAGAGCCAGGTCTTTAACGCGCGCCTGAAGGCCCTCAGGTCCGTGCCGGTACGAAGTTCCGGTGGCAGAGTATTCCAGAGGGCGGGGGCACCCACAGAGAAGGCCCTACCCCTTGGCGCCGCCAGACGACACATAGCGGCCGACGGCACCCGGAGCAGACCCTCCCTGTGGGAACGCACCGGCCTGTTGGAGAACGTTGGTAGAATGCGGTCCTGAAGGTAACCTGGTCCCATGCCATGGGTCGCCCTAAAGGTCAAAACTAGAACCTTAAAGCGAACCCGGAGAGCCATCGGCAACCAATGCAGCTCGCGCAGGAGAGGCGTCACATGGGCGCTACGCGACGCCCCCATAATCACCCTCGCGGCTGCATTTTGCACCAACTGGAGTCTCCGGATGCTCCCCGCAGGGAGCCCCATGTAGAGGGCATTACAATAGTCCAGGCGAGAGGTGACAAGGGCCTGAGTGACCGTGCGCAAGGCGTCCCGATCCAGGAAGGGCCGCAACCGGTAGATCCGACGGATCTGATGAAACGCCCCCCTGGAGACGGCCGCGATGTGATGTTCAAGCGACAGCCGTACATCCAGGAGGACTCCCAGGTTGCGAGCCCTCTCTGTGGGGGGCAGAACCTCCCCCCCAATAGCCAGCGAAGGTGTCAGCTGGCTATATCGGGGCGCCGGAAACCACAGCCACTCGGTCTTGGATGGGTTGAGCCGAAGCCTGTTCCCGCCCATCCAGTCCCGCACGGCCTCCAGGCACCTAGACATAGTCCCCACAGCATCGTTGGGGTGGTCCGGAGTGGAGATGTACAGCTGGGTGTCATCTGCATACAGATGACACCTCACTCCAAGACCACGGATGATCTCGCCCAGCGGCTTCATGTAAATGTTGAACAGGAGGGGAGAAAGGACCGACCCCTGAGGCACCCCACAAACCAGGGGCCTAGAGGTGGACCTCTCCCCCCCCGCCAACACGAATTGCGAACGGTCAGAGAGGAAGGAGGAGAACCATCGGAAGACGGTTCCACCAATCCCCAACCCCTCCAACCGTCGCAATAAGATACTATGGTCGATAGTATCAAAAGCCGCCGAGAGATCTAATAGGACCAGGACAGAGGAGAACCCTCTGTCACGAGCCCTCCAGAGATCATCAACCAACGCGACCAATGCCGTCTCAGTGCTATGTCCAGGCCTGAAGCCCGATTGGAACGGATCGAGGTAAGTTGCTTCCTCCAGGTACTGGGGGAGCTGACGTGCCACCACACTCTCAACAACCTTCGCCACGAAGGGAAGGTTGGAGACTGGACGATAGTTGTTTAAAATAGCTGGGTCCAGGGAAGGCTTCTTGAGGAGGGGGCGGACCACCGCCGCCTTCAGGGCGGTAGGGAGCACCCCCTCTCTCAAAGAAGCGTTGACAATCCCCTGGAGCCAGCCTCGTGTCGTCTCCCTGGCGGCCGAAACCAACCAGGAAGGACACGGGTCCAATAAACAGGTGGTGGCATTCAGACCCCCCAGCAACCTGTCCACACCCTCAGCGGTCACAGGATCGAACTCCCCCCAGATAACACTCTCAAGACCTGCCCCGGACACCTCCCCCGGGACCACCCAATTGGAGTCGAGCCCTTCCCGAATCTGAGCGATTTTATCATGCAGAAATCGGGAAAACTCCTCCGCTCTACCCTGCAAGAGGTCATCCCGCGCTCTCGGTTCAAGTAGAGAGCGGGTCACTCTAAACAGGGCGGCAGGCCGATTTTCTGCTGATGCAATAAGGGCGGAGAAATACGAAGACTTCGCCGCCCCTATCGCCACAAGGTAAGTCTTAATATGAGATCTCACCTGTGTTCGGTCAGACTCGGAACGGCTCGCCCTCCAAATGCCCTCAAGACGTCTTTTTCGGCACTTCATCTCCCGTAGCTCCTCCGTATACCACGGAGCCAAATGGGATCTGTGCCGAGTCAGAGGTCGCATAGGCACAACTCGCTCTAGAGCCCCGGCGGCCGACCCCTCCCAGGTGGCCACCAGGTCTCCAGGCGAGCTGAGAGCCAGAGATTCAGGAAATGGCCCAAGCTCCCTCTGGAACCGATCCGGATCCATTAGGCGCCTGGGGCGGAACCATCTAAGTGGCTCCGCCTCCCTGCGGTGGGGGGTAGCGGAACAGAAATCCAGCCTAAGGAGGGAATGATCTGTCCATGACAAGGGTGTAATAACTAAATCCCCCCAATTACAGTCATTCAACCACTGCCCAGAGACAAAAATCAGGTCCAGCATGTGACCTCCCATGTGAGTGGGGGCAGAAACTAACTGGGTCAGGTCCATGGCCGTCATGGAAGCCAAGAACTCCCGGACCAACCCCGAGGTTTCACCGAGCGATGGCAGGTTGAAATCCCCCATGACTAAGAGCCTTGGGGTCTCAACCGCCAGCCCGGCTATTACCTCTAGGAGTCCGGGTAGGGCCGATGAGACGTGGCAGGGAGCCAGGTACGTCAACAAAAGACCCATCTGAACCCCTTGCCCCCACTTCACAAAAAGAGATTCACAGCCAGCCGTCTGAGGGACAGTGGCCTCCCTAGGACAAAGGACTTCCTTTATAAGCACCGCCACCCCACCGCCCCTTCCCTGAGCCCTAGGCTGGTGAAATGCAAGGAAACCTGGTGGGCACATCTCAACCAGAGGGACACCTCCCTCTGGGCCCAACCAGGTTTCGGTGACACCTACCAGGTCCGCGGCCTCCTCCTGAGCCAACTCCCAGATCAGGGGAGCCTTATTAACCACGGACCTGGCATTGCACAACAGCAGCCGGGTATTCAGGGCCTGAGATTCCGGACAACCAGGGCTGCAGGATGGGTAGGGAGGGTCGGAGCGCGCTACCGCTTGTAAACATCGGGAGCGCGATCCCCTAACCGGATATGGCCCTCCACCCCTAGCATACCTACCTCTCCCAGTTACCGTGCCGATAAAACTGGCCCCCGGCTGCCCACCCCCTGTCTGCCACCCCGACACGGGGACCCCCGAGGCCCCACAGGCGCGCTCGCCGGCCCGGCTGCCCCCAATTCCATGCGGGCTGTCTCCCCCGCCCGCCCTGGACTTTTCCCCCTTAAAAAATCCCCTTAAAAATTTTTCAAGCCCGAATTTACCACGCCCTCCCCGGTTTCCCCGACCCCACCATCGCTCCGGATCCCAGGATCCCTCATTGCGGAAGGTCTTAGAGAGCTTCGAAGGCCACCTAAGGGAGAGGGGGGCATCCCTCAAGGCCCAAAGCTCTGTCCTTGGGTACTTCCGTGGACCCGGCCGCCCCATCTCGGCAGTCCCGGAGTGTCCGCAGCGTCTGCCGTCCTCCGGCCATGGAAAATGGAATCCAGTCCAGCTGGGGTATATTCTGCCTCCCCCCGGTCGTCCCACCTCTGCCACCGGTGAGACCCCCGGGGGGGAAAGAGTCACAGGCAGAGCCAGTCCCCCCCCCAGGCCCACCACCTCTGCCACCGGTGGGGGCCCCAGGGAAGGAAGGGACACCACAGCTCCACCTAAGCGGCCCACGGGGGCATCGGCACCATCGCTCCCCAGCCGAGCCCTTCCGTGGATCTCCCAGCCGCCGCGTCATCTTCGGGGCTATCGAAAATGCCCCAGGTCCGCTCGCTGCCCGTCCGCAGCCGCCCCGCTCCGCCGACCGCTGGAGGAGGCCTCCGCAATCGACCCAAGGCCGCCGGGGCCGCCGTGACCACGCCGCCCTCCACATCGGTCCCGCGGCTCCAGCCGACCCCCGACCAGCTTCCAGGTGTCCCGGCTGGTCTCCCTCGATCCTCCCCCGCCTCTGCCACCGGCGGGGGGGCCCAGGGGACAGGGGGGGCCGCCGCTGAGGCCGTCCAGGCCGGAGAGGGCCGCGGCGGAGCTCCGCGTCGCACGCACCGGATCCATCGCCACAAATCCACCGGGGCCGCTCCACACCACTCCCAAGGCCTCCGAGGCCGCTCAGAAACCGCTCCGGGGCCGCCGCACCTGGAGCGCGGCCTCCGACGCCACTCCGAGGCCACTCCGAGGCCAACGAGGCCACCCCGAGGCCGCTCCGAGGCCGCCAGGACTGCCGCGGCAACGCTGTCTCTCCTCTCGGCGCCGCGGCTCCGGCGAGCTGGAAAACCGCTCCGGGGCTGCTGCATCCAGAACGGGGCCTCCGAAGCCCCTCCGAGGCCGCTCCGAGGCCGCCAAGGCCAGCAAGACCAGCAAGACCGTCCCGAGGCCACTCCGGGGCCGCCAGGGCCGCCGTGCCAACGCCGTCGCTCCCATCGGCTCCCTTAGCTCCGGCGAGCCCCCAACCAGCTCTCGTTGGAAACCGCTGGTCTCCCCGGGCCCTCCCTCACCTCTGCCACCGGCGAGGGGGGCCAGGGGGCATGGGGACCCGCACCGAAGAGCACCCGGGCCGGAGAGAACTCCGGCGAAAGCAGCCGTCCGCCATCTTCCCCGCCTATTGTATTCTACATAATAAAGGGTTTACCCATCTCACCACCTGGCCTGGGAAGATTGTATCAGCCAACACTCAGGTGAAGCCATGTGATCCAGATAAAGGCTTACAAAGTTAGCTAAGACCCCCGCCCCTGGAAGTCTGACAGCCAATGGGATATATTTCTTACACAAGAACAGGAAACACTAAGGTGGGGCCCAACAGAGATTATATAATGGTCTCTCAGCATCTTGGTCTTCCCTTCTTGACCTTCTCACCTTGAAGTATGCGATCATCCTTTCTTTTTCACTTTGGAGCTCCAAGCCATGTGGTCCTGCTGTCCACCATTAAACCATCTTTCCAAATAGCCTCCATGTTTCCAGGGTCTGTTTCCCCACTTGGAACTGAACCCAGAAGGATATTTCTTTCAACAATTTGGCACCCAAGCGGATGGGACTCCAAGCTAACTTAACCAATGGATCAGGGCCAGGTAAGATTACCTTGCCAGCAAACAGACCCATGTGGGTGAGTTTTTCCTGGACCTTGGCCATTTGGAAAAAATGGTTTTAAAGGAGTTTTGAGTGTTGAGCTCAAAGGCTGCTTGGAAAGAAGGTGAGTACCTCTAAATTTTAATTTTAAAGCATGGAAAAACATGGGAAATGTGTGTATGCCTGTGTGTGAGTGAAAAAGAGATCTTTCCTCCTCTGTGTGTTCTACCAAGAGAGCTAGTATCAATTATATTACTGTTTATAATAATATTCATGCTATTTGTTTAACCAAGGTAATGTATCTTCCTTATATCACTAATCCTTTCATATATTTCCCTTTTTTTTCCTATTTTTGTCTGCTAGCCATTGATGAGTCCCAAGGGGGAAAAAAAATTCAGTTTCTTCCTTTTCCTTAATTGTAAGTGTTAGCTTAGTCTAATCACATCTTCATCAGTTGGGATTTCTTCACTTTTTCATTGTTGTGCAAATACTATTCTCCCTGCAATCAATACATGTAAAATACATTCCCTTTGTTATATCTGTCTGGTAGTATGCCCAACAAAAATGTATTTGGTTTCAAATCTATATGTTGTTTTATCATTCCCCCCTATTTCCATGTTCTATCACCTTTGCCATTTGTTTATGGCAAATTGCCTTTGAAGTTAAAATTATTCTCATATTGTTTTAATCTGTCTCTTAGGCAAAAAGCCATTATAATCTGAATATATCAATTCATTTAGAAACTTTTTTTACTCTCTCTGCCATTATTGAAGCATATATCTTATAGTCAGTATTCAGTAAAGATATGAGCCTACAGTTTTTTATCTGCATTAAATCTGAATCTTCTTTTGGAATCAAAGTAATATTTGCTTTCATCTACGAATTTGATACCTTTGCATCAATCAATACTTCATTATGGACTTCCAACATTGATGGGACTAAAGTATCTTGTAAACATTGGTAAAATTCTGCCTGCAGCCCATCTGGCCCTGGTGTTTTATTATTCTTTTGTCTCTTGATCATTTCTGATAATTCCATCATTGATATTCGTTCATTTAACATAGTTTTTACTTTTTCTGGTACTTCAGATAATTCCATTTTTTTTCCAAATATTGTTTAATTTTCTCTTATGAAACTTTTCTTGCTTATACAGCTTTTCATAACTATCTTGAATTATTTTTCTCCACATTTTTATAGTATAAACTTCCTTTCTCATCTCCGGCTTATTTGTATTTTCAAAAAAAAAGGTGATGTTTAACATTTTCAGAGTAAAGGACCTTTTGTTAGAGGAGGAAGAGTGTGTGTGTGTGAGTGGCTTCACCCTTGAACAGCAGCTGGATCTCATTTCTTTTTTTGGTCTCTAGACACCTCTAGCCTGTTGCTAGCTCTACAGAGCCATGATCATCAGGAAAGGAAAAGCAAGGGGGGGGGCATCAGAGTGTGGGACCTTCTGTATATAAGAGGAAAAGCCAAGCGGGTTATGATTGAAGGGAGGGAAGAAACTTTTGTTGTTGTTGTTTTTGTCCAGTGTATCCCAAGAGCAAACCCTAGGATTTTAGGTAATTGTGATTTTAAGTAATCAGGGAGTTGTGAAGTTGTGAAGTAAGAGGAGCACCACTACTTGCCTGCAAAGAACAGCAAGTCCTCCCAGATTTGAGCTCTTCCAAATCCAAAAACCTAGGCCTGATGAAAGAGCGGCAGTACTTGGTGGGGGCAAGTACTTGCTGTGTCTCTTTCTTTGTCTTCTATGCAACCACGTGGTTTGTTCCTTAAAATTTGTGCCTTCCCCAATTTAACTGAGATTTATTGTGGAAATGATCAGTATGTGTTTACACCTCAGAGTTTTGTTTTCCTGTATGTGTCCTTGTTTGTGTGTGTGTGTGTGTGTGTGTGTACGTGTGTGTGTGTGTGTGTGTGTGTGTAAGTCTTTGTGTGTCCTCGAGGTAACTGTTGCAACTGTTAAGTGTCTCTGATCCCTTCAGATATGAATTTTAAATTATTAAGAATTAAAAATACTGAGAAAAATTGTCTTCTCCCAGTCTGGTCTGGCCAACTAGACTGGCTGAGGAACAGAGTTCAATTTTCTTTCCTCTCTGTGCTTTTAAGAAAAACCCAAGGTTATTACTGAATGTTTTAAGTTCATTTACAAGAAAAGTTTCATCCTTGCATTTACTGTGTGTTTAAATGATTTTACCTGTTCATCCTTTTCGTGAAGTATGTGAATCCATTTTTTTTCTCATCTGCTGTGTCTCCATTTTGTTGAAACTGATTTATCTGTTTAGTAACTGCAATACTGATGTGTTATTTTTCTTCCTCCTCAAACCATGCCTGCAAGCTATCTACCCCCCCCCCCCCCAAAAAAAAATCTCTAATCCTTTTACAATTCCTTTCCTGGTAGAATGACCAGCGAAGGGGGGAGGGGACCCTTGTTCTTTGTCTTTCAGCCCTGCCACATGTGGAAGCAGATGCTGCTCCCTAGAGACATTCCATCCATTGGAGCCAAAGAATTGGGTTTGGATCCAGCCTCCACTGAAAGTCATTACAGCAAACCAGAGTGGGGCAGACCTTGCCAAGCCTGACTGACCAACCATACCACCAGGCCAAGGCTATGCCACCCAGAGACATGAAGGAAAGGACCTTGAGATGGATACTAAAAGACTCTTTTCAATCCCCAGAAGACAGTTAGAAACATTATGAGGGGAGTGGAAATTCATTGTAATGTGAAATCCATTGTAATGTTTTCTTTCTTTTATCATTTATATTGTAACCAGTTTGATGTACTCATGTAAGGATTGTATTTGAGAGTGGCTGGCCCAGCAAGTTCTGAACACCTTGTACTTCTGTCTGGTGGGAGGAAATAAATTGTCCAGCATGTTTGTATTGTCTATTGTAAAACTAGCTGCATAGCCAAGCACATATACAGACACACTATTCAGAATTAGATAGGTTATCCCTTTCACCTACATCCACACAAAGCTGCTCCTAGCTTTAATGTTAGTGTTTTTTTTTTGTTATGTTTTATTTTTGTTTTGCTGCTCTGTGGCACTAAGGCCATGCAGTCACATTGCCGTGCTGATCCCAAGGGGGAGGAGGCAACCCCCTCAGGCAAAATTGTTGAAAGAAATATCCTTCTGGGGTCAGTTCCAAGTGGGGAAACAGACACTGGAAACATGGAGGCTATTTGGAAAGATGGTTTAATGGTAGATAGCAGGACCACATGGCTTGCACAACAATGAAAAAGTGAAGAAATCCCAACTGATGAAGATGTGATTAGACTAAGCTAACACTTACAATTAAGGAAAAGGAAGAAACTGAATTTTTTTTCCCCCTTGGGACTCATCAATGGCTAGCAGACAAAAACAGGGGAAAAAAGGGAAATATATGAAAGGATTAGTGATATAAGGAAGATACATTACCTTGGTTAAACAAATAGCATGAATATTATTGATATAAACAGTAATATAATTGATACTAGCTCTCTTGGTAGAACGCACAGAGGAGGAAAGATCTCTTTTTCACTCACACACAGGCATACACACATTGCCCATGTTTTTCCATGCTTTAAAATTAAAATTTAGAGGTACTCACCTTCTTTCCAAGCAGCCTTTGAACTCAACACTCAAAACCCCTTTAAAACCTTTTTTTCCAAATGGCCAAGGTCCAGGAAAAACTCACCCACAGACTTAATGGGTCTGTTTGCTGGCAAGGTAATCTTACCTAGCCCTGATCCATTGGTTAAGTTAGCTTGGAGTCCCATCCGCTTGGGTGCCAAATTGTTGAAAGAAATATCCTTCTGGGTTCAGTTCCAAGTGGGGAAACAGACCCTGGAAACATGGAGGCTATTTGGAAAGATGGTTTAATGGTGGACAGCAGGACCACATGGCTTGGAGCTCCAAAGTGAAAAAGAAAGGATGATCGCATACTTCAAGGTGAGAAGGTCAAGAAGGGAAGACCAAGATGCTGAGAGACCATTATATAATCTCTGTTGGGCCCCACCTTAGTGTTTCCTGTTCTTGTGTAAGAAATATATCCCTTTGGCTGTCAGACTTCCAGGGGCGGGAGTCTTAGCTAACTTTGTAAGGCTTTGTCTGGACCATATGGCTTCACCTGAGTGTTGGCTGATACAATCTTCCCAGGCCAGGTGGTGAGATGGATAGACCCTTTATTATGTAGAATACTCTGGCCTAGGCCTTAATGGCCCATTAGCAAAGGTGGGGGGCTGAGTTTCTGCTTCTCTGAGTTTCTACTTTACTCTTTTTAGGGGAAATATTCTGTCTTTTTAATATTTCCCAGGATATTTCATTTTTCTAGGAGAGGGGTGGGTGCTAAGTTCCTACACTATGATAGGTAAATCTATATTGCTTCTGCATTACTCTCCCAATTTTGGGTAATGAAATGTCAATTTCTAAAAAAAACCTGCCACAATTTCAGTCGAGCACCAATAGCAACTGAATGGTTGCCACATTTTATTCTGTTTCATGAGTTCTGCGGCTGTTTTATTTTTAAAGATTTCAGACGGAAACATTTCAACATTTTCATTTATTTAATTGAACTTCTGTTTTATAAGACAATTCAAAGGTAGCAATGGGCTGACCTATCAAGCTGAATACAATTCTCCAGCAATGACATTGTCCTGCCAATTACCCTCCCATTCCACCTTGTCATTTTTGCAAGGGAAAATATACAATTCAAGCAGAACATTTTTATGGTTGGAAATTCTATTCACAGATATGTTTGAGGACAAATTATATTTACTTACACATCTTTTTTCATTTTCATTTTAAAATATAAGCTACCTATAGACATGCTAGACAGCTTCTAAATCAGATAAATAGTTTTGAGTGTATACATAAACTTTTTAAAACATTCCATATTTTTTCCAAATTTTGCAGACTACCTTGCAAATTAAAAAAGGAGAAGGAACTGTAGGAAGTTAGCACCCACCCCTCTCCTAGAAAATTGAAATAACCTAGAAAATATTAAAAAGGCAGAATATTTCCTCTAAAAAGAATAGAAACTCAAGAAGCAGAAACTCACCCCAGAAGCAGAATTTCACCCCCACCTTTGTTAATGGGTGGGCCATTAAGGCTTGGGCCAGAATACTTTACATAACAAGGAACTCCAGGTAAAGCTATAGCAATTGCCAAAAGCCCTTTTAAGGTCATAAATCATCCAGCAAGACTAGACCAAGCCTGGAACTCAGGACAGCCCTCAGAGTTGCCCCTGGGAGTCTGACAACCAATGAGATACATTTCTTAAACAGGAATAGGAAACACCAAGATAGGGCCCAACAAAGGTTATAAAACCCAGGCACTTTCAGCAACTCAGCCCTTCTAGACCTTCTCTTCTCACCCTTTTTTCTTGATCTCTTCTCACCTTGAAGCATGTGATCATCCTTCTCTGGAGGTCCAGACCAGGGGTGGGATTCCAATTTTTTAACAACCTGTTCTGTGGGCGTAGCTTATGTGGTGGGTGTGGCGTGGCGATCATGTGACTAGGTGGACATGGCTTGGTGGTCATGTTATTGGTTTGGCGTGGCCAACTCAATATCACTCACATTGAGGCACACATCTCCTCGCCTGCCCTCTCATGACTGGGGATGCTGTAACAGTTGTAAGTGTGAAAAATGGTCATAAGTCACTTTTTTCAGTGCCATTGTAACTTTGAATGGTCACTCCACACAAGCAAAGTACCAACAAAGGAGGGGGGGAAAACTCCAGAGATGTTCCAGAGACAAGAAGTCTAGTCCTGTCAAGAATGTAATAAGGGTTAACGGAGAGGCAGTTTCTGTAAGCAACACCAGAATGTTTCCTTCCTGCCTTCCTTACAGGATTAGGCCAGTAATTTCTTCTAACAACCGGTTCTCTGAACTGCTTAGAATGTTAACAACCGGTTCTAGCAAATAGGTGTGAACTGGTAGAATCCCACCCCTGGTCCAGGCCATGTGGTCCTGTCCACCATTAAACCTTCCAGGCAGCCTCCATTTTCCAGTGTCTTTTTCCCCACTTGGAACTGAACCCAGAAGGATATTTCTTTCAACAGAAGAAAAACAAACAAACAAATATAAAACTGCTGACATTTTGGGCAATTGCATTAATATATTATAGATGAAAAAGATTTTTTTTAAAAAAATCAGGAAAATAGTTATCAAAATGGAAATATCAGGAAATCTACAGGAAAATGCTCACATTGTGGCATATGTATTACATTTGAAAAAAATCACTACCTGATGGGATCAGGAACAAAATCAATACTGGAAAAATGAAAAATGGAGTAAAAGTGCAATTAATTGCCAATCCTAAACCATTGATTGTGGTGGTATAGAAAAGTGAACAAATGTTACAAACTATAAGTAACATGCCCCTTCTAACATAATTTAATCTAAAAGTGTTTCATCGTGTCTCAGATACATTATAATTTCACCATCAGAGTTTACATAATGCTGAGGTTGTGGCATTTTTAAAAATAGTTTTTGAAAAAAAAAATCTTCCAACCCTTCAGACTGTTCTTTTGTAGCTGAAGCATAAGCTGAATGCATCATATTTATGAGTACTAACTGTAATATATGTTACTATTTCCCCTTTTCAAAAGGGGCAGATGGGCAAAATCCCATAAGGTTTCCTATCTGTGCTTAATTTCCCTAATGACTATTTCATATCCAGCCCATCCAGCTAAAGAGGCGCTAAATTAAGAAGACTGCTGTTTGAAGCTAAGGGTACAAATTGAATTTCAAACACCTAATAAGGTGTCGAAAATTACCTCAAGCTTTCAAATGTCATATAATGTAAAAATACAAATGAGTCTTGAAAAGCAGCTCCAGTTGTAATTAACATTCTGATGTGTTCAAATAATCAAACGTTCACCTCCAAGGAGCATATTGAAGGAGATTATTGCAAGTAATACTTTGCTAATCACTAGGTGACAACTATTTTTATGTCATTGATCCAGATTGCTTGCAACCATTTTGTCTCTGTCACTTGGTGGTCTTTTGTTTTTAATTCAATGATGTTTCACCCTCTCCTTCTCCCCTGTTGAAGACAACCTGTCCTTCAAATCTCAACAAGGTCAGTAATCAAATTCCATAAGGAAAGGCCTCTCTCTCTTTCCCCCTCTCTCCCTTATATGAAATAGTTGGTTCTCTGCTCCAACTATTTTTAACCTGAAAAAGGACTTTGCTAATATTGAAAAGGGGTTGGATGTTTCCCAAATAACGCCCCCCTTAATTGATATTCTTAATTGAGTTTTCTTTGGCTGAATAGTTCAAAATGATGATAACCATAGAAATGGAATTTTATAGCTATCCCCTTTTATTTACCCATGAGGAATTTTCTCCAATCAGTCATCTGCATCACAGATGTAAATATCAAGGGTGAGATGTTCTCCATCATCTTTGTTTGGTATTATTACTTCCTCCTCCTCTCCATAACAGGAAAAGATATCTGGGAATTTATCTTCAACCTAATACCAAGTTGTTGTCATCACATTTTCCATACAGGTTACATGACCTGTTTCTGACATTTCAGCCTCTATATCAAGTCTAAACTGGCCTGTCCACACATTATCCTTAGTGAAGCGTGCAAACCAGTCTCTGCATTTCCTGCGTTGGGTGAGGAAATCATATCTTTCTCCTTCTATCCTGGCCACTTTATACAGAGGCACGATTGAGAGCATTTTAACAAACTGCATTCCTGTTTGGTTTGGTGGCAGCAGTGCCTCAGATAGAAAGTCCATACAGAGAGTGATGAGGACAGCCGAGAAGATTATAAGAAGCTCGTTTTCTGTCATTCAAGATATTGCTTATAAGCATTATGTGCTTAGAGCTCAAAGCATTGTTAGAGACACCCCCCCCCATACACACACACTTCATGGTCTATTTCTATTGCTCCCCTGTGGGAGGAGGTTTCGAAGCATTTCTAATAGGACTTCCAGATTCTGTAACAGCTTTGTTCACTATGCCATCCATCTGGTAAACTTGCAAGATTTGTTTCTCTTGCCATGTACATGTATACATCAGTGGTGGTATTCAAATCTTTTTACTACCGGTTCTGTGGGCGTGGCTTGGTGGGCATAGCAGAGGCAGGTTACTGCCCCACTAACCTGTTTTCCAGCTTTGTCCTCCTGTGCAGGGCAACAAAAGAAGACCCAATCAGCTGGGACGTGGGAGGCAGAGAATAAATGGGGGCGGGGCCAGTTGGAGATGGTATTTGCTGGTTCTCCGAACTATTCAAAATTTCCACTACCGATTCTCCAGAACTGGTCAGAATCTAATGAATACCATCTCTGTTATACATCTGAACTAGACTGTGTTGTTTCTCCATGTCATATAATATATGTGGGTACATATATAATTATGTATGTATGTAAGTAATGTAAGTATGTATGTATGTATGTATGTATGTATGTATGTATGTATGTATGTATGTATGTATCTTGTCATTTTTGGAAGAAATGTCCATCTGGGTTCAGTTCCAAGTGGGAAGAAAGACACTGGAAACATGGAATGGAAAGATGGTTTAAGGGTAGACAGGATCACATTGAGGTCTTGAGCAAAATGGAGCATATGGATGAGTGAGAGATTTATATCCTCTGTTGGGCTTTGAATTTGCTTCCTGTTCTGTGACAAGAAATCTATCCTGATTGTTTTTCAGACTCCCATGGGGCCATGCAGAGATAACTTTGTAGGTTGTCTTGAGTCCCAAGCTTGGTTGAATCTTGCTGGGTGATGTAATGAATTTTGGGGAATTCCTGTTACAGCTTAATGGCTTGGATCTGAGTGAGAGCTAATCCCATTACCCTAGAGCTAAACAACTTTTTTTGAACTATTACCATTTCACAGATGGTACAGAATAATAAAAACAAATAGGCTGAAAAACAGCTTCTATCCCAGGGCGGTAGCTCTGTTGAATTCTACTGTACAGTGCAGTGTTGGTGTGGTGTCGGGATTGTTTGGAGTGTGAAGGATATGTGTTTCTGTTTATTTTCATGGTCATGGTGTGCACTGAAAATGGTGTTTGATTTTGTTGTACGAGGTGCAATCACAATAAAGTAAACTAACTAGCTAACTAACTAACTTTTGTTTTATAGACAGGATGGCTATCTTTCTGGGGCTATTAACAAAGGTGGCGACTATTTTCCAAGAGCATGTTTCTCCTTTTCTCATCCATAATATTCTGCCTTTTTTAGTATTTCCTAGAATATTTCATTTATCTAGAAGAAGGGTGGGTGCTAACTTTCTACATCATGTTTATGTTCCTATTAGAGGCGGAGACCCTTTGAGAACTGTATGCAATGTAATTTCATTTAATGTATGCCGATTAGTGTACATTCAAAGTGACAATAAAGTATTCTATTCTATTCTATTCTATTCTATTCTATTCTATTCTATTCTATTCTATTCTATTCTATTCTATTCTATTCTATTCTCACTGTTGATAGCATAATTTTTTAAAGGATAAATTATTGTGTGTGAGGCTGAACAACAAAATATGTATAGAGCTCAAAGGGAAGTAGCAGAACAACTTTTCTTTATACAATCTTCTTTCTTCCTTATTCATACAGAAACCTTAATAGAAGGCCAAGACTTGCATAAAATTACGCTGATGAATGCAGGCTGTTTATCCCATTTGTGTTTTCCAGAATAAGCTATTACGAATAAGTCCCTGTCAGATCTAAGCATATCCATTTATTATGTGTTATACACCTTGGATCACAATAGAATGCTTCAAGGGGAAAAATGTATTCTTTTAAAGCTATGACTGATTTAAAAATGGTGTTACCAAAAAATAAGGAAGGCTCTGTGCATTAAATAAAAATATTGTTAGGTCTTTAAAGATCAAGAAGTATCCTTTGATTTAAGACTGAAATCTTTAACCTGAGCAAATGTATATAACATAATGCAACACTGGACAGGCAAATTATTAGTCAATAAAAGAAGGAAGCCCTGCATTCATTTTTATCCTAATTATCTAGCCTGAATAATAAGACACCTAGACAGATCTAGCCTCTCAGGGAAAAAACAAACAATAGCTTCGTTAAGGTAAAATGTCAAACTGGTTAAGCATACAAGTCCCATAATGCTTCACTGCATATTCCCCTCCTACCAGTTATAAAGGATGCTCACTTTTAGCTTTGCCCAAACTCTCATTTACCTCCTGGAGGAGTGGTGTATCTGGGAGAGAGCATGGATGAGTATTGGTTTGATTTTTCTACAATAAAAGAATTATTCTGACAGCAAATAGTTTTGGGAGTTGATTTTGGCTAAGATCCATTATAAGTTATCAACAAATGGTAGCAGAGGATGGTTGCCAAATTAACTTGAACAAAACATGTCAGGATCAGAAAAATCCAGAATTAATACAAGAGCCTTCACCAGACAGATGGCAGCTCAACTGACTCCAATGGGAGCAGTAATAGGAGCTGCCTTGGATGAAAAAAATAAAACTCCTATAACTGACAAAAATGAAGATTTAAAATCAACCTGCTCATCGAAATATCAACAAACAGCAAGGACCTGATGGCAGAATTAAGAGGACTTTTTCAAAATACAAACAAACCTCAAACTGAAGAAAGGCAAACAGAGAAAGAAAATAAAATTGCGAGCGCTGAACTGGTAAGTCCTTTGCAACCTTTTTTAAACTTACCGGAGGCGGGAAAATATGAAGAGGTGCCATTTTCAAACCTACACAACTCAAAGCCACAACCAGTAAAAATGGCCGACCAGCAACCAATCACTAGAGAAATTTTAAAAAGGGATGCAAAAAGAAAGGGTAGCCCTGAAAGGAACTCTCCCTCAGAGCAGGAAATATCAAGAGCGATTGAAACTCTCACAGCAGCATTCAGAGCTGCATTCATACCCCCGACTCCAAGACAGTCACAGATAACGAGCACTGAACTCCCAGCAGCCACGTTATCCCCACGCAACCCAGCAACCACAGGCAGTCTCCCAGCAGCTTCAAGCAGCATTCAAAAGGCTTTAGAAGTGATTGCAAGGAACACAGAAGTCACGATCCCTCTCAGCATGTCTCCAACAGTTATCTCCAATCTCAAAACAACTCAGAGAGACTTCACTGCTTCTTTCTCACTCCCGAAGGCCTCACTGGCTTCCATAGCGGTCCTAGTGCCTCCAGGTTACTTACTAGCACAACCAATAGCACAAGCCTCCCAAAGGGAATTTCCAGTGCCAGGAAACCCCATCCTGAATCCAGCACAACTTCAGAATACTACAACTTCCCAGTCAGGAATTAAGAATGGAACCACAGCTCCAATGCAATTTTTTTAACCCTTCACTTTTTGCAACAAATCTTCAGGAGACATCCTCCACAGGAAACCAACATAAAGTGAACATGGAACAAATTCAGAACTTCATGCATGTACAGTCAGCTCCAGTCATCTTATACAAAGAAGGGACTGTGAGTTTTTCGAACTTTACAGCTTGCATACCAATATCCTTCTGCCAATATACACAAATTCCAGAACATCAACATCAATAATTTTTGAACACCAACCCAGCTCAACACAACAACTTACCCAATGGTTTCCCCAAGCTATGCACAACAGGTAATAATCTAATGGACTGGGCACAGCAATTTCAGATTGCATTAATGAAGGAGTATGAGTTTTTCTCATACTGGACCCATCCCAAAAACCATGGTCTGTAGAGGTGGATTATATTCACCATCGGGCGTTTTGCTTAATATTGAGTTCCCTTGAACCAGCCATATACCACATCATACCCAATGGGTCCACTATCTCTGAAATTTGGGAGAAGATATTTAATCTGTTTTATAGCAAAAATAGAAGTACTACTAGCAGAATATCTGGAGAGTTTCATTCTGCTAGATTGAGACCAGGAGTAAGCATGAGCAAGCATCTGCTCAACTTAAAAGTCCACGAGATCTGATCTGTTATGAAGAGGTGAGACAATCACAGAGGGAAGTTTTATTAGTATTATAATTAATTCCCTCGACTCTAGCTGGGACTATTTTCTTAATCAGTTGGATAATCTAAATTATGACGTTTCACTCGAAACATTATCAGAAAGGCTAGTGGCTGAGGATAATCTCAGAAAGCATCGAGCTTTGCTTCATAAGGAACACAGGGTTAACTTTGTGGAACAGGTAAACATGTTACCAGGGCATTATACATGTGGTTCGAGAGATCACTTTAAGAAGAATTGTCCTAAGGCCTTTAAAGGCAGAAAACCCATTAAGCATCCCCAGCCCCAATATACAAGTTATCAGAGGGAAAGGTCTAACTCTGAACAAAGATATCAAGATAGTAGCAAAAGTAGCCAAGAAAGTATCCAGTAGCCAAAGATACGATGTAAACCCGAGACGTAAAAAATCACCAAACCCAAGAAGGAGCAGGGGATCCAGTTGGGAGAACAATAGGATTGACACTGATTCCGTGAATGGGATTAGAGACATAGAACAGAATCTTGGCATAAACATAAGGGAACAACGTTGATTAATCAACTCCAGGGCAACAACACATATATCTTGTAATAGAGATCTGTTCACCTCTTTAGACGAGGTGTCGTTTAACATTAAACTCGCCAACCAAAAATTCGTGCAGGTAGTTGGGAAAGGGGATGTCCACATCCCAGGACTTGGGAGAATCAAGGAAGTTCTGTTCATACCTGAAATACCATATAATGTCCTATCTGTAATTAAGTTAAGCAAAGGTACCAAAATGAAGGTGTTATTTAAGAGTGACACCATCCAACTTACCAATGATGGCAAGGAAGTAGGGGAAGTTATAGTGGCCAATGGGTTATCTTATTTTATACCCACGATAAATACCACAGCACAAATCATAGCCAATTTATCAAATGATAGTGTTAAGAATGGGAAGAAAGAGAGGGAAAAGGATGACAATGCCGACAATGACACAAGTGATGGGGAAACAGAAGGGGAAAGTGATAATGATATTAACGATGTAAGTGTTGAAAATGTTGTAATCAAAACGAATGACTCAAAGAATGTTTCAATTGGTAAACCTTTACATAATTTATTTATTTATTTATTAAAACTTTTATACTGCCCGCTCTCCCAAATAGGGACTCGGGGCGGTGAACAGCCATAATAAAAATACAATCAATAAAAATTTTAAAATGAATTAAAAGAGAATTAAATGAACGTCTGAATTAAAGGTAAAACCAATAAAACCCCATTAAAAATGAAGATTTAAAAATTGAACCCTACTAATGGGACTAGGCCAGACCGGCCTGCTGAAAAAGGTGGGTCTTCAGTGCATGCCGGAAGGTTAATAGGTCAGTGATGGCCCGTATCTCCGTAGGAAGCTCATTCCAGAGGGAGGGTGCCCCCGCAGAGAAGGTCCGCACCCTCGGAGCCACCAGCCAGCATCACCTAGCCAGGGGCACCCCGAGAAGGCCCACCCTGTGGGAGCACACTAGCCAACGGGAGGCCGATGGTGGGAGTAAGCAGTCCCATAAGTACCCAGGTCCCAAGCCATGGAGCGCTTTAAAGGTGATCACCAACACCTTGAATTGTACCCGGAAGGCCACTGGAAGCCAATGCAGCTTGCACAGGAGCAATGTAACATGGGAGCTCCGAGAAGCCCCCAAGATCACCCGCGCGGCCGCATTCTACACCAGCTGAAGCCTCCAGATGCTCTTCAAGGGGAGCCCCATGTAGAGAGCATTGCAATAGTCTAGGCGGGATATGACGAGGGCAGAAGTGACTGTGCGCAATGCACCCTGATCCAGAAAGGGCCGCAACTGGTAGATCCGATGGACCTGACAAAAAGCCCCCCTGGCGACGGCTGCTATATGGTCTTCTAACGACAGTCGTACATACAGGAGGATGCCCAGATTGCGCGCCCTCTCCATGGGGGTCAAAATTTCTCCCCCCATGGCCAGTGATGGGGTAAGCTGGCTGTATCTGGGGGCAGGAAACCACAGCCACTCGGTTTTGGTCGGGTTGAGCCGTAGCCTGTTAAGACCCATGCAGCTCCGCATGGCCTCCAAGCATCGGGTCATCACTTCAACGGCTTTGTTGGGGTGGCCTGGGGTAGAAATGTATAGCTGAATATCATCAGCATACTGATGAAACTCTACCCCAAAACTATGGATGATCTCACCCAGCGGCTTCACATAAATGTTGAACAGAAGGGGTGAGAGCACAGACCCCTGAACCACCCCACAAAACAGAGGCCTCGGGGTCAATCTCTGCCCCCCCCTGCCAACACAAATTGCGAGCGGTCAAAGAGGAAGGAGGAGAACCACCACAACACGGTGCCTCCCACTCTGAACCCCCCCAACCGCTGCAATAGGATACTGTGGTCGACAGTATCAAAAGCCGCCGAGAGATCTAACAGGACCAGGACAGAGGAACAGCCCCTGTCCCGGGCCCTCCAGAGATCATCCACCAGCGCAACCAATGCCATCTCCGTGCTGTGCCCGGGCCTGAAACCCAATTGGAGAGGATCTAGGTATATAGTTTCCTCCAGGTGCTGAGGGAGCTGTCGCGCCACCACACTCTCAACAACCTTCGCCACAAAGCGAAGGTTGGAGGTCGGCCGATAATTCGATAATAATGTTGGGTCCAGGGATGGTTTCTTGAGGAGGGGCCTCACCACTGCCTCTTTCAAGGCGGCAGGCAAAAACCCCTCACTCAAGGAAGCATTAATAATACCCTGGAACCAACCTTGTGTAACCACCCGGGTGGCCAAAACCAACCAGGAGGGACACGGATCCAGTAAACATGTGGTGGCATTAAGCCCACCCAGAATCCTGTCCATGTCCTCTAGGGTCACAGGATCGAACTCCCCCCATATGACTTCACCAAAATCCACCCCTGCCCTCCTGCCCAGAGTTGCCCAGTCAGAGTCCATCCCATCCCAGATCTGAGCGATTTTATCCTGCAGATATCTAGAAAAATCCTCAGCCCGTCCTTGCAGGGGGTCCTCCCGCGCTCCCACCTCCAAGAGGGAGCAGGTCACCCTAAACAGGGCGGCCGGGTGATTATCTGCGGATGCAATAAGGGCGGAAAAGTAAGATCGCTTTGCCGCCTTTATCGCCACTAGATAGGTCCTAATATAGGACCTCAATAGTGTTCAGTCAGATGCGGAGCAGTTGGTCCTCCAACCACTCTCTAGGTGTCTTTTCCAGTGCTTCATCCCCCTCAGCTCCTGGGAAAACCAAGGAGCCGATTGGGATCAACACCGGGTCAGAGGCTGCAAGGGCACGACCCGGTCAAGGGCCTCGGCCGCTACCCTATCCCAGGCTGCCACCAAGTCCTCAACCGAGTCATGTCTGCGGCCCAAGCTCCATCAGGAACCTCTCTGAGTCCAACAGGCGCCTGGGGCGGAACCATTTTGTTGGTCCCACCTCCCCACGGCGAGGGGGTGTGGAACGGAAATTCAGCCAAAGGAGTGAATGATCCGACCATGACAGGGGCTCTATCAAAACGTCCCCTATACCCAGATCATCCTGCCACTGGCCAGAGACAAAAACCAGATCCAAGATGTGACCCCCCAGTTTGTGTGGGATCCTGAATTAATTGGGTCAGGCCCAAGACTGTCATGGAAGCCATGAACTTCTGAGCAGTCCCTGAGGTCCCGCCGGCCGAGGGTAGGTTGAAATCCCCCATGACCATAAACCTGGGGGTCTAATCTGCCAAGCCGGCTGTTGTGTACTGACTGAGTCTTCACTCAGGTCCGTGCTTCGAGCGGGAAGTACTGACCTCTCCCATTGGCTGGAGCCGTTTGACATTGGCTGGAGCCGGCTATAAAAGGCGGCTGTCAAAGAGCATCAGCTGTTGCCGCTCCAGCTGGCTGACGTGTTAGCGCGGCAGTAGCGGTAACCCTCTTTGCTGTTAATAAAGATTTAAGCTGAACCTTGCCCTGGTCTCTGCCTGAGTATTTCCGTTGCTCTACAACACTGGCGACGAGGACGGGATACTAAATAAAGGCAAGCCAGGCAAGGAAGAGAGAAAAGAGCGAAATCACTAGCCGAGAGCTGAAATCGCTACAGAGTTGCTGCCTCTAGCCGCGAAGCGCCGTCTCTAACTTGCCTGAGGAAAGAACACCACAGCTGACAGAAGATGATTTCGAATCCTGCATTCCCGCCCTTCAGACCAACTGCTGAGACTTGGGAGTCACACAAGAACTGGTTTGACTGCTTTTTAGATGCTATAGACCTGTCAGAAATTTCTGAGCATAGGAAAAAATCTTACTTCCTAAGCTTTTGCGGAACCACAGTTTTTGACACCGCAACAGCATTACTGGCCCCACGATCTATTAAGACTATTCCTTGGGAGGAACTGCAAGAAATTCTCTCAAATCATTACTCCCCTAAGCCCTCCAGAATTGCTAGGCGCCATGCATTCAGAAGGCGCATCCAAACAGAGGGGGAAACAATTAGTGATTATATGGCAGCACTGAGAACAGCTGCCTTGCATTGCGGGTTCAGAGATTACCTGGACGATATGTTGTTGGATCAGCTGGTTTGTGGCATTAGAGAAATTACAAAGACGTTTATTAGCCAAAGGGGATCTAACCTTAAAGCAAGCCATAGAGGAATCCCAGGCTGCTGAGCTGTCAGCATTCTCAGCAGCTGAAATACAGGGAAACCCCAGCAGACTAGAAAATCCAACAGTATATTTTGAGGAAGCCTCCATAGAAAATGGCTCAGAAGAGGCTACTGAGGTAAACCGCCTCAGACAGCCCAACGCAAATCAAAAAGAGTTCAGGCAAGGTATAAGTCAAACCCCACGTTTACAAACTACATGCTTAAGCTGTGGGGGCAACCATCTCAGGGCATCCTGCAGATTCAGGAATGCCATATGTTTAAGGTGTCAAAAGAAAGGCCATTTGGCCAAAATATGTCAGGCAGGGAAAACCTTCAATCAGCCACAAAGGCCCCAGAAGCTCATTCAATATCCTAGACAAATTGAGGACTGTTTCACATGCTACCAGTCTAAGATACAAAAAAACAAAAAATCTAACAAAATTAGTGTCACTGTTTCTATAGAAGGTAGACCCTGCAGAATGGAGGTTGACACCGGCTCTGCATTATCCATCATCTCGTGGGACACCTTAAAGAAGCTACTCCCCAGAATATCAAGAGAGAAAATTCCAGTCTGCAATCTAACACTTCGGGACTACCAAGGCAGAACCATCCCTGTCATCGGAAAAGGCAAGTTCCTTGTCCAATTTCAAGGGTTTAAGGGTCACTTACCTCTAGTGATTGTGGATGGCGTCCTCCCAAGCCTATTGGGACTAGATTGGTTCCCAGCCCTGGGCCTCCACATAGGGGGAATCCACGCCATTACCAATTCAGAAGTTGAATCCCTGTTCAGGGACTATGCAGATGTATTCAGTGAGGGCCTAGGCTGCTACGTGGGAACCCCAATATCCTTCAGGGTAGACTCCCAGGCAGTACCAATTCGTTTGAAGCCCCGCAGAGTTCCTTTTGCAATCCGTCCTAAGCTAGACAAGGAACTTGACAAATTAATCAAGCAGGGCATACTGAAACCTACAGACTTCTCAAAGTGGGAAACCCCCATTGTAACACCGTTAAAGAAGGACGGAAATTTAAGGATCTGCTCTGATTACAAGTCGTCAATAAACAAATATTTACAAGTTAGCGCGTATCCAGTCCCTGTGGTACAACATCTACTCCATTCCCTTGAGCCTGGCTCCATTTTTGCCAAGTTGGACATGTCCCAGGCGTATCAACAGTTTCCTGTTGATGATGAAACTGCTGAACTGCAAACAATAGTAACCCACAGAGGGGCATTCAAATGCACACGCCTACAATTCGGAGTTAGTGTGGCCCCTGGAATTTTCCAGTCCCTTATGGAACGAATCATGCAAGGGTTGCCAGACGTTGTGCCTTACTTTGATGATATTCTGGTATCTGCTACCAATCTACAGCAATTACTACAAAGGGTCAGAGGTGTACTTGACCGTTTTAGACAATCTGGTCTCAAACTAAAAAGGGAAAAATGTACCATAGCCACTCCACAAGTGGAATTCTTAGGTTACAAGATTGATGCCAAGGGTATTCACCCAACTGAGTCAAAGGTCAAGGCCATTCACGATGCGCCTACTCCTACTAACAAAACTGAGCTTCAAGCTTTCCTGGGCCTCTTGAATTTCTACGCTTCGTTCCTGGCCCATAAAGCTTCTGTTGCCGAGCCCCTTCATAGACTTTTAGACAAGAACTCACCATGGCACTGGGGACCAAGGGAAACTATTGCTTTCAAACAAGTCAAGTCATTGTTAACTTCAAAGGCCATCTTAATCCAATTCAATAAAGACTTACCACTCATTCTAGCAGCCGATGCTTCTCCATTCGGAATTGGGGCCGTCCTGAGCCACAGACTGCCCAATGGTGCAGAAGCACCTATAGCTTTCTTTTCAAGGACACTATCTTCCACTGAACGCAACTATAGCCAGAGTGACAAGGAGGCCTTGGCTTCAGTGGCTTCAGTGAAGAAGTTCCATGAATTTCTCTACGGGCATCATTTCGAACTCATAACTGACCACAAGCCACTGTTAGGTATTTTATCCGGCACTAAACAAACTCCCCAGATTTTGTCCCCAAGGATGACCAGATGGACAGTTTTTCTAGCTGTGTATTCCTACACTCTAATCCATTGATCCGGGAAAAGCCTTTGCCATGCTGATGCACTCAGCCGCTGCCCCCTGCCAGTGCCAGTCGTGGACCCAGCACCAGCAACCACAGTCTTTCTCATCAACGAACTCAAGCTACCAGTCACTGCTGCTGACATCGCTGCCCATTCGGCCAAGGACCAGGTAATATCCCAAGTCCTGGACTGGGTAGGGAGGGGGTGGCCTACGGCCCCTTATCCTTCAGACTTCCTACCCTACAAACTACGCCAACAGGAACTTTCCTCCTTGCAAGGCTGTTTACTATGGGGAACCAGAGTAGTCATTCCCCACAAATTGCAAACCTCCATACTGAAGGTGCTGCATGAGGGTCACCCAGGAATTGTGCGAATGAAGGCCCTCGCCCGTAGTTACGTATGGTGGCCAGGCATGGATGCCCAAATCTCTAACTGGGTAAATTCTTGCCAGGCATGCCAGGCCACCAGGGCATTACCACCAGCAGCCACCCCTAGGACCTGGGAGGAAGCAGGCAGCCCCTGGTCCAGAATACACATAGACTTGGCACGCCCCTTCCAGGGGCGTACTTTCCTGGTGGTGGTAGATTCATATTCAAAATGGGTGGAATTGACCTTAATGCACTCCACCTCTACAGAAGCAGTCAGCAAGGCACTGACTAGGATGTTCGCCACACATGGCCTTCCTGATTCCATTGTGTCCAACAATGGCCCCCAATTCACCTCCTGTGAATTTGAGATGTTTCTAGCAAGTTTGGGCATCAGACACATATTGGTAGCCCCTTTTCATCCTGCCAGCAATGTGCTGGCTGAGAGGGCAGTTAGATCTGCCAAGGAGGTGATACAAAAATTGGGTCCCATAAACTGGCATGCCAAGCTGGCCCAATACCTGTTGAGCCAACATACTACACCCTGTGCCTCCACAAATAGGTCTCCAGCCGAAGTATTAATGGGACGCCGGCTGAGGACCACTCTAGACAGGCTGCACCCAAATAATGCCCCATTGCTTCCCCTTGGGTCAAACAGCCAAGACAGAGGGTTCCTGGTAAATGACAAGGTGTTTGTCAGGAATTTTGCTGGGCAACCACTATGGTTACCAGGGCGTGTGATAGCAGTAACTGGTCCTAAGTCTTATAGAGTCCAGTTACCTGATGGATGGACCTGGAGGCATCACGTAGACCACCTGAGGAAGCATTGGAGCACTGCACCCAGAGGTCATCTAGACGGGCCCCATGCAGAAGCAGCCACACCATTCGACGAAACCGGTTCCCAACCCACCGGGGACGACAGCCTACCTGATGGAGAAGCTGACCAAGGTGCAGACCCGGCTCCAGACAGTCCAGCAGCCTCACCATCATCCGAAGACACTCAGATGGCACAAGACAGCAACCCGGCGCCATTTTTGACTGAGCTGAGAAGGTCCGGACGAGTACGCAGGCGTCCAATGTACCTGAAGGATTACGCATGCTCCTCACTGGGAGGGAGGAGTGTTGTGTACTGACTGAGTCTTCACTCAGGTCCGTGCTTCGAGCGGGAAGCACAGACCTCTCCCATTGGCTGGAGCCATTTGACAGCCGGCTATAAAAGGCGGCTGTCAAACGGCATCAGCTGTTGCCACTCCAGCTGGCTGCCGTGTTAGCGCGGCAGTAGCGGTAACCCTCTTTGCTGTTAATAAAGAGTTAAGCTGAACCTTGCCCTGGTCTCTGCCTGAGTATTTCCGTTGCTCTACAACACCGGCGATGACCACAAGGAGCTCAGGCAGGGCCGATGTCACATAGCAGGGAGCCAGGTATGTGATCAATAGGCCCAATTGAACCTCGGAACCACACTTCACAAAGAGGGATTCACATCCGGTCGTCTGAGGAACAGTGGATTCCCTAGGACATAGATCTTCCTTAATAATCACCACAATGCCCCCACCCCTCCCCTGGGCCCTCGGCCGATGAAACCCGGCTGGCCACATCTCCACTAGGGGGATACCCCCCTCCTGGTCCAACCAGGTTTCGGTAACACCCGCCAGGTCCGCTCTCCCCTCCAAAATCAAATCATGAATGAGGGGGGCTTTATTAACTACGGACCTGGTGTTACATAACATCAGCCGAAGGCCCGAGGCCCGAAGACTCGGACAGCCCGGGGAACAGGAAGTAACTAGGGGGTCAGAGCGTGCCACCACACGCAAACAGCGGGGGGCGCGCTCCCACAACATAATACGGCTCCCTGTAACCGCCATATCTGCCTCTCCCGCACACTGTGCAGATAGATTTAATAATAATTGTGCACATATTTTGCATGGAAAGTTGGAGCATATTGGTTTTCCCATTGTTAAAAAGATGTTGAATTGTTCTGAAGGACTCAAGGTAAACAATTATGAAAATTATTTAGAGTGTTCCATTTGTAAGAGTTCAAAGTCAAAAGAAAAACCCCGACCCAAAAAATCAGAAAGGAACAACACGCACATTTTTCAGTTGGTACACATGGATCTAGTGGGCCCCTTGAAGCCCTCTATTGGACACAAAAAAATTTTCTCACAATTGTCGATGACCATAGTAGATACGGTTTTGTATACACCCTCAAACACAAAGGGGAAACATTCACCAAGTTTAAAGAATTCTATAAGAGGGTAGAAATCCAACACAACATTAAAATCAAACAGATCATGACAGACTGAATTTCTGAATTTCTTTCCAAAGAATTCAGTGGCTGGATTAATAAACATGGTTTAATACCCTTTACAACTTCACCATTTTCTGCCTTTAAAAATGGTGTGGCTGAACGCAGGACTGGTGTATTATAGACTATGGTTAGATGCATATTAGAAGATACCGGATTAAACTTTTCATATTGGGGAGAGGCAGTCTTATATTCAAACTATACCCTTAATAGAATATGGTCAAGTATGATACAGAAAACCCCATATGAAATAATGTACAATCAGAAGCCCACACTAACAATCTCCATGTTTTTGGGGTAACTGCCGACGTACACATACCCAAGCAACTCAGACGAAAAGGAGACAATGTATCAAAAAAACTCAAATTTATTGGTTATGAACCAAAAACCAAAGCTTACAGATTCATGGATAGAAATCACAAGGTAATCATATCGAGATCAGCAAATTTCCATGAAAACACAAACTGGAGTAAGATACACTCAAATGAAATAATAATTGGCAAGGGTACATTCAAAACTGATCAGAAACAAACACAACTTCACACAGACACTACAAAAACAAAATCCAACAGAAATAGCATTAAGGTTAGGGCATGGAAAGAAGGTCATCACATACTCAAAACCAAAGGTATAGATGAGTACAGCTCAGATGACGCATCAGAAAACAATATCCCAACTGAAAACATATCCAGAAAATCACTAAGGTCTAATAAGGGCAAAATTTCAAATGCCTTAAGGGATTATGTGATGTCAATTGATACCATCATAACTGCACCCAAAAATTATAATGACATACACGCACTCCCACCAAATGAACAGTTAAAATGGAAAGAGGCTATGCAGAGGGAGATAGAAAGTATTAAAAAACTAGAAGTATATCCCCCTCAAAGGTCCCCGAGAATAAAAAAATTATCGGTACCAAGTGGGTATACAAAATAAAACTCTTAGAGGATAACAAAAAGCTGTACAAAGCAAGACTGGTGGCACAAGGTTTCTCACAAAAATTTCCAGACAATTACATAGACACTTATTCACCTACAGTAAGGGCAGAGAGTGTTAAGAGAGCCTTAGTCATTGCCTCAATTCTAAATGAACATGTATATCAATTCGATGTACAAACAGCATACCTACACGCACCATTAGATAAGGAATTATATGTCAGAGCACCACCAGGAATTGACTGCAATGAAGGACAAACCTGGCTACTCAATAAGAGTCTCTATGGTCTGCGACAATCGGGTAAGAGATGGTATGATTGTTTTTCCAAAACTTTAAGACTAATAGGTTTCACTGCCACATCAGCTGACAAATGTGTATTTATTAAAAGGGAACAAGGTATATGTGAAAAAGTACTTGTCTATGTAGATGATATATTATACATATGTAAAAGTAAATTTAAATGTGACCAATTCGCCAAGGAACTTCAAAAACACTTTTCATTGAAATGTTTGGGAAAAGTCGATAAATATTTAGGAGTTCAGATTACCGAATCAAGTAATGGTTTTATACTACCACAAAAGGAAAAGGTATTAGAATTACTGGAGAAATGCAATATGTCTGATGCAAAACCATCATATACCCCCATGCAAACTGACTTTCTAAAGAACTTGTTTAATGATGATGAGGTATTTAAGGACAATACAATCTATCGTTCTACAATTGGTTTGTTACTTTATATAGCCAACTGGACTAGACCGGACATAGCACTATCAGTCAACTTACTTTCAAGACACGTGAATAATCCAAAAATATACCACTGGAATGCGATCAAAAGATTATTGAGATATTTGAAACACACTGCTGATGCAGTTTTGTCGCTTAATCCAAACACATCGACCACCCCTAGACTTTCATGTTACGGAGATGCCGATTGGGCTGGAGATGTCAAGACACAAAAAAGTACCTCAGGGTATGTTATTTTTCTGAATGATAGCCCCATCCACTGGTATACCGGAAAACAAAAACTTGTATCAACTTCAACTGCAGAAGCTGAATTTGTTTGTTTATCAAAGGCCGCAAATAACTTAATTTGGTTCGACGATTTACTAATGGACATTTGAAAAGAATCTTCATATCCAACAATCATTCAGGAGGATAATAAAGCAGCAATAGATATATCCAAGGCCGATGCTGTAGGCCACAGATCAAGGCACTTTGACATAAAGTACAAGCATGTGAGACAGTTGTCAGAAATTGGATTCGTAAAAGCTGTACACTGTGAGACTAAGGAACAAACTGCAGATATTTTAACCAAACCTCTTCCCCCAAAACAACATTCATACCTGACAAAGAAACTGTGTATAAATATAAAAATATTATATGGTAATATCTATGTTAATGTTTCCTCAATGATTAATCAGTTCAACCTTAGAAGGGGAATTGTTAATGTAAAATGTCGAACTGGTTAAGCATACAAGTCCCATAATGCTTCACTGCATATTCCCCTCCCATCAGTTATAAAGGATGCCCACTTTTGGCTTTGCCCAGACTCTCGTTTACCTCCTGGAGGAGTGGTGTATCTGAGAGAGAGCATGGATGAGTATTGGTTTGATTTTTCTACAATAAAAGAATTATTCTGACAGCAAATAGTTTTGGGAGTTGATTTTGGCTAAGATCCATTATAAGTTATCAACAAGCTTGAAATGGTAGAAGTCACTACTGTTTCCTGCTGCTGCCATCATCTTAATCATCTAGGAGTAGGGTTACATTAAACAACAAGCTGTGTTTTTAATTGTGGTTATTATTATGGTTTTATGGTTTTTAAAGAAGTAGAATTATTTTATCAAAGATAGCTATTGCTAGGTTACCACAATCTTTCCCCAGCTTTGCTTTGTCTCATTCAGATTGGGCTTCAAAAACGATACCAAAACTGATAACCATGCCAAATCACAGGATAAACTTGATTTTCTTTTATAAATGCTGAATAGACAAGAACCAAGATAAATCCTTGTAGAATTCTGTAGATTGAGGCTGTGCACTTCTTCAACTGTTTCATAGTCAGAACTGAAATTACTGCTACCCAATGCTTCACTAAGCAGTGCATTAAGCTATTGTAATAAAAAAGTATTGAGATTCAGTTGGTTGTAGAGATTAACACATGAGGTTATGAGTACTAGTCTTGCCCTGTGGTGGGATTCAAAATTGTTTACTACTGTGGGTGTGGCTTGATAGGCATGGCATGACTTGGTGGGTATGGCTTGGTGGGCACGGCAGGGGAAGGATACTGCAAAATCTCCATTCCCATTACACTCCTGGTGGAAGGTTACCACCGGTTCTCCGAACTACTCAAAATTTCTGCTACCGGTTCCCCAGAACTGGTCAGAACCTGCTGAATACCACCTGTGGTCTTGCCCTAGGCACAAAGCTAGATGACTTTGGGCCAGAGCTTCTTTCTCAGCAGGCATGTTAAGAAGAAATTGGACAGCCATTTGTCTGAAATGGTATAGGGTCTTCTATTTGAGCAGGGGATCGGACTAGAAGACTTCAAGACTCCTTCCAACTCTGATATTTTGTTACTTCTGAGGTCTTGCCAGAAAAACTGCAGAGACTTATCCATATTTAGGCTTGTTTGTCCACAAAGGTCTAATGGATTCCAAGCAGAGCCAGTCAAATACAAGAATCAAATGCTAGTTGATTTATTTATTTTATTTTATTTGTCAATCGCTTACAAGATAATAGGTATAAACATGAGTAAGAATACAGGAAATAGGTATGAATAAATGGGGACAATAGGACAGGGACGGGAGGCACAATGGTGCACTTATGCACGCCCCTTACAGACCTCTTAGGAATGGGATAAGGTCAATAGTGGATAGTTTGAGATTAAAGGAATGGGGGTTAGAGGATGTAACAACAGAGTCAGGTAGCACATTCCAGACTGCAGTTGGATTAGCCTATATTAAGAGAAAACACTCCCCATTCCTTGAAAATACTCAACTGATACTACAGAGATCAAAATTCTAACTAATCCTTTCTGTTTTGTAAGTTTCTATAGGAAACCTATGTAAAAGAAAGCAGGCATAAATGTAATTTTATAAAGAAGGGCAGAACCCCGAGATTCATGTGTTCCCTGAAAACAGAATAGATCTGAAGGCACAGAGTTCTTACCAAACTGTAATTGTTAAATTTATCAAGAGGAATAAATTGCTATAGAGTGGATGTATCAATCATTTTTTAATTGAAATATCAATATAAATAAAGGGAAATTTGGTTTTTAATTTGGCCCCAGAGGTTACTGGAGTTATGGTATCTCCAGCGTATCATTCAAATGTGTGTCCTTTAATCTAGAGCAGGGCTGTCAAATTCCCAGCCCCCGGGCCGGATGCTTCACAAAGAGGGGGAAAATCCCCATAGGTCATGTGATGCCACCATGATGATGTGAGTTTGACACCCCTGATCTAGAGGAAATGTGTAACATCAATTGTGTAAGGAAACAGCTATGACATTCTGTGAATCTATACAAATTATTTCCATAAATTTAAGGAATATATATGTCCAGTAAAAATTGCTCATAATTATTCCCACATACTCTACCTTAGCCAAAATAATCATTTCCCCATCACTGATTGGCATATCATTTCTCCTGTTTAAATATCAGGTAGCTGCAATCCAAAGGTAGAACTTGGAACATAATTAATCTATTTCTTTTCTCTGTAAATTATTGTCGTATTTAGTGAAATTCTTTTTGTCAAGCAGTAAAAATATAGTCTTGCTTGGATTTTTGATCCTACATGGAATTCGATACATAAATCAATATTTAATAACAAAGCAATGTGATTCTTCTAGGTACTTTATTGTGTCTCTTGATGCATTTTAATAATCTTCACTTCCCAAAGGTATGGAAACTTTATTTAATTAACGTCCATGAAACATTTTTTGCTATTTTACTTTGGGTCCTGCTTAAAAGCTAATTCCCACCCCCTTCACTTTTTCTCTTTAGGTTTAATTGAATCTTAGGTTGATTTTCCACTACATTCTCTTCCCTATAACAATAGGTTTAGCCATGTTTTTTCAAACACGATCTTATAGAGCTATTCTGATAGATTTTCTCATGCTGCTCAGAGAATTTCTCAACCTGTGGTCTTCCTGATGTACTATCTGTTAATTCCCATGTTCTTTGGAAAGGAAAATACTCCAAGTCTCACAGTTTCAAAATGCGCTAAATGAAGAAAACGTGATTCCAAGTTATCAGGTCATGCTTGTTAGTTCAAGACATCTCATGTCAAGAAAGGGCAAAATGTGGTCTCTGAACACTTTATATTTTTTAGGAGAATTTTTAAAGAGTTCACTGAACCACAAATTGTTTTATTGATCAGAAGTGGGGTAGACAGTGATGGAAACCTCTCTCCACAAGTTTTGCAAAATAGAATACACATGCATGTGATGCCAGTTTGCTTAGTGGTAAAGACTAGAAAGTAGGCAAATGTTCCATCTTAGATACAAAGCCAGTTGGATGTTCTTGGGCCAGTCACTTTCTATCAACCTATGAATTCAGGCTCACGTAACAAGCCAATTGGTCAACTCTGGTTGATTCCCCCTTAAAAAATGAATTCTACAAAAATTACAAAGAAATAAATAAAAAAAGAAAAAAAAGATGTTATTAAAAAATAAAGAATTTGACTGAATGCAGCACATCCTGTATTTAATGAGATCAGTGATGGGATGGAATTATGATGGGGAAGTACTACAAAGACAACGGTACCTTTGAGAGAACAAAAAGGCAACACTTTTATCGGTTACTTATCTTATACCATCCTTGTTTCCCAGAACCACCTTCTACTATTATTTCCCAACATTCATTGACCTTTTAAACACTGTCAAGAAAATATTTCTAGCTCAGGATTGAACTGCAAAGTTCTTGGTGCCTTCTGAACTTTGAGGTTTTCTTGCAGATTTTTAATTACTAGACTTAGCACTAATAGAAAGTGCTGTTTGCTAGTGACTTTAGTGTTGTTGGGAAGGATCTTGATAGTTATTTATCTCTATATAGAGATTTATCCCTAGGTTTCAAGATTAAACCTCCGTGTAGAAGGACATCAACAGATAAATAACATGCCATTCAAACAAGACAATCAAAAAGCCAAAAATGAAGCAAAAACACCAATCAACACCCAAATAATCAGAGATTAACACCAAGATTAACATTAGACCAACAATCAGGAAGCAAACAATATCCCAATCAAGAAAGTACCAAGACCACTTGGTAGCTAAGCTAAATTCCTTTAAAATTTGCTAAGTATTAACTTTTCTTATTACTTAACAAAGACTGTTTTCCAGAATATTTTTTTTGTTAATATCTTGAGGATGGAATCTAATTTCAAGTTAGAAATGTTGCTATTCTGTTTTACTGTAGAAATCCACAGCATCTTGTCATTTGACAAGCACATTACATGCATTTCGTATATTGGATTTCTTTGTCTTGTGATATTATCTTCAAAACAGGAAAGGGTTGAAACCTTGAAACCTCTGACCACACACTTTTATAATACAGTGGACATTTCATTTCATTTCCCCTCTTGTTTTTATTTTTTATTGCCCATAAAGAAAAAAAAAACTATAGTGAGAATTCTTTCTCTGACACAGTTGGATTGGGGAGTACATCAAACAAACCTAGGACGTCCTGGAAGAGGAGATTTATGCCCACCAATTTTTGAGCCTAGGAGTCCAGCTCTGTTGCTATGTATGCTAATTGTGACAAAGCATAAGTGAGTGAAAAATGTCCCAAAAATATATGAGGCAATGTTTCTATTATTGCTCTTTAGGACATTTTCCTTAGTGCTCTCTAAGCATAGTTGTTTGCTTGCAAACATTTTATTACAGGTAGTCCTCAACTTATGACATTAATTGGGTCTGGAATTACGGCCATAAATTGTGGTGGTTGGTAAGTGGGTGACCACATGACCACACATGACTTTACAACGTTTTTATGTGGTGGTTGTTAAGCAAACACCATGGTCACTAAAGGAATTGTGGAGGTCTGCTGCAACTTTGAATAGTCGCTCAGCAACTGCTTGTAAATCTAAGACTCCCTTTACATGAGTAAGTAACATTATCAGTGCTGGTGAATGTATGTTTGCTCCCTCTTTATATAATCGGATTTCCACTTTTCTTCTTGCCTGGGGCAAGAAGTTCAAGTATTGCCAGGACACCCCTTCCTTCCTTCCTTGCTCCCTCCCTCCCTCCCTCCCTCCCTCCCTTCCTTCCTTCCTTCCATCCATCCTTCCTTCCCCCTTCCCTCCCTCCCTCTATCTCTGTTTTCCTCCCTCTCTCCCTCCCCCCTTTCTCTGTTTGTTTCCTTCCTTCCTTCCTTCCTTCCTTCCTTCCTTCCTTCCTTCCCCCTTCCCTCCCTCCCTCCCTTTATCTCTCTTTTCCTCCCTCTCTCCCTCCCCCCTTTCTCTGTTTCCTTCCTTCCTTCCTTCTTTCCTTCCTTCCTCCCTTCCTTCCTTCCTTCCATCCATCCTTCCTTCCCCCTTCCCTCCCTCCCTCTATCTCTGTTTTCCTCCCTCTCTCCCTCCCCCCTTTCTCTGTTTCCTTCCTTCCTTCCTTCCTTCCTTCCTTCCTTCCTTCCTTCCTTCCTTCCTTCCTTCCCCCTTCCCCCTTCCCTCCCTCCCTCCCTCTATCTCTCTTTTCCTCCCTCCCTCCCCCTTTCTCTGTTTCCTTCCTTCCTTCCTTCCTTCCTTCCTTCCTTCCTTCCTTCCTTCCTTCCTTCCTTCCTTCCTTCCTTCCTTCCCCCTTCCCTCCCTCCCTCTCTCTCTCTTTTCCTCCCTCCCTCCCTCCCTCCCCCCTTTCTCTGTTTCCTTCCTTCCTTCCTTCCTTCCTTCCTTCCTTCCTTCCTTCCTTCCTTCCTTCCTTCCTTCCTTCCCTCCTTCCTCACCCATAAATGGCTTGAAGGCAAACCAGTGGCTGCTGCAGTCTGGATTGACCTGACGTCTTGCAGAAAACATCTGAAATTATGTAAAGATTTCTTGCAAGTGATCAACATATATTCACCATCAAGACTTGGCTTTGGGAAGGACAGGAGGAGTGTAATATCAATGGCGCTCACACACTTGCTACATGCTCTAAGTTATCAACATAGCAATTTTGAACTTTGATTTTACAGAAATATGTCAAGTATTTCTGAAGTTATTCTAGGAATGTGCTGTGCTGTCTCTAGAAAAATGGGAACTTCAATATGAAATAGACCAGTACCCTATTCTGTCATGTCGTTTAACCATACTACTTAAGGCCATCAACCATTAATTTTATTTCCTCTCCCCCCAACTTCACTATTCTTTGAAAATCTGAAGGCCCTTTAAAGGTGGTAGATAGGCACTAATGAATTTTCTTAAAAATAAAAATTGTCTAGGCAAAGAGCTTGACCTTTCCAAGTCTCTATTTAGCACCCTCTGTTACAGCACTGTGCTTCATTTGTTACCATACTGCACCTCACTGGGAAAGGTAATTACAGTTAAAATTAAATTCTGCAGACTGTGTCCTGCCTGCCTTTTAACAGTGAGAGGCAAAGGAGAGACCAATTCGGACTTGTTCCGTTCTTGTTTAGAAGATTCATGTTTATCTAATGTGAAGTCAATATTATCGTCCTGTAAAGAGTTAGGGCACCACTAACAATCCATCAGGGACAGCTTCTTTATCATGCCAAAGCTACGCTCTGCTAGCTCAAAATCTATTTAACACTGTGCTAATGCTTGAGCTCAGCTTTGCTGTGTCAGCATCCCCACCACCATTCATCTCAGCCTGAAACGTTTCACAATCAAATGTCTTACCAAGTGCTCCCAATAGCTAAACCTTCCTGAAACTGGGGTGAGGAAAAACAGAACCATAGGCACATACATCAGAGTGGGTTTGGTATGTTTCGAAACAAAACAAGTAAGCAAGCAAACTAGCAACTAAAACTTTGTACTTTTGACTCAGTTTCATATCTTGCCAGCCTTCCCAAGTGGACCAGATAGGAAACATGATAAGATGAACTAATTCTGATTTATTGTAAGGTTAGATTAATAGAATGTCGCAAGTCTGAAAGTACAAATTCCCACTATCTCCATTACAGTCTGAGAAGTTAGGAAGTGTCGCTTATGAGTCTCTTTCTCTACCCATTATATTTCTGAGAGCTACGCCTTTCAGTTATTTGATCAATCCCTAGGCAACATTTATTGCTTGTATATCAAGGTCTTTCTCACATATCAGATGTCATAGAATAACAGAGTTGAAAGGGACCTTGGAGGTCATCTAGTCCAACCCCCTGCTCGAGCGGGAGACTCTATTCCAAATATTAGCCTCTACCTAGGATTGAACTCACAGCCTCCTGATTGTGACGCAAGAGCTCCACCTCTAGGCCACCGCACTGGGCCAGAGGTGGTATTCAGTCAGTTCTGACAGGTTCTGGAGAACCAGTAGCAGAAATTTTGAGTAGTTCAGAGAACCGATAAATACCAACTCTGGTTGGCCCTTCCCCCATCTATTCGCTGTTTCCGGAGTCCCAGCTGATCGGAGTTCCAACTGATCAGCTGGGTCTTCTTTTGTTGCCTTGCACAGGAAAACAGAGCTGGAAATCAGGTTAGTGGGGTGTGGAGGGAATGGGGATTTTACACTATTCTACCCCTGGAGTGGGGTGGAAATGGAGATTTTGCAGTATCCTTCCCTTGTTACACCCACTAAGCCACGCCCACCAAGCCATGCCATACCCACCAAACCACGCCCACAGAACCGGTAGTAAAAAAATTTGAATACCACCACTGTACTGGATTACTCTTACATCTATGAACATGTGTATATTAAGCTGTTATTATGATGTTGAATTTGTTATAGCTGCTTATAGACTCTTGATCAGGGGTGTCAAACTCAAGGCCTGGGCCCCCCCGGATCTGGCCTATAAGATGCTGGAAACAGAAAAGGACCAGCCCACGATGCCTCTGCCAGCAAAAAAAGGACTCGGGGACGGGGTGGGGGAGAATGGAGCTCCATTTTTACTGACAGAGGACTAGTAAAACAAACTAAAAAAACAAGAACAAAATGATAAATGTTTTCCCTTTTGCATTTAAGCATGCAAGAAGGGACAGGAAAGGAGAAAGAGAAAGAAGAAAGACAAAGAAAAAGAAGGAAAGATGGCAAGCAAACAAGGAAGGAAAAAGAAGGAAAGGGGGAAGGGAGAAGAAAGGAGAATAAAGAGGAAAGGAACAAAACGAAAAGGAAGAGAAGAAGGTAGGAAAGGAGGGAGGGAGATTATAATTAGAGTGAGGGGAGGGTCTGAGGGAAGTCCTGCCTTAGTACTTGGCCACCACAGGTGACATGAGTGATATTGAGCTGGCCATGCCACACCCCGGTCATGCCTCCCCTCTGCCCCCTCTCCCCGCCCAGGTCAAAAAAACCTTGATATGGCCCTCAATGAAATTGAGTTTGACACTCCTGCTCTACAATTACATAGACTTGGGGAAGCTTTCAAAATTAAACCAAGATTAAAAATAGTTAAAAATATAAAACTTAGCCCAGGTTATGACAACCATAACAATAACAAGAAACCACACTGAGTGACCACAAACACATTAACCTAAAATCTATTAAAAATACCATAATTTTAGCTGGGTCAGTGGAACCTTTTTCCATATATAAGAATGTACTTTAAACTGAGTTAGATTATTTGATCCGGTAATCAAGGACTAGTAAAAAGCTTTTTGGCATCTCAAAAAGATTTTTCACACATTATAATTGGAACCTTGTATTCCACTTTTGAGAACATCTCCTAATTTCATTCCCTTTACTTTGTAATAAATTTCTCAAGCAGATTCTCTTCCATCCAGGAACTTATAGAAAGAAAATGCAAACAAATTTTGCAATCCAGCCCTGATTCTAATGATAAGCTGATCAAATTAAAACACTGACTTCGATTTTCAGCCTGCATGTTGGCTTCTGAGGTTTTGACTGGTTTATTGGGCCTACATTTTGCCCAGGTTTAAATTGAATGTGGAACACACTGTTGAATTATGAAAATATTGTGCCTGATATATGAAGGAGATGGCATGCCATTATCAAAAGGGAAAGGGTACTGAAGAAAGTTATTTTTTTATTTTTATTTTATTTGTCAATTGCTTACAAGATAGTAAATATAAGTATAAACATAGTTATGAATACATGGATACATATAAGAAAAATAAAATATAAAAGAAACAATAGGACAGGGACGGTAGGTACGTTGGTGCACTTATGCATGCCCCCTACAGACCTCTTAGGAAAGGGGTGAAGTCAATAGTAGACAGTCTAAAGTTAAAGTTTTTGGGGTTTGGGGAAGAAATCACAGAGTCAGGTAGAATATTCCAGACATTGACCACTCTGTTGCTGAAGTCGTATTTCCTGCAATCAAGTTTGGTGAAGTTAACCTTGAGTTTGTATCTATTGTTTACTCTTGTGTTGTTATGGTTGAAGCTGAAGTATTCATTGACAGGTAGGACATTGCAATGTATGATTTTATATACTATACTTAGATCGGACCGAAGGCAGCATAGTTCTAGGTTTTCTAGGTCTAGAATTTTGAGTCTGGTGGCATAAGGTATTCTGCAATGAGTAGAGGAGTGGAGAACTCTTCTTGTGAAATATTTCTGGACTTTCTCTACTGTGTTAATATCAGATACGTAATGTGGGTTCCAGACTGATGAGCAGTTTTCAAGTATTGGTCAAGTAAATGTTTTGTATGTACCCACCCCTCTCCTAGAAGAATGAAATATTTTAGGAAATATTAAAAAAGGAAGAATATTATATTTTCCTTGATGAGAAAAGGAGAAACATGCTTTTGGAAAGCAGCCCCCATCTTTGATAACAGCCCCAGAAAAACTGGCCCATCCTATCTACAAGACAAAAGGCCTTCAGCTCCAGGGTGATAGGATTAGCCCTCAGTTAAGATCCAAACCAGGACAAAGCCATTAAGCCATAACAAGAATTGCCCAACACCCTTTCAGAACACAAGCCTCTTCATTATATCATCACCCAGCAAGATTCAACTAAGCTTAGGACATAGATAGCCTAAAAAGGTTAGCTGAATCTCCGCATAGCCCTCTGAAAGTCTGACAACCAATAGGATACATTTCTTGACAGGAACAGGAAGCTGTAGGGCAAGGCCCAAGACAGGGTATAAATCTTTCTGTCTCCCCACTCCATGTGGTCAGCTATCCAGGGCTTCAAACCAAGGTGGTTCTGTTCACCATTAAACCATCTTTCCAAGCAGACTCCATGTTTCCAGGATCTTTCTCCCCACTTGGAATTGAACCCAGATGGACATTTCTCCCAACAGTACTAATGCAGGAAATAACCTATTGATCTTCCAGATCAGTGTTTCTCAACTTGACTATAGAATTCTAGGAATTGAAGTCCATATACATCTTAAAATTGCCAAGGTTGGGAAACATTGTTTAAATGTTACTGAACTACAATTTCCAGCAAGCTGTGGTCAACATGGATCGGGGATATCTGCAAGGGGGATTTTTTTAAAAAAAGAAATCAAGATAGCAGCCCTGATGCACATGAAAAAGAACTTTTATCACAGGGTTGCAGCTGTTATATTGATTTTTTTTTTACCTTTCCCCCCCTCCATAGATACCTCAGGCATGGTTAACAGTAAAATATGTTAGATTAGAAACGATTTAGGAAAGGGTAGGCAAAATAATGAGAATTTAAGAACTCATTTGAAGGCATCTAAACAAAAAAAATCTATTAAGTAATCTCTTAACACATCCACAATTTTGGAAATGAAGGGAAGCTTTCCTCTTTTTTCTTTCTGTACCTTTCCGGTTCAAAAGTTTATTAATATCTATTTTGTTATTTTTTTCATTTATTGGTTTTGACAATGTCACATTCAGGGATAAGGTCATTTAACCTATGTTTAGTAGGCAAATATATTCCAAGATAACACATAACATAGACTATTTTCAAATTGGGCACAGGAATTAGAGTGACAGAATGAGTGAACTCTGCCGTCGAAAAGCAAACATTTAATGTGGCATGTTAAGCTCTGTTCAATTTGATTAGATGAAATGCTTTGCCCCACATTCTCCCCCCTGCATGATGTAAATATTGAACTGTAGCTCTAGGTTGTTTGGCTGGCTGGGATGATTAAATAAGGGTTAATAAAGATAACTGCCGCTGCACTTCCTACAACCAAATTTATCTTTTTTGCTTTGCCTTTTGCAAAATTAATAACTCAATCTGGCATTGTTTTTCAAGGCACTGTGAGAATAACAGGTATCTTGCAGACTTAATGCAGCTTGTCTAAGCCAGCAAAAGGAATCAGAAAATGAATTATGCCTTCTGGATAATATTTCCAGGTACATAAAGGAATAGTACAGGGCCATAGTGGAAAAAATAAACCTTATAAAATCTGTCTGGAAGGGTTCAACATAATAAAGTCAATACTTCTTTTGAAGACAAAAAATAAAAAATAAAAGAGTATGCACAACCGTGTTTTCCTTTCCTGTCCCTCCTTCCTTCCTTCCTTCCTTCCTTCCTTCCTTCCTTCCTTCCTTCCTTCCTTCCTTCCTTCCTTCCTTCCTTCCTTCCTTCCACATTCCACCAAACCTCCATTCCAACCAATAACTCCGAGACAGAAAGTTCTAAAAAGTACTATTTGGATAGTAATTCCCACAACTGTGGAATCCCGAATTTGAAAGTTCCGGGCTTTCTTGCAATAAGTAAAAACTACAAATCCATCCCCTATACCCATCACCACATCACATGGCCCAATCACCATCCATCCCAAAATAAGACTTCCTTTCACTATGCGCAAAACGACCTGACTTTGAATCAGAAAAAGAATTTTATTATGTCTAACTAGATATACTCCAATGAAGTTCCCCTTCCCACTTTCCCAGGCTCAATTGTGGCAGCGTGGGGGCATCAGATTTCAATATGGCTTCCAAAGCTGACACCTACCTTCCTTCCTTCCTTCCTTCCTTCCTTCCTTCCTTCCTTCCTTCCTTCCTTCCTTCCTTCCTTCCTTCCTTTCTCAACTTATGATCTATCACTTAGTGATTGTTCAAAGTAATAACCAGAGATGGTATTCAGCAGGTTCTGACCAATTCTGGAGAACTGGTAGCAAAAATTTTAAGTAGTTCAGAAAACCGGTAGCAGAAATTTTGAGTAGTTCAGAATACCACCTCTGACTGGCCCTGCCCCCATCTATTCTCTGCCTCTCAAGTCCTAGCTAATTGCCTGGGTCTTCTTTTGTTGCCCTGAACAGGAGAATGGAGCTGGAAAGCAGGTTAGTGGGGTGGGGAGGGAATAGAGATTTTGCAGTATCCTTCCCTTGCCATGCCCACCAAGCCACACCCATTAAGCCACACCCACCAAGTCATGCCCACAGAACTGGTAGTAAAAAAATTTGAATCCCATCACTGGTCCCATGATTAGTTAATTGTGTTTTACAATAGTGTTGCCTGAAACTGGTATTAATTTATGCTTTCAGCAAAACCTCCTCATGATGAACCATTGGCTCACTTAACGACCATGACATTCACTTAACAATTACAGCAAAAAGGGTCATAAAATTGGGTCATTTACATGGATGCTCTGATTTAGGAGTGTTATGATTTACAACTGTAATGGACAGGCTTCATTATAGTTATAACTCAAGGACTATCTATAGAGGAAGGTACACAACTTATCCAGCACATTGAACAATGAACTAAATGAAGATTTTACTAATAAAAGTGATGAAAATAGCAAGTACCAGATTAAATTATGAAGACTTCAGCTACAATTTTGCCCACATCCTGCAAATTCTACAGTCTACAAATTCAACAGCAGGAATTCGATTCTGATGGGACTCAGCCTTCCATCCTTCTGAAGTTGGTAAAATGAGGACCCAAATGGTTGTGGACAATATACTGACATTGTAAACTGCTCAGAGAATGTTGTAAGTCTAAGTACTATTCTTATTACTACTTAGAATGTAGAATAACAGAGTTGGAAGGGACCTTGGAGGTCATCTAATTCAAGTTCTATGTTGCTTCTCTCTTCAATTAGTTTCCACCCTTCATTGCTTGTCCTGCCTTCTTGGTGTTTTCAAAAATAGGTTGACCCCCCTCTTCTTTGTGGTAGCCTCTCAAATATTGGGACACTGCTATTGTGCCATCCCTACTCCTTCTTTTTACTAGATTAGATATACTGAATTCCTGCAATCGTTCTTCATAAATTTTAACTTTCAGCTTCCTAATCAACTTGTTGTTCTTCTCTGCACTGTTTCCAGTGTCTCAACATCTTTTTTTATATTGTGGTGACCAAAATTGGATGCAGTATTCCAAGCATGGTCTTATTAAAGCTTTATAAAATGGTACTAAAGTGGTAATGTAATATAGTTTACAAAATTTACAAAATATAGTTTACAAAATATAGGAATTAGTGGTGGCATTCAAATTTTTTTACTACCGATTCTGTGGGCATGACTTGGTGGGCGTGGTATGACTTGGTGGGTGTTGCTTGGTGGGCATGGCTTGGTGGGTGTAGCAGGAGAAGGATACTGTAAAATCTCCATTTCTACCCAACTCCAGGGGACGGATACTATAAAATCCCCATTACCTCCCCACTCCACTATCTTGCTTTCCAGCTCTGTTCTCCTGTGCAGGGCAACAAAAGAAGATCCAGTGATCTGCCGGGACTCCGATCAGCTGGGACTCAGGAGACAACTCTGTTTTACTACCGGTTCTGTGGGCATGACTTGGTGGGCGTGGCATGGCTTGGTGGGCGTGGCAGGGGAAGGATACTGTAAAATCTCCATTTTCACCCCACTCCAAGAAAAGGATACTGCAAAATTTCCATTCCCTCTCCACCCCACTAATCTGCTTTCCAGCTCTGATCTCCTGTGCAGGGCAACAAAAGAAGACCCAGCCGATTAGTTGGGAGGCAGATAATAGATGGGGGCGGGGCCAGTCAGAGGTGGTATTTGCTGTTTTTCCAAACTACTCAAAATGTCCGCTACCGGTTCTCCAGAACCTGTCAGAACTGGCTGAATACCACCTCTGATAGGAGTGAATCTTCTTAGGATTGCTTCTTCTCATCTTCCTATCTTGTGGCTTGAGCTGCTTCTGTTCTCTCCTCTGTTTTGACAATCTGCTGCAAAAGGTATAGGGAATTGAAGCCCCTTCTGGTTTGCATCCCATAACCTTGATAATTTCCCACCTCCTTCCTGCCTAGGCAGATTTTTCATCTCCAAGTTACAGCAAAAATAATACAGTGGAAAATGGGACTTTCATAAAAAAAAAAAAGACTTCTGCCAATTTCATTGACATTATATCACAAGGGTAAAGCAGAAATGCACATGGAACTCAAACTAAATTATAATCATAAGCCAGCCGTGATCTTACAGGACCCAGTGCTGCCTTATTAAGTAACCATTTAAATTTACACCAGGCTAATAATGTATTTGCTCAGTTTGATATTCTGTGCATAAAAGGTGGTAGAGAGAATATTAAGCATGGGTGGAAAGAATCTTTATTATTATTATTATTATTCATTTTATCTTTTTTTCCTCCAGAATCTCTTGCAAATAGCAGCTGAAACAATTTATTTTGTAACCTATTAATTGTCTTGGCAAACGGTATTCATTCTGAAAGTTTTTTTTTAAAATGGAGCTTATTAAGAATTAAATAAGATTACAAAAAGAAGTTAAATGAGGAGTAGGTAGAGGTGACAAAGGCAGCCTTATTCCTAAAAATACTGACACACAAAGGAGTGAGCCAAGGCATGATGATGGAGTTGAGCAGGAAAATTTCGAACAGATGTTTATTTTCCCAGGTGTGGCCAAGGATTCTGAGCACATAAAAATTTGGTCACAAGTTGTTGCTCTGGAATGGCAAAAAACCTGATATCTTGGCAGCCGCTGCACAAAGTTAAATGAAATGAAAATGAAGAATATGTACTGTATATGTAAAATATAATGCAGTATTACAAGTCCCATGGCAGCAACAAGAAATGAGGAATGCAGTTGAGCGAAGGGAGGGGGGAGGAGGAAGAGAAAGGTAGGCAGGCGAGAGGACAATAGTGTGGACTACTTTGTAGAAAGGGATTTTAAGTTGCAACTTACTTTGGAGTCTGTATTAAGAAGCTGCTAACAGCCAATTTAGTGCCTTGTACTCTTCCTTTAGAAATGAATGGGTGATGTGGGATCAGTCTCTCTTTCTCCTACTCTTACGGCGTTACAGAGATGACAAAAATGAGTAGGAAAACTATATATGCCTCCTGGAGTTGTACAAAACTAATCTAATAATAAATAAGAAAACAAAACATATAATTAGTCCTTGACTTATGATCGTAATTGATCTCAGAATTACAGTTGTAATTCCTGCCAAATGTTAAATAGGCCAGCCATGGCCAACTTGATTTTATGATATTTTTTTGTAGTGGTCATTAAATTAATCACCATGGTTGTTAAATTATCCCGTTGTCTACAATGGGGGGAGGGATTGCTGGAAACCTTGGTTTTGCTGATTTCCAGCAAAAGATTTTGGCTACACTTGGCTACAGGTCATTGCGAAATTGCCATGAATGTAATTTTCCAAGTAGCCAAAATGCAATCATGTGACTGTGTGTGTGGTGGGGGGGAGAGCATCAGAATCAGAATTCATCATAACTTTGGTCACTAAGTGACCAATCCTAAATCAAGGACCACCTTGTGAAACATTGTGATAGGATGGGACTCTGCTTCCATTGCACAGTGTTTCTTGCTATTGAGCAATCTGATCTGATCAGCAACTGAATCTTACTGGGTTAAAGACATTGGGGAAAGTTGAAGGTGAGAGATAAATTTTTTCTCAAACTTTTGCTTTTGACTAGCTTTAGCTAGGCAGAAAAAGCAGAGCAGGGTCAGACATGATGGTGGGTGTGGCAGGGGAAGGATACTGTAAAATCTCCAGTCAGAGGGGGTATTTGCTGGTTCTCTGAACTGCTCAAATATTTCCACTATCAGTTCTCCAGAACTGGTCAGAACCTTCTGAATACCACCTCTGGGTTTGAGGTTGTAGCAAGAGTCAGGTAGTGAGTTCCAGACATTGACCACTCTGTTGCAGAAGTTGTATTTTCTGCCATCGAGTTTGGAGTAATTTATTTTGAATTTGTACATATTGTTTTCCCGTGTGTTACTGTGGTTGAAGCTGAAGTAATTATTGACAGATAGGATGTTGTAGCAGACATAGAATGCAATGAATACCAAAAACAACAAATATCAAACAATTTTTCCCATAAAGAATAGAGAGTCATGAGGAAATGAGAAAATAAGAAAATGAACACCAGGCTCTAGCTGGCATGTTGAGTACCAAATAATGAGTTCTGGGATAAAATATTCTCATCAAAATGTGTGGAATACTAAATTTGACAAGTTTCAAAGCAAGTACCAAGGTGCTTCTGTACTTTAGTTTTTAATCTCTTCATTGTTCCCAGTTTCTTTTTCGGGGAAGTCAAGAAAATGATGTGATTCTGCGTTATCAAATGTATTAGTTACAGGACTTGGCTTATCTGTTGATTATATTTAAAGGAAATGATAGTTAAGCCCTGGAATTTCTGCCCATTTTCCTGACAATCGATTCTGCCATTTCAAAAAGAGCATCATTGCTCCTATAAAGCCACATGGTCTTTTTTTCCAACGAACACCCAATCTATTTATCTGAAGTTTGGCACCTATAGAGACAGGTACTACTTCTGAAAATTTCATCACATTCTGTCTCAAAATAGCAAACTTACAGATGCTTATAAGAACACAGTTCAATCTTCCGGCATAATTTTTTTTAAAAAAATCAAATTTAGCATGGTTTACCCCCACATAATAATTCTGCTTTCTCCAGTTCTAATGAACAACATCAATAAATTAGACCTGAATAAAACAGCCACAATTTACCTTTATGACCTACTTAATGCCACAGTGGTTATTCAAATAGTTTCTTCTAAGGCACAATGAGGACAACTTTCCCCTTGCATTTTCCTTTGCATTTATTTGATATCCCCTATTAGTAACACAGTAGACTGCATTCATCATCATCATCAGCAGCAGCAGCAGCAACATCATTAATACAGGTAGATCTCATTCAATGACAGGTCACCTAACAAAACCATTTGAAGTTACGATAGAAAACTACTTTTTGATCCAATTTTGGAGTTCTGATGACTTCATATCTTCCCATGACCAGATTTCAGACTTGACAACCTGCTTATCTTTACAACTGGTTGTAGTGTTCTGTGGTCATGGGACAGTGTCTTAGGATATTTTATTGCCAGATTCTGGCCTTTTCAGCTGATTTCAAGCCAAAAAAAAAAAAAAAAAGCCAACAGGAATACATGGATTCACTTAACCACTATGGTTTTCACTTAACAACCAGCACAAGTCAGGTCACTCATGTTGGTGCCTCGACTCATGACCATCATGACTTACAACAGATATTGCATCACTGTCACAAGTCAAGAACTCCCTGTACACCCGATGACTAAGAGAAATGTTTAGATTGAAAAGCTATAGATTAAAAAGTTAATAGAATAGAATAGTATAACAGAGTCAGAAGGGACCTTGGAGGTCTTCTAGTCCAACCCCCTGCATAGGCAGGAAATCCTATACTACTTTGGACAAATGGTTATCCAATCTCTTCTTAAAAACTTCCAGAGTTGGAATATTCACAACTTCTGGAGACAAGTTGTTCCACTGGTTAATTGTTCTAACTGTCAGGCAATTTCTCTTAGTTCTAGATTGGTTGTCTCCTTGATTGGTTTCCACCCATTGCTTCTTGTCCTGCCCTCAGGTGCTTTGGAGAATAGCTTGACTCCCTCTTCTTTGTGGCAGCCTCTGAGATATTGGAACACTTCTATCGTGTCACTCTTAGTCCTTTTTTGCATCAAACTAGACAAACTCAGTTCCAGCAACTGTTTTTTTAATATGTTTTAGCCTCCAGTCCCCTAATCATCTTTGTTGTTCTAATACCTCTAATTGCCTGATACAAACTCTGCAATGCTGAAAATGTGACCCATTGCAAACTCAATCCTTTTGTGCTCCAATGTCAGACACAAGCATGTGGGTGATGTAGTTGGGTTGTGACATGGACAAAATCAGTGAACAATAGAGATTTCCAGTTTGGCTTTATTTCCATCATGGATAAGAAAAAAGGAGGAGCAGTTATCTTCCTGGGAAATGGCTGCCTCTTTCAAATACCATAACATAGGCTGAAAGCAAACCTAGACAGCATTCATTAGAGACTGGATCTCCAATACAATGTGCGTGTTTTCCTATTTCTCTCCCTCCCCCCACATGTCTTTGCTACCTCCACCTGTCTGTGCAAACTCTTCCTGTGCAAGCTCTTCATGTCTATTTAAAGAGCAATTTAAAGATATCCAATCTCTAATGAATGCTGTCTAGGTTGGCCTTCAGCCCTTGTTGTGGTATTTGAAAGAGGCAGCCATTTCCCAGCAAAATAACTTTCCCTTTTTTCTTACCCATGATAGAAACAAAGCCAGACTAAAAAAGCTCAGACACTTTTCTCTTACTAGTTTTGCAGTTGTTAAACAGAAGGCAACTTTCTGCTTGAAACAAGTGAGCACAGTGGTGTGTAGGTATCATCAGTAATTAATACTGCTGAGTCAAGACTGTCTGCTTTATTTAATTCCAGTTCCAGCATTTCCGCTCCCCCGCATTCCTGTCCATGACTAGGTTGCCTGTAGAAATGAATTGTGATACCTCTATACTTCGGACAGGATAATAATATATCTGGTATTGTCCCTCCCTGCTTCTCCCGTTTTCCTCTTCTTTGGATCAGCCACACAATATGTCATTGCATTCTAGAGAAAATGAATATTTTGCAAAGAAGAGGTATTTATTTTGTTCTTACTTCCTTGCTTATGGCTTCCCAGCTTTATGATTATGGAAGACAGGGAAGGGCTCCTGTGAGTATTGTGGCATTGCAGTTGTTGAATTTCTGCATTGTCAACTCCTTGATGCTGTCATTCAGATGAATGTAGTGATTAACTCAGTGAGCTTCAGTTACACGCACTACAAATTTTCTTGCTTTATTTGGATGGTTTGGGTGTGTGTATGTGGAAATTGCTCTGAACAATAGCAGTAACAATAGCAATAGCACTTAGACTTATATACTTATTTACGGTGCTTTATAGCCCTCTTATGTGGTTTACAGAGTCAGTATATTGCCCCAATAATCTCAGTCCTCATTTTTCTGACCTCAGAAGGATGGAAGGATGAATCAACCTTGAGCCAGTCAGAATCAAGCTGGTGACAGTCAGCAAAATTAGTCTGCAATGTTGCATTCTAACCAGTGCACCACTACAGCTGCAGTAGTAACTGGGTCTGTAAATACATGCTTATCTTATCCTGTTATGATGTATGATGCCATTAATGCATCCCCCAAATGGTGGAGAACATGAATGTCTTCAAGCAAGCTTTGAATTGAGAAGCCTTGATTTAAAATTTGTATTATTAACCAATGCAAGTAGTCCTTGATTTATGACTACAGCTGGGACCGGAATTTTCATTGTTAAGCAAGGTGGCTGTTAAATGAGTCACATGTGATTTTTATGACCTTTTTGCCATAGTTGTTAAGTGAATCTATACAACTAAGTGAATCTGACTTTTCCCATTGACTTTGTGATCATTACTGTAACTGTTGTAAATACATACTGGTTGCCAATCACCCAAATTTTGATTACTTGACCATGACGATGCCATGACTGTTGTAAGTTCCAGGAGCAGTCATAAGTTGTTTTTTTCAGTGCCATTCTAGTTGCTAAATGGATGGTTGTAAATTGAGGATTACCTATATTGATAATTTTGCACCTAATTTTATCTTCATTTCCCCCAAACATTTTTCTCTTGGAACAAAGTTTCAATTCTTACTCTGAGTAATTGCACTCTCTCACATATTCATTCAGCATAGCTGATAGTGAGGGATGCTGCTAGCTGTAGTTCAACCACATAGATTTCCCAATATAACTCATTCTCAAGTTCCATTCTGTACTATATTTTGTCTATCAACTTTCTGTGCTGCTGATATTTCCTGATCTGCAAAGGAAACCACAGGAAGATGATTCTTCTCAAAGAGCCATTCTTCCTTGTTTCAGAATCTTGATTGACATGTCAAAAAATTATAATAAGAAGCTTTTGAGCACATACAGGAATTTCTGGTGTCCACTGGAGCTGTAGAAAGCCCCAAAACGATGGGTTATCAAAGCAAGGTGTAGTCTGCATCTCCATAGAAGGAAGAAATGCATTGAGAGAAGACAGTGATGTTAGATAGTTTGTATAGGAGAAAGATTGTTAAGATAGCTCTTCTTTACTAGTTTTCCATCTATAAGATTATTGGTGCAAACAGACTGCTTTAGTTTGGCAGGATTTCTGTCTATAAGAGAGGAACAATAAAGAAAATTACTTAGAGGAACCTCAGCATGTCTTGCTTGGGTTTTTTTTTTTTGGGGGGGGGGAAGCTTGACAGTGGTTGTTAGACATCAAAACTCCATGAAGTGGCTTAAAAATGATATTATTCAAAGTATCAAGCAACAACACATCCCTTAATTATGACATTAGTCCAGATAAAATGAAAGAATAGTATTTGCTATGCTACTTTGAATATCATTGTAGAGCTATAGGAGCCTAGATGTCCAGTAGATGGACAGAAAAGAGATATGAAGAAGGAGAAGAGAAGGAGAAGGAGAAGAAGAAGAAGAAGAAGAAGAAGAAGAAGAAGAAGAAGAAGAAGAAGAAGAAGAAGAAGAAGAAGAAGAAGAAGAAGAGGAGGAGGAGGAGGAGGAGGAGGAGGAGGAGGAGGAGGAGGAAGAAGAAGAAGAAGAAGAAGAAGAAGAAGAAGAAGAAGAAGAAGAAGAAGAAGAAGAAGAAGAAGAAGAAGAAGAAGAAGAAGAAGAGCTTTATTATCATTGTACAAGTACAACAAAACTGTGGATGCACCCCAGCAACTATTCGCAATACAATAAAACAAAAGCACTTAAAAATAAAAATAACCCCTAGTATAGTAAGCAGGCCTTCTGCAGAAATAGTATTGGCTAAAGTATTGGTATTTATCTTGGGATTGCAAATTGTACCTCAGGTAATACTTTTCTGAAGTCCTTTCTCCATTCAAAATTTGTCAGAGCGGACTTGGAAACCCTAACCATGTTGAACTACAATAAAGTTTTCTTATTCTTGCATTTTAATCCTGTGATAAATTAGACAGGAACTGCTTCTCCCCAGCATTTTATGATGCTTAATGGAGTCCAGTGTGAAAGGCCAGAGAAGAATTTTGTGTTCTCTGGTGGGTCATCATTTCTATGATTGAGTATTTGATGTTCTTTTATTATTGTCTTTGCTATATTTTAAACTTCATTCTTTTCCCTTGAAAGAATATTATTGATCTACTTATTAAATACTGTCTACCTCGTATGAATTTTTCACATAAGCAGTGTTATTTAAAAATGATAATTATGATTTATCTGCAATGCAGAACTCTAAAGACCAACCTCATCAGGAGGAGGTTTTTGATGGATTTCAGCTAAATACTTTGTGTACAAAAGTCTTGTATCTCCTTTACAAAATGCCTTACTTTGATTATATCTCTTAGAAAAATGGTGCAATCAATAAATGATTATGCTGCTTGAACATTTAGGCCATTGGATTTCCTTTTGTGCTTTTTTCTCACTATCAGTTTAAAAGGGCAGTTAGTCAACTTATAAACTCTTCCGTTATTTTCCCTGTTATTTAAAGCTTACCTTAAAGTTAAATTTGGATCAGTTTTACTTAAATTGAAAGTAAAATGTAGTAGTACTGTGGATTACTGACTAACTGACTGACTTGCAGAAAAAGTCAAAAAGATTAAAATGACAGATGTGATCATGCAATCAAAGCTCCATCCTTTGTTCTTAAGCAAGTTTTAAAAACTTGCAGTACCACTTCCATTGTAAGGAGAGATATACAGTAATTCTAATAATCCCTAAAACACAAGGGTAAAATTTGGAACCATGGGATTATAGATACTAGTCCCTTTTTCAAAACTTGGGACATGAATCCCAAGTTGTTACCAACTTATTATGATTATTAAAAGAAAAGTTTGAATGAGGGGTCTCCAAACTTTGCAGCTTTAAGACTTGTGGACTTCAACTCCCAGAATTCCTCAGCCAGCATGGGAGTTGAAATTCACAAGTCTTCAATCTGCTAAGTTTGGAGAGGCCTGATTTAAATAATTGAATATTATATCTAACTGTATTCTGCATATAACTGGTGAGCAGCTGTATTTGATTTTAGCTTTTTCTCATAGATGCACTGATTATTTTTCATAACATACCCCCAGTTTCACTGAAAAACTAAAATGTGACCCTCAACCAGGCAAATATTGTGCCATACTGCTCTAAAAGCAGTTTCATGTGATTTTTGAAAAAAACAAAACAAAAACACAGATACTTTCTCAAACCTGTCTACCCTTGAGAATTCTTATCCCAATCTGAATAAATGATACAGCCTCAGCTCACCTCATCTAGTTTAAATTCTAATCCCACTAACTGCCCGTTCTTTCCCAAGAAATACATAATATCCAGTCTTCTCTATCACAAACATCCATTTCTGGTTTATAGAATAGGATTAAAATCCATTAACTGGGATTTATTGAAAATATTGGTGGATTAAATCCTTAATATCAGAATCAATTCTATTTTTGGTTTCGTAGTTAGTATTGAAAGAAGAGTATGTATTTCTAATGTTCTTCTCTTCCTAAACCTGTTAATAAGCAATGCTCTCATATGAAATGCTGTTAGGGGAAATAGCATTGTTTTAAAGTCAGCAATGATTCATAAAAGTGTTGAAAGTTTAGATGTTTTTATTTATAATTTTGATCCCAATTTGGAGGTTCGGGAAATATTATCTGGTGGTCTCATGGACATTTTGGCTTGGTGCAAAATATGAAGCCAGTGTTGGAAGAAATTTCTTAAGTTCATTTCCCAGCTGGGAAGCAGTCACCAGCTGACAAGCAGCTGACAAGAAATAGACAAAGAAGCCAGCTGCCAGAAAGGGATCCTTTAATTCAGGAAGGCAAGAAAAGTAGGTTAATCCTGTTCCTGGGGGCTTTGTTTTTCCTATCATGGGAGCTAATTTTGCCAGAAAAGAGGAAAAGGGACGTTTCAGGTGAATTATTTTTAGCCTGATTCCCCTTATCTTAATGGCTCTACTTAAATGTTTCTGTTGTCAGCTCTGTTACTTTTGTAACAGCCATTAACAGGGCTGCTCTGAGTTTTCCTTTCAGCTGGTGCTTAATTTTTTTAAAGGGGGAAGGACTAGCTTGAGTCTCTTGGTACTGTTTTGTGAGGTTTTAGGTGCTGTGAGGTTTCTGGCACTGTTCTTTTGGGGTGTACTTCCCACATCAGTATTTTGTAGAAAACTGCACAGCATTCCAAGATAGCTTTACAGTTAGTTTTACATCTTTAGTTTTGGTATGTATATAAAACTGATTCCAGATTGTACCCCCTTGAATATAGCAATGAATTTGATGACTTCTAAAAGAAATAGCACATTTATTGTTCCATAAGCATCTCTTATGCCAAGAATGTGGAAGCAACTGGAAAGAAACAAGACAAAAAAGATGAAAAAGAAATAAAGATGCCACTTAATTTCAGAGTTACCAGGTCTCTGCTATGAATCTGTTGAAGCCAAAATGGCTAGATGAAACATTAATCAAGCACTCTTCCCTCAAATTTCTTTATATAGTTTGGAACTGGAAAAAAAATTTCCAATGTCAGGTGGATTTTGTCTTAAATCTAAATTTAAGTCTTCAACTCCGGGACACAAATCTTTACTCATATTCAAAATAAGCAATGTCTTCCCTTCTACACTATATGAGCAAATCTGACAAACCTTATTCTATGAAAGAAGAAGAAGAAAAAGAAAGAAGATGTGAAAAGCTTGAAATCACCCTCCCAAAGTTTGAGGAGCTTTGCAAACTTAGCGGCATATGGAAAAATATCTTACTGGCTCAGCCATCTGCTTCCTTGCCTATGAAAATATGTCTCCTATATATTGTTCCATCGATGGAACAACCATAGCTACATTCCCTATGTTGTTATTGTAGATTGTCCTGTCTTTACTACTACTATCACTACTACTACTACTACTACTTCCTCCTCTTCCTCTAACTCCTCCAATTCCTCCTTTTGTCTATCTGTCTGTCATCATCTTTTATTCAATATCTATACCTGTCCATCTCACCCAATTGAGTCTGGATGGTTTACAGTTCTAAAACTTCAAAACAGTCAAAATAACTTAAAACAATAAAAACGTCCAAAAAAAAAATACATACAGCAGCCAAGAAAATTAACCAACTAACAATAACTCCATAAAACAGGACCCTTAGCACATTCTGAAGTTTAAGCATGGGAACACCAGCTCATTTTTAAAGCTTTGTGAAAGTCCATCAAGGTCGGGGGACATTCTAATCTCTGAGAATAGAATAGAATAGAATAGGAGTAGAATACTTTATTGGCCAAGTATGATTGGACACACAAGGAATTTGTCTTGGTGTAAATACTCTCAGTTTACATAAAGAAAAGATAGATTCATTAACAATCAAGAATCATAACGTACAACACTTAATGATAGTCATAGGGTACAATCAACAATCAAATTATACTAGGAAACAGTCAATATAAATCGTAAGGATTCAAGAGACAAAGTTACAGTCATACAATCACAAGTGGGAGGGGATGGGTGATAAGGAGTGATGAGAAGATTAGCAGTAATAGTAGCTCAGCTTTTGTAATAGTTGAACAGTGTTGAGGGAATTATTTGTTTAGCAGAGTGATGGCTTTCGGGAATATTCCTCCAGCAGAGTCTGCAGCAAAGGAAGCATGTCTTCTAGTTCCTGCTGAATCAAACCAGATGGGTAGATACTCTTGGGAAAAAAAGCCCCTCGGTTAATCCAGTCCCAAGCCATCTATCTAACACCATTTGCCTATTTACACAATTTACCCAACCCTTCTAGTTTACATTAAGAAAAAAGGTAGACTTTTTTTCAATGGTCCCAGGGACAAGATTCATTATAGCAACTGCAACCAAATCACTTTGAATGGATTGTGCAAGAGTCTGGAGGTACAGATTGACAATCACAAAAAGTATGTTGGAAACTCTGGAAGACTAATCAAAGACCTAGACCTTACAGGAAGCACTGTAAGGTAAAATGTACACATGATCTACAGTAATGGATTGTTGATAATATATAGTTTGTCAATATTTGAAATCCCTCTCTCTCTTTAACAAAAGGGCAAGAAGAAGATTTTCTATTGTCCTCCCTCCAGGGGTGGGATTCTACCAGTTCTCACCTATTCACTAGAATCGATTGTTAACATTCTAAGCAGTTCGGAGAACCAGTTGTTAGAAGAAATTACTGGCCTAATCCTGTAAGGAAAGCAGGAAAGAAACATTCTGGTGTTGCTTACAGAAACTGCACCTCCGTTAACCCTTATTACATTCTTCGTAGGACTAGACTTCCTGTCTCAGGAACGTCTCTGGAGTTTTTTTCCTTCCTTTGCTGGTACTTTGCTTGTGTGGAGTGACCATTCAAAGTTACAATAGCACTGAAAAAAGTGACTTATGACCATTTTTCACACTTACAACTGTTACAGCATCCCCACATCATGAGAGGCCAGGCGAGGAGATGCATGTCTAGATGTGAGTATATTGAGTTGGCCATGCCCAGCCAATAACATGACCACCAAGCCACGCCCACCCAATCACATGACCACCAAGCCACGCCCACCACCTAAGCCACACCCACAGAACCGGTTGTTCAAATATTTGAATCCCATTCCTCCCTCCCTTCCTTCCTCCCATCCACCTCAAAATAATATTGAGTTTGAGTTGACCCTTTACTGCTATTAGATGCAGTTGGAGTGGAGGGAGTAGTGGTGAGAGCAATTAATTTTGGGGAAAAAAAGCAACATAATAAATTCTGTGAAAAGCAGATAAGATTTCTTCTCAAATAAATAGATTCTGGATGTTTACAGCAGTTCAATCGAATAATTTCCTCTCTGATTTGTGGAACATATATACACAACCTGAATAAATAAATAAATAAGCTACTGATTTTTTTAAAGGAAGAGACAAAAGCAATGCCCTTAAACATGATCAGTTTTCCCCCTTCCAATAGACAAGGATGTCACTGCATACATAATATACTATAATTAATCCTTTCATGGACTCCTATCTGCACCGTACAATATAACTATAGGTTGTCTGTCACCTAGTAATTTCTGCAGGTGAGCAATTATCATGATAATTAATAGTTAGGGAAATTACCAGGACAACCCCAACTCGTTTCACATTAAAAAAAAACTTGCTATTAGGTGAGCTTTCAATTTTCTTGTACACTGCCAGTAGAAATACATATTTTTGCATCTGCTTCTCCAAATTGCATGCGTGTTGACATTTCTTCATACTTTGTGAATAGAACGTGTGCTATATTAATCCTTTGTCAAATAAATATTAAATGTAAGTGATAGTGGAAATATCAGTATGGGCTTTTGGAAGGAGTCACTTGGAACGTTTTCATGCCACAAGAAGGAAAACAGTTTGTGTCATAATTGTATCTTTGGACAAATATAGTACTTTTGAGAAACGTCTTGAGTATGAGTTGGTATATTGTACCTACCTTCTAAGTTTATGGGTTGTAGGCAGTACTACATTAGTTTGCAGTGTATTCTCTGGCTTACACATCCCAGTTTGCGCAGTATAGCAAATATCCTTGAGGTGAACTGGAACTTTGGTTGTGTTTGTGTAATATTAGCTAAAATGTATCCAGACTGATTAGCATTTTCTTACTATTAGTAAAGAAACTGACATGAGTATGAACAAATAAAGAATGTTTCTAGCTCAGGTTGAAATGAATATTAAATCATACTTATTCAGTATGAACAAAGCTAGTAACTTAGATTGTATCTTTGCTTCAACCTTTTACTGAAAAGCTTCATGTGTGGAAGTTGGCCAAAGTCATCAATTCTGTAGGCAGTTGTGGTGATGACTACACATATAGGGGATTGTGACCTGGCTTGCAAGAGTAGTAATTAACAAGTGAAATGAAAGAAATAAAAATGCTGTGTGTCTGTGAAACCGAGGGAAAGGGAGAGACATAATATATCTGATTGAAGTCGTCTGATGTTATGGAATGGAGTGGATGGGAAGCAAAGGTAGTTGGCTTAATTAGGAATGAAAGTCTGCAATGGATGACAGAAAAAAAATGAATTTTGTTTGTGATTGCATGTCAATGGTTGATGATGGTTGCATATTTATGTACCAATGTATCACAATAATGGAAGAGTTAGAGATGAGTGTCAAGGAAATAGTGGAGTATTTTGAATGAATACCATCCTGGAAGGAAAAATTATACAGATCTGAATGGAGGCAGGGAAATGGAATGAGAAAATACTGATTGGGCCATTCAGAGACCAAAGAATAAATGTGAATGGTGATTGTTTGGTATGCATCTGTTTAAAAAAGTGTCTCACATGCAAAGAAATTAATATAGATTTCAAAGGGAGATTGATTTGATAGTTTATGAAAGATATAAAGTTGATGAGAGGTTTTGAAAGTGAGATAGACCTTTTGTTGATATGTCAAAAGTAAATCTTGGGAAATAATGGTCTTTGAAAAAGATAAAAGTGAAAAAAATGAAGGTAGAAAGAGAGAGAAAAGTAAAAGCCCGGTATAAAAAGTATTAGGAGATATAGGAAGTAAGAAAGAAAGGGAGGGAGGGAAGGAGAGACAAAGGGAGGGAGAAGGAGGAAGAAGAGAAAAGAAATGGAGAAGGAAGGGAGGAAGGAAGGGAAAAAAATTGTAAGGCTGTTAAGAATACACAATGTTAACTTAGGAACCTCTATGCAGGAGGAAAAATGGTGACTGAGACTATGAGATCAAAGACACACTGCTTTGTGACTTCTTCATAAATGCACGAAAGTTTATATAAGTGGCTTACTTATGGGAATGGGACTATGCCTTTTATTTAACATGTATGAAAATTGGCCACTGGCAGAATACAGAAGAGGGAGAATTATTCCTCTGTTCTTATTTTTTTAAGTCTGTCTGGGAAGATGTTTGCCAAATTGTTCTACAAAGAGACAAGAGATGAAAAATTAGAAAAATTGGGAAACACAGTGATGGCAAGCTAATTCAAGAAAGTGAAGAACATTTGTTATACAGGTGAAACTCGAAAAATTAGAGTATCGTGCAAAAATTCATTTATTTCAGTAATGCAACTTAAAAGGTGAAACTAATATATGAGACAGACTCATTACATGCAAAGCAAGGATAGTTCAAGCTGTGATTTGTCATAATTGTGATGATTATGGCTTACAGCTCATGAAAACCCCCAAATCCACAATCTCAGAAAATTAGAATATTACATGCAATCAATAAAATAAGGATTGTACATAGAACAATATTGGATCTCTGAAAAGTATAAGCATGCATATATACTCAGTATTTGGTTTGGGCCCCTTTTGCAGCAATTACTGCCTCAATGCGGCATTATTATTATTATTATTATTATTATTATTATTATTATTATTATTATTATTATTATTATTATTATTATTATTAATTCGATTTATATACCGCCCCCCTCTCCCCGAAGGGACTCGGGGCGGTGAACAGCCAATAAAAACACATATACAGAGTACAAATACAAGAGACAACATAATAATATTAAAATTTAAAAACTGAATATAATATGGCTCTAATTAAAATGTAAACAAGTATTAAAAGAGATTAAAACCCGGTTAAAATTTAAAAAACCCCTAGGCCAGTCCGGCCTGCCGAAATAAGTGCGTTTTGAGTAACCGACGGAAGGCCATGAGATCAGGGGCGGCCCTTACCTCCGGGGGTAATTCATTCCAGAGAGGGGGTGCTCCCAATGAGAAGGCCCGCGCCCTCGGGGTCTCTAGCCGTCCAGCCGGCGGCACCCCGAGGAGACCAACTCTATGGGAGCGTACCGGTCGGTGGGAAGCCGATGGTGGCAGGAGGCGGTCTCGCAAGTAACCCGGTCCCGAGCCATGGAGCGCTTTAAAGATCGTGACCAAGACTTTGAAGCGCACCCAGAGGGCCACCGGGAGCCAATGCAGCACGCGCAGAAGTTGCATAACATGGGAGCCCCTAGGAGCTCCCATTACCACCCTCGCGGCTGCATTCTGCACCAACTGGAGCCTCCGGATGCTCTTCAAAGGCAGTCCCATGTAGAGAGCATTGGCATAGTCTAGGCGGGAGGTCACCAGGGCGGAAGTGACCGTGCGAAGCGCATCCCGATTCAGAAAGGGCCGCAACTGGTAGATCCTACGGACCTGTCCAAAAGCCCCCCTGGCGATGGCCGCCACATGATCTTCCAGTGACAGCCGTACAATCAGGAGGACACCCAGATTGCGGGCCCTCTCTGTGGGGGCAAGAATTTCCCCCCCCCACAGCCAGCGATGGAACCAGCTGGCTGTACCGGGGTGCTGGGAAGCACAGCCACTCAATCTTAGATGGGTTGAGCTGAAGCCTGTTTCGCCCCATCCAACACCGCACGGCCTCCAGGCACCGGGTCATCACTTCGACGGCTTCATCGGGGTGGCCCGGGGTGGCATGGCATGGAAGCTGTCAGCCTGTGGTTCTGCTGAGGTGTTATGGAAGACCAGGATGCTTCAATAGTGGCCTTCAGCTCTTCTGCATTGTTTGGTCTCATGTCTCTTATCTTTCTCTTGGCAATGCCCCATAGATTCTCTATGGGGTTCAGGTCAGGCGAGTTTGCTGGCCAATCAAGCACAGTCATTGAACCAGGTTTTGGTGCTTTTGGCAGTGTGGGCAGGTGCCAAGTCCTGCTGGAAAATGAAGTCAGCATCCCCATAAAGCTCGTCTGCAGAAGGAAGCATGAAGTGCTCCAAAATCTCCTGGTAGACAGCTGCGTTGACCTTGGACTTAATGAAACACAGTGGACCAACACCAGCAGATGACATGGCTCCCCAAATCAACACAGACTGTGGAAACTTCACACTGGATTTCAAGCATCTTGCAGTGTGTGCCTCTTCATTCTTCCTCCAGACTCTGGGTCCTTGGTTTCCAAATGAGATGCAAAAGTTGCTCTCATCAGAAAAGAGGACTTTGGACCATTGAACAACAGACCAGTTCTGTTTTTCTTTAGACTAGGTAAAATGCTTCTGACATTGTTAGTTGTTCAGGAGTGGCTTGACAAGAGGAATACAACATTTGAAGCCCAAGTCCGGGATTCAAAGAGGGCTCGCAATCTGGGTGTCCTCCTGGATGTACAACTGTCTTTGGAAGACCACATTACAGCCGTCTCCAGGGGGGCGTTTCATCAGGTTCGCCTGATCTGCCAGATGTGGCTCTTTCTGGATCGGGATGCCTTACGCACGGTCACTCATGCCCTGGTCACCTCCCGACTGGACTATTGTAATGCCCTCTACGTGGGGCTCCCGAATGGGAGCATCCGGAGGCTTCAACTGGTACAGAATGTGGCCGCACGGGTGGTTATGGGGGCGTCAAGGTTCTCTCATGTGACGCCCTTCCTGCGCGAGCTGCATTAGTTGCCAGTGGCCTCTCGGGTGCACTTTAAGATTTTAGTGTTAACTTTTAAAGCGCTCCATGGCATCGGACCAGGATATTTACAAGACCGCATTCTGCCATTTTCCTCTCACCGTCCGGTGCGCTCCCAAGGGAGGATCTCCTGCGGGTCCCATCGGCATCTATGTGCCGGCTGGTGACCCCGAGGAATAGGGCCTTCTCTGTGAGGGCATCTGCCCTCTGGAATGGGTTGCCTCCAGAGTTATGTATAGCCACGGACCTGGGGACCTTCAGGCGTGCCTTGAAAACCTGGCTTTTTGACCAGGCCAGCTTGGGCTTATTTTAGATTTGGGTGTTTTAATTTTTATATTAAATTTTAAGGTTTTAGGGACGGGTTTTAATTGTTTTCAGACAGGGCCTTTAGTTTAATTTAGTTTTAACTTTTCACATATTTATTGTTTTAATTGTATGGCTGTGCACCGCTCCGAGTCCTTCGGGAGAGGAGCGGTATATAAATAAATATTTATCATCATCATCATCATCATCATCATCATCATCATTATTATTATTATTATTATTATTATTATTCGTCTGTGTGTGGTGGCTCTTGATGCACTGACTCCAGCCTCAGTCCACTTCTTGTGAAAGTCCCCAACACTTTTGAATGGCCTTTTCCTGACAATCCTCTCCAGGCTGTGGTCATCCCTCCTGCTTGTGCACCTTTTTCTTCCACACTTTTCCCTTCCACATTATTTTCTATTAATGTGCTTTGATACAGCACTTTGGGAACATCCAACTTTTTTTGCAATTACCTTTTGAGGCTTTTCCTTCTTGTGGAGGGTGTCAGTGATGATTTTCTGCACAACTGTCAGGTCAGCAGTCTTTCCCATGATTGTGATTCCTACTAAACCAGACTGAGAGACCATTTAAAGGATCAGGAACCCTTTGCAGATGTTATGGCTTAATTAGCTGATTAGAGTGGGACACTTTGAGCCTAAAATATTGAACCTTTTCACAATATTCTAATTTTCTGAGATTGTGGATTTGGGGTTTTCATGAGCTGTAAGCCATAATCATCTCAATTATGACAATCACGGCTTGAACTATCTTGCTTTGCATGTAATGAGTCTATCTCATATATTAGGTTCACCTTTTAAGTTGCATTACTGAAAAAAAATGCACGATATTCTAATTTTTCGAGTTTCACCTGTATATTTGATTTAGGGAAAGTACATTAGAAAGTGAATGGGCCTGCATTATGGAATATTTTGTGTAAATATGGAATTAAAGATGGCTTATTGAATGTGATAAGCACGTCGATAGTGGAAATAAACCATGTCTCAGAATAAGTGGAATAGTTAGTGAATGTTTTAGCAACGAGCAAGAAGTAAGACAAGAATATATTATGTCCCCTTAGTTGTTTAATATATTTATGGATAAATAAATATGAAATGCTTGCAATGATGTTAGTTAGCATGAGATCTAACTAAATGTATGTTTGAATGCAAGTGATTCTGTGTCGGTGAATCAGAATTTGAATGATTTATAGCTAATATTAGATAGATTTTGTGATCCAAGCAGGAATAGAGATTTGAAAATTAGTGTGATAAATTTGATACTGAAAATAAAAAGAACAATTGCCAGCTTTGCATCAAATCTGAGAAATTACAACCAATAGTTAAATCTGTATAGTTAGGAAAAATTTTTACTAAACATGGGAAAATGAGTAGGGGAGTATTATGCCACTGTTGGTAATAGATAAATTAATGTGTGAAGAAATGAATATTTGTCAAAACAAATAAAAAGACTTTGAATAAGAATGAATAAGAAATGATCAGGTGCTTCAAACAAAATCATCTACACTTGGTGCTGACTTATCCCTATTATTATTATTATTGATATTGATATTACTTTCATTTTACAAAAATTGAAAAGCTATCATGGTAGGTTGAAATGTATGGATGAAACTATGGTCTTACTTGGAATGCTATATAAAGATTTTTTAAAAAAAAATCAGATCAAGAATTTTGCTGCAATCTAAATAAATTTATTGATACAATCAAAAAGTTGATTAGCTAGTCATATAATAATTTTGTACATAATATATTACAATATAGCATAAATAAATTAGTTTTTAATCAGTTTTAAATGGCAGTTTTGCTGTTTGCAATCAAGGCTTATCAATCATTACTTCTATTAAGCCTTGATTATCAATCACTACTTCTATTAGTTGTTAATTATTTAGTCATTTTTCAACACTGGTTTAACTTCTGACATCATTTTTGCTGCTTCTATAATTTGGGGGCATTATTATGTACTTTATTTATCAAATTCATTTGCTGCCTGTTTCATGGTTCATGATGACTCTGAACAATTGAGTTTATCGTGATTATTTATTGATTCTAGAGTTAGATTTTTGAAAAATGCATTGGAAATTGGGAGGCTCAAGTTAGTCTCAGTTTATTTTATACTCTGAGTTATTCTCTTAGTAAACTGATCAAGGGTGAGACATGTCTGTAAATAAACACATCCAAATGCATATTAATTAAGGGATACTACTGACTTTCAGCTCATGTGAATGGAATGGTCCTTAATGTAAGGACAGGAGAAGAATCTCAAAACTCATCCTAAATATCTAACTTGCCTAGCATCTATTCCACAAAACTACTATTGTCTAATATTGTTTGTCTGATTGGTTGATTTTTATCATGTTATTATTATTATTTATCGTATTTTTATACCGCTCCCTCTCCCAAAAGGGGAGGGAGCAGTCTAAACATATAAAGATACAGTCAACAGTAACAGTAATTAACTCAGAATTGAATATAGGTAGATGAAAATAGGATAAATGAGTAAAATAAGTAAGTAAGTAAATGATTGAGTCCCATCAAATAGAATTAAAAGTCTTATTTGAATCTAAAATTTAAAAATCTCAGAAAACCTTTAATTGGCTAGGCCGGCCTGCTTAAAAAGTAAGGTCTTGACTGCACGCCGGAAGGTTAGGATGTCCGATGTGTCTCGTATCTCCGGGGGGAGATAGTTCCAAAGGGAGGGGGCTCCCATAGAGAAAGCACGTAATCTTGGGGTCGCCAGCCGACAACGATCAGGTGGCGGTATCCCAAGCAGGGCGACCCTGTGGGAGCGTACTGGGCGGCGGGAGGTTGTTTGTGGCAGAAGGCGGTCCCGTAAGTAGCCAGGTCCCGAGCCATGGAGCACTTTAAATACTAATAGTACCACCTTGAATCGAATCCGGAAGGCCACAGGAAGCCAGTGCAGTCTGCGGAGAAGTGGTGTTATGTGGGTGTCCTTGGGGGCGCCCATAATCATCCGTGCGGCTGCATTCTGGACTAACTGTAACCTCCGGAGACTCTTCAAGGGGAGCCCCATGTAGAGAGCGTTGCAGTAGTCCAAGCGGGAGATAACGAGGGCGGAAGTGACTGTGCGAAGTGCGTCCAGATCCAGAAAGGGCCGCAACTGGTAGATCAAACGAATCTTATAAAAAGCCCCCCTGGCGACGGCTGCAATATGTTCTTCCAAAGACAGCCGTACATCCAGGAGGACACCCAAATTGCGCGCTCTTTCCACAGGGGTCAGTACCTCTCCCCCTATGGTCAGCGAGGGAACAAGCTGACTGTATCTGGGAGCAGGAAACCACAGCCACTCGGTTTTGGTCGGGTTGAGACGAAGCCTGTTATGACCCATCCAATCCTGCACGGCCTCCAGACATCGGGTCATCACTTTGACGGCTTCGTTGGGGTGGTCTGGGGTGGAGATGTATAGCTGAGTATCATCAGCATATTGATGGAATTCCACCCCAAAGCCACGGATGATCTCACCTAGCGGCTTCACATAAATGTTGAACAATAGGGGCGAGAGTACCGATCCCTGAGGCACCCCATAAAGCAGGGGCCTTGGGGTCGATCTCTGTCCCCCTGTCAACACAAATTGCGAACGGTCGGAGAGGAAGGAGGAGAACCATCGTAGGACGGTGCCTCCAATCCCCAGCCCCTCCAATCGCTGCAATAAGATACTGTGGTCGACAGTATCAAAAGCCGCTGACAAATCTAACAGCACCAGGACAGAGGAACAGCCTCTGTCTCATGCCCTCCAGAGATCATCCATCAACGCGACCAATGCTGTCTCTGTGCTGTGCCCGGGTCTGAAGCCCGATTGGAAGGGGTCGAGATAACTCGTTTCATCCAGGTACTGCGGGAACTGACGTGCCACCACAGTCTCTACAACCTTCGCAACAAAGCGAAGGTTGGAGACAGGACGGTAATTTGATAACAGTGCTGGATCCAGGGACGGTTTCTTGAGGAGAGGTCGTACCACTGCCTCCTTCAAGGAGGCGGGTAGAAACCCCTCTTTCAAGGAAGCGTTTATAATGCCCTGGAGCCAGCCTCGAGTCACCTCTCGGGTGGCCAAGACCAGCCAGGAGGGACACGGGTCCAACAAACAGGTGGTAGCATTCAGTCCCCTCAGTATTCTGTCCACGTCCTCTATGGTAACAGGATCGAACTCAACCCAGTTGACCTTGCCAATATCCACCCCCGCCTTCCCACCCGGAGATGCCCAGTCGGAGTCCAGTTCATTTCGAATCTGAGTGATTTTGTCCTGCAGAAACTTAGAAAATTCTTCACCTCGTCCCTGTAAGGGATCTTCCCATGTCTCTACCTCCAAGAGGGAGCGGGTCACCCTGAACAGTGCGGCTGGGCGGTTTTCTGCAGACGCAATAAGGGTGGAGAGGTAGGTCTTCCTCGCCATCCTCATCGCCACTAAATACGTCTTAATATAGGAACGTAATAGTGTTCGGTCAGATTCAGAGCGGCTGGCCTTCCAACTGCTCTCTAGGCGTCTTTTCCGGCGCTTCATCTCCCTTAGCTCCTCGGAGAACCAAGGAGCCACTTGGGATCGGTGCCGGGTCAGAGGCCGCAAGGGCACGACTCGGTCTAGGGCCCCAGCAGCCACCTTTTCCCAGGTGGTAGCCAAGTCTTCGACCGAGTCGTGTGTGTGAGCTTCGGGAAGTGGCCCAAGCTCCATCAGGAACCTATCTGGGTCCATCAGGCGCCTGGGGCGGTACCATTTTAATGGTCCCGCCTCCCTGCGGTCGGGGTGTGCGGAATGGAAGTCGAGCCTTAGGAGTAAGTGATCTGACCATGACAGTGGTTCTAAAGCTGTATCCTCTATACCCAGATCACTTTGCCACTGGTCAGAGACAAAAACTAAATCCAGGGTGTGACCTCCCACGTGAGTAGGGTCTCGAATTAGCTGGGTCAGGCCCATGGCTGTCATGGAAGCCATGAACTCTTGAGCAGTCCCCGAGGCACCGCCGGCAGAGGGTAGGTTGAAGTCCCCCATGACCATGAGCCTGGGGGTCTCAACCGCTATGCCGGCTATAACCTCGAGGAGCTCAAGCAGGGCAGATGATGCATGGCAGGGAGCCAGGTATGCGATCAACAAGCCCATCTGTACCTTGGAGCCGAACTTCACGAAAAGAGATTCACACCCGGTCGTCTGAGAGACAGTGGACTCCCTCGGACATAGATCTTCCTTAATAATCATCGCAACACCCCCACCCCTCCCCTGGGCCCTCGGCCGATGAAAGACCCGAAACCTGGCTGGGCACATATCTACAAGAGGGACTCCTCCCTCTGGGCCCAGCCAGGTCTCGGTGATGCCCATCAGGTCCGTTCCCCCCTCAGAGATCAGATCATGAATGAGGGGGGCCTTATTCATGATGGACCTGGCGTTACATAACATCAGCCGAAGGCCCAGGGCCCTATTGCTCAGACCTCCTGGGGAACGGGATGTGAAAAGGGGGTCGGAGCGCGTCACAGCAGAAAGATAGCGGAGGCGCGCTCCCGGAGCAGAATGTGCCCCCCTATAAACGCCAGATCTGCCTCTCCCGCTCACCGTACTGATAGATTTAATGTCACCCTCCCTGGGATAACCCCCCATCCTCAATAGAGCCTTGTCAGAGCCTGAACCCTCCCGGCAGCATTCCATCCGTGGTCCGGTCCTAGCCCTATGCGGGTTGTCCCCTAACTCCCGCCCGATCAAACCTAATCTATTTAAGAATTTAAATAAAAATTTTAAATAACCCTCCCTCCCACGCTTCCGGCGGTCCCACCATCTCTCCGGATCCCAAGATCCGTCCTTGAGATAGGCTTTGGATAGGTAAGAGGGCCAACTTTGGGATAGGGGGGCATATCTTAGGGTCCTTAGTTCTTCAGGGGAGTAGGTCATTGTCTTTGGGTGTAACCTCCCAGACTGTTTGGTAGATGGTATCCAGTCTTGTTGGGGGCCCGTCCCTTGGGGGTGCAGGTCATAGTCCTTGGCCTTGGTATAGGGCCTTTCACTGTCCGTGGTGATAGTCTGGGGCCCGTATAAAGATCTGGACCTGACCCTGGCTCTGGACCTCGGCGATCTCGCCTCTATTAGCGGGAGTCCTGGCTGTGGCTCAGGTCTAGGTTCTTTCAATACAATGGAATGTTCAGGACAAGTAATAGTAATGAAAATGTATAATGCAAAATAAAGATTAAAAATAAAAGAGGCACAAAGTTGTCTTGTTTGGAAAGTTGAGCTAAAGAGATATAATCCAACTGCCCTTCTAAACTCAGAAATAATCAGGATAAAATGTAACCAATCCTTGGTCTCATATGTACAATTGAGAGAAAGATTTAATATCAATAGAAAAGTTATCGGAATTGAACAACATAAAGTAGAATTTGGAACTGAATTATATACAAATGTTTAAATACTGCAGAAAAAACAATTACTACCAACCTGTTTTCCATCGAGGACCTACATAATGCACGAGTCAAAAAGAGGGTTGTGAAAATATTTACAGACCCCTCACATCTGAGACATAAATTTTGTAATAGGAGTAGTTTAAACTCCTACCTTCAAAACAATGCTATAGAGCACTGCACACCAGAACTAGACACAAGAACAGTTTTTTCCCCAAAAGCCATCACTCTACCAAACAAATAATTCCCTCAACCCTGTTCAACTATTACAAAGTCTGCACTACTATTACTATTAACCTTCTCATCAATCCTTATCACCCATCCCCTCCCACTTGTGACTGTATGACTGTAACTTTGTCGCTTGTATTCTTACAATTTATATGGACTGTTTCCTGGTATGATATGATTGCTTATTTTACCCTATGACTATCATTAAGTGTTGTACCTTATGATTCTTGACTCTTGACGTATCTTTTCTTTTATGTACACTGAGGGCATTTGAACCAAAACAAATTCCTAGTGTGTCCAATCACACTTGGCCAATAAAGAATTCTATTCTATTCTATTCTATTTTATTCTATTCTATTCTAAACATGTTGCATTTTTTTTTACTGAGATTTGAAGTGGAAGAAAAGCAAATTAAAGAATTCATAACAAAATAGACTAAGAACTTTGGATATAAGGTACAGATGATCAATGAATGAATGTGCATAAGAGATGAAGTTGGTATAATTTGAGTACAAAATGTAGGTATAAAATGATGCATTGTTAGTTCAGGTATCCATTGACTTACAATGACCATTACAAATGGTCACTTAGAGACTATTAGAAATTACAACAGATTTCCTGAGTGCTCTGGATTCAAAGTTCTGATGCCCCGCTGCTCCCATGATCACATGATCAAAATTGGGCACTTGGAATGGGTCTGCACTGCTGTTTGAGGTGTCCTAAAGTAACATGACTATGATTTATGGAGATTTTTTGCCAGAAACTAGCCTTTACTTGCAGACAATGAATTTGCTGAACAACTTCTGCAAAAAAATGTTATTAAATTGGGGGAGATTATGTGGTGACCTGCTTAGTGACTGGCACAAGTCATGACTGCAATTCTGGGTTCAAGTATGGTCATAAGAATTACTGAATAAAGGTACATCTAATCAAAGCTGGAAATGGGAAAACATGAATGGAAGTTTTATCATACAAGGTGAACTTGTGAAAAAGTGAAAGGAAGGGAAAAAAAGAAAGAAAAAGTAAAAGAAAGAATAGAATAAAATAGAATGATAGAATAGAAGAATAGAATAGAGTAGAATAGAAAAATAGTGTAGAGTAGAGTAGAGTGGAGTCGAGTCGAGTGTAATGGAATGGAATGGAATGGAATAGAATAGAATAGAATAGAATAGAATAGAATAGAATAGAATAGAATAGAATAGAATAGAATAGAATAGAATAGAATAGAATAGGAATAGATCAGTAATAGATAAAATTTTCTTAAATACCAGGAAATAGCATGCAGAAGATAATCATTTATTTTTACCCTGAACAAGACATTTAAAATATTTTCAAGGACACTATGTCTGCAGGCTTTAAAAAGATCAACTAATTAACAAATCAATGATCATTTAGGGTAAAGTAATGAAGTATGGAAAATAACCACTTCAAATTATATAAATTATTACTGCACAGTATTTAAAACCTGTAAGCCATTAGCAAGGAGATTTAATGTGTGGGCATTAAATGCTTTCAGAATTTTACTTTTTGGTGTCTTTTAAGAAATAGAAAAATGTTTTAATTTCTCTGAATGTGTGTATATGTGTGTGAGTTTTTTATTTTTATTTCTTCCTTCAAAGAACATTAGTCCTATACAGTGGTGGGATTCAAATTTTTTTACTACCGGTTCTGTGGGCGTTGACTTGGTGGGTGTGGCTTGATGGGCGTGGCTTGGTGGGCATGGCAGGGGAAGGATACTGCAAAATCTCTATTCCCTCCCTACCCCACTAACCTGCTTTCCAGCTCCATTCTCCTGTTCAGGGCAACAAAAGAAGACCCAGGCGATCAGCTAGGACTTGAGAGGCAGAGAATAGATGGGGGCAGGGCCAGTCAGAGGTGATATTCTGAACTACTCAAAATTTCTGCTACCGGTTCTCTGAACTACTTAAAATTTTCGCTATAGGTTCTCCAGAACTGGTCAGAACCTGCTGAATATCACCTCTGGTCCTATATTGAAATTAAATTTTCTTCCACAAAGTAATACATGATGGGCAGTCTGGCCTAGTGGTTAAGGCAGGAAACAGAAACCAGGAGAATGTGAGTTCAAGTCCTACCTTAGGCCTGAAAGCTGGTTGGCTGCCTTTGGACCAATCACCAGAAGCCGGTGAGTTCTATCCCTGCCTTAGGCAAGACAGCTAACTGGGTGACTTTAGGCCAATCACTCTCTCTCGGTCCAACTCACCTCATAGGTTTGTTGTCAAGGGTAGAATTCAAATTTTTTAACAAACAGTTCTATGGGTGTGGCTAGGTAGGCATGGCCATGTGACTGGGTGGGCATGGCTTCTTCTTTTCCAGCAACCCCCCTCCCTCCCAGTTTTTTTGCCTCCTGGGCCTCAGGCAAGCCTCCTGGGGGGCGTTTTTACTCCCATAAGGCTTCTCTGGGGCCCAGGAAGAAAAAAAACATAGGAGGGGCATGCAACATTCCCTTACACTCCATTTTGCGGCCTTCTAGACCTCAGGCATTTTTTTCTCCCAGGAAGCTTTCCTAGGGCCCAGGAAAGCAAAAAATGGAGTGTGGGAGGGCAGCACCCCCCGCATGCCACTTTTGGACTTTCTGGGCCTCAGAGAAGCCTCCTGGATGAAGCAGTAAGACAGCGAGGGGAATCCTGGCATAGCTGATCATTGGAACAGCTGATTGTCAGGAGGGGAAAAAAAGAAATACCTTAAGGAATAACTAGATGGGGGGACGCAGTCAGCGATGTCGAGCATGTGTAATAAGGATTGACGGAGAGGGGAGGGGAGGGGCTAACCAGGGGGGCACAATTGCTGGTTCTCCGAACTGGGCAGAATCATAACAACCGGTTCTATAGAACTGGTCCAAACAGATAGAATCCCACCCCTGTTTGTTGTTGAGGGGAAAATAGGCATGCTGGATATGTTCATCATTTTGATGATGATAATATCCATTCAGCCAGATCTCTCAACATCTTCCATACCTGCACTACTTCATTGTGTTCTATGTTGTGGTTAGTCTCAGCCTCGGTGGTTTTAACTATTATGTTCTTTGACTGCTTAGTTTCTTTTTACTGCTAACTTTTCCAGACATAATTGCTTTCTCCAATGAATTTCTCCACATGACATGGCCAAACTAAGTGGGATTATTTTTTCTTCCTGTGACATGTCTGATGTTATGTGCTCCAGTACTTGCTTGTTGATCCTCTTCGTTGTCCAAGGAATATGCAGGAGCCATGAGGCAGATAGAAAAAAATAAAAATAAATAAATTATTTTTTGTTATTTTATTCAAAAATGTCATGAACTAGGGCAGTGATGGCTAACCTTTTTGGCACCAAGTGCCCAAAGCACATGCACCTCCAAAATGCAACATGCATGTGCACCCCGTGAATGCATCCCATCCCCCGTGTATGTATGTGTGAACCCCCCTTCCCCTTGCCCACGCACACATGACCCATGCACATGCGCTGTGCTCCCTTGCACATGCACCCTGCTCCTGTGCATACACATGCGACCCCCACATGTGCCCCCCATATGCATGGCGGAGACCAGCTGGCTGGTGGGAGGTGTGCATGCACATGCATGGCAGAGCTCAGCTGGGGCACGGGTTCATGTGCCCAGAGAGAGGGCTCTGTGTGCTACCTCTGGCACACATGCCATAGGTTCACCATCACAGAACTAGGGGCATAATAGAGAAACTGCAGTTTCAGTACAATTATTGTCAATGAGAAATGAGCATTATCTTTAGCTGGATTAGTCTACAATAGCAACAGAAAAAGAAAAATGAAAGATCCATAAGACATTCTTCTTCCTTTATAGAGAATACACAGCTTTGAATAAAACTGATTCCCCAGGATTTCAAGGGTATATCATATCCTGGGATAAGACATCAAAAGTGCAGAACAATCCTGTCCTTGGGCATCCAGAACCAAACACCAAGGAGTGTCATTATGATCCCAGTTTCTAGCTGCTCCTCCAGTAGGAAACACATATCAGGATAATGTCCAGATAACATATCTCTCTTCCAATTTGTCTAGATCAAGGTTGCCCAACCTTGGTAATGTTAGGCAGAAGTGGTATTCAGCAGGTTCTGACAGGTTCTGGAGAACCAGTAGTGGAAATTTTGAGTAGTTTGGAGAACCGGCAAATGCCACCTGTGACTGGAGATTTTACAGTATCCTTCCTTTGCCATGCCCACCAAACCACACCCATACAACTGGTAGTAAATTTTTTTTGGATCCCATCACTAATGTTAGGGCTTGTGGATTTCAACTCCCAGAATTACCCAGTGTTAAAGTTGTTAAGGTTGGACATCCCAGTGTAGAATGAGAGATAGGGATACTTTCTATCATTTAATTTCTTCCCAAATAAGGGGATTCATTTTAGCCTGTTTCAATCGAAGTACACCCTCACATCTTCCAAACATGTATTGGAATAGATTAAAACTAAATTAGTATTGCAATGCTAGTGAGTTTTTGGATACTGGAAAATTCAACTGGCAGAATTAGTTTATCACCTGATGGATTTGTGGAAACTATGCCAGAAAAGATATGTTCTCATGCTATATGGACAATTGAGTCTTGTATAGCAAGCAGCTTTCAAATATGATAAAATATGTGTACCCTTATATATATGTATATTTATATGTATGGTATTTAGGTTTCTTCAGGTATTTTCCCACATAATATTTGTGCTTTTATTATAGTGACGTTTCGGCAGAATCTCTTCTGCCATCCTCAGGCTTGTGTATTAGGTTTTTTTTAATTTTGTGTGCCATAGAAATTGATAAAAGACCTAATAGTATGAATAAAAGAGATGACTCCACCCGACTATCAACTATCTGAAAGCCTGCACTCACCAACAAAAAAAATCTCTATACCACAATCCAGGCAAACACCTGGACACAAACAGACCCCCCCAATACCTCCAGCCCAAACATACCCCAATAAATAAAAGCTTCCTAATAAATAATTATCGGCCATTTACAAGAAACCAAGCTGCACTAAGAAACCCCAATGCACAAAACACAATGCTGCCAACCAATCAAAAACACAGCAACTCGAAGACCAATAAAAACAGACCTAGATTCCCAGCCAATCAAAATGAGGAAAAAAACCATTCAAATATAACAGAAAGCCAGCACCAAATGCAAACAAAAAACAACTGCCAAGCCTGGCACACAAAATTAAAAAGAACCTAATACACAAGCCTGAGGATGGCAGATGAGATTCTGCCGAAACGTCGCTATAATAAAAGCACAAATATTACGTGGGAAAATACCCGAAGAAACCTAAATACCATACATATAAATATCCGCGAAAACATAAGAAAACACACACACACACACACACACACATATATATATAAATTTGCTAGGACCTGTGAAGGACACCTTGAGGTTGGCAGTGACCTCTTGAACCCTTGAAAATCTGTGTGCTTAGCCCGGAATCTGGCCAGTGTTTGAAATGAAAAGACATCCATCACCTGCAGACTTGAGAAGAATGAAAAATCAGTATCTTTTGTTCACAAAAGATGCCCCCCCTGCAACCTAGATGTGACCTATCATCTTAAGACTAATTTATCCCAGACAAGCTTTGATGTAGTGCTCATCTGTAACCATTAGCAACTGAGAGCAAAATAATATACTGCTGAGATAGTGTTTGCAATGAAAGGAGGAAAAAAATAATTTTGAGTTGATTTGCCTTTTATTTTGTAGTCTTGACAATAAGGATAAGCTGAAGTCCTTGCTTAGTGGGAATTACTTATCAAAGGCAACTGTAGAATCAATGTGTCTGACCTAAGGAAAAATGGTACAGATACACACAGGTGCATACACAAAGACACATATACCACACGCATGTCTGTAGAGACCAAGGAGGAGAAAGTGATGTCACCATGGGCAGTAACATGTTGTTTCACATTGTTTTTGCATCGGCCATAATGTTATAGTCTGTCATAGCATCAGTACCCATGCATACATGTGCATACACATGGGCACCTCTGTGCTCTCACACACACTTCCAACAGACATTACTATAAAATCAAATAATAAAAGTCTCTCCTATAGCTCTTTACATGATTACAGATAGTCCTTAACTTACAACAATTTGATCTTCCAGTTACAACACCACTGGAAAAAATGACTTATGACTGTTTCCCAAATTTTCAATCATTGCAGCACCCCCATGGTCATGTGATCAAAATTCAGACATTTGGCAACTGACTCATATTTACAATGGTTGCAATTTCCCAGGTCATATGATCACCTTTTATATCTTTGGAGAAGCCAGATTCACTTAACAAAAGAAATTTTGGGCTCAGTTGTGATCATAAATCCAGAAATATCTGTATTTGATCACCAGTATTACATCATATTAGTACATATTCATTTATCAAAAGCCAAAACTTTCAAAACTTGAGTAGTTCATTTCTTTATGAGCCGTGGTGGCACAGTGGTTAGAATACTATACCACAAGCTACTTCTTCTGACTGCCGGTTGACTGCAATTTGGTAGATCGAATCTCACCAGGCTCAAAGTTGACTCAGCCTTCCATCCTTCTGAGGTCGGTAAAATGAGGACCTAAATTGTTGGGGGCAATAGGCTGACTCTGTAAACCGCTTAGAGAGAGGGCTGTAAAACACTCTGAAGTCAAGTGAATTGCTATTGCTATATCTTTCAATCAGTTTTTGAGATGTAGTGGAACACCTCTCAGTAACTTTTATTTTATTTAGTAATTCAGTAAAAATTAATCTTTGATTTAAAACCATAATGCATCCAAACAATTGGCTCGATTTTACATTTTTTTTTTTTTGTGGGACTGGTTAAGCAAACACAACAGTTGTAAAATGAATGTGCTAATCATTAGGCAATCCATTGTTCAGCAAAACTTGCGAAACATGGTCATGTGACCTCAGGATGCTGCAGATGGCCATAAATGTGACTGTGTTGATGAACAACTGAAATATGGTCATGTGACCAGAGGGAGAATCATTGGATCTTTGCATCTGGCTTGTGATACCATTTTTTTCAGGTAGGTTGAAATTTCAAACAGTTGTTAAGTGATCGGTTAAAAGTCAAGGACTACCTAGAGTTATTCATTCACTAAGTGACTTATTTAGTAACTTAATAATGCAAAAGTAACTTTCCAAGTATATCAGTCTCAACAACTAAAGTATATCATATCATATATTTCATCCTACATTATACCATATATCGCATCATTATATTCCACCCTCGGGAATTTCATCCCTTCTGAGATTAAGTTGACCTGTACCTTGTTAAACTCCCATAAGGGTTGAGAGGCCTGTTCTGTTGGCCTTGGATGTGAGTGAGGCCCACATAATCAGCATTGCTAAGCCTTGTGGAGCCTTAAGCTAGGATAGAACCTGCTTCTTGGCTATGTTGAGGGATTTTTTTAGGATTCTGCAACTATTGTGTAATTTATTTTATTTTTTTGTATATATTTTATTTATTTGTAATGATGTAAAGTGCCCATAGTTATGTGTTTGAGATGGACATTATATAGACCAAATATTTGGCTACTTTGGAAGTCCCCAAACTGTACAGGCAGGGCAATCCTTTGAATAAACCCTCCTGAATGCTGATTTTCCCATTTTTCTTTTCATATCTGCAATATCCTTCATAAATATTTCCAAGTTCTTTCTCTTTTTCTTTCGAGGCCATTATTTTTACCCTGATTGATTGTGAGAAAAATTAGCACCTATGAAGCTGCCTTGTACAACGTTAAAAGATTTCATTATAGAAGAAATCCTATATAGCTTTACTCAGTGCATTTCTACTCGTTCAATGGCTTTGCAGATTATTTTTAAACGCAAAAATCAATTTCAATTGTACTTTATGTTATTAGATTGTAAGCAAGGCTCTAAAAATTGTAGCTGTAAGCTTAAACAGCACAATGAACAAAAAAAAAATCCCAATGATACAAATCAGTACTATTTCTAGTTTTACCAAACTGCCTAGATATTTGTAATGTTGCTTCAGCAGTGCTTGCTGTTGGCAGTCAGAAAAGTCTGGGCATCAGCAGTTCGAAGCTTCTGTCTTCCTTTCAACAATACAAGTGTCCCAATTCAATTTCAAGGATTTTGAAGAAAGATGTGCAATTTTGCACAATCTTCAGATTTTTTTTTGCAGATGCTGCCTGTAGTGATGCCAACAGGAAGCTTGATAGAGCCACAATCTAGATCAGGACTTTAAGGCATAACCATGTAGGAAAAGAAGTCAAAAATTAGCATCCAAATAGGATGTCCACAGCATGGTAGCCTTACCTATCTATGAATGATGTAATTTAATGCAGGTAACCTTTGAAAATGGGAAGTGTTATAAGACCTCAATATTAATTTTAGAAGTTAGTTAGATCTATAAGGGTCTTCATCTTTTGGGTTTCTGTTTCAAGATCTATCATAGACTATAGAGGGCAAAAGGTTTGAAGCGCAGGAAGAAGAATTGCTATGAAGGAAGCAGTCAAATAAATGGGCCCTGAGTCCTTGCCCAAGAGATGAGCCACTTTCTTAATTCACACGTAGATAAAGAGAAAGAGAAGAGGAAGCATGTTCAGATTTACTAGTTTCTGTTACTATAACCATTGCTATCAAAATAGTCCTCACCTACATTTCTTAGTCTAGTCTGGATTGCAAGGCTGACAGAAGTGTACTTAGATAATTATCTGGCAACTAAGCAGAATGGGACCTAATTAAGTGTGTTGGAAGAAGATGGCAAGAGAAAGACTGAATTTTAAGTGGGCCAGATCCAGAAAGCCTTTCCCCCAATGGATCCCTGTTGGAAAAGAAATTGACCTAGGTCTGGAATGTCCATGTAGATCCTCAACTGAGTCATGTCTATGGAGATTCTCAGTCATCATGTTTTGGGACAACCATGTCCCAAAGTGATTTTTTTTTAAAGAAGCAACTGGACTGTCTTTGTTTTTCCTTGAAGACGTTTTGCTTCTCATCCAAGAAGCTTCTTCAGTTCAATGAAAATGTTTTGCTTCTCAAACTGAAGAACAGTAGAATCGAAGAAGCTTCTTGAGAAGCAAGACGTCTTCAGGGAAAAACAAAGACAGTCCAGTTGCCTCTTGAAAAAAAAGCACCTTTAGGACACTTGGAATACTGCATTCAGTTTTGGTTGCCACAATGTAAAAAAGATGTTGAGATTCTAGAAAAAGTGCAGAGAAGAGCAATAAAGATGATTAGGAAAGTGGAGGCTAAAACATATGAAAAATAATTGCTGGAGCTGGATATGTCTAGTCTTATGAAAAGAAAGACTAGGGGTGAAAGACTAGGGGTGATAGCAGTATTCTGATATTTCAAGGGCTGCCACAAAGAAGAGGGAGTCAAGGTATTCAAAGCACCTGAGGGCAGAGCAAGAAGCAATGGGTGAAAACTCATCAAGGAGAGAAATTATCTAGAGCTAAGGAGAAATTTCCTGACAGAACGATTAATCAGTGGAACACCTTACCTCCAAAAGTTGTAAATGTTCCAACACTGGAAGTTTTTAAGAAGAGATTGGATAACCATTTGCCTGAAATGGTATAGGATTTCCTGCCTAAGCAGGGGGTTGGACTTGAAGACCTCCAAGGTATGAGAAACATTTTGCTTCTCGTCCAAAAATATATCTTAAGTTCTTCTGTTCTTCCATTTGAGAAGTGAAATGATTTCAAAGAAAAACAAGAATGTCCGGTTGCCTTTTGAAAAGCACCTTTGTGACAAGGTCTGGAATATTGTTCTTGCCTTCTCCTGATCAACTGCCCAATGCAACATGAATCAAGAGTTAAAAGATAAACATTTACAGACACAACACATTCCTTCCTTAAAACAGAAACTATGCAGATAACTCATAAGTCCATGTTGAGAAAGAAGATGAAAAGAATTCCAAAAACCTGTATCTACAGACTTTCTCCACCTTGTTTATTTAGCTTTCAAACATGAGAGAGCATTGAGAACTACACTGGTTTAATAAAAACAACACAATTTTCTCAAGCCTTGGCCACATGAATAAAGTGCTCGTTTCCCCTTATGCAAAGGCTTGCTTGAATTATCCTGTGAGTTCTGATAAAACCAACCTCCCAAACTTTAACCTCTTCTTACAAGTTATATTTCCTTTTCCTTTTCTCTTAAAATATTTTGTAGGCTGTCTTTGAGGAATTATTTCTCTGAAGGCTGCTTGCAGAGGGAAAAAGCTCCTCTTCTCTAGGGAAAAAAAATCCCAATAATATAACACAGCAGAAAGCAAATTGCACTTCTCAGCTTTTCAAGGCAAAAACCATTAAACATATTGACAGTTGACAAAACCTTTAACATGCAGTTTGCTGCAAAAAACAAAAAAACCAAACCACCTCCTTTTTTCTCTTTCCTTTTCCTATTTTCCTTTTGCCAGTTTTATCCCTTAAAGCTTTGGAAGCTGACAAAGAGATACTTTCAAGCTTGGATAATTACTGTTTTATGAATGATTATAACTCTTGTTAAGGCCAGAGCGTAAGATTCTACTTAAATTTCCTGACATTTGTTTCAGCACCAAGCACCCAGTAAATGACAATATTTTATTGGTCCTTTCATGTTCTTTACATGATGTGCTGCATTGTGTCAAACTCATAAATAAAACAGCCCTACAAAATGCTTATGTTTTATGACTTCGTTGAAGGCTGCTGAGAGCCAAAAAGGCTGGTTTACCCACATCCAAGGCTGCTCCCCCTCCAGTGTTGGTAATGAAATTAAAATGGGTAGCAATAACTCTCCATGGAATCCATCAATATTTCCATATCCAGACTGAAGTTATATGAAGGAGGCTACTGCGAGATTTCATATTAGTGTAATAATCTGCATTCTGTTGAGTGAATTAAGAAGAGCTAAAATGACAAGAGAGTCCGAGAGAACCTTATTAACAAAGGTGACTTATCTAATCGCAAAGAGTTAGTCTTGCTTGCTTAACATTTATAGAAATCTTCCTAAATCCTATACATTGCACAATCAGTTAGCTTCAACCAAAACTCCCAAATGTTTCCAGAAGAGGAATTATCCCTATATTACTGTGTGAAAGAAAAAAGCCAAGAAGGGCATGCATATCTAGTGAGTTGTCAGAATGATAAACATGCTTGGGGTGCTTGCATTGTGTGGAAAACAGGTGGTCCTTAAATTGGGACCACAATTGCCATTGCTGAGGAAGGCAATTGTAAGTGAGTCACATGTGATTTTTCTTTTTTGCCATTGTTGTTAAGCAAATCATGCAGTGAATCCACCTTCCCCCATTGACTGCTTGGCTGAAACTGATTGGGAAGGTTTCAGATGGAGATCACATGACCCTGGGATGCTGCAACAATTGTAAATATATGATGCTTGCTAAGTGGCTGAATTTTTATTATGTGACCATGAGGATGCTTTGATCGACATAAGTTGGTTACTTGGTTATTTTCTCCTCTCCCCTTAGTGTTCAGAATATAACAATGAAAGGTTTTAGCAACTTGACTTGTATGGAATTTACCATTATCACAATTTTCCTAACTCCAAACCAAGAAATACAACCTAATATTTTGGAAACTAATGCATTCCTAGTTTACTAATACAATCATTCCCCACAAATGGCACGTAATGCCATTGAAAAAGTAACGCCATGTTCTTTCTGCACTGGGTTATATGAATTAGACCAGGAATTCATACATTCTTACAAGGGTTTAAACTTTTTCACCTGCTGTTTGCTTAAGAGCATGCCCCTTTCTGTCCTGAATTTTTAACCATGGAATATCAGAGTCACAGGGGCATGTTTCACAAAAGGCTTGCATATTTTCTTTTCTCAGTGGCTGTATAACCTCTCCTTGTGCAGAATATGAAGAATTGATTATAGCTTGGGAGACAAGAATGCTTGGATTTCTCTGCAATAATATTTTGAAAGCAAAAAAACTTTTTTTTTGCTCTTTTTTTTCTCCCTCTAGACCATGACCTGGAGCAGGGAGCAGTTCTTATAAATATAATACTGTGTAGAACTTGATTCTGTTTCAGCTACCCATTCAAACTCCAAACAGTATTGTGCTTTGAAGTAATGTAGCCATCACCTCCATAATATATCCTGTGCATAATCAACTTCCGCAACCCATCATCTCTCCAGTTTATTATTTTCTCATCCTCTCAACTTGCTTTAGCACTGGAACCTCACCAAGCAATGATGCTCTCAATTACAGTCAGGAATCAGGGATGGCATTTCTGCACTGGTGTTGGTTTAGAAAGAAATGATTGTGGCAATGTCCCTGTCATTAGTCCTCCTGCCATGCCAGCATCCAGCTGCAATCAAGGTCTTGTCTGCTTTGCATTTGCTTGAATGGGATGGTCCTTGGTCAATCTTGTTTTGCAAGTAATAGGTGTCTTATAGTTGGTTCATTCTTTACATCGCCAATAACAGAAAAAGTTGTCTTATCTCTGTTGGTTCCTCCTATAGTGGTATTGATAGCTTACAGGGATGTTTTTCTCTCCCTTGTGATTGTTAAATTGTAGCTAGCTTGGGATTATTGTAAAAGAAACAGGCTGCCAAAGAATGCCATGGCTGGACACCATTAAAGCTGATACCAGATAGAGCACAGAAAAACTCAAAGAAGTAGTGCAAGATCAAAAGATGTGGAGAGACTAGACCCATAGTATTAGAATAGAATAACAGAGTTGGAAGGGACCTTGAAGGACTTCTAGTCCAACTCCCTGCTTAGGTAGGAAACCCTACATCATTTCAGACAAATGGTTATCTAATCTCTTCTTTAAAATGTCAAGTGTTGGAGCATTTACAACTTCTGGAGGCAAGTTGTTCCACTGATTAATTGTTCTAACTGTCAGGAAATTTCTCCCTAGTTCTAGGTTGCTTCTCTCCTTGATGAGTTTCCACCCCTTGCTTCTTGTCCTGTCCTCAGTTGCTTTGGAGAATAGCTTGACTCCTTCTTTGTGGCAGCCTCTGAGATATTGGAACACTGCTATCATGTCACCCTAGTCCTTCATTTCATTAGGCTAGACATACCCAGTTCCTGCAACTGTTCTTCATATGTTTTAGCTGCAATCCTCTAATCATCTTTGTTGCTCTTCTCTGCACTCTTTCCAGAGTGAGGCATGACTGAATGGATAATGTCATCATTGGGTTATTAGGTTAATAAGAGAAAGACTCTAGTTTTTCTAACGTTGTTGTTCTAACTTGCTAGCAGAATAAAATAGAATAAAAGCATGAGTCCTGAAATACATCTCTAAAGTGTATTTAGACAATGCTGTGTATTTAGTTTGGGGAATCTGGGGAACATCATCACCTAACATCAATGTAGGTGGTTCAAAGCAATGATGAGATACAAATAAGAAACTTCCTGACTCACAGTTGAACCTTGGAAAATATGACATAGATATTTGTAACATGTTCAGCAGGAAGATGTTGCTTTATTTTCATGAGAACAGCAGGATGGGATAAATAACATCAGATGTGAAATGACTCAGGAGTTAATAGTTTCATTACTGCAACTGCAAAATTCCTTAGTTCAGTCCTCCAGTCTGCCATAAAACGTTAACAGTGTCAATTTTTGTGCTGAAGATTCACTGAAGACAAAAAAGGGAAGAAGAAAGTGTTGTGTTAGCTGATTTGGGCCTTGATTACTGAAACAGAAAACAGAAAAATTGTTTTCAGTGTTGGGAAAGTCATTTGTTCCTTTATGCATGTTTTGCTGTAAGGTACATATTTTGCTGAGAAGAAAGACGTGGATTTCCCATCGGCTGACATCAGCAAAAATTCTAATAATTTTACAAGCATGATAAAAGAAATTCATTTCCAGATGAAAATTAATGAACTGTACCAAGATGTAAGCTGTATTCTTCTGAACTTTTAAAAGATATTCTACAATATAAACAGAATTATTTTTAATGGGACAATGCCCTGGAAGAGAATCTAAATTAAATATAGCTTAAATAATATGGACAAAAGCATTAATGTGACTCCTTTGTTGTATTTAAATATTTTGAGAAACATTGCTGATCATTTTAACTCAATGCCCACTCTCAGTTGTTGGCAAAAGATATTGCAGTAGGAAACATGCATCATTTGGGTGGAAAGAGACTAATGCTGATATACAAGGAGCTGAACTGAATATCCATATAGAGAAGCAGTAAATCTTCATAAAACAAAGTTTAAGCCAATATTTTGTGGACAAATTTCCAAAGATATTTAACTGTCTGCTCTTAGAAGGAGTCAGATGGACCAGCATAACCATGTATTATCTTTGTGTAGCCCATTTCCATGCACATTCACTTAAAAACATTGTCATAAACTAAAATTTCTCCACATTTTTTCTTTTTAATTCTGATTGAAAAACAATTGGCTTTTAAACACTGTTTTCCCAAAGAAGATAATTTTTGATAATAATAATTTCACCAATATACAGTTGTTGTATATCTATGGGTTTATTGACTCACTGATTAATTTATTAATTCTACCTTTCTGATATGGCAAATATTAAAAGAGCTATGCACTGTTCGATTGTTTGAGTTTTGTAATTCCTTGATTGAGGTATTAATCAAGGAACTACCAGGAACATTCCCACTAACACTGTTTATTTTTATTTATTGATTTGATTGTCAATCGCTTACAAGATAATAGGTATAAGGATAAACAGTTATGAATACAAGAAATGAGTACATATAAAAAAAATAAAAGAAACAATAGGACAGGGATAGTAGGCACTTTGGTTTGTACATAAGAGAGAAAACCCCATTCCTTTCTAGCATGGATTATGCTACCTAATTGGATAATGAAACATCTACAAGAAAGCAACTTAGCTCAAAGAGTATCAAGGACCCCAAGGTTCAATCCTGAGCTACAAATATCATCTTCTCTTGATAAAATATCTCCATCATTGATAGCAAGAGAACTGTTGCCCTAGAGATCCCAACAGGCTTAGGCAGCAAGTCAAGAGGCAGTCTGTCAAAATAGGCTCAATCTAGGCTTTCCTTTTCACCCCATCTCCCCCATCTATGTCTGACTTGAAATAAGGAGACCTGGAATAACACTGGATATAGCATCCTTGCAGGATGACCATCTAAGAGAAATTCAGTCTGACAACTCTTTTCCCTTTGAGGCTAAAGACCTGGAAGATTTCACAGCATTCTTTTAGAAGGATGTAATGTTGTGAAATTCCCTCAAACAATGTCCCTATAAGGCTGATTGTCAATAGAAAAATCCCTTTTCTTGGGCTTATGCGAAACAGCTGCATCCCCTCTCCCTGCACATGGATATTTCCTTATGGGGAAAGTGATACAAATGGCTTACTTTGGATGGAAGTCAGATCAATGCTTTGCAATAATTGTGGCAAGGTTGGGATCAGCAATGGGAACAGCTAAATTTATACCCATACAGTGTTGATATACCCATATAATATTTTTATATCAATAGTGTCTTTATACCAATATAGCATTTTTCTAATTAATTTGTCTAGGATGATGCCCCAAGCTTTGAAAGGGAAGTTTTAAAAATTGTCTTAATATTTTTAAAGAACTCATTTTTAAAATATTATTAACACTTATTATTAATACTTAATACCATTTTAGACAAGAAACTGAGAATCCAATTCTGGAACTGAGTGAATAAGGAGCAAACCTGAAATCCATCTGAGAGGTCTACTCAAAATGTATTTTTAATTTATGGGAGAAGATGAATTTTCTTATTTTCCTTAGCTTAAGTTAGTAAGATTTTGAAAAAAAGTTTTGAATTTTTTTAAAAAAAACCAATTAGTGTATCAGTCATCTTTGTCAGTTTTGATATGGAAAACATATTGGCATATTAGTCAAATATAATTGCTCCTTGTTGCATCTCCTAAACAGGGCATTGGTTTTCGGAGAATTAGTATATAAATGTCATCCAGACAAAGCATTTTTTTCCTTTGCTCTTCAGAACTTGCCAGGTATAATAAGTAGAATGGGTCATAGCTTGATATAACTGTCAGGGATGTCATCTTGCTGTCTGAAGATATTACTGTTGCCTTGGAAACTTTTTTTTTTAAATCTAGCATATTGCAATTGGGCATTTCTAGCCTCTGTGCAGTGAAATTTTAATAACCATGCATAACTGCATGTAATTGCTGAGAGCAATTTTTATCCCTGGTTTTATAACTTCTCTAAAAGTTCAGTAGTTTAGCCTCATTGCTTTAGTCCACAACTCTATAAATAAAACATCTGTCCAACTTTTATTCTGTCAGTAGTAGCTGTTGATGTCTTGGCCTCAATTCAGCAGATTTCTCCCTGTTATGGATTTTGGCTGCTTTGTGAGATTTCTCTGTTCCACCAAAAGATTGGAGAGGAAACTTAAATGCATGGGCTTGGAAAAATGCCTGAAAGGAAATATTTACTGGGTTTAATTAATCCTTCTGGGTGTCTGTTGGATGTGGCCAAAAGTATCAAGATGGGCCTCTTACAGAATGCAGAATGCATAAGTGCACCGTCCCTGTCCTATTGTCCCCATTTATTCATACCTATTTCCTGTATTCTTATTCATGTTTATTCTTATACCTATTATCTTGTAAGCGATTGACAAGTCAAATAAATAAAATAAATAAATAAAATTGGAAAGGAGCTTGGAGATCTTCTAGTCCCCTGCTCAAGCAGGAGAATCTACACTATTTTAGACAAATGGTATTTCTTTAAAAAGAATCTAGTATTGGAGCACCCACAATTTCTGGAGGCAAGTTAATCCATTGATTAATTGTTCTCACTGTCAGGAAATTTCTCCTTAGTTCTATGTTGCTTCTCTCTTTGTTCAGTTTCCATTCATTGCTTCTTCTTTTGTCTTCTCTTGATGATGAGTTGAAAATTCTGTCCATTTTTTATCAGCATTATGATTAACTTGCATCATTGTTGATACTATTTGTTGCACACACCCAGCATCCTAAAGAAATTATGCAAATATTGATGACTAATATGCTATCCTGATTCAAATAACTAGGAGAAAGTTGCAGCAGAAGAAATAAAAATAATTCAGATCAGACGGAGGTGAATTAGGGTAGAAGATGACAAGATTTATTTAGTTAAACAACAAGAAAAAGTAAATAGATTCTTTTTTATTTCGTAAGCTGCTTAGAATCACATATGTGTGAGTTGGGCAATATATAAATTAGTTTAATAAACAAATGATAAAAATACATTGTAAATAATTGAGTGAACTCCACAACCAACCCTTATTACATTATGCTGTCTTCACTATCTGTAGATCATAAATGAGGCACATTCTTGCACATCTGGAGGTGAGAGAAAAGTACCTTCAGACAAGTCTTATTCAATTTATCTGAACTTATCAAGAATTGAGCTACTGAAAATTAACCAATCAGTACTAATTTTTCTACTTCAATATGTTTATTTTTACATTTTTTGCCTCTCCAAGTGAATTAACAAACAGTTCTCCTTTACCCCCAAAAAGCAAAAATATTCCCAATATCCTTTCGCCAACAAGGTTATGATTCATGATTATTATTTATTATATACTTCTAGTATATAGCATTATAGTCATTTACAAAATAGCTCTTCTGGTTTGCTGCTGTAAAGAGAAAGTAGATTTCTGAACCTAATAACCCAGGAGTTTCAAAAGCTTCTGCTAACTATGGAGACAGATCAGCATTCCTTCTGAAATGTGTGATCCCAGCAAATCCAGAGCTTAATGTAGCAAAACTGCATTCAAAGACCTTTCGCAAGAAGGAAATGAGAGTCTGAGTGCTGAGCGAAATGCAAACATTGAAAGCAGGGCTCGTGGAAAACAATCTTTTTCACAAATGCAGGTTGAACTTACTAGAGATTCACCTGTCCATGAAGCAAAGGAGGAGAAGAAAGTTGGTTTCTTAAATATGAGGACTGGGAGGAACTGATATTTGCAATAGTAAATTAGTTTAAGCAGCAGATATGGGAAAAATCACATACTATTAAGTCTCTGTGGCTCAGTCCGTTCAGAACAATTCAAGACTTCTTATGATTAGAAGAAATTTGTTGTCCTATGTGGATATCCAATTTTCTTAGGTAAAAATTCTGCCATTATTGTTCATTATTGTTCTTAGGTAGACTTTCCGCCATTATTTTAGGTAATATGGGGACATATTGGTAGGGAGCAGCGATGCCAAAACTGTCACCTGTATAATAAACAGATATTGTTAATTTTTTAAGCTCTTTAGGTAAAGTGAATTGAGTAGACACACACACACACATGCTAACTTGGAAATACTGCAGTAACTTGCAGTAACCTATATTGCCTTAATAAAAGTGTTGCTTTTCTGAAGTCTACTTTTTGGACAATGCTAGATTAGGAATAGGTGCAAGAAGATATCCAAAAACATGAAGCTACGATAAAGAAGTTTAATGTAAACAAGCTAATGAAATCATGATGAAAATTCCAACAATTGCTATGTATTAAACGCAAGCCCTATTTATATCAAAGTTTAAATTTTTGCACTTTACCCTCCCTCCCTTGTTCGTATGATGTAACTGGTTTGAAGCAGCTTAGGCAGGAGGGCTGTCTCCACTCATCTTTTGTTTTAGCAGTTTGCTTATGGCAATTAACTCTTACAACTGCACTGCAGGATATGTGGGTTTGGGTGTCAATCTGATAGAGTGTGCCATGTTGGCTCTTTGGCTTAGGTCTATGCTATTCTATATTATTCCACCATCCTAACAAAACAAAGGGAATACAGCAGGAAATAGCTTTTAACATGTCCTTTAAAGCAAGGGTCACCAACCTTTTGGACCTCAGGGACCACCAAAGTCATAATTTTAAATCCCAATCGATTGGTAGGAAAACGGGGTGGGGGATTTGCCTGCGGACTTCTTTTGGGATTTTCCCAGAGACCACCAAAATTTTCTCACGGCTCACCAGTGGGCCACAGCCCACTGGTTGGTGACAACTGCTTTAGAGCTTCCTAAACTCATGCCATAAAGTATATATCCTAATAAACTAGAAGGGAAGGGGATACGGTGGCTCAGTGACTAAGATGCTGAGCTTGTCAATCAGAAAAGTTGGCAGTTTGGCAGTTTGAATCCCTAGCACCACGTAATGGAGTGAGCTCCCGTTACTTGTCCCAGCTTCTGTCAACTTAGCAGTTCAAAAGCATGTAAAAAATACAAGTAGAAAAATAGGGACCACTTTGGTGGGAAGGTAACAGCTTTCCATACGCCTTTGGCATTTAGTAATGCCGGCCAAATGATCACGAAGACGTCATCGGACGGTACTGGCTCTTCAGCTTTGTAATAGAGATCAGCACCGCCCCCCTAGAGCCAGAAATGACTAGCATGTATGTGCAAGGGGAACCTTTCCCTTTAAACTAACAGGGCCAGCATTATCTTTAGGCAGAAGAAAGCACCTAGCCATGATAGTTGGTAGATGGTTACTTGAGGATGAAGGAACAACCACACACACCCTCCCAGTTCTATCATTTGAGTCCCCACGGTATACCTCTATTGGACCTAAAACTGTATATATCATGCAGCCTGGTCTATCTTATCAGGTAGAAGGTGATCCCTTAAAAATTGGTGTTTAAGCACTTGCTTATCCAGGTGCTTTTTCTACTAAAAAAAATAGAAGTGGTTTACAGTTGCTTTCCCTGCAAATCATAAATTGATGCCTTTACCATTGTTACTAATGTGATCTCTAACATCTTCCTATATTATTACTACCCAATATAGTCTATATACCTGACAGGTCACAGAATATAAATATAAGCTCTTAAAAATACCATGATGTGACAATAGTTGTAAAGATCAGAATCATGCAAGAGATGGTATTCTTTATGAAACTCTATGGAAGCAAAAGCAGAACAGAAAGAGTATTGATAGTTTTGCACATTTGACATTGGAGAAAATTTCTGCAAATACATACTGTGGATGCAGGGGTGGGATTCTACCGGTTCTGTCCAGCTCTACAGAACCGGTAGCTCGAAGAGCAACAGACACAGAACTGGTTCTATATCTGCTGCTGTTTTGGCCCACCCACCTGCCCGGGCTCTTACTTGTCCTTTATTTCCTGTTTTTTCAACCGCAGCTGCTTTGCGTGGCACAGCTGCGGTTGAAAAAGCAGGAAAAAAGGGCCTTTCCAACTGCTGTGCACCCACACGCAGTGCTGCTCAGCGTTCTGGGCAGCTCAGCAGGTCATAAATTGCACTTGCACGACTCGCGCATGCACGCGCGACGCAGAGCAGCAGAACCAGTAGTTATACTGGTCGGATCCCATCCCTGTGGAGACGTCTAAGAAAACAAACAGATGGATCATGTAACAAATCAACCCCAAGTTCTCATTCATGACATGAATGGACAAGCTCAGATGATCCTACTTTGATCACATTATGCCAAGACCTAGCTCTTGAGAAAGTTCTAATCCTGGAAATGGTAGAAGGAAAGAGGACAATCAGGAGCAAGATGGATGGATCAATTGTAATGCTGATGAATACATTCCTGGAAGAACTGAAGGATCTTAGGAGCAGTTCATCATGGACAAAATAGACCATGTGGAGACGACACCGGTCTGATAGCAGATAACCAAGTATCTAATCAGTTTCTGTGCATGCAAGATGTTCTCCTAACTTTCCTTTTGGTTAAGGCAGTTAAAGTGATTGGTGTGGCACAAAATTTATATCCCAATAAACTTGGTTAGTCTTGGAAATACTACCAGAGACTGGCACATTATTTTATATTCCACCCCAGAATTACAACTTTATTCATATTTTTTCCATCTTTATGCCCTCCAATTATTTTGGGACTACATATACCAATATTCCCAGCCAGCCTGGTCAATGAAATTCTAGGAGAATTTGACACCAGACTAGAATATCGTCTGACAGATTTCTACTGTTTGTAGAAGCAGTTAAATCCAACAAGATGCAAGAATTATATTGAATAGGTGATGGTTATTTTTGGCACATTTTCTCTGCTTCATCTTTAATGTGCATAGAAGCTGTATATGCACACCTGTGTGTACTGCTTCCCACTGCAGTCTTTAGCATGACCTATCATTGGGTCCCTGCCTACACACTGACATTTCTCTTAGTTCCCATGCCATTAGCAGGGATGGGAATAATTATATTCTAAATATTAGCTAACCACCAATCCAGTGGGCAAATATATCTTTTCTGCAATTTACAGGTGTTTTCTAAGAATACTTGTAGCCTATAAACTGCAGACTATGAAGATTAGCTTTGAGAGTTAAGCTAAGCAATGATTCACATAACCTTTTAGTTCTTCTGGTTTTCTAAATGGCCCACTCAGAAAAGCATTGTTAAGCAGATCCCTGAATATTTTTTATTTACATAATTACTTTAATTTATTTATTTATTTGATTTGTCAATCTCTTACAAGATAATAGATATAAGAATAATCATGAGTACAGGAAATAGGTACAAATAAATGGGGACAATAGGACAGGGATGGTAGGCACGATTGTGCACTTATGCATGCCCCTTACAGACCTCTTAGAAATGGGGTGAGGTCAATAGTAGATAGTTTAAGGTTAAAAGAGTGTAGGTTTGAGGATGTAACAACAGAGTCAGGTAGTACATTCCAGGCATTGACCACTCTGTTGCTGAAGTTGTACTTTCTGCAATCAACTTTGGAGCAGTTTACATTGAGTTTGTATCTGTTGTGTGCTTTTGTATTGTTGCAGTTGAAGCTGACTGAAGCTGACCATTGACTGATAGGGCATTGTAACAGATAATTTTGTGTTCTACACTTAGGTCAAACTGTAGGCGGCATAGTTTTAGGTAGCCCAAGCCCAAAATTTCAAATCTGGTAGTGTATGGTATTCTGTTGTGAGCAGAGAAGCGTAGTACTCTTATGAAATACTTCTCAACTCGCTCAGATGTATTAATGTCTGATATACAGTGCGGATTCCAGACAGATGAGCTGTATTCAAGTATTGGTCTAGCAAAGGTTTTGTATGCCCTAGTTAATAATTCAGTATTACCAGAGAAGAAGCTTCGTAAGATTAGATTTACAACTCTTAATGCCTTTTTGGCAATGCTGTTACTGTGAGCTCTGGCGCTAAATGTACATACGTTTTTTAAAACACATATTAAACTCACCTAAATTTATGCTGCAGTACCCAGATTAGTTGCAATTGTAGGGAATATATATTGGGTTTTGGGTTATAAGTTTCTTTGCCTGGTTTTAATTTGCAGATATTTTATTACCCATTGTGATGATATTTTCAGAGTTGTGGAGTATAAAGTTGCCTCTTCTACTAATCTTGAATGTGACTGGATGGGCTGTGCTGTTCAACATTCTGTTTTCTACAGATAATCCTCAATTAAAAATTGGGATTGGAATATCCACCTTTAAGCAATGAGTTTGTAAAGCACAATCTCATGGGACTGAATCACTTTTCAACAGCAATCCTGGCAGTCTTGATTGTTATTGTTAAGAGAGGATCATAGGTTATTAAGTGAGGACCTCACAGGATCACAACATGTAACTTCTTGCCTTGGATGCAAAGACAACTCAAAAAGTGTGCAGGTTTTAAGGTCCCTTTTATTTCCCAAATCCCTTGCTTTGTCGTGTCACAAGACTAGCAGCTGCTCTTGTCTTGAGTAGAGATTGGTATCTTTACTCAAGTGGACCAACTTTCTTTGCCTGCTTCAGGTGACATTTTGTTTCCTTAACAACTTGGATCCTCCTTAGCTACCTTCCTTAGGGTATCTTTATAAGACAAATTTATAAAGTCTTATAAAACCAAGGCTGGTTTTGCCTGCCCTGCTTATGTGTCTGCTTCATCTTTAGACATAACAGATTCAGCCTAATCTCACAGTGCTGGTTGATAGTTGTATGTTAATAGTCCTGAAAACAGTTTATGTTCCATTTAACTTCTGGTAGCTGTAATTAACAGTATAGTCTTTAGATAGCAGCAATATTTCAATCTCTCTTGTTTACATACTAAGGTGAGTGCTTTTCTGCAAATCCTTAGAAGAATCTAGAAACCAAACATTGATTTCTTTTTGGTTCTCTTTGTCCTCCCTGGTTCTTACCACCCAGAATCCCTCTCTGGGGGAGATAGATGGTCAAAAATGTGAAATATAAATAAATATATATAGTCTATGTTAGTCTGAAAGAAATCAGTTCCACCAGTCAGGTTTAGCATAAAAGAGGAAAAAACATTATTCAGTATGAGCTGAAAAGCATTTTCATAATCATTGTGTTATGATACATCTGTCGTGATGTTTCTCAGGTATTTTATTCTCTGTGCTCAATGTTTTTCTTTTATACCTTATTTTCATTTTGAATGAGATGTTGAAAACAAATTCTCTTCTAAAACCAATGAAAACTGGTAGAGAATGTGCAGGTTAATTTTTTTATGGAAACCATTATAGAATTAAAGCCTAAATTCATGTTATTGTCCATCTCTTTTTCTCAAGGAATACTAATTGCCCTAAATGACCTTTTCCAGATATTACAAAGAAAGTGATTTTCTAGATAATCTGGGAAAAGATGAATTTTCAAGATGGCGACCGGCAGCTCCGTCCGAGGGGAGCTCCGCCGAGCGCCTGCTTTTGCCGGTTAAGCCGGCCTCCCCCCTCGACCCCCATATGCTGAGGGGGCTCCGAGGGGTTTCGCCCCGTTTGGGGCGTTAGAAGAGCCGCTAGAGCCGCCGGGAGGCCGCCCGGGTGACTCTTTGGGGCGGCGGCGGCGGCGGCGGCGGCAGCGTTTCAGCCGCGGCGGCCGAAAGGCCAGGCGTGGGGGCTGCGACGGTCGAGAGGCTGGGCATGGAGCCCGCCTCCCCCCTCGTCCCCCAGCTGCAGAAGAGCCGCCGGGAAGCCGCCCAGGTGATTCTTCGGGGCGGCGGCGGCGGCGGCGGCGACGGCGGCAGCGATCCAATGGAGGCCGCGGCGGCCGAGACGCCAGGCGTGGGGGCCGCGGTGGTCGAGAGGCTGGGCATGGAGCCCGCCTCCCCCCTCGCCCCCCAGGTACGGAAGAGCCGCCGGAAGAGCCGCCGGGAGGCCGCCCGGGTGATTTTTCGGGGCGGCGGCGGCGGCGGCAGCAGCGATTCAATGGAGGCCGCGGCGGCCGAGACGCCAGGCGTGGGGGCCACGGTGGCCGAGAGGCTGGGCATGGAGCCCGCCCCCCCCCTCGACCCCCAGGTGCTGAGGGGGTAGCGAGGGGTCTCGCCTTGGCTGGGGTGTCGGAAGAGCCGCCGGAAGGCCGCCCGGGTGACTTTTTGGGGCGGCAGCGGCGGAGATTCGGTGGAGGCCGCGGAAGCCGTGGTGGCTGCGGCGGCCGAGAAGCCAGGCGTGGAAGCCGCGGTGGCCGGGAGGCCGGGCATGGAGCCAGCCCCCCCCCTCGTCCCCCATGTATTGAGGGGGTGTCGAGGGGTCCCGCCCCGTTCGGGGCGTCGAAGGAGCCGCCGGGAGGCCGCCCGGGTGATCTTTTGGGACGGTGGCAGCGGCGATTTTACGGAGGCCGCGGCGGTAGTGACGACGGACGTGGACCTGCCCCCCCCCCTTGGCCCCCATCCATTGAGGGATGTAATTGGCAGGGGCAACAACAGGATTGGCTGGCTCGAAGGACGCCGGTGATCTCGGTGGTGGTCCCTGATCCGACGACGGCGAGGGCTAGAAGAACATACTCCTCGGCGGAATTGCGGGCCCTCGGGAGGGTCCCCCACTCCCTGGAGTGGCCCTCCGGTCTATCGATGGCCTACCTCAAGGACGGTTCCTGGGATCCAGAGAGGTGGCATGGCCATCAAAAAAGGATTTTTAGAGGGGGTTTTAAACTTTTTAGATTTTTATTCGGGGTTTTATCGAGGTTAGGGAGGGTGACGAAGAGAGGGTTGGGGGATGGAAATTTATTGGGGTTAGGGAGGGTACCCGGTCCGGGTTTGGGGGATAGCCCGGGGGGATTTGGAGTCAGCCAGGCTGGAGTGCACGTCTGGGGGAACCCAGAGGGTCATGAGTCGTGGGGGCAAACACAGGGGGTGGGTTTCATTGGCACCATAAGTGGGAGGGGCAGATATGACGGGGGTAGAGGGCCATATCAAGTTAGGGGATCGCGTGCCCGCTGTCTCCAAGCGGTGGCGCGCTCCGACCCTCCCGACCCGTCTGGCAGGCCTGGTTGTGCAGAGTCTCAGGCCCTGAGTACCCGGCTGATGTTATGTAATGCCAGGTCCGTCGTTAACAAGGCCCCCCTGATTTGCGATCTCATTCAGGAGGAGGGTGCGGACCTGGCAGGGGTTACCGAAACCTGGTTGGGCCCAGAGGGCGGTGTCCCTCTGGTAGAGATTTGCCCACCAGGTTTCCAAGCATTCCATCGACCGAGATCTCAGGGAAGGGGTGGTGGGGTGGCGGCGATTATTAGAGAAGTCCTTTGTCCTAGGGAGGCCACTGTTCCTCAGACGGCTGGTTGTGAGTCTCTCTTTGTGAAGTGGGGTCGGGGGGTTCAGATGGGCCTGTTGATAACGTACCTGGCTCCCTGCCACGTGTCATCGGCCCTGCCCGGGCTCCTCGAGGTGATAGCCGGGCTGGTGGTTGAAACCCCCAGGCTTTTAGTCATGGGTGATTTCAACCTGCCTTCGCTCGGGGAAACCTCTGGGGTGGCCCGGGAGTTCCTGGCTTCCATGACGGCCATGGATCTGACCCAATTAGTTTCTGACCCCACTCACACGGGGGGACACACACTGGACCTGATTTTCGCCTCTGGTCAGTGGTTGAATGATCGTGTTGGAGATCTAGTCATAAAACCCTTGTCATGGTCCGATCATTCTCTTCTTAGACTGGACTTCGGTGCCGCCACCCCCCATCGCAGGGAGGCGGAGCCGAGGAGATGGTTCCGCCCCAGGTGCCTGATGGATCCGGAACGGTTCCAGATGGAGCTTGGGCCATTTCCTGAAACTCTGGCTCATAACTCAGCCACAGACTTGGTGGCCACCTGGGATAGGTTGGCCGCGGAGGCTCTGGACCGAGTTGTGCCTTTGCGACCTCTGACTCGGCATAGATCCCACCTGGCTCCGTGGTTTACGGGGGAGCTGAGGGGGATGAAATGCCGGAAAAGACGTCTGGAAGGTATCTGGAGGGCCAGTCGTGCTGAGTCTGATCGGACACAGGTGAGGTCCTATATTAGGACCTACCTAGTGGCGATAAGGGCGGCGAGGCGTTCTCACTTCTCCGCCCTTATTGCGTCTGCAGAAAATCGGCCTGCTGCCCTGTTTAGAGTGACCCGCTCCCTGCTTGAGCCGAGAGCGCGGGAGGACCTCTTGCAGGGTAAAGCAGAAGAGTTTTCCCGATTTCTGCATGATAAAATCGCCCAGATTCGGGATGGGCTGGACTCCAGTTGGGTGGTCCCGGGGGAGGTGTCCGGGGCAGGTCTTGAGACGGTTATCTGGGAAGAGTTCGATCCTGTGACCGCCGAGGGTGTGGACAGACTTCTGGGGAGGCTGAATGCCACCACATGTTTATTGGACCCGTGCCCTTCCTGGTTGGTTTCTACCTCCAGAGAGGTGACACGAGGCTGGCTCCAGGGGATTGTCAACGCTTCGTTGACGGAGGGGGCGCTTCCGACCGCCCTGAAAATGGCGGTGGTGCGGCCCCTCCTCAAGAAGCCTTCCCTGGACCCGGCTCTTTTGAATAACTATCGTCCTGTCTCCAACCTTCCCTTTGTGGCGAAGGTTGTTGAGAGTGTGGTGGCGCGTCAGCTCCCTCAGTATCTGGAGGAAGCATCCTATTTAGATCCGTTCCAATCGGGCTTCAGGCCCGGGCACAGTACTGAAACAGCATTGGTCGCGTTGGTAGATGATCTCTGGAGGGCCCGTGACAGAGGTTATTCCTCTGTCCTGGTCCTCTTAGATCTGTCGGCGGCTTTTGATACTATCGACCATAGTATCCTATTGCGGCGGTTGGAGGGGTTGGGAATTGGGGGCACCGTTTTGCGGTGGTTCTCGTCCTTCCTCTCGGACCGCTCGCAATTGGTGTTGACGGGGGGGGAGAGGTCCACCCCTAGGCCCCTCATGTGTGGGGTGCCTCAGGGGTCAGTCCTCTCCCCTCTTCTGTTCAACATCTATGTGAAGCCGCTGGGAGAGATCATCCGTGGTTTTGGGGTGAGATGCCATCTGTATGCTGATGACACTCAGCTATACATCTCCACCCCAAACCACCCCAACGATGCTGTGGAGGTTATGGCCCGTTGCCTGGAGGCTGTGCGGAACTGGATGGGCGAGAACAGGCTTCGACTCAACCCTTCCAAGACCGAGTGGCTGTGGTTTCCGGCGGCCCGATATAGTCAGCTGACTCCATCGCTGGCTGTTGGGGATGAGATCTTGACCCCCACAGAAGGGGCACGCAATCTTGGTGTCCTCCTGGATGTACGGCTGTCTTTGGAAGATCATATTACAGCCGTCTCCAGGGGGGCTTTTTATCAGGTTCGCCTGATACGCCAGATGCGGCCCTTTCTTGATCGGGACGCCTTACGCACAGTCACTCATGCCCTGGTCACCTCCCGTCTGGACTACTGTAATGCCCTCTACATGGGGCTCCCTGCGGGGAGCACTCGGAGGCTTCAACTGGTACAGAATGCAGCCGCGCGGGTGGTTATGGGGGCATCGAGATACTCCCACGTGACGCCCCTCCTGCGCGAGCTGCATTGGTTGCCAGTGGCCTTCCGGGTTCGCTTTAAAGTACTGGTTTTGGTCTTTAAAGCGCTCCATGGCATCGGACCAGGATACTTACAAGACCGCATTCTGCCAGTAGTCTCCCACCGACCGGTGCGCTCCCACAGAGAGGGTCTCCTCCGGGTCCCGACGCCTTCTATGTGTCGTCTGGTGACCCCGAGGAATAGGGCCTTCTCTGTGGGGGCACCCGCCCTTTGGAATGGGATGCCCCCTGGATTACGAACGACTAGTGACCTGAGGGCCTTCAGACGTGACCTGAAGACCTGGCTCTTCGAGCAGGCCGGCCTGAGCTGACTCAAATGGGATTTTAAATGGGGTTTTTGGATTGGTTGGGATGGGTGTACAAAGTTTTAATTTATTTTAATTGGGGTTTTTAGATTTTTATAGGGACAGCCTAGGGTTTAATTCTTTTTTAACTATTTATATTTGTATACATGTATTTTAGTTGGCTGTTCACCGCCCTGAGTCCTTCGGGAGAAGGGCGGTATATAAAACCTAGAATAAATAAATAAATAAATAAATAAATAAAAGGTAATCAAGCAGCAAATTTGTGAGTACCTAGAAATGAACAATGGGATTACTAGAAGCCAGCACTGAGAAACCACACCACACAAATCTTATTGCCTTCTTTGATAAAGTGACTGAATTAATGGATCTTTGGGGGAATGCTATTGATATAGTATACTTGGATTTTAGTAAGATATTTTATAAAGTTGACCACAGTCTACTTCTTGGTAAGATAGACAAATATGGGATGGACAGTATCACTATCAGATAGATTCACAGTTGGCTGAACAGCTGCACTCAATGTGTAGTCCTCAGTGGAACTACATCTACATGGAGGGAAGCATGCAGTGGGGGTATTGCATGGTTCTGTCTTGCACCCAGTGCAGAATGAGGAAAGAGTTCAGAGGAGAGCATCAAAGATGGGGAGTTTAGAGGCTAAACCATAGGATGAAGATTAAGGGAACTAGGTTTGTCTAGTCTAATGAAGATAAAAATAAGGGATGATATGATAACTTGTCAGTATAGTTCATGAACTGGAATAGACATGGTAACAGGTCAGCCAATGGGGACTGTTTGAATAGACATGACAACAGGTCAGCCAATGGGGACTGTTTGAATAGACATGGTAACAGGTCAGCCAATGGGGACTGTTTGAATAGACATGACAACAGGTCAGCCAATGGGGACTGTTTGAATAGACATGGTAACAGGTCAGCCAATGGGGACTGTTTGAATAGACATGGCAACAGGTCAGCCAAAGGGGGACTGTTTGGAAACGGAAACATAGTATTTATTTTGTGTGGGCCATAAGAGACCGTTTGGAGTCTGGGCATGGCTTTGACTTTGCTGAACTGTATATAAGAGTTGGTTTGTTCTCTGTAACCTAGGCCCCTATATTTCTCTACACTGTAATGACTTGCTCTTGTGAATATTGCTTCTGTATTTCTGATTTTGTATGCTGATTTCTGCTGTATGGTATTGTATATAAAGAAGTTTCTTATGTAGAAGAATCCTGTAGAATTATTTACTTGTTTGCTGGTCAGATGTGCTGCTTACTCTGACATAACTATCTTCTAGTATTTGAAGGGATATCAGAAAGAAAAGGGTGTGAACCTATTCTCCAAAGCACTAGAGGCCAAGTCAAGAAACAAAACAATGGATGACAATTCATTGCAAAGTGAGCCAACTTGGAACTAAGGAGAAATGTCCTGAGAAAAATTAACTAGTGGAACAGCTTGCCTCTTGAACTTGTGGTTGCTGCATCACTGGAGGTTTTCAAAAAAAGAGGATTGTTTCTTTGGGCAGGACTTCTAAGGTCCCTTCTAGCCTTATAATCCTATGACGCCGATGAGAAGTTACTACATTCCTGTCATTACTTTGTTTAGCTATTTCTTCTTCTTGGAAGAATTAAAACAAAACAAGGGAATTAAGAACTAGTGTTCCAAGAATTAGAACTGTGGATCAAGGGATTAATTCTAATTCTGGACTACAGGTAATTCTTAATTTACAATCACAATTGGGGCCAGAATTTCCACTCCACTAAAATTGTTGCTAAATTGCACCTGAATTTGTGATTTTTTTGTCACAATTATTAAGCAATTCACTGCAGTTTTTAAGTGAATCTTTCAGTGAATTCAGCTTCCCTCCTTTTCTAATTGTAATCTGGCTGGGAGGATCACAAATGAGGATCATACGATCCCAGGACATTGCAATTGTGATAAACACATGGTGGTTGTTGAGTGCCCAAATGTGATCATGGGGCTGCTGCAAAGATTTGTAAGTATAAAGACTGGTTGTCAATCACTCTTTTCAATGCCATTGTAATTTTGATCAGTCACTAAATGTTGTGTAAGTCGAAGAGTACCTGTAGTTAATAATTGATTTAAGGAAGTCAGTTCCATGGTTCAGTTTAGATCTGGTCTATTGCACCATAATAGTCTGTGTGATCCCCAATATTAGCAACTACTTAAGTAGAACATGACTGTGTCAAACAGCGTGACATTCTTGATACGGTGTAAGTTCATTTATGTCTTATGCAAGGCAGAGTTCAGCAAGTATTTAAGGTGCAGAATGTCTTAAAACTAAATCTTTAAAATTTAAATTAATAATAGTCAAAATTTCATGTATCACCAGTTCTTCCGAGATTGCAATATTGCTTTGTATCTTCCCCTTTATTGTATTCTGTATTGTTCTGTTAATCCATTGTGAAAATTGGAAAGTTAGATCTTCGATCTTTGCAGCAATGAAGATTCCTTCCCACCCAACTCCAAATTATTAAATTATGGAAGATTCAGACTTCTAAATATTATTTCAATATGGACCATGCAGGCTTGAGTTGATAGAACATATGCTTTGGTTTAGGATAAATGGGTGTAGGAAAATTCATTATAAGCTGATCTCTGTATAGTTATAAAACTGTTAGGAAGACTTAAAATGGACTATGTAAATGCTAAGGATTATTTTTGCTTGTTCCTGTGAATGCTGCTTTACTCCTTGTAGATGACCCAGAAAACCTATTTTTCTTATAGAAAAATTGTCTACTTGTTAAGACCCTTTGTGACAAAACATAACTTGTCAGTTAACTCCAGTTTTCAAGGTTGCCCTTCAAATATCTATATCTACATTGTCCCTTCTAAGCATATTTATTGCCTCTGATGATGACCTCAGTTTCTATTTAATACATGTTCCTACATCAAAATGCCCCAAGGCTTACCTCTCTTTCCCCTACCACTCTTTTTTTTGTGACATACACTTTAGTTCACACAATTTGCTCTTGTACATAGGGAATTATATGCTTCCAGTTTCAACATGACAGTTTGTCCTTTTACACTTTTCTGTTTGTTTTGACAAGAGAGAGATGCAAGTGGTCTCTCTTAGAAAACTCAGTTCCAGGAACACAATTTGAGGCAATGTCACTATGTATTCAGTTTCACAAGGGCAAGCTTTGACTTGCCAATCCAAATGCTGTGTTTTTAATACCCTTTGACAATGTAGGTTGCAGCTATTTTCAACACTGACAACTTAACTTGTATTGTGGGAGAAAAAATTCTGAAAGGGTTAGATGAGTAGACTCCTTAAAATTGTGTTAGATGTTTCTGAATTTCAAAAGTTGCTTTGTCATTTTGAAACTTTCAGGTATATATCACCTCAACTTTCAGGTAGATATTGTCTCAACAAGTTGGCTGCATAGAGAATTCCAGGGATCCAGGTCAACACATCTGGAAAGCATCATGTTTGGGCTATTTGATCTACATGGCTATATTTCTCTTTCAAAAGTGTCAAGCAGATCTTCTCATTATTGCCTACCAAAATCTTTATTACAGATTTTTGGATTTGAACCTTGGGTCTCTTGATTGCAAGTCATATATTCTATCTTTAGTCCATAATTCACCTTGCCCTTTTTCTGCTGTAGGCCTTATTAATCAGTATCAACTTGAAAGTCTATGGAGATTTTCAGCCATCATAGTTGTCTCAAAAGTGCTTTTTCAAAAAGTGACTGACTGTTCTTTTTTCCTTGAGGAAGAGTGATACTTTTGTTTCTCATCCAAGAAGTTTCTTGGATAAGAAGCAAAACGTTTCTTCCTCAAGAAAAAAAAAACAGTGTTAATCTGGATCCCTGGAATTCTTTGTGCAGCCAATTTGTCTTATGTTGTAGTACAGTGATCCTCAACCTTTTTTGGCACCAGAGACTGGTTTTGTGGAAAACAATTTTTCAATGGATCTCAAGGGGATGGTTTTGGTTTTGCATACCCACCTGCCATTCACCTCCAGCTGTACAGCCCAGTTTCTAACAGGCCATGGACTGGTACCGGTCTATGGTCCAGGGTTGGATACCCCTTCTGTTAGAAGACCAATAGTACAGTGAACATTAAATTTAATATAAACTTTCAAGTTCAATATTTCAACTTAACACTTCACCCTTAAAATAGCAAACAAATCCTTGTTTCCAAAGACTATAATTTACATAACTTACAGTAATTGGTATCATTTTCATAATTACATAATGGTGCAAATAGCTCTAATAGTGGATTTTTAATATGATGATGATGATGTTCGTCCATTATTTTCAAAGAGGATCTTGACATCTAGCAAATTGTTGACTCTCCACGGTGTGTCCGCAGATGGCTGGTAAGGCTATACGGGCACAGAATGTTCTGCCACATGTGAGTTATATGCAGGCACCATTATTGCAGCCTTTGCACCTCTGGCTTTGCAGAGCGCTCACTTCTCTTGTGCTATGGTTATCCTTCTGTCAGCCTTGATGGATCAACATGCATCATGTTGATCAATTTTGTGCCAGAGTTTCCCAGGTGGTGGCGTCAATATCCAGGGACTTGAGAGAGTCTTTCAACATATCTTTGTATCGCTTTGTTTATCCCCTGTGCAATTGCTTTCCTTGAGACAGTTGACCATAGAGGAGCTGCTTGGGGATGCGGTGGTCTGGCATCCTTGTAACATGGTCTGCCCAGCATGTCTGGGCTTTGATCAGCAGGGTGTGAACTGACGGCAGGTCTGCTCTGGAGAGGATTTCTGTGTCTGCCACCTTGTCTTGCCACTGGCTCCTCAAAAGTCTGTGGAAGCAGGTTGTGTGAAAATGGTTCAATTGCCTAATGTGCCTCCTGTATACAGTCCAAGTCTCAATTGCATGCATCAGGGAAGTTAGTGCTATTGCTCAGTAGACTTTGATCTTTGTAGCAAATCTTATTTCATGGCTCACAGGTTGGTCAATAGTCAATAGAGCTTGCCTTGGTGATTCTGCAGTTGACCTCGATGTCAATTGTTAGTATGATTTTTAATAAGCAACTTGCTGAATAGAATGGAATGGAACAGAACAGAACAGAACAGAACAGAACAGAATAGAATAACAGAGTTGGAAGGGACCTTGGACATCGAGTCCAATCCCTGCTTAGACAGGAAACCCTATACCATTTTAGATAAATAGTTGTACAATCTCTTCTTAAAAACTACTGGTTTACAACTTCTGGAGGCAAATTGTTCTAGTGATTAATTGTTGTAACTGTCAGGAAATTTCTTCTTAATTTCTTCTTCTTCTTAATTCTAAGTTATCTCTCCTTAATTACTTTTCATCCATCCATCCATCCATCCATTGCTTCTTGTCCTGCCCTCAAGTACTTTGGAGAATAGCTTGACTTCCTCTTCTTTGAGGCAACCCCTGAGATATTAGAACACTGCTATCATGTCCTCCTTTTCATTAAACTGGACATATCCAATTCCAGCAACTATTTTTTATGTTTTAGCCTCCAGTCCCCTAATCATGTATGCTTCTTTTTGGATACATTCTTCTTTAAGTATGCACAGTTTTTTTTCTAAATTTTTGAGCAGATCATGCCAATTCATAGTATTGCTTATTTTTTTGGTTTTTAAATTTTAAATTCTTTTTAAATTCTTTATCTAGAATCCAATTGGCCTTTTATTTTTGCAGAATGATTGATACAGCAAAATTACATCTCCGAATCAGTTGTAAAGGAATATAAATGACTAACATGACTTTGATTTCAACCTGAATTTGTGAATAATTCTATTCTTCCATCTCATTTGTAGCTATTCTCATTTCATTATCCCCTTCCCTCTGCTCCCTTTCCCACCCCTCTCCTCCACATCCCATCGCATCCCATTCCATCCCATCATCAGTATGATATTTGGGCTGCATCAAGCTGTGAGAAGACAGTGAAAAAAAAGCCCATTCATGTCAAAGTCTTTTCTTCAGCTTCTAGAAAACTGTGTAGTCCTCTTCCTCCATTTCTTATTCTCCTTCCCCTTCAGTTTCAAATGTTTGGAGTCACAGAACTATGCTTTATCTTTGTTTTACTTGCGCTTTGATTTCACTCTTTGTCTAAACTAGGCATGGAATCATAATTCAGTAGTGCAAAATATCAGCAGTTCCAGATAAAGAAAGCTCTGGGGATCTCAGTCTGAAACAGGAAACTGCAGGAAACCATCGAGGGCCAGCATAGAAGAAGCAGTGGCAGATTAGATGGACAACTGACCCATCTCAAAAAGACAGCATAACATAATTCAGATAAATAAACATCATTTTGCATATTATGGTTTGGGGAGGGGGACATAATCTTGAATGAAAATCACGTCACCTCAATCTACTCTGGATACAAAGGAAGCCTTGACTTGAGTTTGCAGGAATATTTTTGAGTGATTTATTTAGCAATCAATTATCTCATATTCATTATTTCTGATCTCTACTTGAAAAATTAAGTAATTGCATGCTGAGAAGGGGAGGGGCCCCTGCAACCTCTGTATAGCATTGGAAGTATTATTATTTATGGGGTAGTTCTTCTATAATTGCTAAGCCACTGCCTCATCTTCAAGGAACTGATCTCAACACTATGCGATTGCTTGAAACAACACTATTACACGATAAAAAAACACTACACCATACTGGGGAAGATAGGGAGGGAGAGAGAAGAATTTTGTATTTTAATTGTATCTTTTGCATCAGGGGATTAACCTTGTTGGATAGCTAATCATTTGCAGCAAAGGCCTCGTTAGTCTTCTATTTCTTTTCTCAGCGCATTGTCAATTATTGTCCTACTTCTGAATGCTTCTCCCTGAGTTAGCTGTGGCTTGGGAGATGCTGATTGGGATTCTAGAATACACTTGCTGATGATTATGTGTTATTTTAACGGGAGCATGACAATAATTTCCTGTAATGCCACTTGTTACAGTAATTATTATGCTGTAATTGCCTTATCAAGGTGTCATACAGGAAAGGAGATAAAGATTTCACAGCTGCTGCTCTACCCTTGCTAAGTCCTGCCTCAGGAATAGATGATCAGACTTACACTTGAATTCTTCATTCAAATTCATACCCGAACAAGTTTTTCTGGGTATCAGAGGACATTAATAAATTAAAGACTAGAAAGTTGGAGAATCTGTATATGTTCCTGTGCAAACTGAATGCAATAATTTGGAACATTTACACATATAGATATACAGTTTCTTATAATACTGGGCAGAAACCATCTCAGATTTTCCTCTCTGTTCTTGTTAACTTTGATGAAAGAAATGTTCCTTTGGAAATTGTTTTAAAGGAGCAGAACATTTGGGAGAAATTCTCATTGATGGAGAGTATTATTTTTCATCCTAGTTAATGCAAGACAACTGAGATATGTAGGTAAATGTCATTAAGAAGACATCAAAAGATTTCTGAGAGGATTTTTTTCTGGTATAATAACCACTTCAGCGAAGTGCAACCTTCTACATATTAATAGCTCAAAAAGAAAGATGTGAAAAGACACCTCCCACTTGGCCTTTTTCAATAGAGATGCTAATGTACTTCCTCTCAGAAATTGTTGGATTTTTTTTTTCCTTCACATTTTTTTGAAAAACTTGTTATCCTAGTCACAGATTTGATAAGAACCCCACAAACCTCCTCTCTCTTTCTAAGCCCATGCTTCTTCAAGTGAAATTAATGAAGGGAGGGATACAATAGCAAAAGCCGGGGTGCTTAATAATATTATGCTTCAATTAGCAATCATAGGATGCATTAATAGACAGACAGTTAACAAGTTTTGATTACCACATTATATAAAAAAGGTATTGATATTTTGAAAAAAGTGCAATTCTGAAGGACCAATACATTCAGAACAATCAGCCTTGTTGGTGTCCTATTTTCTCCAGCACCTATATTCCACTTATCCTACCTTGGAAAGATCTATGAAGTAGAATGAATGGTAAGAACAATATCAGAATGCAGAAAGAAAATTGTTCTGCATTAAAAACATACTCAAATTCAACTTCCTATCAGCCAGCACTACTCCTTTTCTTTTCCATTGTTTAGATTACGATGGTGAACTTTGCAATTATTTAAAATATTATTTCAGTGTTGACTTTAATCAATCGCACATCGATCTTTACAGATGTTTCATTTCATAATCATTTATTAAATATAAGAATATTATATTCATTGTTTAAATATAAAAATATAAATAAGCCAAATTTATCTATGTTACAACCTATTCAAAGAACTAAACAGTGTTCTTGAATGTTGTGGTAACGTTCATGCTGTGATACGATATGAAGTAAATAATTGGGTAAATAACTCATGGAACTGTTGGAATCAAGTCAACAGGGATATAATTAGAGGTGGTATTCAGCAGGTTCTAACAAGTTCTGGAGAACTGGTAGTGGAAATTTTGAGTGGTTTGGAGAACCGGCAAGTGCCACCTCTGACTGGTCTCACCCCCATCTATTCTCTGGCTCCTGCATCCCAGCTGATTGGCTGGGTTTTCTTTTGTTGCCCTGCACAGAGCTGGAAAGCAGGTTAGTGGGATGGGGAGGGAATGGGGTTTTGCAGTAACCTTCTCCCAGGAGTGGGGAGGGAATGGAGATTTTGCAATATCCTTCCCATGGAGTGGGGTGGGAATGGAGATGTTGCAGTATCCTTTCCCTGCCATGGCCACCAAGCTATGCCACACCCACCAAGCCACACTCACAGAACCAGTAATAATTTTTTTAATCCCACCACTGGATATAATTGTGACTATTTCTCTAGAGATAGCTAAACAATTAGTACTTCCAAGTATTAATCATGCTTAATTCTGATTAACTTTGTTTTCTCCTTTTGAAATCAGTTATAATGGCCTAGTGCTAAAGCTCCAAAATTTATGGTTGTGATTGTCTAAAGAAGAAAACAAAAAAATATTTGCAATATTTGCAAAATGATTTTGCTCTGTTAAATTATACTAGATCTTCTATATGTCTCTCTTCCATATCACATTCATTTACTTTCAAAACAATATACCAATATACCTAAATCAGATCTTTACTGTGGCCATAAGTCACACGGAGAGATGAATTGTTCATACAGAGACCCAAAATAGGCAACCTAGGAGGTTATACTGATTGATGGTCAGATTGGAGAAGCCACAAATTGAAGTCATGCTCTCTGGCAGAGAATTTCTTCTTGATAAGTTAGTAAACATAAGTACTGGTGTCTTCAAAAAAACCTTTCTTGCAGCTCCTAATAATGGGTCTGAAAACTAAAAGGATAAAATACATAATGTACTTTATCTGCCTACTCATTGCCTAAGCTTTTAAAGATGCCATTGATATATGAAAATTCATTCTGAATAAGTAACTTAAATTTGGTAGATACCATGTTCTGATCTCTTAAAAAGAAGGGCATTAGCAAATACAGAACCAGGAATGCACATCTGTTCAGTGATGAAACAGTGTACATACAAGCAATTCAGAAGTAAGAAATATGGTGCCTTAGGATCAGTTTTTGCTTGAAAAAATATATGATATCCTAATCTCCCAATGTTTAGATATTTCTTGCTTCATCCCAGTGATATGAATGTCATATTGTTGGTGAAATGCCTGAAATTTGAAATTTTGACAAGAAATACAGTAATAAGGAAAACATCTGTCATGGTCATTTTGAAGAAGAAATTAACCACTGTAATGCAAGCAAAATAATGGAAGTAGATAGAAGAAACTTTGCTGGATATTGCACTGTTTATAACACGACCAAAAGGAATGTTGTAAAAAAAAAGTTTACAGTAAAATGGTGCTCGGTAGAAAATTTATGAAAAGTAAAAGCTGATTAATCAGATCCAAACAATGGTTGTTCAATCTTATCTCATTGGCCAGAACTATGTCCCACTTCCAGATACCTATTTTAATCATAAGTAGAAGACTACAGGATGCAAGAAGGTCCTAAGTATGGCAGATGCATCCATAGCAGTTGATGCCATGATGACAGATCTTGGACAGTTTAAGTGGGTGGTATTATGATTGAGATATTGCATTTGTAGAGAGCCGGTTTAGTGTAGTGGTTAGTGCACCAGTCTAGAAAGTAAGAGACTGTGAATTCTAGTCCTGTCTTTAGGCACAAAGCCAGATGGATGATTTTGAACCAGTCACACACTCTCAACCTTAGGAAAAAGGCAATGACAAGCCACTTCTGAAGTCATCCCAAGAAAACTGCAGTCACCAGAAGCCAACAATGATTTGGATGCAATCCCCTTCCCCCAAAATGAATGTATACAAAGGAGATCTAAGTGCAATTATTTCAGAAAGATATTGTCTGATTAGTTGTGACTTCTGCTGTTCTGCATTCTTTCAAGCTAGATTGTAGACATTGAAAAATAGTTTCAGGAAAGCAAGGAATTGAAAGATAACTTGGAGACCTTCTCATCCTACCTTCTGCTCAGTGTGGGATCCACCAGATCATGCAACTTCCATTTAAAGATCACCAGCAAAGCAACACTCAACATTTCATGTGGCAGCTTCTTCCCATGGCTGATAAAGTCAGAAAGTGCCTTCTGATGTCTAGTTTCAATCTCTGTTCTTGTAGTCTTAATTCATTGGTTTTGATTCTGTCCTCTGGAACAATTACATTCTTGCCCTCTTCTGCCTGACCACTTTCAGATATTTGACCAATGATATCCTACTTCTTTTCAGAAGCTAAACATATCCAGATTAACTCAGTTTTTTTATTAGCTTGGGCTAAAATACCCATCTTGTAAATTGGAACTTGAAGAGAAAATTGTTCAGTCTATGGGGAAATTGGTGTTGATATATGAACTGGGGTTTTGCTCTCTTTGCAAGACTTGTTAAGCAATTATGTTGCATGCTTGTTATTTACTTAGAGTGAGTTATTTACTAAACAGGAGGATTTGGCTTTTGAATTTTCTAACAAAAGTGAAGTACACAAGTGACGGTGAGGCAAATGTTTGCATTATAAAAAGCATGAAAAATAGTAAGAATGAATTTGGCTAGTAAACACGTTTTGATTTTGATTTGGCTGCAAGCCATTTCCACTGTGTGTTTGACAGTGTTTACCAAATTTATACTTCTTTTATTCTCCTTTGCTTCTAAAAACTCTCTTAGAGAAGAGATGAAGGAACCCATCAATTTTTTTCTCCACCTTCATATTTACTGTTGTATATTTTCTATGCATTGGCACAAAAGTCCATATTTATATCAAAGATTTAAAAAATTAAACTCCCTCTTCCAAACAGTAATTTGCATTTCTAAAACAAGGTTCCTTCCTTATGAGCCAGCAGTAACTTTAAAAGAAATCTCAGGTTATTTCTCCCTTCAATCCTATTTTGTCTACTGAAGGGAGGAGCAAAATTTAGTTTATTTAGAGCCAGCAAGTTATTTGAATTTTCAGGAAGAGTGAAATCTGATGGACAATTGAATCATGATCTTTACAATGCCTCAGCTCATAACAGCTTTTCCTGGAATTCACAAAGTTCAAATTACTAATGAAGAATTGTGCCTTATTTATCCATTGCAATGTTTGAAGAATTCACAAGCACAAGGCCCTTCTGAACCTGGAGTCCTCAGTGAGGCAAAAGTATTTCATTTTAACTCACTTTCCTTGGGGTGCAACTGTCAATCGAGGTTAATTTATTGGACTTTGTTTGGACAGTCAGATGTAGACTCTGGCAAATTATTAGCTGTGGATAAACTTCATGTGAATAGGAGTATCCAGGATGGATTTCAGTGCACCTTATCATCTTTTCTCTTAGGTTAATATGTTACACATTGCCTGAATTCATACCAGTCTAACCCCAAAACCTTGGTTAATGCAAGTGTATGTATAAAGTATGCTGTACTCAAATAAACCATACTGTGGTTGAACTTGATAGTCTTAAATCACACAGCATACGAGGATCATGGCTGCTACTTTCAAAATGAGTTACATATTGTGTAGTCCAGCACAATATATTGAATCACAACTTACACAGGCTCATTTTGACTTTGCTTGTGTGTACTGCAAAGCAAAATTTAAAGTTTCCATCTAGGATATTTTTCTTTGATTAATTCCAATTGCAAGTTCATTTTGGAAGTCGGGATCAAAAAAGTCAAATCTATGATCAAAACTGTGTGATCATTTTTCTTGAGTGGCCAGTATGTTCAGATCAAACCTGCAAGATACTTACATTTCCAGATTGAGGAAAAGCTTGATTTAATATTTTAATCTCAGCTGTCTTGGAAGGAAGATACGAGAAAATGTCACATGTCCTTCAATTATAATAAAGGTGATATACAGTAGATTCTACTGCAGATGTATTATTATATGGCAGGTTTTATAGGGATCCCTCAACAAATATCCATAGTTTACCTATTTATTTTATGTGAAATTGATCTTCTCAGGCAGAGTACACCTCTCAGGACATTACCAAATTTCTTTCTGCTCCTAGTAAAATCAGTTAAAATGTGATTGCTTTTCTAGCTTCATAAATAAGGACATTTTTTAATCTCTTTCTTTAGTGAATATGCATCTTAAATTTAACCACAGGTTTATAGCCAGAAATAGATTTAATTTGAATTGCAAAATTATAGTATTTATGTTAACAATATTTGTTCTGCTGCATCAAAAGTATAGTATTGAGCATTTTATTGTATTCTGCTATCTGGGGTCGCCGGAAACGTGGGAGGGAGGGCTGTTTTAAATTTTTAAGTAGATTCTTAAAGGGGTTAGGGTTGACCGGGCGGGGGTTGGGGGACAACCCGCCTGGGGCTGGGACCGGGTCGTGGGTTGAGCGTTGCCGGGAGGGTTTGGGATCGGATGGGGCTGTATTGAGGATGGGGGGTTGTCCCAGGGAGGGTGATCTTAAAGCTATTAGTACGGTGAGCGGGAGAGGCAGATTTGGCGGCTATAGGGGGCCACATTCTGTTTTGGGAGCGCGCCCCCGCTATTTGTCGGTGGTGGCGCGCTTCGACCCCCTTGTTATGTCCCGTTCCCCGGGGGGGGGGTGAGCGATCGGGCCCGGGGCCTTCGGCTGATGTTGTGTGACGCCAGGTCCGTTATTAATAAGGCCCCCCTCATTTATGATTTGATCTGTGAGGGGGGAGCGGACCTGGTGGGTATTACCGAGACCTGGCTGGGCCCAGAGGGGGGAGTTCCCCTTGTGGAGATGTGCCCAGCCGGGTTTCGGGTTTTTCATCGGCCGAGGGCCCAGGGGAGGGGCGGGGGTGTTGCGGTGGTTATTAAGGAGGATCTGTGCCCGAGGGAATCCACTGTTTCTCAGACGACCGGGTGTGAGTCTCTTTTCGTGAAGTTCGGTCCCAGGTGGGCTTGCTGATCGCATACCTGGCTCCCTGCAATGCGGCATCGGCCCTGCTTGAGCTCCTCGAGGTTATAGCCGGCGTGGCAGTTGAGATCCCCAGGCTTATGGTCATGGGAGATTTCAACCTCCCTTCTGCCGGCGGTACCTCGGGGATTGCTCAGGAGTTCATGGCTTCCATGACAGCCATGGGCCTGACCCAGTTAATTCGGGACCCTACTCACGTGGGAGGTCACACCCTGGATTTAGTTTTTGTCTCTGATCAGTGGCAGAGTGGTCTGGGTGTAGGGGACATAGTTATAGAACCCCTGTCATGGACAGACCATTCGCTCCTGAAGCTCAACTTCCGTTCCGCATCCCCCGACCGCAGGGAGGTGGGGCCGCTTAAATGGTACCGCCCCAGGCGCCTGATGGACCCGGATAGGTTCCTGATGGAGCTTGGGCCATTTCCCGAAGCTCACACACACGACTCGGTTGAGGGCCTGGTTGCCACCTGGGATAGGGTGGCTGCTGGGGCCCTTGACCGGGTCGTGCCCTTGCGGCCTCTGACCCGGTGCCGATCCCAAATGGCTCCTTGGTTTTCTGAGGAGCTAAGGGAGATGAAGCGCCGGAAAAGACGCCAAGAGAGTAGTTGGAGAGCTAGCCGTTCTGAGTCTGACCGAACACTTCTACGATCTTATATTAAGACGTACTTAGTGGCGATAAGGGTGGCGAGGAGGACTTACCTCTCCACCCTTATTGCGTCCGCGGAAAACCGCCCAGCCGCCCTGTTTAGGGTGACCCGCTCCCTTTCAGAGATGGAAGCGCGGGAGGATCCCTTACAGGGATGGGCTGAGGAGTTTTCTAGGTTTCTGCAGGACAAAATCGCTCAGTTTCGGGACGAGCTGGACTCCGACTGGGCATCTCCGGGCGGGGGGGCGGGGGTAGATATCGGTGAGGCCATTTGGGTTGAGTTCGACCCTGTTACTGTAGAAGACGTGGACCGGGTGCTGGGGGGACTGAATGCCACCACCTGTTTGTTGGACCCGTGCCCCTCCTGGCTGGTCTTGGCCACTCGGGAGGTGACACGAGGCTGGTTCCAGGGTATTATAAACGCTTCCTTGAGAGAGGGGCTTTTACCCGCCGCCTTGAAGGAGGCGGTGGTGCGGCCCCTCCTCAAGAAACCGTCCCTGGACCCAGCATTGTTATCAAATTACCGTCCTGTCTCCAACCTTCGCTTTGTTGCGAAGGTTGTAGAGAGTGTGGTGGCCCGTCAGCTCCCCCGGTTCCTGGATGAAGCGAGTTATCTTGACCCCCTCCAATCGGGCTTCAGGCCCGGCCACAGCACGGAGACGGCGTTGGTCGCGTTGGTTGATGATCTCTGGAGGGCTCGGGACAGAGGTTGTTCCTCTGTCCTGGTCCTGTTAGATCTCTCGGCGGCTTTTGATACTGTCGACCACAATATCTTATTGCAGCGGTTGGAGGGGTTGGGGGTTGAAGGACCGTGTTGCGGTGGTTCTCCTCCTTCCTCTCCGACCGCTCGCAATTTTTGTTGACGGGGGGGCAGAGATCGTCCCCAAGGCCCCTGCTTTGTGGGGTGCCTCAGGAGTCGGTGCTCTCGCCCCTGCTGTTCAACATTTATGTAAAGCCGCTGGGTGAGATCATCCGTGGCTTTGGGGTGGAGTTCCATCAGTACGCTGATGATACTCAGCTGTACATCTCCACCCCGGGCCACCCCAACGAAGCCGTCGAAGTGATGACCCGGTGCCTGGAGGCCGTGCGGGGTTGGATGGGTCATAACAGGCTTCGTCTCAACCCGGCCAAAACCGAGTGGCTGTGGTTTCCTGCGCCCAGATACAGCCAGCTTATTCCTTCGCTGGCCGTGGGGGGAGAGGTTTTGACCCCCGTGGAAAGGGCACGCAACTTGGGTGTCCTCCTGGATGTGCGGCTGTCTTTGGAAGAACATATTGCAGCCGTCACCAGGGGGGCTTTTTATCAGATTCGTCTGATCTACCAGTTGCGGCCCTTTCTGGATCTGGGCGCACTTCGCACAGTCACTTCTGCCCTCGTTATCTCCCGCTTGGATTATTGCAATGCTCTCTACATGGGGCTCCCCTTGAAGAGTCTCCGGAGGCTGCAGTTAGTTCAGAATGCAGCTGCGCGGGTGATCGTGGGCGCCCCTCGGGGCGCGCACGTAACACCACTTCTCCGCAGGCTGCACTGGCTTCCTGTGGCCTTCCGGATTCGATTCAAGGTGGTACTGACGGTATTTAAAGTGCTCCATGGCTCGGGACCTGGGTACTTACGGGACCGCCTGCTGCCATCAACAACCTCCTGCCGCCCAGTACGCTCCCACAGGGTCACCCTACTTGGGGTACCGCCACCTGATCGTTGTCGGCTGGCGGCCCCGAGGGTGCGTGCTTTCTCTGTGGGAGCGCCCTCCCTGTGGAATGATCTCCCCCCGGAGATACGAGCCATGACAGATATCCTCTCCTTCCGGCGCGCAGTTAAGACCCTATTTTTTAAACAGGCTGGCCTGGCCCAGTAAGGGTTTAAGGGGTTTTAAGTTAATAGGGTTTTTTAAAATTTTAACTTCATTTTTAAACTTTCGGGATGCAGCCATATTTATGTTTAATTTGGTTTTAAACTCGATTTAATTTTGTATTCTTGTATTTTATGTATTTATTAGGCTGTACACCGCCCCGAGTCCCTTTTCGGAGAGGGAGCGGTATAGAAATACGATCAATAAATAAATAAATATCTTATTGAACTCATATTAGTATATGAGTGTATTGCGTGCCAACTGTTTTTTTTTCCCCTGAACCATGAAGCCTTGAATTCAGTCACTCATATCTGGTCATCTCCCATTTGGATTATTGCAATATGCTCTACATGGGGCTAACCTTGAAGAATATTCAGAAGCTTCAGTTGGTCCAGAATGCAGTGATGGGAAGAGTTTTGGGAAGTAGCAGTTGCAACACCATTGCTACCCAAGCTGAATTGGATGCCAATCTGCTTCTGCATTCAAAGTATTGGTCATCACTTTATGGCTGGGTCCCCAATCTTTCTGACTTGGTGGTCTGGGGGGGGGGGGGTAGAGAGAAGGGATGGCTCTGTGTGAGTGGCAGGTGTGAGCATAACTATTATTACCTTTATTGCCAGAGTACAACATGTCTACAATGAGATTGGCTGAGCCTCCCTTCATGTATTCCCCCAACACAATTCACAGTGAGGACAGAAGTCCCTAACCCAGTCCCAATCTTATTACATTATGTGACCTTGTTGCACAACGTGCCAGCCCCACAAGTCTGTCATACTATGTTGACATGAAGTTATTTTCCATTCAGGAGTCTGACAACCCACGGGTAGAAACTGTTCTTCAGCCTGTTGGTGCAGCTGGCTATGCTTCTATATCTCCTACCTGATGGTAGGAGAGTGAAGAAGTGCTGACCGGGGTTTGAGTCATCCCTGAAAATTTTCCTCACTCTTCTAAGGCAGCGAGCCCTAGAGAGGTCATCTAGGGAACAGCCCACAATGTTTTGTGCTGTGCTCACCACCCTCTGTAATGTCTTTCTATCCAAGGCTGTCAAGCCAGCATACCACACCGTATTGCAATATGAGAGGACACTTTCTATTGTGGACCAGTAAAAGGAGGTCATCAGTCATTGTTCCATTTTATTCTTTCTCAAGACCCTAAGGAAATGGAGTCTCTGTTGGGCCTTTCTGGCACCTGGGTTGTGTTGATTTTCCAGGTAAGATCTTTGCTGAGGTAGATTCCCAGGAATTTAAAGGAGGAAACTCTCTCCACACACATACCCTCGATGTAAAGTGGGGCAGGTTCCTCTCCCTTTTTCCAGAAGTCTAACACCATCTCCTTTGTCTTGCTTATGTTTAGGTGCAGGTTGTCTTCTAGGCACCATGGGGATAATTTTTGAACCTCCCCCCATGTGTGCTGTTTCATCTCCACCTGTAATGAGACCCAATACAGTGGTATCACCTGCAAACTTAATGATCACAGTGGAGGGGTCAGACAATACACATTAATGTGTGTACAGGGAATACAGGTAGGGACTGAGCATACAACCCTGTGGGGAGCCAGTGCTAAGCATCAGAGAGGTAGATGCGACAGAGCCAGCCCTCACTGTTTGTGGTCGGTCCCTCAGAAAGTCTTTGATCCAGTCACAGATGGAAGAGGGAAAATCCAAGTCAGTCAGCTTTTTGGTAAGGATGCTCGGCAGGATAGTATTGAAGGCTGAGCTGTAGTCAATGAAAATCATCCTGACTTAGTTTCCGGGTGTCTCCAGATGGCTCACTATTCAATGTAAGGCAGTATCTATAAGCACCTGCCACTTGTGCAAGTGGAGCTGTGCACACACACACACTCTTGCCCGCCGTTTGTGCCATCTGGTTCTCAATGGGCTGAGGCTGTGAGGTATGTAAAAAAAAAAGAATATTTTGGATCCTGTTTTGACTTTTTTTTCAAATGCAACTCATCTGTTGATTATTTCTTTTTCCCAATCACAGTTATTGTCATAATTCAGGCCAAAACTGCAGTTGTTTAGTATGCAGGTCATTAAGAAGATCACCATGTGACCACACCTTATTTTACAATCTTTTTGCAGTGATTGTTAAGCAAATGCCACAGTCATTATGTCCCAATGGACATTTTCTTTTTGTTAGAAATAGAAATAAACATTTTTCTGATTAAAAAATGGCATAAATCATGTGACAGCAGGATGCTGCAAACAGCTGTAAATATGATCCAGTTTCCAAGCACCCAAAATATGATCACATGATTGTGGAAGGGCATTATAATTTCAAAACTGGGTTATAAATAGCTCTGGGAGATCCATTATTGCTAAGCAACTGGTTGTAAATCAAGGACTTCCTGTATGCAAGATCACTTTCAAAGAATAGTGTGTTCCCCTCTAATTGCTATTAAACATGTAACTGAAATAGTCACATGCTTTTAACTGCTACATAACAAAACAAAATAAAATTCACAGCAAAATAAATACAATATTATTTCTAAAAAATAGAAAAATAAATGAAAAGAGCACATAAGTGTCATAGGTTTCTTGTTAGAATTTTATGACAGGGCATGATAATAACAAGATCTTTCCTTGGTAAAAATTATTTAAGATATGCATCGAGCAAGACACAATGGGTGGTCTAGAAACATGAAACATAATTAAAAATATGAAAGTAGGAGATTAAAGAAGGTGGCTCAACTAGATGAATTCCTCCCATTTATAGAGCAAGAAGAATCTTTTTTTCTTCCTTCCAGCCCCAATTCTTTAACCCCACGGGTGGAAGTTAAACTTTTGACTTCTCCTCTGCAATATTCGATTAGGTGAAGAAGTCCAGTTTCATGAGGAAATCCATGTCAAACACATCTCAGAGGATTGCCATGACAACCAGTAATAAAGCATGTGAGAATTGGATGCATTAAAAAGAGAAAAATCCCACAGACATTTTTTTTTTTTTTAAGAAAACCGAGGTAAAATTTTCATGATTCAGTGGAAAGAATGTTCAGATTTTTTCCCTGGGATAATGCAATTTGCTCGGTTTCTTGTTGAAACATTTCCCTCGGTCCATATTCTTATGAGGAATTGTTGGTTTATGACCCTCATAACTGCCCACATTCTCATAATTTAACCATGATTGGCACCCAGCAGGTTCACTGCTAGGCTATTATCATGTATTGGAGTCATGAACTCAGGAAAGATAAAATGCAGACTCCAACCGCCCACCATTTTCTTCTGCCCAAAATCCATTACTCACATATCTCTTTGTCTTCTGCTGCATTTAGTTCTTTTTCCTTAACCCTAACACTCCTTTTTCTCCAGCAGGAGTGTCCGTGGGAATAAAAACAAATCAAGTTGGCAGCCCCAACCATGTGATTTTACGTTGCAAAGAATGAGGAAAAGGCATGTGTGTGTTTGTGATTGCCAACTTAACATTTTTGAATTCTCCCAGTAGACATCCCTGTTTCAGGAAGAAGTAATGCAATTACTGAATCTAATGAACAGAGGGGACATGATGGCTCAGTGGCTAAGCCGCTGAGTTTGTCAATCAGAAAGGTTGGCAGTTCGGCAATTCGAATCCCAAGCAGCGCGTAACAGAGTGAGCTCCCATTACTTGTCTCAGGTTCTGCCAACCTAGCAGTTCAAAACCACTATAAAATGCAAGTAGATGAATAGGGACCACTTTGGTGGGAAGGTAACAGCATTCTGTGCACCTTCGGCATTTAATCATGCTGGCCATATGACCATGGAGATGTCTTTGGACAGTGCTGGCTCTTCAGCTGTGTAACAGAGATGAGCACCGTCCCCTAAATCCGGAAATGACTAGCATATATGTGTGAGAGGAACCTTTACCTTTAATGAACAGAATTTTAAGCCACCCATTTTGCCATAGATTAATGGGCTGTTCGATCTTACTTGTGGAGGTTCCCAAAAGGGTGGTGGAATAAAACTGCAATAATCAGTTGACCATCTCTGACTTAAAAGAACAAATAAAAGATTATTAGAGATAGAAGATGACAGAAGGGTAAACTCTCACATGTACTCCTTGGCTTAGAACCACTTGTTTAGCAATCATTTGAACTTACAACAGCACTGGAAAAATGACTTATGGCTGGTTATCGCACTTATGTATTTCATGGTCGCCTAATCAAAATTTAGGCACTTGGCAACTGACATATTCCACTGAGGATCTATACACTGCACAAGCTAGAAAGTAAACTGTGAAAATATCTAAAGACCCCCTCATATCCTGGACATAAACTGTTTCAACTTCTACCCACAAAAGGATGCTATAGGGCAGTGGTTCCCAAACTTTTTCAGTCCGCTGCCCCCTTGATGCTACAAACTCATCCTCAGTGGCCCCCACCCAGGGTTGGGATTCAAATTTCTGTGGGTGTTTGAGGGTGTGGCTTGCTGGCCATGTGACTGGGTAGGTGTGGCTTGCTTGTCATATTATCGGGTAGGTGTGGTTTGGTAGTCATGTGACTGGATGGGCATGGCTAGGTGACTGGCAAACCAAATACAAGTGGTCCTCACTTAATGGCCGGTTGTTTAGCAAGTGTTCTAATTTATGACTAGTCTCCCCAGAGCTACTTGACCTGTTTTTGGAGTTTTGACGGTCATGCACACACATACACACAAACTCCCTTCCAACCCTGCCGGAGCAGGTCATTGGACTAGAATCAACAAAGCATCTCTGATTAGATTCTAGTAGTGACTAGAATCTAATCAGAGATACTTTGCCGATTCTTGTTGATTTTTATTTGTATTTCTTTATTTTATGTTGCTGAATTGAATTGACATGTGTGTCCCTTCCTGTGCACAACCCAGAAGCTTTTGTGATTCTTTGCAGCAAAAACTTGCTTTTAACAGTGCCCTGCGTGGTGCTGCCCCTGTTCTTGCACCAGCAGGAAGTGTAGAAGCGTTTCTGCTGCTTCTCAGGCAGGGGAGCTGCCTCCATGGCTTCCACAGTTCCTGCTGGCACGAGAACAGCAGCAGCGCCGGCGGAAACGTGGAAGCATTTCTGCCGCCTCTCGGGTGTGTGGCTCTGCACATACCCGAGCGGCAGCAGAAGCGCTTTCCATGCCGGCGGAAACATGGAAAGCATTTCTGTCACTGCTCAGGTGGCATACTTGGGGACTCTAAGAGGCAGCAGGGGGGTGTTCGAGGTGCTGGCTCCAGAGCAGTGCAACAGTCAATGGGTGAGCCTGCAGGTCTGGTGACTCGAACACCCCCTGCCACCTCTTAGCATCCCCAAGGGGGCTGGCAGAGCGGCACTAAGAGGCAGCAGGGGGGCGTTTGAGGCATCAGTTCTGGAGTAATGCAACAGTCTATGGGTGACCCTGCGAGGCCGGAACCTCAAATGCCCCCCTGCCTCCTCTTAGCACCCCCTGCCAACCCCCTTGCCTCTTAGTGCCCCCCTAAGGCATCCCACCACCCCCCAGGGGGCAATACCACCCACTTTGGGAACAACTGCCATAGGACACTGCATGTCAGAACAACTAGAACAAGGACAGTTTTTTTCCCCTATGCCATCACAGCTAAACAACTTATTACCACAACACTGTCAAATTATTAAAAAGGCAGTATTATCATCATTATTTTCATCTTCCCTATTTCCTGTCACCTTATCTTCTTATGATTATAACTTTGTTGCTTGTATCTTATAATTTATATTGTTTAATTAATATCCTAATATGATTTATGTTGATTGCTTATTTAGTATCCTTGACTATCACTAAGTGTTGTATCTAATCTTTTATGATGAATGTATTTTTACAATGACTATGATAATGATCTACCACTTTTATTGTATGTACACTGGGAGACAAATTCCTTGTGTGTCTAATCACACTTGGCCCAAAAATAATTCTATTCTGTTCTGTTCTGTTCTGTTCTGTTCTGTTCTGTTCTGTTCTGCTCTGCTCTGCTCTGCTCTGCTCTACTCTACTCTACTCTACTCTACCCTATTATTTTACATTGGCTGCAGTATCCTGGAGTTACTGTATAATATCACTTTTGTGATCTTCCCAGTGGCTTCCACCAATCAAAGTTAATGTGGAAAGCTGGATTCCCTTAATGACCATGTTATTCACTTAGCAATGACCAAGATTCACTTAATAAAAGTGAAGGTCATAAATTGGGCACAACTCACTTAACAAGTGCTTTGCTTAACAATGGAAATCTTTGTGGTTATAAATTGAGGGTTACATAATAGTGGTTCGTTAATAGCATCGCTTTGAAGCTATATACTTCTAAGAGAAAATTTGAATTGAAAGATTGTAAATGGTTGATCAACTATCTATCTATAGACGTTCTATTCAGGATTACAAAGACATTGTGAGTCTCCATGTCATGCACAAGAATAAATCTCAACTTCCCAAGAACTTAATGCTCCCAAAGATATGTTCATACAGTTACTTCTTTGCAGACAAGGAAGAAGCCACATATGTGCAGAAGAGCTCCCTGCTTCTGAAATAAGAAACCAAGGCCTATAAATATGTCATGAACTCTACCTTACAATTTCTGAGTTCTCCTCCTGCTCCTTTTTTCCCCTTTATTATTTGGGTATATAGAATAAATTTCTCTAGCTGATGTTTTTATTGTTAAGGGTGGTGAGTGGTTCTATTGCTAGTGTGTTTGTTGTTATATATGTTTTCATCAAATCATTAAAATTAGGACGTTCACATATATCTTGTGACTATCCCATCACCACTCTTTGCAGTTAAATGCTTGCACAATTCATCTGCTCTGGCTCTTTGACATGTAGACAAGGAGCAAATAATATTTAGGGGACAAAAGGTATATTAGAGGGGAAGGAATAACAGCTGTGGTGGACAGGACAACAAAATTCAGATAGTTCTTGGTTTAAGTCATTCATTTGGTGACTGTTCAAAATTACAATGGCATAGAACAATTTATTTATAACACTTCTTGCACTTACTGTACGATCATTGCAGTATCCCCATGATCATGTGATCAAAATTTCAGTACGAGGCAAATATCATGTGTTTCAATGGTTATGGCATCCTGGGGTCATGTGATCATCTTTGTGATCTTTCCAGCCAACTTCCAACAAACAACTTTCCAACAACTTCCAATTAGGAAGGCTGGATTCACTTAATGGCCACATGATTCAATTAACAAGCATAATGATTAGCTTAATAGTTGCAAAAAGGTTGTAAAAATTGGATGCAATTCATTTAACAATTGCTTTACTTAACAACAAAAATTCTGGTCCCAGCTGCAGTCATAATTTAAGGACTACCTATAAGTAGAATTTGGAGAGTTTTGCCTGAGTTCTAGGTTAAGCATTTCTAGGATTTTTCTACTGCATTTTTCATGACCTCTCCTGCATGGATATTATTGAAGGCTGTGCCAACAATTTAGAATCCCAATTGCTACTCCAAACATCCCAAAACATTTTGTTGCCAATTTGTATGAAATCTTGCAATTAAGGAGTCTTCACACCTCAGCTAGATTGTATGTTAACTGTTACCACATAAGGATTGTATTCCTATGTACTCTTTGTGGAAGTTACCAGCACATTGTATAAACTGAACTGAAAGCCCTGAGTCTGTGATCTTGACATTTTTGATTGTTACTTGCAAGGTTTTTTTTTTAAACTATTGATGAATACTAGAACAAGGGCAGCATTGAAAGCAACATTATTTAAACCCCAAAGGATCAAGTGGTAGATATGATGATGTGGTAGGATAAAGAAAGTTGAGCAACTTCCATTCCACCCTTTAAATATTGTAAATAGCTTTATTTCCTGTTAATGGGGTAATTTATTCAGTCCCAACTATCTCCATTGACAGCACTTTTTATCCACCCGCAAATGGGCAGCATTTACCAAATCAATTACTTGAGTTATGAAGAGGAGCACAAAGACTTGTCACCACTCCATTCTTCTCAATAACAAAGGAGAAAACACATTAAAAACTAGCATTGATGGGTTGTTGTGAGATCCAGTCAATGAGCACTTCCAGAGTTGAAATTAAAAGGCAGTTAGGAGAAAATTGTTTTCTGTGGTCATCAGTCACCAATGTGAAAGGGCTTTTTCACAATGATTAATTAAAAGCTGGGGCTGGGGAGGGGGAGAGGGAGGAGGGGAGGGCGATGAAGGTTCAATAAAGCATCCGTGCAGAGGTGGGTAGGTAACATCATGAGTTAATGGACAGTGGCTTGCCTTGACTAAGTGTTATACCTCCAGTCCATAATTTCATCTTGAAAATGGGCAAGGGAGTGAATCTTCCTCTTCGTAATTGAGTATTGATTTGAAAATAAATGGCACTGAAACACCCACTGAACTGTCAGGATATATTCTGGACAGGAGTGACAATAAATGGTTTTTGGTTGGTGTGAAAGTTATGTATCAGCTCAATACTTAAACACAGAGAGCTCATCTGCAATCGGGCTTCCAATTTATCAAGCTTCAGAGAGGTCAATACTGGCACAGTGGAGGAAATAACATCTGGGAGATTAAAGCTGAGATGGTCTGAGGGGTAGAGACGGGGAGCTTTTGCTGAACTTCCCTTCGTTTGCAGAATTTCTCCAGAAACTGCAGCAGTGATAAAATGAAGCAAATAACGACTTTTATCCATTGCAACTAAAGAATTGTATCTGTCTGTCTAATCTATCTATCTATCTATCTATCTATCTATCTATCTATCTATCTATCTATCTATCAATCATCTTTCTTTCTCATCTCCTGCTCTCTTTATATCTATTTCTATTATCCTGCCTGTCTTTCTGTCTGTCTTCTGTCTGTCTCTTCCTCTATCATCTACCGCTCTATCATCTATCTATCTATCTATCTATCTATCTATCTATCTATCTATCTATCTATCTATCTATCATCCATCATCTATCTATCATCTTTCTTTCTCATCTCCTGCTCTTTGTATCTATTTCTATTATCCTGACTGTCTTTCTGTCTGTCTCTTCCTCTATCAATCTATCTATCTATCTATCTATCTATCTATCTATCTATCTATCTATCTATCTATCTATCTATCTATCTATCATATCATCTATCTCATCTCTCTTTCTCACCTCTCTCTTTCATCTCTCTCTCATTATCATCTATTTCTATCTATTTATCAAGTATCTCTCTAGCTATCTAGCTAATTATTCAGCTCTCAAGCCATCTAGCTATCTAGGAATCTGATTATTTGATTGAACAAGGCCACCCAACATAATTTTAGAACTGGGAGTTCAACTCCCATTATTTCCCAACCAGCATGATTTATGATGAGAATTTTGGGAATTAAAGTCCACCCACCTGGAAGATCCACAGGCTGGGAAGCTGATTTGTCTCCTGTCAATATTATATTATTTGGTATTTTTATTACTACTTCTTAAGGATTTGTATATAAAAAATGTTCGAATGATGTTAATAGTTTTTAACTTCTTACTTTAGATCAGGGCTGAGCAAGCTGTTGGTGCCTGAACTCAGTTTTTTTATTTTATTTTTTTTATTTTTTTTCAAAGGAAGTATTGCAGTTAGTGATGTAATTATGGACTTTTCATTTTGATTTTTGTTCAGTTTTCTAGAAGCATACAGCCTGACAGTCCACACACTGATTTAAAATCCGGTTGTTGTTGTTTTTTTGTTTCTGCTCAAACCAGCAGGAAGACATTCTATTGTTTTATGTTCTTTTGTAGCTGAATTTCAACAGTATGAACTTTAAAGTTCCCCCACCCCTCAAAAAAAGAACAACCAGGGGCCCTTAGCTCATGGATTTTGTAACCCTGCTTTGATTTTTTGAATTCAAGAATTTTCATCAAGATTTGACCTTACTTGAAGACTCATGATCTACCTCGACATCATACAAGATATGAGCCATCTCTCTTAACATGTAAACCCTGGACTGTAGAAATTAAGCTTATGGGTCTTTTCTTCCTACAGTTATATTGCTATCACTCATGCCTAACCTAAGGGACTTTTTTGCCTTATCCCTAGAGCATTTTTTTAAAAGCTGGAAACAAATTAAATGCAACTAGTGGAAGATAGGATTAGTTGTAAGTGAGAGCATCAGTGGTAGAATTCCATTTTTTTTTACTTCTGGTTCTGTGGGCGTGAGTAGGTAGGGGGTGACCAGGTGGTCATGTGACTGGGTGGGCATCAGAGGTGGTATTCAGCAGGTTCTGACCAGTTCTGGAGAATTTTGAGTAGTTTGGAAATCTGGCAAATCCCATCTCTGACTGGAGATTTTACAGTATCCTTCCCCTGCCACGCCCACCAAGCCATGCCCACAAAACCAGTAGTACAAATATTTGAATCCCACCAGTGGTGGGCATGGCTATGTGGTGTTTTTTTTTTCCCTTTTGCAGCATCCCCATGCCCCATTTTTTTTGCCTACTGAGCCCCAAAGAAGCCTCATGGAAACAAAAGTAGGGCACAGTGGAGCCACACAGCACCTCCCCCCCCCACCGTTTTTTTACCTACTGCGGCTTAAGGAAGCCTCCTGGCATGGTGAGTACAACAGCAAGATGGAATCAGCTATGCCGCACAATTTAGATTAGCTAGACATCCAAGAAATCCAATGATTTCCTGCTTTCTAGCTAATTTAAATCACACGGAACAGCTGATCATCGGAAATACCAGTTCAGCTGAACCAGTAGCATTTTTTTTACTACCGGTTCACTTGAAGTGGGCCATACTGGTGGAATACCATCACTGGACAGGATGGCCTATGACCTACGAACATATTTGCTGTTAAAATCCTCACTACAAAACGTAGCAATCTGGAGACACTGTGAAGTAACATAGGGTATGTGTGAAAGACTTAACAGAAAGGTTAAAAAAAATCTTTTATCCGCCCTTAGTAAGTAATAGCATCTCCCATTCATATTGTTACAAATATGCTAAGAAATATCACCATGCTTCTCTGTGTCTAGAGGTAGAATCAATTCTTCTTTATGTGTCAGATATAAAAAAACAGGAACATTTGTAAGGTCACAGCATAGAAAATTTATTCAAGTCAAGTATTGTACACAAAATCTGGCCAACTAAAATTCAACACTAAATTGACATTAGATAAGGGTCAATGGAATTCAGGAGATGTTGGAGATGGAGCATTTCTGGAATGTAACAACTCTAAACTGATGACACATTTAACTCCACCCCCATCCTCCATCTCAGCCTGCTCTTCTCCTGTATTATGTACATATCTGTAAGGATATAACATTTAAACTTGATTAGTTTCAATCAATGCTCCGCATCTGGCCAACACAACACGTTGTAGATTCTGGGATATTTTTTTTTAAAGGACAATGAAACAACAAATAAATACCATAGTGTATGTATGAAAAAAATCTCTTATCACTTTTGTTTGCTAAAACTTTTACTTTCCAAATTATTGTGATGTGATTCATTCTAAACAGATAAATGCAAACATTAGTTACAAGTATTATAAACATTATAAATAAATACTTATAGAGCTATTCTGTGAGTTGTCTGAAAATTTGGTGTACAGTATTAAATAAAGTAAGAAATATGAATATAGTATAGACTGCATAAATATATATTATCTCCCTGTGATAAAAGGAACATATTGGAATGCACACACACACACATACACATGCATACACACAAATGCACATACACACATATAAACAGTCTTAAATGTGTGTATTGAGAGAAATGTGCATTGAGTTTTAGGGGTCCTTTTCCATAATATGAAAAATGAGCCAGAAATGGGTTGGTTACCATAAAAGAACAAGAGAAACTGACTGGAACTGAAGTTAACAGATTTAGTTCTCCCTGGTGTGTTGGAATATATTTTACAGCAGACCATACGGTAGGGAGGACAGACATATTTTCTCAGCAGCAGGATATTATTGTGAACTATGACTGTTGTAACACAAAATTTTCTATTAAAAATGTTGGGATCTGTCCAGTCAAAACCGGGCTAAGTCAATATATTGGGATGAATTACAGAATAATAGCATTAGAAGGGACCTTGGAGATCCCCTAGTACAACTCCCTGTTCAAGCAGGAGACTCAACACCATTCTGGATATATGGCTGTCCAGTGTTTTCTTAAAAAAAAAAAACAATCTCCAGTGATGGAGTATTCACAACTAAAGGCAAGCCATTCAATTGATTAATTGTTCTCATTGAAAGGAAATTTCTCCTTAATTCTAGGTTGGATCTCTCCTTGACTAGCTTCCTTCCCTTATTCTTATCCTGCCCTCAGAGGATTTGGGGAATATGTTAAGGTAATGAAGATTTAATAGCTGACTAGCTGCTGTAAGGCTGTTAGCCAGGATGATGAACTGAGGATGAGTCAGCAGGGCACTGCTGCTTTAAGAAGCTGCCTATATAAGGAAGGTGATGTGAGGAGATCTCTCTCCTCATGTACTATTTCCATTGTAGTTCTCCATATAGAGTTGAAGATTGATTAATTGCCTGGAATTTGCCTAACGCATATATATATATATATATATATATATATATATATATATATATATATATATATATATATATATATAATACCTTGTATATAAACCACTGTTAAAAGACAAAGTGTCCTGTATTTTTCTTCTGGGTTGTCTACAATAGTAGTCATGCTGTAAACACTCTGACAGAATAGGTTGACCCTTTCCTCTTTGTGACAAGCTTTTGGTGAAGTTGTTGGTGAAGAGCTTGGATGGATCAGTGAAAAAGGAGATATTTTTAGTACTTTACTGGATATCACTAGGTAAGGTGAACATGTATAACCATTGACGATATCACTGGGAGGGTGTCCAGAACCACTATTGAATAAGACTGATTAATCTTATAGAACTAAAAACAGCTAATCGCTTGTAAGGAAGAGTTTCCACAAGGAAAATGCTTCTAAATCTCACAAAGAGGCTAGCTATGGAAGTATATGGCCTATACAGCAACTTTTTCTCAATAAACATTTAACTCAGCATAATCAATCCTTAATAACTGGTCTTAATATAGGTAGTCCTCAACTTATGACCACAATTGAGCCCAAAATTTATGTTGTTAAATGACAAATTTATTAAGTGAGTTTTGCCCCATTTTATGACTTTTCTTGTCACATTTGTTAAGTGAATCACTGCAGTTCTTAAATTAGTAACTTAGTGTTGCTATGTGAATCTGGTTTCCCCATTGATTTTGCTTGTCAGAAGGTTGCAAAAGGTGATCACATAACCCCAGGACCTTGCAACCATCATAAATGTGAGTCAGTTGTTCACACGGCCGAATTTGAATCACTTGACCATGGGGATGTTACAATGGTCATAAATGTGAAAAATGGTCATGAGTCACTTTTTTCAGTGCCATTGCAATTTCGAACAATCACTAAACAAATTATTGTAAATCAAGGACTACATGTACTATATAGTGGAGAAAATATACTTTGGATTTCTTTTAAATTTTTAGCGCTCAATTTTTTAAAAATAATTTTTATTTATTTTTATTTATTGACATTTATTTAAACTTGATTTGGGAAAGAAGGATGAACATGGATGTTGTTGAGAAGTAAAAGTGAAGCTTAAATTGTTGTCCAATCTCTTCTCAAAGATGTCCAACATTCCACTGATTAATTGTTCTCACTGTCAGAAAACGCTTCTTAGTTCTAATTAGGTTCTCTCTTTGATTAGTTTCCATCCATTGCTTGTCCTGCCTTGAAGTGCTTTGGAGAATAGATTGACTCCCTCATCTTTGTGGCAGCCCCTTAGATATTGGAATACTAACATCAACACAGACAACTTGGATTATCTGACTCTGTCTGTCTATCTGTTTATATATATATCACTGTCTTGTGTCACATGCAATCAGGGAATCAATTATTAATCAATTCATCACCCTCCACTTAGAGTCAAACAACCTACTCTCCAAAAACAATTTGGTTTCAGGAAAAAATTGTTCTGCAATCTACAACTTCTACACTGCAAAAACCCTAAGCACCAGAGCTCACGGCAACAGCATTGCCAAAAGGCATTAAGAGTTGTAAATCTAATCTTATGAAGGTTCTCCTCTGGAAATATTGAATTGCTAACTAGGGCATACAAAACCTTTGTTAGACCAATACTCGAATACAGCTCATCTACCTGGAATCTGCACTGTATATTGGACATTAATACATTTCACGAGCATGTTCAGAAGTATTTCACTGTATATTGGACATTAATACATTTCACGAGCATGTTCAGAAGTATTTCATGAGAAAAGTACTACACTCTTCTGCTAGCAACAGAATACTTTATATCACCAGGCTCAAAATTTTGAGTTTGGACAACCTTGAACTATGTCGCCTATGTTTGGACTTAAGCGTAGTACACAAAATTATCTGCTACAATTATTTCCTACCAATCAATGACTACTTCAGCTTCAACCGCAACAATACAAGAACACACAACAGATACAAATTCAGTGTAAACTGCTCCAAACTTGATAGCAGAAAATATGATTTCAGCAAAAGAGTGGTCAATGCCTGGAATATGCTACCTGACTCTGTTGTTACATCCTCTAACCCCAACCCCTTTAGCCTTAAACTATCCACTATTGACCTCACCCCATTCCTAAGAGGTCTGTAAGGAGCATGCATAAGTGCATAATTATGCTTACTATCCCTGACCTATTGTCCCCATTTATTTGTATCTATATTCTTTATTTGTACTTATTTCCTGTATTCTTACTCATGTTTATACTTATACCTATTATCTTGTAAGCGATTGACAAATCAAATGAAATTAAAAAAAAACCAATCTTCTTCATCACCATCTATCCATCTATCCAGGAAAAGAAGCCAGAAAAAGTTATGTTTGTTTCTTTGATGTTTTGAATTAGGTAGCTATCTGGTTTGTTCTACAGTCCCTCATTCCTGTAACTCAGAGGTTCAGGAAATTTTGGGACTGTAATTTTCTGCTCATTTAAATGGAAGATTTCTCAGCAATAAAATTAACCTGATTAAGATCAGGCATAGCACAGCACTGTGTGGCCATAGGAATGACTATGATATTATCAACAGAAAGCCAGATCAGATATTAGAATAAAATGATTACTTGAATGCTTTCCTAAGGAAAGTTAAGAAGCTATTTGTATTGAAATGGAACTACAGTTCCAAGAAATTCAACCCTTTAGATGGAACTCAGGGATTTTGAAGCCCAACACATCTAGGGTTATCAACTTGCATGAATAGGTTCTGTGACACTCTCAAAGGGAGTGAGATGTAGCTTCTGCTTGATGTACCACCTTCTCAAATGTCTCAGCTTTATAATGAAGACAGTGGCTAAATTGTTTCCATAATTTTGACATCTCAAAGTGAAATTAGGATTCCATTCATAATTGGACAGTGACAAGAAGGGGTCATCAAAGCACAAAATAGTTCAGCTGAACAGAACAGTCCCTGTAAAAGTAGGATATCTGATTTCTCTGATAAGAATCTTTTGTATTCCACTAGTAAATAACACAGCTGACCTGTTCTATTGTATGTTGGGATCTCAGAAAAAAGACACTTTCAAAAAAATATCACTAATATTGCAGACTTTTATATCATGAAAAATGTTGAGGTCATTTATTTCCTTAGCGTTTTCAGGCACCAACCATGTTGGCCTTTTATATGCTTCTAATCAGTGGAAGATTTATCAGCAGAAAGTGTACACTTCACTGTAAAAATGTAACTTTAACTGGACAGCTTCCATCTCATAGGATTCATTGAAATACAAGCAATGAACAGAGATGTCCCTTTTTATACTGCTGACAAACATTGAGCCAATTGCTTTTGCCATCCATCGGCTATAGAGTTGAAGAGTTGCCTTGTGCAGGGTTTTTTTTCTTTTTGCTACAGTAAAAATAAATAAATATTTATAAAAAAAACAAACCCGTGGAAGATTATTTAGCTCCATTTCCTGGTTGAATAGATGCTCCCCATCCATAAATGGCAAAGAAGCCAATCAACTTATTTTTCAACTAAGCCTGTGTGCATGGCAAGGTGATAATGGAACCAATGCTTGAGGTTTCTTGCATTATTTATTAAAAGCATACTCAGAAAGGAGACTGGTAGTTGAGAAGGAGATGATGAAGTTAATGGCCCCTTCATACATGTGTGTGCATCACTGGCCACTGCCTGACAGACAACAAATTATTACTATTAACAGCAGCAAGGTTCAGCTCAAGCTGACCCCAAGTGACCCTAATGATGTTATTAGTAATAAAGGGTGGGTTTACGGTCTCTGGGAGATCCTAGACTCTGAAGCCACTTGACAGCATTCCCTTTTATATTCATATTTTATACCCCTGCATATTTTATAGCACTTCAGCCTACTGCTTTATTGAATATTGCTATCGTCTTTACTCCTGTGTGTTAACACCTGCACTTCAAGCCATGGCTTGTTAAAATTACTGAAAGGCACATTAGAAGAGACTTTGCAGGCATTCCATCTGTTACCTCTCAGTCTTGGGTTTGGTCCATAAGGGCCAAAAAAAAAGAAAAGGTTAAGCATTATTAAACATGGCAGTACCAAGATAATGGACAAAGTCTTCACTGTGAAGCCCATATCAGAGATAGCAACCTAAAGCTAGGCAGATCTGATTTCAGTGTCATCAAGTTAGTAACAACTCTATTGATTTCCTCCAGTGTAATTCATTTCTAAACTGGTCCTCCATATCTTTTAACTGTACCTATCATTGTTATAATCAATAAACTTGTTGTGATTGTCCCCTTTCCTTCCCTTCCTTAGCAAAGTACTAAGTCATGGTATCTGTTCTCCTGGTTGGAAAATTGCATCTTTGAAGAATGACCGGCCTGTAAAAATCTCCAGAAATTCATTTAAATTTAGGAAAAGTGCTTTAGGTGCACTTTCCTAAGTGGTCTCCAAAATCATATCTTCATCTCATTGCGGATGGCTGGTCGGCCTGAGAATCTTCCAACTAAACCCTGAAGTGACAGCTTTTTCAGACATACCAAATATGATCAGAGACCAAAATGTCTCTGATATATTTGATGCTCAGACTGGAAGACTGGTTCTTCAGATGACAAAATTAGTTCACAATGCTGAATGTTTAACCAATCTGCCCACTCAAAAAGGCAGTAACTTGGAAGGGGTATGTATGTATGTATCCATGTATAGATGGATTCCAAAGAGGTAGCCAAGATCTAGAACATTTTTTGAAGAGTTCAGTTTCTTCTCAACATTATTAACCCTTCCAGTGTGATTATTTTTCAAAGGCAAGAGTGACCTTCAGATCATATTAGAGGAATGAGTCTTAAAGCAAATAGATTTTTGTCAAAAGATAAACTGTCAGTCGATGTCCATCATAAAACCCAAGGGGGGGAACATCTAACTTGCAAAACATTTTAAATTGCATGGTGCTCTGAAGAACAGATGAGGCATGAATATGTTCACTCGTTTGTGAAGCAACAAAAAACAGCATTGTTTTATCAATATTCTTCCCATTTGTTAACACTTTTTAGCTCCTATTGAACAAGATAATTCTCACTACTTCAGGTTATGCTGTTTAGATTTGATTGATTGATACTCCAGGCAAATGGAAATACAAATGTTCAGTTGTATTATATAAAATGCCAAACAAAACCAACCACAAACTCATATACCAAGTGAAATTCTGCAAATAAATGACACCAAGTACTGGAGCCAAATGTTGATAGAAAGGAGATTAGGATTTCACTTTTTTTTCATGTTTCTTTTAGACTTTTTAAAAGAGATATTTGGAATTTGTAGCAGATGGATGGGAAGGTTTTGTGTAGTGGTACAGGGATTCAGGTGTGACTCAGTAAAAAAATAAAAGGCAGAGTCCAGATTTGTTTTGATAATTCGAACATATTTATTCAGCTGAATAAAGATGAATCATTCCTTAAAGTGGAAGAAAAAGTAAGGTTCTGCCTTTAGGCTAGAAAAACAAAATGCACAGGTACAATATATATGGTGCCTCACTCAATAGTAGTAACTGTGAGAGGGATCTCAGGGTCCTAGTGGACAATCATTTAAATATGAGCCAGCTGTGTGTTGCAGCTGCCAAAAAAGCCAACATAGTTCTAGGCTGCATAACAGAGGGATAGAATCATGATGACGTGAAATGTTAATACCACTTTATAATGCCTTGGTAAGGCCACACTTGGAATGCTGCATCCAGTTTTGGTCGCCATGATGGAAAAAAGATATTGAGACTCTAGAAAGAGTGCAGAGAAGAGCAACAAAGATGATTAGGGGACTGGAGGCTAAAACATAAGAACAGTTTGCAAGAATTGGGTATGTCTAGTCTAATGAAAAGAAGGGCTAGGGCAGACATGATAGCAGTGTTCCAATATTTGAGGGGCTGCCACAAAGAAGAGGGAGTCAAGCTATTCTCCAAAGCACCTGAGGACAGGACAAGAAGCAATGGGTGGAAATTAATGAAGGAAAGAAGCAGCCTAAAACTAAGGAGAAATTGCCTGACAGTTAGAACAATTAACTACTTGTCTCCAGAAGTTGCAAATTCTCCAACACTGGAAGTTTTAAAGACAAATAACCATTTGTCTGAAGTGGTATAGGGTTTCCTGCCTGGGCAGGGAGCTAGATTAGAAGACCTCCAAGGTCCCTTCCAACTCTCTTATTCTATTCTATTTCAACCCTGAACACACTGATCGGCTGACATTTGTATGTTTCTTTGCTTTTATTAGAAGAAGCTGGCACACAACAGATAAGATATAGCAATATAAAAGTTATAAAAATATTCAAGCATGCCTTCTGTGATTTGGTCACATGCCTAATATCACAGGTTTGGAACCTTCCATGGCCTTGAGGCCTGAACTTCAACTCATCTATCCCAACGTATGTTTCCTTTAGCCAACCATAAAATTCCTGATCAACAATACAAAAAAATTACATACAGTTAATTAATCTCAGGAAGCACTGAAAGTGAGTTGGGCAGCCGTATGGTACAGGGCCTTGATGGCGAACCTATGGCACACGGGCCAGAGGTGGTAGACAGAGCCCTCTCTGCAGGCACATGAGCTGTTGCCCCAACTAAGCTCCATCACACATGCGCATGTGCCTCTTGTCGGCCAGCTGTTCTTCAGGTCTCTGCCACGCACGCATGAGGGGCACGGCACATGTGGGGGATGCACACACATGCACAGGGTGCATGCAGTGGATGTGCATGCATGCACTGGAGAACATGCATGGATGGGCAGGATGCATGCACGGGGATACGCACACATTGAATTTTGGGGGTTTGCACATACACATGCACTTAGGGCACTCAGTGCTGTAAAGGTTAGCCATCACTGATATAGAGTCTTCTGACTGAACAGAGTATTGGACTAGAAGACCTCCGAGGTCCCTCCGAACCTTCTGTCTTCCATATTCTATATAAATTTTCATAAATAAAGAAATAAATACACTTTTCCGTCTCCTTTGCTCTTTTTCTGTCTGAGCCTGTTGACATGTAAACTCATCCCATTTACAATGCGATTCTGGATTGTGTGGGATCACCTGTGTTCTAGGAAGCATTTTCTTGATCTCAGCAGATTTAATTTAGCCTTTTCCATTTTCTTTTTATCAACCCCCCCCCCCCCCCAAAAAAAAAAAAAAATGGAAATAATTAACATAGTGTACGGCTCTCTGTGTCTACTTGCACAATAATTCTCTGGAAACTGAGCAGAATGTGACAAACTTTGATGTATGATGAGACATTAATATTACTACTCAAAAATATAAAAATTGACTACATTCAGCCATGGGTTGTAGAGAGAAAAAAAATCCATAACATTTCCATAACATGTCTTGCAGAAGAAATAGTTGGGCCGCAAGTTTGTAATGATTTTTATTATATTTACATATGCTTTTATATGTTTTATGTCTCTTTGTACATTGCCCAGAGTCATTCTGTGAGAGAGATGAGCAGCCTCTAACTATGATAAATACATTAATTAACTCAGAGGATCACTAATAACAACATTCCTGCTTCTGTGTCTTTCAGCATTACTATTTTTAAGGAATTGGAAAAAATGCAGAAATCAGATTTTTACATGTGTTTCACACCTTGATATTCTCTCGAACCCAGTGGAATATGGGAAATAAATTATGTAAAGGGAATTGAAACTGTCAGCAAGATAAATCCTTTAAAACAGAACAGAATCAGGTCAGCTTTGATATGAAGAAGAAGCCAGCAAAAGAAACATCAGGTTTGAAAATGGCCTGGATCCAGCTGGGGTTACAGTAAAAAAAAATTGCAGTAAAAAAAAGTTGCTAATGTATCTATAGGAGAGAGAGAGTTAGGCAATGACCTCAAATGTTGTAAACCCTTCCTTTCAAAGGTAACTTGATCTTCCCTTTCAATCACCTGACCCAAAGCAAAAGGGTGATAAGAAGAAAAACCATGCCCTGCCTATTTTCCAACCTTAAAATAAATTAAAATCTGTCTGTCTATTATTATTATTATTATTATTATTATTATTATTAATAATAATAATAATAATATTTATATACCGCCCTTCTCCCGAAGGACTCAGGGCGGTGCACAGCCAACCATAAAACTTTATTACAATTTACAAAAGTTAAAAAAAAATTAAATATTTTAGGCTGTCTAAAATTATACCTTCCCCCAATAAGTTATTAAAACCCAAATTTTAAAATCCCGATTAAAACATAAATACTAAATTAAAAATCCCATTTCAGCCTAGGCCGGCCTGCTCGAAGAGCCAGGTTTTTAATGCACGCCTGAAAGCTCTCAGGTCCATATTATTGCGTATTTCCGGAGGCAGACCATTCCAGAGGGCGGGGGCCCCACAGAGAAGGCCCTACTCCGAGGTGCCGCCAGGCGGCACATAGAAGCTGACGGCACCCAAAGAAGGCCCTCCCTGTGGGAACGCACAGATCGGTGGGAGACTACCGGCAGAACGCGGTCCTGCAGATAACCTGGTCCAATGCCATGGATCGCTTTAAAGGTCAAAACCAGAACCTTAAAGTGAATCCGGAAAACCACCGGCAACCAATGCAGCTCACGCAGGAGAGGCGTCACATGGGAGCTTTGTGACGCCCCCATAACCACCCGCACGGCCGCATTTTGTACCAGTTGGAGTCTCCGGATGCTCCCCACAGGGAGCCCCATGTAGAGAGCGTTACAGTAGTCCAGGCGAGAGGTGACAAGGGCATGAGTGACCATACGTAAGGCGTCCCGATCCAGAAAGGGCCGCAACTGGTGAATCAGGCGAACCTGATAAAAAGCTGTAATATGAGACGGCCATAATATGACCTTCTAAAGACAGCCGTGCATCCAGGAGGATGCCCAAATTGCGAGCCCTCTCTGTGGGGGGTAAGATCTCTCCCCTAAAAGCCAGTGACGGAGTCAGCTGACTATATCAGGGCGCCGGAAACCACAGCCACTCAGTCTTGGAAGGGTTGAGCCGGAGCCTGTTCCTGCCCATCCAAATCCGCACGGCCTCCAGGCACCAGGACATAGCCTCCACAGCATTGTCGGGGTGGCTTGGGGTGGAGATGTAAAGCTGGGTATCATCCGCATACAGATGACACTGCACCCCAAAACCATGGATGATCTCCCCCAGCGGCTTCACATAAATGTTGAACAAAAGAGGGGAGAGGACCGACCCCTGAGGCACCCCACAAATGAGGACCTCTCCCCCCTGTCAACACAAATTGCGAGTGGTTGGAGAGGAAGGAGGAGAACCATCGCAGGACAGTTCCTCCAATCCCCAACCCCTCCAACCGCCGCAATAAGATACTATGGTCGATAGTATCAAAAGCCGCTGAGAGATCTAACAAGACCAGGACAGAGGAATACCCCCTGTCACAGGCCCTCCAGAGATCATCAACCAATGCGACCAATGCTGTTTCGGTACTATGCCCGGGCCTGAAGCCCGATTGGAAAGGATCGAGGTAAGTCGCTTCCTCCAGGTACTGAGGAAGCTGACGTGCCACCACACTCTCAACAACCTTCGCTAGAAAAGGAAGGTTGGAGACTGGACGATAGTTATTTAAAACAGCCGGGTCCAGGGCAGGCTTCTTGAGGAGGGGCCGCACCACCGCCATTTTCATGGCAGTAGAGAGCGACCCCTCTCTCAACGAAGCATTGATAATTCCCTTGAGCCAGCCTCGTGTCACCTCCCTGGCAGTCGAGACCAACCAGGGGGGACACGAGTCCAACAAACATGTGATGACATTCAGCCCCCCCAGCAACCTGTGCTTATTATTATTATTATTATACACAAAAATGACAGTATACACAGCAAACAAGATAACCATGCTGGGTTTCGTATCACAAATCACTAATCAAGTGTTTAGGACTGCGTGATGTATCAGCGGATTATGCGAGCAGATCCCAGTAAGGTGGCCTTCTGCAGCTGACCAATGGTGATCTTGTCAGCGCCAATTGTTTTTAAGTGCTTGCCTAGGTCTTTAGGCACCGCACCTCATTACAGTGCGGTTCTCTGACATGGTGTATTTCTGCCGTTTGTGAGGTTGTTCAGCTTCCAGTAGCCTTGCAGGCCCATGCCCTTGTTGCTCAGCTATGGGATTCATGGCTTGTAGCCCACTTGTCGATGGATGCCCAGGTTCCCCAGCACCCAACGCGGTCTTTGTTAACCCGGGCAACGACCGAGCCGGTATAGGCTTTGTTCGGTTGTGTTTCACCATGATTCATTGCATGGGTTGTTAGGTGCACTCAGTTCTGCTCCTCAGCCTAGACTTCTCTGACATGGTTGGACCTGCTGGTAGTTTGCACTACCGCTAGCACAACTCTCCGCTTCATTGGAACAGTTAAGCCTCCCGCCACATCAAGGCGGTACCCCATGGGGGAATTATAACCCTAACCCAACCTTAAAATAAATTAAAATCTGCCTGCCTATTGTTGTTGTTGTTGTTGTTGTTGTTGTTGTTGTTGTTGTCATCATCGTTGTCATTATCATCATCATCATCATTATTATCTCTTTCATTCATTAAACATGAAACTCAGTCAACGGAACATTTAAAAATGTATCACAAACAAGTTGCTGCCAGCATTCTAGGTATCAATCAAGTATTTTCTTAAAATGTACGATATTCTAGAAGCACAGTTTTTTGCAGTTCCACTGGTGTTATTGCAGGAAGCTGCAAATTCTTGATGTATTTTCTAAAATTCTTGGACATGGTACCAAGTGGTACCCAATGACAATAGGTATCACTGTTACATGTTTCATCCATAATCACATAGATTTGATGGCCAGGTCGCGATATTTCATATTTCCAATTCTTTTTCTTCGACTCTGGCATCTCCTGGTACCATGATATCAATAAATTGTATGCTTCAGTTTTCAACAACTGTGATATCTGGTGGGTTGTGTTCTAAATGACAATCTGTCTGTATTCAAAAGTCCCACAAGATCTTCACCTTCTCATTTTCAACAAATTTTTCCATTTTATGTTCCCATGACTTTTTTGATACAGGTAAGTCATATTTTTACATAATGATCAGTGGATTAATTTAACAATTTGGTATGTCTAGATTTGTAATCAGTTTGCGTGATTTTGCTGCACTCACATATTAAGTGTGAAACAGTTTCAACTTTGTAATTGGCAAGTCGGCAGTTTGGATTGTCAGTTTTTTTGTATCTTCGCTTTCATGGCATTAGTTTGTAGTGCTTGTTATTGTTATTATTATATTTATAAAACATGAGATTCAGTCAACTGAACATTTAAAAATGTATCGCAAACATCATTGACTGACTCTGATGGTTGATACAGGTTGTTGCCAGCATCCTAGGTATTGACCCAGTATCTTCTTAAAATGTACGATATTCCGAATAGCAGGTTTTTTTTTTTTGCAGTTCTGCTGGTGTTATTGCAGGAAACTACAATTTCTTGATGTATTTTGTAGAATTCTTGGACATGGTACCTAGTGCCCCGATGACAATGGGTATCATTGTTACATGTTTCATCCATAAACATATATTATTATTATCTATTAAATTTCCATACGGTGCATCAACAGTATTTAATGTAGGTCATGGAAAAAAAAGATATTCACTTACCTCTTCTTAGAAACCCTTCATACAGTTTCTCAATCTCCTTAGAAATTGCTTTCTATCATGAAATAGAAGGCAGCTAGAAGATAAAGTAATCAGTGGGAATGTGGAATAGATTAACCTTTTTTGGGGGGGGGGAATCAGAATACAGGGTTTGGAGACAACATCCAGCCCATAATATTCTAACTGTATTTTCTCTCCAGTTCCTCTAATCTGAATGATCCTTTAGGACAAATGTTGAAAAGCCAGGCAATTTATAATTTAAACCAGCATAAAAAGTAAGCAAATAAATAATGTTGCTATCCGAAAGAAACTAGAGTAATCGTTACAATAATGAAAAATGTGGTTGGTAAATTAAAATAGAAGCAATAAAACAATTGGCTCTTAAAGGCCAGACTTAAAATAAGTGGTATTTTTATGTGTTTTATAAAGAAAGAATGGTAGCCAAATGCAACTACTTAATGAGTGTCTTCCAAACTCTAGGATGCAGGAAAAGGCCATCTTCCATCTGGCTAATAGATCAGGTTACTAATCTATTATTCTAATAATGAATAAATATCTCCTGTGAAGAGTCCTTCAATCCATATAACTTTGTTCTCTTTCATACAACAAACAAGTCAAAACAAATTGTAGAAGTAAAGTTTTGGAGCAGTATGTGGGAAATGTTTGCACCTTATTCTCAAACTTTATTTATTTATTTATTTGATTTGTCAATTGCTTACAAGATAATAGGTATAAGTATATACATAGTTATGAATACATGAAATGGGTACATAAAAGAAAAATAAAAGAAACAATAGGACAGGGATGGTAGCTAGAAGATAAGCGTTTGCTTATGCATGCCCCCTACAGATCTCTTAGGAAAGAGGTAAGGTTTGAGTTTGTATCTATTGTGTGCTCTTGTGTTGTTATGGTTGAAGCTGAAGTATTCATTGATAGGAAAGTCATTGCAGTGTATGATTTTATATACAATACTTAGATCAGACCGAAGACGGCATAATTTAAGGTTTTCTAGGTCTATAATTTCAAATCTGGTTGCATAAGGTATTCTACAGCGAGTAGAGGAGTGGCGAACTCTTCTTGTGAAATATTTCTGGACTTTCTCAACTGTACTATTATCAGATACATAATGTGGGTTCCAGACGGATGAGATGTATTCGAGTATTGGTCTAGCAAATGTTTTGTATGCTCTAGTTAGTAGTGTGATATTTCCAGAGAAAAAGCTACATAGGATTAGGTTAACAACTCTTAATGCCTTTTTGGCTATGTAGTTACAGTGGGCTCTAGCAGTTATATCATTAAAGATGAGTATTCCAAGGTCCTTTACAGAGCTTGGATCATCAAAAAGGTCTTGACTATTCAGCTTGTATTTTATTTTCTGATTTTTTTTTTGCCAATATGTATATTCGTTGAGATTTGAAATTGCCATTTGTTTGACTATTCTTTTTGATCTTTTTGAAGGATACCAATATTGTCTGTGGTATTGAACAGCTTTATATCATCAGCAAAGAGAACGCAGTTGCTCTTAATATGATCACAAATTGAAAAGGTACCCTCTCTCCCCCCTTCTCTCTCCCTCCCTCCCTTCCCCTTCTCTATCCATCCATCCATCCATCCATCCATCCATCCATCCCTCTATCTAGAAGAGAAAGAAGAGAGAGAGAAGAAAATAGATAGAAATATAATATATACTAGCTCGTTATCTGTGCTTTGCTATGAAACTATATGGTCGGGCATAATTTTGGAGAAGGAAAATAAGAGGGAAAAATTCTGCCTCTGCCTATGAGCAATCATCGGTATTCATCTGGCTAGCATCCTGTCAGTCTGTGAGATAGTGGACGGCTGTTTGGAAACTGAAACAGTATTTGCTGTGTGAGCAAGAAGAAGACAGCAAGGAGCCTGGGTGTGGCTTAGCTCAACTGTTCTGTATTAAAGCTGCTTGGTACTGTGAAGCTTAAACTTAAACTCCTTTCCTCAGTTTGTGCTTTGCATTTGGATTTCTTTTCAGGTTTCTTTTCAGGTGGGGAGGGAGAGTAGAACCCCTTAGCATCAGAGCGTGTTAATAATAATATATGAAATACTAATGCTCTGATGACCATTTCAAAAAAATCCTTTCTTAGTGAGCACCAAGAAGCCAAGAGGAACTTATATGCCAAATTTCAAATTTGTAGGCTTTACAGTTCTAGAGATGTTATGATGATGCGTGAGTGGCATTTTACATATATATATATTCTGCTGAAACATCGTTACAACTTTAAAAGTACAACTATAATGATGTGGGAAAATACCCGAACAAAGCTGAATAACACACAAACACACACACACACACACACACACACACATACACACACACACAAACATTATGTGTATGATGTGTATGTATGTGTGTGTGTACATACATATATACATACATATATATATATATATAATATTACTCATTATAATATTACCCTACCCAGGCAACTCTTGTAAAGAATTATAAACATCATCATTGCAGATACATATATATATATATATATATATATATATATATATATATATATATGTTTTTGTAGATTTTCACGGGTATAGGTATGCAGGTCTTAGTGTGTTTGGGTCACAAGATTAGAACTCAGAAGGTCATCACACAGCCCATTACCCAAGTCATTACGATCCAGTAGATTATAGCACAAGACCCAGGAGGTCACAAGTTTAGAACTCAGAAGGTCATCACACAGCCCATTACCCAGGTCATTACGACCCAGGAGATTATAGCAAAAGACCCAGGATGTCAAAACAATAGAACTCAGAAGGTCATCACACAGCCCATTACCCAAGTCATTACAACACAGGAGGCTGATAGACACACAGCCAATACCTCAGCCACACATGTTCTTAAGAAAAGGCCAGCCAATCTGCAAACATCAACTCCATCAACCAATCAAGAAATGACAACATAGCCAACCTCCCCACCAGTATAGGGAGACAGCAGCTCAGATCACGCTTTGCTCGCACAAGCACAAAGCCGAAAGCACCAACCTGAAGATGATGAGTGAGATTTCATCGAAATGTTGCTCAGATAGTCTCAATCTTACATGGGAAAAGACCCAAACACACCAAGACCTGCATATATAACATATGGTATTTAGGTTTCTTCGGATATTTTCCCACGTAATATTTGTGCTTTTATTATAGCGACGTTTCGGCAGAATCTCATATGCCATCCTCAGGCTTGTGTATTGAGTTCTTTTTAATTTTATGTGTCAGGCTTGGCAGCCATTTTTTGTTTTAATAAATATTATATATATAGCTGAAGAGAGCTAACTAGCTCGAAATAGATCTATCCTAGTCTCCCTTATTTAATTATTTATCAGCTCAAAACCTAACACACACACACACACACACACACACAAATGCTACCATCACTATAAAAACAAACAAGCAGGGAAATCTGGGATAGTTTCTAATTTATCTGAGATTCATCAGAGTGTCTAAATCAACCCTTTTCCTCAGTTCAAAAGCCTGTGTGGGAGCTGCCTACTAGTTCTGGAAGTCAAGATAAACTCATGCCCTCAGAAAGAAGCCCCCAGGCTTTCTGGTGAGAGACAATGGCTGCTTATATTCAGAGGGTTTTTAAAAACCCCAAGAGCCAGTTCAACATGGTTGTTAAGTTATGGGACAAGTAGCCAAGAGACCCCTGAGCTCTAGTCTTCTTCTAGGCCATTTTTTCTCGCTCTATATAGCCAAATGATTAGAAGACATTTTCTTCATTTTTTGCCATTGACAGCTGAGTGACCATGCTTAACTCTGCCTTATCCCATAAAGGAAATGGCATATAAATCTCTCTTTCCTGAAACATCTAAGTAACTACAGATTGATGTTCTGCTCCCCCAGAAAAAAAATGTTGAAAAAAATCTTAAATTTGACAAGCTGGAGGTCAAACCACATCATAAAAACCTGCAGGAGGCTTTCCTTACAGGAGAAACATCATTCAGTCATTGCTACGGCAATACATCAATTTTTTTGTTGCATGTTACATCTCACCACAGATGATCGACTGTCATTCTGTTTTGGAAAAACCACAATTTCTATTGTGTTTATAACCCAGCAAACATGAGGAACAGTCAGAATAAGACTGAAATGTTTAAGGAGATTGTAACCCCTGAAGAAAATGTCTTCTGATTACTTGATTGAACAGAGCAAGAAAAAATGTTCTGATTGAACAAAACAAGAATGGCCACCCACGAAGCATGGAACCTCCCAGCCCCGACCATGAAAACTGTGAACCTCTTGAGCTATTCAAATTTATTTGCTTCACTTAGAAGAACATTTGTTTTCTCAGCTAAATCCTATTTTATTTCATCTAATTGGAGGTAGAGGGTTCATAATTCCTCAAATTATGAACAGTATGCCATATTCATTTACTTATTTCCCCTATTTATTATTTTTATAAATAACTCAAGGGTTATTTTGACACAGAGATGTTGTCCCTGTATTCAATGTTCGTTCGTTACTCAATGTGCTGCAAAAGGAAGTGGGGGACAGCTGCTGAAGTCGGACAGGAAGTCAGACATGCTGGGAAGTTCACCAACATAGATAAAGAGACAGATAGGAAATGCTTTTGGGCTAAAACAGAGGGTCATGAGATAAGTCACATGGCTTGTTTCACATTCATCCTTTTTAGTACGCATTGTGACACTTAAGGACAAGTGCAGAGGTATTTTGGGATGAAAGTACCTTCCAAAATACATCATTTCTAAAATTTGGATAAGGATATGATTATAACTGTTACCATTGTTAAAGTTTTATCCTATGAATAGTGTGCTGGAAATAAAAACTTGTGCTGGAATATTACATTTCCAAATACAGAACTTCTGTACCATATGAATAACACTGAAAATTGCCCAGAATTGTAAACAATTGGTTGAGAAATATAATATATGTCTGAGTTCCAGAAACTGTGTATCCCAGTACCTTGTATCGAACAATTGTATTTAGAGTGATATTCAATTTATTCAAATAAGCTGAACTTTTTGAATACTTCATTTCTCTTTGCTCTAATACGGTTTTTTTTTTCAAATCTGGCAACGTTAAGATGAGTGGCCCTCAACTCCCAGAATTCCACAGGCAGCTTGTTTAAAAAAGCAGCAAATTTGAAAATTAAGTGCTCTAATGCAACATTATTTGGGTCATCCTAAAATACAATTTTAGAAAGATTTGTTGTCTTTTGCCATTGCAAATTATGTGAAAGCTAGGCCACTAGAAACAAGGTCTGCCTATAAGGTTTTTTTTTCCTCAATTTTGTAATATTTCCAGTGAGAGCATAATGGTTAAACAAAAGCAAAAACAAACATCCTTCTTCTACCAAGAATATTACATGTTTAATTTACAGATTAGAGTCGGCAAATAATGAATTGACAAGTTTACCTTTGGTGATAATCTTCATTTCAAGGCTCAGCAGGGAAAGCTTTTTGCAATTGCTAAAAGCAACATGCACACACAACATTGCCTTCTCAGGAACAATTAAAATCTGGGTACCCTAAAAAATAAGAGAGAATTAAAATGTCTGTCAATGGGGCTCACTAAGGGTGAAGTAAAGATTATAAATACCAAAGGGTAATTGCCAGAATTTGACTACTCTAATCAAGCTATAAAATAGTTAGTAAATTAAATATAATCTAAATCAGTCTCTCCCACTTTCATATCTTCTAAGGTATATCTTGGAAGGCATGAATTATTCATTTAATAATTGTTCCAAGTTACAATGGCCCTGAAAAAAAGTGAATTATAACTGTTTTTCATATTTACGACTACAGCAACATGCACATTGGTCATGTAATCAAAGTTCAATTGCTTGGCAACTGGCAGGTATTTATGATGGTTGCAGTGTTTTAGGGTCATGTAATCATTTTCTGCAACCTTTTGAGAAGGAAAATCAATGGGGAAGCCAGATTCAGTTAACAACCAAGTTATTAACTTAACAATTTTAGTGATTCACTTAACAACTGTGGCAAGAAATGTTGTAAAATGGGACAAAACTTACTTAACAATTGTGGGCTAAATTGTGATTGTAAGATGAAGACTACCTATATACAGCCATTAACTGCTTTAACTCCATTGGCTAATATGACTAGGAACAATGATTGTAAGTCAAGTACTACCTCTCTGCAGGCATTAATTGCTATAACTCCATTGGCTAGCATGGTTAGGAACTAGGAGAATTGAAGTTCAATACATGTCATGGCCACATAGTTAGGGAACCTGATGCAGAATGTATTTCAATTTTCCCTTGTAATAATGCTAAATAGTACTTGGTATAGGAGCTGAGTTAGCTAAATCTGCATTAACGAAGCATAGCAATTTTGGGGGCAAGTCATTTGGATATTCTCTTGCACTAGGTCTAAAGAAAGGAATCGATGATCAAAAGTCATTTCCCACTCATTTCAAGGCTATAGTTCACAGACAGATTCATTATAAAGCTTTCATGAACCTGACTCAAGGGGAGACACAACCCTCAGCTCCATCATGGAGGAAAACACCCATGGAAATGTAATACAGGTACAGTAGTTCTCATTTAACAACCACAATTGATCCCAAAATTTATATTGTAAGTCACTGTAGTTTGGGTCACCAAATGACTTGACTTGATTTTATAGCCATTTTAATAATAATGTAAAGTGAGCCACTGCTGTCATTGAGAAATTCACATGGTTGTTAACAAACCATAAGACCATTAAGCACCAAGGACTCTTCATTTCAACCCTGCAAATATTGCAGGGTTATATTGCAAATATTCTCCTTTATTGCAAATATTCTCCTTTATTGGTGTCTGGAGAATAGATTCAAGGAAGAGACCTTGCTGCTCTATGAGCTGGGTTGTTTTCTTGTAGACATTTCATTGTCCAAATTATGTAATATCATCAGCATCATCAGGACTGATCATCATCATAATTTTGAGTGTCAGTCATAAGCAACTGTTTTGCTGTCTGATGTAACTTCAAACAGTCATTAAGCCATCATCTGGTAAGTGAGGGCTACCTGTATCTATTAATCTCCCTGATCTTAATCATAGTCAATAGGATTTGCTCTGTTTTGAGGAAACCTGTCACTTTTTAGTTGACAAGTATGCCTCATCCTTTCAACAATGAAATCTCTTTATCATTTTATTCAGGATGTATTATGAATAGCTAGAATTGCAGAATACAGAATAATAGAGGAAGGGATCTTGGAAGTCTTCTAGTCCAATTTCCAGCCCAAGTAGGAGACATACATCCAGAAAAATGGCTGTCCAATCTCTTCTAAAAGACTTCCAATGTTGGAGCCCCCACAGCTCCTGAAGGCAAGCCCTTCCATTGATTCATTGATCTCACTGTCAGGAAATTTCTTCTTAGTTCTTGTTGGATCTCTATTTGATAAGTTTTCATCTGTCACTTCTTGTTTTGGAGAATATGTTGTTCCCCCATCTTCTTTGTGACAGCCTCTCAAATATTGGTAGACTATCATGTAATTGCTAGATCTTTTCTTTGTTAGACTGCATATACTCTGTTCCTGCAACTGTTCATCATATGCTTTAGTCTCCAGTCCCCTGATCAGTTTTGTTGATCTTCTCTACAATCTAAGATCTCAACTTCTTTTTTGTATTGTGGTGACACAGTATTCCAAGTGTGGTCTCACCAAGGAAATATATAGTGGTACTAATACTTCATGTGAGCTTGATACTATTCCTCGGTTGAAGCAGCAAGGGAAGACACACCTTTAATTCCCCTTGACACATGTTGTGTTCAGACCATCAACAAACCTGATAGAATTGTAAAAAGATTCTAGAATTATTCAATTCTAGAATTATTTAATTATTCTAGAATTATGTAGTATATAAACTAGTACAATTATGGTTGATTTAGACTCCAAAACTGGACTTCATAAAATTGTAGATAACAAGGAAGTATTGAAACAGGGACTTCACCGAGAGTTTAGCTAGAAGCAGAAATGAATGTGTTACTATGATCCCATTCCATTGTCACCAGGAATAAATCCATTTAAAGATGTTGTTTATATACTAAATTAATTCATGTTCTTTCATAAAGATTGCTATAAATCTTGCACTCTATCCACAGTCACTAATGGCTACATTTATTTGACCTGTTTAGCCAGATTTACTCAATCTTATCCATTTCATTTCTCCTTTGTTACATTACGCCCACTCAGTCATAGCCAGGGTTAATGAGAAGTGAAGAATATTCGAAAAAGCTACAAAGATTTTCATCACGGAGGGCTATTCATAGTTACTGATATATTTTTCCCCTCCTAACAGGCTCAGTTGTTAAGTGTTCTAAATCAAAATCTATCAAGATCATGCTCTTTAGCTATATTACATTCATTGCCATAAAATGGGATTGTTTCATGCTATTGGGAACAGTGATTCAGGCTGGCCATCAGGAAGAGTGATGTTTCATATTTCAGTGAAAGCTGAGAGTCATGCGGAAAAAATCTTTGCATTTTTTTCTCATTCAATTTGAGAAAGAGAATTCACTTTATTTTTTCCCCCAAAGTAGAAGAAAATTTTGGAGAAGGTCTGTTGGAAGGATGGGGGGTCATATTATAGGTACCTTCACTATACAATCTTTCTTTCACTGCCTCTTTCAATACATCCCTTTGTTTTACAAATATCAGCAGTCCACATTTCTATTAAATACCCTATACATTCAAGGGAGAAATTCTTCCCAATGTGCTTTTCTGGAGTGAGATATAGGAGGTGAAAGGAAAATGTGTAGAAGAAAGCACTATCACCAGTCTCCCCCTCTGCCAACCAGTTAAAAATATCCACTTGAGACATTCTCAGGTATCTGAGAATATAGGATTAAAACAGAAGCCTCTTTCCAACAGGAAGAAACTTTTGAGAAATTGCAAAGCAGATGATGGGGCAGCTGAAGCTGAAATGAGAAGGGATAGATATGAACGTAAGAGTAGAAGTTATTAAATAAGTTATTAAAATAATCTTTTGTTCAGAGTTTTAAGGAAGGAATTAGGCTTTTCTGGTAAATTTCAGGCATTTGGAAAACATGGGCCCAAATCATTCATTCTCAATTTTATCTATTTTCCAAAGGCGTCTGGGAAAGGGGGAAGAGGGAGGGACAAAACATTAAAGTAGTATCATGCAACTGTGATGGAAAATTCTACCACTTTTATATGTGTGTTACAATATTGGCTTTTAATGTGTTTGTATTTTGTATTTTATTGTGTTTGACCCTAGAGAGATATAGCTTACATGATGTTTTGGGACCTTTAGAACACTATCTCTTTATCAGGGGTGGGATTCAAATTTGGTGGGTGTAGCTTTGTGGGCGTGGCTTTGTGGGCATGGCAGGGGAAGGATGCTGAAAAATCCCCATTCCCTCCCCATCCAACTAACCTGCTTTTCAGCTCCGTTCTCCTATGCAAGGCAACAAAAGAAGACCCAACCAATCAGCTGGGACTCGGGAGTCAGAGAATAAATGGGAGTGGGACAGTCAGAGGTTCTCCAAACTACTCAAAATTTCTGCTACCAATTCTCCAGAACTGGTCAGAACCAGTGGTGATATTCAGCCAGTTCACACCAGATTGGGCGAACCAGTAGCAAGGATTTGGCGTGGCTCTCCGAACCGGTAATAAGTTCTGGCTGGCCACGCCCCCAACCCGGTCACCCTCCCGCCCGATGCTCACTTACCCACCCACCTGACATTTGCCTAAGGTATTTCTTTCTTTTTTCCCCCTCCTAACAATCAACTGTACATACGATGAGCTGTGCCAGGATTCCTCTTGCTGAGGCCCAGGAAGGCAAAAAATGGAGGAAGGGGCTCAGTCCTATCCATTTTTTGCCTTCCTGAGCCTCAGAGGAGCCTTATGGGAGCAAAAACACTCCCCCAGAGGCTCTTCTGAGGCCAGGAAACTCCCAAAACAGAGCATGGAGGGATGGCTGCAAAAAAGCAAAAAAAAAAAAAGCCACACCCACCCAGTTACATGGCCATGCCCACCAAACCATGCCCACAGAACTGGTAGTAAAAAAAAAAAAATCCCAACCTGCTGAATATCACCTCTACTCTTTATATCTGTCAGCATTTTGAGGAATTCCAGATAAGAAGCCCCAACAAACAGTATTAAAACTAACATGGTAAGTTTACAGAATCTGGCAAGATTAAAATATCTCTACCCTCCCTTCCTTTTATTCTCCCAAAACTTAGGGAAGGTTCCTTCTGAGATACTTTCTCCAGCCCTCAACTCTCCCTTGAATTCAGATTTTATTTATTAGACTATTATCTTCTAGGCTGTAGCCCTTCATCCTGTCTCACAAGTTCATTCCCGCATAGCTTTAGACTACCTTAAAATACAGCCCAGTAACCTTTTACTGATAAATATCTGTTGACCGCACTGAAAATCAGTATGGTGCATTGATCAAGAGTGTGTGAAGTGTATCTAAGGAGACTTATGGAATTCACCAAGTAAATTTGGGTCAGTCACTCTGTCAGGGAATTGCGCAGCTGGTGTCCAAATGGAATCAGAGGTGCTGACAAGAACCTGTTTTATATAAATAAATATATTTACAGTAAATAAGAGAGATAAACACGAGCACAGTCAGGTAAATCACAGAGAGCGCACACACATACACACATATAGGAAAAAAGTGGGAAATAAGGAATCATCCCTTTAACTCACAGCAACCAATCACAACTTAAGTTGTCTCGTATAGTGGCCAGCTATTTTTAACTTACTCATTGTCCAATCCTTCATTGATCCAGCTATTACATTTTAAATATCTTAAGAAACTTTCTCAAACCAGCCTCCTTAACTAGATGATTGTGTGGATAAATAAGTAGAATTGTAGGTTTCTATGTCATCAAAGGAAAGGCAGCATAGGAATACAACATAAATACAATACAATATATAATTACATATAAATGATGAAGAAAAGGTATATCATCCTATTTTGCATTACAAATAAAGTAATGAGATAAATGTCATAACTGAAAAATTCATAACAACTATGTCTTGAGTCAAATGCTTTGCTGCTGGAATTTGTACAATCTCTGTCTATGATATTCATTGGAATTCATGCACCAGCTGATGTTATAATTTTTGTTGCATTTATTTATTTATTTGCATCTCACTTTATTTTTACAAATAATTCAAGATGGCAAGCATATGCAACACAACTTCCTCTTTCTGTTTTCTCCACAACAATAATCCTGAGGTATTTTGGGCTAAGAATGAGGAACTGAGTCAAAGTTGGCTTTCTTGGTTAAGGAGGGACTTAAACTCATGATCTGCTTTCTAGCCTGGTGCCTTAACCACTAGGTCAAGCTGTCTGACTGTTGTTGATTAAATCACAATAGCAAGATTCACACCTAAGCCATTGCATCATCCTTTGTGAAAGTTGACAATTTGCAAGAAACAGAATCAGCAACTGACTCAAGCCAAGCTGTGATGGCTATAAAGCATTCAAAAGAGATTTCTGAAAACACAAAACTTAACCAAGGAATATTCAGTGACTATTCAAAGCTATTAATTAGCAATTTTCTTAACAACAGAAATAATTTTCAAAGATTTCTTAGACTTAAAGATCACACCAGTACCTTGATCCTGGAGTCAAGTGGGGCTTGCATCACAATGCAATGCCTGCCATTTTACAGATTTCAATACACCCTTTTGGACACCCATCAGCTCATCTTAATTATTTGAAAAAAAAAGTTCTAATTTTGCTTAATTCATGGAACTGACAGTTTACATTGTAAGTATCTTGGCTCACCAACCTCACTTGCAGTCTTCCTGATGTATGCCTTATTTACTGCAAGGCAATTTAATTTGGCCTATGTAATTACTGTTTTCCCATTTATCGTGATCAAATTATGCCAAGCATGTCTCCATTGTACAAAGGAAATTGGCTCCCGGTAACATCACTCTCTGCTCTATGAAATCTGATCGAAACAGGCAACTAACTTTTGATTCATGCTTGGCATGCCTGAGAGCGTTGCCACAAGAGGAGGAAGGTGTTGAAAAAAAAAATCAAAAGGGAAACATACAATTCGCCCCTTACATCTTGGTCACTTAGATTCATAAAGGCAGCCTCAGTTTTTGTGTTTTCAAACAGCACAGTTTGCCCAAAAGGGGTGGAAAATCGGTTCTTTTAGCGTTGGCATACACACAATTCATTCCCATCTGTTGGTGTGCTTGTGAGTTCTTCATTGGCGCCTTCTCAATGCATGAAGACAGAAATTTTGCAAGTTATCAAAAACTGCTTCACAGCAGTTATTTTTATTATTGCAGATCCAGAAAGTTTTACAAAGGTCATCGAAGAAGTTCCCCCCTCCCTCTCTTAAAATTCAGCAAAGTAGCACTTTTGTTATAAGTATTTGATACTGGGCTTGGTTGGATCAGTCAACAGACCAGCCTTAGACCCAGGATTTGTGGTGAGGATCAACTCCTGAGGTGGGGTTGAGCATAGTGATTTTATTGGTTCAATTCATTTTAACTTTGGCATTGTCCCCGTCTTCAGAAAAACCCAACTGATCAGGTTCGGTCAAAGTATAACTCCTTTAAGTGAGTTAGGCTAAGAGGAAAAAAAAAGAATTGTTATTGTAGGAGATTCCAGGCTGAACCACAGTGAGGGGTCAAACGTGTCATAAGGCATGAATCTCTGCGTGCCTGGAAAAGATCTAAGACTAGCACACCTTGAATGCCTTCTTATTCCATTTCTCTTGACTGTTAGTAGCCGGATTATTATAGAGAGATTAAGCTTGCAATAAATCTTTATACTCAATTGAGCTGCCTGAATCTCCTGGCTTGACTCCCTAGTGCTTGACATCTATGACTTCCATGAAACTTTATTGGGTATAAAATTAGGTTTCCAAAGTCTGAATTGAACCCTCCATCTATTCAACTTGGACTTGAATACAAAGAGTATTTCAGAACTTCCAATAATTTTTGAGGACTTCTTATTTAGAAAGATGAGGTGGAGTAGGAGTGATATAATATTTGTGATTGAACTGAATCCTGTATAAACAAAATCTAAATCATTCAGGGAATTAGCAGAAGCGTGAGAAGCCCAAGAAGTTTCAGATTATTGGAGAAGGAATTGAATACTGGAGAATGTGATTACACATTTTAATTATCTTGAGATTAAATAAATACTCCTAAGCAGGGGTGGGATTCAAATTTTTAACAACTGGTTCTGTGGGCGTGGCTTGGTGGTCATGTGACTGGGTGGACATGGCTTGGTGGTCATGTTATTGGGTGTGGCCAACTCAATATCACTCACATCGAGCATGCATCTCCTCACCTGGCTTCTCATGACTGTGGGGATGCTGCGATAATCGTAATGTGAAAAATTATCATAAGTCACTTTTTCAGTGCCATTGTAACTTTGAATGGTCACTCCACACAAGCAAAGTTCCAGCAAAGGAGGGGAAAAAAACTCCAGAGATGTTCCTGAGACAGAAAGTCTAGTCCTGCCAAGAATGTAATAAGGGTTAACAGAGAAGCAGTTTGTGTAAGCAACACCAGAATATTTCCTTCCTGCCTTCCTTATAGGATTAGGCCAATAATTTCTTCTAACAACTGGTTCTCCGCACTGCTTAGAATATTAACAATCGGTTCTAGCGAATAGGTGAGAACTGGTAGAATCCCACCCCTGCTCCTAACAACATATACCCCTCATGAAAGGTTAACCATAGCTATCACTACTATCATCACCATTACAACTTCTAATTTTAAGGCCTGGGAAATATATTATAAATAAAACATAACATATTGAAAACTTGGATCATACTGCTTCTTTGTTAAAACCAAAACCAAACCCTTTTCTGCAATATATAGCAATAGCACTTAGACTTATATACCAGTTCACTGTACTTTACAGCCCTCTCTAAGCAGTTTACAGAATCAGCGTATTGCTCCCAACCATTTGGGTCCTCATTTTACCCATCTCGGAAGGATGGAAGGCTGAGTCAACATTGAGCCTGGTGAGATATGAATTGCCAAATTGCAGACAGCTGGCAGTCAGCAGAAGTAATCTGCATTACTGCACTATAACATCTCTCTCTCTCTCTCTCTCTCCCTCTCTCCCCCTCTCCCTCCTCCCTCCACCTCCCTCCCTATCTAGATATAGATTGATATATATCATCTATATTTGTATCTGTATCTCTCTCTCCACCTACCTACCTACTGACATACCTACCTACCTACCTATCTACCTACCTATCACTACATCTAGATAGATAGACATATATGTCATCTATATCTATATCTCTCTCTGCCTGCCTGCCTGTCTGTCTATCCTGCATAGAAATATATATACATAGTCAATAGGCACTGAGTTTCATTGGAAGGCAATGTTGTTTTATAGATTTTTTATTTCTTACATGAGTGCAATTTCTTTAATGTCCCATTCATTGATCATTTAAATCTGATCCACCAAGATTGCTGGGCTGCAGGGCAGAGATATAGGGAATCTACTTTCCTTCTGTTTCTATTTAACCTTGAAGAGAGAGAGAGAGGAAATATGTTTTGCTGACATCTGTTTTTTTAATTGTCTCCTTGCACTTCAGGCCACCACATGCTGTCATTCTGCCTCTGTGGAGGGAGTTAACAGGGAATATATACATAAAGACAAAGTGCCTCTGGCCAAAATTATTAATAGAAAGTCTGATTCCCTGGCAAGGCAACCGGCATCATTGCCTGGATTTTTTTTCTGCAGTGGATTCCTCCATAGTGACATCAGGCTCTGCTGATGTGGTGGAGTTTCTGGGGTCCATTTTAGGGCTTTTCTGCACAGCTTTGTAGTTATTCTCTTTTCCTAACCTAGAGCTTAAAGAAAATCATGTTGGCATAAACTGAGCTGCTATCCTACCTGTCATAAATTGGGCTGCTCTTAACATAGTTCTGGAATGTGAGTGTGCCATGCTACTGTCCATATATTTCTACTGTCAGATGCTATAAGGTCATTGGTTGGTGGTTACCCTGGCTTAGAAATTCCAGCTTTGCCCATTATCAGCAACAAATCTGCACCATTCTTCATATAGAATGTGTTTTCGCTAATGCTTGTATGCTCCAGATGCTCCATCTCACAATATCCCCTGCTAATTCTTTGCAAAGCATTATCAGCCTTTATGGCAGCCGAGAAGTGGAGTTTTATGTCTCTCTGGGTTTCTATCACATGGCCATGTGGCTTTGTACAGCTCTGATATGGCTTCTTGGATGTGTCACTGAAGAGCTGAAGTTCAAGAAGAGGTTTGATGTTTATGAAATAATCTAATTCTAAGCCAGAAAACATACAGCAGATTGACAGGGTGATATTCTCTTTAAAATGAAGCAAATAATCTGCAAAAGATGGATTTTTTATTCTGCTTTCAGACAAAGCAATATTGTAAAGTCCAGTTTGGTTGTTTACTTCAAGTCATTTAATTACTCAACTAGGTAGCATAACCACTGAAGAAAACAACTAAACCCACAATTGAGCCCTGTCCTTCAAATATTCTCTTCTATTGGCAAATCAATATTGCATAGCAAGTGAAAAGCTATGTGATGGCCAGCGGGGAGGAATACCAGATCAAACAGAGCAGATTGTCCATGCAGCATCATTTCAAGGATCATCTGCCTTGGAGCGGAGTATCTATATGAGACATGAATGTCCATATGAGGTTTTGTACTAGAATAAGTGTCAACCTTGAAGCTGGCCAGACTGAGGCCATTTTGAGACTTCAATGCTGACACACTGGAGAAGTGTGAGAGGAATAGAAATAGTTGGTTTTTGTAGTCAAAACAAAAATATTTTCTCTTGGGAATCAAGGACATTCCTGCAGGTGCTTGGAAGGAGTGGACTGGAGTCACCTAGCAACTAGACAGTATCCTGATTTGACTGAGAAAATGAAAAAAAATTACTTTTAATTAGGTGAGAACTATGGAAATATTCAGAATCGGTTTTCACCAGCCTGTGCCAATATGACATATCCAATAAACTTATTGTTTGAGGAATCAATGTTCCTCAGATGTTTCCTACGGGCCTGTTACTTGGAACTAGTGGTGGATTCTACCAATTTCCCTACCAATTCAGTGATTGCACACTTCACGCATGCATGTGTGTGTGTGTGTGCAGCTAATGCACGCATGCGCACAGCTTTCCAAACACCAGCTGAGGCTCTGCTGGGCCAATCAGCTGAGAGGATAAAGAACAGAAAAGAGCAGGGGTCGGTGCGAGGGTTAATCCTGCATTTTTCTCTTCTTTCTCCTCTCAGATGATGGTCGGCGTTTTTTTTTAATACCGGTAGCATTTCACCACTGCTTGGAACCCTGACAATAAGAGGGAAAACTCTTCTATACTAGAAAATCTAAACTGATGTCAGATTGTCATAGCAATAGGATGACAGTGAGGAGTGGATGTTTTGTATTCAAATACTTACCCGCGATTGGTTGCTCCTTTCGGCGGGAAGTTTGTATCCCTGTCATTGGCTGGCGAGCCGCGAGCAGCCTATATAAGAACGGCTGCCGCGGCTCCGAAGCCATTGCATTCCTGGAATTAAACAAAAAGAGCTAGTCAATTGAATGTGTGTGCTTCGTTCTTCTGCCGCCAGAACACTGGCGACGAGGATGGGATCGAGACATTAGTAATTCAATCGAGTGCGGAGCAGCGAAGTTCGAACGGAAAATGTCCGGCAATAATATGCCACCCGAGCAGTTTAATCCCGCTAAGGAGGAATGGCAGTCATACGTGGATCGTTTCCTGATGTTCTTAGAAAGCAGCGACCTGAACGGGGTCTCAGAACACAGGAAACGAGCGGTGTTCCTGACCCATCTAGGTCCGACCGTTTTCCGAATGGCAAAGGCGCTAGCGGCACCCACAGATGTAAAAACATTGACCTGGCCAGAATTAGAAAAGATTCTCTGGGCTCATTACGCGTCAACCGTATCAAGTCTGATCAAGCGGCATGAATTCTACTTAAGAAACCAGAAAGAGGACGAGAGTATTGCCGACTTTGTAGCAGCTTTAAGGGACATTGGCGGTGAGTGTGAATTTTTGAACTTCGATGAAGCTCTGAGAGACCGCGTGGTCCTTGGTTTGAAAGACCTGATGTAACAGAGCCGTCTACTAAACCGTCCAAAAATAACAGCAAAAGAAGCTGTAGAGGAAGCCACCGCGGCAGAAGCCACACACAAATCGGCCGCCAAAATGAAGAAAATCAATAAATCGGCAGGTTACAGCAGTAGGGAGCCATCCAGACCGGAAGGAGAGAAAGAAAAAACCACAACACATCATGAGGACATCGAGCCGGAAACCAGTAGCGAGGAAGATGATGTATGCCACTTAAAGGCGGGAAAAGATAGAAAAGAGCGGGTCGGCAGGAAATTTGAATTCGAATGTAACCGATGCGGGGGAAACACCCCCGGTCAGAATGTCGTTTCATTGACGCTATTTGCCGTAAATGCGATAAGAAGGGGCATATAGCTAGAGTATGCCGGTCCAGAACAAACTACAGCCCGCGACGGAGATGGAGCCCATCACTGAGAGAAAGAGAAAGAGAGAGAGAGAAAGAGAAAGAGAGGAAGCCAAACAGTCGTTGGAGCCTAGAGGAAGACACAAGAGAAACAAAGACACTACCTATAGAAAAGAGGAAACCCATCAAACTGTAATCATCGGCCACTCAGACACACGAAATGTAAGAAAAGTCCACATTCAAGTAAAAATTGAAGAGCAGGATTGCGTGATGGAGGTAGATTCGGGATCTTTCCTATCAATGGTCTCCTAGACAACCATCAAGAAACTGATTCCCGACATTCAGCGAGACGAATCTTTGAGTCTTACCCTCAAAGATTACCAAGGCAACAGAATTCCAGTGGTTGGCGTTGGACATTTCCAAATTACATTCAAAGATCATACCGAAATCTTCCCGCTCACCATCGTCGACTGAAATAGACCCAGCCTTTTGGGACTTGAATGGTTTGAACCGTTGGGGATTGGAATGACGGGCTTTAACCAGATCGCTGAAACAGACTGGGAGGCGGACCTCGTCAGGGAATTCCAAGATCTTTTCAGCGGCGGCCTAGGCAAGTACCGGGGCAACCCGATTTCTTTTAATCTAAACCCAAATGTGACCCCAATTCGACTTAAAGCAAGGCGTGTGCCTTTTGCATTGAAACCTAAGATTGACGAACAACTGGACAAACTTATCAAACAAGGGTTTTAGAACCCATAGATCACGCCAAATGGGAGACCCCTATTGTCACCCCCATTAAAGCAGATGGTTCAATCCGGATTTGCAGGGACTATAAGGATACCCTGAACCACGCACTGCAGCAGAGTGCATACCCCGTTCCGGTTGTTCAGCACTTACTACATTCGATAAAAGGGGGAAAATTTTTTGCTAAGCTTGATCTGGCCCAAGCGTATCAACAACTACCAGTAGATTCCCAAACGGCCAAAGCCCAAACGATTGTCACGCACTGAGGAGCCTTAAATTCAACCGACTTCAATTTGGCGTTAACGTGGCTCCCAGAATTTTTCAATGTTTGATGGAGCGTCTTCTCCATGGAATAAAAGGGATCATTCCCTACTTTGATGATGTATTAATTGTGGCTAAAACCAGGGTTCAGCTTAAAGACCGCCTACGACAAGTCCTCACTAAATTTACAGAAGCCGGTCTCAAAGTTAAAAGAGAAAAGTGCACACTAATTACAGACAAGATTGAATTTCTCGGCTATTTAATTGATGGCGATGGTATTCACCCCACTGAAGGGAAAGTCCGCACAATCAAAGACGCTCCCATCCCTACCAACAAAGGGAAGCTACAAGCCTTCTTAGGACTTATTAATTTCTATCATGTCTTTTTGCCGCAAAAAGCTACTGTAGCAGAACCTTTGCATAGGTTACTTGATAAAGACGCTTCTTGGAAGTGGGGCAGCCGGGAAGACACGGCATTTCAAAAAATCAAGGACCTTATTACATCCACCAAGGTATTGATTCAATACGAGACACTACCCTTAACTTTGACTTGTGATGCCTCCCCATTTGGAGTCGGGGCGGTCCTAAGCCACTCTGCTGAGAGGATAAAGAACAGAAAAGTGCAGGGGTGGGTGCGAGGGTTAATCCTGCATTTTTCTCTTCTTTCTCCCTCAGATGATGGTCGGAGTTTTTTTTTAATACCGGTAGCATTTCACCACTGCTTGGAACCCTGACAATAAGAGGGAAAACTCTTCTATACTAGAAAATCTAAACTGATGTCAGATTGTCATAGCAATAGGATGACAGTGAGGAGTGGAGATGACAGGAAGGGAGGGAGGGAGAGAGGGAGGGAGGAAGGAAGGAAGGAAGGAAGGAAGGAAGGAAGGAAGGAAGGAAGGAAGGAAGGAAGGAAGGAAGGAAGGAAGGAAGGACAGGAGAAAGGAAGGAAGGATGGGAAGGAGGGAGGGAGGAGCTACCAGTATAAAAAGTATGCAGTATCTAAAAACCAGACCACTCTTTTTGCAAAAGTTTTGGGCACTTCAAAGTCCTGAAGCTTCATACAACTCACCAATGCATTTCCTCCATTCTTTTCCCAATTCTGAAGTTGCTGAGAATTGACAGTAGTTTTTAAAACAGTCTACACTACACTTGATCTTAGCCAAAAAGCCGAGAAGCAATAAAACAGGCTTCATAACATTTAAAGGAAAACAATAAACACTCCTAAATCCTTTCCCAAATAACCCCAAAAAAGAAAAACAGGAAAGGGTGGAAAATTCAGTTACACAACTCCTTCCTTTTTTGCCCATCTACCCTTGGTAACCTTCATCTTCCTCCCAAAGCTCTCTTTGGCTCCTAGCTGGCAAGGTCTGCTCCTCCTTGCCTGAAATTATGTTGTTGAGGAGGCCATTTTGTGTCTGATTCTCCTGCAACTCCTCCTCCTGGTTGTCTTCTTTCTTGTTCTTGATGACCATTTTCATCCGTTTGTTTCGTTTTGTTGGGAATCCTTTCCTCTACTTTTGATGATTATTTTTTTTCCTCCAGGGCTCAACCTCAATCATGGCTTTGAGGGTGACATTTTGGGTGATGTGTGTAATTTCCCTTGGTATCTTCCCCATTTGCTCCACGCATTTTATACAATAATGCTAAAGGGCTTCGCCACCGTCTTCTTTTTCTTTCATCCGAATTGTAATGCCTCCTAACCTTGAAATGACAGAGGGAACTTCCTCGCCTCACTGTCTAAATTGAAGCTTAGGAAAGACACTTTGATTTCCTCTTAGTCTATGCTCATTTAATTATTTTCCAGCAGGAAAACAGATGCAGCAGAAGAAAATTAAGAGGTGAATCATACGATTGTTTGATCTATGCATTTTGGTCAGGAACTGGCCAGAAAGTCTGTTCCCTATAGTCAAATGATTGATTAACGATGATATTAATGTATTTAGGAATATTTGACAGATAATATGAGAACATTTACAAGCAATTGTAAGTGATGACTATGAAGTGAATGCACAAAACAATGTGTAAACCAACCGACACACTGTATGTATGTAAGTGGAAGATGGCTTGATGTTTTTATGTTGTGTTTGTGTATGTTTGTCTAAAAACTAATAAAATTTTATAAAAAAAAAAAAAGAAAGAAAGTCTGTTCCCTCAAAAGAATGAAAGGACAACAGTGAAGCGCTCCAGTTGCAGTTAAGACATGATCCTTTGGGGGCTATCTTGGAGAGGCTGTCAAAAGAATGAAGGTGCTACGGGTAGTCCTCAACTCACAACAGTTTGTTTAATGACTGCTCAAAGTACAATGGCACTGAAAATGTGACTTATGACCGTTTTTCACAGTTACAGCCAGAGGTGGGCTTCAAAAATTTTAGCAAAGGGTTCTCTGCCTAGTTGCTGGATGGGCGTGGCCATGGTGGGGGTGACCTAGTCATCCTCCTGCATCACAGCCTCCCCCGGGCTCTGGAATGAAATGGCCTCCCCCGGGCTCCGAAGGCTCTCTTGAACTTCCAGGAGGCCCTTTTTGGCCTTCCCCGAGACTCCGCATGCGCCCTGCACTTACCTGCATCCAAAACGGGCCATGTGGGTACTCCTGAGAGGGGTGGGGTGGGTGGAGCCAGCCAGGAGTATGATGTATGGGTTCTCCAAACTGCACAGAATCTTAGCTAAGAGCTTTACTGAACCCCTGTGAATCCCCAGCAGCCCACCCCTGGTTACGAAATTTGCAGCATTCCCATGATCACGTGATCAGAATTGAGACATTTGACAACTGGTTCATATATTTATGAGCATTGCTGTGTGCCAAGGTCATCCCCTCTTGTGACACTCTGACAAGCAAAGTCAATGGGGACACCAGAATCAACTGCAAGGATTCACTCAAGAGCCATGGCAAGAAAATATAAAAGGTTGCAAAATGGAGGCAACATTTCAACCCTGAGCTACAATTATTCTTTATTGGCACTAACTACATGATCAAAACCCATCCCTTTTTGAGAAGGGGGAACTTTGATTGTTTGGTTGTAACTACGAATCATCCTCGACTTACAACTACAACTGAACCCAAAATTTTTGTTAACAAATGCCTCACTTAAGAACAAAAATTTTGGGCTCAGTTGTAGTTGTAAGTCGTGGATGATCTGTAGTTACAACCAAACAATCAAAGTTCCCCCTTCTCAAAAAGGGATGGGTTTTGATCATGTAGTTAGTACCAATAAAGGAGAATAATTGTAGCTCAGGGTTGAAATGTGGGAGTCCTTTGAGCTCTCTGAGATTGTTTTCAACAGATGTTTCATTATTCAAACTAGGTATGTTAATGATGTTACCTGGTTTGGGTAATAACATCTGCAAGAAAATAACCAAGCTCAGAAAGCACCAAGAGTATATGCTATCAAATGCTGCCATCATATCGAATTATTTTTTATTTCCATCCCCTTCAGAAATTCCTATGCCTCCATGTTACAGCTTAAGTGGGAATCTTTAAATGATATTTTTAATTTCTGTATGGTGGTGTTGTAAAAATATATCTATAACCACTCAACAAATAGCAAATTTGAGTAGTAAGTGTTACAACAGCTTTGGGAGGAGTCAGTTTCTAAATTTAGTCATGGATAGTCACTGAGTAAGTTAGGCCTAGAAGTAGAAAAGGTTGTTCCTGTTTAACTGAATTGCCCTTCAGATTTTTTCTGTTGTGTAGGATTAGTTTCTTCGCTTATAACAAATGCTATTTTTTAAGGATCAGTCAGGAGAAATTTCTAAGAAAGTCATCACATTTTGGTCCATTGCAGCTGCTATAAGATGCCAGATCTGAGCTATGGATAGACAAGATGAGATTTAGATAAAACCTACTGGTTTATGAATTTTGAATGTTATGATTACTTTCTTAAATACAATGATTTTATGACAACTTTACACCACACAGCTAATAAGTAAATAAATGGTTCAGCCTAATCTACAAGGAAGGGAAAGGAAAGGAAAGGAAAGGAAAGGAAAGGAAAGGAAAGGAAAGGAAAGGAGGAAGGGGGAAGGAGGAAAGGGGAAAAGAGAAGGGGAAGAAATGTATAAATTTAATACATAACTTAAAATATAAATTATAAAATTGTAAATATTTATGTTAATTATATGATTTGTTATTTATTAGTATGCATTGTTTCCATCTATGGGCTTCAAAAATCTGAAGAACTTGAGATGACACGGAAGACTAATTTTTTTTAAATTTTTGGTATTTAGCGGTTAGTGGGACTTTTGTAGTTTATAGTTAGTAGCTCAGCACAGTCCATAATCTCAACAAAGCTGTTGAACATTTTCACAAACTACATTTTATATCTTAATTACAGAAGACTAAGCCTGAAAGCTTATCATTAAAAATTGTATTTTTCTGCCATATTAAATCCAGCAATATTCTATTATTGCCTCTCTACGCTAAGGAAACATGACCATTAATTTTGTGATAAGTAATTTCTCTGGAAAGATTCTCAAAGATATTTAGATGTATCAATTACATAAAGGCTTTCATATATTTCAGTTGGATCTTAATATTCACAGTAAGTGGTATTTAATGGTCTCCTTCTGTTCTTCTTCATTTGGTGTGCATTTCACTTAAGATGGCATATAATAATACATTTTGTTCACGTTTGGTTTTTGGAAATTAAGCAAAAATATATCCACATGTCAAGCTTCAGTATAGATTCCAATGATACTATGATGTTAGGTCTAATTAAAGGCAATTGCCATCAAAGGAGCTACATTCATGAAACAGATGCATCAGACTAAGCTACAGCCCTTCGGTTTGGTCCACTGTACAAATTAAAAATGCATCTGACTGAATGCAAAAAGTCAGGATTAGATCTGATTTATACATTCCATCTAAAACTAGACCTGACATTTGTGTTTGCAAACTGGCTTCCTTACCAGTTGAAATTCTGTACTCCAGGTGAAGAAGAAAATTAAATGAAGTTCATATGAATATGAAGCTTTGAGCTGCAATCTAAAGGACAGGTGAAAGGCCATAGGCTTAAGTCAGGAAGCCCTATACTGTTTCAGAAACTGGTTATCCACTTTCTTCTTCAAAACTTCCAATGTTGTAGCATTCACAACTTCTGAAGGCAGGTTGTTCCACTGATTAACTGTTGTAACTATCAGGAAATTTCCCCTTAGTTCTAGATTTCTGGTCTTATTGATTAGTTTATATCCATTGCTTCTTGTCCTGCCTTCAGGTGCTTTGGAGAATAGATTTACCCTCTCTTCTTTATGAGATACCCTTAGATATTGGAATACTGCTATCATGTCACCCTTAGTCCTTCTTTTCATTAAGCTAGACATCCCAATTCCAGCCTAAATGTAGAACCTTAATTTTTTAAACTTTGAATTTCATTTTTTAGATAGGACCCAATGTTCAAGTTTGTCTTAAGCCTATCTTGGAGTGTTGGCTATTCCTGCCAGCTTGGTGTTTTCTGCAAATTTGATAAGTTCGCCATCTATCCCCTCATCTAAATCATTGATGAAGATATTGAAGAGTATTAGGCCTAAGACAGAGACTTGAGGTACCCCATATTTCCTCCATGTAGATGCAGTTCCATTGAGGACTACATGTTGACTTCAGCCAGTTATGAATCCATCTGATAGTAACCCACATTTTTCAAGTAGTAGGTTGTGGTCTACTTTATCAAATGCCTTACTGGATTCCAGGTAAATTATATCCACAGCATTTCTCTGGTCCACTAATTTTTTATCCTATTTTTAGGATAAAAATATTTAGAGATATTTCTTATCCTATTTTTGAGCTTTGGAGATGTTATCTTCTTTGTTTTGTTTGTTTTCAAATTATAATAAGTCAAATTTAGAATCTATGGATTTTGTATTTTTGCTGCTCATCATTTTTTAGCAATTATGTGGGTGGGTAAATACTCTATGAATTCTTTAAAAATGAGACGGTTCATAAGTGGAAATGGGCTAACAGCCATTTTCTAGATATAATGAAATTGCATGTTTTATTAGCAATAGCCACCATGGCAACATGAAGATTGATATAGTAGTGATATGGTATGGTTGTACTTAAAAGACCAAACAATGTGACCCAAAGAATTTTGTCTTGGAAGCGACCATCTTTATCTTAAATGACACTCCATTTAAGAAGCATCTCTGAAATAACCTCCTAGATGTCGTCAATTTTTGAATGTCTTATTTTATTTTGGGAATGCATGATGATGTGGAATTTGAGATAAAATTCCCTTTACAGAATTGTTCTATAAATCTGTATTTATTCATGCAGTATTAATTAAGCACTTTTAACAGTCTCCCATCAGTGGTTGGATTCAATTGGTATCAATTGGAAAACTAATTCTGCACCAAGTGAGAAATCAAATAAGTTCATAACCAACCTAGCTGACAACTTTGTTGTCCAAAAGGTAGAGGGTAAAACTAGAGGGACAGCCATACTAGACTTAATTCTTACAAACAGAGTGATAGAATAATAAATAAATAAATAAAATGATAGAGGGAGTTGAAACTGCAGGAACTTTGGGTGAGAGTGACCATGTCATACTAGAATTCAATATAACACAAACATGAGCAACAGAACATAATGACACCAGAGTCTTGGATTTTAAAAAAGCTGATTTCAATAAACTTAGAGAGAACTTGGGAAAGATTCCATGGATGAAAATCCTAAAGGGGAAAACAAGTCAAGTATCTTGGGAAACTCTAAAAAGTATGATCATAGAAGCCCAGACGAGCACAATACCACTGAGAAAGAAAGAAAAAGAAATCCAAGAAGAAACCAGCATAGCTGCACAAAGATCTCTCTGGCAAATTGAAAAAAACAAAGGACAAGTACAAAAAATGGAAAGAAGGACATACAACTAAGGCAGAATATTAGCAGATAGCCGGAATCTGCAAAGACAAAGTCCGGATAGCAAAGGCTCAAAATGAACAAAGACTTGCAACAAAAGTCAAAGATAATAAAAAAAGTTTCTTCCAACATATAAATAACAAGAAAAAATAAAGGAAACAGTCGGTCCACTAAAGAGAGAAGATGGCAAAGAAGTAACAGGCAACAGAGAGAAAGCAGAACTGCTTAACCCATTCTTTGCATCTGTCTTCACGCAAAAAGAAACTATAGCTCAACCCACCAAAAACATAGCTTAAAAGACAGAAAAAAAATAAAAGTTAAAATAAGCAAAAAAAAAAAAAAATAGCAAGAGAACACCTGTCTGATTTTGATGAAAACAAATCACCGGGGCCTGATGGATTACATCCCAGAGTTTTAAAGGAGCTGGCAGAGGTCATCTCAGAACCACTACACCATATCTTTCAAAAATCCTGGAGCATCGGAAAACTACCAGAGGACTGGAAAAGAGCGGTTCCCATCTTCAAAAAAGGAAAAAAAAAAAACAGACCCAGGAAACTATAGACCAATCAGCCTAACATCAATACCTGGGAAGATACTAGAAAAGATAATAAAAAACAGATCTGCCAACATCTAGAAACAAGTAAAGTAATAACTAGCAGTCAGCACGAGTTTGTAAAGAACAGATCATGCCAAACCAATCTTATTTCATTCTTCAACACAGTGACTAAATTAATAGACCAGCAAAATACTTTGGCAGAATATATTTAGATTTCAGCAAGGCATTCGACAAGTAGACCGCAACCTGCTTCTTAGTAAGCTAGAAAAAAAGTGGAATAGATAGCACCATCACTAGATGGACTTGCAACTGGCTGGCAAACTGTACTCAATGAGTAGTCTTTAATGGGTCTAAGTCTACATGGAGGGAAGTAAGCAGTGGGGTGCCACAAGGTTCCATCTTAGTCCCAGTACTCTTCAATATCTTCACTAATGACTTAGATGAGGGAATAGAAGGGGAACTTACTAAATTTGCAGATGATACTAAACTGGCAGGAATAGATAACACCCAAGAAGATAGGTTCAAGATCCATTTTGTTAGACACTGAGCCGTATCTAACAAAATGAAATGCAATGTAGAGAAAAGTAAAGTTTTACACTTAGGCAAGAAAAACCAAAAATACACATATAGACTGGGTGAAACCTGGCTCAATAGCAGTAACTGTGAGAGGAATCTTGGAGTCTTAATGGACAACCAGCTAAATATGAGCCAGCAGTGTGCAGCAGCAGCCAAAAAAGCTAATGCAATCCTAAGTTGCATTAACAGAGGGATACAATCAAGATCAAGGGAAGTACTAATACCACTCTATAAAGCCTTAGTAAGACCACACCTAGAGTACTGCATCCAGTTTTCTTCACCACATTATAAAAAAGACATTGAGACTCTAGAAAAAGATAAGAGAAGAGCAACCAGGATGATTAGGGACTGGAGGCTAAAACATACAACGAACCAATGCAGGAACTGGGCTTGGTTAGTCTAGTAAAGAGAAGGACCAGGGGAGTGTTCCAATATTTGAGAGGCTGCCATAGGGAGGAAGGGGTCAAGCTATTTTCTAAAGTGCCTGTAGGCCAGACAAGGAATATTGGATGGAAACTGAACAAGGAGAGATTTAACCTGGAAATAAGGAGAAACTTTCTGACAGTGAGAACAATCAACCAATGAACAGCTTGCCCTCCGAAGTTGTGGGGAGCGCCATCACTTGAGACTTTCAAGAAGAGATTGGACTGCCATTTGTCAGAAATGGTGTAGGATCTCCCACTTGGGCGGGGGGTTGGACTAGATGACCTACAAGGTCCCTTCCATCTCTGATTATCTGTTAAATCTGTTACATTTTTTTTTTACTACCAGTTCTGTGGGCATAGTTTATTTGGTGGGCATGGCTTGGTGACCATGTGACTAGGGTGGGCGTGGCTTGGTCATGTGACTGGGTGCCGTGCCTGGTGGTCATGTGACTGGGTGGCCGTGCTTGATGGTCATGTGATTGGGTGGGCGTGGCCAATTCAATGTCATTCATGTCAAGGGGTGCCTTGCCTGGCCCCTCCCCTCCTAGCCATTCCTTGTCAATTAAAAATAATAGTACAGTTTTTTTCTCTCTCTTCCCCTTCCTATTTCTCTTTCTTTCTTTCTTTCTTTCTTTCTTTCTTTCTTTCTTTCTTTCTTTCTTTCTTTCTTTCTTTCTTTTTCTTTCTTTCTTTCTCTCTTTCTGTCTTTCGCTCTTGCTCTTGCTCTTTCTTTCTCTCCCTTCCTCTCTCTCTCCCTCTCCCTCCCTTTCTCTCTCTTTCTCTCTCTCTCTCTCTCTCTCACACACACACACACACCCCTGGTCAGGAGGGCGGCAGAGGCACTGCTGCAGCGGGCGCTGCTATGGGAGGCAGCCAGGATCCCGCCCTTCTGGTCAGAGCACTCCTCTGCTGGTAGCTTCTCCCAGGGGATTAAATGTTTCAGGTTTCCTCCCTTCATGGAAAGCCCAACACCACTTTCTCCTTCAGCCACAGTGGGACCCCACAGCCAGCTTCCCTTCCCCGATCGAGAGGAAGTCTTCCATTGTCTACAGCCCTGCTGACTCCCAGAAAATGAGGCATTCCGATCTGGCACAGGAAGCCGGGAAAGCCTGTAACCTCCAAGGAGCTAAAACCTCATGCATGCCCATCACAGCAGATGCCATAAATGCCCTTAGACAGTGTCCAGCAATCTGGATTCAGGGCACCAAGGCTACACGTGCTTTGCATTGGGTCCGGCTGGGGGCTGGGGGGATGGGAAGGATAGTCTCTAGGTGACTTACTTGGTGCCCTGGCTCTTTCCACCTCCGGGACAAGCGCTGAAGATATGGGTTGAGGAAAGGAAGAAAAGAGATGCGAGAAAGCCCAGGAAAGCAAGCGGGGGGACACACTACTGTTTGCTCAAGGACGGTCGCTTTGCACCACTATGGGGACACAAGTCACATCTCGGCATTTAGTTCAGTGGCCAGTTTCCCCCTGCCCTCCCTGAGACTCTCTCTCTCTCTCTCTCTCTCTCACACACACACACACACACACACACACACACACACACATCCCTGGTCTGACTGGGACAAAATGATCTGGTGAGCTCCAGAGCAGCGGGTGGCACGAAAAGGCATAAAGCAGGTGTGGGGTAGCAGTGGGGGCAATGGAGGCTGGAGCATGCTGTGGCCATGCCTTTCTTCTTTTCACCCCCGGGAGAAAGAGGACACAGGCAATGGAGGCCAGAGCGGGCTGCATCCGTGCCTTTTTTCCTTTCATCTCTGGGAGAAGGATGATGTTTCTTCCTTTCACCCCAGGGAGAAGGAGAATGCGGGCAATGGAGGCCGGAGCATGCTGTGGCTGCGCCTTTCTTCCTTTCACCCCCAGGAGAAGGAGGATACAGACAACGGAGGCCAGAGCATGCTGTGGCCATGTCTTTCTTCCTTTCACCTCCGGGAGAAGGAGGACACGTGTGGCGGCAGTCCTGAGGACAAAAGTAAGAAAGCAAACATCTGCAGCGGTGGTATTCCGGGGGGGGGGAGGGGGGGGGCAACAACAAAGCTAGCCAAACTAACTCAGGAACGGTGGGGGGGCCCTTGGCAAATTTGGGAGATGGTGGGGGAGATGGAGGCAAGCTCTAGGGATGCTGGGGGTGCTACCATGACTCACACGCTTTTCTGTGAGAAGGAAGATCAGAGCTGCTCAGTTGGGGCACAGGGGAAGGCACCATGTGGGAAGGCAGGTTAAGCCACGAGGACCCAGTGTGGAGTGAGGAGTGATTGGGAGGGAACAAGCGTCAGGTGGGGCAAGTGAAAATCGGGTGAGCAGGGCAAGCGACTGGGCGACCGGTTCGGGAGCATGGCCAGCTACAGGTTTGGCGACCCATGCCAAATTATCGCAAATTATTGGTGTGAACTGGCTGAATACCACCACTGTCTCCCATGGATATAAATGTGCAGTGGTCAGCCTCTTGCTAGAAATTAGATGGGCCACCATATTGTGCTTTCTGTAAGCATTTGAAAATGGAATTCTTTCAAAGAACCTAGGAAGGATGAAATTATACCTTTGGCTTATTTTTATTTTATAGCTTTATTTTATTTCAAGGTTGTTAATTTTGTTTTACAGGTGCTTTATTCTATTCTATGGTAATTATTTTGTATTGTTGATTTACATATGGGTATTGTTAAATGAGAATGCATCAATTCAATAAATAAACAAAGCATGCAACTGTTTGTAGCCTTTATTTCAATTATTGAATGCAAAATTGAGAAGCTACAAAAAAAAGACCGGACTAGTATGTTTTGGGAACCTAATAATTTCAGATGACAGCTATTTGAGAGAGTTTGTGTTGTGTGCCAGGATCAGTTTCCCAGTTTGCACTAAACTAGTACATCGAGGTTTGTGTGAATTCCCCCTTGTGTTTTTATTTTACATGCAGGCAGATTTTTTTTTTTAAAAAAAAGTGGCATTTAAAAAGCAATTTGCCATTGCAGTCTGAATTTGTATTGACCCAAATTCAACAAACTGCAATCCATGTTAACTCAGAAGGACAGGCCCTCTCGGCAATCCTTCAACACTGTAATCTCACCAGTACCGTTTAATATGCCAATACAGTAAAAGCTTCTTTTAAAGTAACTGCTTTGCACACTAGTAACATGGGTGCTTATCACCCCTATACATTCGTGCTGCTGTGCAAAGATTAACTAATCACCGCAAGCAAAAGCAATCAAAATGTCCTTGGCTAATATCCTGCCGTGAGTATATTCATAATAACAAAGATATGGATAGCTCAGGGTTGAGGCAGAGTAAAAAAAAAGGACCACCCCAGGTGGCCCACATCTTCCTAGGAATTGTTCCACTGAAAGAACAGAAAGGTGATGGGATCCCTAATGATTGGCCAGCCCAAACCTTATTTTTCATGTCTTTTATATCATTCAATTTGGCAAAAGAGAGTTTGTCTTATTAATCTTTCAATGGAAATGAAGATTTCAGAGAAATTCTCATTGGGTATAGAATGGTATCCATGTATTTATTCGATTATAGGGCAGCTGAGGAATCCATGCGTAAGGATTTTACTCATCAAGCCCTTCTCCATTAGCCTGTTATAACCCTGGATCCACATATTTGGTTCAGTCATAAAGAAAGATATGGGGTGCCCTAGCTTGTCTAATTTCTCTGCCCATTAGTTGAATATAAAATGTTCACTGGTCACTATTTTTTTTAATTAATTGAGGGTGAAATATTTACAAATCAAATGTTTTCTTTTTTTTTCTCCTAGCTTAGATATGAAAGAAGGAAGGGAAGGAGGTAAGATTTCTTCTGAAAGGAGGATAATCACAATCACAACACACAACCAAGGTGATTAAATGTTTAAACATTAGTCTAATGTAGTGTTTCTCAGCCTTGACATCTTTAAGACAAATAGAGTTCAACTTTCAGGATCCAAACCATATTCCTAGGAGTTGAAGTCCACCCTTCTTAAAGTCCCCAAGGTTCAGAAGTACATGATCCAATGAATTAGATCTAATAATAATTGGCATTGATGAAACAAATGGTTGATTAAAGTATAGATTTTCATATCCAAATGACTCAAAGATATTAGTGACCTCTGATTAAGGTGGAAAGGATTGATCAAGCATGTTTAGCCTGGTACCCCTTGAGTTATATTGGCTTACAAATTCTGAATTTCTGAAAGGAAGAGGAGTTAGAGTCTACTATCTACTCTCTGGATGTAATTGTCTGCTGCAAGCTCTGTGTAGGCATCAGGAAGGGCTTTCAGCCAGTAAATGCTTCATCTACTCACCTCGACTCCACCTCAATTGCTCTACAAATTCTATAGGTGAATTACTGAAAGGAACAAGAGATGGAGTCTTGTACTATCCAGGGGTGGGCTGCTGGAGGTTTGCACGGGTTCAGGAGAGCCCCTAGCTAAGATTCTGTGCAGTTTGGAGAAACCCATAAATTCCACTCCTGGCTGGCACAACCCCCCCCCCCAGGAGTCCCCCTCCAGCCAATTTGGAGGCTGGTAAATGCAGCGCATGGGTGGAGGCTCAGGAAAGGTGAAAAATGGACCTCCCAGAAGTTCAGGAAAGCTGGAAATGGGCCCATTCCTGGCTTCCAGAGAACCTCCGGAGCTCGGGGAGGCCATATTTGCCCCCCTGGAGGCTCAAGAAAAACCTCTGGAGCCCATGGAGGGCAAAAACATCACACATACCAAAGTGGTCCCTATTTTTCTATTTGCATTTTTACATGCTTTTGAACTGCTAGGTTGGCAGAAGCTAGGACAAGTAATGGGAGCTCACTCCATTATGCAGCGCTAGGGATTCAAACCGCCGAACTGCTGACCTTTCTGATCGACAAGCTCAGTGTCTTAGCCACTGAGCCACCATGTCCCTATAATTAATTAAAATTAATAATTACTCCTCCTCATTCTTTTACTGAATGATTACAGAAGAGATTTCCTAATCCATCTGTTGGCCTTAGGTGGTACTTGTACCTGCTTACTAAGAATGTCAGGCATAGCCATGATTGTGATCCACAGCATAATTCTACTCTATGGCTAGGAGTTTCATGGAAACAGAATATGTTTGAAATTATAAGGACAAAGAATATAAGGAAGGTTTATTGGGGTATACTATATATTAGTACTGGGAGATATGGTGACCTAGTGATAGAACTCTCACCTCACAATCAGGAGATTGTGAATGAAATCCTAAATAGCAGTGGATATTTCTCTCTCTGCTGAAAACTCTGTGTAGGCCTCAGGAAGGGCTAAGCAACAATGCCCACCTCTGAATAAATATGCACTGGCTTGTATCCCTAACTTTTCTTTACTCCCCTAATTTTGCACCACACAGCTAATTAGGAAAACAAAACCATTAATAATAATTTGTGTGTGTGTGTGTGTGTGTGTGTGTGTGTGTGTGTGTGTGTGTGTGTTCCTCCTCCCGTTTCAAATATAGCTTCCATAGGCATGCCAGCCAATTTTTTTAAAAAAGGTTGCTTGATTAATGAATGAGTTTTAATCAACTGTTATATATTCATAATTTCTGTCAATAAGAAAAAGGAGAGGAGGTCTCAGTTACAAAGCATGAATACCCACACCGACGAGAAAACAAAACAGTCCATAGTGTTCATTCTCCTGGACTGATTGCAAACAGGAATGATATGGAAGTTTATGTGACTGAGGTTTGAAATCAATAAGACAACAATGTGAGTTCCACTGCTAGAGTTGAAAGAGGCTTATTTTCAGGGATCATTCATTAAAAGAGTGAGGAGTAAGGATTATTAAAATTAAAGAGGAATCCCTAACCATGAGGGCCAATAGGAATAAGAGTCAAGAGATTCCAGGTTCAAGTTGCCAGGGTCTAGTCAGGAATGTCATCAAATGTCAACACACAAATCCATAATTCAAAAGGATTCACCTGTTCTCCGGTGATAATAGAGAAAGGAGCCCTTGGAAACACAACAAAGAGTAGAAATCTGTATTCTTCAAAGTAAATAGAAAACATGATGTATATAAGCAGTCCTCGGCTTTCAACCATAATTAACCCCAGAATAATGTATGCTGTTGTAGTTGTTAAGTGAGTCACCACAGGGCCATATCTAATTTGATGACATTTTTTTGTGAAATTTAAGTAAGTGAATCACATTTTATCCAATGGGTATTTTTGCCAGAAACTGGAAGTAAAATGCCAGGAAAGGGAAAAAAAAACTCTCATAAAAAATATTACCCTAACCAGCTGAGGGATGGTTGCACCTAAAATGTCAAAATGAGCTGCTTTCACTCACCCAAAATACAATAATGATAATCAGAACTTCAAAATCAGATCCCCCCTTATTTGTGTCAGAGACACTATATAATAGCAATACCAATACCAATAGCACTTAGACTTAAATACCTCTTTATAGTGTTTCACAACCCTCTCAAAGTGGTTTACAGAGTCAGCATACTGCCCCCAACAAACTGGGTTGTCATTTTACTCAGAAGGATAGAGGGCTGAGTTGACCTTGAGCCTGGTGGGATTCGATCTTCCAAATTGCAGGCAGCTGGCTGTCAGCAGAAGTAGTTTGCAGTACTGCACTCTAACCACTGCTCTTCTGGGTTGAAAGGATTAGTCAGTGACATCATCATTGCCTGGCGGACATCCAAGGGGCTCATTTCAAGTCCCCCATCAAGGAGCTGCAGCCAATGATGGGAGCTCACTCTATCATGCAGCAGCAGCACAAGGGTCTTAAATGCGGGCTTACTAATGTATAACGCAGCACTCTAATCATGTGAGCCACCGCACTCCTAAAACCAGATCATGAACACCTTTTGAGGGATTGGTCATAAGTGAAGACTATTTGTATGGCCAAAAAAAGTCAACTCAGTGACTTGGCAAGAAATGTTCTGCTTTTATGTCCCACATAACTACCACAATAAAATTCAGGCAAAGCTTCAACTAAACATGGCCTCCATCTTGAATTTTTGTGCTGTGCAGACTTGTAAATGTGTAGTCTTCCCCTCTTCCCTTCTGTTCCATGAGTTTATAATCTATGAAATTACCTTTTGAAAAAAGACTTGAAAAAAACATTCAAATATTTATGTCTACAAAAATTCATGAGAAGCAGAACAAGAAAACAGTGAGCAACATTTACAATCGTGTGGCTAATTCTGAGCCACACCTGCTATTTCAAGGACAATTTAGTTTATTTCTTTCCATGAACTTGATCTTTTATAATATGCCTTAATGTTAGGAACATTTAGTGGACTGTCCATTTTTAATATGTATTTCACTTTTACTTTTCTGCATGTTTTTTTTTAAAAGAGATCACATGAATTTGGAGGAAATGTAGATTACAAAATAAAAATATCCAACAGTCATTTTAAACTTCGTTTTGAAAAATGGTTCATCAGTAGTGTTTTCCTGATCCTCTATGCATTCTTTTAATTAATCTCTTGATAATATAGGACAATAAAACAAGCAGAGAATTGCTATTGTAAAAAGAAAACCCTCAATAAAGTCATTACAGAAAGTTAAAAAGAAAGTGTTTGCCTAATATTGTAATTAAAAGTCTCTTTTCCCTAATAAAGTTGTTATAATACCAACAAAAGGGAAGCAAGAATTATTTCAGTTCTTTTATTTGGTGCATTACAAATGCCAAATGAAATGGAGACTTCTTTGATGTGTCAAAAAGATTTACAAAACCTTATTATTGTCAAACTGAAAAGAAGAAAGCATAAGCTTATTAAAATGTAAAGTTTTTCCAGACAGGATAACTAAAAGAAGAAAAGAGGGAAAGAGACAGTGAGAAAAAGAGAGAGAGAGAGAGAGACAGTGAGAGAGAGAGAGAAAGAAAGAAAGAAAGAAAGAAAGAAAGAAAGAAAGAAAGAAAGAAAGAAAGAAAGAAAGAAAGAAAGAAAGAAAGAAAGAAAGAAAGAAAGAAACAGTGAGTGAGAGAGCGGGGGGTGGAGGGAGAGAGGGAGAGAGGAAGAGCAGAGTGAAAATTGAAGTTAGATGTCTTTGTGGCTAGAACTGTGAAGGATTATAATAGAAAGAGACAGTTGGAGTGCAGATCAGGAAATGTCCTAGAACGAATGCAGCTGCAGACCTCCCACTCTCTTTTGTTGATGAGTAAAACTAAGTAAAATAAAAATAAACACCAGTTGAAAAGAAGAAAAGGAGAAATTAACTGTGATGGACATAGGATTGGGCTGCAGAAAAGGATGAAGAAGTAGATTAAAGAAACAGTGCTTTGGTTTGACCGAAACTAAATTTCTATTTTATTCCAAGATGTGTTTTATTATTATTTTTTCTTAAGAAAGAAGCAAAAGGAGATGAAGCAAAGGTGGGGAATGTTGTGGTACAGCTCAGTCGATACTGTTTGTGTGGAATTTAGAACTTCGTTTATGTTACATATTGATCTATCCTTCCTTAATGGATATAAGTTTGATTCAAAACAAGGACAAGAGAGCACTGTTAACAGATAATCAGAGTTGGAAGGGACCTTATAGGTCATCTAGTCCAACCCCCCACCCAAGCGGGAGATCTTACACCATTTCTGACAGATGGCAATCCAATCTCTTCTTGAAAGTCTCAAGTGATGGCGCTCCCACAACTTCCGAGGGCAAGCTGTTCCATTGATTGATTGTTCTCACTGTCAGCAAGTTTCTCCTTATTTCCAGGTTGAATCTCTCCTTGTTCAGTTTCCATCCATTATTCCTTGTCTGCCTTCGGGTGCTTTGGAAAATATATTGATCCCTTCCTCTCTGTGGCAGCCCCTCAAATATTGGAACACTGCTATCATGTCTCCCCTGGTCACTAGCCAAGCCCAGTTCCTGTAACTGTTCTTCATATGTTTTAGTCTCTAGTCCTCTAATCATCTTGGTTGCTCTTCTCTGTACTTTTTCTAGAGTCTCAACATCTTTTTTGTAATGTGGTGAACAGAACTGGATGCAGTTCTCTAGGTGTGGCTTTATAGAATGATATTAGTACCACCCTTGATCTTGATTGTATCCCTTTGTTAATACAGAGGCTGTTGAATGAGACATTGCTGAATTCACACATATCAAAAGATTTTAGGCTATCTCAAGTCTCAACAAAGAGAATAATGATGTAAAGCTATTCAACCCCACAGACAATAATGCTACCCTTCAAAAAGATCTTGAATATGTATCAGAATGGTCAAACAAATGGCAACTTCAAATCTCAACAAATAAATATTGGCAAAAAAATAAATAAATCAGAAAATAAAATACAGACCGAATAGTCAAGACCTTTTGATGATTCCAAACTCTGTCAAGAATCTTGGAGTACTCATCTCTAATGATCTAAGTGCTAGAGCCCACTGTAACTACATAGCCAAAAAGGCGTTAAGAGTTGTTAACCTAATCTTACGTAGCTTTTTCTCTGGTAATATTACACTAATAACTAGAGCATACAAAACATTTGCTAGACCAATACTCAAATACAGCTTATCAGTCTGGAACCCACATTACATATCTGATATTAACACAGTTGAGAAAGTCCAGAAATTTCACAAGAAGAGTTCTCCACTCCTCTACTCGTTGCAGAATATCTTATGCCACCAGACTCGAAATTCTAGACCTCGAAAGTCTAGAATTACGCTGCCTTCGATCCGATCTAAATATAGTATAAAAAAATCATACATCACAATGTCCTCCCTGTCAATGAATACTTCAGCTTCAATAATAACAACACAAGAGCAAACAATAGATACAAACTCAAGGTTAATCGCACCAAACTTGCTTGCAGGAAATACGACTTCAGCAACAGAGTGGTCAATGTCTGGAATACTCTACCTGACTCTGTGATTTCTTCCCCAAACCCCAAAAACTTTAACTTTAGACTGTCTACTATTGACCTCACCCCTTTCCTAACAGTTCTGTAGGGTGCATGCATAAGCGCAACAATGTGCCTAGTGTCCTTGTCCTATTGTTTCTTTTTTATTTTTCTTATATGTATCTATGTATTCATAACTGTGTTTTTACTTATACTTATTATCTTGTAAGCAATTGACAAAAATAAATAAATAAAATGTGTGTTTTAACATTACAGTTATCCATCGATAAAGTATTTGTGATTGGTCTCTCACCAATCTGGTTAACCAACCTGCCTTCCTCTCCCATTTTCCTAGTTTAAACAAAAATAAGTCTATGCATCTAATGAAGTGAGAAGTAGTTCTTGAAAGCTTGTACCTTTGAATAAATTTTGTTGATTGGAAAAAGTGCTATTGAGGTATTTTGATTTTTGGTCATCATAGACTAATATTTACCTCTTCCTAAATGGGGATTAAATTTTGTAAATGGGACTGCAATCACCAGGTTCATGCAAATAATTAAAAAAAATCTATATTTTTTCCTATAGTTGTCAACTTATGACCATCCATTTAGTGACTGTTCAAAGTTGCAATGGCACTGAAAGAAGTGACTTATGACCTTGTACTCATGACCATTACAATGTCCTGAGGTCATATGATCATCTTTTGCATCCTTCCAAGCCAGTTTCCAACAAGCAACAAAGACAACCAGATTTGCTTAACAATCGTGATTTTTATGACAAACACAGGAAAAAAAAATCATAAAATTGCGCACAAATCACTTAATGACCACAGCGCTTAGAGATGGAAGTACCCATCCTAAATTGAGGACTACCTGTACAAATCCTCATTCAATATCATAGCAGAAAATGTGTTTCCATCAGTGAGAAATTCTCAAAGTCGAATTTGAAGTTTTTGAACTTCCTTAGTGACAAAGTGATCCGAATGTCTACATGTTTGTTCTATCTTTCACGACACCATCATTTCACACCGATCTGCAGACCCCCTAGTTTCTCACATTTCAATTGGCAATCATCCTAGCATGTCCATTAAATCACTTTACGACCTTACAAACAAACTTCTCCTGGAGGGCTTTTCATTTGTTTTTGGCAGAACTGATGGAAGACAGTATCCCTAAATGGCGATAATCCTAGCAGTGTTACTTTCTGCCAGTTCCAGGAAGAAAATCAGCTCAAAAAAATATCAAAAACTCTTTCAGCAGAAGAAAACTTCCAAAGTAGATTTTAGCATAGCTTTTGTTTATACAGGCAAAAGAAAGAAAAGCTTTATTTTATACAGGCAACCCTCAATTTACAGCCACAACTGAGCACAACATTTCTGTTGTTAAGTGAGTTTTGGCCATTTTATAACATTGCTTGCCGCAGTTGTTAAATGAATCACTGCAGTTGGTGACATGGTTGTTAAGTGAATATGGTTTCCTCAGTGACTTTGCTGTTCAATAGATGATCCCAGGACCCTGGGACACTGCAACCTTCATAAATATGAGTCAGTTACCTAAACTGCTGAATTTTGATCATGTGACCAGGAAGGTGCTGCAAGGGTCATATGTATGAAAAAAGGGTCATGTCACTTTTTTCAATGCCGTTGTAACTTCAAATGATCCCTAAATGAGCTGTTGTAAGTCAAGGGCCATGTATACTTTGCAAAGTTGTGGGCATGCCCTAAAATCTGTTCCTCTTCAGCCCTCTACGTTCCCAGAAATTGAGACCATAGTGACAAAGGTAGCCTTTCTTGCATGCTCCTTAAGCCACAGTTAGCTGGTACAGCATTTTTCAAGATCAAGACAAGGAGATTTTCAAGACATTTTCAGACTGAACCAGCCCTCCTTCCAATCATCAACCACATGGGAAATGGATGCATCATTTCAGAATAGATTCGGAAGTAGTGATGTGGAATGCAAATTAAATACCCTGCTTGAGTTATTGTTACACTTCATGTCTCCTGAGCGTTGAGAAGGTCCTGGTATACAGTTTCCTAAAGAAAAAAGATCGCTGGAGAATATGTGCTGAAGGACTGTTGAAATTTTATGTATGGCGTGAGGACAGGGAAAGTCAGAAATATGCATTTCTAAACATGTCTGACCTCAAATACTAAAAAAAAAAAAATACACATTATGAAAAGATGCTCATTTAAAAACTTCTGAACGTGACTGAGCTCAAAACCGCATTCCTGAAGTGTAGGAGAAAAAAGGTAAAGACAAAGGAATAGTTATCCTGCTGTGATTATATTAATTTGGAGGGTTTGGGACTGGATCAGACGGCATGAGAATTCACAGAACTGGAATTCATTTTGCTGTCAAAAAGAGGAAGGGATGTTTTTGGGGTTCTGTGAAGGCTCCAAAGTCCTTTTTAAGAGGATTTTCCAAAATTCCAAGATCCATTTTTGCAATACCAGTGCTTGGTTCCATGCAGATGATCCACTATAAAAAAACAATCCCATAATTTTTTTTAAAATCAAAACTTGGCACCATGACTTCACCCTGATCCTGCTGTGGTCAGAAGACTGTAAAATCTCACCTGACTGGGTGATACATGATTCTGGGATGAGTATCAAAAATCATAGACTTTCACAGCAGGAAAATCTTTGGAGCTATATAAAGCTTCTCTCTTTTTTTCTTACTTTAGCAAGCAGTAGTGAAAACAAGTAGGCTAGCTCAGGATGAACTCTAAATTTCTAGCCTTTTTCTTAAATATGAGGAGAAATCAAAATATGTCATTAGTTCCTTGCAATAACAATAGGTCTTCTGCATTGCCAACATAACTACAGAGTAAATACAAAGGTGAGTATTAGTGGGATTCTGCTTGTAGGAAGCCCCTCCCCCGAAGAATGAAATATTTTGGGAAATATTAAAAAAGGCAAAATATTATATTTCCCTAAAGAAGAAATGGAGAAACATGTTTTTAGAGGCAGAAAGCAGCCCCAAGCCTTTCTTAATAACCCACAGCAGATGCCAGCACTTAAAGAGCTTATTGAAAGAGGAAGACAACTGTCTAGATGGTTCTATTCATAAGCAAAGCAATTCAAGCAGAAGCCCATTCAAGATAGGGTATTTCAAAGCTCCCTGCAGCAAAAGTTTGACAGATAACAAAGGCAGAATGGTAGGATTAGAAAACAGCCCCTCACCCAAGATCCAACACAGGAAAAAAGCCGTTAGCCACAATAGGAATTGCCCAACTCTCTTCCAGAATACAAACCCCTTCATTGCACCTCCCCCACAGCAGTCCAAACTTCAAAGTCACAGAAACCTATGAAGATCCATCCACTCATTCAACCATTTAGCCAGCTGCACCAGAATCACAAACCCTGCTGGTTCTGTTCATTGATAAATCCTTCTTTCTAATCCAACCTCCATGGTGTTTGCAGTGTCTTTCTCCCAGCTTGGAATTGAACCAGATGGATTTTCCTTCCAACATGCTTTAGGAACATTTAGCAAAATATTTGGATGAGGTTATACAAAGACACTGAAGAACACAAATTGGATTTAGCTTCATAGGGATTTATAGGACTATAAAGTAAGTGGGGATTCCTTCTTGATGGTTTTGGAGAAGTACATTTCAAGGCAGAAATCATATAAAATATGCCCAGAGAGGTAATAGGGTCACTGGAAAACTGGGAATATGTATAGACACTGATGGACAGCACTTTCCTGGAAGATGCATACAGATTTTGGTGAAATTGCTAGTTATTTTGTCAGAGATGTTTTGCATCAGCAAATTGTCATCTAAACTTCATTCTTTTCTTTCCTGAGCCTTTCTTCTAATAGCCACTTTCCCAAGTTAAAACAGACCATTTAATGAGGCTAGATAAAATAAGCATGCAATTTTGTGACATAATGACTTGCATTATTTCCTATGCTTTGCATGGCTATGAAGTGTAGGAGGGAAGCTTGCTCAAGGCGCCAGTGAGTTAATTACCAGAGACCTCTGTCTAGCAGTAACATTGAACTGCAAACCTGCAATTTTTTCCAGTCTGCTTAAATGGCTTTCCAATTATCTTCTAATACTCCCAGAATTCCCCTGACAGCATGCATGGAATTGAAATCCACACATCTGAAAAGTTGTTGAGGTTGAAAAATACTGATCTGACTGATACAGCAAAAGCAACAGCCTTGTAATCTAGATAGGATTGGAAACAAGAGGGCTATGTTCATTTTTCAAAATGAATTCCTTCTCTGTTTCCTAGATGTTGAAATTTTGCATGGGTAGTACAAATGTCTTAACATCTCTATCCCTATGAATGTGACTGGAGAAAAAAAAAACATCTCCCATTTAATTCAGTGAGGTTTTCTCCCAGAGGAGTAAGCATAAAACTATGGTCTCCGATACTTCCATTATTTCAATTTTAATCCCCAAATGCTATAGAGACAGCTGTGCAAGCAGGGCTATGAAACAACAATTAAACACTGATAACAAAAATAAATAATATTTAGGTCATGATGGAAAACAGGCACTCATTGAAGCCCTCTAGAAAAATTCACTATTTAAAGCTTTCTGGAAGACCTTCATAGAAAAGGTTAGCAGGGGCTTGAGCAGCGTGTTAGACTTCCAAGGCAGGGGTGGAATTCAAATTTTTTAACAACGGGATCTGTGGGCATGGCTAGGTGGGCGTGGCCATGTGATTGGGTGGGTGTGGCTTCTTTTTTTGCAGCATCCCCATTTTTTTGGCCTCCTGGGCCTCAGGCAAGCCTCCTGGGGGGACGTTTTTGCTCCCAGAAGGCTTCCCTGGGGCTCAGGAAGAAAAACAAATGGAGGGGCCTGCAGAACCTCCCTATGCTATATTTTGGGGCCTTCTGGGCCTCAGAGGATCCTCCTGAGGGGAGCATTTTTGCTTTCAGGAAAGCAAAAAAATGGAGCACGTGGAGGGAGGGCAGCACACACACCCTTCACGCCCCTTTTTGCTTCCTGGTCCTTGGGGAAGCCTCCTGGGCAAAGCAGTAAGACAGCGAGGATGATCCCTGCAATAGCTGATCATTGGAACATGCATGCGCGATAAGGACTGACTGAGAGAGGAGGAGAGGGGTGGGCGGAGAGGAGCGGGTCCAGCCAGGGGCACAATTAGCCGGTTCTCCAAACTGGGCAGAATCATAACAACCGGTTCTCTAGAACTGGTCTGAAGTGATAGAATCCCACCCCTGCCCCTTCCAACTCTGTTTCTCTGTTATTCTCTGTTATTTAGTCTAAGCAATAGGGGAAGGCTGTTCTTGTGAGCTAAATCCAAAAATACTGTTTCCTGGATTTGCTTTCCCCATTCTTAACAGTGGGACTTCCATGGCTGGTCAAATCAGATAGATGGCCAGGCTAGATAGATAAAGCAAGATAGATAGATAGATAGATAAAGCAAGATAGATAGATAGATAGATAGATAGATAGATAGATAGATAGATAGATAGATAGATAGATAGATACCATATTTCCTCCAAAATAAGACTGTCTTATTTTTTTTGACACCAAAAAGGTATAAGGTCTTATTTTGGGTGGATGTAACTTGCGTGCGCCCCCGTTTCACTGTCAGAGGCCTTTAGGAACTTCTCCTTCTGTGGCTGGCAAGGCTTTCCCGAAGGCCTCTGCAGCCGATAACAGATCTCTGGATCGATCCAGAGCTTTGTTCTCAGCTCCAGAGGCCTTCAGGAAAGCCTTGCCAGCGTTGCTGGCTGCAGAAGAAATGGGTGAGCAAGGCAGGTGTCTGGATGAGCAAGGCGTGGTTACAACTGTCCAAAGGTAAGTAGTAGGGCAGCTCCATACACACCCATCTCCACCCTAGTTTAATTTTTACCCATCCACTCTGGAGTGGGTGGGATCTTCATTAAGGCTTATTTTGGAGGGTAGGGCATATTATATTGGGGGTAGGGCATATTAAATTGGGCACATGTGTAAAAATCAAGCTAGGAATCCCTTTCAGGATAGGTCGCATTTTCAGAAAAACAGATAGATAGATAGATAGATAGATAGATAGATAGATAGATAGATAGATAGATAGATAGATAGATAGATAGATAGATAGAGCAAGATTAGGATTTTGAATTGTACCAGGGAACCTCTTGGTAACCAAGGCAGGAACCTCAAAATAGGATGAGATCATGAAACACATGGACTTATTGCTGCAGTTAACAAGCACTGCATTTTGGACCAACCAAAATGTTTCTTAGCGGTTTTCCATATATATTCTCCTATATATATATTACAAGAAGTCAAACTGCCTTATTATAAGGATATGAGTTCCTGTAGCCAGATCTTGCTATTCCAGGAAAAGTCCTAACTGCCTCATCAACTGGGTAAAAAACTTCCCAAATTTGGCCTCCATCCTGTATATAGCAACATACTTTACATACTATAGCATCAGCTATTGTATAGACTTAACCAGAGTAAGGTGTCACAGTTGGTAGCCATGCAGATATCTCCATCTTTACCCTTGAGAATTCTAGGGAAGCATATAAAATGTTGAAGGACGCCTGAGATATAGTTCATCAGATTGGGAGAAGTGTCCATAAAACCAAAAGCCAAGATGGAGACCATATATTTGAAGCCTGTTCCTTTTTCCACCTTCATCATCAAGATGGCCATCCTTCTGACTCTTTGGGCTCCCTTGGACACTCAGGCTACCATGTTCTAACATTTAAATCACAGGCCCTTCCGATTTTTCAAGGGCTGAAGCTGATGAGAACTCTTTTTTTCTGATATTAGCTTTGATGGAGTTCAACTTCCTAAAAGGTTCACTTCACCATTACCTTCGAACATGCTGCTTTTACAAAAAGGCATTTAGGAAAATGTTTCTTTCTACCAAAGATAATTTCATCCCCCATTCCTGTCCCAAAAGCTTTCGGTTGAAAAGGCTGCAGCCAAGGATTTGTATTACTGGAGAAAATCATCTTAACTAAAACTATAAAAACTGAGGCTCGAAGGGTTTATATATTAATAAAATTATCATTATTAAAGGAATAACAGAATAAAAAATACGGGTAGTCTTCAACTTACAACCACAATTGACCCCAAAATTTATGATGCTAAGTGAGAAATGTGTTAAGTGAGTTTTGCACCATTTTATGACTTTTCTTGCCACCTTTGTTAAGTGGATCGTTGCTATTGTTAAATTAGTAACATGGTTGTTAAGTGGATCTGGTTTCCCCATTGACTTTGCTAGTCAGAAGGTTGCAAAAAGTAATCACATGACCTTGCAACCATCATAAATGTGAGTCAGTTGTTCAAATAGCCAAACGTAAATCACATGACCATGGAAATGCTGCAATGGTCATAAGCCACTTTTTCAGTGCTTTGTAAATTTGAAGGATCATTATGTGAACTATTGTAAGCTGAGGATTATCTATAGCAGAGTTGGAAGGAACCTTGTAGATCTTCTAGTCCAACCTCTTGCTTAGGCAGGAAATCCTATACCATTTCCGACAAATGGTTGTTCAATCTCTTCTTAAAAGCTTCCAGTGTTGGAGTATCAACAACTTCTAGAGGCAAGTTGGTCCACTGATTAATTGTTCTCACTGTCAGGAAATTTCTCCATAGTTCTAAATTGCATCTCTCCTTTATTAGTTCCCATCTATTGTTTTCTTTTCAAGTTACAAGGTCCTATGCTACTGAAAATATGGATCCAGATCAGCATTTCTGGAAAGATATAGAAAAGAGTCTGACATTCAATTAAGGTATATTGTCTGCACAGAGACAGGCATGTTTCTAAACATTCTTTTTTGATGCTCTTGTTTATTTTGATATTTTTTCCTCATAGTAACATTTGCTATCTTGGAGTGATTTTTGTTAATATAATGATGGAAAATTGGAAGGATATCTGGTTTAAGAACTCTGTCTCAGTTATAGTCACAAAGCAGGCATGCTGCTTGCATGGAAATATCTTCATAAAATGAAGCTCTTTACCTCTTCTTGTGTGAAATCTGGGGAAGAGAATCATGGCAGAAACAAGGCAGATTTTATTCCAGATTTGGTTCCTCATAGATTTGGAGAGAAGCTTCCAAATTCCCAATTCCAAAAAGATTGACAGAAATTGTCACCCGAAGTTGAAAAAAAGAGGTAACAACAAAAGAGAGGAAATGTTATGAACATGATGCAAATATTGGCATTTCACCCAACATCTTATCTGTGGGCTCTGAAGAAATTAGTAAATGGTACATTCCTCTATTAATCTTCTTTTGCAATGAAAAATGAAGCAAAACACAATTGACTGAAATATCAAAAGAGTGCCAAACCTCATAAGATCATAGTCATTGGTAAATGAGGAGCAGATGGCTAATTTTGAACAATATACCAAACCCACATGATATGGGGGAACATGTCAAACTGTTTAAACATTTAGGGGACCTGTAGGATCTAAATGATTATCAATTGTTTGGCATATGCTGAACCCAATGAACAAGAATAAAAACAATTCCTTTTCACCATATTAGCAAAGATCAGTTTTACAAAAGCCTAACTTAGGTATCCTAACAATCATGAGGGAGAGATAAAAAGGTCAAGATGACAGTCAGAGACACAATAACAACAACAACAACAATAATAATAATAATAATAATAATGCAGACTCTGCAAAGAAGCAGGTGAAACCACTGATCACATACTGAGCTATTCCAAGACAATAGCTCAGATTGACTACAAGCAACATCCCAACACAGTTGCTCAGATGGTCCATTGGAACTTGTGTCACAACTACCATCTGTCTGTAGCAAAGAACTGGTGGGATCATAAGCCTGAAAAAGTGGTCAAAAATGAGCATGCAAAAATACTGTGGCAATTCTGAATACAGACTGACAAAGTTTTGGAACACAATACCCCGGATATCACGATTGTGTAGAAGAAAAAAGTGTGGATCGTCGACATTACCATACCTGGTGACAGCAGAATTGACGAGAAACAACTTGCAAAAGTCACCAGATATCAGGACTTGAGAATCGAACTACAGAAACTCTGGCATAAACCAGTGCAGGCATAATCGGCACACTGGATGCTGTGCCTAAAGACCTAGGCAAGCACTTAAAAACAATTGGCGCTGCCAAATCACCATTGGTCAGCTGCATAAGGCCACTTTATTGGGATCTGCTCACATAATCCGCCGGTTATGCCTGCGGATTAAAAGCTTAGGAAGTGTTCGACTAGTGATTTGTGATACGAAACCCAGCATGGTTATCTCATTTGCTGTGTATACTGTCATTTTTGTGTATAATAATAATAATAATAATAATAATAGCAACAACAACAACACAATAACAGAGCCAGTATGGTTTAATGGTTAAAGCACCAGACTGGAAACAGGGAGGCTATGACTTCTAGTGCCATCTTTAGCATGGAAGTCAACTAGGTGATTTTGGGCCAATCACCTGGATACTGTGAATTCTAGTCCTGTTTAGGCATGAAAACTGACTTTGGGCCAGCCACTCTCTCTCAACCCAACTCACATCAAAGGGTTGTTGTTGTTGTGGGGAAATTCAGAGGGGGAAGGAAATGTTACATTTTAGTATTAAGTAGTTTTTTCCACCTTGAGTTACCTATAAAAACAATAAAGATGGGTTTTTAAAATATCTAAAATAAATATAAACAAACAAATAATTGAAGCCCTACCACTTTTTCACAGGTATCACATTTCAGTCAGTGTTGGGATTCAAATTTTTTTACTACTGGTTCTGTGGGTGTGGCTTGATGGGTGTGGTGTGGCTTGGTGGGTGTGGTGTGGCTTGGTGGGCATGGCATGGGAAGGTTACTGTAAAATCTCCATTCTCTCCCCACCCCATGAACCTGCTTTCCAGTCCCATTCTCCTGTGCAGGGCAACAAAAGAAGACCCAGCTGGGATTCGGGAGGCAGAGAATAGATGGGGGCGGGGCCAGTCAGAGGTGGTATTCCAAATTACTCAAAATTTCCTCCACCAATTCTCCAGAATTGATCAGAACCTGCTGAATACCACCTTTCATGTAGTCCATATGAAAAAGAGGTTGGTTTTGAATGTGCAAGAACATTGAGCCCTGAGTGTTTTTGATTGCGATCACAGAAACTGTATTAGGATTAGACATTAATTTCTTACTTCCTTCACTGGTAGCAGAGGAGAAGAGGAGAAGGACATTAACTTTAGGGCCTTTGCTGTATTCCTTTTCCTTTTTTTCAACAAATAAACAAGATCAGACAGAAAACCCTCTTGTGAAGATTTTTATAATTTTTCAGAATTCCATGGAATAGATACCTAGGATCGGATAGCAAAACCAGCGTTTTCCAGTCCAGAAAGAATGAGGCAAAAGTCTCATTGAAGCTGGTTGAGCAAATGTGATTATATTATTTAAAATATTTCCTGTCATTATAAAAAAAAAAAGCTGTGGGAGGGAATCTTGAGATATTTAGGAGCGTATTCACAAAATTTAGGAATGTGACCTCCAATTTTCACTCATAAGTCTAGTTAGATGGCATTAGCACACTTTAAAATTTAGTTTATGATACGAGCGTATCTAGCAAGTGTAATAAATAAGCTGCTAAGAGTACAAGGACTGAATGTTATTTATATCTACCAAATTTACCAATTAATTTTGCATTTAGCATAAACATCAGGGGAAAAAATATCCTGAGTAGTCTGGCTAAGGAAGCAACCAGAAATGATTTATGAACACTCAAAATCTTTTTAAAATCTATATGCTTTCCAGTTTATTTTATTAATAATAAAATGACAAATAATTCTTTTAATTTGGTGCTCGTTTTTACTTATTAATGGCCTCCTGAAATTATGTGTAAGTAGTACACAAACAACAAATCAGATGGTTTGTCTGAGGTCATAAATCTTACATAAGGAAGAAAGAATATTATGAAGCAAAGAAGAAAGTCTAAAAACTAGATATAAAACTATATCGCTTGCATGGAAACCATTGAACTTTTGCAGTTCATGTAGTAGCAGGGCTCAAAATTTGGAAGGGGAAGATAATTTTTTAACCCTTTTCTTTCTAGAAGTTCCCTAATCATTATTTTTAAATGTCAAGCTGTAATTTAATAGTCTTAAAATTAAATAGCAGATTTGCAGGATCTTGTTAAAAGGTATATGGGAGAGAACAGTTATTTTATCTTCTCTGTAGTTTAAAATTTTGGACTTGGATATTCCTTGAAATTGCAGTTTTTCAAAATTTGATGAAGGAATGGATAACATAAAATAGCAAGATGAAAAACCTTCCAATCATCCCTAATCATCAATTATTTATAAATTATGAGAACTCAGTATTGTATCCCCAAAAACGATGTTTTTTTATTTATTAAAGGAGTAAAACTGAATGAGAATGGCATGCAAAACTGAACAAAGTGGCAAATCATTTTGTTCTACTCAATTTATCTAGTATTGCTAATAATTTGTCTATGGAGATTCTCAGTCATACAGCTTATAGTTGTCTCAAAGGCGCTTTTTCAAAAGACAGCTGAACTTGTTTTTTCTTTAAAGATGTTTCACTTCTCATCCAAGAACTGAAGAAGCTTCTTGGATGAGAAGTGAAACGATTTCAAGGAGAAAAAAGCATTTTGGGGAAATTGTTAATAACTATTGACAATTGTTAGTCATGGTCGTAGTGAAATATTCTAGAATAAGTTTCTTGAATACTTTTGCTTCAAGGGGAAACGTCAAAACTGGCCACTACCACTACAAGTCTTGTACATGGTACTTGTTAATCTATTCATGGTCTACTTGGAGTGAAAAGAAAGCATCTTATGAAGAAGGATTTAAATTGTCAGAAAGATGGAACAATTGAACAGAAGCTATTTTGAACCAATGCAAAAAATGCAGTCATCTTCAACTAGGTGAAGCAGTTGCTCTCAATAAAGATTAATATATCAAAAATCAGTAGGTTCTCCAAAACCTGAATATTATAATATGCTTTCTGAGTTTCATAATATCCTAATAAAATAGTATTCATATTAGAGTTTATGATTGGTTGATCACAGGAGCTATATGCAGTGTTCCTTCTCCAGCTGGTTATCTTCCAGAGAAGAAAACAGAATAGGATCCAGATTTGTTTGTTTGTCTATACTGAAACCAGAATCAAGAACATTTTAAATTGCCTCCCATCTTTTAGGCAATGCAAACATTCATCTAGAAACCACCATTAATTGCATATTTGCTTTTTTTGGTGATCTATTCTTAAAGGTTGCCTGTTGTTGATTAAGTGAAGAGATCAGTAGCCAACTATCAATGCTCTTGATCCTTACCATGCTTCATGTCCTACTGTTTTTTAAAAATGTTGCTTAACTTAAAAGGTGAGTAGAAGTAGGTATGCTATAAAACAAAATAATTTCTAGCTTCACCTATTTGCATTAAAGCTATGCTCCCCAAATTTGGATAGATTATCCAATTTGGGTAAAAATGGTTTTTGTTTGAATAACCACATCAAAACCCATTACTCATTACAACTGGGACACTTAAGGATTGACTTAAAGATTGCCATGTGTATTAAAATTCATTTGAAAATTTCCCAAAGCGTTCTTCTTATGATGAAAACCAATGAAATTAACAAATGGAATTTGTTGAAATGATATAAAGATTGGTCAATGATATAGTTTTTTTTAATGCAGGTAGCCCTTCTATTGTGACCATTTATTCAGCAACCCTTCAAAGTTATGACGATGCCAAAGGAAAAGACTTTGATGTTTGATAAGATTTTCTGCTTTGGATATTGAAGGGAAAGTTAGGGAAGCACTGCATTAAAGTTTTGTAAGTATTAAAAAGCATTCTTAAGGACTAGTTTGTCTGTTTTGCAACTGATGGCATCCTTTATGGAAGTTATTTCTCAAAATAATAGGACAAATAACAAATTACAGGACAAAATAAATAAAAGGACAAAATAAAAGGACAAGAAACAATAGAGGATAACTAACCAAAGAGAGAAGCAACCTGGAATTAAGGAGAAACTTCCTAATCGTGAGGACAATTAACAGTGAGAACAATTAAAGTGGAATAACCTGCCTTCAGAATCATGGGTGCTCCGTCATCTGAGGTTTTTTTAAACAAGAGATTGGATAACTGTTTATTTGGAATGATATAGGATCTCCTGCATGAGCAGGGATTGGACTAGAAGATCTCCAAGATCCCTTCCAGCTCTAATCTGAACTGAATTTCAGGCAGTCCCCTTTTAGACTTTGTGTATACATTCTTCAATATGTTTCTATTTTTCAGCCACTATCCTTTGTTTCTGAATAGGATGCCAGAGAACAATTTACATATTTTTATTTATTTATTTATTTGATTTGTCAATCGCTTACAAGATAATAGGTATAAGTATATACATAGTTATGAATACATGAAATGGGTACATATAAGAAAAATAAAAAGAAATAGGACAGGGACGGTAGGCACATTGGTGCGCTTATGCACACCTCCTACAGACCTCTTAGGAAAGGGGTGAGTCAATAGTAGACAGTCTAAGGTTAAAGTTTTTGGAGTTTTGGGAAAAAAACCCAGGTAGAGTGTTCCAGACATTGACCACTCTGTTGCTGAAGTTGTATTTCCTGCAATCAAGTTTGGTGTGATTAATCTTGAGTTTGTATCTATTGTGTGCTCTTGTGTTGTTATGGTTGAAGCTGAAGTATTTATTGACAGGTAAGTCATTGCTTATGTATATTTTATATACCATACTTAGATCAGATCGAAGATGGCGTAATTTTGTATGAATTATGTAAGCTATTTGTACTTTCCACACATTTTAGCATTCACCTTCCGGGTAGCTTCCTGATCAAGTTGCAATTGTCCAAGGAAAACATTTAACAATTGCCAGATTGTTCTCAAAAGTAGATTTCTGGCTTTTCCTTATATGATAGTGAGTTTCCAGGTAAATATAACTATCTCAAAATAATCAATTGAAAAGGGCAAGTTCACAAACAAGGCATTCTATATTGTATTTTCAGATCTCAGAGAGGTTTTTGGAGCAGAGAGGTTTAATAAAGGAGTCAATCTCTAACCAGAGATACTATTAAAGTAGGGACAAATTTTCATAACCTAGAATTCTCTCAGGAGATTTCCCTTCACAGCAAACACTTGTCTTGGGGTAATAAACTGTTGTGTGTCTGCACTGTGCCTTTTGTATTTGAGAGAAAAAAAAATAGTCTATGACCAGAGTCATTTCTGGTTTTCCCATCCTTCTGATTATTTGACCCTTTGAGAAAGTTATGCTTGGAAATCATTCTTTTTGTAGCAGAAACAGTAAGCTAATAAAGCCATGTGGAATCATCACCACATGATCTCTTGAAGGGAAAGGGAGCCCAGAAATCAGTGGTATGTCTTCCTGCAGATGAAACTGACCCTAATCCTAGCAGCAATTAAGCTTTTATCGTTCTTTTTATATTAATTACAAAAGAGAGAGAGATCCATAAATAATAGGATTTCTCCAGGGGTATGTATACATCTAATGTATATTTTTCTTTTACTTGGAATCCTCTGAAAAGTTTATGAAAACATCTCTTCCTCCTCCTCCTCTTTTTCTTCCTCTTCTCCTCCAAAAGTAAGTGATGAGATTCAGTGCTTAGAACAACTGATAATTATTTTCACAGCACTGAATTATAGAATGTATTGCCACAAATATTCCCAACTCAAAATAATCACAAATGAGGGTTAGATAAATTTCTGGTAGGTAGGTTAAATTAAGTATAACATTTCCTTTGTACTGAGCTCAACTTCTCATGATGTCATTGATATGTGGTTGCCATTGTTCCCTTTAATTTCCCTTTCCCCATTAAACTTTATTGAATCTATGCAAAGGATAATATTTTGATACTAATAACTCCTCATTATTGTATATAAAGTTCAATATACAATATATAAAATATTTTGTAGTATTTGTCAGAACAGAGAAAATAGATTTAGTATCATAATTAAAACTCTTTTGCATACAGATGTCCTTGACTTAGTTCAACAACTGGGGCTGGAAAATTCATTATTAAGCAGTGTGGGCATTAAGTGAAATATTACATGTCCTGATTTTACCACTTCTTTTGCTGTGACTGTTAAATGAATCACTGCAGTGGTTACACGAGACATCATGTGCTCATGATTTGCAACCTTTCCTGCCAGCTTTCCCACTGACTTTGCAAAATGCCTGCCTCCATTATAAGCACTGCAACCATTAGAAATGGCAGCCAGTTGCCCAGAGCCTGGATTTCAATCAACAGGGTGGTTTGATGATGATGATTTCATTACTTCATGAAGTCATTATTTTCAGTGCCATCAAAACTTTGAATCACAGTTAAATAAACAGTTGTAAGTTGAGACTTCCTGTAATTCTCCAAATTCTGGCCACTTTAATTTGAATATATCAGCAGAACTATATAAGTTAAAATCAGTTTAACTCTAGAAAGAGTGCAGAGAAGAGCAACAAAGATGATTAGGAGATTGGAGGCTAAAACATACAAAGGATTATTGCAGGAATTCAGTTATGGCTAGTTTAATGAAAAGAAGGACCAGGGGTGACATAATAGCAGTGTTCCAATATCTCAGGGGCTGCCACAAAGAAGAGGGAATCAAGCTATTCTCCAAAGCACCTGAGGGCAAGACAAGAAACAATGGATGGAAACACATCAAGGGGAGAAGCAGCACAGAACTAAGGAGAAACTTCCTGATAGTTAGAACAATTAATTAGTGGAACAACTTGCTTCCAGAAACTGCAAATGCGCCAACACTGAAATTTTTTAAGAACAGATTGCACATTCATTCATCTGAAATGGGTAGGGTTTTCTGCTTGAGCAGGTTAGTTGGATTAGAAGACCTCTAAGGTCCCTTCCAACTCTGTTATTCTGTTCTGTCCTGTCCTATATTTGCTCCTAGATTACTGAGGTCCTAATGCAAAACTACTGCTTTGAAAAAAGAAACCAACACAAATGGATCAGTATGACATATGTGTGGTTTGAATGATGGGTATCATCTGTTTGGGTATATTCATGTCTCCAAACACTCTTTAATTGCAAGGATGCAATTTGGACATTATTACCTTGGGAATAGTTGCAAGTGGATTCAGTGGAAAGAATAGGAATGTTCACATCTTCACAACATTCTCATCATTATTGTTGCTGTTCTCCAGAAGTTAAAGACAACTTTAGAATCATAACAACATAGGTGTACAATACATTTGCAAGGGACATCAATTGGGAGAAAAAAACACACGCCAGATTTTCTGCAGATATATTGTAAATATGATATTAGAGCTATCATTATCTCAAATCCTAATCATCGGGATGATAGGCTTACCATCTTTCCCTATTGGAAGTGCTAATTGTATCAGATTGCAATATTATAAGTTAAGCATCTAGTTTTAAGTTTTGCCCTGGATTTTTTTTTCCAGGCAAGTGTGTTGAAATCGAAGACTATCCGCCACCTTGTTTTTTAACATAAAGGATTCAGTTGTGTCTGACATCATGAAAAATGTGTTGATTTCCAATGTGTTTTCTCCTTGTTTTTATGAAACTGAATCTACAGTATGTGCAAGAAGTGTAATTTATTAAATGTCATAGATGGGTCATCTAGACCAGTACTTTGAACAAAAAATTCATATCCCATGATTCTGAAAACTGAAAGGTTAATACATAACAGATGCTGCTTTAGAAAAAAACCATTACTGGCAATGCTTTTCAATCAATGAGATGCCATTATGAACCAATTTCTTTTAATCAATGGGCCTTTATTACTTCATTTATTAAGAGAGGCCATATGCAGTTCATATAAAATAGTCTGTAGTCTCCTGCCAATATTTCTTCCCCTTCTCCCTCTCCAAACACTCTTTTTTCTCTTTCTACCTGCTTTGTATTTGGCCTCCATTATAAGCAAATAATGTGACTTTTTTGCGTCAATGAAATCTTAGTTTAATTATAACTCCTTACTTCAGAGTTCAGAAATTAAATTATGTCCTACCTGGAAAAGCCCCATTTCACAATCTAAGCTACATTTGCTATTTTAAAGATGAACAAAATTTTTGCCCATGACTGTTTAGTAGTTTTAGGTTCAAAGCATCATAAAATTGGAAATGATCATTCAGGCCATGATCCTCTGCAGGTGTACACATCTGAATTCATGCATTCTTGATAGTTGGTGGGGCAGCTTTTAGTGTACATAGTCTGCCAATGAAGGATCATTGCCTCCCTTGGTCATTGGTTTATTATTTATTTGAAAACTATACATCCCCTGCCCAACTCAACAATGGGCATTGTAGAATTAGCAAACAGCAAAATAAATAATTGCATAAAAAATCAGTTAAAATAAGAACTTTGAGTGTGCTTATGTCTTTAAATGTTAACTTGTGGAAACTGCTTTGTTAAATCCCTGAAGTTTTCTGAGTAGGCCTGGTGCCACAGTGTTAGAGTGTGGTATTACAGGTAATCTCTGCTCTGGAGTTCGATCCTGATGGGGCTTAAGGTTGACTCTATCCTTCTGAGGTCAGTAAAATGAGGACCCAGATTTTTGGGGCAACATGCTGACATTGTAAACCATCCAGAGAGTGCTGTAAAGCACTATGAGGAAGTATATAAGTTCAGGGGTGGGATTCTACCAGTTCGCACCTATTCGCTAGAACTGGTTGTTAACATTCTAAGCAGTTCGGAGAACCAGTTGTTAGAAGAAATTACTGGTCTAATCCTGTAAGGAAAGCAGGAAGGAAACATTCTGGTATTGCTTACAGAAACTGCCTCTCCGTTAACCCTTATTACATTCTTGGCAGGACTAGACTTCCTGTCTCAGGAGCATCTCTGGAGTTTTTTTTCCCTCCTTTGCTGGCACTTTGCTTGTGTGGAGTGACCATTCAAAGTTACAATGGCACTGAAAAAAGTGACTTATGACCATTTTTCACACTTACGACTGTTGCAGCATCCCCACAGTCATAGAGGCCAGGCAAGGAGATGCGTGCCTCGATGTGAGTGATATTCAGTTGGCCACACCCAGCCAATAACATGATCACCAAGCCATGTCCACCCAGTCACATGACCACCAAGTCACACCCACCACCTAAGCCACCCCACAGAACTGGTTGTTAAAAATTGTTAAAAATTTGAATCTCACCCATGTATAAATTCAAGTTACAGCCTCAAACCTTCACAGCTTCAACCTCAAACTATCTAGCATGGACCTCACCCCATTTTTAAGAGGTCCTGTCTTACTGTCCCCAATTATCTGTATTTACTTCCTTTGTTCATATTTATGTTTGTACCTATAATTGTTAACTTGTACATGTTTGACAAACAAACAAAATAACAACAACAACAATAATAATAATAATAATAATGTGCTTTTGCTATTTCTTGGCAAGATTTTTGAAACTGATTCGCCATTGCCTCCCTCCTAGATCTGAGGCAAAAAAAGTCACCCAATTGGGTTTGGGCTTAAAACTGGATTAGAACTCAACTTTGGCCCTAAGACTGTATTTGGGCCTAAGACTTAAATGGTAGCCTGGTGCCTCAACCACTACACCAAATTAGTTCTCACATGACAGTTAATGGGTAATTGTACCCAATATGCCTTACATACCTCTCAATAGGAACTCCAATCATTCTGGCCCAGCATCTAAGAAACAAGTCATGTTTTGAATGTTCTTCCATGTATTAGAGGTAGAAATAGATTATTCCATGGGTCATCTACTGCAGTGGAAAATAAAAGTGTTTTTATTGTTAAAATATTTTTCTCTAACGTTCATCTACAATTTGTTTTTCTATAGTTTAATATGTTACTTCATGTATTGAGCTTTTGAATTGGAAGGAAGCTTGGAAGTCTTTGGTCCAAACCCCTGCTGAAGCAGGAGACCATTCCAGACAAGTGGCTGTCCAGTCTCTTCTTAAAAGCCTCCAATGGTGGAGCAACCACAACTTCTATAGGCAAGGCATTCCACTAGTTAATTGTTCTCAATATTAGGAAATTTGTCTTAGTTCTAAGCCTCTTCTCTCTTTGATTAGTTTCCATCTGTTGCTTCTTCTCCTGCATTCTGGTGCTTTGTAAAATAGATTGGCTCTTTATTCTCTGTGGAGTGCCTCAAATATTGGAACACCGCTGTCATATCATCCCTATCCCTTCTTTGCATTAAACTAGAAAAACCCAATTCCTGCAACAGTTCTTCATATGGTTTAGCCTCTGGTCCTCTAATTGCCCTTTGTTGCTCTTTTCTGCACTCTTTCCAGAATCTCAACTTTGTTTATAATATGGTGACCAAAACTGGATGCAGTATTCTAAATGTGGTCTTATTAAAGTGGTACTAATATGTCACATGATTTTGATTTTATCCCTCTGTTAATGCAACCTTGTGGTTTATATTTAAATAACTGTCCACTAGGACTCCAAGATCTCATTTGCAGTTATTAGTATTGAGCCTGGTTTCACCTAATCTGTATCTGTATATTCTGATTTGTCTTGCCTAAGTGTAAAACCTTATTTTTTTCTGCATTGAATTTTATTTTGTTAGATAGGCCCCAGTGTTCAAGTTTGTTTTTTATGCTTAAGGACTTGAACCAGTGGTGGTATTCTACTGTTTCGGCCTAGTTCTGCCGAGCTGGTAGCGGTGATGAGTAGCAGAGACCAAATGGGTTATCTCCACCGCTCTGCTGCTGGGCCCACTCATCAGCCCGGGCTGCCATAATCACCTTTATCTTCTGCTTTGCACGGCACAGAAGAGTGCTGCTCAGCAGCTGCTAAAGTGATCAGGAGAAAGTGCAGACTTGCAGGAGGTGAGTGTGCTTGGCGCACGCATGCATGAAAAGTGTGTGCATGCGCAGAAAGTGTGCCCATCAAATCACACCCACCGAACTGCTAATAAAAGTTTTTGAATCACACCACTGACTTGAACTCATAATCTTCTGGTTTCTAGCCTGGTGCCTTAATCACTAGATCATAGTGGCTTTCCAGTTAAGTACACTTTATTTTTATTTATTTGCTTGTTCATTACATTTTTATGCTGACCATTTCACTGTTACAGTGACTTTGGGCTGCTTACAATGTGATGAAAAGGTAAAAAAGATAATACAAAGTGATTAAAATTAAATGGATTAAGTAAGAAGCTAATTTATGCTTCTATTAATCAGAGTGCTCCTTCATCATTTATTCATTAACATTTTAGAACAAAACTGTATCCAAAGCTCTTTGAAATGTACAGTGAATAACCATTTAAAACATTTACAACTTAAATAAAAGTTAAAAAAATCCTGTGATACAGAAGCGGAGCAGTCATCAAATTCTTAAACAATATTAATTAAAATTCAATTAGTATATGCTCAAAATATGATTAAAAAGCCCAGAAAAATAAAAAAGCTCTTTACCTGTCACTGAAATTGTGCTGATGTGAATCCCTCTAATACAAGAATTCCATGAATGGAAGCCACCACTGAAAAGGGTGCATCTTCTTATGAAGGTATGTGTAGGTGGGAGGTTTATATTGCTTAAATCTTGAAGTCAAATAAAAGTAATAGCTATTATAATCTAGATTTGTTTCAATTGCACAAATGCCAGAAATTTTAAAGTTTAAAAATTTAAAGTTTAAAAGAAAAAAAAAAGAGATGGGAAAAAAAATCTATTTAAGTCATTGGGAAAATCATGTGGTTTATATGACGATGTCAACAATTTGAACCAATATCATTGCTTTGTTTGATCTCAATGAACTTGCTTTATTTGACCCCTCCTGTTTGCCAGAAGATATGATTTGCAGTTTACATTACCCACTACATTTCAATGAAATGTGGAATTAAATGTCATCTCATATAGCACTATGTGGAAGATCATAGTTCACTGGTAAAGGACATGCTTTGCATGCGGTAAATCCAAAAATTTATCTTGGCATTTCCACTTCATAGAATTAGGAAACAAGAAATAGGAAAAAACATGTTTTAAATCCCTGAAAACCTCATTGCATCTGGTTATATTTTTGAGAGGCAAGCTTATGTTGCTGATGTTGTTAATTGATTGAGCATTATCTCAAAAGATGGTGTAGAAATATTAATTACATGGTTCTACCCTGATTCTGCCATTCACTTTACCATTTTTATAAGTCACACTCTTTTGCAAAGCTTTTTCTGATGCTTCCATTGCTTATTGGATTTTCCTAGAAATATGTGGTACTTTCTGTTTTTATTTTTACATCCTAAAAAAAGCTCATGATCCAGAGGTAGTATTCAGCAGGTTCTGACCAGTTCAGGAGAACCAGTAGCAGAAATTTTGAGTAGTTCAGAGAATTGGCAAATACCACCTCTGACTGGAGATTTTACAGTATCCTTCCCCTGTCATGCCCACAGAACCGGTAGTAAAAAAATTTGAATCCCACCACTGACATGATCCTAATTTCAACTTCCTTTGATACACGATTCATGACAAAAACTCTATGTTGAAGTGTGAAGACTCTGAACAATCAAAGAGACTAAAACAATGGATTATCTATTCTATATGACTCTGTGGCCCTTTGTGAAAAGAGGTGCTAAGCTCAGAGATGGTAATATCTGTGGTGGGAATGTTGTATGTGTCCACCTACATTCCTCACTTTCGTGAGCTGGAAAATTCTGGGAGTTGAAGTCCAGACATCTTCAAGCTGCTAAAGTTGAGAAACACTGACTTATAGGAAAGAGTTGCTTTTATCTTAATAATCTTATGAACGATTTCTCTAGGGAGAGGTTTAGAAATGATTCACAATTATTTTCAAATATATTTCCATCACCTCTTCTAGGGGCAGGAATGTTGTCATTCAAACATACACACATACACACACACACACACACACACACACAAACGCAAACATACACACACACACAGAGGGATTGGCTGCTGGGCATTCGCAGGGGTTTGGGAGAGCCTCTAGTTAAGATTCTGCACAGTTCAAAGAACCCCCAAATCCCAATCCTGGCTGGCCCTGCCCACTCTGTCCCTCCTCTTCCAGGAGTCGCCATGCAGCCCATTTTGGCAGAGGTGGGATTCTACAGGTTCACACCTATTCGCTAGAACCGGTTGTTAACATTTTAAGCAGTTTGGAGAACCGGTTGTTAGAAGAAATTACTGGCCTAATCCTGTAAGGAAGGCAGGAAGGAAACATTCTGGTGTTGCTTACAGAAACTGCCTCTCCGTTACCCTTATTACATTCTTAGTAGGACTAGACTTTCTATCTCAGGAACATCTCTGGAGTTTTTTTCCCTCCTTTGCTGGTACTTTGCTTCTGTGGAGTGACCATTCAAAGTTACAATGGCAAAGTGACATGACCATTTTTCACACTTACAACTGTTGCAGCATCCCCACAGTCATAGAGGCCAGGCGAGGAGATGCGTGCCTCGATGTGAGTGATATTGAGTTGGCCATGCACAGCCAGTCACATGACCATCAAGCCATGCCCACCAACTAAGCCATGCCCACAGAATCGGTTTATTTATTATTTATTTATTTTATCAGATTTATATACCGCCCTTCTTCCAAGGGACTCAGGGCTGTGTACAGCCAAAATAAAATACAATATAAAATTACAAAAGTTAAAAATAATTAAATTCATGGCTGCAATTTACAAATTATAACTTAAAACCCCAATAATTAAAATACAAAAACCAATTTCTCAACCCCAATTTAAACCCTAATTTAAATCAACCCAGGTCGGCCTGCTCAAAGTGCTAGGTTTTCAAAGCATGTCTAAAAGCCCTCAGGTCAGTGGTTGTCCGTAATTCAGGAGGCAGCTCATTCCAGAGGACGGGTGCCCCCATAGAGAAGGCCCTATTCCTCGGGGTCACCAGGCGGCACATGGATGCCATTGGGACCCAAAGGAAACCCTCCCTGTGGGAGAGCACCGGTCGGTGGGAGACTACTGGCAGAATGTGGTCTTGCAAGTAACCTGGTCTGATGCCATGGAGTGCTTTAAAGACCAAAACCAATACTTTAAAATGAACCCGGAAGGCCACCGGCAACCAATGCAACTTGCGCAGGAGGGGCGTCACATGGGAGTTTTTTGACGCTCCCATGACCACCCACGCAGCCGCATTTTGCACCAGTTGAAGCCTCCAGGTACTCCCTGCAAGGAGCCCCATGTAGAGGGCATTACAGTAGTCCAGGCGGGAGGTGACCAGGGTGTGGGTGACTGTGCGTAAGGCATCCCGATCAAGAAAGGGTCGCAACTGGCTCACCAGGCGAACCTGATAAAAAGCCCCCCTGGTGACGGCTGTAATATAATCTTCTAAAGACAGCCATACATCCAGGAGGATGCCCAGATTGCGAACCCTCTCTGTGGGGGTCAAGATCTCATCCCCAATAGCCAGCGACGGAGTCAGCTGACTATATTGGGTGGCCAGAAACCACAGCCACTCAGTCTTGGAAGGGTTTAGTTGAAGCCTGTTCCTGCCCATCCAAATCCGCATGGCCTCCAGGCACCGGGACATCACCTCCACAGCATTGTTGGGGTGGTTTGGGGTAGAGATGTAAAGCTGAGTATCATCAGCATAAAGATGGCATTTCACCCCAAAACCACAGATGATCTCGCCCAGCAGCTTCACATAAATGTTGAAGAGAAGAGGGGAGAGGACCGACCCCTGAGGCACCCCGCAAACGAGGGGCCTAGGGGTGGACCTCTCCCCCTCCTGTCAACACAAATTGCGAGCGGTCAGAGAGGAAGGAGGAGAACCACTGCAAAACGGTGCCCCCAACTCCCAGCCCCTCCAACCGTTGCAATAGGATACTATGGTTGATAGTATCAAAAGCCGTTGAGAGATCTAATAGGACCAGGACAGAGGAATAACCTCTGTCACGGGCCCTCCAGAGATCATCAACCAACGTGACCAATGCTGTTTCGGTGCTGTAACCGGGCCTGAAGCCTGATTGGAATGGATCTAGATAGGTTGCTTCCTCCAGGTACTGAGGAGCTGACACACCACCACACTCTCAACAACCTTCACCATAAAGGGGAGCTTGGAGACTGGACGGTAGTTATTTAAAAAGGCCAGGTCCAGGGTGGGCTTTTTGAGGAGGAGTCGCACCACTGCCATTTTCAAGGCAGTAGGAAGCTATCCCTCCCTCAACGAAGCATTGACAATCCCCTTTAGCCAGCCTCGTGTCACCTCCCTGGAGGTAGAAACCAACCAGGAGGGGCACAGGTCCAGCAAGCAAGTGGTGGTGTTCAGCCTCCCAGCAACCTGTCCATGCCCTCAGCAGTCACAGGATCAAACTCCTCCCAGATAACAGTCTCAAGACTTGCCCCGGACACCAATTTGTTGTTAACAAATTTGAATCCCATCCCTGCGTTTTGGATACAGGTAAATGCAGGGTGTGCATGGAGGCTCGGGAGGATGAAAAATGGGCTAAAAGTTCGGGAAGGCTGGAAACGGGCCCTTTTCGGCTTCCAGAGAGCCTGCAGAACCCAGGGAGGTTGTTTTCACCCTCTTGAGGAAAGCCTCCAGAGCCAGGGGAGAGCAAAAACGTCCACCATAGTGCAGGAGGCCACGCCCACCATGGCCACACCCATCCAGCAACCGGGCAGAGAACCCATTGCTAAATTTTTTGAAGCCCACCCCTGCATACACACAACATCACAATGTCCTTACCTAATGAATGGGTGAAGAAAAAGTCATAAATCATTTCACAAAGGAATCTGGTAGCTTGAATGTACAGTATATGTCTAGCAAGATCCTTGTTTCTTTTTCTTTCTTTTTCCTTTTTTTTCCTGGAAGATCAGAAACAATCTCCCTTTGCCATCCAGCATGGAGCAGAAGAGAAGAAAAACAGATGAGCTGCCAATTCTCAGATGACATACCCTTGCCAGGATATTTACAATAACAAATGCAGCAATCTGCATTCTGGTGAAAGATGGATTTTGAAGAGGAGCGAGGGTTTTTTTTGTCTATGTGCATGCATGTGCGTGCATATGTTATTATGTAGTAATAATAATAACAAATTCAAACCTCATTGATGTACCCAAGCAAAGTTCAAGTTGCAAAGTTCAAAGAATCCCCATCTCAAAGAATTATATGTCTCTACCATCTGGAAAATATAGGATTTGATATACTGTATTTAAATTAGGCAAATATGTGTACTTCAGAAGGTTGTATTAATGTCACTTCCAAGAGCTGCAGGCTTCTGCCAATTCATTAGCTCTCAACCTATAGTAAGAAAGCAACCATTCAAAAAAGGACAATTAGGAACATATGGTACATATGTGCTAATATTGTAACTATACTTCTATTCCAACAGCCAGTACTGAGATGTAACTTTCCACTTTCCACCAACAAAAGTAAATTTAGAACATAGAAATTACTTTCTGATCATATCTGGAGTAGAATCTAAATGTTGAAACTCTGGAAAGAATGAGGAGAAGAGCAACAAAGATGATTAAGGAGTTGCAGGCTAAAACATATGAGAAACATTTGCAAAATTGAGTATATCTAGTTTGATAAAAGGAAGAGTAGAGGTGACATGATTATGGTATTCCAATATATGAAGGGTTGCCACAAGGAAAGGGTCAATCTATTCTCCAAGTCACTTCTTCACCTGAAGGCAGCACAAGAAGCAATGGATGGAAACTAACCAGTGGTAGGATTCAACATTTTTTACTACCAGTTCTGTGGGCATGGCTTGGTGGGCGTGATGTAGCTCGGTGGGTGTGGCTTGGTGGGCGTGGCAGGGGAAGGATAAAATCTCCATTCCCACCCCACTCCTGGGAGAAGGTTACTGCAAAATCTCCATTCCCAACCCACTTCAGGGGAAGGATACTGTAAAATCCCATTCCTTCCCCACCGCACTAACCTGCTTTCCAGCTCTGTTCTCCTGTGCAGGGCAAGAAAAGGAGACCCAGCCGATCAGCTAGGACTCGTGAGGCAGGAAATAGATGGGGGTGGGGCCAGTCAGATGTGGAATTTGCCAGTTCTCCGAACTACTCAAAATTTCCACTACCGGTTCTCCAGAACTGGTCAAAACCTGCTGAATACTACCTCTAAAACTAACCAAACAGAGAAATAATTAGAATGAAGGAGAAATTTCCTGACAATGAAAACAATTAACCAGTGGAATGGCTTGTCTTCAGAATGTTTGTGTGTTCCATCACTGGAGGCTTTTAAGAAGTGGCTGGATAACCATTTATTTGAAATTATATAGGGTCTCTCCCTTGAGCAAGCATTAGACTAGAAGATCTTCAAGGCCTTCCAACTCCGATGATGTTCTATTCTGTTCTATGTTTGGTGTGAGCTATCAATAAATAATTTTAATGGGTCAAATTATTAACTTAGTTTAAATGTAAAAGAAATGAAATCAAGTGTTGATGAAACTCATCAGTATGCTATTATACAATGATTGGCAACAGCTCTTCAGGGTTACAAGAGGATTGGGCCTCAGCCTGCCCAAATTTTCCCTATTGTTCTGCTCTTGCACAGAGGTAGATTTATATCTGTGCAAATGCAGATAGATAACTCAAAAAGCTTCCATAACAAAGTTCATTTATTGGTACATCAGGTATCCTCATAACTCATATTTGTTCCTCTTTCAATGACCAATCCTTTGTATATCTACCTTGCACATGGAAAATAGTTATCTCCTAACCCAGCGGTAGGGAACCTTGGTTCTTTTATCACTGATGGACTTCAACTCCCAGAATTCCTGAGTGAGCCATAAAAGTTTCCCCATCCCTGGCCTAGTGGTTTTTCAGTTGTGAGGGAAATCAATTTTTGACTTGAATGGGACTGTTTAATATACAAATGTAGGACATATAAAGAATATTGAACATTCAAGTCAAAAATTAGGACATTTGTATATTGAACAATCCCATTCAAGTCAAAAATTGATTTCCCTCACAACTGAAAAACCAGTAGGCCAGGGATGGGGAACTTTTAATAGCTCATTCAGGAATTCTGGGAGTTCAAGTCCATAAGTGATAAAAGAGCCAAGGTTCCCTACCACTGTCCTAACTCATCCCGTATCAATAGAGGGAAACAATGTTATCAGTATATGAGTGCCGGTAAGAATGGAGGGCAACCTCCTTCAACCCCTTGAGGGTCAATTTAGTGGCCAATCAGGATTACAGATGTGGCCACGTGATATGAACTACGTTTCCCAGGATACCTTTAACTACATTTCCTATGATGCATTCCATTAAGGAGACAGGTCACAATTCCTAAGTAACTAACCCATTCCCATAAATTGGCTGAAACAGCACACCTATGACTTCATCTCACTTTAGCAATTTTTATGAATCCTTGATACATTGCTCATTCAAAATCAATGATTGTGAAACTGTATTTTGTGTGTGTTTTGTTTAAAACAAATGTTAAAAATGCAGTGTTACTGAACATATTTAAAAACAATAAATAAACAAAAAATCTTTGAGCTACCCCTCTGAACGGTAGTTGAATATACAGATTTCATTACATCAAATCCAGAAATATGAGAAACCAATCAGGCATGTATTACAGATTATTATTTTCTACAGAAATAGTATAGACTGCACTTGAACAGGCTTAGGTTTGGATGCAATAGACAATTGTATCCTTCATGTGAGTTATATTGAAATTTCCTGTGGCTGTATTGGATAACAGGGAATATATGAAATCATCAGTCATGCTTAAGGCAGGAATGACAAGCCAAGAGAGAAATTGTCAGAAAAATAATCTTGTCTGAGAAGCAATGGGAACCTTCTCCTGAGTTGATTTTTTTTTCTTTTAAAAAAGGGAAAAGAAAAAAGATTAATGCAACCATCCTTTTGCAAAATAATGTATCTATATAAAACTGATTAGTATAATGAATTGCTTTCCCAAAGAAATAGTGTGTTGGACCTCACATTGATAGGTAATTTGGGTTTTTCCTATCCATTATAGCTCGTGACAGGAGTCTTTGATAGAATTATGATTGCAGAGTTGGTCCATTTGCATGGAGTCTCACAAAGGCATGTAAAATTCTTTTACATGGTGTGGGTGGGGTGGTCATATTATTATTGGAGATTCATTCCTCTCCTTTATTGCTATCTAATTATGTGAAAGATATCCCAGATAGGTTTTCTTCCCTTTTTCCTTTTCCATTCCTTTTGTCCTTTCTTTTCCTACCTGCTAGAATTCAGAGTAATATTAAAGAGAATAGATTCCTGTATGTTCCCCTTTAAATAGATCAGATCATATCTCAAGCAGGTTAAATAGCAATAGCACTTAGACTTATACACCACTTCATAGTTCTTTACATCCCTTTCTAAATAGTTTACAGAATCAACATATTGCCCTCTAACAATCTCGATCCCTTTTTTTCCGACTTTGGAAGGATGGAAGGAATCAAAAGTGAAATGAAAGTCAGCAGAATTAGTCTGCAACACTGCACTCTAACTATTGAGCCACCATTGCTCTTAAGTTAAAACCTTATTCTCACAATTCAGAGAAAGTGCTCATTTTCTGTCCTTGAGTTACTGAAAAACACTATTATAAATGTTATTTATTTATTCAATTTATATGCCATCCATCCCCCATAGATGTACCCTTCTGAAAAAAAACCCTTGCCTTTAATATTTTTACAAATAATTCAAGACAGCAAAAATACATAATACCCCTTCCTCCTCTTATTTTTCTCCATCAATAAAAATGAGAGAGAGTGGTTGGTTCAAAGTGATCCAACTGGCTTTCATGCCTAAGGCAGGACTAGAATTTACAGCAAGGGTCTTCAAACTTGGCAAGTTTAAGACTTGTGGACTTCAACTCCCAGAATTCCTGAGCTAGCATGACTGGAGGAGGAATTCTTGGAGTGGAAGTCCACAAGTCTTGAAGCTGTCAAGTTTGAAGACTCCAGATTTACATTCTCCTGGTTTCTAACCTGGTGTCTTTTATCACTAAAATTCGGTTTCCTGATGATTAGTCCAAAGCATCTCAGCCAGCTTTCATACTTCAAGTGGGACTAGAAATTATAGTCTCCTGGTGATTGGCCCAAAGACACTCTGCTGGCTTTGATCCCTAAGGCAGGATTAGAATTTCCTGATTTCTAGCCTGGTGCCTTTATCACTAGAAAGTGATTTCATGTTAGCTTGCCATTTGGTGGTCAAGTCCTGGTTTTGCATCAGCAATGCATGCTCGGGAAAGGAGTTAATAGATTCCTCTGGCTTGGTTCCCCTCTTTCCTACTAATTTATCACCAGCTGGATGAGCCAAATATCAACTGACTGTGAAAGTTAAGGGATGGGGGGAATTTAGAATTAAATCTTGGAACAGATAGGAACATATTTGACTCATGTGTTCCTCAGTAGGATAGATCTTCATTCTGGTTTGTAACAAAGGCATAGATCTGACTTTGATTCATTTTTAAATATTCTGCTCAGGAAGTCAGGTCCTAAATAGTGAATTGAGTATTCATTATGGGAAGAAAAGTGGAAGAAAAATAACTATAAAAGACACTGATGCTAATACTAGTTTTTCCTGTCAAAAAGGCCTAGTATTTTTTTCTGTCTTGTGTTCAGGATGCCAGATAACTTCTCCCCAAAAAAGTTTATTTTAATTTTAAAAGAGAAGAATGGTGCTTGTCCATTGCTGCTATTTTCTGTGACCTCTTTCGATCTCCAGGAAATTTCCTTGGTCACTGAAGTTTCCAGTAAGAAAGGAACTATTTCATAAGTCTTTGTTTTAGGACTTAATGGAAGTAAAGGAAGTCTCATTTGGATGTAAAAAGTTTCCTGATTTCTCTAGCACACAACTACCAGTAATGGAATATGGTTATGCCACCTTTCTATTATTTATAGTATTCATTTTAAAGATTGTTTATGCCAAAAATACAAAGGCCAATGGACAAGCTCTCCCCAACTTTCCATCATAAATGCTTTATTTATATAACTTTACTATAAAGGCACCTTGCTGTTTCAGTCAGTAGATGCTGTCCTAACACCAGATGTGATCGCATGGACTGTTTGAAATAATATAATTTGCTTTTTGTGTCTGTTACTTCTTTCTTCTGTCCTTCACTGACACCGCCTTTTTTTTATTTTATATTTTTGAAAGTACAAAGTATGTCCAGCTGAAAAACTGTAATCAATCCATGACAGATACTAAATAGGTACTTATGAAATTGATGCCTGAAAATAAGATGCCTGGTAACTGGAGAGAGAGAGAAAAGGAGTCAGAAACAGCCATGGATTATGAATGAGGCATTCAGTATCATGGAGAGAATATGATTACAAAAATCAAGGATCTGGCATAGAGGGAAACTGAACAAGCTGAGGGTGGCAGGATCTTTGATTGGGCAATGCAATTGATGAAGTGAGGCAGGCAGAGATTCATCAGACGAGAAATGAAAGTGTGGAAATAGAGTCGGAGAGTCGAGGAAGGTACGGAAAAGTCAATCTTTGACGATGTCAAGAGCTGCACTGAGTCACTCTGTCTCTCAGAACCATCAAGGCAGCAGATGGCAAAGAGCTAATGAAGCCCGGAAACGGTGCTAACTGCTTCAAAGAACACCTTGCAAATTGCACAACGTCACAAAGGGATGGCCTGCAAAGGGGCTGTGTGTGCACTCAGGTTTGGATGAGGCCTCAATCAGCCCAAGCTGAGCCTGCTAAAATTTCCATTTGCGAATCTCTGGCCACTTTCTTTTTATAATTTCTTCCCTCAAATAAGAGGTGTTTCACGCTGATCCTTGCGCCACTGTTGTCTTTTTGTTTTTTAAAAAAAAGGAACCAAAAAATCCCCTATAGCTAAATAAGGATGCAGTAAAAGTAAATAAGCATAATACTGGTAATCTTCAACTTACAGCTGTTTGTTTAGAAACTGTTCGGGGTTGCAGTGATATTGAAAAAAAAGTGACTTAGAACTGATCCTCACACTTACAATATCACAGATCCCCACAGTCACATGATCAAAATTTGGATGTTTGGCAGCAGCCATGCACTTACAACAGTTACAGCTTCTTGGGTTGTTGTTCATCCTTTATTACCTTCCCACCAGCTTTTGTCAACCAGTCAATGGAAGGAATCATAGAACAGAATAGAATAGGAATGGAATAACAGAGTTGGGGGGGCACCTGAGAGGTCTTCTAATCCATAGAATAGAATAGAAAATATGGAATGGAATGGAATATAGAATGGAATGGAATGGAATATAGAATAGAATAGAATGGAATGGAATGGAATATATAATAGAATACAATAGAATAGAATAATCACTTTATTGTCACTTTGAAAGACAATAATTGGCATACATTAAAATTGGCAAAAATTAAAATGAAATTAGCAAACTTTAAAATGAAATTTCATTGCATACAGCTCTCAAAGGGCCACTATCTCCAATATGCACTACATAACAATGACAGAATACATACAAAATTATGCATATACCCACATGTATTGTATGACCATATATTCGCTTAACAATTGCATGATTCAAATTAACTGCAGTGATTCACTTAACAATAAATTCAGGATACAGGATTGCTGGATTGCTGGATATGCAGAGCATGAGTGCAACTTTACTTTGGCTTATCATACTGTGTGAATTCCATGACTGAAGAGGAATATGTGTTCATCTGAGAACAAGCAATTTATTTACTGGATTTATTTACCATCTAAATTTAAAGGACAAGCAGTGCCAGAATCCAATTATACAATACATCAGTGATATAATATAACTGAACCATTCCTGGATGTGATGGCTCTATTCAGAATTTGTCCAAATATCCTCCAGAAGAGTCAGGTTTTACAAGCTTCTAGAAGGCCTAGAAGGTAGAAGCAGTAAGAAGAGGCTACTCATGTGGAGAAGGGTCCCCACAAAGAATGCCCACCGTCAAGCCCTTCCTCTTTCATCTTGTGAAAGAGAAGAAACTTCAGGAGACACTCCTTGACCCCACATCAAAAGTTTTCAGTTTGGCACCGTTCTGTTAATGTGTGATGGCATGTAATCTGGATTTATAGGAGAGAGGGGCTCTTTCACAGAGGCCAAAGAGACAGCAGAACTTGGAATGTCTGATGGTAAGAAAGAAGTCAATAGCATACCTTCCCTAGCAGTTCACCAAGTATATCTGTAGTTATGCAGATAGTTGCTTCATTCTGGCAAGATTCCAGGGGTGGGATTCAAATTTCTTAACAACTGGTTCTGTGAGTGTGGCCTAATTTGTGGATGTGGCCTGGTGGTCATGTGACTGGGTGGGTGTGGTTTGTATGTAAATATTGTAAATATTTATGTAAATATTGAGGTTTTTATAAAAAAAGAGCAACTTTTACCCAAAACCAGGCAAAGCAGGCAGGCAGATTGAGTTGCTCGCAGAATCACAGTCACTCACAGATTTACTTTTCTGCAATCTGCTACCTGCACTGAAAAATAGAAGCTTCAGTCCTAAGGAAGGTTCAGCTCTGCTCTCAGGCCACTTCTCACTGCCCCTCATTAACCCCCTGAATACACCCCTAACTGGGTCTCAGGGAAGCCTCCTAGGCAAAAACAAAGCAGTACAACAGTGATTTAGATTATCTAGAAAGCAAGAAATCCAACAATTTGCTGTTTTCTAGCAAATCTAAATCATCTGGCACAACTGATAGTTGGAACAGCTGATTGTTGGGGGAGGGGAAGGAAAAATAGCAACTTACCAAAAATTAGACGAAGGCACAACACAGGCAAGTTGGATGGCGTGTATGCCAGGTAAGGAGTGACTGGGTGGGAAGGGGTGGGCAGGGAGGGGCAGAGCCAGCTAGAGGCACAATTTGCCGGTTCTCCAAACTGTGCAAAATTGTAACAATCGGTTCTATAGAACTGATCCGACCAGGTAGAATCCCACCCCTGAAATATTCTTTTTATAACAATAAAACACATGTCATTCTTGGGTTTTTTTGGGGAGGGGGAAGTAAAGTAATAAAGTAAGATTAGTTCATTTGAGTATACTTATTATCTGGACTACCCTGGAAGGCTGATTTCAATCTTGCAAGACTGAAAGGTTTTTTTTTTCTGCTTGCTTTTCATTCTTCGGAAAACTAGAGAAGGTGTGATGGAATGTGGTGAGGAGGTGGATTTCCAGGAGGGTGGGGGTGCATTTCAGATGAGTAAGAGGTAATTAAATCCAGATATTATGTGTGAGAGAAAAAAGGTGAAGATAGTTTCTCCCTAACAATTCACAGAGTATACAGCAAATGCAGATAGTCAAGGGCTCACTGTGGCAACATTTTACCTATAGGTGTGAAACAAAAAGGAACTCAACTTGTCCATATGTCATTTTTTTTTTTTTTGTTTCCAGACTGACAGAAGGCCCCTTTTGAAACACTTCTATGCTTGCCCCCCACCTGCAAACTGAGATTTCCTCCTACTTGAAAGATTGGGATGAACACAAATGTTGCCTACGGTCTAAGAATCATGGTGGCTCAGTGGTCAGAATGTAGTATTGCATTTCTATCATGATCGATTCAAGGTTGACTCAGTCTTCTATCCTTCTGAGGTTGGTAAAATGAGGATCCGGATCACTGCGGGTAATATGCTGACTCTGCTGACTCTAAAATTGGATACCACTCATCACCATGTTTAGCAACTGAAAATCTGCTCCCAAATGTAGTTATAACTCAAGGACTACCAGTAATGCAACTGTATAAATTGAACCACCACACAGAGACCTGATTCTGACAGCAAGGTTAATTTCAGCACCTTGGCATATGCATAATTACTATTTTATATTCTAAAACTTTCAGCAATAGTCTTGGTAATATGTCCTTTTTTCTGGATGTTATTTCAGGGAGGAAAAATCATATTTAGCTTGACGTTACTTTTCTGGAAGTAAAGCCCTATTAACTGATATCTCTGCTTCAGCTACCTTGCATATTTGAAGTAGCCATATTATTATTTCTCCATCCATTTTTTGGTTTTCAAATCCTCTCTAATCTCAGTGAATCTTCCCTAGACCATCCAATTTATTGCATTTGGTTTAACTACCTGAACTTAATCTTGACACTCTGAAACAGGTGGTGGTGGCATTTTGCAGTCTTTGCTTTGAAAGCCTGAACAGCTGATTGGGGAGAGAGAGGGAGACCTTTAAAATTAAATCAACCACCGAACTTCAGTCACTGAAATGCTTGAATATTAAAACTGTTTTGCTGTATACAGATTTTTTAATTCATTGCTTTTGAGTTTATCTCTGTGTTACCCAAAATTTTAGATGCATTTTTGATTTACATTTTATATTATCATGTTATAATAAGCTGCCCTGGGAAAACTCATTTTTGAAAAGGGAGGATACATTTCTTTTTAAACAAATAAATTATACGTAGATATACCTTTGAAATAATGCCAACTAAATTGGGAAGAGATTATTCTTTAGTTTTACTGACGTTTATAACCTCTAGTTCGGTTTCCTGAATTTCAAAGAACAAAAATTGGTGGAAAACAAGCTGTCTTTTAATCGTGTCTAATTTTGTTCATTCTTCCCTCAAATATTTAGTTTTGGTTCTATAAAAATCTCTTTATGTAAATATTAAATCTATTAATATAAAACAAGCCGGTGGGTTAGAGTTTTCTTTCACAAATGCAGGTACAGATAATCCTTATAGCTGGTTACTCAATGACTATTTGAACTTACAGCCTACCTTAACAAGGGACTTACGACCTGGATCTGACTGTTGCCCCTCACCCCACCCTTGTTGTTATGTAACTCAGCAGTGTGGTCATTTGCAGTATCCCACAGTATCATGACTGTATTTTATGATGGCTTTGCAAAACCACACCATGGCAGATAATAATTATGGCGTTTGCTTACTGATCATGATGTTGATTTTATGACTGCATCTAAAAACATGAGTGACTCATTTTATGACTATTACTTTATGATTTATGACCATAATGGGTAGGTTCTATTATGTCTCTGGAGGTTCTAAAATATCCAAGTCATAGTTGTCCCAAAGGTGCTTTTTCAACTGGACTTTCCTTGTTTTTCCTAGAAAATTCTTCAAGGAATAGCAATAGCACTTAGACTTATATGCTACTTTACAATGTTTTACAGCTCTCTCTAAGCGATTTACAGAGTCAGCATATTGCCCCCAATTTGAGTCCTCATTTTACCCACCTCAGAAGGATGGAAGGCTGAGTCAACCTTGAGCCTGGTGGGATTTGAACTGCCAAATTGCCAAATTGCAGGCAGCCGATAGTCAGCAGAGGTACCCTGCAGTACATCACTCAAACCACTGCACCACTGAGAAAAAGCACCTTTGGGACAGTTCTATTATGATTTTAACTTGCAGACTAGCTATACTTCTAGGTAACAATACTACACAACAGTGGTGGGATTCTTTTTTTTTTTTTACTACTGGTTCTATGGGTGTGGCTTGGTGGGCGTGGCAGAGGAAGGATACTGTAAAATCTCCAGTCAGAGGTGGTATTTGCCAGTTCTCCAAACTACTCAAAATTTCCGCTACCACTTCTCCAGAACTGGTTAGAACCTGCTGAATACCACCTCTGCTACACAAGCGAAGACCTATTAATCATAGTGGGATCTACTACCTACCTGTACAACAGAGCTTCATGATTAATTGTATCATGGGCACTGTAGTTTTAATGCTGCATGAACATTATATCCTTACTCTTTTTCTTTCATTATGAGGGGCAAATAACATGGGTTTTGTTATTGGTTAACTAACATAGTTACCTTGTATTTTAACTTGATTTATTTTCTCTCTTTTAAAATGATGTTCAGAGTTATTAGCTTTTAACATTCCTAAACGAATAAACAAATTGGAGACTAGCTCCTGATAAGAAAAGTTTCTCAGTACAATCTGAGGTCTAGTTTATCTCTTTTGTGAACTCTAAACAACCGTTTTCCTTACAATTAAGCCCCTTCTGACATCAGACCTCATGTATGATATTATGGGATGCAAATATAACATGTTTGACTACATGTAACTGATTTCCTATGCAAAGGGGAGGTATTTTTATTCTGTCCAATCAACTTTCCTCTTGCATTTTCTTGGTTGTGTTAATTATAAAAGGAGGAAGGGAAACATCGAGGTCCTCTCTCCCTTTTTCTTAGAGAAGCCCACTTTATCAGTACCCTAATAAACTGCTTTTAAATAATCTTCCAACTCAGTTGTTTATTGGGAAGGTAAACTGAGGCAGAACCTAGAGCCATATTTGGTTTTCACTATGCACACAAAAAATTCAAGATGTCCTATTGCAAGAATCTGTAAAATTACATGAGAGAGCCGGATAACCAAAGAAGTTTAAGATACCAAGAACAAAGCTGATTTAGTGCAAAACTATTAAAATATTACCAGGCTGCAAATATCTGGAAACTACAAAGCAGTGGCCTGTTTTGAATGGGTCAGTTCTCCCTGATAAGTTAAAAGAGGCAGTGTCTCTTCCTCCACTCAAATTGCTTCTTGCAAATGAGGTCATATAAATGTCTTAGTTTTAAAAGTAGTTTCCATACTTCACTGTAAGGAAGTTTAAAATCGTCTTTCACCTTTTCTACCAAGTTCACAGACCAAGACCAAATGTACAATTTATCAAAGGAAAAGTACATTAATGGCAACCTCAGGTGGTTTTGCTTAACATGCAGAATTTTCCCCAACAATTCTGAAACGTACAGGCCTCGGAAGGCTTTCCCTTTTTAAGTTCTCTTCACCTTTCAGATCAGTTCCAACCTTCTTTTTTAAAATTTATTGCACGCCTTAAGTTGCAAGTTATGTTTTACCAGCCTTTTGGCATTTCCATCCCCCAGAAGGGCGCCCTGAAGATTTAATGGCTGGGCAGGTGTAGGCATGAGTATCACCTTTCTCACTTGAGCTGCTATTGTTTCTGCTTTAGCTAACTGCTAAGATTTCTGGCTTTGGGGTTTGATCAGACTTATTGTCGAGTCAGCAATCTTCTCGCAGAGCTAATATTGTGGGAGACATTTTATTTGCAGATAAAACCTGTCGAAATATCTTTTGGAACAGAGGTCAAGGGATCCTAAGCTTGTAATGGCTAAGGGGTCTGAGCCAGGGCTCTTATGCATTCAATAGCTGGGTTTATCATCGTCCTAGCTTGTAATAGGAAGCATTTTATAGTAGATGCTAAAAAGGCTATCTAGGCACAGTTTTGCAATGTGGATGTTTAGAAAACAGCTGAAGGCATACTTGTTTGCCCTGCATCCCTAATGATCTTATCAAAGTCCTATTGAATATTGTTGTCATTTTTATATTTTTAATAATAATGCTAACTACTGTTTTAATTGCAGGAAGTTCTGCTAAGCATCAAAAACTAATAGTGCAGCATAAAAATAAATTGTTGTAGTTAGTTGCAAAGTCATGTCTGACCCATCACGACTCCACAGACAACATTCATCCAGCCCTTCCTGTCCTCTACCATCCTCTGGAGTCCATTTAAGCTCATGCCTATTGCTTCAATGACTCCATCCAGCCACCTCATTCTCTGTTGTCCCCTTCTTTCTTTGCCCTTAATCGTTCCCAGCAATAGGCTCTTCTCCAGTGAGTCCTTCCTTCTCATTAGGTGGCCAAAGTATTTGAATTTCATCTTCAGGATCTGGCCTTCTAAAGAGCAGTCAGGGTTGATCTTTTCTAGGACTGACCAGTTGGATGGCCTTGCAGTCCAAGGGACTCGCAGGAGTTTTCTCTAGCACCAGAGTTCATAGACCTCAATTCTTTAGTGTTCAGCCTTCCTTATGGTCCAACTTTCACAGCTATATATTGCAACTGGGAAATCCATAGCCTTGACTATATGCACTTTTGTTGGTAGGGTCTTTACAAATAAATAAATCTCATTAAATCCGATAACCAACATTCCGTTTTTGTCTTCTGCTAAATGCGTTGTTAGAATTTAGGGCTGTCTGCAAGGTGAGATCAAAAAAGTCAAAAGAGTGGCTATGGTAGTGTGATTGAAGCTCTGCCCATTTTAATGTGTATTGACTGCTTTGCGTGACTCAGAACCTGTTATTATATACACCAAATGCAATCGCATAATTAAGGAAACAAGATGCAGCCATAACAAAATGGAAGGTATTCCAGCAGTTAATTTATACTATACAGGTAGTCCTCTATCTACAACAGTTCATTTAATAAAACCAACAGTAAACAAGCCAACAGTAAACAGTCCAACCAAAGAACCTCCAAGCCCACTCCCACCAACATTAACAAATCAATGATAATCAAACCAGTAGAATATAAACTAAGAGCAAACCCCATAATCTGCAAGAAAACAACCCAGCTCAGAGAGCACCAAGAAAGGCCCCTCTCGACATCAGTGTATAGTTGGGAATATATTAGAAAGTATCTGTTCTAAAGTTATTGCTCAACAAGTGGCATTATAATAGCATACATAATATATTTGTATACAATCACAATTGAGCCAAATTTTATGTTGCTAAGTGAGACATTTATTAAGTGTGTTTTGTCCCATTTTATGACTTTTTTCCCCACAGTTCTTAAGGGAATCTGGCTTCCCCATTGACTTTGCTTGTCAGAGGTTCGCAAAAGGTGATGGCTCCAGGACACTGCAACCATCATAAATATGAACCAGTTGCCAAGCATCCAAATTTTTGATAGTATGACCACGGGGATGCTGCCATAATAGCAATTGCAATAGCACTTAGACTTATATACCACCTCACAGTGCTTTACAGCCCTTAGTTTGGGGGTCGGGGGTGTGACAGTTGGTGATGCAGCTGTGGTCTGGTTTCTGGACGGTGGTTGTCTTTTGTCTATTGGATGGGTTTGGGTTTGAGTTTGGTGAGAGAGATTGGTGGTGGCATCATGTGTTTCTTTGGGTCCGGTGTTGGTTTTCGTGGCTGGGACTCGTTTGTTGATAAGGGCTAGTTTCCAGATGTCTGGTAGGCAAGAGGTATCGTCCCGTTTATTCATGTTATGGGGGTGTTTCTCTATTTCGATGGCTTCCCTGATTATTCTCTTGTTGAACTGTTCAGTATTGGAGATTAATTTGGTTCCCACAAAATTAATTTCATGTCCTGTGGCTTTAAGGTGCTGGACAAGGGAGGAAGTATTTTCTTCTTTTCTGACTGCAACTTTGGATTCTGCAATGCGTGCATTTATTCTCCTGTTGGTTTGTCCAATGTATGTGGCTGGGCAATTGTTGTATGGTATTTCATAAACTCCTTGGTTTTCTAGCTGGAACTTGTCTTTGGGGTTTCTTAGGATGTTGGCTATTTTTTGGTCAGTGCCAAAGGCTGTCCTGATGTTGTGTTTGTGGAGAATTTTGCTGATTTTATCTGTGGTGCCTTTGAAGTAGGGGAGGAGGGCGATACCATTGTCCTGTTCTATGTCTCGTTTTTTGAGAGACACCCCCATAACATGAATAAACAGGACAATACCTCCTGCCTACCAGACATCTGGAAACTAGCCCTTATCAACAAATGAGTCTCAGCCATGAAAACCAATACCGGATCCAAAACAACACATGACGCCACCACCAATCTCCCTCACCAGACTCAAACCCAAACCCATCCCATAGACAAAAGGCAACCACTATCCAGAAACCCATCCCATAGGGACCATGGCTGCATCACCAGCTGCCACACACCCCCAACCCACTAAGCAAACTGACACATGCCATGAACACATAGCCAGACCTCAAACTTGGAGCCAAACCAAAGTTACATCACAGCCATCCATTCAGGATATCACATCATGGAACTCAGGAAGTTACACCATAAAACCTCAGGATGCTACAACACAGCCAGTGACCCAGGAGATTACAGCACAAGACCCAGGATGTAACATCAATAGAACTCAGAAGGTCATCACACAGCCCATTACCCAGGTCGTTACAAGACAGAAGGCTGATAGACACATAGCCACACAGGTTCTACGAAAAAGCCAACCAATCTGCAAACATCCACTCCATCAACCAATCAAGAAATAACAACACAGCCAACCAGCCTGCTTACAACACAGCCAGCACACCACACCTCCCCACCAGTATTTATAGGAAGATGGCAAATCCGATCACGCTTTACTCGCACAAGCACGAAGCCGAAAGCACCAGCCTAAAGATGGTGAGTGGGACCTCATTGAAACATCGCCATGATACTCTCAATCTTACATGGGAAAACATCCAAACATGCCAAGACCTGCATATATATGTATATATGTATATAAATGTTTATACTGTTCGATGACAATTTGCTCATATTGCAATGTAAAGACTGAGATATATGTCAAAAAAGATCACCATGTTCAATGTTTTTAAAACCTAATTTTCGATAAACTTATTTAAAAAAAAACAGTTTTACAGAGTCAGCATATTGCCCCCAACAACCTGGGTCCTCATTTTACTGAGCTTGGAAGGATGGAAGGCTGTGTCAACCTTGAGCCAGTGAGAATCAAACTGCCAAAGAACTGGCAGCTGGCAATCAGCAGAAGTAGTCTACAGTACTGCATTGTACCACCATGGCTCATAAGACGAAATAGTTGAATGGCACTAATTCCATATTTCTTCCTCTATTTTCTAAGGTGGCCACAGGAGGAAAAAAAGGAACACCCCACCAATAGAGAAAAGGAAAATAAATCATAAACTGTATGTCATCTGGATATTTTTCTTTTTTTCTAACAGCCAGCCACCTTCTTAAATTCTTGGTCCAGTTTTCTTATACCTCACATAATGTTGTAAATATTTAATCATAGCTGCTATGATTCTATTTATCCCTAAACTGAAAAGACTCAAACAGTGAAACTTTTTCTTATGATGGAATTCTTTGGCTTTGATTGTCTATGGAGAATCTCAGTCATCTAGGTCATAGTTGTCTCAAAGGTGGTTTTTCATAAGGCAACTGGACTGTTTTTTTTTTCTAGAAGAAGGAGTGGGGGGAGGAGGAGGAGGAGGAGGAGGAGGAGGAGGAGGAGGAGGAGGAGGAGGAGGAGGAGGAGGAGGAGGAGGAGGAGATATTTGGCTTCCCATCCAAGACTTCGTGCTTGTGTGAGCAAAGCAATCAGTTGTGACTAGTGGTGGAAGGGTGGTAGACAAATTTTGATAGGATAGTGGTAATGGTAGGGAGAGGATCATATATCTTTGTAGTCATCTGATTGCTATCACTCTCTCTGAGAGTCATTGAGGCCACTTGGGGGTTTATCAATGTCCTCAGCGTTATGTGAATCAGAATGTAAAATGTTATGGAACTACTGAAAGTATTATAGACAAGAGATAAGTGATGTCATATTTTTCCTCATTTGTAGAGGAAGGGCTGTTCAATTTTAATCAGTGGTGGGATTCAGCCAGTTCACATCAGTTCAGGAGAACCGGTTGTTCACTTTCTGAGCAGTTTGGTAAACTGGTTGTTGGAAGAAATAATTAGGGCAGAGAACCAGTTATTAAATTATTTGAATCCCACCACTGATTTTAACATACAGTAGATGGGCTCTTTTACCCCTCTTTTAACAACAATCTTCTCTATCAACTTTAATGATCCTAGCTGTCCTTCCCACACTTCTTGTGATCTCCAATCTCATGTCTCCAAGTGCCGAATGTGAAGACCAACTTATTCAGTGACTTTATTTCTCCAACATCAATGTCTGTCAGGTCCCATAGATTTCTATTGGGACACTGCCATTCTGGCAGGAGGGGGTAGGCTTGGGGATGATTTCACATGGGATTTTCTTATATTCCTTTTTCTGCCTTGATGTACCTTTTGAGAAATGGGAGGGGGGGGGAGAATGTGCCTTGGGCCATCTGTTTTGTCTCAACACCGAAGGAGCAAGATCATGACAGCTGAGAACTGCTTGTTATCACCTTCTCAGCCTGAAGTTCTCACAAATCTTCACACCTTGAGATTGGCTCACAGTTGAACTGGAGAATGGGAACGCCTCGAAAGAAGAAGTTTAACCTAATGTTCTGTTGCAGGAAATTCAGATTCTGCCTACACTCTCTGCTATCACTGTCTTCTAATAAAAGTTCCTTTTGAAATGCCTTTTGTTTCAAGAGTTCTGCTTTCTTGAGAAGACTGGCAAGGCAGTACCTTACAGTGTTATCCCTTTGCACATGATTAACATGGATTCCCAGCCTGAATGGAGACTGTTAAGAGTTGAAATCTAATATTTTCAAAGCCACCAATATTGAGAAAATGTAGTGTGGAAGATTGGGGGATGCATCTTTTTTCTTTTTCTTTTTGAGATTAATCCTTAAGCTATATGCAAATAACATTTGCACAATATTCACTCATCTAGCAAATAGAGTCAACAAGAAATTCTGGCTAATCAGATAGCTGTATCACTGTAATAGCTTGTTTGAAACAATTATTTATGCTTCCTACTCCCCTTCTGGAGTTTTGATGTGTTATTTTATTTTATTTCTAACCAGCAATCATTTTCCTTTAGAATTTGAAAACCCCCTTTTCAAATTTTCTCCGGGTTCCTAGGATAAGAATACCTGAAGGTAGGAGAATTTTATATAGTAGCTCACAGTGTAAAAGTCTGAGCAAACTGGATGGAAAAAGAAAAATAAGTACATGCACTTGGAGAATGAATCAAAATCTATAGATTTTCTCTTCTTGTTTTCTTCTTACAAACAGAAATGTGTGGAGCGAAGGATAGCAGTCTCTCTTGCACACACACATGCACACACACAGGGGGGGGGGGGCAGGAGAAAGAGAGAGAGAGAGGGAGACAGAAATGCATTTGTCAAAGACCATCTTAATACAAAAGCCTGAAGAGTCAAATATGTTGTCTCCGCTTATCACTTCTGAGCAGGCTCTGGAGTTTGAAAGGAGTTCAGAAATTTGCTTAACTTGCCATTTGCTAATATAATGAGGGAATCAGTGTGCCCTGCTTTCAAAAATGCCGGTGACTTCAGAGCAATTTAAGAGTCTGCAAGAGTAAGCAGAAACAAGATTGCAAGGACGTACTCATCACCTGGGTATCTGAGATGAATTCCTGATTGTTATCCCCCACACATATATTAATTCAGTACAGTGGGAAAGTCCCATACATTGAGAAGCCTATTTCTACCCTCATTATTTATTAAAACAGATATCTAACTAGACTAATGAAATCCTTGATTTAAAGTTTTGTGGGTCTATTTGATTTTTTCAAAAGATTTTCCCATCAACCAAGTAACCAATCAGTCAATCCAGAAAACAAAAGAGGGAGGGAGGGACAGAGGGAGGGAGGGAGGACGGAAAGAAGGAAGGAAGGAAGGAAGGAAGGAAGGAAGGAAGGAAGGAAGGAAGGAAGGATTGGATAGGAACTGATAATTAGTGATGGATATGGTGGCTTAAAAGATTATAAAGAAAAAAACAGACCAATTTATAGATGATATGCAGATTCAAATCTTTTCTATTATATCTTACGTGGAAGCAGGAGACTTCGGAAAAAACATTATTGGCTGTGACACAAACAATGGAAGAACTGCTAAGAAAGTTGAAAAAAATGTCCATCTAGGTTTAGTGGAGAGTGAGTGTTGCTTATACCCTCTCTTGGGCCTTGCCCTTGAGCTTCCTGTTCCTGTGGGAAGGACATGTATTCTATTGTACTCTGTATTCTGTCATTCTCCCACTGGGCTATGCAAGGGTCATAGCTAACTTTGTAGGTTTTCTGAGTCAAGCTTGATTGAAACTTGGACTGATGCAATGCAATTCCTATTGTGGCTGAAAGGCTTTGCCCTGAAGGATAATTCCATCATTCTGGAGCTGAAGGTCTTTTGTTTTGTAGAAAGACTGGCACCAAAACATCTGCTGGGGGCGGGCACCTGGGGCTGAGTTCCTGTCTCCCTTAAGATTTCTATTTCTCTTTTACAGGAAATATTTTACTTTTTTAATATTTCGTAAAATATTTCATTCTTCTAGGAAGGAGTTTGGTGCTAAGTTTCTACAATGGAGAAAGGAAAAAAAAGAGAAAATTTTAAATTCTGGAATTGGAGAAATATGTCACTGATATTCGCCCCTTTTTACTTTGCTATACCGCTCTTTAGACCCTGCTACAGGAGTAGAGATCTTAGAAACAAGAGCAAAGGAATCCCCCTAATGAAGAGATTTAGTGATCAAGAGGCTGAATTATTAAAATAGATTAAGAAGAGTATTAGATGCAAAGATTCACAATACTTTCTGAGACCTGGGCACTTAGTAAAGTCCCGAATATGCACAGGAAGAATTGTATACAAGGGATATTTTACCTCCATGCCTTTTCTGTTCAGTTATGTCCAATCCTTGGAAACAGCCTTCGGGTTTTTTGTAGCAAGAAATGGGTTGCCATTGCCTCCTTCCTAGAGTTGACAGAAATGGACTGGCATAAGGTCACCCTGGCAGGATTAAAATTCATAGTCACAGTACCAAATTTGATTCTCCAAGGCATGCTTGAGGACAGTTAAAGGCTAATATTAGCATTGGGGAAAAAGATCTATAATGCTAAAGGTGAGAATAACAGTGAAAAAGCAAGAGGGAAATTTAGAAGAAAAATATGGAAGAAGACTTCTCCTTTTTAAAACTAAAGTGATGATGAGTAAAATATAAAAGAAATGAGAAGGGGCTTTTCTTCTTAGAGTTGCAATAGTGCAAAAGTAGCAAAGTGACAGAGAAAAGATATAGGAATATAAAATGTTCATGACAAAGGTTAAAATGATCACACCCAGATTAAGGTCATGCTCACCTTGGGTGCTCCCTCAGGTGAATTTATTGTGTTTCTGCAAAGCTCTTTCAGCTCAGAATGGAGATTTGCAGCCCATTATCTAAGATTACAACATTCCTCTTCTCCGAGACATTTTATCAGTTTTGGATCAGGGTGAATGGATAGATTTCACCCTTGCTGCCTTAAATAGCTTACTTTAGTCCACAAATTAAAAAACAAACCAAATATATCAGATGTGCAAACAAATACAAAAAACAACTGATTTTAGGGCTTTACTCTGTGGATAATACTTATGTTGAATACTTTTTAAGTATTACAAATCATTACAAAGCAAAGTATAGATGTTTATTTCTGTTAATTAGATAATGTCCCTTCCCAGATTTACCATCCCAAACAGTGTCATTCACAAGGTCTAAATAAATCCCTTTTTTTCCAGCTGGCTAAAATATTTATTCTCCTTGTTATATTAGAAATTGGATTATCTATTGCCGAATGGCCTTGGCAAAGCGAAAAGCTAAATCCTTGGAAGCTAAAAATGTTCACTTGACCCATTTCTGATAAATTCCAAAAGACAACCTTGTAAGATATTAATGTTTATTATTTTTTGTTACCAATAACAGTTCTCAAAATCTATAATTAATTATATGCACATAAAGGGCGCTTTCAGTTTGCACTGTAATCCTCTTCTGTGCATAAGGATTTTCCCTTAGCTTAGCAGCTGCAGACCAATTTGAGACAAATAGAGGCCAATGCAACATTTTACATTTGTTTTAATTGAAAATCAGCCAGAGAGTTTCAATTGTTGGGTGGTTTAGATTTTTTTAAAAAATGCCAGAAGTCAAATGTGTTTGTAATTGTACTGTTTGCTTTTGTTGTTGCTGTTGGTTTTTTGGAACATTTTATTTTTGGGGTAGAAGGGCCAGGAGGGAGGAAAAAACATCAATTTAGAACCAAAAGTTCCTGCAGCCATTTTGTATCCTTTTAAAAATCACTCCACTAGGTAGCAAGAAAATAGTAAGATGGCTATCACTAGAGGGTGTCCTTGTGCCAGGCTAACAAGAATTTGTTTAATACTGGGAGTTGTTATAGCTTTGGTTTTCAAAAAGAAAAAATACCCCAAAGACACCCAAAAATAATAAAGCAGAGCACCTCTCTGGAATCATGACTAGAGGATACGACCTGATAAAACAATGAACTTCATCCCAGATGGACTGAAAGAAAGACAAATTACCCTAATTCTGAAATGTGACAAACCTAAACCAAATGGGATTACAAATAATCCTTTGCCAATCATTCTTTCACGGTTCACATACAAAAATGTTGTTCAAAATTGTTCCAAAGAAGGAAAATCTATTTGGCTTCCAATTAATTCCTGTAACCATGTTTGTATTTTCTTCCAATATTTTTTTTGCTTCAGGGCATAATCACCATGTAGGATAGAAGGTACCATTTTTTTGTCTGCATTTCCAGCAGTTTGGGTTTGCGTTTGGATAGATCTTGGCCAATCTTGTGGGTGCCAAATGCCAGTAATAAAACATTTTATGTTGGTTTTCTTTATAAGCCACCAATTTTGTTATCTTGTAGTTTATATTCCAAATTTTTCCTCACTCCTCTAGGTTAATACTATATCCGAAATTTTTGACCCACACTATCATTGATCCCTTCACAATCTCTTCTGCTCTGTCAAATTCTAATAAATATTTATTTATTTTTGATAACAGTTTTTCGTCTGGGCCAATCAAAAGTTATCTAGTTTTTGTGGCTCGATGTCTATTCCTAATTCCTCACTGTCTTTTTTATATGGGGACTGTAGACTGCAGGTAAGGCCACCCATCTATACATATTCCCTGGGATTAACATGTTTCAAACAGATGAGACCACAGGACTATTCATAAAAGTGATAGTTAAGGTTCTCTCTATTCAGGTAAACAACCTAGTGTCTTTATGCCTTTACAGATGTTATAAGAAGAATCCTTCTCAGGAGTGAAAAGAAAATCACAATTGTCACTGAACACTAAAGAGAAGTAATTATGATAGAAAATAACAGAATGTTCAGTGTTTACTATATGATAGTATTTACTATCCACTGCCATAGCTGAACCTCTAAGCATAATCTTCAAAAAATCTTTCAGGACCAGCTCCTTGCCAAAACTATGGTCACAAACCACAGTCATCCCCATCTTCAAAAAGGGAAAACCCCAGCCTAGTTGAAAATTACCAATCTCTCTATGATGCATCACCTGTAAAGTCATGGAATCAATTATTAACCAATCCATTATCATCCACTTAGAGTCAAATAACCTACTCTCTAATAAACAATTTGGTTTCAGAAAAAAAATCTGCAATCTGCAACTCTTACAGTGCAAAAACATATGGACTACACAACTCAATCAGGGCAAAGCAATAGACACAATCTACATAGACTTCTGTAAAGCCTTTGATTCAGTGGTACATGACAAACTACTCCTAAAACTAAAATCTTATGGTATCTGTGGACACCTGCATAACTGGATAGAAGCATTCCTGTCAAACAAACAACAAATGGTCAAAATTGGGAGCGTCCTATCAAATTCTATACCTGTCAACAGTGGTGTCCCGCAAGGCAATGTTCTAGGACCAACTCTCTTCATAATCTACATAAATGACCTCTGTGATCATAGTAAGAGCAACTGTGTTCTCTTTGCTGACAATGTAAAGCTATTCAACACCACAGACAATACGCTACCCTTCAAAAAGACCTCAACTATGTATCAGAATGGTCAAACAAATAGCAACTTAAAATCTCAACAAATAAATGTTCTGTCCTACATATTGGTAAAAAAAATCAGAAAATAAAATACAGGCTGAATAGTCAAGACCTTGTTGATGTTCCAAACTCTGTCAAGGATCTTGGAGTACTCATCTCTAATGATCTAAGTGCTAAAGCCCACTGTAACTACATATCCAAAAAGGCATTAAGAGTTGTTAACCTAATTCTGCGTAGCTTTTTCTCCGGTAATATCACTCTACTAACTAGTGCATATAAAACATTTACTAGACCAATACTCAAATACAGCTCATCAGTCTGGAACCCACATTACATATCTGATATTAACACAGTTGAGAAAGTCCAGAAATATTTCATAAGAAGAGTTCTCTACTTGTTGCAGAATACCTTGTGCCACCAGACTTGAAATTCTAGACTTAGAAAACCTAGAACTATGCCGCCATCGGTCCAATCTAAGTATAGTATATAAAATCATACATTGCAATGTCCTACCTGTCAATAAATATTTCAGCTTCAACCATAACAATACAAGAGCACACAATAGATACAAACTTGATTGCAGGAAATATGACTTCAGCAACAGAGTGGTCAATGTCTGGAATACTCTATTTGACTCTGTGGTTTCTTCCCCAAACCCCAAAAACTTTAACCTTAGACTGACTACTATTGACCTCACCCCTTTCCTAAGAGGTCTGTAGGGGGCGTGCATAAGCGCACCAACGTGCCTACCATCCCTGTCCTATTGTTTCTTTTATTTTTCTTATATGTACCCATTTCATGTATTCATAACTATGTATATACTTATACTTATTATCTTGTAAGCAATTGACAAACCAAATAAAATAAAAATAAAATAAAATAATTTGGAATACAATTATCCAAATTATGTTCTAAATAACATGGACCTAGAATAACTTCATCCTACAGTCCTATCTGATCAAAAACAACTTTTTAATCAGGAGCAGCTGCAAGACAATGGATGTAAACAAAGGTTGATACCCACCCTTCTCTTAGAAGAATGAAATATTTTGAGAAATATTAAAAAGGCAGAATTCTATATATTTCCCTAAAGGAGAAACATGTTCTTGGAAAGCCCCCACCTTTTTTAATAGCCACAGCAGGACTGGGGCCTATCTACAAGACAAGAAACTTTCAGCTTCAGGGTGATGGGATTAAGACATGGCCTTTCAGGACATAATAGGACCATTTAGCAGAAGTCACGGAGCTCACTGCACTGCACAATCTCCTAAGGACATTGCATCACTCAGCAAACTTCAACCAAACCTGGTAGCTCAGACAAACATGACCCCATAGGGATCTGACAATAATCAATAGAATACATTTTATTGTACAGGAACAGGAAGTTCAAGTTAAAAGCCCAAGAGAAGATATAAAAGCCTACCCACTCTCAACTACATGTGTTCAGCTGCACCAGAGAACCATGTGTTTGTGGTTCTGCTTCACCATTAAACCATCTTTCCAATCAGCCTCCATGTTTCCAGTGACTTTCTCCCAGCCTGGAACTGAACCAGATGGATATTTCTTCCAACAGCACTTTGGTTATTGGTTAAAGCCATAATCTTGACTTTTTTTTTTGTTTGACAAATTTTATTAGTTTATCGAAGTATAAAATACAAAGACAATATTGGAAAGGAAGGAAAAAGGGAAGAGAAAGAAGTGTAAGGTAAAATGGAAAAAAAGAAAAGAAAAGCATTGACTTCCAACTCTTTTTGGTACAGTAGAATAAGGTAATAACATACAGCCTCAATTTTTTTATTTTACCAGCCATTTCTATAAAAACAAACCTACCTAATCAGCAAAACCCAAAATTGAAGTTTCATTTTTTGCCCACCTGGAGCATAAAGTCCGAAAGCAGTTTCCAAGCAACAACAATATTAATCATATTCTTTTCCTTAATCAAAGCAGTCACTTTAGCCATCTCTGCTAACTTTATCATCTTTACAGCCAATCATCCATTGTGAGAATTAAGGCACCTTTCCATTTTGGGGCACAGAGCATTCTTGCTGCTGTCAGCACCATCTTGACTTTTTTGACCTCTCCTTAGATGCCCCTGGCTTCAGGACAGAAGTTTTTTTGCAAGCTAGGCGTACCAGAAAATTTCCATGTAAGGATAATTGAAGAACAGGTTAAAATGCTCCCTCTTGAAAATGAAGTCCTAAGAACATAAGATAACGAATCTATCAAATTAGATAAAGCCAGTCTTACTTTTTCATTTTATGGCCTGAAGGCAACTTGATTTCCAAAACATAGCGTTAAGGTTAGGCGTAACTGTGTTATAATGAGTAGTCATTGAGAAGCTTCTCCTGGATGGATTCATCAGATTAGTGGTGGGATTCAAAAAAATTTACTACTGGTTCTGTGGGCGTGGCTTGGTGGGCATGGCTTGGCTTGAGGGGCATGGCTTGGGGAAGGATTGCAGGAAATATGATTTCAGCAACAGAGTGGTCAATTTTTGGAATACTCTACCTGACTCTGTGGTTTCTTCCCCAACCCCCAAAAATTTTAACCTTAGACTATCTACTATTGACCTCACCCCTTTCCTAAGAGGTCTGTAGGGGGTGTGTATAAGCGCACCAATGTGCCTATCATCCCTGACCTATTATTTCTTTTATTTTTCTACATGTATCCATGTATTCATAACTATGTTTTTACTTATACCTATTATCTTATAAGCAATTGACAAACCAAATAAAATAAAATAAATAAATAAATACTGCAAAATCCCATTCCCTCCCCACCCCACTAGCCTTATTTCCAGCTCCATCCTTCTGTGCAGGGCAACAAAAGGACACCCAGCTGATCAGCAGGGATTCGGGAGGCAGAGAATAGATGGGATCAGGGCCAGTCAGGGTGGTATTTGCCGGTTCTCTGAATTACTCAAAATTTCTGCTACCGGTTCTCCAAAACTGGTCAGAACCTGCTGAATACTACCTCTGCATCAAATCCACTTAAGCAGAAAGGATACTAATCAAGGGGAGAAGCAACTTAGAACCTAGGAGTGCCGGAAACCAGGAGAGCAGCTGGCGATGCGCTCACGCCTACAGAGAGCGTGCCACTGCGTGCCACCTCTGGCATGCATGCCATAGGTTTGCCATCATGGGTATAGGATCTCTTGCTTGAGTAGTGGGCTGCACAAGAAGACCTCCAAGGTCCTTTCCTGCTCTATTCTGATTCTGAACTAACATGCAAGACCATTTTGAAGCACCTTCCCCCTTCATAATCACATGATTGCGTTTTGGGTGTTTGGCAACCAGCTTACATTTACTGCCATTTGCAGCATCCTGGGGTCACATGATTGATTTCTGGCAGGTTGCAGTTTGCAGCAAAAGAATATCTACTGGGGAAAAGGTGTTCACTTAACAACTGTGGTATTTGCTTAACAACCACTGCAGAAAAGGTCATAAAATCAGGTGTTATCACATGGTGATCCATTTAACAATTGCCATGGCTTACAACCATAATTCTGGATTTAATTAGAGTAATAACTTAAGGACTGCCTATAGTTGTCAACTATAGCTGACAATAGTTATGATTTTGCTCTTTCCCTAATTTTATTTCCTCTTCCGTGAGAAAAAGAAGTGCCTGTCTCTTTTGTAAATACAGATCCTCCTCAGAAACATGGCAGACCCTTCCCATAATGGAAGCAAAGATAGTTTTGCACCCTTAGGCTCTAGATACGGATGCATTCCCACATGCAGTATTATATCCTAAGCATGGATGTGGACTCAAGCCAGACTTCACCAAGCACAAAGGAATCTACTCTTCCCTGGAAAGTATCCCCTTAGTTTTTGGTGAATTTGTTCAAGGACAGGCTTCGCTTTTTCAAAACTAATTGAATCCAAGTCATTAACTAGGAGGCCTCAAGAAGTTTATAGACCTGAAAAATACAAATAATAGAGTGTTTGGTGCCTTTAATTAGTATCACTCAAATTCTGAAATGGTAACCTAAAGGTATTAACTGTTCCTTTCATTAGCAGTTCCCTGAGCCATGTCCATCTGTCAAAAAGCCTTCTCTTTTCCACAAAAGGTAGAGGAAGCCAAGGATGAGCTGCTGGGGTTAAAAGGGGTTCAGGAAAGACTCTAGCTAAGATTATATGCAGTTTGGAGAACCCCCAAATCCCACTCCTGCTCACCATGCCCCTCCCCTCCCAGGAGTCCCCACATGGCCCGTTTTGGATGCACGTAAGTGCAGGGCGCGCATGGAGGCTTGGAAAGGGCAAAAAATGGGACTTCCAGAAGTTTGGGAAAGCCAAAAACAAGCCTGTTTCTCTGGTTTCCAGAGAGCCTCCGGAGCCCAGGGAGGTTGTTTTTACCTTCCTGGAGGCTCAAGGAAAGCCTCAGGAGCCTGGGGAGAGCAAAAAAACCCCCCCATACCGCGGTGCAGGAGGCTGACTAGGCCACGACCACCATGGCCATGACCACCCAGCAACCGGGCAGAGAACCCTTTGCTAAAATTTTTGAAGCCCATCCTTGGAGGGAGCCCTCCCTTTTCCACATCAAAGCAGCTTTTGGGAAACAAAATGGACACTCAATATGTATGTGAAATTCAGTGTACGTTTAAATAGTATATACAGAGGGAACTCACTTTTTTCTGTCATTAGAAAGGTACTCCACCTGCAGCAGTTATAGTAAGAAACTCCAACAGTTTCTTTAACCTTAACCTTTAACCTTAGACTGTCTACTATTGACCTCACCCCTTTCCCAAGAGGTCTGTAGGGGGCGTGCATAAGCGCACCAACGTGCCCACCGTCCCTGTTCTATTGTTTATTTTTCTTATATGTACCCATTTCATGTATTCATAACTATGTATATACTTATACCTATTATCTTGTAAGCGATTGACAAATCAAATAAATTAAAAAAAGAAAAGAAAGTACATATAGTGCTTGATTTACAACAGTTCGTTTAGTGACTGATCAAAATTACAATGGCCCTTAAGACCAGGGGTGGATGCAAATATTTTTACTACTGGTTCTGTGGGCTGGCTAGGTTGGTGTGGCCATGTGACTGGGTGGGTGTGGCTTATTTATTTATTATTTATTTATTTATTTTATTATTTATTAATTGCATTTATATACCGCCCTTCTCCCAAGGGACTCAGGGCGGTGAACAGCTCATCTAAAAACCCCACAGCAAATACAAAAGTTAAAAAGTAATTAAATTTAAATCAGCTGCATACTAAAATTAGGAAAAACCCCCCCCACCCTTAAAACCCAATTTAAAATTAAAAATGGAGATCAAATTTAAAATCATCATCTCAGCCCAGGCCGGCCTGCTCAAAGAGCCAGGTCTTTAACGCGCGCCTGAAGGCCCTCAGGTCCGTGCCGGTACGAAGTTCCGGTGGCAGAGTATTCCAGAGGGCGGGGGCACCCACAGAGAAGGCCCTACTCCTTGGCGCCGCCAGACGACACATAGCGGCCGACGGCACCCGGAGCAGACCCTCCCTGTGGGAACGCACCGGCCTGTTGGAGAACGTTGGCAGAATGCGGTCCTGAAGGTAACCTGGTCCCATGCCATGGGTCGCCCTAAAGGTCAAAACTAGAACCTTAAAGCGAACCCGGAGAGCCACCGGCAACCAATGCAGCTCGCGCAGGAGAGGCGTCACATGGGCGCTACGTGACGCCCCCATAATCACCCGCGCGGCTGCATTTTGCACCAACTGGAGTCTCCGGATGCTCCCCGCAGGGAGCCCCATGTAGTGGGCATTACAATAGTCCAGGCGAGAGGTGACAAGGGCCTGAGTGACCGTGCGCAAGGCGTCCCGATCCAGGAAGGGCCGCAACCGGTAGATCCGACGGATCTGATGAAACGCCCCCCTGGAGACGGCCGCAATGTGATGTTCAAGCGACAGCCGTACATCCAGGAGGACTCCCAGGTTGCGAGCCCTCTCTGTGGGGGGCAAAGCTTCCCCCCCAATAGCCAGCGAAGGTGTCAGCTGGCTATATCGGGGCACCGGAAACCACAGCCACTCGGTCTTGGATGGGTTGAGCCGAAGCCTGTTCCCGCCCATCCAGTCCCGCACGGCCTCCAGGCACCTAGACACAGCATCGTTGGGGTGGTCCGGAGTGGAGATGTACAGCTGGGTGTCATCTGCAGATGACACCTCACTCCAAGACCACGGATGATCTCGCCCAGCGGCTTCATGTAAATGTTGAACAGGAGGGGAGAAAGGACCGACCCCTGAGGCACCCCACAAACCAGGGGCCTAGAGGTGGACCTCTCCCCCCCCCGCCAACACGAATTGCGAACGGTCAGAGAGGAAGGAGGAGAACCATCGAAGGACGGTTCCCCCAATCCCCAACCCCCCCAACCGTCGCAATAAGATACTATGGTCGATAGTATCAAAAGCCGCCGAGAGATCTAATAGGACCAGGACAGAGGAGAACCCTCTGTCACGAGCCCTCCAGAGATCATCGACCAATGCGACCAATGCCGTCTCAGTGCTATGTCCAGGCCTGAAGCCCGATTGGAACGGATCGAGGTAAGTAGCTTCCTCCAGGTACCGGGGGAGCTGACGTGCCACCACACTCTCAACAACCTTCGCCACGAAGGGAAGGTTGGAGACTGGACGATAGTTGTTTAAAATAGCTGGGTCCAGGGAAGGCTTCTTGAGGAGGGGGCGCACCACCGCCGCCTTCAAGGCGGTAGGGAGCACCCCCTCTCTCAAGGAAGCGTTGACAATCCCCTGGAGCCAGCCTCGTGTCGTCTCCCTGGCGGCCGAAACCAGCCAGGAAGGACACGGGTCCAATAAACAGGTGGTGGCATTCAGACCCCCCAGCAACCTGTCCACACCCTCGGCGGTCACAGGATCGAACTCCCCCCAGATAACACTCTCAAGACCTGCCCCGGACACCTCCCCCGGGACCACCCAATTGGAGTCGAGCCCCTCCCGAATCTGAGCGATTTTATCATGCAGAAATCGGGAAAACTCCTCTGCCCTACCCTGCAAGAGGTCATCCCGCGCTCTCGGTTCAAGTAGAGAGCGGGTCACTCTAAACAGGGCGGCAGGCCGATTTTCTGCTGATGCAATAAGGGCGGAGAAATACGAAGATTTCGCCGCCCCTATCGCCACAAGGTAAGTCTTAATATGAGATCTCACCTGTGTTCGGTCAGACTCAGAACGGCTCGCCCTCCAAATGCCCTCTAGACGTCTTTTCCGGCACTTCATCTCCCGTAGCTCCTCCGTATACCACGGAGCCAAATGGGATCTGTGCCGGGTCAGAGGTCGCAGAGGCACAACTCGCTCTAGGGCCCCGGCGGCCAACCCATCCCAGGTGGCCACCAGGTCTCCAGGCGAGCTGAGAGCCAGATATTCAGGAAATGGCCCAAGCTCCCTCTGGAACCGATCCAGGTCCATTAGGCGCCTGGGGCGGAACCATCTAAGTGGCTCCGCCTCCCTGCGGTGGGGGGTAGCGGAACAGAAATCCAGCCTAAGGAGGGAATGATCTGTCCATGACAAGGGTGTAATAACTAAATCCCCCCAATTACAGTCATTCAACCACTGCCCAGAGACAAAAATCAGGTCCAGCATGTGTCCTCCTATGTGAGTGGGGGCAGAAACTAACTGGGTCAGGTCCATGGCCGTCATGGAAGCCAAGAACTCCCGGACCAACCCCGAGGTTTCACCGAGCGATGGCAGGTTGAAATCCCCCATGACCAAAAGCCTAGGGGTCTCAACCGCCAGCCCGGCTATTACCTCTAGGAGTCCGGGTAGGGCCGATGAGACGTGGCAGGGAGCCAGGTACGCCATCAAAAGACCCATCTGTACCCCTTGCCCCCACTTCACAAATAGAGATTCACAGCCAGCCGTCTGAGGGACAGTGGCCTCCCTAGGACAAAGGACTTCCTTTATAAGCACCGCTACCCCACCACCCCTTCCCTGAGCCCTAGGCTGGTGAAATGCAAGGAAACCTGGTGGGCACATCTCAACCAGAGGGACACCACCCTCTGGGCCCAACCAGGTTTCGGTGACACCTACCAGGTCCGCGGCCTCCTCCTGAACCAGATCATGGATCAGGGGAGCCTTATTAACCACGGACCTGGCATTGCACAACAACAGCCAGGTATTCAGGGCCTGAGATTCCGGACAACCAGGGCTGCAGGATGGGTAAAGAGGGTCGGAGCGCGCTACCGCTTGCAGACATCGGGAGCGCGATCCCCTTACCGGATATGGCCCTCTACCCCCAGCATATCTACCTCTCCCAGTCACCGTGCTAATAAAATTAGTCCCCCGCTGCCCACCCCCTGTCTGCCACCCCGACACAGGAACCCCCGAGGCCCTCCAGGCGCGCGTGCCGGCCTGGCTGCCCCCAAATCCATGCGGGCTGTCTCCCCCGCCCGCCCTGGATCCTTCAAACCCCTTAAAAAATCCCATTAAAAATTTAATCACAGGTTTAGAACATTTCCTCCGGTTTCTTCGGCCCCACCATCGCTCCGGATCCCAGGATCCCTCATCACAAAAGGTCTTAGAGAGTCTTGGAGGCCACCTGAGGGAGAGGGGGGCATCCCTCAGGGCCCAGAGCTCTGCCCTTGAATAAGTCCGTGGTCCCGGCCACCTCGACAGTCTCGGAGTGCCTGCAGTCTCTGCCATCCTCTGGCCGCGGAAAAAATCCAGGTAGGCTGGGGTATATGCCGCCTTCCCCCAGTCGTCCCACCTCTGCCACCGGTGGGGCCCCCGGGGGGGAAAAGGTCACAGGCAGAGCTAATCCCCCCCCTGGGCCCACCACCTCTGCCACCGGTGGGGGCCCCAGGGAAAAAGGGGAACAACCATGGCTCCGCCTAAGCGGCCCACGGGGGCATCGGCACCACCACTCCTCAGCCGAGCTCCTCCGTGGGTCCCCCAGCCTCCGCGTCGTCCTCGGGGCCGTCAAGGGTGCCCTAGGTCCACTCCAGGGCCGAAACTGCAATAGGCCCGTGTCAGGACCAACCGGAGCCTCCCAAGACCGCCCCGGCCCAAGTGAGGTCGCCGAGCCTGCCACGCCGCCGTGCCTCACTGGGGGCGCCAAGGCCTTTTCACCGCCCCTTGGAACTCCGGGGATGTCACGGCCGCTGTTCCAAGGCCTCCGCAGCTGTAGCAAGGCCGCCGAGGCCAGTCCAAGGCCCTCCAAACGGCCCCCCCAAATCGGCCCCGCCCTGGGGAATCCAGGGCCGCCACACTCCTCAGGGGGCCGCTGGGGCCATGCCGTGACATAGTCTCTGTACAGGAAGCCGCCACAACGACCCCAGAGGCAGCCGCGGCCGTGGCCGTGGCCGCCGCCGCCAGGCGCTCGTCCACAGACACCCCGCTCCGCTGACCGCCGACTTACACCGCCGACCGCCGACCGCCGGGAAAGGCCTCCGGGGCCTCCACGATCGACTCGGAGCCGCCAGGGCCGTCGCGACCACGCCGCCCTCTGCACCGGTCCCGCGGCACCAGCAGACCCCCGACCGGTCTCCAGATGTCCCGACCGGCCTCCCCCGATCCTCCCTCGCCTCTGCCACCGGCGAGGGGACCTAGGGGACAAGGGGGGCCGCAGCTGAGGCCGTCTATGCCGGAGTGAGTAGCGGCGGAGCACCGCGTCGGCCATCTTCAAACCCGGAACTTCTTCTTTTTTTGCAGCATCCCCCCAATGCTCCTTTTTTTTTGCCTCCTGGGTCTCAGAGAAGCCTCCTGGGTGAAGCAGTAAGACAATGAGGGGTATCCTAGCATAACTGATCATCAGAACAGCTGATCATCGGGAGCGGGGGAAAAAAAGAAATACCTGTTCGGCCTAACAGTAACATGTTTTTACTACCGGTTCATCTGAACTGGGCAAACTCGTAGAATATCACCATTGCTTACGACCATTTTTCACCCGTATGACCATTGCAGCATCTCCATGGTGACACGATTGGCATTTGGGTCCTTGACAACTGATTCCCATTAATGATGGTTGCAGTGTCCGGGATCCCTTTTTGCAACTTTCTGACAATCAAAGTCCATAGGGAAACCAGATTCATTTAACAATTAATATTACTAATTTAACAACTCCAGTGATCCACTTAAGAACTATGGTAAGAAAAGTTGTAAAATGGGACAAAAATGTCACTTAACAAATTTCTCATTTAGCCACATAAATTTTGGGCTCAGGTGTAGTTTTAAGTTGAAGACTAGCTGTATCCTTAGCTCAGCTTGAATTGTGGATTCATTAATGCTCTCTGGGATTGAATGTTGGTTTGCAGACATTCCTCTATCATCACTGCAAGAATCAGAATATGCCAGTAGTTATTTTTTTAATGGTGTGAATGAGGAAGGATCACTTCATAGTCTACTTTCTCCCTTCATTCTACTGCTGTCTGCCAAAAAGGAGAAGCTGGAATCTCCAAAGATTACTCCTTTTGGGACTGCCCATACTGATTTCCCATAGCATTGTTTCCAGTGGTTTGAAAATATTCTGTGACTTTTAATATACATATATAGAGAGATAGATAATGTATAAATATTTAACTTATTTGAACTTTTTATCTTTTGCTCCTTGCTTATGTTTTTTTTTTTTTGCTGTGCCTGTTTTTTCTTGCCTTTCATTCGACTTTTCAGTTAATTTTTTTATACTTGCTGAAATTTAATAAATAAGCATCAACCTATATTTTTTCCTAGCTGAAGTGAGTGGTATACTATCCCGCTCTGATCTGAAAGCAGAGAAAAGCTGGGAGAGTATAATTTTCCAACAATATGTACATTTTAGACTATTGTAATTTGTTACTTTATAAGAATGCAGACAAATTAAGAAATGTGCCCCCCCAAAAAAAGTCTGTTAAAAAAAGACAAGCCTATACAGTCTGTTTAAGGGTATTTCTTGGAAAGTAACTACATGTGATAAGGAAACCATACAGAAAAATGTTAACATTGAAAAAAATAAATATATGAAAACATACAGGTTTTTTTTTTTTTTTGCTGATTGCATTAAAAAATGCAAACAGATGTTCAATTGGCATGAGCCAAACTTAAGGATTGGGGAAACAACATTTGGGGAAAAAAATCAAAATAACTAGATTTGCTTTTCTTTAGCAAATTGGCAGGGACAAATATTCATAATTGATATTCATAATTACAAAACATTAGCATGGTTTTTTTTTAGTTTCTCCATCCTCCAACCAAAAAAAATAAACTGACTTAGATCAAAAAAGAAAAGCAAGCAGTTCTTAATTATAAATTTGGATATTCCATTGGCTTCTAAGTATCCCCAATTTAAAGTGATGATATATAATTTATATAGAAGAAACAAGCAATCAGTTAAAATTATCTGAGAACACTATTTTTTCTTAAAACAATCTCTCAAAAATATTTGAAAATACTCTGCTGTAATTGTGTGGCTATCTTTAGAGCAACATGACTTTGTCCTATGATTGTTTTTTTTTGCAAACTTGGCAGAACTTTCCAAAATATTTGTCATTAATTGCTGATTATCCGCTCCTTCTAAATTAACCTTGTGATCTTTTCCCTGCTTTGAAATCAATGTGACTTTAAATACAAGTCCATTTATTAAGTCTTTTTATTAGGCCTTTCATTATCCATGCTTGTAAAGATCTTAATAGAGATGTTAAGTAATGAAATTTTGCAAGTTCCTAAAATCTTCATAAATCTCCATAAATTGTCTTTTTATGAAAAACCTGCTTTCATTGTGTCTGACTTTTTTATTCACATGCAACAAAAATGTTAATATACTTTAATTACGCTAATATGATTTATCTCCTCTCTCATTATACAAGTTAATTTTGTTCTAAAGTAGTCCTGTTTTCAAATTCTCTTCAGCAATGGAGAATTAAAGTAATTATAGTTTAGCACAGGAAATTAGTCATAAAGGTCTGTGATTTTGAAAATAAATGGAAGTTTTCATAAGGCAGATTAGACCATATGCCTTACTGAAAGAAAGATTAGAGAAAAGGAATGGCCTGACAATGTCGTCTTATACGTCCATTAGAATTTGTATTTTCAACTGGGAAATATCAGGTTATGAAGATTTTCTTAATGCAGAAAGAATTTGGGATCTAGTCTGGTCTGAACTTCTGAGAATTCTGGATGCCAGAAGTCCATCTAGCAATTGTCCAGATTTGGGAAAGTATTATTTAATGTAAGTCTGACACTCATTTTTACTGAAGCGGCACATTTATTTATTTAGTATATGTCATAGAGAACATAGATAACAGTGACAAAAGTGTATAGGAGCACTTAATATATGATATGTACACAATGGAAATATGTAGATCATTTTGTAAGGTTTGAGGAATTTTAAAAAATGTAAATTAGAGGTTACATTTTAAAGTACGTGGATTCATAAGAATAGAATAAGTGTTCCATATAATAATATCTAGGCTGCTTTTCCAATTAAATAATTCATTTAGTGACATTCAAAGTTAAAATGGCACAGAAAAACATGACTTATGACTGTTTTTCACACACAAGGTTGACTTAGCCTTTCATCCTTCCAAGGTCAGTAAAATGAGGACCAAATTGCTGGGGGCAATATGACTCTATAAACTGTTTAGAGAGGGCTGTGAAGCAGTGTAAAGTGGTAGATAAGTCTAAGTGCTAATGCTATTATGACCATTGCAGCATCCTTGTGGTCACATGTCAAAATTTGGACAACATTAGGAAAAGGCATATATTTATGATGAATATATATATAAATCAAAACACACACAAACACAAGCAAAGGAAAGGAGAAAAGCTCTATAGGTAAAAATAAATTCCATTCAGCTACCTTTATGTAAGGATGGCCTCAGTGAAGAGAAAGGTTTTCAAGAGATATCTGGAAAGTGCAGTTGTTTCACTAAGGTTATGTATGCCGAGAAGACTTGTGAAATGCCCTCCTGCAGTAGGACTTCTCAATAAAATGTTCTGGGATTAGGATCAAAGTTGTTTACAGCCTTGTATGTTAAATGTGAAAGGTGGAACTGGCTTAGTATATTAACTGATAGCCAGTAAAGTTGCTTTAACAGAAATGCAACATGAACAGAGCCAGGTATTTCCAATTTAGCATCTTGGCTATTCCAGTTCCTGAGCAAATTTTATTTATTAAATTTTTATCCCATCTTCAATAAATAATTCAAGGCCATAATTATTCTCTCTTCCTCCTAATTTCCCCACAATAATAACACGGTGAGCTAGATTATGATGACTGGCCAAAAGTCATCCAGTTAGCTTTCATGCCTAAAGTGAGATTATAATTCACAATCTCCTGGTTTCTAGCCTAGTTCATTTACCACTGGACCACACTGGCTCTCTAATTTGCTAGGGCAGATCCAGATAGTGCTCATTATAACAAATACCTAGACTTTCATGTGTTCACTAAATCAGGGGTCCCCAACCTTTTGGACCTCAGGGACCACCAAACTCATAATTTTAAATCCTGCGGACCACTGATATGAATTTTGACTGATGGTCACTTGCTGATGTTGGTAGGAAAGTTGGTCCCATATTCCAGAGCTGCAGTAGTCACAAGACTGGCTCTTTGGTCATGCCAGAGCAGCTGCTTTTCCACCTGGATGCACCGGCCTGCCATGGACTGGAGGATCTGCTCTGGGATGACCAAAGGGCCAGTCTTGTGACTACTGCAACTCTGGAATAGGGGACCAACTTTCCCACCAATGTCAGAAAGCCACCCCAGGGTGGATTTCCCTCCCTCACCATTGGTCTTACCTTCCAGTTCCAGCTTGCATGGCTCTACTCAAGGTAAGGTTTGTGCTTAGCCAAAGAATGGGGGCCACCAGGTGAGTGGGCCATGTGGGTAGCACAGACTTGTGTTCCCATACAGCCTGGATTAATTGCTTTGGGGGCGGGTGCTTTCCGGGGGACATTTCTCTGTGGACCACCAAAATTTTCTCGCAGACCACCAGTGGTCCCCAGCCCACTGGTTGGCAACTACCGCACTAAACCAAGGTTCAGAAAAGAAGAACTTTATTACATGTTGGTAATGGCTTTATTACATGCTGGTAATAAAGCCAAAGTATATTATTTACTTACACACTTCTAAACAGCTTGCATACCTATGCTGAGTATAGGGCTTTAATGGATGGATATATAATGCAGTATTATATTTAATGGATGGATATATAGCGCATAAAACATTCACAATAGTGGAATGAGCCCATAGATGGGCTAACCTCAAGTGCACAATAAATATTATCTATCGTGATGAACTTCTCACTCCTTGTTTTGGTTTTCTCTCTTCTACAACACTCGTACAATACTTTTCTTCCTTTTTCAAAACTCACTTTTCTTTTAAAGCTGCTGAAGATCCTGGTAATTGTCATCTCTTTGTAATGAACTGAATTTGAATTCTTCCTCTATTCTTAATATTGGGTTCATAAAATATTAGAGCATCCAAGGGAAAGAATTTCTTACTGCTATGATAAGAAGCATGCATTGGAAAACAGATACAAAAAGGATTTTCAAGGAAAGGTAATATTGTAGGATTCCACTCTCCATTCCATCATCTTTTTCTTTCCATAGTTTCTCTAGTCACCAAGGATCTATTTTCTTCCTGCATCTGCCTACTCCTGTTTTTTTTTTAAAAAAAAAATAGTATTCACAATTTTGTACATAGAGGTGGCAATGTTTTATTTATGTGTTCAATTTTTTTAAAAAAATTTTGCTACTCATGTTTATTTTAGATCTCTAAATCAATTAACGGATCTCGATTTTAATTTAAAATTCACAACTATAACCTGAAGAGCATCAATAAGAAGATGCATCTTAAATTCCCTTCTGTACTGAAAGCAGTCAGCCACAACTTCAACAACAATTTTAGTTTAGAAGTTTAGAGATAGTTCTGCTTAGGAATAAAGCTCTCAGACAGTGAGTATTTATGGACAGATCCTTAGGTCCCACTAAACAGCATTCTTTAAGTAATTTCATTTTGCACCATGCAAAGTTTCAAACTATGCCCAAGCAATACTTCAAGGGCAGGTCCAATTTTGTAAATCAGTCGTAATAGTACTCTAGTTATTGCAGAGTGATGATATCGAATGCAGAGTCAGCTGCTTTAATGAGTTGTGGATAGCTCCTGTTTTTGTATCTTCATATGTCCTGAAGCTGAATCCAGAACAATATATATTCTTGGAGTATGAAACCAGTTATCCATTTATTTGGTTACATATCCCACAACACTGAAACTTGCACATGAGAAATAGAAGATGTTTGCAGAGATAAGATAAACAAGGAACTTGAATTGTGAAGGCTGATAGCTAAACATCCCAAATTAGCATCTTTCTATGGTAGTTTAGAGGATGTTTTGACAACACATTTAATGCTACTTTCCAAATCTCCCTTTGGAGGTCAGCTATGAAACTGTGTAAATTCTTGCCAATAGTGGAAATGAAAATGGGCAGAAATCACTATGAGCCAATCAGTATTCTCTCCAGATGACTATTAGGAGAGCACTTCTGGAAAAAAAAAAAAACCTCTGGCAGAGCCCTATCCCATGAGTTAAATAATTCCTTTCCCCTATAAGAAAGCTACTCATCATCAAAAAGATTACTCCTTCGCCCAGTAGGCAGAGTTATTGCAATGACAGTAAAATTCAGCATTCATGTGTTCTTCCCAACAAATATAATTAGGTTGTGAGAAGCATTTAGAGAAAGCTGTCTATATAAGTGAAGTGTCTATGGAGATTCTTATATAGAAAGCTGTCTATATAAGTGAAGTGTCTATGGAGACTCAGTCATTCAGTCATGATTATCTCAAATATGCTTCTTTTTCAAAAGGCAACTGGATTATTTTTTAAAAATCACTGATGAAGCTTTTTGGATGAGAAGCAAAACATCTTCTTCAAAAAAAAATTGTCTAGTTACCTTTCTTTAAAAAAAGCACCTTTGAGATATAAGCAAAGAAAACTAAGAAGGTAAGTTTTTATGACTTAAAACCAGAAGTGTAGGTTCTGACCTGTTCTGGAGAACTGGTAGCGGAAATTTTGAGTATTTCAGAGAACTGGCAAATACAACCTCTGGCTGGCCCTGCCCCCATCTATTCTCTGCCTCCCGAGTCCCAGCTGATTGGCTGGGTCTTCTTTTGTTGCCCTGCACAGGAGAATGGAGCTGGAAAGCAAGTTAGTGGGGTGGGAAAGGAATGGGATTTTGCAGTATCCTTCCCGCAGGACTGGGGTTGAAATGGAGATTTTACCGTATCCTTCCCCTGCCGTGCCCACCAAACCACAGAACTGGTAGTAAAAAACATTTGAATCCTACCACTGCTTAAAACCTGATTCCAAGGATTTGGTTTTAGTTAGTTGATCATGTTGCCTTGAAATCTATCAGAAAGCTCCAGGTTCAGGCAGGAGAAATAAGGGTGTTACGTCATGGGAATGAGACTCAGGACACCAGCATACTGAATAGTTGTTTATTTCCATCTAGGACTCCAGCAACAAGAAACCGCGGCAGCCCTTTTTATACCTGGGATGTTTGCGGCTGTGGCCAGTGACAGCTCTTTGAATTCCCACTGCCACGGACCAATCAATTGCAGGTGATTATGCTAATACATAACACCCCTCCCCACCTGGTCCATTTTAACCAATCTAAGCCTCACCTATCCCATAGGTAGGCGGGGCTTTTATGAGCTCTACCGGACCTGCACAACTCAATTGGTGGTTGGTCTCTGGACTGTTCGGACAGGTCTGCTGTTTCTCTCGTTCGTCTTCTTGGAACCTCCTGGAAGGTTGAGACGGCCATGCTGCTCCCGTCAGGAATTTCCTGGCTGGTTGAGTCGGCCCTGCCGCTCCCTCTAGGACCTGCCATCTGGCCCTCCTTCTGGACCTGCTCTTGTCTCCCCGATCTGTCTTCTTCAGGTACGTGTGTGCTTTTTCCGACCGGGGCTAGTGTTAATGGTGGTTGTTGCATAGTTGTCAGGGTTTGTTCTATTATTTCTCTTGTTTGTGGAGGGTCTCCCCCTCTCTTCCTGCTTGTGTTATGTCCATTTGAGGGGTCTCCCCCCTCTTCCCTGGTTATGTTTTTGTTGCTTGAGGGGTCTCCCCCCTCCTCTATGGTCATTTTTGTGGCGTCTCCCCCTTCTTCCCTGGGTTTATTTAGGTCTCCTTTCGAGGTTCTAGATCTGAGTTGGTCTATGTGCCTCCTCCAGTTTCTTCTCGGTGTCTACCCTGTATGAGCGGGGCCCTGTTATCTGGGTTACTTTCACTGGTATCCATAAAGGTTTCCCTGAAAGATTTTTTGCATATACTGGGTCCCTGTTTTAAATGTGCGGCAATTACTGGAGGAGTCTGCTTGTTTTTCTGGGCTATATGTGGGGTGCAGTCTGTCTAGGTGTGATCTTAGTTTTCTCCCCATTAGTAACTCAGCTGGGCTTTTATTTGTTGTGGTACCGGATGTCACGTGTTGTATGCTTAGTAATTTACCTATCTTTTCTTATGTATCCCCAGGCCCTAACTTTTGTAGTTTTTCCTTCATGTAATGAAACATGCGTTCCGCCCATCCGTTCATCAACGGGTGTCCCAGTGCTGTTAGTGCATGCCTTATCCCATGTTGTGCTAAATACCCTCAAATGTTGTTGCCGTGAATTGTGGCCCATTGTCTGATACTATTAAATCTGGCAACCCATTGCAAAAAGTTTCCTGAGCTGTCTAATAATGACTTCTGTTGGGGTGGTATGCATGATGCTTACCTCTAACCATTTAGAGTAAATGTCTACTACTATTAAGAATGTTTGTCCTTTGGTTGGTCCTGTGAAATCAATGTATAGTCTAGACCATGGTCCCCTTGGTGTTTCCCATTTGTGTTTTGGTGCCATGGTGGGTGTTGGCTGAGATTCCTGGCAGCGTTTACATGCTGCCACCCAATCTCCTATCTCCTTATCCATCCCTGGCCACCATACATAACTCCTTGCCAGGGATTTCATTTTTACAATACCCGGGTGCCCCTTGTGTAACAATTATTATTTTATTATTATTTATTTTAATTTATATACTGCCCCCCTCTCCCAAAAAGGGACTCGGGGTGGTGATTCTAGTATGCGTTCCCTTAAAACATCCAGTATGACTACTCGATCCCCCCATAGTACGCACCCTTTCAGGATGGAGAGTTCTGTTTGTCTATTTCGGAATGGTTTGGCAGCCTCATCATTCTCAGTTTCTGGCCATCATTTTCCTACCCAATTTAAAATTTGCGCCAAGTTTTTGTCTCTCATTGTTTCCTTGGCAATGTCTGTTGATGTTATGCATAGGTTTTCTAATGTCTCTATTTGAAGGGTTGAAGTGGTTGGTGCTGGGTCATCTTCTATATTAGGTAGAGGACAACGGCTTAGTGCATCAGCATGACTTATGTCTTTTCTGGGTTGGTAGGTCAGTTTGTAGTTGTAGGAAGCCAGGAATTCTGACCACCTTATCATCCATGGTGACAGTATATTAGGTGTAGCCTTGTTTCCTGTGATTATGCCCAGGAGTGGTTTGTGGTCTGTGACTAGTGTGAAAGTTCTCCCATATATATATTCATGGAAACCTTTTATTCCAGTGTCAGCGGCTAATGCTTCTTTGTCTAGTTGGCTGTAGTTCCGCTCCGCCTTTGACAGATTCTTTGAATAGAATACTATGAGTGCTTCTTTGCCATCTGGTAATATATGGCTGAGTATAGCTCCTACGCTGAAAGGTGATGCATCATAGGTTAGTGTTATTGGAAGTGTGTTGCTGTATTGTATTAGTACGCGGTCTGATGTGATTAAGTTTTTTACTTCCTGGAATGCCGTTTCTTCTCGTACTCCCCAGGACCAGGTTGATTTCTTGTCAAACAACCTGTGTAGTGGTTCCACAATGGTTGCTTTCTGTGGTAAGAATATATTGTAAAAGTTAATGAGTCCTAAGAAAGCTTGTAGATCAGTTTTATTTGTGGGTCTGGGGGCTTCCTTTATTTCTCTGACTTTATTTTCAGTGGGGTGGATTCCTTCACTGTCTATAAGGTATCCTAGGAATTCAACTTTGTTGGCGGCTAGTTGGCGCTTCTCTTTTTTTACTTTTAGTCCCGCCTCCTTAAATTTGCCTAGGACTTCCCTTACACGGTCATGCAATTGTTCTTTGTTCCTGGCTGATATCAGGACATCATCAAAGTATGGTACCAGCCCTTTTATCCCTTGCAATAGGCATTCCATTAGGCTCTGGAAAACCCCAGGGGTGATGTTGATGCCAAATTGTAGTCTGTTGCATTAGAATGCCCTCCTGTGTGTCACAATTGTCTGAGCTTCTGCTGTTTCGGGGTCAACGGGCAACTGTTGGTATGCCTGTACAAGGTCTAGTTTTGTGAAGATTTCCCTCCCCCAAGGGAATGTAATAAATGCTGTATCACTGGAACTGGGTATGCGCTTTATTGGAGCATATGGTTTAGAGTTGCTTTGTAGTCCCCACAGATGTGCACTAACTCATCAGGTTTTATTGGTGTGACAATTGGGGTTTCCCACTTAGCGTGGTCAATTTGTTCTAACACCCCTTGAGTGATGAGTTTACCCAATTGCTCACCGATTTTTGGTTTTAGAGCGAAAGGCACCCACTTTGCTTTTAGTCTTATGGGGGTTATATTTGGAGTTAGACTAAAGGAAATTGGGGACCCCTGGTACTTGCCCAATTCTCCATTGAATATGTCTCAGAATTCTTCCATCAGGTCCTCTTCCCACTCCATTTCGGTTATGCTGTTTATTCCTGTGATTCCAAGCGGTTCAAAGCATTCAAGTCCTAATAGGCTGGGTCGATTTCAGGCAACTATGGTTAGTGGAAGGACTCTGGTGTATTTTTTGAATGTTACCTTGAATTTTCCAGTATCTACTACAGGTACCCTGGTAGTCTTTTAGTGTTTGTTTTTCGAGTTCTTCTCCACTCAGGTCTGGTATCAGTCTTTTTATAGTGTCCCATGATATCATTGACAAGTATGAGTCTGAATCCACTTCTATTTGGCACAGTTTGCCTTCTATGGCGACCTAGACATACACTTTCTTAGCATTTGACATGTTGGAGTGTCCGATGGTCACCGTCTGGTGTGTTTCTTCCCTTCTGTTGCTTGCTTCCTTTCCTCACCTGTTTCTATTGTCTTGGTTCCAACGGCTCCCAGTTAGTCTCTCTCTTTTTCTGGGGGGTGTTCAATCTTTGTCTAGGGCCATAGTTCTTTCTTGCTTGGCATGCCCTAGCTATATGTCCCTGCCGTTCACAATGTTTGCAGATTGCATCTAAAAAATGGCACTCGGAACGTGGATAGTTCCCCTTGCAACCAGCACAATGGAATTCTTTCTTTTTTCCATTCCGGTCCCTTCTGCCTTGTTCTGCTTGGAGTTGGTTTGCCCCTTTGTCATCTTCCGATATGGACTTGATGTCCTTGTGGTGGGTTGTGGATGTGTTTTTTTTCAGTCTCCAGTGTCCTTTTATTCATTTTTTGCTTGGCGGCCACCAATTTCTGCGTGGCTTCAGCTGCAGTAGCTTCCTCTATTGCTTCTTTGAGTGTTATCTTGGGTTTCATTAATTGTCGACCCTGGAGTGTAAGATCCTTTAGTCCCAGGACCGCTTCCTCCATGTTTAGGAATTCACACACTCCAGCAATGTCACGCAGTGTTGCCACGAAATCTCCGATGCTCTCACCTTCTTTTTGGTCATGCCAATAAAATTCATGTCTTTTGATCAGATGTTTGGAATGTAGTGAACCCTCAGTAATTTTTCCAGGTCTGGTCAAGCCATCGTCTTCACGTTGGTGGGTGCCGCTAATGCTTTTGCCATTTTGAATACCGCGGGACCGCAATGGGTGAGGAAAACAGCTCTCTTCCTGTTTTCCGAAACGTCATGGAGGTTGCTCCCTTCGAGGAACATGAGGAATCGATTGATGTACAATTCCCAGTCTTCGTTTGTTGGATCAAATGGTGCGGGTGGCATGTTGTTTCCATCCATTTCGCCTCAATGCATTGCTGATATTCAGTGGTTTGCCATGTGCTTGCTGGTTCCCTTTGTCTCAATATCCTACCCTTGTCGCCAGTGTTATGTCACGGGAATGAGACTCAGGATACCAGCATACTGAATAGTTGTTTATTTCCATCTAGGACTCCAGCAACAAGAAACCGCAGCAGCTCTTTTTATACGTGGGCTGCTCGCGACTGTGGCCAGTGACAGCTATTTGAATTCCCGCCACCATGGATTGACCAATTGCAGGTGAATATGCTAATACATAACACCGGGTGTAAAAAGGGTTTCTGCAAATGGAAAATAAGTTATCCCTCCCCATTCTCCACCCAAAAACCTCAAATTTCAAAACTTTGTGATCTCTCTTATACCCAGCTGAGCTGGAGGTTGTCAGTTCCACCACTCAACATCTGCTCTCTAACAACATGAAAATCTGAAAAAAAAAATCATTCTGTGAACACACCCTAAATCAACATAGAACAGGGGTGTCAAATTCACATCATCATGGCAGCATCTTGTGACATATTGGGATTTTCTCCCCTTTGCTAAACTAGGTGTGGGTGTGGCCAGCGCTTGATGCATCTGCCCCATGGGCCATGAGTTTGACAGCCCTGACATAAAATACCTCTATGTGATTGAATTGAAAAGTCACATTTAAGTAAATAGGTTGGATTTTAACATCGCAAGCACATATATTCTGCTCACTTGGTTACCTTATGAAATTTGTGCAGTTAGCTTGCAACTTGATGGACAATGCATTAGCTGGTATGATCAGCTGCTGAAATATAGCTTATTGTTGCTCATTTCCTATTTGCAATGAGGAAAATGTTGAATGGCAGCAAATATGATAGACCAGTAATCCACTCACAGTTTAAATCTTGGCTAGTATATTTTATACTTTCCCCCATTTCTAGTGTCCCTTTATAGATAGGTCACAATAGGTAACAGCACCTAGCTGAACTTAGATAATTTAAGAAAGCTAAGAGGAGGGAGATCCGATTTACACTTGGATGAGAGATTACTGTCAAAATCCAGAGCTATAAAAAGAAAAAAAAAAAAGGAAGTAGATTAGGAACTTTTCCTGCAGTTTCTTTTTAAAGAAAAGTGGGGGTGAAAATAACAGAGCAAGGCCATGACATACCATATCTCTATTGCTGCCAAGAAAAGTATATTTTAGTAATCATGAATTATCCCAACTTGAGAGTGGCTTTACCTTGCTTTTATAATTTGATGGACCAGAATACCATATGGAGAGAAAAAGAAGATAGTGAAATACAGATATTATCAGATAAATAGGTGTATGCCTTCTGCTTCTTCTGTAAAACTGTGATTTTTCTTTTCGCACATCTAGAAAGTACAAAAGGTAGAAATACAAGTGACGAACCAGCAAAATGGTTGACGTGTAATGTTGTGATATTATGCCTTGGACCCAGGAGATTCCTGTTCAAATCACCACATGAGAAGACAAGCACTTCCTGAGTTTTAGCCAGTTCTCTTCTCTGTCTCTCAGCACAAGTTGTTTGATAATGTGTTTTTGTTTTGTTTTTTTGATTAGGGAGATGGAAATAAAGGAGAATCCTATTTAAATTATAAAGTTCTCAGAGAAAAAAGTGTGAACAAGTACAGAATGGAATAAGGATCATCCTGAAATCTTGCAGCCTCTGAAAACTCATCCTCCTCTTTGTTGTCTCCATCCCTCTTCCTCTTCCTCCTCTCCTCTTCCTCCTCCTCCCTTCAGGGTTCACTTTTCAGATCAATATGCACCATCTTGTGAAATCAAATGCAGCCTCCAGGTCCAACTGGGCATTTTTCACATTCACATTTATTGTATCTTGCCATCTTTACTTTGGTCTTCCACATAGACAGTTGCCATCTATATTAAAGTGGAAGGCAATGTAGGTAATGGTTAGAGTATGTCTTGTAGCACATGTCCACAGTTCTATAGGCATTTCTCCCATGCTTTTTCCGATATCGGTGCAGTGCTCATTTGCTTCTGAATTGTAACATTGCTGACATTGCTTGTTTCAAATGAACATGCATACCAAACACCCATAACTTGGAAAGAAGAGGAGATGGGATCAGTTCATCTCATTCATTCAGCAAAGCTCTCAATTGATCTTTAAGCAGCACTCCATTATATCTCTGGTTGGCTAAAATAGAAGATGTTCAAATTTATTTTGCAGAAAAGAGTAACAGACATGATTAGAGAGGCTAAAACATATAAACAATTATGAAATGAATTCTTCATCTAGTCTAATGAAAGGAAGGACTAGGGACACATGATAGCAGTGTCCCAAAATTGGAGGGGCTGCCACAAAGAAAGAGGTCAACTTATTTTCCAAAGCACCAGATGGCAAGACAAGAAATAATGGATGGAAACCAATCAAGGAGAGAAGCAACTTAGAATGAAAGAGAAACTTCCTAACAGTGAGAAGACTTGCCTTCAGAAGTTGTAGATGCCTCATCACTGGAGGCCTTTGAGAATGGACAGCCACATGTCTGGAATGGTTTAGGGTTTCCTACTTGTACAGGAGGTTGCACTAGAAGACTACCAAGGTCCCTTCCAACTCTGTTATTGTATTAAACTGTTATACGTATTTCTATAACAATCTCATAACAATCTTGAACCTAGGCTTCTGGAATCAGTCCAACACATCCTTCTTAATACACAACTCTCTTTATCTCAGAAGAATAACTGGCAAAAGATGCTAATAAAACATATATATGTTGGTGGTTTATTGATTTATTTAATGTCTAGACGGTATGAGTTTCCTCTTTCCATGTTTGACTGCCCTGAAGGGGTTATGCTGAGCATGTGGTTAGGTAATACCATCTCGGAAGTGACAGATAACAAATGTTACACTGCCTTATGCTTCTAAACAACAATGTTGTTAAATGGTTTCTATTACACTGAAATGACAAAATGTACGATTCATTTCTTTTCTCCTTTTAGCTTCTTATGAGCCTTTATTCAAAGAACATTGGGGATTATTGTGTATGTTATATATATGTGTGTGTGTGTGTGTTTTCTTAAGTTTTCACGGGTATTTATATGTATGGTATTCAGCTTTCTTTGGGTATTTTCCCACGTCATTATAGTTGTGCTTTTAAAGTTATAGCAACATTTCGGCAGAATTTCATCTGCCATCATCAAGCTTGTGTATTGTGTTCGTCTCACAATTCATGGGAGTGACATCAAATTGGCCACCCGCACCCAGGTTTTGTGGCTCCCGGTTTTTTCTTTTCTGTGGGAAACCAGTTCTAGTGACTTTTTGAGTGTTTAAAGCTGCAGAGCCCTGTTTTAGACTCAGCAAGATCCTGGAAGTAATTCTTTCCTATAGAACTTCTCTTCAGTGCTTGGCCTGGATGGACCTGTCCTACAATAGAAGTAATAATGTTCTGACTAGTGGTTGATCAAGCTGCCCTTTTAATCTGTGAAGGAGCCCTATATTAGGAATTGTGAGGAATTAAATTATGAATAAATCATAATATTGCAGAGTTGAGAGTCACAGAGAGTCCCCTGCTTGCTGTAAATTAATGCAAATTAAAGTATTTCTAAGACAAATGCCTACCCAGCTTCTTCTTAATTATATTCAACAAAAATCAGTGGGTCCTACTGCTGAACTGCTATTGACATTAAACCCTTTCCCCTAACAATCAGAGTCTGCATTCCAATGATTTAAGGCCATTATTCTTTCAAACACAAGAAAGAACAGGTTTTGCTTGCTTCTTTGTGATATCTCTTCAGATTCTTGCAAAGTCCTACCATGTCAAGCTTTCTCAAGGAGAAAATCTAGTTTCCCGTTCAGAATAATGGCCAGAGTAGAAAAGTTAATTGGAAGTCTAGGATAATTACAAGCAGTAAATCGAACCCCATTCATTGATAGTGCACTGTAATGTCTTATATCCAAGATGCACCCACTTTTCTGTAAATCCTCCAGTGAATGAAGAATCTAGATAACAAGCATATTTTCCCCTTCTATTTAGACTGTGATTTAGCACTATAGTCTATTTCTGAATATGAACAATAACATTCAGATAATACACCAAGAATTAATGATGCATGCAAGACACAATGTAATGAGCGAGGAAAAAGAAGCTGTGCTCAGTTCAGTTTTGCATTTTGCTTTGGTGGTTTTTCCTCTGCCTGCTTGCTTAAATCAAAATTATTTGCAGCAGGCACTCAAATGGAGTTCTCCATGAACTTTGCATAAGCTTTTACTACAAATTAAGGGTAAATCATTCCCCCTCCCTCTCTCTCTCACATACACACACACACACACACATGTTCCCTTCCAGTTTGCTTCAATGTCACCAAAAAGAAACATTTCTTTCTAATGAAACTTTATCAGATGAGAATTATGTGTAGCAAAAATGAGCAAATAAATTTACAAAGATTTCAAACTCTACTAGTGGGGACCTCCCTTGCTTTTGTCTTTTCCTAAGCTAGGTAATTTAATCCTTGGTAGGACATTGGTGTGTAGTGTGAAAGATTGTAATGATCATTATGGAAGACCCTTACAAAAACGTGCAATTCATCTTTGTAGTGAGCAGAACGGAGCACAGTGGCTCACGGGGTTAGGACACTGGGTTGATGATCAACAAGTCCATGTTTGAGACCCGAGTGCTGCTGTGGGATAGGGTGAGCTCCCGTCATTCACTCCAGCTCAATCCAGCAGTTCAAAAGTGTGCAATTGCAAGTTGATAAATGGGGCACATTAACAAGGACATGAAAGAAGCCCCCAATAGGATAGCTTCCAGGCAACGGTGATGTCACCGGCCAATCCTTTCAATCCAGAAGCGCCTTGGTGGTTCCAACACAAATGCGAGGCAATGAGCAGGGCCAGTGAAAATGTGTCAGCCTTTTAGAAAGCAATATTTTGAGGTTGCAACTTAGTATGCCTTTTATCTGTCCTCCACCCAGAAGGTTCTCTGCTATGACCCAATTTATTTTTCTTGTTTCTTTTCTGGACAGAGGTTCAGTTTCCAAACTAAACAACGCATTAAAATCATTCTCCATTAACATCTGAACATTCTTATGGCAGACATGAAGACAGAGGATTCTTCATGTCTGCCATAAATAAGCCAGACGAATACCTTACTGAAGATACAAATAATTCTAGAGTATCAGTTGTCTCACACCATAGGAGCTTTTCATTTTTTCTTTTTTCAAATTAAAAGACTATTAAAAATGCAAGTACGATGGAGTAGGATGCTAAACAGAAGAAAGACTATTAGAAGAAAAATAGTATTGATAGTAAGTTGGTAACCTCTAATATCTCACTGCCTTATTTGTAGTGCAGTAAGTCTATGAAGTGAGTTGATGATATAACATTTCATGCCTCTCTACCCCACTATACAATCTTTTTAAACCCTTTATTCAGTTTTCTTTAAAAATAAAACCAAACAGAATATCAGAATTGGAATGGACCTTGGAGGCCTTCTAATCCAACTGCTTACTCAAGCAGGAGACCCTATAACATTTCAGATAATTGGCTGTCAAATTTTTTCTTAAAAACCTCAAGTGATGGAGCAGCCACAACTTCTGGAGGGAAGTTGTTCCACTAATTAATTGTTTTCACGATTATGAAATTTCTCCTTAGCTCTAGGTTAGATCTCTCTTTCTTCAGCTTCCATCTTTTACTTCTGGTCCTGTCTTTAGAGAATAAGTTGACTCTTTCTTCTTTATGACAGCCCCTCAAATATTGGAAAACTGCTATCATGTTATCTTGGTCCTTTAATTTGTTAGATTAGACCAATTCAGTTCCTGAAACTGTTCATCATATGTTTTAGCCAGTAGACCTCTAATAATTTTTGTTGCACTTCTCTGCACTCTTTTTAGAGCTGCAACATCTTTTTTGTATCATGGGACCACAACTGAACACAGTTTTCCAAGTGGGGGGGTCTTACCAAAGCAGTATAAAGCACTCCTAACACTTTGTGTGATCTTGAGACTATTTCTCTGTTGATGTACCCTAGGATTGCATTTACCTTTTTTTGGCAGCTACAAATGCTTGTATGTTTATATGGTTGCCCACTATATGTTCTTATGGTTGTCCACCGAGATTCCTAGATCCTTCTCACAGTTTTGAGACCAGCTGCCATCTATTCCATACATAGGCATTTGGTTTTTCTTGCTAAGTGTAAGAGTGTAAGAATTTATTTTTCTCACCAATGAATTGCGTATCGTTGGATAGGGACAGGCAGAAACCTGTCTCTAAATATTAGAAAATTACTTATTATACTGGTATTCTGCTTTTCAGAATAGAAACCTTCTTGAACCAGTTTTCAGCTATATAATCAAATGTGTGGTGTATATGTGTGTGAAGAAGATAGAAAATGCATGTATATATGGAGCTAGTTTACTTTATGGTTTCATTAGTATATATTTGAAATAGAATACAGGTAAGGCAAACTGCATCATTTTGGTACTAGACCCAAAAAAGAAAGAAAATTGAACATCAGCTAACAACATAATTCTGTAAAATAAAGCCACTGGGGGAAAAAAAAGAAAAGACGTTCAACAAAATATACGTCCTTAGCTTTAGTTCAAAAAGGGTTTTAAATAGCATATGCAGAGAATCACTATGGCAGTGATCTCCAATCTTTCCAGGTTGGCGGCCCGGCCAGGGAGAGAGTTAGAGGGGATGGTTCCATGTGAATAGCAGATGTGCACACTCATGCAAATGCAGCTTTGTGGGTAAGTGCACACACCTGCCACTCACACAAATGGAGCTTCATGTATGAGCACTAGCATCCACTGCTTACAGATGTGGAGCTGTACATGCATACTTGCACTGTACTCTGAATGGGCAGAAGCCCAGTAACGTACTGAATTACCCTGTACTATGGAATATTGTAAGAACATACAATCCCACAAATCTTCCTTAATAATATTCCAGATTCCCAATTTGAACTCCACTTGTGGGATGATTTATACTGTCATAACTGATTTTCCCCCCACCACAAGTATTGTATGTAGATCAGCAAAGAAGCGTCATCTCTCTATTTTTATTCCTGCTGACTATGAATTTCATTATGAGAAAAAAAAAAAACTGAATGTAGGACAAATTAGGTATGAAGGACTACTTTAGAGGTAAAGATTTGGAGTCTGTGGGTGATACTGCACACTTCCTAGAAGAAACCAAGAAATATTTATAGGACATGACTGCCATTTGAAAATAGAGAATGGTAAAATCAGACCGAGGACAAATAATCACAGAACAAAAGTTGTGTAGGTTGAAGATACTCAAAGGTATATATGGTTGTTGTTGGATACCAATCAGTTGACGAAATGCAACAGTTCATCTATCTGGTTCTGCAACCCAACAGGACAGACTTCAGAGGATAATTAGGATTGCAGAAAAAAACAATTACTATCCTTGACTGTTTCCTAGAATGATTTGATTGCTTATTGTACCCTATGACTATTATTAAGTGTTGTACCTTATGATTCTTGACTCTTGACTAATGAATCTTTTCTTTTATGTATACTGAGAGCATTTGCACCAAGACAAATTCCTTGTGAGTCCAATCACATTTGGCCATAAATAGCAATAGCACTTAAACTTATATACCACTTTATAGTGTTTTACAGCCTTCTCTAAGCGGTTTACAGAGTCAGCATAATTGCCTCCAACAATTTGGGTCCTCATTTTACCCACCTCGGAAGGATGGAAGGCTGAGTCAACCTTGAGCCTGGTGGGATTCGATCTGCCAAATTGCATTAGGAGTAGCTTGCAGTACTGCACTATAACCACTGTGCCACCGAGGCATTCTATTCTATTCTATTCTATTCTATTCTATTCTATTCTATTCTATTCTATTCTATTCTATTCTATCCTATCCTTATTCTTATTCTATCTAGGCATATATTCTTCTTAAGAGATGGGAGTATTGAAAGAAATATCAGTGATCAGCTGTGTTTCAAGGATTGCACCAATATAGATTAGGCTGACATTGCAAAAATGATCTAATGTTACAACAATAAGACAATAATTAAAGAGTCAACATCAATGTTACAGTTAAAAAAATTATTAGGGTAGTGGAATACTTTAGATTTTATCTCCAAAAGTACAGCAACTGTTACAACTCCTGAAAACCATAAGCCCCTGTCCAGGTTCACATAGTGACTGCTCAGTCTGGGAAAAAAAGGATTTATTTTAATTCTTTGAGATTACAAAGGCCCAATCAATAACTGTTCCAGAGGTGAGCCTCCTGTGTAGAAAGATTGGTCAGAAAAAATACTTTTAATTCACATTTCATCACTACAGATCCAAAAAGGCCACATCTTAGTAACTCTTTGGGAAACATTTTTTAAAATTGATGCTTAATTTATTTTAATTTTAATAACTTTGATAGGTTAGGATCACGTAATGTAGCTGTGAATATCAGTTAGCCCTTTTATTACTCATTAATAATTTGTTATAAGGGAGCAATTGTTCATGTAACTTAATGCCTTTGTCAAAATCAAAATTTCAAACAACGTGATAAATGTCAGTGCGACATAATTAGAAAATTGTAGCTTTTAAAGAAAATAAACCTAACACCCACTGAAACCCCCACAGCCATTTAAAAAAAATAAGATAGGCAGTTAAATGAATGACATCTGTCATCACCACAAATATTGTTAGTGCTCCTACTGATTTGAGCCAAGATAAATTTATGAGTAATGCATAGATAAACTGAGCTACTTCTGAATAGAAGAAGACTGGAAATCTACAGATGTGTAAATAGAAAATATATAAAGTTTATATATATAAATATATAAACAAAGAATGTTCTTTCTGCGCCAACTCAGAAGGCTCAAACTGCCCAAGAAGCTGCTGTTACAGTTCTACAGAGGATTTATTGAGTCTATTATCTGCACCTCTATAACTGTCTGGTTTGGTTCTGCAACCCAACAGGACAGACACAGACTTCAGAGGATAATTAGGACTGCAGAAAAAACAATTACTACCCACCTGCCTTCAGTCGAGGACCTGTATACTGCACAAGTCAAAAAGAGGGCTGTGAAAATATTTACAGACCCCTCACATCCCGGACATAAACTGTTTCAACTCCTTCCCTCAAGACGACGCTATAGACCACTGCACACCAGAAGAACTAGGCACAAGAATAGTTTTTTCCCAAAAGCCATCACTCTGCTAAACAAATAATTCCCTCAACACTGTTCAACTATTACAAAGTCTGCACTACTATTACTGTTAATCTTCTCATCACTCCTTATCACCCATCCCCTCCCACTTGTGATTGTAGGACTGTAACATTGTCGCTTGTATCCTTACGATTTATATTGGCTGTTTCCTAGTATGATTTGATTGCTTATTGTACCTTATGACTATCATTAAGTGTTATACATTATGATTCTTGGTTCTTAACGAATGTATCTTTTCTTTTATGTATACTGAGAGTATTTACACCAAGACAAATTCCTTGTGTGTCCAATCACACTTGGTCAATAAAGTATTCTATAAAGTAGGGAATTAAAGTGTGCCAGAATGGATGGCCAGCACCAGTTGTCCTGGTCCTTCTTAAAAGTGTGCCATCAATCTGAAAGAAGGGGATTGTATTAAATCAGTGTTGGCCATCAGGTTCCCTATGAACCATCAGTCCCCCTCAAGTATGGTTAGCTCCCACCCTTTTGCTTTCCTGAAAGGCTGTAAAATGGGATTTTGTCAGCCAATGAAGTGGCTGATTTGATTATGTTGTTGCTGCCATGGGTGTATCATGGTTGACACGATACATACTCTGCTCACAACCAGACAATAGAAATAGGGAGGGTAGAGTGTTCTGACCCAAACCTTGTTCCAAGTAAACAAACACCAAACAGAGATAAAAACAAAAACTTTTAATGCCTCTCTGTGAATTCTGTTAATTCATGATTAAAAGGCTATTACAACTAATTGTCTCTGATAAGAACGAGCCTTGCCAAAGTTGTGCAAGGCTGCCAAAAGCACTAGATTAAGTTGCCAAGAAATATTCCAAACAAAAAGTCTTCAAATACACACCAAGATAGTCTGAACTTCCACAAGGCTTGAAGTGCAAGAATTTCTTTGCTTCCTACAAAGAATCCAGGTCTCTTGGGCTGGCTTTTATCTCTTAAGGGAGGGGCCATTACCTTGCAGCCTTACCTCTGAGTCGCCTGTGCTGCTGCAGTGCTCTTTCCTATGAACAGTCCTGCGAGCACACACACTGGACACAGGCTCCTTGGGGTCCTCTGCATTACTGCTGTCAGTCTCCACAATCTCCAAAGGCAGCACTCCACTCCCTGATGGTCCTGGCCCCATCCCTACATGATATGCAGGCCCCTTATTTGAGTCCTCACTCTCTGAGACCTCAGCCATCCACACCACAACAGAGGGGAGGTTTATAATGTAAGAAGAGGCTTGGGAGGGAATAGTGGAATGCAAGAAAGCCAATAGTCACCTGGCAATGCTCTGGTGCCCAAGGTCAAATGATGGGAAGTTCCAAGGTGCACAGACCATTTCCCAAAACAAATTGATTGTATTTGATTGCTGGGCAATGACAGAGGATGGACCCAGGGGAGAGTACCTGTTTATCTACTTGCATTTAATATTATTTCAAGCTGCTAGGAGGGGAGAAGCTGAGGCAGCTGACAGGAGTTCACTCTACCACGCAGTGCTAGGATTTGAACCACCAAAGCTAAGACTGTCTTTAAGCCACTGAACCACCACACAGCTGTCTGTCTGCATTCTATTTTGATTGAACACAATTTTACATTAAATCAAAAATGTACATGGTAAAAAAACAAAATAAAATTGGGCTACTGACTTTAGATCCTAACCACTGTCTCTGATGTTGTTGTTGTTGTTGTTCTTGTTGTTGAATTTCAGATTAAATTTTGTTGCAGATGGTTTCTTCGACCTTCTCACAATCTCTGACACATATTTTCAGAGAAATGTCTATGCTATGAAGGTATCAACTATCTGTTTTTAGCATGGAACCTGCAACCATCATTTAAGCTTTCAAACTTAAACACACAGTCAAAGACAGAGAACAAAAATCATAATAAATCATTATCTCCAGTTGCTAAAGGAAAGGGATTTGTGTCATGTTTGGAAACTTAGTTATTGCAAAGTCTTCAATGGCTATTACTCATTATATGTCAAACAAATCTTCTTTCTTGCTTCCTCTTAAATATGTTAAAATCACCAGAATAAATCAATTGAATATAGAAAACTGTTCATTCACTATGCCCTCTGGTGTTGAAAACTGGTATTTATATTTACTACATCATTTTTTGAAATCAAGTTTCTTTATCTGTCTCTTCTCCTAGACCAAGGGTTTTCAAACTTGGCAAGTTTAAGACTTGTGGACTTCTACTCCCAGAATACCTGAGCTAACATGACTGGAGGAGGAATTCTGGGAATTGAAGTCCACAAGTCTTAAAGCTGTCAAGTTTGAAGACCCCTATCCTAGAGTTTTAATCCAAGAGTATCCCCCATGTGTCTTAGTTAGAACATCCTGTAGTATGAGGACTTTTCTGAATTCTCCAGAACATAGCTATACTGTGGATAGTGTTTTCTTCTTCCAAATCCCAATTTTCATTAGACAATTGTAGCCGTTCTAATCACATTTTGTTCCAGACTATACACAACAATGCATTGAGATTCAAACAATTATAGTCAGGTTGGTAGTGAACTCCATAAAGATGATAAGCCTGGAGACAGGAACAAGAGGAAAAATTTCCGGTCCCTAGTCCTGTAAATATTTGTTCCTGAAGCATTTTAGAAATTATTGATGGTGTATAGAAATTTGCACATGGTGTTTTCAAAAAGCAAAATTGGAGAAAAGTAATAAGTAGACAGATATGACTTGTTCAACTCTTCCAAGATCAGATGATGTTTTTTTTGCATACCCTTTCCTTGAGGTATGTTAATTGTCCACTAGAAAAATATGGCATTAGTTTAGCCAAAAAACAACAATAGCCTAACAACAACAAACCCTTAATCCCATTCCATATCTTCTTTCCAATGAAAAGTACAATGACAGTTTAATTATAGAAGCATTTGAAACTAGCAACATAACAATATAGATTAAGACACAAAAGAGACAAGAATGCCTTAGGGAATGGTCACAGTAACCTATCAAAAGCAAGTTTGTCAAAAACTGTGGCCAAAATCTTCAAGGCACTTGGTCCCAATACATGATGGATCTGTCTCATAAATCTATGTTGTTCAATTAAATATGCTATCATAATTGATTACTAATTATTCTGTACCAATCTTCTTTTTCTTTTAACAATCCTGTAATCCCTTGATTAGGATGGGGTCAGGGTGACTGAAAGGATCTGAGCATTTACTGGTCAGATGCCCTTCCTGACACCTAGATAGAGTTTGCAGCAGATATTTTCTCTGTGTGCCCTGATAGAGAAGCATCAATTGTTGCCTAGGATTGAATTCTCAACCTTCTGAATGGGAGATAAATGTCTTCATCTCTAGGCCACCACGCTGCTCATTCTATACCAATCATATATATCTTAATTTGAGCAAATCCATGTAAGATGGTTTTAACACCACATTTTCAAATTTGGCTCAATGGCCTCCACTACATGTCTATGGAGATTCTCAGTCATCTAGGTCATGGTTTGTCCCAAAGCTGTTTTTTCAAAAGACAACTGGAATTTCAGGGTTTTCTTTGAAGATGTTTTGCTTCTCATCCAAGAAGCTTCTTCAGCTCTTGGAGGAGAAGCGAAACATCTTCAAAGAAAAACCACAAAGTCCAGTTGCCTTTTGAAAAAGCACTGTTTGGATGCTCTCCACTACAGTTAATAGAAAATTTGTTCTTTAATGAAAGTGTATTAGCTGCAAAAGATCAGATCCACATGTGAAGGTTCAATTTAATTTATTTATTGTCAATAGGCTGTCCAATCTCAGTCTTCCCATCTAAACAACAGTATGTCTGAACTCCATCACTAAACAACTCTTAGAAGAAATGTTCTTCTACAACTGCAATAGAAGAGTCGCAAATGTTAATCACACCTTTACTCCTTCTTCCTTCCTTCAGCTATGTTCTGGCAGTAACCATGCATTGGGAGGAAATACCCAAATAAGGACAATCAACACAAATTGTGTGGACAGAACGCTACATACTCAAAATTTCAATTATGGTACAAACTTGTTTGGATTTAGCAAGTTTCTATTCTCTCTCCTTTTTGGACAGCAATAACACCTAATAAGCAAGCACTGCAGGGCATAACATCAGACATGTCAATGAAAGGCAAAAATTCACAACTGCATCTCACTTATTTTGGCCATGTCATGTAAGAGAATTCACTGGAGAAAGCAATCACGCTTGACAAGTTAGTGATAAAAGGAAACTAGGCCACCAAACAAACAAGCAAAAAAAAACCCACTGTGACTGGATACCATCAAAGATGGCACCAGTCAAGAGAACAACACTGTACAAGATTGGAAGTTATGGAGAGACATGGCCCATAGACTCTCCAAGAGTCAGACATGATTGAATGGATAGCATCATCATCATCATCATTCTGACTCAAATTTAGACTTTCATTCATTACAATGAAGCTGAGGTGGCCTAATGGTTAGAATGAAGTTCTGCAGGCTATTTCTGCTGCCTGCTGGCTGCCTGCAATTTGGCAGTTCGATTCTCAGCAGGCTCAAGATTGATTCAGCCTTCCATCTTCCTGAGGGGGGTAAAATGAGAGTCCAGATTGTTGGGGACAATAGGCTGACTCTGTAGACCACTTAGAGCGTAAAGCTCTGTGAAGCAGTATATAAGTCTAGTTGCTAGTGCTAGTGCTACATGAGTAGGGTTGAAGTGAATGATCAAGCAGCTGTTATTGTGAGTGGGCTAAAATACTACATACATACGCACCCTACACACACACTTCACATATATACGTGCACCTTCTCAAACACCATACACACACCACAACTTCCTTTACATGTTTTGTTCTTTCTGAAGGTAGGGCAGGTTCAGTGCTGTATATGTTATGCATGTTGGAGTTGTATGCAAAGAACCACATCGGTTGTGTGACTGTGTAGGAAGTTAGCACCCAGACCTCTTCTAGAAAATTGAAATATCCTAGGAAATACTAAAAAGGCAGAATATTTCCCCTAAAAAGAGTAGAAACTCAGAAGCAGAAACTCACCTCAGAAAGAGAAACTCACCCCTACCTTTGTTAATGGGAGGGCCATTAAAGCCTGGGCCAGAATACTTTATATAACAAAGATCTCCAGGTAAAGCTACAGCAATTGCTCAAAAGCCCTTTTCAGTGCATCATCATCCAGCAAGGCTCAACCAAGCCTGGAACCCAGGGCAGCCTATAGAGTTGCCCCTGCATGGCCCCATGGGAGTCTAACAACCAACCAGAATACAAGATCCAATTCAAATCCCAACAAAGGTTATAAAACCCAGGCACTCTCAGCATCCCAGCCCTTCTTGACCTTCTCTTCTCACCTTGAACCATGTGACCATCCTTTTCACTATGGAGTTTCAAGCCATGTGGTCTTCTTGTCCACCATTAAACCTTCCAAACAGCCTCCATGTGTCCAGTGTCTTTTTCCCCACTTGGAACTGAACCCAGAAGGATATTTCTTCCAACAACTGCAAAAGAGGGGACCAGATAATTCCATGTTCAGTTGAGTCTATCCCCACTGGAAAATCCTCAGATGCGAGAAAGGAAAAAAAAAAACACCTGCATTTTGCTCACTTTTGACTCTGTCAACCGTTCTGATCATTTTCATTCCGTCCCTGAGTTTCAGCAGAGCTGTGATTACCATATTTCAATAGGTCCTCCTGTGTGCTCGGAGTAGGAATGGGCAAAGCCTTACTGGATTACATGCCTGATTTCCCCTGAAAGCCTCTTCTTCCAGTAAATATTGCAGCAATTTGAAAGGATTACTTTCCTGTGTCCCTCTCAATTTTTGATCTGCTGGCACCAGCTGATAGTCACTTAAGGGTGACAAGAGCACTCTCATCAATTTCTTGTAAAGGTGGACACACATTACGATTCCCAATCAAAGTTTGCGGGTCCCCATAGGCCTGTGGGTGGGGGCAGAGTTATTGGTTTCCTCTGCAGATGGGGCTTGAGATTTCTTTAGGAAAATGACTCCCTAACGTCTTTTGTAATTTGCAAACAACATTTGAGGCTTTGAAACATCTGTTATGGGTTGAGAAATGTTTCAGGTTAATGTAGTCCAAAGAACGCTTTCAGGATTTTTTAAAAAAATTCTTATTGGTGCTGTTTTTCCCTAGTTCCTTGCTGTTAACTGAACCTTTTGAAAGTAGCAAATAAAATGCCTGCTAAGTTAAGCAAACTCCAACAAGCCTTGCATATCCTTTTACACAAATAAAAATCCTGTTGTTTTAGCAACTAAGATGAGCATTTGCGTTTTGCTTTCCCTGTAATTTTTTTTCTTCTATTTTGCCTGAAATAAACTTCTACAGAGAATTCAGAACATTAGCTTTTTATAGATATGTTGGAGTCTGGGAGAGGGCTTCTCATTCCTCCCAGGCAGGGAAGGGAAGAATAAAATATATAATATTTCAAGTGGAGTTCAATTCCAGGTGACTTCATATATGCATCTATCTTGACAATGATATAGAATTAGTTTGCCATGCATATTCCCCAATCCAGCCTTACAGTCTTACAATTTGGTATTTCCAAATTGTGTCTCATGTAAGCAGTGGTGCAATTCAACCGGTGTAACAACATATTGTTTTTTTTTTTTAATTACATTTATATGCGGCCCTTCTCCGGAGACTCAGGGCGGCTTACAGTCTGTGGAGCACCATGCTAAGTGCTCAGCAATAGCCTTCATTCCATTGTATATGCCTGCTTATTAGTAGGGCTTTTTGGCCCCCCCAAGCGGCATTTTTACAAAGTCAGCTTATTGCCCCCAACAATCTTGGGTCCTCAATTTACCTACCCCGAGAGGATGGAAGGCTGAGTCAACCTTGAGCCTGGTGGGATTCGAACCTGCACTAATTGCAGGCAGCTTGCACTAAGTGCTAGATGATTAACAGCCTGCACCACCAAGGCCCTTATTGAATTATTCTGAAAAGTGTGAATTCTGAAATATAATTGTATTTTGATTCAGATATACTGTAACTTTCCAAGGTGTGAACTGAATAAGTTCCTATGCGAAGTTAAACTAAATAAATTTTTCATTCATCTCCATTTCAGAATTTTTGGGCAAATCACTAGAAATATTCTAGCCACTATGAAATTAAACCAATTTACTTGCATAAGCTTACTGTAGCTCACCAAAGTATTCTGCTATCATCGACATACAAACAAGTGAAAATCCATGTCCCCAAACACCATTTCTAAGGAGAACTTTTGTTTCTTTTAGTTAAAGAAGATAATAATCATATTTATCTCAGGAGGCCACGGTGAATTTATTGGAAATATTTATTGATGTTTCTTCATGTGATCTATTTACTACTTTGACAACCTCATGAATATGGTTCTAGTTTAAAATTTATTTTTTTAAAAAAATACTGAGTGGTCTTAATTTAGAACTTGAGTCCTTTACTTGTTGAGAATAATTGTTTTAAAGACTATTTTATTCTACAATATATTTTGAATAAAAGCAAATATTATAACAGATAACAGATAATCAGAGTTGGAAGGGACCTTGTAGGTCATGTAGTCCAACCCCCCACCCAAGCAGGAGACCCTATACCATTTCTGACAAATGGCAGTCCAATCTCTTCTTGAAAGTCTCAAGTGATGGCGCTCCCACAACTTCCGAGGCAAGCTGTTCCATTGGTTGATTGTTCTCACTGTCAGAAAGTTTCTCCTTATTTCCAGTTAAATCTCTCCTTGTTCAGTTTCCATCCATTATTCCTTGTCGGGCCTACAGGTGCTTTAGAAAATAGCTTGACCCCTTTCTCCCTGTGGCAGTCCCTCAAATATTGGAAGACCGCTATCATGTCTCCCCTGGTCCTTCTCTTTACTAGACTAGCCAAGCCCAGTTCCTGCAACCATTTGTTTCAGGAAGGCAACGATTATGTATTAGTAGATAATCTGGATTTGCTCCCCAAATCCAAAATTTCATTTAATTTGTAATCAGCTCTAGTGATTCCTATAATGAAAAGATTTTCTTTTCTTTCTTTGATAATTGTTTTTATTCTAAAAAAAAGGCAATTCATTTTCACATATACTTGAAAATGTTCATAATGGTTTAACATTTTAAAAATAATGTTTATGGACCTCATATTAAATAGCAAACTTGTGTTACTCTTTGCATTGAAAATAATGTTCTATTTGAGAGATGAGTTACTGATTGCTCTTATATATTATTGTTAGGATATTTAACCATCCTTTTTAAAGCTTTGTGTTAATTTCTAAAGGTCTGTCAGCCATATTCACAACTAAAAAAGAAGAATTGTCCCTTTGAGCCATCAACCAACCAACCAGAAAATTTCAAACTGTTCTAACTTAGAGCAGGCAGACTAAATGAACCTCAAACATATACACATCGATACACACATAGTAAATGGCTTCTTTACACATTATTTTACATATATGACTTTTAGTAGTAAGAAAAGCTGATAGCCCACAGGTATGGAAAACCTGGAAGTCATCACCATACACTAAGTGGAGTAGATAAATGAATGGAAGATGGGCAGAAAGAGTAGAAATTACCTAGAGACTTAATCCCATTTTATATGCCTTTTTTTATGGATTAACATTTATTCTGATGAATTTAAGGCAGTCTGAAAGTAGTTTAAGAGATTGAAGAAGAGGAATTTGATGAATAAGGGTCCTTCATGGATCTTTTATTAAGGTTGCAACATGACTGTAGAAGGGATACTTAAGAGAAACTCTCAAACTTCTGGCTGTTGGTCAGCCCAAATTTTCAACCAACACAGCATTCCACAGTCAGGGAACAATTTGTGATCTTCCCTGCTAGTTTTCCAGAAGCAAAGTCAATGGAGAAGCTGGTAGGAAGTCAGAAGTCATGATCACAAGTAATCTTTTTAATGACCCATGCTATCCTTGCTTAATGATAGTAACCATGGGTCTGTTGAAACTACTATCCTCCCTGAGTGGCACAGTCATGTGACATCAGGTTTTAGGACTGCTTTTCTTAGCAGTGAATATTCCTGTTCCAATTACCATTATTAAATGTGGACTGCATGTAGAGTCCTAAAATTGTGTGTCTCTTTATGATGGTTGGGTTTTTGAACTGTCAATCAAATCATGGTTATTTAAGGCGCCGCTTCCCTATTTACATATCACTGAAAGTGGTTTACAAAATATGTAATAAAATACATATTTTTATACACTCACACAATCATCAACCACCCACCCCAAAAAAACCCATATTTAGGGAAATTTAGAAACTCACACAAGGGGTCTCTCTGTCAATCTAATCCAGGGTGTGGAAATGGAGCCAGTTTTGAAGGGTTTGTTTAAATAGAGCCAAGGGGACCATACAAATCTTGAAGCCAAAAGTCTCTCTCTCTCTCTCTAACTCCCACTGAGAATGAAGCTGGAGATGATATCCTGCGATCCCAAAAAATGATTGATCGGTAGGAAAACGGGGTGGAGAATTTTCCTGCAGACTTTTTTGGGGATTTTCCCAGTTCTCCGGTCCACAGGATTTAAAATTATGAGTTTGGTGGTCCCTGAGGTCCAAAAGCTTGACGACCCCTGTTTAAAACCATTATACTTACAATGATCAGTGGTAAAAAGAAATAAGATTGCCAAAAAACCTCAACTGATAGCTAGAGACCATCAAAATTGATACCAGCCAGAGCATAAAAAAACTATCCCAAAGGTGCTTTTCTGAAGATGCAACTGGATTTTTTTGTTTTTCTTTGAAGGTGTTTCACTTCTTATCCAAGAAGCTTCTTCAGCTCTGACTGGATGGTGGGGAATGGAAGAATTTATATTCCTTGCAGACAGCTGGTCATTTGCATTCTTTTAGAGAGTCATTGGGGGCACTGGGTTTTATCTGTGTTCTTGGGGTCATTTGAGTAGTGCAAATTGGAATTGCTGAAATGACTGGAGATAGATGATGTCATATTCCTTCCCCTCTATTGAGAGAGAACTGTTCAATTTGACATACATGACCTCTTTGAACTTTCTTTTAAACCAGCAGGCCTATCTGAACAAAATATGGACTTTGCTGTCTTCAAAAGAGTGGTCTTTGTCTTTTAAATGCAGATGGACCGCTGAATCTTGTCCTAATGTTCTCCTATATTGTGCCACGTGTTTATGAAGTGGCTATTTTGTTTCCCCAATGTATATATCTGCACATGGCTCACTGTATTGTACTTCACTTAGAGAGTACAATTCTCTAAAAGAATGCAAATGACCAGCTGTCTGTAAGGAATGTAAATCCTTCAATTCCCCACCATCCAGTCAGAGCTGAAGAAGCTTCTTGGATGAGAAGTGAAACGTTTTTAAAGAAAAACCAGGAAGCCCATTTGCCTCTTGAAAAAAAAAAAAAAAAATTCAGGAAACCATTACCTGGATAATTGAGAATTTCCACAGACATTTAACTGAAAAAACGCTACAAAACCAAGAAAAGTGGAGAGAATTGGCTCATAGAATCACTTTAAACTGGACACAATTGAAGAAATTACATCATCATAATTTAATGCTAGGGAGGCAAATATTTAAAGCCTACAGGCACTTTAAAATATTAAGGTGACCAGATTGCAACCCACTTAAAGTATTCAATAAAAATTAATTTGATTCCTTATTTAAATATTAACAATGTTACTTTTCTACATTCCAAATCATGTTGCTCCAGAGGCATACAAAGAACATAGAAAGAAATGACTAAGTAATTTTCAAACAATTTTCATTTGCTGATAGAACAATACAAATACTCTTAAAAATATCTCTGGTTAGTAGAATTATGTATCTCACACCCTTAATCTAAGTTTTTTTTTAAAAAAAAATACCAGTATGGGTAAAACGGTGATCTTATATTCGTGAGTTGCTGGAAGTAAAGCTATGCAGAACTTCCAGAGATCTGAGTAATTTCTTCCTACTTAATGGCTTTTTGCTTCTAATCAGCTGTTTCTGTTAATAAGATGTGCCATGGTTTTCTTCACAGAGACTCTTTTCAGTTTGGACAATTGCCTGATTATTGCAGACAGGGCGGGGAGGGTATCTGAACTCTTTGCTGAGTTAGAAAAAATGTGTCTTCATGAAACTTCATAAAGCGTCTTAGGCAGGAGTGTCAAACTCAAGGCCAATGGGCTGAATGCAGCCCATAGGATGTTTAGATCTGGCCTACAGTGCCATCCTGGAAGCAGCAAAGGACCAGCCCCTGGTGCCTCAGCCATGAAAAATGAAGTCTGGGCGGGTTGCGTGTGGCTCCTATGGGCCCCGTTTTGGGCCTCTGCCAGCAAAAATGGCAACCTGGGCTGCAGGAGGCTATCATGGCTGAAAACAGCTGTATGTGCCACCCTCGCTGGGTCTCTATTTTTGCTGGCAGAGGGCTAGCAAAATGAACTAAAAACAAAACAGAAGGAGAAATGTTTCCCCTTTTGCATTTGAACATGCAAGCAGGGACAGGAAAGGAGAAAGGGAAAGAGGAAAGAAAAAGAAGGGAAGAGAGCCAGGAAGGAAAAATAAGGAAAGAGGGGAAGGAAGAAGAAAGGAGAAAAGGAAGGAAAGAAGGAAGGGAGGGAGGGAGGAAAATTACAATGAGAGTGAGGGAGGGTCTGAGAAAAGTCCTGCCTTAGCACTTGGCTACCATAGGTGCCCCTGATACAAATGATGTCGAGCTGGCCATGCCCATCCTGGCCACACACACACACACACACACACACACACACACACACACACACACCTGAGGTCAAACACGGCCCTGATTTGGCCCTCAATGAAATTGAGTTTGACAGCCCTGATCTTAGGGATGCAAAAAGAAGCATATCGCCCACCATCTATAGATGCTAGATTCCTAGAAACCCTTGGTCAATTAATTATCTGGTTAGCTAATCATATTTCTTTCCCATCTTTCCACTTTGGGCCCCCCCATGCAATGCATTGTGCAGTCTGTCCTCCTATTTTCTCAGCCTTACTACCTTATGAGAAAACAACTAGCTTTAAGTCACCTAATGGAGTATTTATGGCTATAAGGGGATTTCAACATAGATTTTCCTGAAGCTAATCTAATACTTGAGCCATTGTTCTGCTCAGTGATGGGATTCAAAAACTTTTACTACTGGTTCTGTGGGCATGGCTTGGTGGGTGTGGCTTGGTGGGCATGGCAGGGGAAAGGATACTGCAAAATCCCATTCCTTCCCCACCACACTAACCTGCTTTCCAGCTCCTTTCTCCTGTGCAGGGCAACAAAAGAAGACCCAGCCAATCAGCTGGTACTCGGGAGGCAGAGAATAGATGGAGGCAAAGCCAGTCAGAGGTGGTATTTGCTGGTTCTCCAAACTATTCAAAATTTCCGCTACAGTTTCTCCAGAACTGGTCAGAATCTGCTGAATACCACCTCTGGTTCTGCTCCAACATTGTGGTTCTTGTGATTTTGCACTATTCTTAGACCCCAAATGCATCAAATACCCATTAGATCTTCCTCTTCTTCCTATTTTCCCCATAATAGCAACTCTGTAAGTTGGGATGTGAGAGAAAAAAAGTCACCCAGCTGACTTTCATAGCTACACATGCTAGTTAGCCCTATGTTTTAAAACAGCACCTTTTTTTCTTTTGATTTTTTTTTAAATTATGATTCATTTAATGATGCTGTTGACTCAAACCTTAATACTCCCTTAGAGGGTTTTTTTTTTCCTTTGACAACCTGCTAATTTATTATGGTGTGTGGGAGGGGAGAGGTCAACCCTTTTTTCTTTTTCTTTAACAGAAATATGATTATCATGTTTATGGCAAATGTCTGACTCAAACTGTCCACCTACATCTTCAGAGGGAAGACAAAGGCAACAGGTTTGACCCAAAGACTCCAGCTTGATAGAGCTGCACAACAGATCTTCTTCAGCACAAACACATGTACAGATGAAGGAATTATTCATCATTTCTTGCATTGGGGAGAGGGCAGAAGAGGCCCTTACCCTTAGTTGCCATGGGCCTTCTTCACTAGTTAGTGCTCAAATACTTTAGAAAAGTTAGGGAAACTTCTTTCAAACTAAAGGCCACACTTTGCCATGCTGGAACTTCAAAAAGCGGCTAGAATCAAATCAAAAATTAATTTAACAGAATAAAGTTGGAGATATCCTAATCCAAACCTCTACTCAGGTAGGAAACCCAACGCCATTTCAGGCAAATGATTGTCCAATCTCTTACAAACCTCCAGTGCTGGAGCACCAGTGGTGGTATTCTATCGGTTCGGCCCGCTTCTGCCAAGCCAGTAGCACCAATGAGCAGTGGAGACCGAATCAGTTCTCTCTGCTGCTCTGCTGTTGGGCCCACCTGCCCACCTGGGCTCCCATATTCACCTTTATCCTTCCTTTTGAAGCGCAGCTGCTTTGCACAGCACAACAGAGTGCCACGCGATAACTACTGAAGCGACAGGGAGTGTGCAGGCTTGCAGGAGGTAAGTTGGAATGCCTCTGTGCCTGCAAACGCCTCTGCGCCCACCAAGCCATGCCCACCAAACCAGTGGTAAAAATATTTGAATCCCACCATTGTGGAGCACTCACATTTTCTGGAGGCAAGTTGTTCCACTGATTCAGATCTAGTCAGTTGCTCATATTGCCATGAAATCTAGTAGAAAGCTCCCAAATTCAGGCAAGAGGAAGAAGGGTGTAGTGAGACTTTCTGCAAATGAAAAGCAGGTTACCCCACCCCCATATCCCTTCCCACTTCCCCAAAAAACCTCTGTAATGCTCACATGCCAAAAACTTTTCACTTATACCCAGCTGGGCTGGAGATTGTCTGCACCATCACCAAACATCCTGCTCTGTGAGAACATGAAAATCTGGAAAAATTCTTCTGTTAGACAGCCTTAAATCAATATGGAACATCTCCATGTGATTGAGCTGGAAAGTCACAAACCACTCAACAAAAGTACATTGATCTATTTAACCTTATATTAACTAAGTTCATTTGATTTGTAGAATTATATTAGAGGCAACGGACAACTTAGTGGTCAACTATTCCAACTCACCCAGTACAAAAAATCAGTACTACAGCATTACTACACCTTTATTTAATTTCTTCCTTGTTAGCATGTAGAATGTTAAAATTCTAATTCTGGGGCTTCAACAGAAGAGATAAAGAAGCAGACAATACTTTTAACTTGAGAGCATATCAACTTTTACAAAAGAACTGTGTTGTCTCTATTCAAGCATTCACATATCTAGAAGGATCAATATATGTGTTCCTTTGATAATAGCTAGAGAGCTCAAATTATATTGACTCCCACAGAAATTAAAAAAAACTGAGCATCAATAAGAGTTAAGCCTTCTCATATAAGACTGTATATAGACTGGTTTGCTTACAGACCCTTCACATCCTGGACATAAACTGTTTCAACTCCTATCCTCAAAACTATGCTATACAGCACTGCACACCAGAACAGCTAGACACAAGGACAGTTTTTGCCCGAACGCCATCACTCTGCTAAACAAATAATTCCCTCAACACTGTCCAACAGTTTACTAAGTCTGCATTACGATTACTATTAATCCATCCTTCCTTTCACCCATTCTCTCCTATTTATGACTGTATCAGTGGTGGGATTCATTTTTTTTTTACTATCGGTTCTGTGGGCGTGGCTTGGTGGGCATGGCAGGGGAAGGATACTGTAAAATCTCAGAGGTGGTGTTTGCCAGTTCTTCAAACTACTCAAAGTTCCCGCTACCGGTTCTCCATAACTGGACAGAATCTGTTGAATACCACCTCTGGACTGTTTGATTATAATCTTGCTATTTGTATCCTAACAATTTTTATTGATTGTTTCCTAGTATGATTTGATAGCTTATTGTACCCTATGACTATTATTAAATTATTAAACCTTATGATTCTTGACTCTTGAATGTATCTTTTATTTTATGTACAGAGAGAACATTTGCACCAAGACAAATTCCTTGTGTGTTCAATCACACTTGGCCAATAAGTTATTCTATTCTATTCTATTCTATTCTATTCTATTCTATTCTATTCTATTCTATTCTATTCTATTTGATTCTATTCTATTCCATTCCATTCTATTCTGAGGAACCTGAATATCACTATCCCAGATCATGTGGGATACGTATCTATTACAGAGATACATGCTGAAGGTCTAGCAACAACATTGTTCAGGTACTGAGATGTCACTCAAACATGCTAAGAATCTCATGGAGGGGAACTCCACCAAGCCTTCTTACCATCCGCTATGAAGAAGCTATCCAGAATGATGTCCCAAAGATGCTTTTTCAAAAGGCAATTGGATTTTGTTTTTCCTTGATGATGTTTTTATTTCTTGATGATGAAGAAGCTTCTTGCATGAGAAGAAAAACATCTTTAGGGAAAAACAAAGTCCTGTTGCATTTTGAAGACTCACCTTTGGGACAATCATGACCTGGATGGCTGAGAATCTCCACAGACAATCCAAAATTATGGCTATTCTTGACTTGTGGGAGTCCAATAGCATCCTTCATGGTTCCATACAACTGCTAGCATTTAGATTGGAGTTAGTTAGGCAGAATTACTTTTGAATAGGTGAGTCAGTTATGGTTTACAATCTGATTTAATTTGGACAATTCCCTCCTTTTTTTGTAGTTCAGTGCTGAGGTGATTCAGTTTCAACTTCAGAATATAAAGGAGAGAAGCAGCTCCTACTTGACAATGAGAAATCATTCAAATCATCTAAATTGGAGACATCCAATTTGGTTATTCAATTTGGCTTTCCCATTCAGTTCAGAAAGAAAATGTGATTTGAATATTTGCCTGAATTGCCTTTGAATCACATCTCTATAGTGAATATTGAAATATCTTCTTAATATAAATTCATCATGAATCTAGATAAATCCTCCCATTTTTTTAAGGACCAAATTCCTACCCTTATTTGAATTTCAATCTACCCTATTGATCTCCTCACAAGTTCTGAAGTTAATCATTGATTCAAAGTTCCTGACTTCGTTCAGTCAAGCATAGAAAAGTATTTCTACCAATCACCATTTTGCATGTTTAGTTCCTGATTATTTCTATAATGGAAGCTCCTAGTTTTTCTTTCTGATACTGCTCATATAAACCTAAGTCATGTGTGGGCAACCTTTCAGAGGTCAAGATTCACGCTCATCAACTTTAGGGGTTGTGAGATACAAAGTGGCTCACATACTCAGTCCATTTCGCCGGAGTTTCCTCCGGCCCGGGTGGTCTTCAATGCAGGCCCCCATGCCCCCTGGGCCCCCTCGCCAGTGGCAGAGGTGGGGGAGGACCAGGGGAGACCAGCGGTTTCCAGCAGGAGCTGGTTGGGGGCTTGCCGGAGCCATGGGGCCGGTAGGAGCGATAGCGCTAGCGCGGCGGCCCCGGCGGCCTCGGAGCGGCTTCGGAGGCCTCGACTCAGATGCGGTGGCCCCGGAGCAGTTTGTGAGCGGCCTCGGTGGCCTCGGGAGTGATGGTGTCGGTGCGGAGCGGCCCCGGTGGACTCACGGTGACGGATCCAGCATGACCGACGCGGAGTTCCGCCGCCGCTCTCTCCGGCCTGGACGGCCTCAGCTATGGCCCCCCTTGTCCCCTGGGCCCCCCCGCCGGTGGCAGAGGCGGGGGAGGATCGGGGGAGACCAGTCGGGACATCTGAAAACTGGTCGGGGGTCGGCTGGAGCCGCGGGACCGGTGTGGAGGGCGGCGTGGTCGCGATGGCCCCGGCGGCTCCGGGTCGATTGTGGAGGCCTCGGAGGCCTTCCCCGGCGGTCGGCGGAGCGGGGCGGCTGCGGACGGGCGCTCGGCGGTGATGGACGGGTGCTCGGCGGCGGCGGCCCTTCCCGGCGGTCGGCGGAGCGGGGAGGCCGCAGACGGGTGCTCGGCGGCAGTGGCAGCCGCGGCCTCCGGACTTGCTGTGACGGCGCTCCCTGTGTCCTGTGTCCCGGCGGCCTTGGTGTGGGCTCGGCGGCCTTGTTCGGGCCGCGGCGGTCGTGGGAGGCCCCGGTTGGTTCTGATACGGGCCTGCTGTGGTCAAGGCGGCCCTGGAGCGGACCTGGGGCACCCTTGATAGCCCCGAAGATGGCGTGGAGGCTGGGAGACCCACGGAGGGGCTCGGCTGAAGAATGGTGGTGCCGATGCCCCCGTGGGCCGCTTAGGCGGAGCTATGGTGTCCCTTCCTTTCCTGGGGCCCCCACCGGTGGCAGAGGTGGTGGGCCTGGGGGAGGGACTGGCTCTGCCTGTGACTCTTTCCCCCCCGGGGGTCCCACCGGTGGCAGAGGTGGGACGACCGGGGGGAGGCGGCATATACCCCAGCCTGACTGGACTTCATCATCCGTGGCCAGAGGACGGCAGAGACCGCAGGCACTCCGGGACTGTAGAGATGAGGCGGCCGGGTCCACGGATGTACCCGAGGGCAGAGCTTTGGGCCCTGAGGGATGCCCCCCTCTCCCTTAGGTGGCCTTCGAAGCTCTCCAAGACTTTCCGTAATGAGGGATCCTGGGATCCGGAGCGATGGTGGGGCTGGGGAAACCGGGGAAAGCACTGTAAACCCGGGGTCATCAAATTTTTAATGGGGTTTTTTAAGGGGGAAAGGTCCAGGGCGGGTGGGGGAGACAGCCCGCATGGAATTGGGGGCAGCCGGGCCGGCTTGCGCGCCTGGGGGGCCTCGGGGGTTCCCGTGTCGGGGTGGCGGACAGGGGGGTGGGCAGCCGGGGGCCAATTCTATTAGCACGGTGACTGGGAGAGGTAGGTATGCGGGGGGTAGAGGGCCATATCCGGTTAGGGGATCGCGCTCCCGATGTTTACAAGCGGTAGCGCGCTCCGACCCTCCTTACCCATCCTGTAGTCCTGGTTGTCCGGAATCTCAGGCCCTGAATACCCGGCTGCTGTTGTGCAATGCCAGGTCCGTGGTTAATAAGGCTCCCCTGATCTTTGAGTTGGCTCAGGAGGAGGCCGCGGACCTGGTAGGTGTCACCGAAACCTGGTTGGGCCCAGAGGGAGGCGTCCCTCTGGTTGAGATGTGCCCACCAGGTTTCCTTGCATTTCACCAGCCTAGGGCTCAGGGAAGGGGTGGCGGGGTGGCAGTGCTTATAAAGGAAGTCCTTTGTCCTAGGGAGGCCACTGTCCCTCAGACGGCTGGCTGTGAATCTCTTTTTGTGAAGTGGGGGCAAGGGGTTCAGATGGGTCTTTTGTTGACGTACCTGGCTCCCTGCCACGTCTCATCAGCCCTGCCCGGACTCCTAGAGGTAATAGCCGGGCTGGCGGTTGAGACCCCCAGGCTTTTAGTCATGGGGGATTTCAACCTGCCATCGCTCGGTGAAACCTCGGGGTTGGTCCGGGAGTTCTTGGCTTCCATGACGGCCATGGACATGACCCAGTTAGTTTCTGCTCCCACTCACATAGGAGGACACATGCTGGACCTGATTTTTGTCTCTGGGCAGTGGTTGAATGACTGTAATTGCGGGGATTTAGTCATCACTCCCTTGTCATGGACAGATCATTCCCTCCTTAGACTGGACTTCTGCTCCGCCACCCCCCACCGCAGGGAGGCGGAGCCACTTAGATGGTTCCGCCCCAGGCGCCTAATGGACCCGGAGCGGTTCCAGAGGGAGCTTGGGCCATTTCCTGAGTCTCTGGCTCTCAGCTCGCCTGGAGACCTGGTGGCCACCTGGGATGGGTTGGCCGCCGGGGCTCTAGACCGAGTTGTGCCTCTGCGACCTCTGACCCGGCACAGATCCCATTTGGCTCCGTGGTTTACGGAGGAGCTACGGGAGATGAAGTGCCGGAAAAGACGTCTAGAGGGCATTTGGAGGGCGAGTCGTTCTGAATCTGACCGAACACAGGTGAGATCTCATATTAAGACTTACCTTATGGCGATAGGGGCGGCGAAATCTTCGTATTTCTCCGCCCTTATTGCGTCGGCAGGAAATCGGCCTGCCGCCCTGTTTAGAGTGACCCGCTCTCTACTTGAACCGAGAGCGCGGGATGACCTCTTGCAGGGTAGAGCAGAGGAGTTTTCTCGATTCCTGCATGACAAAATCGCTCAGATCCGGGAGGGGCTTAACTCCAATTGGATGGTCCCGGGGGAGGTGTCCGGGGCAGGTCTTGTGAATGTTATCTGGGGGGAGTTCGATCCTGTGACCGCCGAGGGTGTGGACAGGTTGCTGGGGGGTCTGAATGCCACCACCTGTTTATTGGACCCTGGCTGGTTTCGGCCGCCAGGGAGACGACACGAGGCTGGCTCCAGGGGATTATCAACGCTTCTCTGAGAGAGGAGTCGCTTCCGACCGCCCTGAAGATGGCGGTGGTGCGGCCCCTCCTCAAGAAGCCTTCCCTGGATCCAGCTGTTTTAAATAACTTCCGTCCAGTCTCCAACCTTCCCTTTGTGGCGAAGGTTGTTGAGAGTGTGGTGGCACGTCAGCTTCCTCAGTACCTGGAGGAAACAACTTACCTCGATCCGTTCCAATCGGGCTTCAGGCCTGGGCATAGCACTGAGACGGCATTGGTCGCGTTGGTTGATGATCTCTGGAGGGCTCGTGACAGAGGGTTCTCCTCTGTCTTGGTCCTATTAGATCTCTCGGCGGCTTTCGATACTATCGACCATAGTATCCTGTTGCGACGGTTGGAGGGTTGGGAATTGGGGGAACCGTCTTTCGATGGTTCTCCTCCTTCCTCTCTGACCGTTCGCAATTTGTGTTGGCGGGAGGGGAGAGGTCCACCTCTAGGCCCCTGGTTTGTGGGGTGCCTCAGGGGTCGGTCCTCTCCCCTCTCTTGTTCAACATCTATATGAAACCGCTGGGCGAGATCATCCGTGGTCTTGGGGTGAAGTGTCATCTGTATGCAGATGACACTCAGTTATACATCTCCACCCCGGACCACCCCAACGATGCTGTGGGGGCTATGTCCAGGTGCCTGGAGGCCGTGCGGGATTGGATGAGCGGGAACAGGCTCCGGCTCAACCCATCCAAGACCGAGTGGCTGTGGTTCCCGGCGCCCCGATATAGCCAGTTGACTCCGTCGCTGGCTATTGGGGGGGAAATTTTGCCCCCCACAGAGAGGGCTCGCAATCTGGGAGTCCTCCTGGATGTGCGGCTGTCGCTTGAACACCATGTCGCGGCCGTCTCCAGGGGGGCATTTCATCAGATCCGTCGGATCTACCGGTTGCGGCCCTTTCTGGATCGGGACGCCCTGCGCACGGTCACTCAGGCCCTTGTCACCTCTCGCCTGGACTATTGTAATGCCCTCTACATGGGGCTCCCTGCGGGGAGCACCCGGAGACTCCAACTGGTGCAGAATGCGGCCGCGCGGGTGATCATGGGGGCGTCGCGTAGCGCCCACGTGACGCCTCTCCTGCGCGAGCTGCATTGGCTGCCGGTGGCTCTCCGGGTTCGCTTCAAGGTTCTGGTTCTGACCTTTAGGGCGATCTATGGCACTGGGCCAGGTTACCTACAGGACCGCATCCTACCGGTGATCTCCAGCAGGCCAGTGCGTGCACACAGGGAGGGCCTTCTCCGGGTTCCGTCGGCTGCCATGTGTCGCCTGGCGGTCCCGAGGGGTAGGGCCTTCTCTGTGGCGGCCCCTGCCCTCTGGAATACTCTGCCACCGGAACTGCGTACCGGCATGGACCTGAGGTCCTTCAGGCGCGCGCTGAAGACCTGGCTTTTCGAGCAGGCCGGCCTGGGCTGAGAGAGGGTCTTAATTTGTCTCAATTGCTTTTTAGTAATTTTAATTTGGGGGTTTTAAGGGGGTGGGGTGGGCTTTTTATATTCGGCCAAATATTCAATTTAATTTCTTTTTAACTTTTGTATCATTGTCGGGGTTTGGATTGGCTGTACACCGCCCTGAGTCCCTAGGGAGAAGGGCGGTATAAAAATTTCATAAATAAATAAATAAATTTGCAAGCAGGCTGAATATAGAATAAAATCTTGAACGTTATCTTTCTTAAGTTGCAATATACACCCATTTTAGGGTACATGCAGCAGTTTGCATTTGTTTCTCCCCTTAAATTGTTGCCATCTGTCTTCTTTTTTCAGCAATCTTGATCAAAGAGGCCCTCAAGGGACATGAAAAAGGCCCTGCATCCTGAGGGGAGCTGACAGTCCTCTCAGGGATGTTTGTAACCAAGAGAAAAGATTTAAAAATGAAATACTTCCAATAATGCAAATAAAATCATAGCAGAAACTGTCAGCTGCTACACTGTTACCACTCTCTACATAAAAACCATAGAAGACCAAAACAATAACATCAACTGGTAGGACTAATCAGATTACTTTACAGATGACTATTGTGATCTTAGATAGCAGATGGCTATAAATACTTAGCTGTATTTTAAAAAAAAAAAAAAATCTTAGTATTTAACTAAAACAGATTTCCTGCAATATCTGCTCATTAGATCCACTCTTTAGTGGAAGTGAAAATAAATAAGCTCACTTTCTTTGTCCAATTGTTCAATGTAGCTGTAAAATAAATGCCTCATATAGATTGCTTTATGAAATTCCATTTTCTGAGCTAAAAATATTTTATTTTTATTTTTTACCATATCAAGGAAACAAACCACACAGGTTAAAATCAGTGCATGAGTAGTTTTTTCTTCTTCTCTCTCTGTCTTTCTGCTTCACTGAATTCAATGACAAATTGAGTATCTTTTGAGGCCTGCTGAAGTCAAGGGATGCTGCCTTAGCTTACAGCTGAAGTGTTTCAATGTAACTGAACTATTGATCTGGGGAAATACCAGAAAACTCACTGCAATCAAACCTCTAGATACCAAGTTTCTCAAAGAAAAGAAACCTGCTTTCTCGTTTCTTTTCAAAACTGTAGAATACCACCTGCCTTTATTTATTTATCAAATTTAGAATCTGCTCTTCTCCCTCACAGAGGAACTCTGGGTAATGTACAAGTAATACTATTAGGTTTCCAAGTGATGAAATCCATTTAAAAAGAAAAGAACAAAGTCCATCTTCAAAAGATAATTTCTTTTATTTAGGAAAGCATCAAATTATTAAATAATAATTTATAATTATAATAAAATAATTCTGGATCTGAAACAACCTGGAATTACTCCACAATATTAGAAGTTAGAAACTACCCCCCAAAATCACATTCTCCAATAGAAGTAATTCAACGTTGCTTGATGTCATAAATCTACACCTCAAGGGGCCTGAGCATGGTAGCTCGTTTTCCCATGGAAAGAAGAACCATCTAGCCTAAAAACTTTCTCTACCCCCACTCCTCTCCTCTTAGGAATGTGGCAAGCCCAAAACCTTCTCCTATGACTGCCACAGAGAAAGTAAGAAAAAGAATATATCCCTAACTAAAATGGCTACACATATGTTAATTTTGGGCTTGACAAATACATTAAAACAAATAAACTAAAAAAAAAACCCACCACCCTGTACATAAAATGTTTATAAGAGAATAAAATTACAGAGTTGGAAAGGACCTTGGAGGTCTTCTAGTCCAACCCACTGCCTAGGCAGGAAATCCTACACCACTTCAGACAAATGGTTATTCAACATTTTTTAAAAAACTTCCAATGTTGGAAGACATAAAGATAGATAAATTCAACATTAACAATTAAGAGGCCAAGGAAGGCTTTTCATAGTGCTATTCAGGTCATGACTGCATGCCAAACAACATGGTGGAGCTGAGTGTTCAGACATTTCTGAAAGGCCAGGTGTTGCAACAAGGTGTTGTTGTTTAGTGCAGTGGTTGCCAACCAGTGGGCCGCGAGAAAATTTTGGTGGTCTGCAGAGAAATATTTCCCCCAAAGCACTCCCCACAGCAATTAATTAAGGCTGTGTGGGAATGCAAGGCTACGCCACCCACTCCCCCCATGAGCATGGCCTGGCCACCGGGCTGCTTCTCTCCCCCAAACTCCACCAGAAATGGGACCCTACAAAGCATCCTGCTCCAAGAGACTGTGCTGGCATGACAAGTTTCACAAAAAATCATTTCTGGCAGAGTTTTGGGGAGAGAAAGAAAGACTTCTGCTGCTTCTGCTGCTTTCCTTGCATGAAGCCAAAAGTCTCTCTCTCTCTTTCTCCCCCTGAAAATGGAGCTGCAGATGGTATTCTGTGATCCAAATAAAGAACAATTGATCGGTAGGAAAATGGGGTGGGGAATTTTCCTGTAAACTTTTCTGGGATTTTCCCAGGGTCTCTGGTCTGCAGAATTTAAAATTATGAGTTTGGTGGTCCCTGAGGTCCAAAAGGTTGGCGATCCCTGATTTAGTGGATAAGTCATGTCTTTGTGACCCATTCCAAGTTGCCTGTCTTCTTGGAATATGCCCAAATTCATGTTCGTTGTGTCAATGACCCTGTCTAGCTATCTCATCTTCTTCTTTTGTCTTCAACCTTTCCCAACATCATGAGCTTTTCCAATGAATCTTCTCTCTTTATTTAGTAGCCAACATATTTGAGTTTCATTTCAGTATCTGTCCTTCCAAAGTACAGCCAGGACTAATTACTTTAAGATGGACTGATTTCATCTCCTTACAGTCTAAGGGACTGTCAGGGGTCTTTTCCAATGCCACAATTCAAATGCACAAATTATTCGGCATTCGGCCCTCCTTATGGTCCATCTCTCTCTCATTGCCATACATTACTACTGGGAAAACACAAAGCTTTGACTATATGAATCTTTTTCGGCAAGGTGACTTCTCTGCTTTTTAATATACTGTCTTGGTTTGCCATAGCTTTTCTTCCAAGCAATAAGATCTTTTAGTTGCCATGAAAAAGATGGGCAAAAAAGTTCTATGAGGAGACCACTTAAGAATTTAAACAAAAATTTATTTTCTTTATCAGGAACACTAGCAATTAGCAATATGGGCTCATAACAGAAATTATCAGATACTCATTGTGCGTGTCTGATAATTTTTTTCCAGTGAAAAAAAATAGCAATGCTGCATCATGTAGCAGCAACACGGCTGTTATTATTACCACTTTATTGAACTTATAATGCCCTCAATAATCAGAAAGTGTCTGATTATTGAGGCATTGGTAATCATCATGAAATCATCACTGCTTCTAAAGGTCATTGACAGTTTTGTAACTAATCAAGCCACCATGTTCACCAATTCAAAACATTAGCAGAATGCAAGCATTTCTATTTGCTATTCACCAGATGAGGCCACTGCTTACCTGGGAACTCTCACAGTCTTTCCTGTGAAAAATAAGAGGTTGTCACTTTAAATTTGCAGCAGCATCAGAGAAATGTCAGCTTCATGCTAAAAACATACAGTGAGACACATTTCGTCTGACCCAAACTCATCACATCAATTCGAGCTCATGAAAATGTCATTTCTAGCATGGTTTTTCTCCCCCAATCCCTTAACCAATTTCTAAACTGAAACGGTATTTTCCTTCTGTTCACTGGTGAGTACATCTCTACCTTCTAAAATCAAAGTCCAGCTGGATTATTGGATTTCTCTAAGTGTCAGTCTAAGTTTACTCTTCATCATCTGGCATGTGTAATGGGCAGGTTGAGATCTTAGCTTATAAACTAGCCTGTTTGTGCACATGCTTTTAAAGTACAATGCTTTTAAAAAATTCAGTGTGCTGAAATCTCTTCCCCCATAATAAAAATTCTCATTGATTAGTACTAAAATTTTTAAGGATTTTAAAATGGTCCACAGAATAAATGGGCAGAGAGGAAAGTAATATTGCTTATTAGCTAGAGGATTTAATTTTGCAATAACATACCCAATGAAAAACTGTTTGGCATCTGCCTAAAACTAATTCTTTTTGAAGCACAATTCTCACAGAATCACTTTAGCAAGATTTATTGAGAAAAAAAATGGAGTGATGAAAATCCCAGTAACTGAGCTATTTGTCTTTTAAGACCAATACAGCTCAAAAGAACATTAAAAAAGAGTCTTCATTATTTGCTTTAGTACTGTCATTCTATGAATTAGAAAAATAGCTGGCCTCTTCACTATAAAGAGGAGCTGGAAGGTGGCCATTTACAAAATGTCTTCCTGAATCTTTATCCATTTGGGAGTCAACTATTATCCTTAATAAATATTTCTAATTTCCAAAATCTTCATGAGCATCAGATCCTGGGAGTTGACATCCAACTTATTTGGGGTACCAGGATGAAAGAATTATTTAAATGGTATATTATTATAATTTCTCAAGTAGATATAAATGGAAAGAAATTAGAAAACTATGGGGGGGTAGGATCTTGCCCTATCTTGAGGACAATTGGCATGTCTTTAGGAAGTGATCTATATGGTAGCTAAAACTCAGCATCTAGTACAATCTTTTCAGACTAACACATTTGATTAAAAGGCATACACTTTCATGTCTGTTTATGGCTTTTAATCAAATGTGTTAGTCTGGAAAGATGCTATCAGATTTCTGAGTAGGGTTGTCTGTAGCTCTACCCAGATAATAAAATCATTATGTGTTTTGTTTCAACAGTTTCATTAATAGGGTGCTAATGTTTATAAGCTATTTTAGTGCATTAGTCTAGATGAGAAGTGGGCAACATTTTGTCCTTCAGATGTTGAATTCCAGTTCATAGCAGTAGACCTAAATTGACCAACAATGTAGGAAGATAGAAATTTCACTTGACTTTCTGAGAGTCACAGGATAGTTCTGCCAACCTAGGCTGCAGTCCAAAAAAAGAAGAAATTCTGGATCTCCCAGCTGCTGATTTTTCATGAAGGCATCTCACAGCAGTTTACTGATTACCTATGTGAACAGGAACATAGGAAACATTACCTATGTGAACAGAACAGAATAACAAAGTTGGAAGGGACCTTGAAGATCTTCTAGTCCAACTCTCTGCTCAAACAGGAGATCCTACACTATTTCAAACAAATGGTTGTCCAAGTTCATGTCTACTTTTTGAGGATAGGTAAGATAATACCCAACTTATGACCACAACAGAGTCCCATATTTCTGTTGTTTAGTGAGAGATCTGTTAAGTGATTTTTATCCCAAAATCACTTGACTTGTCTTGCCACAGTTGTTAAGTGAATCACTACAGTTATTAAATTAATAACGTTTTTAAGTGAATCTGGCTTCCCCTTGATTTTGTTTATGAGAGGGTTGCAAAACATGATCACATGACCCCAGACACTGCGATTGCATAAATATGAGTCAATTGCCAAGTATCTGAATTTTGATCACATGACCATGGGGATCAGTCATAGGTATGAAAAATGAAAAATTGTCATGTCACTTTTTTCAGTACTGTTATAACTTCAAATGAACTGTTGTAAGTCAAAGACTATTTGTATGTCAGGGTACTTTGCTGAATATTGCAACACAACTTGACTTATTCACATGTCATTTAAAGCAATCCTAAAAATGGAAGGTTAGGAATAACTTCATAAAACCTGATGGGTCTTAACTGGTTTGTTTTTGAACAGACCAAACCAGAGTTATGCTGTTCAATACCTTATTTTAAAGATACATAGCAGTCCCATAAAAGTTAATTGATCTCATTCTCATTTTTCCCAGATTATTCTTTAGAAAAAACACGTCTATAATGTTATTTTCACACTTGTTTTAACTTTAGCCTGAAACATATCAAAGCACATGTGGATGGTTTTCTTTATGACACTTGGGCTTTTGTTCCATAATCGATCCAACATGGCTTCTACCGCTATCTCTTCACAAATAGATCCCAGACAGAAATTTAGTCTATTATTCCAAAAGACTTATAATTTTTCAGGAGATTTTGCTTCTCATGAGATTATTGATATTCTAATAGATGGTAGCCAGGAGTATGTCAGAAACCAATATAAAGTCTTATTTTCTTTATTTTTACATCATATTTCACCAAATAAAGAATTGTACCCATTTGAATACATGCACAAATTAATCAGTTGGCATAAGAGTCAACAGGTCAACTTCTCAAAGCAAAGATGTTATTAGGAAAACATAACAGATAATGATTTGGAAGTGGAGTAGAATGGATAAGAGAGAACAATTGCTAAATGATGTCAATATTTATATCTCTATAATCCTTTGTCACTCATATGGATGGTCTATTGTCTTCTTCAATCTTGGGCCTTCTATCAGAAGATTCTGCATAGTGCTGTTCCTAGCACTGGACTCTTTTGGACAGAAAGCTCTGATGTTGCTCCTAGGAACACTCCCAGCTTAGGAATCATAAGCCTAAATGCTCTTATTACCCCTAGGATCCCTTTGGTCTTTACTTTCCATATAACCTCCAGTTCGTTCTTCAAGCTCTCCAATTTCTTATTCTTCTTTGTGATGTTGTTGTCACTCTGTATTGATATAGCTATCAGAACTGTTGTCTTCTGTCTGCTTACCACTATGATATCTGATTGATTGGCCAGTACCTGCCGGTCTATCTGAATTTGGAAATCTCATAGGAACTTGGTCCCCTTATTTTCTACAACCATTTGTGAGATCTCCTGTTTAAGAGGGTCTGAGCCTGTATTCTTATCTTAAAGCTGCCATGGTTGGAGACCCTGCTCAACACTATCCCACTAGTACTTAAATCCTTTTCTTTCAAAGCCTAAAACCTTATACTTTGAGAAAACTAAATATTAACATTAGGGGAAATCATTGTAACTTTTTATTCAGGATTGGTTCAACTGTACATAGAACATTTACTACTGGGTTTCAATTTCTGGGAATAGAGATAACCTAGAGCAGGAGTCGTCAACGTTTTGAACTTCAGGGATTACCAAACTCATACTTTTAAATCCCAAGGACCACTAATATGATTTTTTTTAAAAAAGCTAATATATTTAATATAAAAAATTATGTTAAATATAAATTTATTGTATACACACATACAGAGTTATTTAATTATAACAAAAATGTAAATGCTTAATAATAACGAAATAAAATGTTCTGGGCTGAAACCTTCCCCCACCTGCACCTTTCAAAGAGACAGAAAAATGGAGCTGAGGGGCCTCGGGACAACTGTCATTGGGAGAAGTAGAGGCAGAAAGGGGGCTTTCTCTCCTTGGGGAACAGCACTCCTCGGCCGCCATTCCAGTAGCTTCTCAACAGGCATCTGAGAAGGACCTACAGAAGGACTGCCACCCTTGGTGATTAATTGAGGGAAGGGAAGGGGGAGAAAGTGGGAGCTCTTTTCAGATCCTGGGTGGAGGATTGAGGGAACTCAGCCGAGAAAAAGCTGAGAGGGGACTTTTCCAGCCTCACCTGGAAACAGGCAAAGAAAGGTGTCCCTGGGGGCATTTCACTGCCAAACCCAGGCACAGCCAGTGATTATTTGGGGGTGGGAGAAGGGGGAGAGAGACAGCATCTCTCATATTAGCAGGGGTCTCCACCAGTCTATTTTTAATAGTCAGAAGTCAGCCAGGACTGGTGTTTGAATAAGTCCCAAAGCAGCGGGAGGTGATTTTATTAGTGAATTGAAAGGAAATCATCTTGGTGGCTGGGTGCCCTTTCGACCAGACAGCATTTCCCTTCCCCTCTAAAGGAAGGGGGAGTGGAGAGGAGCCCCTTGCTTTGCTCCTCCCCACTTCTCTCCCACACTTGCTTAGCCAGGGGAGCCACCCCCACTCGCTTCTCTTCCTGCTTCCTGCTGCTTCCAGGCCTCTTTCCATGTTACATGGCGTCTCCTCAGCAATGCTCCTCACTGGTAATTGCTGGTGCTTGGCGGAGATGGACTTTCTCCCAATTGTGAGTTGCCCAAACTAGAATGGAGCCAGGCCCAGAGATCCTTAGGAGGAGGCTCCATTTCCTTCGTTTTATTCTCCCTGGGAGTCACCTGGCCTTAAGTGCTCCCACACTTGTCACCGATCGGGAGGTGCGCAGAGTTTCTTTCTGGTCTTGGTGTTGGATGCTCTTTGGTACATTCACTCCTCTCATGGAGCCAGGCTGGGGCTGGACTCTTCCGTGCGCTTCTGCTCTCGGTGTGCCCCAGGCTGACCACCCTCTTTCTACACTTGCTTAGCCTCCTCTCTTTTCACCTTCTCTCTCTCTCTCTCTTTCTCTCTCACTGCCCCCAGCTTTTGGGAATTCCTAATCACGGATGGCCTCTGTGATTGGCTGTTTGGTTCTGATCCTGCTTGGGCACCAGCCTGGGCTTCCCAATCTTGTGCAGCCTTGGAATCCTTACCCGCCAGGCACCTGCTGGTGCTCTGCTCCGTCCTCAGTCCAGGCAGCATGGCCGGCGTGGGCATGGGCTTGCTCAGCACCGGCAGTTTCTATGCGTAGCAGTAGCACCCAAGTTGCCTTAGCATGCTCGGTTAGTTCAGAATTGCCTTACCCAGAGAAGGAGGTGCTGGAGGAGGAGGAGGCAGTAGTGGAGAAGCAAGCAACTCAGGGTGCTACCACTGCTGCGGCTTTGCCTGCATTTCTGAGGCTTTGATGTTGGGAGAGGCAGAGAGGGCTGGAAAAGTGGAGAGCTGCACACGGCTCTGTCTCCCTTTCCTTGCCTACCTGCACATGGGTGCGAGGGGGAGGAGGAAGCAAAGAGAGAGAGGTGAGAGCAATTCAAAACTAGAGAATTAATGGGGAGAACTAACAGTGAGCGTCAGGGAAGGAAACTGTTGTTGCCGCCACCCGCTATGTGTGGGAGCTGGTTGGCGCGTACATCTCAGGGACATGACTCCGGGGTCCCTCGAAGAGGCAGGAAGCACGAGAACTGCATAGTCCAGATTAATTGCTTTTGGGGCCATTTCTTCTGTGGCCCACCAACATTTTTCCACAGCCCATCAGTGGGCCGTGGGCCACCAGTTGGCAACTGCTGACCTAGAGCATATCCAGAGGCAGCAACCAGAGTGAAAAATGCCTGGAAAGAAAGATTTATGAAGAGTGTTTAGAGACATTGGATATCATTGGAGTGGAGAAGAGATACTTGAAGGAGAAGAATAAGTTCTATTGTGCGACCAGAAATCAGGATGACAAACAACTGGTTTAAACTATAAGAAAGTAGATTTTGACTCATCAGGAAAAAAAAAATCCTATAATAAGAGTCTTCAACACTGAAAGTCTGCCATGTCAAGTAATGGATTCTCCTTTGCTTGTGTTTTGTCTTTTTTTAACAGAAGTTGGATGGCATCTGTCAGAAATGCTGTAGGAATTTAGCAGCAATGGATTTCTGCACCGATAAGTATGATAGGATGGATGCTTTCCAATGTACTTTGCAACATACCATTTTATGATATTCTTTGAAGCAGCAGAGGACAAGTCTTTTCACTCTTTGACAGATTTTTAGATATTTGAGGAGCAGTTACAAATCCTGCCTTGATCTTTCCTACTGAACAGTAGGAAAACTACTTCCTTTCTGGAGCTTGCAAATTTCACTTAGCATAAATGAAGCTGTAACAATTACAATATTTTAACATAAGTAGTAGGACTGTGAATCAAGTTTCTTCCTAAAACAAGGGGTTCCCTCATTTCCACAAGCAAAGTGGGGCAGCTGTGTTGCTTCACTTTATCTGCTCTAAATACTTTGATTGGCACTTGCATTAAGCCTCTTCTGGTTATTGCAAGTGCCAGTTGAGGTGATGAGATTTGAGGTCTTGGCAAGGAAAATGTATTTCTTCGGCAGCACAAAATGCTCAAGACAAATCAAAGCTGCCTCACACAGACCTGGTGATTTAAGGTACTGATGCCAAAGTTCTTGTAAAAATGTCAGAATGCACTTGATAAAAACCGTGACATAAGCTGACACAACAGGACACATGAGTACATGCAGGTAATGATTTTTCCCCTTTAGGTCATGCAACATCAAGGTTATCCAACAGAAAAGTCACCCAACATCACTGTCATCACATGACATCCCATGTTAATTCAAAACAGGGAAGTCTGAGCATTATATCCCATAGCCCAAACATAGAAAAGCCTAGTTTTTGTTTATAACAGTTCGTTTTTCTCTTTCTGTAACTTGCAAAAGTGTGATTATAGTTTTGCTTAAATAAAGCCCTCTAAATTAAGTATAGATCTTTGCCTTGTTGAAAATAGATAGAAGCAATTATTATTGAAACATTCTAGGTAGTAGCATCTTCTGAATCTATTTGGATTTATTTATAACTAAACATGTTTGACATGGGTTACTACCTTGTTAATTAAACAAAAAATAAATTCCTGCTTTCAAATATCTCATCTTTGAAAAAATTCTGAAATAAGTAATTTCAGGGTGTGTCTTAGCTTTACGTATGCTTGATGAATAAATAAAACTATTTATCAGTACTGAGAATCTCTCAAGGCTAAATTTGTTGAAGTGTTCCAGTGGAACATATGAAAACCCCAAAAATGTCAGCTGTGTATAGGAACAGAAAATTGTAAATGTTGAAAATAAGAATTAAAAAATCACCTTAAGAAGAGAGAATGGAGGTAAGATTATGTCATTAAACAATATATCAAGCCAATGTGAAAAGATTTTCACATATGCTGTGCTTATGCACTTGGACTATGAAGAATATGTTCTAGAGATTAGATCCAGTAGATGCATGAATAACCTATTTTTTAAGTCTATTTCTAGTTCCTGTTTTGATTAGGTATCATCTCTGTTGAATTAACGTAGAGCTCTCATTTAAGTCACCCAGTGCTCAAATTATCCTATTTCAGACACATTATGGGAAAACTTAGTTCACTGGAGTGAGCTCTGGGAAATATGGGGGCGGGGGGAGCGGGAGCTTACAGTGATGATAGATGCCCTATGGGAAAACTTAAAGAACCAGGTTAAGGAGACAAATGATTACAGAGAAAATCTATCAATGTGAATGCTGTGGGTCAATCCTCACTGTTGTTTCAAAGGTTTGTGAAAGAGAAAAATATTTCTGGATACAGGAAGATTGCACAATAACAGAATAATACAGTTGGATGTGTATGGATCTTCTAAGTCATCCTAGTCATGGTTGTCTCAAATGTGCTTTTTCAAAAGGGAACTGGACTATGTTTCTTTTCCTTGAAGAATACATTTCACTTCTCATCCCAGAAGTTTCATCAGCTTCATCAATTCCAACAGAGTTGGAGAGGACCTTGAAGTTCTTCTAGTCCAATCCCCAACCTTTAACTATTTCAGACAAATAGTTGTCCGATCTCTTCTTAAAAACCTCCATTGTTCAAGCATCCATAACTTGTGGAGGCAAATCATTCCACTGATTAATTGTTCTGTCAAGAAAATTCTCCTTACTCCTAGGTTGGTTCTCTCTTTGATATGTTTCCATCCATATGTTCTTCCTTCAGTGCTTTAGGGAATAGCTTCTTCTTTGTGGCAGCCCCTTAAATATTGGAACATGGCTATAATGTGAAAATTAATGATGCTCTTGCCCTGTATCCACTGTTTTTGGGAGACTATTTTTTGTATCCAGGTTTTTGCTCTTCTAATGACTTCCATCACAAAGATCAAGCAAGAAGCAGCGGAAACCAGAATACAGGTAGTCCTCAACTTACAATAGTTCATTTAGTGATTGATTGAAGTTATAATGGCACTGAAAAAAGTGTCATATATATTATACACTTATGACCATTGCAGTATCCCCATGGTCACGTGATCAAAATTCAGATGCTTAGCAACTGACTCATATTTATTATGATTGCAGTGTCTTGGTATCATGTGATTTGCGGTCTTCTAACAAGCAAAGTCAATGGGGAAGCCAACTATGTTACTAATTTAACAACTATAGTGATTAATTTAATAACTGTGGCAAGAAAGGTCGTAAAATGGGACAAAACTCACTTGACAATCTCACTTAGCAACAGAAATTTTGGACTCAGTTGTGGTCAAGGATCACCTACTATTTGCTTTCTGCTTTATGTGCTGTGTAAACAACTCTTTTGCCGAATGCAAGTAGATTTTACCAGAAAGAGCCTTTTCTTGAATTTGAATGTTCACTCACTATAGTTCATTTTATCAATTTTCAATTGTGTAGACCAGGGAGGTCAAGCTCATCAGACTCACAGGGTGCTTAGATTTAGCCCACGGGGCCAACCTGGAAACAGTAAAGAATGAGCCCACTGTGCTTCTGCCAACGAAAACGGAGTTCACAAGAGCTGTGTGCGGCCCTTCTGAGCTCTGTTTTCACTGGCAGAGGGTTGCAGGAGGCCGTTGCAGCCAAAAACTGAACTTAGGAGCCCACTTTTGTTAGCAGAGTGCTCAGGCCATCACAGGGCCCTGACATGAGTGATGTCAAGCTGGCCAGGCCCACCCTGGCCAGGCTCACCCCACCCCTATCATCTATCTATCAATCTTCAAAAGCTACCACTATTAAGCTCCCTAATTTCCACTATATAAACAGTGAGGCCTTACAATTTCAAATCCCTAGAGAAATCTTAACAATCCTTTACTTAAGGATTTACCTTAATCCCAAGATGTTTTTTGGAGGGGTCCAGTTTTATTTTGCATCCCTTATGAAGACAAGAGTTGAACATCTTACTTCATACCTGTAGGTTCTTGGAAACAGTAATAATTGCATCACAGTCTCCCCAGTTACCACAGGATATTCATTATGAATTGTTAACCAGATAATCTCCAAAGAGTCTTCCTTTTCTTCAGAAAGCATTTTGCACTGACTGCTTGACCTAAGCTCAATCATTTGCTTTGTGGTATCACTAATATGTTTGTCTATCATTATCCATTTTTACCCAATTTTGGCCAATTTACCCAGGCTTGTCAAATACTGTTCTAGATGTTGGGATTACAGAATTGGCAATGAGAACATTACTTTGAGATCGATGTATGAATTTAGAAAAATTCCCATGGTAGCACCTTACCTGAAGCAGATAAAGAAATTTATTCTAAGAAAATAAATCTTTGAAGGAACTGGAACATTAATTAACAAATTAAAATAATTTAATTCATTAGCAGGTTTTAAGATCAACAAGACAAAGAAGTTAACAAAAAGATGAAAATAGAAAATCAAATGTAATTGATTACTAAAATAGGTTTTAAGGTAGAGAAGAAAGTAAAGCATCTGGTTATCACTGTGACAAATATTTTAAAATAGCAATGTTAAAGCATGGAATGAATTTAAAATGTCATGTTAAGATGGGAGACATTAAAACTGTCATTGATGGGGAGAATTTCTGTGATAAAAGTGAATCTCTTGCCTAGAATGGTGTTTTCATTTCAGACAATATCTGTTTTGACAAGTGATGCACCATTTAAATAGTGGCAGAAAAGTACATCTAAATTTGTGTGGCATGGGTGAATTAAATATAAGGTGTTATAAGATGTAAAGGAAAGAGGGGAATTCAGTTTACCTGATTAGAAATTGCATTTTGCAGCTTGCTGTTTCATTTAGAGGAAAGAATAGAGGCTACTGAGAAGCAAAAAGTTTTGGGAATTAGAAGGTCATGGCCTGAGATTTGGATGGATATCTATGATACAACATCAGAGTTTAAGTTGGATTTCAAAAAATCATTATATTAGACATGCCACATTGAGAATATGGAATTGATACAAACCTTTGTGACTCTTAGCAAGATAGGTTATAATAGATAAACAAAATGTTTAACTTATAGCGCTAGTATTTAGACTTATATATACTGCTTTGTACCATAGTGCTTTACCAATACTAGAGATGGTAGAAGTTTTTGAGATGGATAAATTGATTTCTTGGATTACAGAAAGAACAACATCTATCTTATTGATAACTGGAATCTCCTTATAGATTTTTCACAGAAAAAAAATGAACATATGATTTATGGTTTTGATGATTATCAAGATAGATAACAGAAAGAAGAAAGGCATGTTGTGGCTTTTAAAATTATAATTATACTTATAATTGTTTTTATAATTGCTATAAAGAAGATTGGGGGAGTCATTGTTTTGGTTTTAGGGTATTGTTTTGCTTCTTTTCTTTTAGATTTTTCATTTCTTATATTTTTAGCTTTTGATTTCTTTTCTTTTTTCTTCCTTACTCTATATAAGTTTATATTTTTTTTTTTAAATAGACTTTTTAGAGTCTAGACTTTTCTCTATCTAAATTATGATTATATGAAGATGATAGGATGGGGAGTATTTCTTCATTTTTAATGTGAACTGTTTGTTGGAAGTCTACAATGACCAATTGATGTCAGAGATTTGAAATTTTAAACTAGGGAAAAACACAGAATAATAGGATAGAAAGAAAGGGACTTTAGAGATACTCTAGTCCAGTGGTTGCCAACCGATGGGCCGCAGCCCACTGGTGGGCCATAAGAAAATTTTGATGGGCCACAGAGAAATCTCGCCCCAGAGCACCTCCCCAAGCAATTAATCCAGGCTGCGCAGAAACACAAGGCTGCTCAGCCCACATGGCCCGCGGGAACCCTCCCCGCCCACTCACTCCTTACCCGGCAAACTTGTCTGCTAAGTTGCTATTTTTCCTTTTTCCAACCATCATCAGTTCTGCTGCACCGGGAGATTTAGATTAGCTATAAGCAGGAAATGGCTGGATTTATTGCTTTCTAGTTAACACAGCCAAACCTCCCTTAAGATTTTAAAAACTGAGCTAGCCAATGATAGATAGATCACTGAATGATTCTGTGAGCAACTCAATCTGTCTGCTTTGCCTGATTTTGGATAAAAGTTGCTTTTAAAAATAAAAAAATCAATATTTTCATACATGGTGTGTTGTGAGTTAATTTTGAGTTTGCTTGCAAGCAAATTTTATAAAGCAGACTGAGCTAGCCAATGGCAGATAGATGGATTTCTGAATGAAACAGTGATTCTGTGAACAACTCAATCTGCCTGCCTGCTTTGCCTGATTTTGGGTAAAAGTTGCTCTTTTTTAAATAAAAAAAATCAATATTTATATAAATATTTGTAATATTTATGTACAAGCCATGCCCAGCCAGTCACATGACCACCAAGCCACACACAAATTAGGCCATGCCCACAGAACCAGTTAGTGGTCCCTGGGATCTAAAATTATGAGTTTGGTGGTCCCTGAGGTCCAAAAGGTTGGTGACCTCTGTTCTAGTCCTAGCTGAATTAGGAGATCTTATGCGAACAATCCCTTTCACCTGTATAAATCATATAAATACAAAGCACTATTATAATTATAATACTTGACTGCATGAATCAACTCAACCAAACAGATATAAAACATAATGACAAGGGCAGGAGATTTCAATGTACCAGAAAAATCACAATTCTGAATCATATTTGTTTCTACTTTCTTCCTATTTTTCATCTTTGACTGGTTGGCAGGTTCAAGCCAATAATGATATAACAAAGTTTCTTCAAAACAAGAACCAAAAGTCACACTGTTAGCCTCTTGGAGGGAAGTGTCTTGTTTGCAAAATAGTGCACATCAGTGGTTTGATTTTCAAGTATTGATAAAATGGTGTTTTGGTTGCCTGCCTTACACTCATTGAGAATTTCCAATTCTACTAGAAGCAAAATTAGTTTTCTCAATGTTCTGCCAGATTGGCCATGAGCTTCCAAGTTAGAAGGATGTTAGGAGCAACAGTAGGAATGTAGTGGATTCGAGTAACATGTTCAAGATTTTTAATACATCTTCCTCATACCTAAAGAATACAAAGAAACTTTTAAAGATCAGCAATTGATTAATTCCTTACAGAAGAAAAATCACAGATTTTTATAAGGTTGAGTATACTTTCTTGTTTATACCAAAAATTAGATTTAGAAGTACTATTAGAAAAAGAAAAAAAGAACAGGCAACATTTTCATGCCTGTGTGGACAGCTGATGCTGCAGTGAGCTGTGAAATGATATAAAGTAGGAAATCACTTATATAGACAGAATGGGGAATTTCTTAGGAGTGGATTGCAGACATTACTTTTTTGTTTGATTGCTAAAGTTTGTTTTAGGTTTACATTATAGCTGGTGTGTCTCAAAATTGTGTCACAGACTTTCATCTGTTATTTTTTTTTTTTGAGAGTTTTTTCTTTTTTACGATGCATTAAAATATAAGAAAGACATTAAGGGATACATGCAATCTTGGGGAATAATTATTACTTCAATTTCCATCTGGGCTCCAGTATCCTATGCAAAAGGAAAAAAACCAGTATTTTTCATAATATTGAGATTGATTGTAGAAAGATAAAAGGCTATTAGATCAAAAAGAGAACTATTGATTAAGATTAATGTTATAATATCATATTATATTATATTAAACTAATAAATAAAATATTGTATTGTAATATTGATTAAGTTTTTCTTCTTGTTTGATTCATGACCAGGCTTAGAGGACTCAACTATTTCCCCACAAAATATAGGTAATTCTGAATTTTCCCTGTGGAATGCAGTTTCATCAACAATGCCCAAGGAGACGTGGCCTATAATAATCAAGATCTGATGAACACTAATTTTCCAAAAATTTCATTCAATAGAGTTACCTTTGTAAGTTGCAATTCACCAAAATTTGGACTATGAGAAAGTTACTTCTCATATGGCAAAATATTCCAATGCAAGGAACAGATGGAATCTTATTTCTCACTCCCTAAGTTTCACTTTATTAGGTTTTATACAGTAAGTAGAACTTTTATTTGACACTCAGTGGAATTCTGAGTTTAAATTTTTCTATAATTAACTTTATTTAAAAGAATTAAATTGATTCCATTTCAGTCTCTTGGGATAAGCCTGACTAAATGCCCCTCACTGCATACTTCTATACTAGGAAACAAATTTCATCTTATTCTTTTCCTTTATCCATTTAGACTTCATATTTAAATGCTGGCCTCTAATGTACAGTAGTAATAATTGTTTTGGTACATCACAACAAATAGTTATTTCATTTTTTAAGATTTATTATTTATAAGTAATTCAAGATGTTAAACACACCTAATATCCCTTTCTCATCCTATTTTCTAACAACAACCCTGTGAGGTAAGTTGAGCTGAGAGAGCCCAACCAGCTTTCATGTTAACATCAGATTAGAACTCACAGTTTCCTAGTCAGCATCTTAACCACTACACCAAACAGGCATTTACCTTATACCAGTAATGCTAAATTATATATACCTTTAAGAAGCTCACAAGCAGGTAATAAGCAACATTACCTGCTTCTGCTTCTCTTTTTATTAAACAATTGATTGAGAAGTGTTTGTCTGTAATATTTCAGATAACACACAGTTATCAAATCTAGCAGTCATTGATTGCCTTATCCGTCATGATCTAATTCTCATTTAAATCTGACCTGATTGGTAGAATAACAGGCAGGCAGGCAGGCAGATAAACAAACAGATGACAGATGATAGGTAGGCAAACAGACAGACACATATTTTAGGCCATCAAGTCAGTGGTGACTTCTAGAATTGCTTGGACAAGTTTCTGAAGATTTCTTGGCAATGATTTGGAAGTGGCTTGCCATTGCCTTCTTCCTGAGTGACCCTAAGAAAAAGTGACTAAACCAGTGGTGGGATTCAGCTAGTTTGCACTGATTCAGGCAAACTGGTTTCTAAATTACCTTGCCCCCCCACATACACACTATCAAAGTAGATCCTGGGTATTACGCTGCACTACAATGGAGAAATGAGAAATGGAATGCTTGGCATGAGGGAAGGAGAAGGCAGTTTTCTCTCTTTCTCCTCCCTGCTCCTCCTCCTTCCATTGTGCTGGTCACTCCATTGTCCATTTCTCCATTGCAGCACAGCGTAGCACTCAAGATTCACTTTGATAGCAGGGGTGGAGCAATTTAACAACCAATTCACCCAGGATCAGGTAGGCCCCACCAACAGCCAACCTGATCCTGGATGAACCATTTGTTAAATTATTCAAATCCCACCATTGGACTAGATCAAGGTCCCCAGCTGGCTTTGTGCCTAAGATGGGACTAGAATTCATGGTTTCATGCCTGGTGCCTTAATCAGTACACCAAACTGGGTACTCTCTATGATTTTTTAGATCCAAGAATTATAGTTTCCAATGGTCTACAGTAGATGTCAGTTAATATATAAATGTATAAATGACATTTCTAGAGTAATTTGAACTAGACAGACCAGATAGCAATATATTTGGCAATAGAGAAGAAAATAGAATAGAATAGAATAGAATAGAATAGAATAGAATAGAATAGAATAGAATAGAATATTTTATTGGCCAAGTGTGATTGGACACACAATTTGTCTTGGTGTAAATACTCTCAGTATACATAAAGAAAAGATACATTTGTTAAGAATCAAGAATCATAATGTACAACACTTAATGATAGTCATAGGGTACAATCAACAATCAAATCATACTAGGAAACAGTCAATATAAATCGTAAGGATACAAGGGACAAAGTTACAGTCCTACAATCACAAGTGGGAGGGGATGGGTGATAAGGAGTGATGAGAAGATTAGCAGTAATAGTAGTGCAGCTTTTGTAATAGTTGAACTATTTTGAGGGAATTATTTTTTTAGCAGAGTGATGGCTTTCGGGAAAAAACTGTTCTTGTGTCTAGTTGTTCTGGTGTGCAGTGCTCTATAGCGTTGTTTTGAGGGAAGGAGTTGAAACAATTTATGTCCGGAATGTGAGAGATCTGTAAATATTTTCACAGCCCTCTTTTTGACTCGTGTAGTATATAGGTCCTCGATTGAAAGCAGATGGGTAGTAATTGTTTTTTTTTGCAGTCCTAATTATCCTCTGAAGTCTGTGTCTGTCCTGTTGGGTTGCAGAACCAAACCAGACAGTTATAGAGGTGCAGATGATAGACTCAATAATTCCTCTACAGAACTGTATCAGCAGCTCCTTGGGCAGTTTGAGCTTTCTGAGTTGGCACTGAAAGAACATTCTTTGTTGTGCTTCTTTGATGACTTTTTGATGTTAGGTGTCCATTTTAGGTCATGTAATATAGTAGAACTTAGAAATTTGAAGGTTGCTACTATTGATACTGTGTTGTCTAGTATTGTAAGAGGTGGTAGTATGGGGGGGTTTCTTCTAAAGTCTACCATCATTTCTATGGTTTGACTGTGTTCAGTTCTAGATTGTTCTGGTTACACCATGAGGCAAGTTGTATAATCTCCTGTCTGTATGCAGATTCATCGTTGTCTTGAATGAGACCAATCACTGTTGTGTCATCAAAAAAAAAAAAAAGAGGTGGGGTGGAGATTCCATCCTTAACACCAGCACACACAGCCATTAGAATAAGTGTTAGGAGAAAGTAAGAGAATTCCAAAAAGAACTCTCAGGACACTCTCAGACACATGAACAAAAAGAAGGGATAAAGTTAGTATCTTGGATTACAACCTAAACTAAAGAAGCATTAAAAGATGGCAATATTTGCCACGTACCAAGTAAGCATCATGAGATACATATTTCAGAACCAACTTTATGCTTGTATTGCCTACTTAATTGTGTTCTGTGATTTCTGTATATACAATTTTTGAAATAAGTTCCGCTATTTTCAGTACAGCTTACTCTGAGGTAAGTTTATGTGATAGCTTTAATTGCTTTATCAATAATTCTGTCATGTTCAGGGAATGTTTAGAAGATAATAATATTCACACCCATAATAATATGCACCCACCATTATCATCCACAGCAGGATAGGTGTCCCCTGGATGTTGAATGAGAAACCACAAGACCAACTGTAACTTTAATCTTCCCCCTAGAATAATGATAATATGTGTAGCAAAGAACTAAAGTTAACTCTCATGCATGAGTTAAGTGGCCTTTGGGTGTGAATAAGTCAATATCTATGAACTTTACTGTCCAATATTGCTAAGCAGAATTTATTAGCTGGAATGGCATAAGATCAAAATGCTGATATTAACTCACAAAGCTTCAGAGCTGAAGTAATTAAGGGTGAGGAACCTAAAGGCATTTTTGATAGGAAGGTCAAAATTAAAACATTTTATCGTCTGCTCTCAAAGCACTACAGTTAACCTACAGTTACCTTTTTGACCCAAGCAGTTATAAGGTGCTCGATTACCAAACATATATTAAGTAAAACAAAACAATTGAATAAACCATTTCTAGTTGTTTTGCTTAGAAAGCTTTTTGTTTCCTGTGCAAGAAAATGAAAATTTCTTTTTCTGAACACTGCAATGACTTACCTGTCAATGAATACTTCAGCTTCAACCATAACAACACAAGAGCACACAATAAATACAAGCTCAAGGTTAACCGTACCAAACTTGATTGCAGGAAATATGACTTCAGCAACAGAGTAGTCAATGTCTGGAATACTCTATCTGACTCTGTGGTTTCTTCCCCAAACCCCAAAAATTTTAACCTTACACTGTCTACTATTGACCTCACCACTTTCCTAAGAGGTCTGTAGGGGGTGTGCATAAGCGCACCAACGTCCCTGTCCTATTGTTTCTTTTATTTTTCTTATATGTACCCATTTCATGTATTCATAACTATGTATATACTTATACCTATTATCTTGTAAGCGATTGACAAATCAAATAAATTCAAATTCAAATTATACTACCATCAGCGGTCATTTAGGAAATTATGTCATATACAAACCTATGCTTATTTCAAATATATTAGAGAGAACACTCATTCAAGAAATTCAACAAACAAGCCCCTTTGGTTCAATCATCACCAAGTGACTAGTTATATCTTTACTTTGGTACACCTATTAATTGTGTCCATCTGGACATACAGGGATCCCATTGAAATAAATTCAAATTGTTCTACACTGTGTTGCTTGGAGCTACTCTAGATGAAACTTATCCAAAGTTCATATTCATTGTAACATCTAATTAATATAGAACAAGAGTTGTTGCTATCCCATTTCTATTTTATAGAGATTATCGGTATGATTTCAACCAAACAGATAAAACTAAGATTGATGATCTAATTAAAAATAGTCCTTTCAACATTAAATATACTAAATATTTCTAATAATTCCTCATATATGTTTTTTCCTTTACAAGCTCCTATAATCTTGGGTTCTGTTTTTTGGACACAGTTTGTTAATATCTTTCCTAAAGTGTGGAGTTCAGAATAGATTTATTTATCTATATATTAGATTTATTTGCCACACATCTCACCTCAAGGGGACTCTGGGTGGCTTAGGATAGGGGTGTCAATTTCATGGAGGGCCACATCAGGGTTGTATTTGACCTCAGGGGGCCAGGGTGGGTTGCCCACGTTGGGAGGCCCTGTAGTGGCCTGAGCACTCTGCCAGCAAAAATGGGATCCTGAGCTCTGTTTTTGGCTGCGACTGTTTTCTGCAATCCTCTGCCAGAAAAAATGGAGTTGGTGGGGCTGAGCTCCATTTACGCAGGCAGAGACACTGCGGGCCAGTCCTTTGCTGTTTCCAGGGTGGCCCAATGGGCCAAATCTAAGCACCCCGTGGACCAGATCCGGCCTTGGGCCTTGAGTTTGATAATCATGGCTTACAACATTAAAATCAATAAAACCATAAAAATAAATATTTCTGATATGACTAAAAATACAAATTACAATTAAAAGATGGGGAGGAAGGGAGTAGAATGTGCTGTGCAGGCGGGGAGGTAAGATCTCTTAATCTGTCATTTACCCCCAGCATGATATTCTCCCAGCAAAAATGTTGAAAAACAGACTCACATGATGGCAGGACAGTACATACAGCCATAAAAATGAGCAGAGTACCAATCAACCAAAATGCAATCATGTGGAGGGGAGTGTGGCTGATCATAAGTCAAGGACTACCTGCTGTTTGTGATTCATGAAGACGTCCTTTTTTTGCACACATTTCTTCCCAACTTGGTTCCTCCCCCAGCCTATATTCATGTCTTTATTTTTTTATACCTAAATGTAGAACTTCATATTTTTCTCCATTGAAATTTGTTTTGAAAATTTCTGCTCATTTTTTCAACTTTTCAAAACCTATCCTTATACTGAATTAGATGGCGACTAAGAGTTAGAATATTAGCTAAAGTTAGATATCCCTATCCCTAACCAAAACTTGGTTAACCTCTCCCAACAGTTTTGTACAAATAGTAAGTGTCAAAAAGAAAAAGAAAGAAATAGACGACACAATGAAACACCGACATCGTTGCCGAGAAATTAAGTTTTATCCTAGCATCATTTCTGTTTGTATAGAAACAGCTATACAATAGAAGTAAAGTCATAATCAAAGGGTAGCTTTTTCATACAATCATATGATCTCTCCAAGAAAATAGTATGATTGATGGTATGAAAGCTGCAGAAAAGTGTAGGAAAATCAATAGTGTCACATACCTCGTTTCTTCTTTCACAAAAGATGATCCCTGCAGAAACTCAAGGAAGTTTTTTTCTAATGTCAAAATCACATTCTGAAGACTGATTCATCTGAATCTACTGGAAATATTTCTTTTTAGCTGAATAAACCAGAACCTGAACCTGGAACATTATTTCTTCATAGGCCATGAGGTATAAGGAAACTGTGCTTCTTTCTCGGGTTATCTTTCCTATTCTTTTTCAAATTTGTTTTTACAGGATTGAGGAGCTGGTTGTTTTTTGTTCCAGAAACCATCCAAACCAGAACACTTCAGGTGATATAATACTGTGGATTATACAGTATTATTGTAGATATCTTTCATCCTTAATTTTCCTAGTGGTTCTTTCTGTACCGAATTCCACTTTCCATAATAAAAAGAAATAAGATTGCAAGCAGCTGTGCCGTTATTCTAATAAACTTCACCTGAGTTTATAGCATTGTAAATCCCAAAATATCTTTGGTTTGAATATATATTGTCTCTACCTCTTAGCAAGTGCCATCTCTCAGAATCATGAGGCTTCCTTATTTCATTTTCTTTTTTCTTCCAGACCTTCTCTATCCTATTTTCCAGGAGCATCAACACAGGTCAACCTATATTAAAATATGCAACAACATTCTACTGATCATGCCCAGAGGCTGTCTTTACTGCTCTTCTTGAATAAATGCCCTACATGGATGCCTGGAAGCAGATTTGAAGAATTAAAAAGAGGAATAGTGGGAAATGACAGATGTGCATGGATACGTAACCATCATACTTTTCTTTTTACAATAGGTAGTGTTATGCAGAAGGGTAAAAAAGGAGTAGAAAATAGAGAGTCAAAAGAATTAAAGGCACACAGTAAGAAAAATACAATAGCTAAAGGTAGTTTAAACATTGAATTTATATTTACCAACAAAGAAATAAAGGGAGACTAGGAGAGGTGGTATTCAGCAGGTTCTGACCAATTCTGGAGAACCGGTAGTGGAAATTTTGAGTAGTTCGGAGAACCGGCAAATATCACCTCTGATTGGAGATTTTACAGTATCCTTCCTTTGCCATGCCCACCAAGCCACGCTCATAGAACCGATAGTAAAAAAAAAAATTGAATCCCACCACTGGAGACTAGTATAGGTCTATTTCAAGCTATTTAACTCTTGTCATACCTTTTCTGTGATTCAAACCCAGGCTACTTTCATATTTAGGTAGATGTAATTTCTAGGCACAGGCGCTCCTTGCTTTGTTGGCTATACCAGGAGAGACAGTAAATGTTTTTCTGGTGAAACCATTCTATCATGGCCACTTGGTCTACCCAATTATGGGACAGAGCATACTGCTTCTGCTTTCACCTATCAGCCCCAATCCAGGAGCTTTCACAGGCAGTTACTTTCATGACAAACTATTTTTTTGTGTTGAATGCATAAGTATGGCACTCCATATATTGTCAGTCTTCATGAACCAGTCTGCTTTTATCACATATGCATTAATTCATGTGTTCACTTCTGTTGTTTGAACTTCTCACATTTCCCCCCCAAGAGCTTATCCACAGTCTCACATTCACTCTCCCCTCGTATGTTGCTCCATGGATACAAAGCTCAAAAGATGTTTTGTAGCATAGGTGGGCATGAGCATCTCACCCGTTAAAACCTTCTTCAAGAATCAGCACTTTTATTTGTGTCATCCACAGGTTTTTTTTTTTTGCTTCAGTATTCCATCAAACATCCTTTTCATGCTTGTATTTCATGTAACTCCATATATTTTGCCAGTCTGTAACATATTTTTTTCACTGTTTCAACAGCTTCCAGATCTTCTTTCCTTGTGTCTACTCTTTGTTGGGGGAGGGAGATCAGGGTATTACAGAATCTTGCAAAGCTTTTTTTATACAAACATGTTGTCTCTCTTTCTGCAGTCATTGTACTGCTCTAGATTTTTTTTCCACTTTTATTCCATTTCTATTTTTTTCCAATGTCCATTCTAAATATAGTCCCATATTCATTATGTATCATCATTATTATACCATGTTTCTCCAACAATACGCCCCCCAATAGGAAGACCCAGCATGTTTTATAGGCATAAAATTAAGTTAAGCCCCCCCCCCCCCCAAATTTAGGCCTATTTTAAAACATGTGAAATACAGGAAGGGTGGGGGGGACTTGCCGTTAGGAGTTCCTGCGGGCAGCCATGCCTCGCCACCAGCCGCTTCTAACAGGTGATCATGGTGGAGTGCAGAGAGCTCCCTATTCCCGCCAAGCACCTTTGCTGAAGACCCGAGACCTTCAGCGCCTGCCGCTGTTGCTTTCCCTTCTGCCCATGCCGCTGCCACATTTGGAGCTGCCGCTTCCATGTTTGGAGCTGTCGCTTTCACGTTTGGAGCACCGCCGCCACGTTTTAAGCTGCCGCTTCTGTGTTTGGAGCACCGCTGCCGTTTGGAGCACCGCTGCCATGTTTGGAGTGTGTTTGGAGAAGCAGCAGTGCTCCGAATGGCAATGGCCCTCCAAACGTGCTCCAAACAGCAGCAGTGCCCCAAATGCAGAAGTGGCAGCTCCAAACACAGCGGCAGCATGGGTAGAAAGGAAAGCAACAGCGGTGGGCACTGAAGGTCTTGGGTCTGTAGCAAAGGTGCTTGGCAAGAGTAGGAAACCCTCCGTGCTCTACCATGATCTCCCGTTAGGAGTGGCTGGTGGCGAGGCATGGCTGCCTGCAGGCGCTCTAGGGGAGGATGCAAGAGGGAGAATTAAGTCACCCGCGAAATGACAGCCTAGCTGTTTTTTCGGGGCTAAAAAAAAAAGACCCAACCTTATTTTGTGAGAAACACAGTATTCCTTATCAATCATCTCAATCTTTTGTATCAGCAATCAAATTACTCATCCTTTTAGATTTTTATTCATTTCTTTGTCAAATATACATAATATGGATCTCGACAGACTAGAACACTGGGCCATATCTAACAAAATGAAATTTAATGTAGAGAAAAGTAAAGTCCTACATTTAGGCAAGAAAAATCAAAAGTACACATATAGACTAGGTAAAACCAGGCTCAATAGCAGTAACTGTGAAAGGGATCTTGGAGTCTTAGTGGACAACCAGCTAAATATGAGCCAGCAGTGTGCAGCAGGAGCCAAAAAAGCTAATGCAATCCTAAATTATATTAACAGAGGGATACAATCAAGATCAAGCGAAGTACTAACACCACTCTATAAAGCTAATAAGTTAATTAGACCATACCGAGAGTACTGCATCCAGTTTTGTTCACCACATTATAAAAAAGATGTTAAGACTCTAGAAAAAGTACAGAGAAGAGCAACCAGAATGATTAGGGGACTGGAGGCTAAAACATACAATGAACGGTTGCAGGAACTGGGCTTGGCTAATCTAGTAAAGAGAAGGACCAGGGAAGACATGATAGCGGTCTTCCAAAAGTTGAGGGGCTGCCACAGAGAGGAGGGGGTCAAGCTATTTTCTAAAGCACCTATAGGCCAGACAAGGAATAATGGATGGAAACTGAACAAAGAGAGATTTAACCTGGAAATAAGGAGAAACTTTCTGACAGTGAGAACAATCAACCCATGGAAAAGCTTGCCCTCGGAAGTTGTGAGAGTGCCATCACTTGAGACTTTCAAGAAAAGATTGGACTGCCATTTGTCAGAAATGGGGTAGGGTCTCCCGCTTGGGCGGGGGGGGGGGGTTGGACTAGATGACCTACAATGTCCCTTCCAACTCTGATTATCTGTTAATCCGTTAATCTGTTAATCTGTTAATATATCTAGGACTAAACTGTACTTTTGAAATTGTATATTTGAAACAAACTGACATTTTCCTATATACTCACCACAAATCTCCATTGCTGAGTGTCTAAATGGCCCCAAAACCTTTTTTGTTTTACTTTAGTTGCTCCCACTCAGTCATTCATATAATTTAGTAAAATCTAATAATTTCTTCCAAAACCATATACACCATATACATCACCAACCTACACATTCCTGCTTTTCAAATCACCTGCAAGAACTTAGATGACACTAGTTTGTACTTTCTGATGTATATTTTAGCCCTCTCATTCATAATTAAATATGAATCTTGACTTCCTTGCCTTTATTCATCTGCTTTGCAGGATCAGACCTCCTTCATTCAGGTCTACTATAGTGGTACCTCAGTACTCATTATTAATTGGTTTTGGGAGGTGTGATAAGTACCAAAAAATGATGATTACCAAACAATTTTTTCCCATAAGGAATAATGTAGTGAGTCACAGTCAATACCAACAAGTTCTAGATTGTGTGTTGAGTATTTAATAAACCATGAGTACCGGGACAACATTTTCACATAAAAATGTGTTGAATATAAAATTTTATTTATATTGCCTCCTACTTGCTCACAGAATCTCTCTTTTTTAATATAATTTTATTAATGAACAACAAACAGAAAAAAGAAACATGAAAAACAATGAATGTGGTGCATATATAACAAAAATACAAATTTACATATGTACCTAAATATTAATCATCTTTGCTAGAATTAGTCCTTTCTTTTTTTAAACCAGTGGTAAAACTTCTCCCAAATTCTGTAACAATCAGATTCAGTCTTATCTTTTAATTCTTGAGTTATTCTATCCATTTCAGTGCATGACCAATTTTTTCTAACTATTTCCATTTCTTCTGGCATATCATTTCCTTTCTAACTTTGGCCAAGACCTAGTCTCGCGGCAGTGGTGACATGGATTATTAAATATATTATCTCTTTATTATATTTCCCCACATTAATTCCCAATAAGAAAATTTCAAGTCTGAACTCTATTTTAATTTTACACATCTCTTCTAACCAGTTTCTGATTTTCAGCCAATGTATTTGGGTTTTTTCACATTTCCACCATACATGGTAATATGTTCCAATTTCTTTATTGCATTTCCAGCATTTAGGAGATAATTTCGAATACACTTTTGCTAGTTTTAATGGCGGGATGTGCCATCGATAAAACATTTTTAGTAAATTTTCTTTATATACCCCTAGCGTAATTTTCCTATTCCAGTCCCATAAAATTTGCCAATTTTCCAGATTTATACCATATCCAAAATCTTTCATCCAGGCCAGCATTATTTCTTTCACCTTTTCTTCTTCCAATGTACATTACAATAGTACTTTATAAATTGTTTTAATCAATTTCTCATCTGCTCCCAATAATATTTTATCTAATTCTGTTTTCCATTTACTAATACCCCATTCTTTCCTATCATTATTATACCTTGATTGTAATTGTAAGTAGGCCCACCATTCTATCCCAAATTCCAGATCTTTCAGCTCCTGTCTTGTTTTTAAGTTTTCCTTCTCATCTAATATGTCCTCATATGTAATGACCTGTCCTCATCACAATAAATGTGGGTACATTAATGCTTCCAATATAGATAGCCAAGTTGGTATTTCAACGTAGATTTGAGATTTAGTTTTGTTCCATGCATTTAGTAAGGTCTGCATAATTTTGTGCCTTTGGAAATAACCATGAATTTGGTGTTTGTCCTGCCACAAAAAACATGCCACCCTATCTGTAAATTATATCCTTCTAATGTTAATATTCTTTTGTTTTTAACACTTATCCAATCTTTAATCCAGGTCAGAATGGCCGCTCTAAAGTATATTTCCCAGTCTGGTAAACCAAATCCTCCCCTTTCAGTAGCATCCTGTAACAATTTCAGTCTAATTCTGGGCTTTTTTCCCTGCCAAATAAATTTTGATACTAACTTATCCAATTGATTAAAAAAAATTTTTTTTCTAATTTTACTGGAACATTTGGAATAGAAACAGTAATTTTGGTAATATGTTTGTTTTTATTGATGCAATTCTCCCCATAAGAGAAAGTCTTAGATTGCTCCATTTTCTGAAGTCTTCAGCTATTGTTTTAACTAGTGAGATATAGTTATCCTCTTTAAGCATTGTACATTTTGTCGAAATTACAATTCCCAAATATTTAATTTTGTTTGTCATCTGGATGTCCATTATCATTGTTAAGTTTTCTTTTTGAGTATTTGTCATATTTTTAGTAAGTATTTTAGTTTTTTTCCTTATTAATTTTTAGCCCCACTATTTTTCACAGAATCTCAGGGTGGCTTACAGGAAATAAAAACAGAATTTAAAAAAATAAAAATAATTAAAAAAATAATCCCACACCCCACAAATTTGATAAGTTTCAAAGCAGTTGAGTAACAAGGTACCACTGTATCTCTTTTCTCTCTCTCTTATTATTATTATTGTGTTTATTTAATTCGCTACCAGTTACTCCTCTTATAGTCAAAGTTGTAATCTTCTATAGATAGGTCCATATAGACTGACATTCATTACACATCTTGGCTTTGGTCATTCAAGGCTATTGTGTAACCTTATTTTTGTCAGATACAGACTATTTGAAGTGTATTGTCAGCTTTAGTTGTGTACCTGCCATGTACAACAGACTTGCAAATTGTAAGGACACTCGTATGCCATAGGCTCAACCAAAGCTCTGCTCTACCCCAGGGATACAAACTATGATCTCTAATCTAAAGATTAATCTCTCATCTGAAAAATAGAGATTCCTATTGTGCACAAAAAAGTGTTGTGCTTTAAGTTCAGTCCAACTCAAAAAAAAAAAAAAGAGAGAGAGAGAAAGAGAGAGAGAGAGAGAGAGAAAGCTGTATTTATTGTATGACAAAATCAAGAATGGTTGGCATCTAAAATTCCCTTCATAATAAAGAAAGAAGGCCACCAAGTCTGTTATGCCATCTTGTTTTTGTTTTTCTTTTCTTGATGTGCAAAACTAGCGGTATTGTTTCACTCCCTACTCAAAAGGAAGTTGTGAGAAGCTTTTAGAAGTCTTCTTATTGACAGGAAGTGAGCTGTTTTGACTGAATAGTCAGCTTGCCTTGGCTCGCATTACAGAGTTTCTTGGGATCCTCTTTCTCCCATCATCAAAAGACAAAAATGACAACTCAGAATGTCCCCCAAAATCTCTTTCTCCTGAATGCCAATTTTTAACTCCCTCAAAGTTTACATTTCCTGAAGAGAGTAAAAATACTCCAAGCCCACCCCCCACCCCCCATTTGGGACAAAATTTGTGCTGTGTTTCTAAACATCAAGCGTAAGAAATGTCAGGTAACAGGGTACAGAGGGCAGATGGAAATATGGTTCTTTCACAGGTCTTATCAGATAGTAGTAAATCACTTGGTATTTTCCCCTATGGCAGGGGTGTCAAACTCAAGGCCTGTGGGCTGGATCTGGTCCACAGGATATTCAGATCTGGCCCATAGGGCCATTCTGGAAACAGCAAAGGACCGGTCCACGGGGCTCTACCAGCAAAAATTAGCCTCCATTTTTGCCCTCAATGGCTTCCTGCAGCCCTTTCACTGGCAGAGGACTAGCAAAACAAACTAAAAACAAAACAAAAGGATAAATGTTTCCCCTTTTGCATTTGAGTGTGCAAGAAGGGACAGAAAAGGAGAAAGCAAAAGAAGAAAGAAAAAAAAGGAAATATGGGAAGAGAACAAGAAAGGGAAAAAAGGAAAGAGAGGAAGGAAGAAGGGAAAATGAAGAGAGAAGGCAAAAGAAGAAAAGAAAAGAAGGAAGGAGATTATAATGAGAGTGAGAAAGGATCTGAGGGAAGTCCTGCCTTAGCACTTGGCCACCACAGGTGCCCCTGACACAAGTGATGTCAAGCTGGGCATGCCCACTGTGGCCACACCCACCCTGGCCATGCCCACTCTGCCCCCCGAGGTCAAACACAACCCTGATGTGGCCCTCAATGAAATCAAGCTTGACACCTCTGCCCTATGGGTTTGTTACAATTTGTTTGGCTGACACTTTTATGGTGTTGCTATTTTTTTAAAAAAAATATTGAAATGCATCAGTTTTATTTTTCTCCTGATCCACTAAATTATAAATGGATAAAATAATGTTTTTATTTGGTTTTTTAAAATCACTGTATGTTAGCCCAAGACAAAGATCTTTTTGTGTTACTTTTCAAGTGATTCTCTATGATGGAAGGACCATAAGGAATCTGTTCACAAGGATGAATGGAAGCTTGAACATCTGCTAAATTCTAGCCATTCTAAGGCTTAAAAAATATGCTCTGTATTAGTTTGCCTTCTTTTTGCACATACAAATACACATATAACAGCTAAGAACATATATATTAATTTTGATTAATGCATATGACAGGTAGTATTAAGGAATTTTCCTGAAACAAAAATTCAATTACTTAAGAAAAAATACAAAATTCAAACATTAGACCCTGAAGTATAAAAAAATGAATTTAGTCACCAGTCTGTAATGCATGTACCATGCTTTTTTATTAGACAACTTTATAAAATATTTTTGTTGTGTTATTTCAATCATTTTACCAAAACACATTTATGATTATTATATTAGCTGGACTGTGCCATTTTGTAGCAAAGATATATTCCCCCAAAATCAAGTTTTTGTCATTCTTTTAATGAAATGAATGTTTTAAGATCTATTGATATTAGTTGTTGATTGGATTAGTTTCAGTTTCTTGAATTGTAGTAATAATACACTCACTCAAAATTTATTTGCATATACCACAGAGGATTGGCTAAGAATGTTCATGTATGTATGTTTGTGTGTGTGTATGTGTATGTACACACACACACACACACACACGATTAAAAGTTAGATATCTCACTATAAAGAATGGGTAGGAAACTTTAGTTATGTATTAGATAAAGATATGCCATATATGCATTTGTCCCTCTCCAGAACAAAAGAAATATGACTTCTATACACTTGAAATTTGAAGCAAGGGCTTTAGCTCATTTGGGTGATTTTAAGAGGGAATTATGGTTTGTAGTCTCATGGAAGCTGTTTACTTCTAAATTTTAACTCTCTCCTCAACTCAAAACTGAGATTAAACTGTACTTCAGTTGATGCCATAACATTCTTGGATGTTCTATGGCCTCCACAAAATTAACAAGTTTAAATGTTGTCTTTTTCCTCTGTAATCATTAGAGATGCTATACTTCTAGCATCCCTAATTATTGTCTTTGGTATTGTGGCTGCAGGGAGTTATATAGTAGTTTTATGGATACACACTGTAACCTATCCTTAGTCTGAAATAATTTAAGGGCATAGCAGAACTCCCATGTAAAGATTTATCTGCTTAGAGGGACTAATGCTCATGATCAGATAGATTGTACCTTATAATGGCCTACAGTCTTGTGAATGATCTCACACAACCTAAGTACAATTGTCAAATTGATGCAATTTTGCCGTTTCAGAGCTTTTCTTGCTGTTTTCCTATTTTTCCATACCTTTTAAAGCTACCATAATTGTAATGTTCAGTCAACTCGCAGACATAATTTCAATGTCTTATTGACAGGAATTATATCTACTATTCATTGGATATTCTTCTTTTATAATGGCTCTGATTTTTTAAAAAACAAATTGCTTCTCTCTGTACAGGAGAAATAATGGCAGAGGAGTGCAATTATATTTGTAATCCATATATTCCTTTTCATATTTCTATAGCTCTTTCTTTCACACATATGCAGCCATCTCAAATAGTTGATATTTCTAAAGAAAAAGAAAAATTCCTTGTGTTCAAAACCTTAGCAAATAAGAACTCCATGAAGACAGTACAAATGGCCTAACAGTTTTTTAATTAAGTTCATTTGGGACTAACATAATCAGTAAAATCAACATTTTATTTGGAAAAAGGGATTACTGAATCTTTTATACAAACTAACATGATAGATTTAGACAGACAGAAAGACACTAATGAAAACTAATAAAGAAAAAGAAATCAAAGAGAAAGCTAAAAGTGCAAAACATTATTTCTTCTTTTTCTGTAAAGTTACAAAATGTCTCTTTTCTTTTTATAATCTAGCCTGTCTAATTAACAAAACCATATTTTTTCTATTTTCCATGAAAGGTTGATAGGGTTTCCAGTAAGCCATAAACATAAATATTATATTTCCTCTGATCAAAGAAGTCAATTTACCCATCTTGGAAAGTTCCATCATCTTCACCAACCATTCCTCCATTGTGAGTAGTACTGAATCTTTTCATCTTTGCACATACAATAATTTTGTTGAAGCTATCGTGTACAAAAATAAATTTCCATGGATTTTTCCTATCTTTTCATTCATCAATCCAAAATGTTGTACCTTTTTTTTACATATCCACCAAACATCAAGAATCTTCCTGAACCAACAAGAAGTTATTTGCAAAAGCCCTTAATTTAAATGCTTACAGTATTTTTTTAATATTTATTTCCACATGCCTTTCATCTTTGTTTATAATTCCATTCAGTATTTCAGTATTCAAAATAAACAAGAGAGGAAAAAAGAATCATCCAGTGGTAGGATTCAATTTTTTTTACTACTGATTCTGTGGGTATGGCTTGGTGGGCATGGCAGGGGAAGGATATTGTAAAATCTCTAGTCAATCTCTAGTTGCCGGTTCACTGAACTACTCAAAATTTCCGCTATTGGTTATCCAGAATTGGTCAGAACCTGCTAAATACCATCTCTGGAATCATCCCTGTCTTGTTCCTTTCTGTATCTTGCAGTTTTCTTAGATCTCTATTAAAAATTATTTGTGATTTCTGTGGAGTGTAAATCAATCTTGCCCATTTTATAAAGTTTTCTCTAAAATTCATTTCCTCTAAAACCTTGAACAAGAAAGCCTGGCTCAAATCATTAAACTTCTTCTCTGCATTGAGAGAAGGCAAGCTTCTTGTTTTCACAATGTGGTTCCAAATATTCCAAAATGTTCCGACATTGTTCAGTTTTTAACATTATTCCTTAACTGTCTTTTAGGTCTTCTTGTTGTTGTGCCATTTCCATCATTAGACGTTGACGATCATGTTGGTGATCCTATTTTTATCAACAGCTGTACAAAAATGTGTGTTGAGTTTTGTCCAAACCAGTCCTTTAGATTTTGAAGCCACGATGTTCTTCTTCTGCCTGAACCTCTTTTGCCTTCAATCTTTCCTTGGATAATTAAGATCTTTTAGGTAAAAACCCAAAATGATCCTCATAAATAAGTTCTTGCAAAATTATTTTCAGTCTGTCAGCTAGAAACATCCTTTGTAATCCAGAAAGTATAATAATTCACCAAATGGAATTTTTATCTGCTGTTCAGAAAATCTTTTTAGTTGTATATTAATTATATATAATTACATGTAATAGCATACAAAAGAAATGAGGTCATGCGAAAGAAATGGTCATGTCTCCATAAACTGCAGTTGTGAGCTTGATTTAAAGCCCTCAACTCTGAGTTGCTCAAATCACAAACTGATCACAAAAACCTCAGTTCCTGCAGTTTTCCCACAAGAAGCAGCTGTCCAGAGTGCAAGTGAGCAATCTCATTATCTCTCCTTTTTCTGGGTGAATTTTGTGCCGACCAGAATTCACTGTTTGGCTGCTGATATGACTACAACATTGTCTATGTTCTTCCAAGGACATCTAGTTCATCATGAATCCAAACTAATTTAAACATTCTAGTGTGGTTTCAACACTTACCTAGGTTTTTGTTCTGCTTGGTAACATATGCCCCCCAAAATAGATATAGGGTTTAGATAGGCTTGGATTAGAATATCAATCCCTACTTTTAAAGAGAACAAAATAATTTATTCTGCCTGAGTACATGGGTATGCTTATGCAGTAGGAGCACAGCAATTACTCCTTTTAGAGTAAGAATTGGCAATATTTTGGTGACCTAAACTTACCCTGTTCTGGTAACCCAGAGTTGTAAAATGTAGAAGATCGCTTTATATACGTTAATTTGATCTGGTGATTAAGCACCAGGCTAGAAAGTGGGAGACTGTGAGTTCAAGTCCTGGCTTAGACATGAAAGTTAGTTGGGTAACCTGTCATTCTCTCTCAGCCCAGTCCACCTTCACAGAGTTGTTATTGTGAGGAAAATAGCAGGAGGAGGAAAAATGTTGTGTGTTTACTACCTTGATTTTTTGTACAGATAATAATTATATAAGGGGAATAAATTGAGGAATGCATAAGGTAAAAGGGTGGCACACTCAAATTGATAAATTAAAAAGGGTAATTTTTTTCTTGAATTATTAGAACTATGATGAAATTAATTGAATAGTGAATGAAATAAAAGTATGTGGTAATATTACAAATGTGACAGATAAAAGTATATAAGTATAATGAATATAGAAATGAAATAAAAATTTTAGACACCATTTTAAAATAAGATATGAGAATATTTAAAGAAAAATGAAATAAGCTATGATATGAATTGGAAATGAATATAATAATAATAATAATAATAATAATAATAATGAATATAAATGATATTAAATTGATTATAATAAAAGAATATGTAATCAAGGCCACATTTGATTTGAAATGTAAAACCTGGAACCACATTGTTCACCAAAAGAGATGTTTTTAAAATATAAAAAATAAAAAACTTATTTAAAAATAATAATAATTATATGTTATTATACTTATTTTATTTAAGTAAGTAAATAAATAAATAAAGGTGTATGGGGAATGGAACTCATGAAGGAGTATTGAGAGATTTTCTTTATTTTATAATATGTTTGTTTCAAAGTTAAACCTATTGTTTTCATACATTTCCCATCTTATTGTGATGAAAAATTACATTATCTAGTTCAACAGTTGTGAACAGAAGAAACTCTTAAGAGCTGCAAAAAAGAAATTTAAGATGCACATACAATACTAGGACCTGAGGTATTCATTATTCATAGGTAAAGGTTTCCCTCGCACATTCATGTTAGTTTTTTCTGGCTCTAGGGGCGGTGCTCATCTCCGCTACAAAGCCAAAGAGCCAGCACTGTCCAAAAACATGTGCATAGTCATGTGGCCGGCATGACTAAATGCTGAAGGCACATGGAACAGTGTTATTTTTACATGCTTTCGAACTGCTAGATTGGCAGAAGCTGGGACAAGTAATGGGAGCTCACTCTGTTTCGCGGTGCTAGAGATTCGAACCACCGAACTTCCAACCTGTCTGATCAACAAGCTCAGCCTCCCTATTTCATTTTTCATAGTTATTATTATTCATAATTTATATAAGTATTCCAGGGTTCTGGTTTCTTTTGATAAGATTTTCTTCCCACCCTCCACTTGTGATAATAAACAATTGTCTATTGTCCGTTATTGTGGGCTGAATAAGAATTTTGGAGTTGTCTCCTGATTGATTTTGATGGCAACTTTTATCAGCTTATTATTTTTGTTAGGTTTAGATCACTTTGGAGTTCATTTATCTCTGGCTTTTGGGCACAGATGGTAAAAGGCTTGGGTACCCAATCTGTAAATTATTAAGTACTCTGAAGTACTGGGGTGCTTCAGGGTACTTAGTATTCTCCTCATGCTGACCAGATGTCAGGTACCAAAGTCTGAACAAAGGACTTGGTGGCAAAGACAGAGATATTCATCTATCTTCAAGAAAGCAATGATAACTAACACAACTGACTCATTTCACAAGAAATGGTGGAATTGCTTTTAATAGGCTCTATCTGTCATCAGCTACCCAAAAGTGGTACACGATCTCTCATATAGCAAATTAACCAAGTCACAAAGTTCATACACGAGCTTCAGAGAAAAGGAACAGGATAAAATCAGGGAAGCTGAAATTTGCATGAATGGGCCTTGAGCTCATTCTGGAACTGATCATAGTGAATATCAATGCCATAGATTTTTTTGCTTCCACTTCAGGTATCAAGGAGAAAGAGTGAGAAAGAAAGAAAGGAAGGAAGGAAGGAAGGAAGGAAGGAAGGAAGGAAGGAAGGAAGGAAGGAAGGAAGGAAGGAAGGAAGGAAGGAAGGAAGGAAGGAAGGAAGGAAGAAAGAAAGAAAGAAAGAATGAATTTTGAATTTTACAATTTTAAGTGTAAGAAAGAAAGAAAGAAAGAAAGAAAGAAAGAAAGAAAGAAAGAAAGAAAGAAAGAAAGAGGGAGGGAGGGGGAAGAAAGAAGGAAGGAAGGAAAGAAGGAAGGAAGGAAGACCCCACAAAATACTCATGAGCATTAAAATATTCATTTGGCAGTACTAAATCAATAGCCAAGCCCTCAATTATATATTCTTTTAAAATTGCAGGAATATCTGCATTTATTATTTATTTAAGGAGACAATGGATGGATTTGCATTTCAAAATGTTGAGAAAACCCTTGGTTGAGTAACTACTATCAAACAATGGGATTACGATAGAATTTTCCCTCTGAATCCTCATGGATTTCCACAGTGAACATGGATGATCTTATTTCTTTACTGTATTTTAAGCATCCTGCCTCCTTTCTGAATGTACACCCCCAACTATAGAGATGTATAAAATATGAAGTTACTATGTAAGTTCTGACATTTATTTTGAGAATATTAGGTGGTTGCAACCTTTCCATTCCCCAAATTTCATGATTCAATATAGACCAGTGGTCACCAACTGGGGAGCCACGGCCCACTGGTAGTCCATGAGATAATTTTTTTGGGCCACAGAGAAATGTCACCTCCAGATCATCCCCAAAGCAATTTAATCCAGGCTGCATGGGAACACAAGGCTGCTCTGCCCATGGGAACCCTCCCTGCCCACACTCCTTACCTGGCAAAGTTGCCTGCTAAATGGCTATTTTTCCTTCCTCCCTGACCACCAGCTGTTCTGCTGTGCTGGGAGATTTAGATTAGCTAGAAAGCAGGAAATCGTTGGATTTCTTGCTTTCTAGATAATTGAAAAGCAGAGCTGAAGGACTCTGAGAGCTTAGGACTGAAGCTTCTATTTTCAGTGCAGACTCAGCTCGCATATTGCAAATAGATAGATAAATGAATCTGTGATTCTGTGAGTAACTCAATCTGCCTGCCTACTCTGCCTGGTTTTGGGTAAAAGTTGCTCTTTTTTAATTAAAAAAAAATCAATATTTACATATATGGTGTGTTGTGAATTAATTTTGTGAATTTGCTTGCTAGCAAATTTTATGGGTTTGTTCGCAAGCAAATTTTATGTGACACACTCAGGTAACCAATGGCAGAAAGATAGATCTGAGTGAATCTGTGATTCTGTGAGCAACTCAATCTGCCTGCCTGCTTTGCCTGATTTTGGGTAAAAGTTGTTCTTTTTTTATAAAAAAATCAATATTTACATCAATATTTATAATATTTACATACAAGCCGTGCCCAGCCAGTCACATGACCACCAAGCCATACCCACAAATTAGGCCATGCCCACAGAACCAGTTGTTATGAAATTTGAATCCCACCCCTGCTTCTGTGTGTTTGTGTGTCTGTGTCTGTGTGTCTGTGTGTGTGTGTGTGAGAGAGAGAGAGGGGAAGGGAGGGAAGGAGAGAGGGAGGGTGGGAGAGAGAAAGGTTAGATCAGATATCTCTCTCTCTTTCTCTCTCCCACCAACATCAACAAGCCACCATCAGTCAAAATTCATATTAGTATTCCCTGGGGTTTAAAATTATGAGTTTGAGGTCTAAAAGGTTGGCGACCCCTGTTATAGACTGGGGAAGCAGTCATGGGAGTATATTTTGTAGTAATGTTCTAATGAAGAATTATGATTCCTAGAAGTCTCCTGTTTATGCAGAAAATAAGTTTTGACAAAATCTTTTTAAGATGCAGGTATTTTTAGGACTGGAACCTGAGATTACGTTATATCAACTCATTTGTGGTGAATACAGTTTAAGCATGAATCAATCTGTAGAACTTCAATTGCATAAGAGGGGCCATGTATCACTGTACCAACCCAATATTGCTATTTCTCAGAAGACTTTCTTTCCTTCAGAGGAAAGATCTTAAGTTAAACCCGGGGTGTTTAATTTATCTGAGTAATGGTTTTGATCTTTCTTTATTGTTGGAAGTGGCAGATGGTGGTGGCACTTTCCACTTACATATCTTTCCATCACTTTGGCTGTCCACACTTCCAAAGCTGAAAAAAAACCAATCCTCCATAGGAAGAATTATTTTGTTATGTGTGAAAAATTATGAGGAAAGGAAAGGAGAGGAAGAGAACAGGCCATGCACTTTGCCCTTGACTTAACTCTTAACTTCATTTGGTGATGGGTAAGATGAGTAGAGACAGTGACAAGCTTTTCATTAACTTTACAGTTGTGATTAAGATTATCAGTTACATGTAGTATGGGTCAAAATTTTCAACAGCTTGTTTCCTATGATGGCTGAGTACCTCATGATAAGCAGTGAAATCTGTAAAAGTGAATTAAATTTCTATTTTTCCCCTTCTTTAGGATATTTGATCATGGATATATCTGAGCTGGGAAACTTACAGTATTACTAGAGGCTACTTAATCATTTGTAAAATTATTTGTACTCTTGTCTCAAAAGTGGTACAGAGGTATTTTGCATGCCCTTGAAATCTGACAACGATACAAAGATCAATAGTAGTTTTATAATGGTAATTCATTGTGAACTAAATTACATGGGGAAAAATGTGTTCTTGAATAATAAATGTAATGGGGGCATATTTTGGTAAATAACTATTTTTAAAAATAAGTTTATTGTTTTATATCATTTATTTATTTATTTAGTTAGTTTTCTATACCACCCCTCTCCCTATGGGGACTTGGGGCGGTGTACAGCCAAAGTGCAAAAACAATATTTAAAAAACAATTTAAAAAATTAAATAAGATGGCTAAAAGATAAAAACTCAATCGAGAGTATAAAAGACTAAAACCAATTTAAAACCCTAGGCCAGACCGGCTTGATGAAATAGGTATGTTTTCAACATGCACCGGAAGGCCAAAAGGTCAGGGATGGTCCTCATCTCCGGGTTCAATTCATTCCAGAGGGAAGGTGCCCCGAAGGAGAAGGCCCGCACCCTCGGGTTCACCAGCCGTCCAGCCGGTGGCACCCCAAGGAGGCCCACCCTATGAGAGCGCACTGGGTGACGGGAGATCGATGACAGCAGTAGGCGGTCCCGTAAGTACCCAAGTCCCAAGCCATGGAGCGCTTTAAAGATGGTCACTAACACCTTGAATCGCACCCGGAAGGCTACCAGGAGCCAATGCAGCTCGCGCAAGAGTGGTGTAACATGGGAGCTCCGAGAAGTTCCCAAAACCACCCGCGCGACTGCATTTTGCGCCAACTGGAGCCTCCGGGTGCTCTTCAAGGGGAGCCCCATGTAGAGAGCATAGGCATAGTCTAGGCGGGAGATGATGAGGGCGGATGTGACTGTGTAAAGTGCATCCCGATCCAGAAAGGGCCGCAACTGATAGATCCCACAGACCTGACAAAAAGCCCCCCTGGCGACAGCCGCTATATGATCTTCTAACGACAGCCGTATGTCCAGGAGGACATCCAGATTGCGTGCCCTCTCTGTGGGGGCAAGAATTTCCCCTCCCACAGCCAGTGATGGAACTAACTGGCTCTATCGGGGTGCCAGAAAGCAAAGCCACTTGGTCTTGGCCGGGTTGAGCTGAAGCCTGTTTCACCCATCCAACCCCGCACAGCCTCCAGGCACTGGGTCATCACTTCCACGGCTTCACTGGGGTGGCCTGGGGTAGAAATGTACAGCTGAGTATCATCAGCGTACTGATGAAACTCTACCCGAAAGCCACGGATGATCTCACCCAGCGGCTTCATATAAATGTTGAACAGTAGGGGCGAGAGCACCGACCCCTGAGGAACCCTACAAATCAGCGGCCTCGGGGTCGATATCTGCCCCCCTGCCAACACAAATTGCGAACGGTCAGAGAGGAAGGAGGAGAACCACCGTAAAACAGTGCCTCCCACTCCCAACCCTCTCAACCGCCGCAATAGGATACTGTGGTCGACAGTATCAAAAGCCGCCGAGAGATCTAATAGGACCAGGACAGAGGAATAACCTCTGTCACAGGCCCTCCAGAGATCATCCACCAACGCAACCAAAGCCGTCTCCATGCTGTATCTGGGCCTGAAGCCTGATTGGCGTGGATCTAAATAGACAGCTTTATCCAGGTGCTGGGGAAGCTGTCATGCCACCACACTCTCAACAGCCTTCGCCACAAAGCAAAGATTGGAGACTGGATGATAGTTAGATAACAGAGTTGGGTTCAGGGACGGTTTCTTGAGGAGGGGTGTCACTACTGCCTCTTTCCAATACCCTGGAACCAACCTCATGTCACCTCCCGAGAGGCCAATACCAGCCAGAAGGGGAACGGATCCAGTAAACATGTGACAGCATTAAGCCCACCAAGCATCCTGTCCATGTCCTCAGGGGAAACAGGATCAAACTCCCCCAAATGACCTCCCCGAATTCCACCCCCGATCCCCCGTCTAGAATCGCCCAGTCAGAGTCCAACCCATCCCGGATCTGAGTGATTTTGTCCATCAGAAAATTCAAAAAATCCTCAGCCCGTCCCTGCAAAGGATCCTCCCACACTCCCACTTCTAGGAGGGAGTAGGTCATCCTAAAAAGGGTGGCTGGGCGATTTCCTTTCCACAGAGAGGGCACGCAATCTGGGTGTCCTCCTGGACATACGGCTGTCGTTAGAAGATCATATAGCGGCTGTCGCCAGGGGGGCTTTTTGTCAGGTCTGTGGGATCTATCAGTTGCGGCCCTTTCTGGATCGGGATGCACTTTACACAGTCACATCCGCCCTCATCATCTCCCGCCTAGACTATGCCTATAAGGGCAGAAAAGTGAAAACACTTTGCCATCCTTATCGCCACTAAATAGGTCCTAATATAGGACCGCAATAGTGTTTGGTCAGATCCGGAGCGGGTGGCCCTCCAACCGCTCTCTAGGCATCTTTTCCGATGCTTCTTCTCCCTCAGCTCCTCAGAAAACCATGGAGCCGAGTGGGATCGGCATCGGGTTAGAGGCCACAAGGGCATGATCCGGTCAAGGGCCCCAGCTGCTGCCCTATCCCAGGCGGCCACCAGGTCCTCGGCCGAGTCATGTGTTTGAACACCGGGAAATGGCCCAAGCTCCATCAGCAACCTATCCGGGTCCATCAGGTGCCTGGGGCGGAACCATCATGTCGACTCCACCTCCCTGTGACGAGGGGGTGCGGCTTGGAAGTCCAGCCTAAGGAGCGAATGATCAGACCATGACAGGGGCTCAATAACAACATCCCCTATACCTAGATCATCTTGCCACTGTCCAGAGACAAAATCCAGATCCAAGATGTGACCCCCAGTGTGAATGGGGTCCCTAATTAGTTGGATCAGGCCCAAGGCTGTCATGAAAGACAAGAACTCCTGAGCAATCCCCGGGGTCCTGCCAGCCGAAATCCAGGTTGAAATCCCCTATGACCATCAACCTGGGGGTCTCAACCGCTAAGCTGGCTATGACCTCGAGGAGCTCAGGCAGGGCTGATGTCACATAGCAGGGAGCCAGGTATGTGATCAATAGGCCCATCTGAATCCTGGAACCACACTTTTCTGAACCCCGGAACCATCTGAACCCCGGAACCACATTTCCTTTCTATGTTGAACAGTGTGTTCTCTAGGTATCCAAGATGTTAACATACAAACATACAAACATAATCATTATTTATTTTATTTATTTATTTATTTAAATTTCTATACCGCCCCCTCTCCCAAAAAGGGACTCGGGGCGGTGTACAGCCTACTAAAAAATGAACAGTATGTACAATTAAAAACAAATTAAATAACATTGATCCGGCTGAAATCCCATCAGATATAAAATTATCAAAATTTAAAATTCAAGGATTGTAATTAAAAATTAAAACCAAATTAATTTAAAACCCCACTAAACGTTTACTGGGCCAGGCCGGCCTGTTGGAAAAACAGGGTCTTTACTGCGTGCCGGAAGGTCTGGATGTCGGTAATGGCCCGTATCTCCAGGGGCAAATCATTCCACAGGGAGGGGGCCCCCACAGAGAAGGCCCGCACCCTCGGGGTCGCCAGCCGGCAACGATCAGGCAGCGGAACCCCGAGGAGGGCAACCCTGTGGGAGCATACTGGGTGGCGGGAGGCTGTTGATGGCAGCAGGGGGTCCCGTACGTACCCAGGCCCCAAGCCATGGAGCGCTTTAAATACAGTCAGTACCACCTTGAATCGGATGCGGAAGGCCACAGGAAGCCAGTGCAGCCTGCGGAGAAGTGGTGTTACATGGGAGCTCCGAGGGGCTCCCAAGATCACCCGCACGGCCGCATTCTGAACCAACTGCAGCCTCCGGACACTCTTCAAGGGGAGCCCCATGTAGAGAGCGTTGCAATAGTCCAAGCAGGAGATGACGAGGGCGGAGGTGACTGTGCGAAGTGCGTCCAGATCCAGAAAGGGCCGCAACTGATAAATCAGACGAATCTGACAAAAGGCCCCCCTGGCGACGGCCGTGATATGGTCTTCTAAAGACAGCCATACATCCAGGAGGACACCCAGATTGCGAGCCCTTTCCACGGGGGTCAAAATTTCTCCCCCATGGCCAGCGAAGGAACTATAAATGTGTGTGTGTGTGTGTGTGTGTGTGTGTGTGTGTGTGTGTGTATGTATGTATGTATGTGTGTGTGTATACATATATATATATGTGTAAGATTTTTAAGCTGATAATTTTAAATAATAAATAAGGGAGACTAGTATAGATCTATTTCGAGCTTTCTCTCTTAATTGGGGCTTAACAGGGTGTTGTAATACAAAGTATATACTTATTCCCCTGCCTCTGCTGATAAGGATAGAGCCAGTGGTATAGTGGCAATTACAACTGCCTCACATGTAATACTTCCCTGGTTCGAATCCCAGTAAGGGTATGGCTAGCTGAAGAGAGCTAACTAGCTCGAAATAGATCTATACTAGTCTCCCTTATTTATTATTTAAAATTATCAGCTTAAAAACCTTACACACATGTAAAGAAAAGACAACGAAACAAATAGCTTTCTGTCGGTATGGTCTCTGGTGATGAGCCGAAAGACAAAAGAAAGCAGTATGCTTTCTCCCTTAATTGGGGCTTAACAGGGTGTTGTAATACAAAGTATATACATATATATATATATATATGTATGTATGTATGTATGTATGTATGTATGTATGTATGTATGTATATATGTATGTATTTGTATATGTGTGTGTGTGTATATATATATATATATGGTTCTTTGGTAATTTGGGTTTTCTCCCGCATAAAATTGGAAATATCTAGGCGACGTTTAGATGAAATCTCATTCATCATCTTCAGGCTTGTGTTTTTGGCTTTGTGATTCTCGGAGTAATGTGAGCTTGCAGCTGTTTCTTTGTTTTAACTGTCAGTGGGGGTGGCTTGATTGGGTGGGGGCTTGGCTGTGTTCTGATTGGTTGGGGGGTTGGCTGTGTACTGATTGGCTGGGGGTGTGTTCTGTTCAGGTGGGAGCTTAGTTGTGCTCAGGTTAGTCTTAGTTGCTGGGGGATTTGAGATGGTGAGCTGTGATCCTGCTGTTTGGCTTCGTGTCTGTGATCTTGCCACATCTTCATCAGTTGCCTTCATGTATGGGTTGGGGGGGTTTGAAGCAGGTAGTGATGCAGCTGTGGTACGGCTTCTGATCCGTGGTTGTGTTTCATCTTCTGTGTGGGTGTGAGTCTGATTTCTACGTGGAAGTGTGGTGGTAGCATCTTGTGTGGTCTTCGTGGGTGTGGGTTGGTGTCATTCTTCATGTTAGGTACTCATTTGTTAATGAGGGCGGGTTTCCAAATGGTTGGTAGGTGGGAGGTATCATCTCATTTATTCATGCTGTGTGGGTGTTTTTCTATCTCTATGGCTTCTCTGATTATTCTGTTGTTGAAGTGTTGGTTTTGGTGATAGTTTTGGTATTTTTAAAGTCAATCTTATGTCCTGTGGTTTTGAGGTGTTGGACCAGGGAAGAGGTGGGTTCTTCTTTTTTGATTGAGTTCTTGTGTTCTTCAATGTGTGCAAGAACTCAATCAATCAAAAATAAAAAAAACACAAGAACTCAATCAAAAAAGAATTAGGGCTTAACAAGATGTTGTAACACAAAGTATATACTTATTCCCCTGCCTCAGCTGAAAGGATAGAACCAATGGTCTAGTGGCAATTACAACTGCCTCACATGTAATACTTCCCTGGTTCGAATCCCAATAAGGGTATGGCTAGCTGAAGAGAGCTAACTAGCTCGAAATAGATCTATCCTAGTCTCCCTTATTTAATTATTTATCAGCTCAAAACCTTACACACATGTAAACAAAAGACGAAACAAATAGCTTTCTGTCGGTATGGTCTCTGGTGATGAGCCGAAAGACAAAAAAGAAAGCAGTATGCTTCCTCCCTTAATTGGGGCTTAACAGGGTGTTGTAACACAAAGTATATACTTATTCCCCTGCCTCAGCTGAACAGGATAGAACCAGTGGTCTAGTGGCAATTACAACTGCCTCACATATAATACTTCCCTGGTTCGAATCCCAGTAAGGGTATGGCTAGCTGAAGAGAGCTAACTAGCTCGAAATAAAACTATCCTAGTCTCCCTTATTTAATTATTTATCAGCTCAAAACCTTACACACACACACGGTAATATATAAATAAATATGCAATAAAATCAATCATATTGTAACAAATATTATCTTCCATTAGAGTATTGATTATATAACCATTAGAAATATTTACTCATCTGTTTTTCTTTCTCCTATAAACCATATTTCACCTAATTCCACTCCTCTAACCTCAATATAATAAAAAGGACATAGTTAGTGTATCCACTGTATATATTAGATACATATATATATCCCATGAGTAATGAACCTTTTTTCTAAACCTTTGAAAATATTGTATGGAAATAAAATAACATAGGTTTTATTTTTTAATCTGGTTGGTCTGCTACACTTCTGTCCATTTCCCTATAAAGTCTCCCTATAATGTGCCTTTGGAGAAGTGAAAAATCAATTTATGTACTATATTGTATCTATACTAATTATTGGGACTAGAGATTCCTATTCCAAGGGCAAGATATAATTAAGAGCATGATGTAACAACCACTGGAAATAGCTGTGTCTTTTCCTGAAATTGTCCTCTACCTTCTACAACTGGCATCCCGTCTTCAGAAAAGATGTTTTTAGTTTAAGGTATTTACTCTAAGGTGTTTCACGCATACATTACACACTGTGTGTTGTCCTTCAAGAATTCTGCACTGATTAATTATTGCTTGCACTTTAACTCTATTGCCTCTGGATGCTTAATAAGTTAATTCGAAGTGGATCCCATTCATTTCAGTCAAAACTATTTTGGAATAACATCTCAATTGTTTTTTTCTCCCAAACCCACAAAATATATTTAAAAGTATCTTAATACATGTGGATTTACTTCCATTTATGCTGATCTACATGCTAGTCTATGACCATAATAAAGATTTGATCTGTTTTAAATGCTAGTTTCTGCAGTAAAATGTATTGATGAATATATCTTTTCTTTTATGTATACTGAAAGCATTTGCACCAAGACAAATTCCTTATGTGTTCAATCACACTTGGCCAATAAATAATTCTATTCTATTCTATTGTAAAATAAACAAATATGTGAGAAGCAATGACTTGTTAGTAAACACTTGGGGGAATCACCATACACATCATTGGGCATCACCATATACAACATTTAGTGCTAATTATCTTCTATTTCAAAGTAGAAGGGTTTCATTAAGGGCTTTGCAATCTGCTCTAGGAGACAGAGGGTGGATTGCCAAAAGAATCAAATGAATCAATATTTTCAGGGTAATGGCCAGCATAGCAGATACTATCCTAGCAATAGCACTTAGACTTCTGCTAAGAATTAGGCAATGTTTCCTTAAAGGAGCAGCTTTCTGATATGACTATTATTAAGTGTTGTACCTTATGATTCTTGACTTGACAAATTCTCTTTTCTTTTATGTATACTGAGAGCATTTGTACCAAGACAAATTCCTTGTGTGTCCAATTACACTTTGGCAATAAAGAATTCTATCTATCTATCTATCTATCTATCTATCTATCTATCTATCTATCTATCTATCTATCTATCTATCTATCTATCTATCTATCTATCTATCTTTCACACTGCTTTACAGTCTTCTCTAAGCGGTTTACAGAGCCAGCATATTGCCCCCAACAATACAGATTCCCAGTTTACTTTGGAAAGATGGAAGGCTGAGTCAACCTTGAGGTGGTCAGAATTGAACTCCTGACAGTGAGCAGTGAGTTAGCTTGTAAGTGTCAACTGCATTCTAACCATTGCACCACCAATCAATATATAAGTTTCTTTAGGACTGGACAGGAGAATCTTTCTGATTTTAAAGCCAGACCTCAAACTGCAGATCCAACTCCTTGAACTGATTTTCCATGAAATTGCTGAATCCATTTGAGAAGTTGATGAATTGTGGAGGAGCAAGAGAAATAGATTCACCAGTTTTTAGTTTACTTTATTTGCTTTATTTTATTTTACATTATTTTGGTCCTGTGTCATGAGAGACCTATATATGGATTTTTTTTTTACAAATGCATACTTTTAACCGGGCATGACTATAGGGACCAGTCCTGGAATCAAGTAGATTGATTCTGCTTCACTTCATACAACAATGCCATACATAACTACTTGATTATTGAATTAATTTGAACATAACCACATCTAAAATTTCTGTGGTGAGACATTTTGCAAATTAAAAAAAAAAGCCAATTTATTCAGGTTGTTCCTTTCATTAGTAGCGTGTAACTTAGCTTCTCCAAGATTAAAATAAAAAATGAATAACAGAGAGCTGTTCTAAAGCACAGAGTTTACTAATTCATCTGAGATCAATAATGATTAAATGAATAATTTAACAAAACCCCAAATGTACGTTTTCAAAACAGCTTAATTTTGTGTGACAAAGAAGTCTATTATTTACATTCAGGAGAACCAAGGAAAAGAGGAAAAACGGATGTACACTCATCATTTACTGTATGTTTGATTCCACATCCTCTTGTCATATTCCTTCCTGAAAACACTGTTTTTATGTTGTCTTATTATATTGTTTCCTCTTGTGAGGTAGAATAAGGGTTATTGAGGTCATACACTGCTTCAGAAATAATTTGTAAACAGTGTTCTGTCACATTAAGGAAGTGAACAAAGCGTCTGTTTTAACCCTGTAAAGCAGCTATATCTTTTCATAGAATCGCATGTCTGCTTTTTCCCCCTCTTATATATTTCCTTTTTTAAAAAAAAGTATTTTCCCCTTATATATTTAGAAGAAGTTTATTTATTTATTTTTCTTTTACAATTTCAAGTAGCTGCAGTAACATAATTTCAAAATATATACATAGAAAAAAAAAAAAGAAAATACAAAAAGAATGTACTACAATGTAAAAAAAGGAAAACTTGGGCACCATATGTATGAAAAATTATCATTCATAGGGAGCACACCAGATTTTAATATATTGCTGTTAAAATAAATAATAAAATCCAACCAAGTTTGATAAAATTGTGGATCCTGTATCTGAAATCTCATTACTTTATTTGTGATTTTTTTTTCCTGCTGTGACAATTGAAGAGGCTTTACTAATTCACAACTCAGTTGTTACATTATCTAAAGATTTCCAGTGTTGCACAATGTTTTGGTCCTGTAAATAAGTGCAATAAGCTTATTGTGGAGAGCATTCAGTTTTTTGTTTAGTGATGATGCTTATCTTGCCAAGCATTTTTCGCTAAAAGGGTATAGCTTTATCACCTGACTTTCACAAATGAAAGAAAGAATGATCTCTTTTTTGGGGGAGGACAACTTCTGAGACCTTTGGAAGAATATATTTTATATAGGTATGCCAGTCTAACAGGAATCAAATACCAACAATATATAATTTTCCACTACATTTTTGTGTTGAGGCTGAAGTGAATCTATCTCCTGCTAATTTGTCTCCTACATGGGATTATCAAAATCAGTATCCCAACTTTCCTTTAATCTGTATGGTGGGTCTTCTATTTCTAATTGCAGTAATAACCTATAAATTTTTGAAATGGTTCCTTTCAGCTGTCCTAAATAATGGAGTATTAAATTATCAAAATTAGTACAAGGCCATATTGCTGAAGCGCTAATATTTCTACTGCCTGGAAGAAACTTAAGTTGATACCAAAAGAGCCACGGCAGCTGGTTTAAAGAGGAACTGACAGTTTTATGCTTGCATTTCACACCCTCAGATATATCTTTTCTGAATTATTTATAAAGTGCTGTATGCTCCTCATATTCTAATGGTGTCCTAGGGATCCTCTTCTGGGTTTAAAGAAAACTGCCTTATATTTAGCACTCTTCTGTCAGTTATATGTAAACAATGCATGCTGGTAACAATCATATCAAACTGATTGGTCTTTGGGGGACTCACTATGTTCTTGAATCCTATTGGAATGGAACTGTGGACATTGTTACTAGAAAAACAAAGGTAGGTTACTTGAGAAAAGATTTCTGCATATACTGTGTTTCCCCCCAAAATATGACCTATTCCAAAAATAAGTTCTAGCTTGATTTTTACATGTGTGCCCAATATAAGCCCTACCCCCAAAATAAACCATAATTAAGACCCCACTCACTCCAGGGTGCTAAGTAAAAATTAAGCTAGGATGGGATAAGGGGTGGAGCTGCCCTCCTATTTATCTTTGGATAGTTGCAGCAAGGCCTTCCACACCTCAGCCATTTCTTCTGCAGACATCAAGGCTTTCTTGAATGCCTCGGTAGCCGATAACAGAGCTCCAGATTGATCCAGAGCTCTGTTATCGGCTGGAGAGGCCTTTAGGACAGTCTTGCTGTCTGAAGAAGTTCTGAAGGCTTCTGATAATGAAAAGGAGGCTGGGGGCAACATGCACAAGTGAGGTGAGTTAGTGAGTGGACGACATCCTCTCCCCCCAAAATAAGACCTGGTGCCTTTTTTGGTGGCAAAAAATATAAGACAGGGTCTTATTTTGGGGGGAACATGGTATATTGAAGAAGGATGGGTTCTGTTGATTTTGTGCTCTGCCTCCCAATGTACATCAAAGAGTCGTCTACAATCCTATTAGTCCTGTATTTTTATTAAGTGGGGAAAGAGGGGGAATATTAAGGGAATTTTTTACTAAGAGGGGGAAAGAGGTTATACATAAAAACTATTGTATAGGAATAGGTTGGCTTATCTTTACAGTTCATCTGACAGCTACCTTGAGTCATTAATAGGATATTGGATATCAGGCATTAATAGGATATTGGATATCAAGCAGGAAGGAGTAAACTTGCAAAATTCATGTACATATATACATCCTAAACAGGCTATTGTATAATACACACACATACATACACACACACACACACATATATATACATATATACACATACATACATACATGCATGCATACATACATAGATACATGCATACATACATACATACATACATACATACATACATACATACGCACAATTTTGTATCTATCTATTTATTTTGTCATGTTTATGTAGTGCATATTGGAAGTGGAGACCCTTTGAGAGCTGTATGCAATAAAATCTCATTTTAGTGAATGCCGATTAGCGTACATTCAAAGTGACAATAAAGTTATTCCTACTCTAAATCTCTAAGTGCTCAAACAGGAATTAGCCTTTAATTGTTATGCAGCTGCAAGAGATCCTGGACTGACCCACAAGCTCCATTACCCCATAACTGTTTGTTCTCAAGGAAAGGCAAGCAAGCAGTCTGAAGAGATTCCTCTATTACAGACAGAATACAGGTAGTCCTTGACTTACAACAGTTCATTTAGTGACCATTCAAAATTACAATGGCACTGAAAAAAATGACAATTTTTCACACTCACAACTTTTGCAGCCTCTCCATGATCACGTGATTTACATTCACCTTTTGCAATCTTTTTTTTTTAACAAATTTTATTATTTTTTTTAAACAAACATACACATAAAAACATCAAGCCATCTTCCACTTACTTACATACAGTGTGTCGCTTGGTTTACAATTTTTTTTGTGCATCCACTTCATAGTCATCACTTTCAATTACTTGTGTATATTCTCATATTATCTATCAAATATTCCTAAATACATTAATATCCTTATTAATCTATCATTTGACTATACTGTTATTTATTCATGTTATGCAAAATAATCCATATTTTAACTGATTTATTTTATGACCATATTATCATCCCAAATCTATCCCATAGTTATATTATAATAATACATCTTTATATATTTCTAAAATTCTACATATTTCATTACCATATTTTATTGTCTAACCATTGATAAAATAAATCCCAAATCTTATAAAATTGTTTATCTTCTTGTTCTCGGATTTCAAATGTCAGTCTACTCATTTCAGCACAGTCCATGATTTTCTTAATAACTTCCTTCTGTGTTGGTATTTTCTCATTTTTCCAATTTTTAGCAAACACAATCCTAGCCGCTATTAATACACTTACAATCAAATATTTCAATTCCTTACTGTATATTTCAGATAAGATTCCCAATAAGAAAATCTCTGGTTTCAAGTCAATGTGTTTTTTTGTCCATGTGTGGATTTTAGTCCAATATCTTTTACCTTTTGCAATCTTCTGACAAGTAATGGGGAAGACAGATTCACTTAGCAACCATGTTATTAATTTAACAACTGCAGTGGTTCACTTAACCAACATAGCAAGAAAAGTACTTCATTTTTTTCCAATATGAATAGAATAGAATAACAGAGTTGGAAGGGACTTTGGAGGTCTTCTAGTCCAACCCACTGCTTTGGCAGGAAACCCTACATCACTTCAGACAAATGGTTATCCAACCTCTGAAATGGATTTTGCAGAAACAAAGAAATAAATGCAATAAATGTAATAAGTAAGGCGTGACTTTGTAATTTTGCTCTTGTCCTGCTGGTGGTCTTCCAAATCTTCCAACAATGATGTTGTTCCAATAAGGATGGCTAACAGATAATGGATGAACTCTCCTTTTCTTTTCTTTTCTCCACCATATACAGCCAAAAGTGGTGATAGAAAGGATGTCTCTGTCTCTCTGCATGATCACTATTTTTAGCGTTCAGACTATTCTTAGCAATGTTGACTTGTTCCAGAGAACTCAGAACAAGAGATGCAAAAAAAAAAAGATTTACTTCAAAATAGGCATAGAAAATGCCATAGTACTTGTCTTTTGAACATTCCCCTCCTGAGATGGACACTTATATAGCTTTTCATAAGTCTTTAAATACCCAGTCATGGAGTTTCAAGTTTGTGCAGAGACCTATTTCTTAATTATTTTAGTGGTTATGCTGTATGACTTATTTTTGCTTTGTAATTTTTGTATTATTTGCAATTGTTTTTATTTTCTTTTTAAATTTGTACACCATCCAGAATCCCTTGCTGAGATGAGCGGCTGTACAAATTAAACAAACAAAAACTAAATGTCTCAGACTAGCCTACAGCCCTAGGATTTTCTGGTGATATCCAAGAAATAACAAGGTCCAAGTTTGCTTAGCTTTTCCAAAATCAGTCCAAGTTTTGTAGATACTGCCACCCACAACAGTTAATTTATAACATGCAATGAATATGAGATAAAATTCTGTTAGGGTAGTATAACCAGCTGTGGTTTAGTAAATACTTTTTTTAAAAAAATGGCAAGCAGTCCTTCCTTCCCTCCCTCCCTCTTCTTCTTCCCCCTCTCTCTTTCCCTTTCCCTTTCTTTCTTTTATTGCTGTTATAAGCAATTTATTTATTTATTTATTTATTTATTTTAGGTTTTATATACCGCCCTTCTCCCGAAGGACTCAGGGCAGTGAACAGCCAACTAAAATACATGTATACAAATATAAATAGTTAAAAAAGAATTAAACACTAGGCTGTCCCTATAAAAATCTAAAAACCCCAATTAAAATAAATTAAAACTTTGTGCACCCATCCCAACTAATCTAAAAACCCCATTTAAAATCCCATTTGAGTCAGCTCAGGCCGGCCTGCTCGAAGAGCCAGGTCTTCAGGTCACGTCTGAAGGCCCTCAGGTCACTGGTCGTTCGTAATCCAGGGGGCATCCCATTCCAAAGGGCGGGTGCCCCCACAGAGAAGGCCCTATTCCTCAGGGTCACCAGACGACACATAGAAGGCGTCGGGACCCGGAGGAGACCCTCTCTGTGGGAGCGCACCGGTCGGTGGGAGACTACTGGCAGAATGCGGTCTTGTAAGTATCCTGGTCCGATGCCATGGAGCGCTTTAAAGACCAAAACCAGTACTTTAAAGCGAACCCGGAAGGCCACTGGCAACCAATGCAGCTCGCGCAGGAGGGGCGTCACGTGGGAGTATCTCGACGCCCCCATAACCACCCGCGCGGCTGCATTCTGTACCAGTTGAAGCCTCCGAGTGCTCCCCGCAGGGAGCCCCATGTAGAGGGCATTACAGTAGTCCAGACGGGAGGTGACCAGGGCATGAGTGACTGTGCGTAAGGCGTCCCGATCAAGAAAGGGCCGCATCTGGCGTATCAGGCGAACCTGATAAAAAGCCCCCCTGGAGACGGCCGTAATATGCTCTTCCAAAGACAGCCGTACATCCAGGAGGACACCAAGATTGCGTGCCCCTTCTGTGGGGGTCAAGATCTCATCCCCAATAGCCAGCGATGGAGTCAGCTGACTATATCGGGCCGCCGGAAACCACAGCCACTCGGTCTTGGAAGGGTTGAGTCGAAGCCTGTTCTCGCCCATCCAGTTCCGCACAGCCTCCAGGCAACGGGCCATAACCTCCACAGCATCGTTGGGGTGGAGATGTAAAGCTGAGTGTC